>CM026321.1:2500-2474625 GCA_014843725.1 Amphicarpaea edgeworthii | reverse complement strand
AAGTTCTGCAGTATGAAAGATCATCATGTTTTTCGGTAATGGGTGTCAGTATGAAGAATATCATGAAAGTTATGTTAAAGTTGATGGAAGCTAACCAAGACAGCTTAAAGGGAAGAGATGAAAGTGGTTTTGGCCTTGTCACTACACAAGGTGTTGGAATGTCTCGCTTAGGCAAGTCTCAGAGAAGCAGCTTCAAAGGTATTAAAGAATATAAAGATGGTGGTTTGGAAGAGAAACCTCAAGAGAGTGCAAGGAAATCAGGCCTTCATCGGTTGGCACCCCTCCGTTAGTTTCCAATGACAAATCACCGAGGCCAAGCAAACGGCTGTCACAGATCTTCAGGCTTTCTTTGAAACGAAGATCTTGTGATGTAGATGATGCAAATGAACTTAGTAAGTGATGAAACTTCAATTTTCATTGCATGAACTTTTTTTTACACAACAAAGGGCTTGACTTCAAAGTTTAAACCACCAACTACAAAGTAGAATGCTGGAAAGTGGAAATTGTTGAACATTAGCATTACTTTCAAGTTCAAAGTATAAACAAGTACCAAAATAAGGCAAACCTTTGTATTTTTGTATTGCTTGAATCTGTTGTATGGAAGTATGCTACATTAATATATTATGCTGATTAATATTGTATTTGTATGTAAGGTCAATTTCAAAAAGATATTTGATTCGACCCAGAGCAGGGAATATAATTCCATATCAGAATGGAGAAAAGCCATCTCTTGATGTTGGTCTGAAATTCCATCCTCAACATTTCAACTTCGTGGTGAAAACTATTTCAAGTATGCTGTTGACCTTCCTTGCTTGGATACATGTCATTGTATACAAAAAAATATAACCAATTTTGTTCCATGAAATAGAATTGTCTAACCATTTTCTTTGCAGAGATAAGCGCAAGTCTCCTGCACTGAATCATAGTCCTTATGTTCCATTTGGTGTTGATCTATTTGTCTGTCGAAGAAAGATACATCATATTGCCAAACATCTTGAGCTTCCAAATGTGAAAGCCAATGGGAAAACTCCCCAACTTCTTATTGTAAATATCCAGGTATAGTTCTTTTTCTTCAATTCAACTTTCATATAACTTTTTTCAGTACTAATGTTGAAAATGTATCATTAGTTAACTATCAGATTATATTTATGAGACTGTGTACTGCTGATTGGTTTCTCATCCATCATATTATCTCACGTGCTTTGTGGCAGTTGCCTTCATATCCAGCTGCAATGTTCCTTGGTGATAGTGATGGAGAAGGGATGAGTCTTGTACTATATTTCAAAGTTAATGAAACTCTTGATGAGAACATTGATCCCCAGTTTCATGAAAGCATTATGGTAAATCTATCGTCCACTGCTATTATCCCATTCCAAACCATCATTAAGTTCATTTTGTCTATATGAAGTAAACAGTATATATTCTTCATTGCACGCCATTTTGTTTCAATTGGATTTACAATATTGTTTCCCACAACTTTAACTGATATTTCATTCAAGGTCGCACATGTCTGGGGTTTGTAGCTTATTGTTCTATGATGTCTATATTCAAATCATTTAATTTATCAAATAAGAAATTCTTGGAGCATCAGAATTTGAAATCTTTATTTAACTCTTATAGGTCAGCTTTGGATTTCTTGAGTCATTGTGATATGATTACACCAGTTTTATTTAAGGTTTCTATACAATTGTTCCAATCTATAACCCAATTTGAAGCATTAATGTTGCACACACTTTGTGCCCAACATGTCTTTATGACTGTTTGGAAGTGTTGTTATTTTTCTTTCTGTATGTATTGAGTAACACATGTTTAAACTGAGTATGCCACTATATTATATTTTAATGCTTAACAATCAATATTATTAACATGGTTCATGTTTCCTTATCTATGCTACAGAAATTAGTTGAGGATGAGACAGAAAAGGTCAAAGGATTTGCAAAAGAATCAAGTGTTGCTTTTAGAGAAAGGCTAAAGATCATGGTAGGACTAGTCAATCCCGAGGATATGCACATGAGTTCTGCTGAAAAGAAACTAGTAAATGGTTATAATGGAAAACCTGTACTCTCGCCCGCAGCACAACTTTTACAAGGTAAAGCTCATAGATGCAATGCAAGTGTCATTTCAAAGATGTTTTCATCATATGCTTAGAATAGATTTTCAAATCAATAAAACCTATCAATTGCATGTGTGATATATCGTGAGCTCGGTAAAGAAGTTTAAAATATATCAAAACATGCATTTTTTTTTATGTTTTAACTAATGTGATCCTTTTTCCATAAATTTTTCTTTTTTTCCTGCATAGTAAGTCATGACTTAGGATGTTAGGGTATAGCCCATTTTTTTTTTCTCTCATAGAATTTCTCCTAATAGGTTATCCAAACATATGTGTTGCATCTGACAAGGAATTGACTTTTGTTTATTCTGCTCCTAATAGGGTCCTAATTACTTTGAGATTGATTTGGACATTCACCGATTTAGCTACATATCAAGAAAAGGACTTGATTCATTTCGAGATCGTTTGAAAGATGGCATTCTTGATCTAGGCCTAGCCATCCAGGTATTGTCTCATGTTTGTGTACTTTTGGTATTCTTAGATATAAAATTGGGCATCCACATCCATCAAAATAAATCTATGGTTTTTAAACTTGCTATGACTCCATATAACCACCCTTTTTCTTTATCAAGTTGTTTCTCACCCATTCAAAGCAGATTTTTTTTTACCAGATCAGGAATTAAATAATACAACATGCATGAAGATCAAGTATTAAATGAACTTGAATGTTCTATTTTGAGACACTGCAATCCTTTTTCCAGCATTTTTATATAGTTAGCCTTCAACTGAGATTGACCATCTCTAATTTCTAAAAACAGGCACAGAAACAAGAAGAGCTTCCAGAGAAAGTATTGTGCTGCCTTAGATTGAACAAGATTGATCTTAATGACAATGGTCAAATGCCCATGCTAATGACCATTGATGATGAATGCTAAGGGTTTTCAGTTAATTGGAGGGAATAGGATTCATCAATAGAAATAAATATATGTATGTATGTATCCTTTGTATAAATTGGGAGTTAAGGTGTTTATGTTGAATGCAACTCCTGCAGTACTCTCGTATTTCTGTTCAAATGTACAGTCAGAGAAAAAGTAATTTAGAGGATGATTAACATGTATTGCCAAAAATGACATGAAAGGTAGAAAGAAGTGTTTCTTTATTAACTATTGTATTATTGAAATGACAAATGTTGCCAATAGTAGATGTAGATGTTTTTGCCCTGCATTATTGACCTTTTTGCTTTTGCATATGCAAGTTTTCCCCTAACGTGGCGGCATTGATGGAAGATGGACCTAAACTTTCTATATTAGGTGGGTGTGGAAGAAAAAGTGAAGTAAGAAAGTCCAGAGAACATTGAAGTTGTTACTTAGGTCATCAATATATTACCCAAATAAAAAATATGTGATAATTTTCGAATATATAATTGTTTATTTATTCTTATTATATACCATTTTCACTTTTCACTAAATATTAATTAAGGTTAGTTTTGAAAAAAACATTTAATGTAATATTGATTTTTTTATAAATTAAGATTGAGACTTCTCTGCTGAAAAGCATTAACCATTTTTGAGTCATAAAAGAACATAAACCATTGGAAACTGTCTTCCACTACAGTTCCCCAACTTTAAAATCAAGAGTGTTGTGTTGATACTTGATACGATGATGTCCTCCTGAATCCAATCTTCATCATCCCAAGTTGTTATTATCAACAAAAAAAACGATGTTGTCTCCGAGTCCCAGCAGCTCCACCCTAACACACAAGTATTGTGTTTCTCCCTTCTCCACTTCAAATCTGGAAATACCCAGCACCAACTACACCCACACCACGAGTGTGGCAACAACAGCGCAACCAGAAGCATCGGAGGTGAGGCTAATCAGCATAGAGTTAGTGGTGCAAGAATGGTACAAGCTTTATGTAGAGCCCGCAAGAGGGTATGCAAAACTCACTATGGAGGATGAGTATTTGGTGTCACCAAAGTTCCCCTGCAACTTCAAGCTTCCCTTTTTCTATTGCATTTGCAAGCTCACTTGTGACTCCCACATCGACCAAGAGTTGGAGAAGTTGCCCATAGCCCCTGCCCTTGCACGCTATCTCAAACCCTTCATTCTTGACACTGTTCTTGGTCTGGCTCAAAAGGGCCCCTCTGAGTTCAAGTTGCTTTTTGATGTCAAGATTGTCAAGATTGACTTGGCCAACTACCAAGAATGTGAGTCCTATCGCAGACGCGGTCTAGTCTAGTCTAGTGATTTTTTTTTCCGAAAAGGTTGGTTTTTTTGCTGTTTTTAACTGGTTGGTTTAGTCCACTACTGCAATTTGGTGCATGTCATAGGAATGATGAGGAGAGTAGTTTATCCAAAATGCAGTTCTCACCATTGTAATGAGGAAATTTTGCTTCTTGATCTCTATATATTCCAACAGTATATTATGGACATGGATACAACTATAACCTCATGGAATTGGATTCTTCTTTTTCGTTGTATAGATATAAATGAGGTTCATTAGACTCACTCCACAGATCGCTTATGATTTACCAAACAATAGGTTTTGATACCATGTTATATTTCATCTTAAAATCAATTGACATTAAGCGAAATTGCTAATGAATTCAAATATTGGAATTTACTAGCTACTATCGGTATTTTCTCTTGCTTACTATTTGTGTAGGTCATGAGAGAAGGAAGGATAACTCAATCAGGAAAATACAATGACATTCTCAGGTCAGACACTGATTTTATGGAACTTGTAGGTGCACATAGAGAAGCTTTGTCTTCAGTTATGTCCTCAGAGAAAATGACCTCATTTAAAACATTGAATATCTCCACAAAAGACTCAGAGATTCACTAAGAGATTTTGAACTTGAGCAAGAAGAGAAAAATTAGATGATCATCATGATTAGTCAGATGTCACAGTTAAGCCAAAAGGCCAACTGGTTCAAGAGGAAGAACGGGAAAAGGGTAGAGTTCGGTTTTAAGGTCTACTGGAAATACATCACAGCAGCTTATGGAGGAGCTTTTGTACCCTTCATGTTGCTCTCACAGACACTGGCCATGGTTTTTCAGATTGGAAGCAACTATTGGATGACTTTAGAAACTCCTGTTTCTGCAGAAACTGATATTGAAAGCTTTACACTTATGTTGCTTTGGCAATCGGAAGTTCATTTTTCAACCTTGTCATATCAGTTCTTAGAGTGATAGCTGGATACAAGACAGACACTATGCTCTTTAATAAAATGCATTTGTGTTTTTTTCCGAGCACCAATGTCATTTTTTATGCCACCCCAAGCGGGAGAATCCGTATGTTATAAATCCATAATATGTTGATAATTCTTGACTGGTTTAATTTGAAGAGACAAGTAAATTATCTGATCATGTCGTAGTGCCATTACATCTGACAGTTTGATTTCTCTGTTTCTTTTTTCAAATGACCATGTTGAATGAATTTGTTGTCTAAATTTTTGTTATGCTTTTTGTTGCAGGCTTCAACAGACATAAGCATTTTCTATATGGCATGAGAAATGACTTTCAGTCTGATTCACATTTCTTTAATCATGATTGATCACCGTAATTAAGTATTTCGTAATTAAATAATCACCTTAATTACCATCAATATATATTTTATGAATTAAAGAATAAAATAAAAGTAACATTTGTCTCTGTGACAAAAAAATTTTATAATATATTATTGATTATTGATGTAAGTAAGAATTAGAACCACGAACGGCCACAAAAAAATGTATAAATAAAAGCGAAATTCCTGTTTTATACATACGGTTCAAAACAATACATAAAGTAAGAATTATTAATACTTTGAGTTTTCTCTCTTATTTACAAGTTTTTAATATCTGCATACTCAAGAGGGTTGGTTGACAGAAAAACATGAAATAAATAAATGAGTACATGTACAAGTAGGATACGAAGCAAAAAAATTATATTACAAAATTTAACCTTTCCTTAAACATATCACATTACACATGGGCATTGCCATTTGTTGCTGTAATCCTATATATAATTCAGTGTTAGTCCTACTATGTATATGTACGATGAACCTGTATGAATGAACACTTAACTCTAGTCTAGTGAACAAAAAGAGGGGGATACTGTCGCCAAAGATATCAGATCAAAAAGAAACTGAAGTCAGAAGTTAGAAAGGTTCAGAAGTCCATAGCATAAAGAAGTCCATCAATGGCCACAATGTTTAGTCCAGCACCCCCTTTTGTAGATGTAGGATTAATCCACTCCTATGATCCTTGTTTTGTCATTGATCTGTAATACACAAAATTGATATATCTAAACAACTTTTAATTTATCCTTAAAACAGAAGTTAGAGACCAAAAAAGAATGTATACTACAACATTAGGTTGAGTTTTGCATCAAACTATTCAATGAATGCAAATAAATGGGAAAATGATAGACAGACAGAAACACAAGCAAAAAATAAATGCACAAACTATGTGAGATATGTGTGTATTCTAGAGCATTCAAAAAGGTTATAGGATAAGGAAGTGGTTGAGATATTACATTCATACAACAACTTACATAATACTACTTCATTTTCTCTCTTTCTCTCTCGTACCATTTATCTTATTTCACATTTTTCTAGCTCGTCTTCTTATTTATCTTATTTGAAAGAAGTAGAATTTCTCTTTAAAAAAAAATTGGTGAATTGACATTTACAAATGTAAAAGAAGTATAAAAACAACAGTCATTTTTCATGAAAAAAGTAATGATATGATAAGAAAAACTCCCAGTGGATCTAATAGCAAACGAATGGAGGTGTAGTTTGTTTCACTCAATCTTGCATATGTAACATCACCCTAGATGAAAGTAGTAACTTTACCTCTTCCCAACCTTGATTTACGAAGAGATTGCCGCATACTGTTTTCATTCCAATGCAACATCTCATCATTTTCATTTGATGGGATTATTTTTGGTACTGATTGCTCCACAGGCTCACCATGTTTTCTGTGGCCCTGCAAAAGTTTTGGTGCATAGAATACATAGGTATTTTGATCCATATCAAGATTTCATATATGATCCTCACTCAGTGAAAACATCACACTACTAAATGAGAATATCTATCAAAAGCAAACAAATAATTATAATAAACCCGAACATCGGTCATTGAAAGTTTCTAAGAACAATTATTTAGTTTGCAAATGATATTACGCCAGTTTGATCATCTAATGATAATTTCTGTTCATCAAAATGGTTTTGTTTGATCATAAAACATGTTTACATTCACCTAGGATTTCAAACTTACCCGAGAATCAATGAAAGCATCCATTTTATCTGTGAAATCAAACTCCATGTAATAATTTGAGTTGTATGTATCAGCTACATCGAATGATTTTTGTTGAACACGAGGAGCCTGGTACTTAAGTGATACATAGTTGGAAGTCTCATCCCGATGGCTTGTGTTGTAACTATGTTTCCTTTCTGAAACATCTATCCCATGTTCTGTTAAATCATATGTGCTGTTTGCAAAGGTTGGATCCAGAGCACTGATTTTGCTTCTTGAGCTATCTGACAATATGGATGAAACTTTTGGTTTTCTCCTTTTATCCCAAGTAAAACCACTAGATCCCGAGACTGGTGCCGGTCTTGAGTATACACCGTATTCATTGCAATTATATGAAGGCTTTGGTTGCTCTTTATGCATAACTCCTACTTTTTCTTTTTGTAACACATGCCCTACCATTATTTTGAGAAACATTCTGCATTTCCTTCACAAAGAAGAAATACAAGTGAATAAAGGTAGTTATTTTTTCATCTAGTAGTATGTGGCATTCTGCAATGAAAGCAAGAGCACCTCTTTCAAAGCTGATTTGTTTAAATTGATATGGCCATGGGAAACTTGTTGGACTCGTCTTTGCCTTTTGGATGTTACAGCCTCTCTCAGTTTATCTCCATTCATTTTCCTGAGAATAAAAGACCAAGACTTCAGTTACAGAAATTGGAAACAAATTAAGCACATAGTTTCAATAGAAACCATGATTAAGTAGACGATGCATTTTGAATAATTTGATTGGTTAAGATGCTCAAAGCAAGAGAAAAATTCAAGTATAAAATAGCTTTATATGATTCATGACTATTTTCTATGAATAGAAGAAAAGACCATTGACCACAATTATATACCTGTGCACATCTTCCCGATTTCTGGCATCCATTTCTTTGCTTGGTGGATACTTTGGCAGGAGTGATGGATTGCAAGCATATGGCTTGGTGCTGAAATACTACAAAAGGTACAACATGAAACATAGAATCAGAATTATCAAACTTTAATTATGTGCAATAGGAAACAGTGAGCAAAGATCTTAATAACATAGCATCTTCAGAATAACAATTATGAAAAATTTACACACAAAACACCATCCTCAAAGTTAACTCATGAAAACTCATTCTTTATCATAAAGATAAATCTTATTGAAAAAGGAAGAAGAGGAAGATGCATAAAGAATTCACCTCAGACATGAGTGCAGAGGGAGGCAGTCCCGCGCTTGGAGGGATCAATGGAAAGTAAAGTCTCCAGTAGGTTTACGGCAGTTGCAGGAAAGCCTCTACACCTCTCATGAAGAGAGGTTTCGTAATTAGTCCGAGGTTTAAACACTGTGGCCAGAGGAAGCTTATTCGTTTTCCAGTACTCCCCAAGTGGAGAACCACAAAGCTTGAAAATTTTGTGTAATTGTTCAACCTGTAGATTAAAGAAAAATATACAACAAATCAAGCCACCAAAGTTTTAGTGTTAGACTGACAAATGAACCGATGCATTGCTAGTCTAGCCTAGTAAATTCCTTTGTTTCTTTCATAAAAATCTTGTTGGATGTCTACGTAAAAAATGTTTTAACAGTGTATATAATTCAAGAGAAATGCAAGTAAAAGACTCTTGTTAACACATTATTTTGATGAAACTTATTGAAAATCTAAAAAATCTGTGGCCTTGCTTCATATTTAACGATCCCCACTTATAATTTAGTAATTTCCAATAGTATAGAGTGTGTTACTGACACAGTGACACTCCTCATAAATAAAAATCTTGATTAAATTGATAATGAGGTTACCTCAGTTCTCCCCCTTAAGGATAGGCTTCCTCAGAAAAAAATTCAGCAAAGACACAGCCAACACTCCATAGATCCACAGAAACTCCATAAGTTGTTGATCCCATCAAGAGCTCAGGAGGACGATACCATAGAGTCACCACACGACTTGTTAAGGGTTGCTTGTTATTTGGGGTAAGCGTATTGGCTAACCCAAAATCTGCTATCTTGAGAATACCTTCATTGTTCACTAATATATTAGATACTTTAATGTCTCGATGCATAATACCTCGAAGGTGACAATGCTCCATTCCACTTAATAGCTGTTTCATGTAAGTCTTAATCTGTTGAGGAAAACATGAAACAACAATTAAGGTAACATCTACTAATGTACTAGTTATTAAACAAATAAATGAAATGCAGATTAAGACAAACCTGTGAGTCTGTGAAGTTTATATCAGGAGAAGCTACTAGGCCAGCAAGGTCATGCTCCATGTATTCAAACACAAGGTATATGCTATTTGATAGTGGTGAAGTGATTATACCCTCCAATTTCACGATGTTAGGGTGGTCAAGTGTGCGGAGAATTAGTATCTCTCTTGCCATGAACCTAATGCTTTCGGCTTGAAATTTGTCAAAGCGCACCTTCTTCAGGGCAACCATCCTCCCAGTTTCAACTTCGCGTGCTTTGTATACAGTGCTATATGTACCCTGTCCAATCTACAGAAAAGGAAAAGATAAATGTTTACCACATCATTTACAAATCTTTATATGTTGAATGTTGAATCCATGCAACCTTATCCAATCTCTGAAAAGAGTCTAGTTTGAGAGGGAGCCAGCCTTGAATGGCTTCCCCGGCAACAGAGGTTAGCCAAGTTGGCCACCCAACCGCATTCTGCTGAGCAGCCTCCACAAAGCCACACGATGACGACGACAACCTTAAAGGCACCGAACCTCTCAAGCTCCCCCTGTTCCTTTCCTTCCTCACCTCCTCCCCCCTCACGCGCCTCCGCCACGCCGTTTCGCTTTCGCCCCGACCCATTGCTGCTTATCCGCCTCCGCGAACTCGGAATGCACCACGCACGGCTCCTCCGGAGTAGAGCCTCCGGCGACGGCCACGGTCTTCTTCGAGCTCACGCAGCCCATTTTAGAGACGACAGGTCGAGCCAAATCGGAAACGGGTCGCGAACACCGCTTCCGAGGACAAACGAAGCTCTCTCAGCGAGATAACGGAGCTGAACCCGGAAACAGAAACAGAAGTAGCATTGAGAAAGGAGGGAAGATGCTGGCTTTGTTGCTCGCTTCTGCGTTTTTCTCTCTCTTCCAAAAACGACACAATCAAATAATCTCTTTTCTCTCTCTCTCTGTCTCTCTCTACCGTGCTGCGAGATCTGCGGAGTAGTATTTTCGAGGATGTCGCAAACGGTCCTGAGACATTCGCGGGTCCCAATGGGTGCTGCATGTCTCTTTTTCGTGTTCTAATTCTAACGTAAGAGAAAAAAAGAGAAAGGTGTAATGTAACCGTTCGTTTGGAGGCTGTGTTATTGTTTTGTGTTTGTGCTGTCGCTTTGCTTTGGTTGGATACAGAGACAAGTACGAATTGGTGTAATATGGCATGCTGATGATGCTTGCATGCCAACTCTCTAACAGCACCATTTCAAACGCATCATTCATGGAGTTAGATTAATAATTTTACAGTTCTTTTTAGTATTGATGTTCAGTTTAGTTGCTGCCCAATTGTGACCTGACACCTCTCTGTTCTGTTGTGCCTCATTGGCTAATTTACTTGTTCAGTGATTGTGGTTATTATGATGTTCTTTCTTTAAATTATTTATCACTACGTGAGGGCATGAGTTTTGATTGTATTTTGATAGTAATGTTACTAAACTGATGTAGTACGTACATGTTTTGGGGTATCATTCATTCCCTTAATATACTTTATGATCAAATTCTTCTATGATGTTGATTCATAATAATTGTATTTTTTTGCTCCCAATGTAAGAGCGATACAAGTTTTTTTCTCCTTCAAAAACTACTGAAAGTTAGAGTACTCTGGTTAAAATACTTAAAATCTTCACACACATTTTATAAGATGAACATAATATCCACAACAATGTTGTAAGCCGAAATCCTGTTGCTATGATCCCTTTGCCACGGGTAAAGTGACAACACAAAAAAACGAGTTAAATTAAATAAGTCTAAACTTTAATGTTTTGACCATCTTTAGAAAAAAATAATAATAATAAAGGCAGCAGCAGCAGTAGATAGGCAGTTACTTTCTACTTTCTTGTCAGGTTATCAACAAGAAGATATAGAGGCCATCAATAGTACATATAAATAAACAAATAACAAAAGAATCTTTTTTTTTTATGGTTTATTATATTTTGTAATTTGTATACCTTTGTTACGATTAACTTTTAATACTTGTAATCTTTCATTGTTATAGTCAAGTCTGTGTATCACTTTTTCTTAATATAGAACTCATGTTAAATTAAAAAAAAAAAAAAAAAAAACTCAAATAGTTAGAGATTTAAAATGGGTTTGAAATAGGAAAATGATTTAAAAGAGATTTAAATTATCAAACTTACAATAAAGGGATCAAAATATAGTTAAACATTTTTCAAATATAATGTATTTCCTTTTAAGTTTTAACTCCAAGGAGCAAGTATAACTAATCAAAGTATATATCAAATAAAAGTAGCAACTGGAGCTATACTTCCCCTATTAGGCTATTACATTCTATCCACCTCAAACCTAAATCTGGTCCTGCGAAAACGGGCTGAGATGAAATGCAATTTTTTTTTTTTAAAAGAATATTCGTATAATAAATTTAAGATTTATCATACGAATATTCTTTTGTTATGTAACCATCACATGCATATATCATGATTCACGAGTTAGTTGACAGTGGTCCTCAAAGTATATTCAGCTCCTCTAACATTAATGTTAGAATTAAACATTGCAATAAAAAATTACTCAAGTAACACTGTAACAGGATGAAAGACAAAAATAACTATCACTACAATATTCAATCGAAGCTTGCTAGATAAATCAGTTCCTCTTCCCTATTTTTTTGCTTATTAAGAAAACATAACAAAAGTAAAATAATAATAATAATAATAATCGTGTATTATAAATAAAGAGTCAAGTCTTACAATATAAGTTGTCCATTATTGATTATTGATTAATTAAATTTAATATACTTTTAATCATTAATAATAAAATTAATAATCGATGGTACTTCTTTATTAGGTACAAGAAGCTTGAAAAGTAGTGACAAGAATTTCTGGTCAGACTTACAAATTTTATCCAAAAAAATCCGATGCTAGACCATAACTGGATACAATCAAGATATATCTCACTGTCAATGGTATGCACCATGTGAATTGTGAACAATAATATAATATATAGTATCAAGTAAACGTCATTCAACAACACTACCTTAATTGAATCAAATTTGAACAATATAAGTTTACAAGGTAACAACAAACAAGCCTAAGCCTTGTCCCACGTGGGGACGGCTGCATAGACAAATCCATACAAAAAGGAGTTTAATTGTAGGATGCAATCTCTTCAATTTTATTTGTACTCTAGAACTGCACTTACAACTTACAAGGAGTATTTTATAAATTATATAATAATGTTCGTACATTAGTTGAAATGATATTCATACCTGTAAACGAAATCTTATACAGCCAATTCCATAATTTAGATGTACAAAAGAAGGTGTTACATACAGAGAAACTAGAAAACAATAGACATGCATGCACTAACCATTGCCAACTATAACTAGTGTAGTGACTACACCTTTATATTATATATATTATCCATTTCATCTTCTAGACAACTTCATTCTCTTCATTCTGTACTTGGAAGCGGAATAAGTGAACATGGTACCAGACTTTTATACTATGATTTGCTCTTCTTTTAAGCGCAAATGTACAGGTCTTTGATCATTATTACCTCCAAAATCCATATCTTTAAGCAAAGGATGCTTCTCCGGCACGACATTATGCGGTTTTAATGGCATTGAATTGTTACTAGCTGTGTTGTGGCTGCTGTTTCTAGCAGCAGGCACATCATGATTATGTTTACCCTCATACGTGGTTATGACAGCTTTGGGGTCTGTTGAAGCTCTCTCAACATGCTTACGCACGTTGCATCCTGCACTAGTGCATTTGTAATAACTCCTGCTCACAGAAATTCAGAGCAGTATTAGATAAGTTAAAAATATTCAAAGACAAAATACGCAGGAGGGTTGGGGACATGTTGGAGAGGGCTGAATCTTGACAATAAGGTCAAACCGATAGCCAACCCACATCGTAAGGATGTTGCAGGATTGAAGAACAAAACTTGAATCCTCAAGTTATGATTATCTCATAAAAAGAATAGCCATACAATATACAGAAATGCATGAACACATATCAGACACTGTTGAGCTGGTGCTAATAATCAGAAACACTCTTTGTAATGTAAATGAAATCAAAAGCAAAAAACAAGGATGGGCGAAAGAAATTTCTCAGTGAATACTTTTAGTGCACAATATGAAGAAATTATATTGAATAGTGAATACTTTGTGTGAGTAAATTACATTGACCTCCGTGAGGTTTAAGAAACACGTGCAAACTCCCTCTTTAGCTTCAGAAATTATGCTCACCTGTCCTATTTTTATATTGGACAAATAATCCTTGCAAAAAATTTAGATGTTTTCCAAAGACATACCTACTGCGTACATTTGTTCCCATTTATAATCAATTAAAGTGAATGTACAATATACAATTAGAGAAAGTGACATTCTATTACAAATTACTACACACTATACAAAATTAACACATGCTGAATTTAATGTAAGAAAACCTAACCAAAACTTCTTACACCCTAGTTGCAATGATTCACCTTATACCATAAAAAACCGGTGCTTGCTAATTAATTTGTCTTCAATGTTTTTATGGACGACCTCTATAGAAATACAGAAAACATAATGAAGGATTCTCATATGTTTGATTAACTTTATATCTATTTAGGAAATGAAACTGAAATTTTTTACATGATTCCAAAGCAATAATTGGTTTAAGATTTAAACACATTATGAATTTTTGAGAAATATCAACCTAAGAAGCATTTAGAAGAAATATTGCAGCATATAAAAATAATTTAAGTAATCACCTTGGATGAGGGTTTCCCTTCACCACTTTCTGACCATACTTTCGCCACCTGTAGCCATCATCCAAAAGATCCACTTCACTTCTTGTTTGCACAATGATTTTGGGTTCTGTGACAGTCTTCTGAGACAGAGGTACTTCAGAAACCGCAACATCAGTGTTCCTGAAAAACAGAAATTTAGCCTTCGTCATGAAGAATTGTAGAAGTGCATAGCTGTGTGATAAAGGATCAACATGGATAAACTTGCCTTCTCTTAGGGTTTGGCTCGCTGTCATCTGCCTCTTCCCTATTTTCTACATCACCCACTTCCTCACTCTCACTTGGCCCGGGTAGTAGTTGCCTAGGAGCCCCTTGATTGGAGGTCTGGTCACTTTCAGGAACTGAAGAATCGGGAATGTTTTCACTAAACTTGTTTAATTGTCCAACCCAACCTTGTGAGTTTGACTCAGACTTGGGCTGAACAGTTACATTTCCATTTGAATCACTACTATCTTTGGCACGCCTATTTGCCTGAGGCTTTTCATGGTTATGCTGGCCTTTATAGATAATTTCAGTTATGTGACCATCAGGGGCACGCTCAACTTTTTCTTCACAATGCAATTCAGATGTGTGCACTTGTAATAGCTTCGCGGATACTCACTGCCCTTGACCTGCTTCTGCCCATACTTACGCCAGTTGAAGCCATCATCTGCAGGTTTGTCAATGGCCTGGGAAGATGGTTGATATTTTTTATCAGCCTGTGAGAGCTCCGATGTATCGGGTTGAGCATGTCTAGGTTCTGATACAGATGATACCATTTGCTGCTCAGAAGCTTCATTTAGAGCAAAAGATGGCTGCTGTACAGGTGGTTCGGTGGGAGCTGTTACTGATGGCATCTGGTAATCAGCTTGCATATGCATATGAGATTGAGCAAGGACAGCTTGAGCTGTAACCTGTGCTAAAGCCTGTTGATGGGACATCCCAAAGGGGCTCTGTACACATCGAATTGAAGAGATAATGAAAACCTCAAACAAGTATATCAACCATCCCCAAGGCAAAAAGATCACATTGATAATTGATAATATTGATAATAATAATAATAATGAGAAAAAACCCCAGCAGCAGGACCAACAAATGACGTAATATAATGCATAGCCCTGCACAATTACCCAGATGAAAAAAAGAAACTAGTTTTTTACTAGGGGAAGATGGATCTTCAATAGCATTTATGAAATTTAGCATGCAGTCAAGCCATGAACGAGTAGAACGTAATGGTACAAACATTCATTCTTAGAAGACAAATAAATCCAATCATTGAGTTGCTTAGTCAACATAGACTTGGAAAATATCTCATTTGTTTTCACCATGGAGTGACTAGCACAGATTGTATTTCAGCCGCAAATTCTGCCTCAATTTTCTGTTGTTTGCCATAACACCCTATCAAAATTATCATCAAAGAGAATCAAGGTAATGCAACAAAAAATCATTTTACTATGACGCATAATGCCTCCAAGTTTTTTGTAAAAGTATGATCTAAAAATCCCATTATCAATCCCTCCAATAATATCATAGACTTCATTAATTCACATATTGAATTCACTCCGTGTCTGCACATGGGCGAGTCTAAAACCCAGAAATCCTTAGACACTATTGAATCAGTCCACTAAAAACACACATGGCACAGTCCAATTGTACTAAAGCTTCAGATCAAATCTGAATTGTTAAGAGTACTACTATACTACTATCAGAGTCAACAAGCACTGATAAACCCCAAAATCACCAAACTGCAATTTCCATCCCCGTCAACCGATCCCATCCCCCAACTTTCAAAAAAATCACATCTTCACAAAAATCATCACACCCCTTTTGAAATTCATCCAAAAATTAGTTCTTTTCTGTTCTAAAAGCGGTATTATTGGTCAAATGAATCACCTGAGGGGAAAAGAAGCCAGGGGAGTTGAGAAAGCCAGAAGGGCTCAAGCCGGGTGGCACAGTGAAGACAGGAGAACGAGCAATGACCAAATTCATGGGTCTGCTCTGCTTGAACCCCTTGTGGGGCCCATCGTCGTCCCTGCCGGAGTTGTCGGCGGCGGAGAAGGCCATCGGGGAGGCCATGGCGCCGGCGAGGAGCTGCGAGAAGGAGCGGCAGTCGCCAGCGGCTTCGGAGCCGAAGAAGCTGGAGACGAGGGTCATGGGGCCGGGGCTGGCGCCGCCGCCGGCGGAGAAGAAGGCCTCGGCGGAGGGACGCGGGGGGAGCGTGATGGTGGGGGCGCGGTGGCGGCGCCGTGCCTGAATCGGTGTTGGGAGTGGACATCGGTGGGAAGAAAAATGAAAAAAATGGATAGCAACTAAATGATGAGTTTTCGTTTCGTTTCGTGTTATCTTCAACACTCTCAGGCGCAAAGTCCACTTCGTGTCGTGCAAATAACTCGATATTATTGATTATTGATTTATTATTACTATTAACTATTACTATTGGTATCGTATGTACACCGTTTTTGTTCAATGCTCGCTATTTTCGGGTTTCGTTTTTTTTTTTTCTTTTTGTTTGTTTTACGACATTCAACCTTTTTACCGATTTTGACAACTATATATAATTACAAAAATAGTTAGTTATTATTAAACTTACTAATAACTTGTAGTATTATTTTTCAAAGTTATTTTCCTTTTTTTTTTCTAAGTAGTATCTCAAAATTTTATTTGACAACTAACTAATTCTTCTTATAATCTATCCTTTTTTTGGAATAAAGTGATATACCAAGTTGTCACTTTTCGATATTAGTTTAAGTATCAATTTTCACAAATTTGAGTTCATATGTAACCATGTAATGTGCTAACTTCCATGAAAAATGAGCTAGTTGAATTACTTAGAGTTAAGACTATTATGAACCACAAGAAGTATTTGGTACTCCATACAAGCTGTTGGTAAACCTAAATCTTAGTTTTCAACTTTGTTAGGGAGAGAGTGCGGAAGAAGTTGAAAGGATGGAAGGAGAAAAGCTTGTCTAGAGTAGGAAGGGAGGTGTTGATAAAAGTTGTCATGTAGGTTATTCCATCATACATCATAGGTTGTTTTTACATTGCTTGTGTCAATATGCAATCAAATTGAGAGCATGACAATAAGGTTCTTTTGGGGTGGGTTAGTGGATGATCGCCTTATCGAAAGATGCATTGGCTTAACTAGGAGAAACTCACTAGAACTAGAAGAAATTGAAGGCTTGGTTTTCAGGATGTCACAAGCTTTCAACAAAGCTCTCTTAGTTAAACAATTATGGAGATTATTACACTATGAAGAATCTACGATGGCTAGGGTTTTTAAAGCCAAAATCGCCCCTGGGGTGATTTGATGAAAGCTAAAAAGTTCATGATCCAAGTTCCATTTGGACAAGTATCATGTCGACCAAAATGGTGATCGAGGAGGGACTCATGTGAGGGATAGGTAACGTGCAACTTGTGAGGGTGTGGAAAGACAACTAGATCCCAAACTTCAACAACATGAGGCCCTTTAGTGGAGATAAGGGGAGAGGTGGATGAGGATCTAAGAGTGAGCAATCTAATTGATGATACTCGTAGGTAGGATGTTCAAAAGATCAACACTTGTGTTTCTTGAACAAGTGAGGAAAGTTGTGTTGTTAATTCCTATCAAACAATATGCGGGGAAATGACAAAGTGGTGCGGAGTCTTAACCACGATGAATGCTACATAGTGAGATCGGGTTATAAGCTTATTTTGTCAAAAAAGCACAAGGAACAAGCATCAACCAAGTATCACTTTGCGACATATGGAACAAAATGCGGAAGGTTCCTACCCTTCCTAAATGCAAGCACCTAGCTTGGAGGGCATGTCATTACTCCCTACCTATACATTTAAACCTAAAAATGAGGACAATGCGGGTGGATCCTATTTGTCCTCAATGCGAGAAAGTTGAAAGGAGAGCACAATTCATGCCTTGGTGACATACGAGGTAGTAAAGAGGATCTAGTTTATCAAATAGACAAAGTTTAAAGTGATTGTTCGGTTTGTGTCTTTACTAGTAGTTAGTCATATATAACCACTTTAAACTTTGTCTATTTGATATGGTTTGCCTCAAGTTTGGCAATTAAAATTACAAGGAATGAGGAGACCTCGTTCCATGTTTGGTTTAGGAGGATTTTTTTAGATAAGGGATGAAGAGTATAAGAGGAGAATTTGGGAACTCTTGCATGAAATTTGGAGAAGCGGGGAATACTTTGGTCTTTAAGTAGGAAATGGTGCCTTTACTGTTCTTTTTTTTGAGGGCAAATTCATTACACATGATTGAGGTGAAACATCGGGAAAGTGCAATAGTGGAAACCTCCTAAATATGGGGAGATTAAGGCTAATGTGGATGCTTCAGTGAGAATATGGATAGGTTATGGCTTAGGGGTGATTTTTAGGAATGTTAAGGGGGAAGGTGCTTGCTATTGCTACTAGTTTTTTGTGCCCCATGAGTATAAACCGCATATAGCTTAAGGCTTGGCTCTAAAATAAAGCATCCAAATTGCAAATGATTTGTTATTGCAATAGGCAATGTTTTAATCAAACTGCCAAGAGCTCTGTAATGCTTGGGAAAAAATGTAACACTCTGATTTTAATAATGTATGACTAAATATTTGATTGGGAGTATTAGTTGAATTAAATTGAAATTATATTATTTAATATGTTTACCGATTAATAATATTATGCTTTTAGTGCTTGATGTGTAATAGTAGGTTTAGATTGTTAATTGTGAGAGTGTGAGACTTGGTAGTTGTTTTCGATAAAAATAAATAATGGACTTAGTTATAATAAGGGGGGGGTGTCGACTAGCAAAGCTTTAAGTGACTCCAAAGCTTAAATGCACATAGAAGCTTCCTCTTTTCTAAATATCCTTTACTTCTTCATCTTCCTCAAAGCCTTCCTCCAACCTAGGGCTTTGGTACCCACACCATTAGAGACTTTCTTTCATTAGTTAGAGTTTCTTGATTGTTTGTAGGAGTGGTAAGCTCACTTCCTTCTTCCTCCCTCGACCTCCTTGTTCTGTTCTTTTTCTCCTTATCTTTTGTTGGAGTGACCTCGTTATGTGTTTTGATGTAAAACCCATTTTTAAGCGTTGTTTTGGGTTGTCTATAAGTTTGATGCGGTGGAGTGATGATTGGAGGAAAACCCTTTATGGAGCTCAAGATCCCCTTTTCTTCTCAAAATCTAGGTTGGAAATGGTGATAGGTAAGGGAAGTTAACCTATCTTTCTTATTTCATGATGATTTTGGGTTTAATTGATTTGAATCTTGTGTTCTTGTTAGGACTTAGTGTTTATAAGCTTAAAGGATGATTTATGATGTGTTTGTTGTGAGTTTGGATGCTTGGATAGTTATTAATGGGGTTCAAAGCTAAGATTTTTGAAGAACTTTAGTTGCAGAATCTACAGTTTTAGTTAGGTTAAAGATTTTAACCTTAGCTAAAATTCGATAGAATTGGGTTTGCACAATTTTAGCTCAAGTTAGAATTTCTAACCCAAGCTAAATGTTTGGCTAAGCTAAGTTTCTATGCTTAAGCTAAATGAAGGCATAGTGTTTTGTTTTACCTTTAATACTTCTTAAAAGTTCCCAAGTGTATATAATGTGGTTTTATGAATCTTTATAATATGTATGTAAGGAAATATAATTGTGATCTTGTTGAATGTGATATTAAGAAGATTATAATGTTTTTAGAAATTGAAAATTGGTTATTGGTGAGATGATGATGTATGTGATGTAAATGTGAACTTGTTATGAAACCGTCTCTATATGTTAAAAGGAATTAACTATGTCCTTTGGGAAGACTTTTGTTGTTAATGAAAAATAGTATGCTTGGGAGGGTGAGTTCCACGTCAGGACTCTGCCCCACTAAAGCGACCTAGGGTCTTGCCTAATGGGGTATCTTCTCAAGTACCACCCTTGTGTTTTACTCTAGATGGCATGTTAAAGTATAGAGAACCACTTCCCAAGAGGCTTAGTGACCCTTTAACGTATAGGAGATATAATGTTGTTGGTGGTAGTGGTGGTGATGGTGTGAAACTTGAATACTTGAGATGGACCATGAGTGAGATGGTGGGTATAGAGGTGTTGTATCTCAAACCTCAAGTAATCTAAATCTTGTTATTGTTGTATGGACTATTAAGATGTATTTGAATCCTTAAGTTAAGCCATTGGAAATGGCGGGTATAGAGGTGCCATATTTAAGACTGGAGAGGATTCCAAATATGTGTCGTTGATATACGGTGAGTGCATAATTGGTGCACAAAAATATACCTTGTATGCATAGTTGGTGCATAAGCATGCCTGAGTTGGTGCACGGGCATATGAGTAGGCACATAAGTTGGAGTGCTAGGTAGGCTCTCAACCTAGTCTTTGGGGTTTTTGTAGTGGCTAACGAGAATGGGCCTATAGAATAGATGAGTGAGCGAATCCCCATAAATGTAAGGTTTTGCAAACTTACGAGAGGTAAGCCAATATATATACTTGTCTATTTTCGATAAAACCACACCTCCCCCACATGATCATTGAGGACTCCCAGAATGGTCGAGATAGTAAGACTATGTTATGGGATGGGGCTTGTGGGAGATCACTCATATTGTGTTGAGTCTCCATGGAGCAGAGTCAGTGTCTATTGTTGAGGTTGACCAATGACTTGTGTGTTGAGTTATGATAATGATTTCTCTTGAATGAGTATGATGAGATTGTATGATAGTTGATGAAGATTGTGATATTTGATGAATAGATGTAATGAGAGGTGATGATTTATGTTGCGATAAATTTGTGCTATTATTCATGGTTGTGAGTCTATTTTATAACTGTATTGTATGATTTGGTTGAGATGGTTGTGCCATGAAGTTAATAGTTAGCTTTCTCGTTTCTGTAATTTGAATTGTCTTATCTATATATGTATTTATTATGGTAAGCTTACCCTTGCGTGTGGCACGTGTGATTGTGACTGTGATGATCCCAACCTTGACGTACAGGGGAGCAGATGGGTTCAGGTGGAATTCTCTTGGAGCCATTGTAGATGGAATACGCACAAGCTTAAACTACATTTTCTTCCTTCTTTTCTTTGGCCTTATTTTATGTATGGATAAACTTAGATTTATGTTAAGCTTTTATTGTAAAGATTTTATATTATTGAAGTTATATTTCTTTTGATAAAAAATGAAGTACATTGAGGTATTGTAAATCATTCATCTCGGTTTTATAAACTCATATTTTATACTTTAAGTTTGAGATTATATTTATTAATTTTGGAACTTGAGAAAAGTTCACAACCTTTTTAATAAATAGTCTAATGAAAGAGTTTTATTTTTATAAAATATAATTCAATCTTTCTTTGATTATTTATCTAACGTAAGTGGGATGTTACAAAAAAATAAGGGTGTTCTGTGCTTGTATCTTTCTGATATTGTCATGGAATGCAAGGCTTCTATTGGAGGCTCTACTGCAAATAGACTCTTGCAAATTAGGAGAGGGCAACGAGGCTACAAATAAAATAGCTAATTTAACTTTTTGACACTCGTGAGTTTGTTTGGATTAAGGACTTTCCCTCCCAAATACTCTTTATGGTAGATCATAATCGGATGTCTTAGTCAGCCTATGTTTCTTCTTGCTAATATATGGTCTCTGTTAAAAAAAAAAAAAGTTGTCACTCTTCCAAAATTAATATTTGGATATATACCAAAAACAAATCATAGTTTCTCTTTGGTTCCCAACCAGGGGCAGGACTTTAGCGTCCCGGCATCATGGACACAATAGTGGCACATCATGCTAGCCAATTATAGGAGCTTCGACATTTTTAAAAATAATTAATAATTAATAATAATTTCATTAAAACCTCATTTAATATAGACCAAATATATATTAATTAATAGTTACTAAATATATTCTCTCAGTTGAAAATAAGGATATTGTTAAAACTTTGAAAGAGTAAAAGGAGTGTATTGGATTATGATTATTTAGGATTTTAATAAATTTTTTTTAAATGTATGGAGGTATTCAATCAAGATTATTAAATAATAAAAAATAATCTAATGGTATATTATCAAGATTTTTTTTAGAGGATAACGAAATCTTGTGGTATTCGACTGAAATTTTGAATAACTTAAAAAAAGTTATTTGTTATTCAAAATCATACAGATTTTATGGACTTTTTTTTAATTGGATTTTGATGGATTTTATGAACTTTTTAGTTGATCATATAAATATCAAACCCAGCAAACAATCTCATCCTGGTACTAATTTGTTCATACCCAAGTCACTACGAATCAACTTACAAGCCTGCATGTAATCCACTATCTCATTCTCCTTTTTAAGTTCATAAATTCCTAATAAAATGAAAATCTTTATAGGAGAAATAGATCTAAACTTGGAGGAAGTTCTAACTCAGCTGGGACAAACAATCAATTTAAAGTTTTAAAAGACCTTTCTAAACTATTGCAATTAATTTTGAAAAAATATATAACTTAATAGAGAAAACAAAAAGTAATGTTTAAAATGCTATAAAAAAATCCTAAATCTATTCATATATAACTGGAAGAATGTTTATTTTGTATATTGTTCAAGTTAAGCAAATGATTAATATTTTGATCATTATGTCTTTTTTGTTGACTAATGTTTTATTATTATTTTTCGCTATTACTTTATAAAAAATTGTAAAAAAGATATCTCAAAATTTGAAATTCATGTACGTTATTGACAGGTGAGAGGGTTCAACTTATGATGACTTGTAATTAGTTTGTATTCAATGATATTTTCAAGCACACTCTTGTTCGCTTATTTTTAGTAGTTTTGAATTTTTTTTTGAAACCAATAAAGTATTTTCAAATCTTATAAATCCATGAAATCCTTTCAAATTCTATATTCTAAATCCATTAAATCCAAATTACAAAATCCTAATCACAAAAGTCTTTTTAAAAAAATCTTAATAAAAATCTTAATAGTTTTTAGTTTCCTATGAAATCTTAAAAATCTTTAAGACTTTTTTATGTCAAAAAAGTCTTTTAAAATTTTAATCCAATGCACCCCTAAGTTTGTTTTCTAACATTTTTCAAACAAAAAAAAAGAATATTCTACTAGTATGAAATTATCTATTGAAATATTAGCTAAATTTTATGATTGATTAAAATGAATTTAATGTTTATCATGAAGTATTATTACAAAAAGTTCATAAGTTTAAAAGAATTTGATTTGATATGCTAATTTTCTTCAGATTAAATTATTAATTATTGATATCGGTTGAACAATTAGTTATTTCCATGAAAACAGAGTTAAATTAAATTATACTTATTAGGTCTAATTTGTAATCAAGATAAATGACAAGTTACTAATCAATTTGAACGGAGGTTAGTACGTAACGTTTTGCTAGAGAAGTTATTATAAACATCAAGAAAATAAGAAATTACTCTTACATGTAATTTCAAGAAAAATAATTAAGAAGCAGCTGTTAATATAATTTATTCAAAAAATATTTTTATACTAGTGCCAATTGCCAAGAATAAGCCAATGTCAAAATCAGCAATTATTAGCTAACGAGGGAGAGAGAACAAACGTTGATCTAAAGTCTAAAACTTTTTTTTGCATGTATAGTGATTGAATTTGTTTTTTTACTTGAACAAATTAAATCATGTAAAATTAAATGCATATCTTCATTATAACAATTTTTTTCTTATTTAAAATCAATTCATTTGATTTCACAATAAAAAAAAAAATAATCTAAGCACCTTAAAGATAGTTTTCTTTTGATAATTATGGAATAGGGTAGGTGTACGTGGAGCAAAGTAAAACCATCAATTAAACACCCTGTAAAGTTGTTTTGTGCTTAAAATTGACCCATCGTAGTTAAATTAATTAAGGCAAGTCCATGAACAAAGACACGCAGGCTTGAAATGCTAAAAAAATAAGTATTAAATCTGAAAAAAAATTATTTTTATATTATAAGTTAAAATACAACAAATTAAAAAAAGACCCACTCTCTTTATTAAACATAGTCAATGTTTCATACACTACATGTAAGAAAACGAAAAACTAATAATGCGAATCTCTTATAAAGGTATACCCCATTTTAGCTGTAAATAAGTAAAAGAAAAAAAAAAGTGATACCGAGAAAAAGAGAAAATAAATATATGAATATAATTATTTTAATATTTAATAATCTATCCATTATTTTATTCACTAATATTAATTAGAAAATGTTATTTGCGATGAAATTTTCAATGAGAAAAGTGCATAGATAGATTTAGTATTTGATATTGCCTTTAACAGAATTAAAAAATATATATATATACTAGACAGCTACGAATAAATAAGTCATCTAACTAAAGTAGCAATAAATACAAATGCCAGCTAAAAGGACCAACGAGTACTGTGGTCCTCAATAAAACAGCAAGTGGACTAGAAATAATTAAAACCACATTAAATTTGAATTCACTATCAGGCACTGTCATCAAATTGGGGTACCCCTAATGCACTGTTTGATAATACTCCTCCTTTAAGGTGTGCGAAATTTCAAGACACGTTTACTTTTGTCTTCACTCAATTCAGTTTTTTTTTTTTTTACAGAATTAATTATTTCAATTCATATGTCACATGATATTATATAAGAATTTTTTTAAAAATAAACAATAGAAATATAATAACATATTATACAAATATTATCTATTAAATAAAAAATAGTATAATACTATGTTCTAATAAATAATAAAGTTGAGGTTGTATGGATATATAAACAATGAAAATTTGTTGAAGTTCCACACAACTCAATGTACACAAAACTGAGTGAAATTAATTAATAAAGTTTTCTTCTTTAGTTTACTATGTTTTGTTTAGTTGAATGGAGGTCAAGAAGCAAATGTAAGTGTGTGAGCATTACTTGCTGTACTTTGATTGTTTCGTATATAAAAAGCAAGTTGAGTTCAGTTTGGTGAGTTGGTGAAATACCATAACCATACCACTGGCACTGCCTTACTAATTGATGCACATTTGGCAGCAATAAACGTGCTTCCAACATCCAATTAAGCAAGTTGCCAAATGGAACCACTACTGTCCATATATATATATTAACTAAAACTTCAAATAAAAACAACTATAATGATCACGTGAATAGTTTAAACAAATTTATATATATGCTTTCATAATCATCCTTGTTTTTAAAATATAAACTTCGCTAAACAAAAGTTTCACAGAATTTTATTGTGGGTTATTGAAATCCGTACAACATGGAAATTGTGTAAA
The DNA here is from genome assembly GCA_014843725.1 of Amphicarpaea edgeworthii. NCBI lineage: Eukaryota > Viridiplantae > Streptophyta > Magnoliopsida > Fabales > Fabaceae > Amphicarpaea > Amphicarpaea edgeworthii. Next base: position 2,449,144 of record CM026321.1, on the reverse strand, counting down.
TCTTTCCTCTAATGATATGTTATCATTGACTAATCGTCATCAATAATCTATAATCTATGATGTGTATATATAGAAAGCTAACCAACTATCACCTTTCTTTTCTTGTACTCGAAAATGATTTATAAGAATTAACACGGTACGTAACTTGCGTATTTTTTCTTAAGCGATAGTAGTATTTGGTTGTTTAAGATACGTGTACTCTCCATTCTAAATTATTTATACTTCAAGATCATACGTATGTACCTTTCTAATAAAATGATATTTGTAATTAAATACATATTTTCAATAAGGACATCTATCCAGTAAAAAAATATTAGAGTAAGAAAAATGAAAAATAACAACATCTCTTTTTCACGTTATTGATATAAAAAATAATTTATATATTAAAAATTAAAAATTCTATGAAATGGGCTATACCAACACAAATGGGCTGACCTTAATCACTTCAGCAATTTACAAACATCTCTGTTCACATTATTGATAGTTATACCTTCCAAATTTATTAGTGTACCTACTTTTTGTGTTTTTTTACTACTCGGACAATGAAAATAACACAGAAAAAGAAGTTCAAAGACAACTATTATAGGAACACAACCCCAACATTGTTAACACAAATCCCAGATAGCTAGCATATAAAGACATCATCCGAAGAAAGAAACCGATGTTTGTTAATTTCTATCAAATTCAAAGACATAGGTTGGTTCTCTAACTCCCACCATCAGTGGCGGACCTAGTTTATGTTCAAATGTCTCTCCACCATTTGATAGAAAAATGCAAATGGCACCACAGATGTCTCTCCACAATTTGCAAATTATGTCCATAAAATAAGTACTATTTTACAATAACCCAAAAGATTTATACATGGTGTAACAAGAATGGTTATTACTAATAGACATTTATGGTAAGTTTGATAATTTTGATAATATCTACTTATAAGTCATATCACATAGTAGAATTCTTTACATTGATAATGCATAGAAACTAAACTATATAAATTTTCCTAGAAAAATAATAAAAATTACATACAAGTGTGACTATCTCACGTGATACCTTAACATAAGAATTAAACAAAGTATTATAAGAGATTTATATCATTCATACATTTTGTTCAATTAATTTAATTAGATTCATTATTACTTACACATTAAATTGGTTAATAGAGAAATAATTAAAATATAAAAAACTAATCTCTTAACTTACTTTTAGTAATTCTAAGTTAGTTTGATAAATTTAATTTGGAAGTTCTAAAATATTATCTTTTTTAATGAATGACATGTTAGTGATTTAAAAAAAAAACTTATATTTTTAATTTTTGAACACAATTTAAAATATTTTTTTAATAAATTTAAGACATAAAACTTATCTCTTTCATTAGATTCATTTAGATAAAAAATTAAGTGAATAATAAATGTTAAAAACAAAATGGACGATAAAAATAGTGAAAAATGTATAAAAAATAAGTCTCATCAGCCATCATAATTAATATTTTATTAGACTTTCTTTTTTCAAATTTCAATTGCTCATCAGATCCTCTTTTGATGCAAATTTTACTATGTTTATGTGCATATATTTTTATCTGAATATTACTTTGTTCCCATAGTTCTCATGCATATGAACAAAATGAGACAAGTTTTGCGTTTTAAATCTATCAAACCAGATTAAAAATGTCTCAAAATCAAAATTGATATTTTTTTATAGGATTAATGTGTCATTAAACAAAAAAAAAAAAAAAGACTGTTTTAGAACTTTTAAAAGTTAAAAGATCAGTTTAAAAAAGAAAAATAGGAGACCCTTCTTATAGTTTGCCATAAAGAAATTTTAAAAATAAAATATGACATGTGAAATACAGAAACACTTATATGTGAGTATTGTGACAAAGGACTTTATAAGTTACATCATATAAAACTTAACAACAAATACTAAATTGGCTAACAGAGAAATCATTAAAAATGAAATATGTACAAAAAAAAAACATGGCATTAACATACATGCATACTTGTATATGATACACAGTAACAGATCAGAAATGTAGGTAGGGATGTGATATAATTTTTTTTACAAAAATTAAAATTAAAATTTTGAAAAAAAAAATGAATGTAAATTTTTTTAAAAAATGGGTACAAAATTTGTCAATTTTTTTTAAGAAATGAGAGTAAAATTTGTAATGTGATGTAAAGGTAAAATAATAGAGTAAAATTTACAAGATTTTAAAAAATTAAAAATAAAAAGTGTCAAATTAATTTATTAAGAATAAAATATGTTAAAAATAAAAAAATCAAATAAAAATATAATTAAATCAAATATTTATTATTAAATTATAATTATAAAACTAAAATATATTCTATTAATAAAAAAAATAAAATAAATATTAACTTAAAAATATATTTTTTTTAAGAAAAGGAAAGTATGAGGGCTCAAGCCCTTACTTGCCCCCGGATCCATCCTAAGAGTGATGACAAAATATTTTATTATAATTGTATCATAAAAGAAGACTTAATGTGACTTTTGATTAAAAAAAACCCTCTTCATCTCTTCAACCTTCCATTATCATCCAAAACTTCCACCATCTTCAACTTTCCTTCGCCCTTAAAGAATAAAAATCTCGTAGGAATTGTTAGAGTTAGATAGACGGATAAATCAGCCCGCGGAGTCCGTAACCTGCTGAGCCTACCTTGTGAAGTCCGCATTTAAAACGGACACATTTTTGTTAAGTTTGTAACTGGCCCGTGGGCTGAATTGGTCGGGCTAAAAAGCCCCCAAAGAAAATGGGCTTCAAAAATTCAGGTTCGTATATGGTACAGTTTGTGGGTTTTGTGAGTAACTTGTGGATGCGAAACCGTTTGTCTAGTAGCTCTTGGCGTTGGTTGTTACTTGTTAATGTTAACGGATGAAAGTTAATCACAATATTAATTTATCACACTTTTTATATATTTACCGCCTAAAAAAGTAAAAAAAAAAAAAAACTAAAACAAAATATATTTGATATTTATAAATACTTAAAACATAGTATTTAATTCTAGAAAAAATATATTTTTTGAAAAAATGTAATAATTTAAGGATAGCGTCGTATTGAGTCCCTCGACGATTGTGTGTTGAGTGGCGATGCAAATGCAAGTTCCGGTGGGAGGGCGAGTCCCCACATGGTTCTCTCGGCGAAGAGTCCTCGAAGAGAAGCTCTGCAATCTCCACAAGTGCACCAATTTGGAGTGTGTGAACCAAATCCACGCCCAAGTCCTCAAAGCCAATCTCCACCAAGACCTCTTCGTCGCTCCCAAACTCATCGCCGCCTTCTCTCTCTGCCGCCACCTCGCCTCCGCCGTCAACGTCTTCAACCAGCTCCCCCACCCCAACGTCCACCTCTACAACTCCATCATCAGAGCCCACGCCCACAACAACTCCCACCCCTCTCTCCCCTTTTCCCATTTCTTCCAATTGCAGAAAAACGGTCTCTTTCCCGATAACTTCACTTACCCTTTTCTCCTTAAGGCCTGCACTGGCCCCTCCTCCCTCCCCTTGGTCCGAATGATCCACGCCCATGTTGAAAAATTTGGTTTTTATGGGGATATCTTCGTGCCCAATTCGCTTATTGACTCCTACTCCAGGTGCGGCACTGCCGGCCTTGATGGGGCCATGAGCTTGTTTTTGGCCATGGGGGAACGGGATGTCGTCACTTGGAACTCCATGATTGGTGGGTTCGTCAGATGTGGTGAATTGGAGGGTGCGTGCAAGCTGTTTGATGAAATGCCTCAGAGGGATATGGTTAGTTGGAATACTATGTTGGATGGGTATGCCAAGGCGGGGGGAGATGGACAGGGCGTTTGAGCTGTTTGAGAGAATGCCCGAGAGGAATATTGTTTACGTGGTCGACAATGGTTTGTGGGTATAGCAAGGCTGGTGACATGGAGATGGCCAGGGTGTTGTTTGATAGGTGTCCGGAAAAGAATGTGGTGCTCTGGACGACGATCATAGCTGGGTATGCTGAGAAGGGTTTTGCGAGGGAGGCCACAGAGTTGTATGGGAAGATGGGGGAGGCTGGGTTGAGGCCTGATGATGGTTTTTTGTTTAGTATTCTGGCAGCTTGTGCCGAGTCTGGAATGCTCGGGTTGGGGAAGAGAATTCATGCGTCTATGAGGAGGTGGAGGTTTAGATGTGGCACTAAGATGTCAAATGCACTTATTGATATGTATGCAAAGTGTGGTTGTTTGGATGCTGCCTTTGGTGTCTTTAGTGGAATGATGGCGAAGAAAGATGTGGTGTCTTGGAATTCAATGATCCAGGGGTTTGCCGTGCATGGACATGGTGAGAAAGCGCTTGAGCTTTTCTCTAGGATGGTACAGGAAGGTTTTGAGCCAGATACATTTACATTTGTTGGCCTTTTGTGTGCTTGCACCCATGCTGGTCTTGTTAATGAAGGGCGTAAATACTTTTATTCAATGGAGAAACTGTATGGGATTGTTCCTCAAGTTGAGCATTATGGTTGTATGATGGACCTTCTTGGCCGTGGGGGACACCTAAAAGAAGCTTTCATGCTTCTGCGCAGCATGCCTATGGAACCAAATGCCATTATATTGGGTACTCTTTTGAATGCTTGTCGGATGCATAATGATGTAGATCTTGCAAGAGCTGTGTGTGAACAACTGTTTAAGGTGGAGCCATCAGACCCCGGTAATTACTCCCTTCTGTCAAATATTTATGCTCAAGCAGGAGATTGGATGAATGTTGCCAATGTAAGGTTACAAATGAAAAATACAGGAGGTCAAAAGCCTTCTGGGGCTAGTTCCATAGAGGTAGAAGAAGCAGTGCATGAATTTACTGTATTTGATCAGTCGCACCCTAAATCAGATGATATATATCAGATGATTGACAGATTAGTACAGGACCTCAGGCAGGTTGGATATGTTCCAATGATACATCAGTAGAGATGAATGAAAATCATTTAGTTGCATTTGTATGCACAGCACAGCTGAAGCGAGGCCTCCAGGAATGGATATGATTTTGTATTTGAGCACAGCACATTGCTGGTTTACTAAAAACCAGTAAACAAATCATTGTATTCATCAGTATCACTGGTTTAGCAGCAAAGTTGTATGCATGGCTCATGGCTGAACGCCTGAACCTATGCTTCTGGTGCAAGCATCATGGTATGGATCCCAAAAGCTTGGCTTGCAGCATGGCGTGATATCTCTTGCATGATTTTGCCTATCACAGTAATTGCTTGGTTTTTACAGAATGAATCTCTTTGTTGGTTTAGTGATCCCAACTTTGTCAGAATTTACATGTTATCGGTTGGTTGCTCAATTTTGTGTTAGGAGAGATTGAAAGAAAGAACGAAAGAATTTTGATGAGCAAGCACAAAACAAAGTTGTATGCATGGCTGAGCCTATGCTTCTGGTGCAAGCATCATCTGCATTCCTATGCTGGCAGGAGCTCTTTTGTAAAGTCAAAGAAAGGGAAAATTGTGAAGAGAAAATGCTCTGATTCTTCCTGTCGACTGCTTATTGTAAAAAGAAGCTATACTTAACATATGTATACTGGGTGGCAATTCCACTCTTGACTCTACCAATATTTCTGTGCTGGTTGTTGGCATGGTACCAATCCAGCCCTTTTTTATTAAACTTGAAACATTTACTTGAGCGAGCTGCGAGATTATTTACAGAGCTACTTGCTACCTCTAATCTACACGTCCCTCTACATTTGTCATTTTTTGTTTTTCTCAGTGTTAACTTCTTTCAGCCTATGCTTCTTTATTTTTATCTCTGTTCATTTCTCTTGATGAATCAAAAGATCTCATGATGACTAATTATGTCTAGTAAATTGTGCAAGCCTTCATTTTGGATAATGGAATGTAAATGGATACCATGTTTGTTTTTGTTGATTTTTATAATACTTTTCTGGCCTTCATCTTCTCAATCTAGAGTCTAGACAGTAAGTACTTCCAAACCTCTTTCTTTTTCTGCAATAATACATTGATTCTTTTTCTTCATTTGTGATACTGGGTACATTCTTTAGCATTTGGTTTGTAATCTGACTAAATAGACTTTTTGGATTAAGAATTGTTTTTCTTGGTGTAGTTCATAAATCTTCCTTTCATGCTACTAGGAGGAAATATAGTCCCAGCATGGTAAGCTCAGTAGAGTACAGCAGAGACTGTACAAGTAGAACACATTCAGTCTTCACAATTGAGTATTTATTCTTAGTTAAACAGTCCATTAGCAAATTTCATATAATATTCTTTCTAACCAAACAGTCACTGCTGATGAACTGAATTAGCTAATCCTTCTATTATTAAGCCCCATGACCCAACAAATGGGTTCATCTCATGTTTGGCCACATAACATAACTATAAGCAAGCATAAGGTAATTTGACTTGTTTTGAATGATAAGATAATTAGCAAATGTCTCTACCTTGCAGAGCGTAAGGGATTCTCCTAGGAGGATCACGGTGGTCATCAGAGTACATGTTTATTTTTCTTGGGCTATAAATAACCGTGTGTACAGAAAAAAACTTTATGAGGAGAAAAAAAGAACTCTTTTTTTATAGTTTTTATGCTTCGAAAAACCTGTAGCTATGAGAAACTTTGCTTTCATCAGAAATACATCAACGTACATAAATTATGTCGACTTAGATACTTACCTAACCTTGATTGAATCCAATCCATGTTTGAATATTATTTTATGAAAATATCATAAATAAAAATAAATTCGTCTTAACCCGTATCATCAACAAAAACAGTAAAACACAAACTTGATTATTAATTCATCGTCCTTTGTTTAATGCTACCCATGTTCTCTTTTTATCTTTGAATCCCACATCCTTTTCTATAATGTTAAATATCCACAAGTTGAAAACATTTTGCAAAAGAGATTGGAAGTTGGTGCAGAAACAAGTGGCATAGAGCTTGACACATCGACCAAAAAGGTTTAGATCCATCCAATACACCCAAATAAAGTTCCGGGGAACCCTACGTTACGTGTTGGTCATCCTATGTGGCATTTGTCAAAGTTTATCCACTGGCCCATACTTTTGAGACACCCAACTTGGATTAGATGCTCTTGTTAAAAGTATATAAAAAATAATAAAAATGTAGATGTGGTACAAAATACTATGTGGTGCAGATTAAACCTCATTCCACATTTAAACACATTCCACCTAACTGTCATCAATTCACTTCATTTCATTTCATCTCATCTCAACTCTCAAGTAACATGGAAGCATGTTTTCTCTCCCACAATTCCTTCACCATAACCACCGATCAACTCATCCCCACAATCAGAAACGGGTCTCTAGCACACCCCAAGCGATCTTCTCAGCAATTCCAGTGTAGAAAACCTAGATTTCCATTACCCATATCATGTAAGTACTTCCTCATACTATGATCGAGTAAATAGTTCATTTTTACACCATCTGATCTGATCACAGAAAAATCATCATCTAAGATAAATTTGTGGAGGCACACAGTAATTATTTTGAAAATCATATAGATCGTGATTCTGATTGAGTTTACAACTCATCACTGTACTATACGGTGCCGATCCTAAGTTTCTGCATAAAAAAATAATAAACCTTATTATGATTACATTGATTGTCTGAAGATCTAGCTTAAAATTATTGATGTAATGAACCACAGGCTGCCACATGTCATCACGATCACCGTTTGATGATGATGAGAAACCTAGCCTAAGGGGTGATTGGCGATCTTTCCGTGCAAAACTGGTGGCAGGAGAACAATTGCCAAAGCCTGTTGCTGAGGAGGTGAATGATCATTTAGATTTAGACAGTGTTGTGGATCAAACTCACAGTGGCATTGCTGATAAATGGGCCCATATAATCCACGAGCCCGAAAAAGGGTGCTTACTTATTGCCACCGAAAAGCTTGATGGGGTCCATATTTTTGAACGGACGGTCGTCCTTCTCCTATCTACTGGGCCGTTGGGCCCGTCGGGGATCATCTTGAATCGTCCGTCCTTGATGTCCATCAAGGAGACGAGATCGACGGCTCTGGATGTGCAGGGCACGTTTTCTAACAGTCCCTTGTTCTTTGGGGGGCCCTTGGAGGAGGGGCTTTTTTTGTTGAGTGGTGATGATGGGGTTGGGAAAAGTGGGGTGTTTGAGGAAGTCATGAAGGGTTTGTATTATGGGGGAAAGGAAAGTGTTGGCTGTGCTGCTGAGATGGTGAAGAGGAATGTGGTTGGGCTTGGGGATTTTAGGTTCTTTGATGGGTATTGTGGCTGGGAGAAGGAGCAGTTGAGAGATGAGATTAGGGCTGGCTATTGGACTGTGGCTGCGTCTAGCCCAAGTGTCGTTGGGCTGGAGAGTGTTGGAAGTGTTGGGCTTTGGGATGAAGTTCTTGGCCTTATGTCCAGAAGGAAGGTCATGTGAAACTCCAAACCAACTTCTTATTATATTGTAATGTAAGCCTTGTAAATTATAATTACTTTCCTCCTAATTCTTGTCTTTTGTTGTTCGACGACGTTAACTCCAGAGATTGATTTTTTCGTTCTTTACGAAGAAAATATCTGATCATCTTAAAAGCAAATATATATCTGTATGGAAAAGGATTTGTCATATTTGTGTTTTTCCTGCAAAATACTAGTATTGTTATCTAATTACAAATTGTTTTTATAATAATGAACTTTAACTCCAATGATGTAGAACAACACACACTTGACTGTATATGAAACCACACAATAACTGCAAAAACGAATATTTGTTGGCGATTCAAGCCTAATAAAATCGCAAAATACGATTTAACGTGGAAGACCTATATTACGCGATACTAATTTGATAAACGTAAGAAAATTACATAAAGGCCAATTATTTGCGCACCGAAAGCATATAGAGCGGTTACTAGGTTGGTTACGGTTTCAGTTTCATTCAATCATTTAAAACTTGTGATGTGAGAGTGTGACTAGTTGCAGTTTTTACTTGTTTCATTCATTGTTCTCTCTAGTCTCTACTCTGCTGGGAAGAAAAGAAAATGGAAGGGGAACAAAACGGCGGTCGTTTCGACATCATAATCCTGGGCGCTTCAGGCTTCACAGGCAAATACGTCCTCCGCGAAGCCCTCAAATTCTTCAACACCCCAACCTCGCCACTCAAGTCCATAGCCATAGCGGGCCGAAGCCCGCAGAAACTAACACAGGCTCTTGAATGGGCCTCCAGGCCCAACCCTCCCCCCTCTCTCCCCATCCTCACAGCGGACACCGCGGACCCATCCTCCCTCCGCTCCCTCTGCGCCCGCACGGGCCTCCTCCTCAACTGCGTCGGCCCCTTCCGCCTCCACGGCGATCCCGTCGTGGCCGCCTGCGCCGCCGCGGGCTGCGACTACCTCGACATCTCCGGCGAGCCCGAGTTCATGGAGCGCGTCGAGGCCACGCACCACGAGCGTGCCCTGGAGAGCGGTGCGCTCGTAGTCTCGGCTTGCGGCTTCGACTCCGTGCCCGCGGAGCTCGGCGTGATGTTCAACTCGAGGCAGTGGGTGGGACCCGCGGAGCCCAACCGCATCGAGGCTTACGTGGCGCTCGAGTCTGAGAAGAGGATCGTCGGAAACTTCGCTACTTACGAATCGGCGGTTCTCGGCGTCGCCAATGCGCACCAGTTGCAGCAACTCAGAAGGTCACGCCCAAGGAAACCTAGGCCTCCGGTAACATTTTTCTTCTTTTTTTTATTCCTTAACAACTTAGAAGATTTTAAAGATTGAGAAAACCAAGGCAATAAAATAAGATACTAAAAATAACATTTTTATTAACCATTATCTTAACAAACTGAAGACAAGGAAGAGGAAGAAATCTATTTTATTTTAATTTTAATGTTTGGTATACTTGTATATATTGCTTAAGAGGTAAAGCTTTTTATTGTTGATTTTTAATGTTAATTATGAACATTTCATGGATTTTGGTTAATTTTTGGAAGAAAAAGAAACAACATTTATATGTGGAGTATTAATTCTGGTTCCAAGTGACCCTCCTAGAGTTGTTCAAAGGCATATGAATGAGATTTTTGCAGGTATTCATAATTCAGAATACTGTCATGAGAAGGTATGTTTGTTTCCTACTTTCCTAGTGGATGATAAATTGTGAGTTCTTGGAATGTTTACTTGACTCCACTCCCACCTCATTCCCTTGTGCTTCTTGCTTCTGTTGTTTACTCAGGCTACTCAAATTCTTATTATATAATTTTAACATTGTCTCATTTATCAAGTTGCATTTTCTTGGTTTTAGATTCCTGGACCCCCTCCTTCAAAAGGAGAAACTATAGAGAACAATAAGAAAATTGGTCTTTGGGCAGTGAAGCTACCTTCAGCAGATTCAATTGTAGTACGACGAACCCTATCAATTCTAACAGAAAACCCCCATGGTCTCCCTGGGCTGAATGAGAGTGCCGTGACTGTTGAGAAAAGGGAAGCCTTCTGGTCATCTGTGAAGCCAGCTCATTTTGGTGTGAAAATAGGCTCAAAATCTTTGTTGGGCATTCTCCGAATCATCATGGTTGGAGTTTTCATTGGTCTTTTCGGAAGTATTGGTTTTGGAAGGTCGCTTCTTTTGAAATTTCCTGAAATATTCAGCCTTGGTTGGTTCAGGAAGAATGGCCCCTCTGAAGAGGAGGTGGAAAGTGCTTCCTTCAAGATGTGGTTTGTTGGACATGGTTACAGTGATGGGAGCATTGCTTCACAGGGAAACACAAAACCTGACATGGAAATTGTAACAAGGGTTATGGGTCCTGAAGTTGGATATCTGACCACACCAATAATTCTTATTCAGTGTGCTCTTGTTCTTCTCAGCCAACGCAACAACCTTCCAAAAGGAGGAGTTTACCCTCCTGGGATCATCTTTGGAACAACTGATCTTCAGGAACGACTTCAACAAAATGGAATATCGTTTGATGTCATCTCAAAAAGCACTATTTCTTCTTGACTTTTGCAGTTTAGTAGAAACAAGTACTGTTCATAAAACTGAATTTTACTATAAATGAGTGTGGAGACTATTTGTTTTGTTTAACTAATAAGGATACTATAGTTAATTAGTTATACTAAGATTTTGCTTGATATGCGTTTGGATCGTTGGATCATCTTTTATCTGCTATACCTGCTCATTTACTTTTGTTTTATGATAGTTCAAACAACAGTGCGTGGTAGGGGAGAAGAAAATATCCACGTCAGCATAAATTACATTAAACAAACATCAACATATTCATGCGAATTAAGCACAATAAAAAGAATCCGGCTCGAGAGTATGTACAAGGATATTTTACCAGAAGGTCTGTGACTTTATTCCTATAAAATGCATCTTCCTAAAGGGAAAATTCATGTTATTTGTTAGTATTGTTAGCTAGAGGGGCTTGAAAATACGACCTCTTCCTCCTTCCCTTCATCACTAAACTACCCTTATATCTTATATCTTGACATGATTTACTTGTAAAATTCCATCACTGTCATAGTAGAAAAAGCACGGCAAACAACTTGAAACCTAGAAAATCCAGCATGCTTGCCCAAACTCTCAAATTGTTTCTCAGTTCTTTCCATTCCACCAGGTGTGATAAACATGATGATATCAAGAATTGAAATTACTTTATAATCATTTGTAGGTTCTGGATCTTCCGGCAGTATGAAATCTCCCACAATGACCTTCCCGTTTTGTGGCAAAGCTTTATGACAATTGCTTAAAATTTCTATGGCCTTTTCATCCGACCAATTATGGCATATAGCCTGCAACAATGGTTAGCACTTTGTTACTGATCAAATTTGGTCATGTTATCAAAAAAGAATAATTGAAGTTTAGGTGATATGTTTTCCTATACTAACCTTTAGCATTATGGCATCACCATGTGGAACACCTTCAAACATATTCCCCCCAATATGCTCAACCCCTGATTGAAACTTGATAATTTTATATTGATGATTTTATGAAAAACAAAAATGTTGAGTTCTAGGATGAATCAAGTAGTTGTGGCTAGAGAGATTACCTGGAATGGATGGTGAGTTTTGAATGACATGTGGGAGGTCAAAATTAATCCCCTTAATTGAAGGGTATTTGGAGATGATCAATTTGAGACATTGTCCAGTTCCACCTCCTACATCAACCAAAGTTGATATGCCCTCATATCCTGTGTATACTTGGAGTATTTTTTTCATATGGGTTGTGCATATATCATTCATTGCTTTGTTAAATACGTGGTTTAGTTCTGGTTCTTTCCCAAAGTACTCGAACTTAGACATTCCATGAATCTTCTTGAATAGGTCAATCTCAGGATCAATAACCGCTTCCTTAAAATTCATCCTATGTTACAACAAAGTTAGCATTTCTAAAGCATAATGTTTATTTTAAGCACCATTAAAACACTTACCACACCCCGGATAATGCACGGTGGCACAGAAACGAAGTGAATGAGGCGAGATAGCCACCACCATTTTCATCACAGACGAAATATTTACCCGATGGCGAGATGCCATAAACTCTCACGGTGCTACCATCCTCCTCATTGGTGCGAGTGGAAACAGTGAGAAGAGAGTAGCTAGCAAGCAGGCGCAACAAACGCTCAAGCCTATTCGGCAAGTCAGAATGGTGTTGCTGCTGTGTTGGTAATAATAACTTGGAAGCAATTTCATGGGGTGACATGAATCCACCACTCTCTTCTGAGCTTTCCTTTGCAATGATCTCAAACACGTTGAGCTCAATTGCAGCGTTCAAAGCTGCGGGAAAGACCACGTTGGAACCGAGAACCATGGCAGAGAGGATAATGTCAGTGTCTTCTCCTCTTTGTGGCACCACATGGTTCTCTTTCTCTGAGCCTGAGGAATATGAACTCATGTTAGTTAGTTTAGTTTGTGATCCTTTTTTGTTCTGGTCATGTACGTTTGCTTCCTTTATGTGCTGTTTTTATAGCCACATTTAAACCAGATATATCCATTAAAAAAATCTTAACTTCTCTTGGGGGTAAGGTTTTTTTACATTCAACTAGCTCTTCACATTCTAAACTGTTATTAATGAAATAAAATACTAATTAATTATTTAATTAAATACATTGTTTGGCTGATTTGATGGCATCACGAGAAGCCATAAGCATCTCGATGTTTATGACTGAAAGGGTATTCCAAGGGAACACAAGAATATTTTTTGATACAGTGAAAAGGATACATATAATAGTAGTTTATTATAGATTTTAGTTGGAGGCACCAGTAGAAGTTAGTTTAGTTAAGGATATGAATATGAAAAGAATAAGGATATTTTTATCCAGAGAGAGAAAAAAAAAAAAAAAAAAATATAGGTATAATAAATGAATGGATAGGATACGAAGAAAGATATAAAAAAATAAAATAATGGGATGTAAAAATAGGTATAAAAGTATCACTTCTCGTACCAGTACCAATATATAAGGGTCAAACACCCAGACGAAATATCCGAAAACAAAACAGTGGAAATGAGTGCTTGCAGCAAAACCCTTTCGTGTTTCTCCTTCTCTTATTCTTCTTCTTCCTCCTCCTTCTTCAAACGCAGCCTCTTCCTACATCCACGGCAACGCCAACGCCTCATACTCACTCGGAGATGTTCCACATCAGCCCTAGCTGCAGCTTCTCTCTCAGAAGCGGAACCATTCGAATCTTCGAGCGTGCAGCACCTCCTTACGAACCCCGAAGGCGTGTCCACGCTGATGAAGATGGAGCGCAAGGCTCTTCTCCCTCAGGAACCGCACGGTCGCTGGTTCCCTTACCTGGACGCCTACCGCTGCCGAAACGGCTGCGTTTTGAGCAGCGCCGAGGTCGTCCAGGCCCTCGCGCCCTGCATCTCAGACGAACGGACCCACAAGTTCGGGAGCGTGGTTCGGAACCGGAGCTACTCTGTCTGCCTCGTCGTCGAAGGGCTCTGCGACTTCGGTAACGTCTCCGCCACCTTCCGATCCGCCGACGCCCTCGGCGTTCAGTCCGTCCACGTCGTGTCGTGTGACACCAACAAAAGGTGTTGTTGAGGTGAAATTTTAGGAGCACTCTCGTTTCGTTTCACTTCACTTCGATAGGTCTAGTTTTTTTTTTTTTTTTTTTTCAATTCAGATTGAGTGCATCGTAGTGTAATCATAATTCAGATTAGCCTCCATTTAAATCAGTAAAGTAGATGTTTTTGCATCAATTTAATCCGTAGGCTGTCACATTACTCCTAAAACTCGTAATATTCCCAGCAAGTACTTGAAAGTGCAATCCGCAATCAAATTAGTCTTTTTTTTTTTTATTATTTTATAAAATAATGTGAATAAGTAATAATATTAACCTCTGTTTAGGGACTAAAATGACAGTAAGCAGATAAATTTACGAACTTGGATGAAATAACTGGAAATTTCATGAACTTATTTGGAATTTCAATTTCCTCAATTTTATGGTCTAATGTGATAGTGCTATACACTTTCATGAACCAAAATAGTGTTTACTTGTTTTAGAGTTTACAGAAGTGGTGCCAATGCATGATTCGAGTTTCACAATTATTGGGGCGTTTTTATTTTGAGTTATGAACATTGAACAGTGTTATTTGGACATTGTTGAAACTGCTGTTATTGTTTCTAGTGATTATGAAAGGGGTTGTGTTCTGATTTTGTTGTTATCAACGGTAACTGAAGTTAAGAGACTGCTCTTAATTGAAAGGTATTGCCTGGCTTCCTTGTTGCAGGTATAAAGATAATCGTCATGTGAGCATGGGTGCAGAGAAATGGTTGGATATTGAACTGTGGGACTCTACAAAGGAGTGCTTTAAAATGTTGAAATCACGCGGTTATCGAATCGCCACAACTCATGTGGGAATGGATGCAGTATGGGTTTTTTCTCCATTTGTGTTTAATTTTTATAAATTCCAAGGCAAAATGTTCAAAATATTCTAATGACATTCAGTGAAGTTTACTGACTTTTTTTCTTGTTGTGTACAGGTTTCTATTCATGACTTGGATTGGTCCTGCCCAACTGCAATCGTGGTTGGGAATGAAAATAGGTTATTCCCTTCATTTTCTTGATGCTCAATGTAACTGTCATTTGTTCTTGTTTATTGCGTACTGACTATAAGTAGTCAGGAGATCACCAACTGTCTTAATATTGAATTAAAATATTAAATAATTATTGTATTTCCTGTAACTTAGGTTTTACTTTCTGCTCAGGTTTTGTATGTATTTAACAGTGGCTATGTTCTTGTCGCAGGGGTATTAGTGATGAGGCATTGGAGTTGTCAGATATGCATTGCAGTATTCCAATGGCAGGAATGGTGGACTCTTTCAATGTTTCAGTTGCTGCAGGAATCCTCATGCACCATGCTGTTTGTGATAGAATATCTCGTATGGTAATGATTTTAGTTTATGTACTTTATGTGATGCAGAATGACAACTCAATTTGTTCAGCCTTTATTCTTTAATTTAAGAGAAGAGAATACTTGATTTTGTCAAAATTAGAAGAATTGAAAAAGCTTCTGCTCGGTTTTGTGCATTTCTTTTCTTCATGAGATATTCCAATCTTCTTTTGATCTACAAAGCCATCTATGAAGTGCTTATACAGAGTAGCAGTAGCACTGTTTTTTTCCTCTTTTTTTTTCTTTTCAATTTTTTATATTGCCTGCAAATGATTAACAAGATCTGTTCAAACAAGTTTATATGACATCAAACTCAACTCTGATTTTATAATTCGCTTGACTGTCATTATCAAAGTTTGCTGTGTGCCATTTGACATTTAGCAGACTGAATTTTTCATAACACTTGCAGGGCCATCATGGTGATCTGACAGTAGAAGAATGCCAGATTCTACTTGCAGAGTTTTCGCTGCGCCATAGCAAGAGCTCGATTAGTATTGTTGAAGATTATGCAATGCGTAAAGCAGCAATGTTAACTTAACAGCGATAACAGGAAGTCAAACTTCTTCTGATTGGTGCTGGGCTGCTTGCTTGCACCGACAAGGAGACAAACCAAAGATTAGATTGTCTCTGATAGATTGATTTCTACAAAGTAGCATTAGCTGAAGCATGGTGTGCAAGGCTCTCTGATGACAATGGGGACCTTACTAACCACCCAGCTTCTGTTGAGTATAGAATATTTTCTCAATTATGTGCTTACTAGCCCCACTTCACTTAGCAATGGGGAATGATGCCATCAAAAGTGCAATTGTATTTTCTTTATGTGGATTTTTCGAGCATTACTGTGAGTCTAATGGTTTTTATTTGGGGTGAGAAAAGAAAATAGAAAAGAAAGAAATTTTGTACCTCCTATTTTTGAGTAATATCTATGCATTCTCGGCATTCATTTTCAGCTGCTCTTTCGCTTTCGTCTTATGACATATCAATTTTAATATATTTTATGATTATAATTACTTTCTCTTGATTATAAAAAAAAGAAGTAACAATGACATGTCTAAAATTTGATTGAATTGCAGTGGGTTTATTTTTTTTCAGATGATCCTTAAGGGTTTACATATGATCCACCCACAGTAAAAAGAGCATCACACAACCATTAAAAAATTTCTAAATCATTAAAAGAATGGTAATTTTTAGCTGCTGTCATATGTAAAACTTAATAATGAAATATTACAGGAATGGATGATTTTTTTAAAGATCAAAATTAAATCCAATAAGAAAACTGGTGAACTTCTGCATTATAATGCTCTTAACCTCATCTTCTGCAAAAAGCTACTCAATCACTAAAATAAATACAAAAATTGCACTTACTCTCCGAGCCTTTTTTCGCCAATGAAAAATTAGACGGCAAGACAGTTGGAGGAATTAGTGCACTTAGTACATCACACTGCAACGGACTCATTGTTGGGATCATATTGCGGTAAATTGGACAATATTGCCTTTCATATTATGCAAAGATATGTGGAAATATTATTATAAAGATTCATCACTAGAATGTTCATCATTGGATATGCTTGATGATGAGTATCCTGCATTAGCAGGACCAAACAATAATTCTAAGCAGAAGTCAGGCCCACATACTGATCTTCCTTTCTTCCCAACTTTGTCCAACTCTTGTATTGTGAGCTACAAAATAATAATAGTTACAAAAGTCAAACACACTACTGTGGATTCTCTATTTAATTGTGAATGTCAAACCAATAGATTATATAAGAAGGCAAATGACATGCCATATTGCCATAGGAATAAATTAATAATAAAGGATGAGATGAGATTTTACATGTAGTAAGCTGTTCCTAATAAAAGCTGTATTAAAACAGCAGTAGAAAAGGCGACCTCCTATCATTTTCTCATAGAATATGACACGTACATCTCCAGTTACCTGTTCAATTCAATGGTTTAAAGTCAAATCAGAATGTTTGTAGACAGAAGAAGTGAAAACGGATATTACTTCTTGTAGATGTTTTTTCTAATAGAAGGGATTCTAAGAACAAAGCTGATTAGATTGCTTGATCAGTCATTGATTACTTACTCGGATAGGTTTATCAAAATAATGGTCCAAACATGATTTTTGGTATATTGCTGAAGTCTCTGTGTCCATTTGAACTACAATGCGAGGTTCTTCTGTTTCTGAGTGCTTTCCATCTTTATCATCTTCTTCCAGAATAGAGATATAATAGCGAGGGCTATTGTTTCTCTGATACCCTTTCTTTATCTGTCTACAACAACCACGGGAAGCTTCCACTGATGGACGATACACCTCATTAGGAATCTGTAACCAAATAGGAACCCGTCTTGACAAAAATATAAATGTCTAATTCATTATTTAAGGATGTTCATGCTGGTTCAAAGATAAATCACAACCTCGTGTAGCTCTGAGATAACAAAGAATATTGTGCCAATGTTGGTTGTATCATAAAGCCGGATCCGCCGCAATTCTCTGCTACATGGTTGAGGCAAGGTCACTTTTGTTGGTTCATTTCCAGTTACCCTTGGGACGGAACTTGAAAGTAAACTATCCCAGTATCCCACGTAACGACGTTGGCTTGGTATTGATACCTGATCCCACAATAAGTACTTGAACCATTAATTTCCTTGTCTTACAAGAATAGACTTTATTTTCATATCTGACCAATTTCTTATTAGTTTATCATTCATTGGATTCTCATTGTTGTTTTGAAATTGTGTTATTGAAGATATATAGCTTAACATTTCAAATTGTTGGAATTATACCTAACATAACTTACTCCTTCATTATTTGTTGTTCGTCTATCTGCATACAATTGGAGAGCCTCATCTGCTGACATGCCGCAATAAGTAAGGTATGCACTCACCATTAATCCAGTTCTACCTTTTCCTGCCTGCATTATTCGAACCAAATAATACAAATGAGAAGAAGATGGAACTAGTTAAAAGTTCAATATACTAGAAGTGTGACCTCTCATACCATGCAATGAATAACAGCAATGTTTTTTGGGTCACTTGCCAGCCACGAATCCACACTTTCACAGAAAGCTTTGATCATTTCAAGAGATGGAACATGGTTATCATCAAAGGGGTATGCTTCCACACGTCCATAGAAGTTATCTGGATCATAACTTTCTTCTATACAGAGATTATAGATCTGAAAATTTCACAATTGACATGCCTTAGCTATAACAACGAGTGGATAATCATTATGAACTTCCAACACATGGCATAGGTTGAAGGTGCACCTTATAATGATCATAATGTCTCATGTCCAACACAGCTTTGACTTGCCAGAGAGGATTTCTATACATTGCTCGCATACGTTGTGCAGGAAATGACATTGCTAATACTCGCTCGGTGATATATGACATGTCAAGATCATAACCGTCAATAAGCATTCTTCTTCGTTGCTTAGATACCAAGTTACGAATAAAATTCTTGGTAAGGTAACTGATCATTTGATGATGTAAACTTAGATCCTCAACTTTGGGGGGTCCCTGCTTTATTAATTTCAACCCCATTACGTTGATATGCCAGGTTCCACACTGACAAGATACCTATGGCAAAAATAATTACAAGTTTGTAAAATATAGAGTGATCAAGGTTAGATGCACAATCTAAAAGAAAGAAAAAAAATAGTGAACAAATTCAATTCGAAGGAGGCTAATCTCTAACATGGTTGTTGAAATAACGTTGAGAAACTTGACATATTGCAATATCATTAATCATTTCATTCTTCAAGATTTTTATAGTACAAAATTCTACTCCATTGCAGGGTGCACATTTGTAACAAGTATTCATAAAGGTGTGCAATGAACTCATGCTATTGAAGGTGATGCAACTGCTACACCCATTTTGGCTGATCAATTATAGGTTTCAAGCAACATCAGGTTGTTAATGATTTTAAACTATAGTCCCCAATCACAATTGCGGCCGCGATATTATGGTTTTTTTTAGGTCTCCACAAAGCATTGTGGCCATATTAGTCTGCAATTTCCCATGATGTTGCTAATTGCATTTGTGATCCATTTAGTACCAGATGAACAAAAAGTTTGGTTAAAGTTATCAAATTTTGTAATTTTTTTTGTTGTAAGATTTCCTTTACAAAAAAAGATAAAACATTTGGCAAATTGATACACCAAGATCACTGCAATCAACAAATATGTAATTTTTCACAGGTTCATTGAAAAACAAAGAAGAACAAAAATAAAATAAAAGACAGAGAGAGAGAGAGAGAGAGAGAGGAGGTATGATCAATGATGGTACTTAATTAAGCGGAACATGTAGCTGCAGATCAGAGCTCTGAAATTGAAATTGCAGAAACCAGAAAAATCTAGGGCTCCAAAGGAACGTAGGAGACCCTAGAGAAACCAGTGGGAGGATGAAATGATGAGGACCTTCATGACCCATGTTGTGATAGGTTAGGTTGGTAACAAATGAGAGAAATTTTTGGGAATGGGATTGGCAGAAATGCTTTGCCATTTTTGGAAGTAATGGTGACCTCACTTCACCACAATTTTTCCAAATTTGGACACAACACAGCCGAAAACATATGAAAGGCTCTGTTTTGTTCTGTTCTTCCCCATTTGTATTTCTCTTTGGTTTTGTTTCCTGTCATAAGGTGCGCCAAATCACACACCCTTTATGTTTTTTATTCACTTCACTCATATATACTCTTTACAGATAATAACTTTCATTTAAATTTTTTATTCGTAAAATTTATTTTGAAATGCATAACTTTCTCCTGGTTTATATTGCATCCAAACATGCTAAATTTTGATAGATTAACGCCTTATGGATATGATTTTAAAATAATTATTACAAAATACAACAATTTTATCATCTTTAGATATGTTAAATTAATGTATTTAGGCAACTGTTATATTTAAATTACAATATGATATTATCTAATTTTAGTTTGCATTATAAAATCCAAAAATTCCCATACCAGAACAAAACTATAAAAGTGACTACTATTTCTCAATCAATTATCCATTAAGCACATAACACCCTGTGGACAGGGGATTGCTCAAGATACAAATCCCACGAAAAAATCATTCTGGTAAACTTACAATCAAATGAAAGAACGGGGCCTCAATGATTTTGCAATTAGTCACACTCACTTTCATGAATATTGATTCCACAGCAACTTAATGGACTTGAGACACGGTTTTATTGAGGATCATCAGGAACCAACAAAACAATGAGAAACAGTTTTTTTTTTCATTCAAGGTGGTCATGTGGCCTTATTGACATGAACATTGCAGCATACTGCAAGAGCCTGCGTTCAGTGCTTCCTCCATTATTGTCCCTTACAGGGGTCACTGGACCTCTAGTCCTCTGCCTGTAACGTCTCCAAGCAAATTGAATGTTGACAGCAGCCCATGTTCTCCAATTGGATGAGTAATATCTTGCTGTTCTCTTCAGCCTCTCATTCGCAAACTTGTACCTGAAGTGGTCTGTTATGTACTTCAAGTGATCAGCATCAAGCCCAAATGCTTCTGATGATTCAAGACACACAAATGTGGCCGAGGAGGCCGGAAGTCTGTCGATGAACGGCCTTCGAAGGCACCATGAGAGTAACTCGTCCCCCAGAAACCCTCCTGGCTCAAGGATGCTTGATGCTACCATGCCTTTGCTCAGACTCTGGTTGCGTTTTATTCGTCCCCGGACGATGAAAATCATCCTTGGTACAGGATCACCTTCTCTGATTATCTGTTTCACAATGGCATTTTAGAACATGATCATGTCAATTTTGTTTACATGATTAGTTAGTTAGTACCTTTTCATCTTTAGAGAAGACTAGGGGCTTCACCCTGTCACAAATGTTGTCAAGAATAAGCTCATCCAAGTTGTGGAATAGAGGAACCTGTCAAACAGAAATAACTACTTTATTAGGAGAGGTTGCTTAAATAGCCAACATAGCAAAAGGGTATTGTTATTTGCACATCACAAAATGATTTCTGAAGTAATCAAACAATGTTTATTTGAGAGTTCTGAAGTAGTGATGTTTAAAACAACATTATTAATAACAAATATTGCTTCTTTCATTTGCAGGATTGAACATGACTTACCTTTCTAATGAGATCGAAGCAAAGATGGCGCTTGATGTCCCTCCTGAGGCCCTCGGGCAAATCTTTGATCATTTCCATCTCATCTTCTCCTCCCATGGCAGCCCATCTCTGACGTTCAAAATGGCGAACTCTTTGTCTTAATCGCGATGGCAACTGCCTCCTCCTCATCCACCATTCCATGTCACGACACCTCAGCTGCATCTTTCTCTTCTTTGCCATGACTGCATGTAAGAATACCTACACGTACGGTATGATTCCATTTGTTAGACTATGTTTGTTTGAGTATCAAATAGTACTTTTTCAGCAACTGCAACATTAATAACCACCCTCTCTTTTCACATTTACCTGGATGTTACCAATCAATAATGTGAAAAGCAATAGTCCACTGAGTACTATGCATATACTGAAAATCACTTCTAGCCAGTTGCTTGTGGGTTCAAGATCATTCCCGAAAGTGCTGCAAGAAAAACACACATCAAGTCAAGGAAACATTTTTGTATGCAACCTATTTACTTAATGCATTCAAACTAATAACTATATAAAACAATATTACAAACTTCTTAACTTGAGAAATAGTAACATTAAGAGTTTGTTTATTGAGAAATTTACCTGAGGGTCATTAAACCCCAAAAAATGGGATAAAGAATCTTTACAGCCAAAGAGTTGCTAGATATGACTGGAAGTGCCCATTGGTAGATACCATATTTGAAAGGTCCTTCAACATCTAGGCACAAAGGCTTTTTTAACACTGTTGAGTTTCCACCACATGAATCTCCTATTGCGCTTGCTGGTAACAAAGACTGGTAGCATATCTCCTCTGAGCATGACACAGAAAGATTGCATCCATTAGTTCTCTCACACTGCTGCCGGAGGCATGACGCGACGCGTTGAATTGCAAGGACATACCAGCACCCTCCAGCAACCTATAAATAAATTAACCATGAGGGAAAAGAAAGAGAAAATGTTCAAGTTTTTAGCAATGGATTTAGTGACAACTTGATGATCATAGACAGGTTCAAAATTTCAGTTGTGGGGGGTTTGCTTACATGAGAAGCAATGAAATAAGCTATGAGATTGAGGCCAAAGCCCCACCAAATGGTGCCAAAGATGTAGCCTGTGACTTTTTGCATTCTTCTCATCATGCTGATGCTATGGTAAACCTTGGGGAGAAATTGGAACAAAAAAATCAATAGCATTATTGTCATAATGATTTTAATTTTCTCTTCTCTTATCAATTTTGGCACTATCAACCAAAACACAGCCTGCAAACAGAAGGAAAACATATAGTTAAAAGAGAGTTGATATCATATAAACAGGAAGAGACAGAACAGACTAGAGTATATGTTAATTATATTGTCTTCTAAAGCCACCCTTTAAATAATTCAATCCGCAACTGATTGATAGAACAAAAAAAAAAAAAAAACTCAGATTCAATCAAAACTTTCAACGTAAAACATGTTGTTGAAAAGCCATTTCAATACTGAGGAGGCAAGAGGTCCAAGGCAACGATGTGACTGTGAATCATTGACATACTTTTAAATATATTTTCACTGAACTTTCAACCTTATAAGAAAAATATTAATAATACACTCTTTATA
This sequence comes from Amphicarpaea edgeworthii, assembly GCA_014843725.1. NCBI lineage: Eukaryota > Viridiplantae > Streptophyta > Magnoliopsida > Fabales > Fabaceae > Amphicarpaea > Amphicarpaea edgeworthii. The sequence continues at coordinate 2,426,133 of CM026321.1, read as the reverse complement.
ATTAATTAAAATTTATTAAAAATCACGTAAAATAAAATATGTTACAAGTGTGTTCTCCCAAAATTTTCTTTTATTATAAACAAATTCATATGATTTTTTATAAAAAAAAAATTGAGTTCAATTATTTTTAAAAGAGAGTTCAAATATTTACTTCAAAAAAGATTATTTTTAAAAGAGAGGACTAAATGTTACTGTATTATTTTAAAAATCACCTTTAATGTAATTATGGATAGGAGTGTTAATTAAGACCCTCCTAACCATCACTTTAATTTATTATTAATTCTTTAATCAGTTTCTCCATTACACATGACAACAGGATCCATTACTAAATACTCCTGTGGTAACAAAAAAAAGTTATTTTTCCAAAAAAAAAAAAAAAAAAACAGCAGAAAAAAATTTAAACAAGTGAAAGGTTGTTATTAACTTTAAAGTTACTCTTTTCATTTACCGTACGGTTCTCCTCCAATCTCCAAAGTGAAAGACGGAAGAGGCAAACACGTGCGAGTGAGAAAGAAGATAGAACGAGCGAGTGAGTGTTTGTACTTTTCACTACTTTGCATTCAGAGATAGAGTGAATGAAAGAAAGAAAGCAGCAAGAAGTTACGAAAAATCCTGACCTGGGGAACTGGGAGGATCACGAATGCGTCAAACCAGAACCCCTTCACCGATCGCAGATAATGCGATGCGATCTCACGCGCGTCCCACACGAGTTTCCCGCACCCGACCACCAGCGACTCCCTCGACACGTACGCCAGCCTGAACTGCAGCCAGACGTGCAAGAGGTGCACCGCGTCGACGCACGTGCGCGCCACGGTTACCATCGCCGCCAGCCCGCCGTCCATGTACAAGCAGGGCGTCCCCTCCCTCCCGATCGAGAGCGCGTAGAAGAACAGCGGGTCTATCGCCAGCGCTACCCCACGCGCCAGCAGCAACGCACGGTTCCACCTCTGCACGCGCTTGCTCCGCGGATCCAAAACACGCCCGAACGGCCCTCGGTTCGAACCGGACACGGTCCGAAAGCCGAGGACCTTGTTGGGCCGGTTCTGGATGGGAACCAGAGAAGACCCAGCCGAAGCCTCCCACTGTAGCTGGTGGAGGGCGCTGTCACAGCTGGTGGAGTGAAACACCGGCACGCCTACCTGCGTGCAGGCGTAACACTCCACCCCGCTGCTAAACGGATTGTCATCTTCTACGGCGGCAGCGTTGTGGAAGCTGCTGTCGCTGCCGCTGTCTCCATTGCTAATTGAGTTCCTTCGTGGCAACCTTTTGCCAATCCACCTGTCAAAAAGAGACATGTTAAAACAAACAAACCTTAAAACCTACTTATCATACATAAGACATAAATATACCGTGCATCCATAACTACAAATCAATGTTTGAATTTCTGATGATACATTAGAGAGTGATGAGATGAGATGATTACCGAAGAAGAGAGGAGAAGGTGTTGGGCATGGTTGATGATGTTGATGATGATTCATTAGCATGGGAGATGGAGGAGAAGCTGGGAGTGGGGTTAAGGTGTGTCAGGGGAAGCACATGGAAGTAAGAAGAGTATATATATATATATATGTGTGTGTGAATTTGGAGAGGGTGGGGATTGGAGCTTACGGTTACGAAACGTTGAGGGAGTGGTGGTGGGGTTGATACTAATTAACTCGTTACTACTCGCTACGCTACTCACTGTGTCTATTACGTCCAACCCTGTCCCTGCTCTTTGCCGTTTTCTCATTCCCTTGGGACCACCTTTTGTTTAATTACACTCTCCCCCTCCTCTCTCTCTTCTTCTTATCCTTCAACTATTGCATCCAAATGGCATGAATCAGCTCTCCAAGATAATGAAATCGTTTAGCCATTCATTCATTCATTCATTTTTCAATTTTATTCAAAATGTACATATATATATATATATATACTATATTACGTTCAAAATTACAAATAATATAGTCGAAATTAATGTGTTTCTATAAATAAATAAATAAAACAATTCAAGTTGATAGTTATTTTTTATTATAATTAATTCTACTCAACTTTATATATTAGCCATTCAATTCATATTTCAATTTAATTAAAACTCTCTCTCTCTCTCTCTCTCTCTCTCTCTCTCTATATATATATATATATATATATATATATATATATAACTATTTAATTTAAAATGTAGATATTTACTACATTAAGTTCAAAATTAAAAATGACATATATATGAAAAAAAAATAGAGGTATGTGATAAATGTCACGTAGTGACAACTTTTATTCTGTTTAAAATTGCGAACAACGAAATGGTTATATCAATGGTGGTACGTAGCCTGAGATTACACCCCAATTATATAATTTATTTTAAAATATCCAAAAAATGTGTTATATATCAACATTTTTCCATTAAAATAAAAAGGTATTTAATATTTTTTAAAGTTCTCAAAAAATAATCTGCCTTGTATTTTAAAACGTATGGCAGCCAAGAGTACAATGATTTGAAACAGGAAAACATTCTAGCAAACAGCTGGCATCTATTTCTGTTGAACAGATAAAAACAAGGTACATTAAATATATTTCTCATGCGACACTTAATATATTTAAATCGAAACATTTCTGCAATCACATATTTTGTGTATTCAGTTTATTATTTTACAGTAGAAGGATATTATTAAATAATATGCTTCATTTTTTTATAAAAAAATTGAGTATGTTGATAAATTATATTTTCTTCGTTGTCCTAGCAGATTTGTTAAAAGTTCATTTTGGATTATATATCTTAACAATTTGGAATCCGAAATTTATTATTCTAGAACCATACATCCATTTATCCAAATATTCTTTGGTTATAGTTTTTATTGTGACATTAGTACTAGTGTGAAGTATATTCACCAATATTATTATGATTAATTGTTACAAAAGAACTTAATTGATTACTTTTAGTGAGATTATCTCAACTACATTTTTTTATTTCACAAAATAAGTGAAATCTCACCATAATAGTATATATAAGTGAAGGATAATCTCTCTTTACAAGTCAGATTTTTAAGGTTAAATTAGTTCTATAATCCACATTATATGAATTACATCATGTAATAATAAGTAAATAAGCGCAACTTTTGTAACATTATTTTGTAAAAGAAATAGTTTAAATAATTTAAACTAAGTTACAATTTTTTTTAAAAAAAATAATAAGAATAAAATAAATACACAAGAATTAATGCCTCAAATCAAAGCCAATTAGATTTGTCATGAAATTAAAACCAAACTAGTGTGAATATATGGAGAATATTGATTGAAGAGAGCTAGTGGAGGAGAAGCATACATTTATTTCCGGTGTGGGTCTCTCTATTATATATATGCATCAGCATTTGGTGGCGCATGCATGCACGAACAATGAAGCCACTTTTAAGTTGTAATTCAAATAGGTGGACCTTAAAATGACGCAGTGAATATGATTTGGAACATGTCTCAGACTTTACTCTGGATTCTGATGTCTGATTTCACAGATTGCCACGGATCAGTGATGATAATTGATCGAAGCTGCTCTCCGTTGTTTTAAATGCCTTAAGGCTTGGCTCACCTTAATTACTTACAATTGTATAAGCTTTTCTAGAGATTATTTCTAATTAAGTCTCTCAATATTTATTAAAAATAAATAAGGACCAAGAACTAGTGATGAGGGCATCTTAATCACTCAAATAATCTTTGACTCATTTAAACAATGCATTAATGGGATTTTTGACATGAAGGTTATAATTAATTATTAAGAGTGATAATGATAAATTTTTTAACATTTTTATATTATCACTTAAAATTTATTGAAATTTATATAATTAAAAAAAATAACCATTATAAGACGTGAGATTTATATATTTTTCTAATTTCTAATATACTTCATCTAATAAAAAGTAATATACTAAAAAATAAAAAGTAGGCTATAAACATCAGCTAAAATCTAATTAGTTTTGATTTTGAGAAAATTATGTGCTCCTTTTGTCTGCGTAATCAACGTGACGTGACGTGACGTGACGAGTAATTAATTATGAAAGGGGGAATCAGAGATTGAGTCGCTTATTTAATTAGTTTCCTTCCACATTAATCCATTACCCACCAACTTAAACCTGGTAACTTAGAGTTGAATCATCATGAAATTAAGCACTATTATTTCAACGGAGTACAGAAGTAGTAGTATTTATGAATGAAAGACAAAATCGAAAAGTGAAAGTGTTAATTCACCTTTATCAGTGCAGTTAACTATATAGGAATAGGATATGTGAAAGGACAGCACCACGTGTTTGTTTGTATAGACTAAAAATATACTACATGCAACTGCTTTGGCATTTCACTTTGACTATGATTGATAGCTAGTTAGCCCTGTTGTTATCGGGCAATATTTTCCATTATTCAAACAATTACACTTTATAGTAGTATTTTCCAAGGGACAACAGGCTACACAATCACCTTCTATTGTTTGACACACGTAAGTAACATCACAATTATCCTTCCGTTTCCATTTTAATATTGATGAATAATTTTTGTTTTAATTGAATATAAATATGGGTATGGATAATATTTAATTGTAAAAATTGATATAAAAACGAGGATGAAGATATACATATTCGTCCCGTATTTATATTCGTATTTGATATATATATTTATTAAATTATTTTTATTTTATATTATATATTTTACTTAATAATTTTTAAGTATTTATATTTATTTTATGATTTACAATTTATATTTATTAAATTATTATTCTAGGTTGTTTCAATTTTTTTATACATAATTTAAACAAAAATTATATATTTTATTATATAATAAATAATTATACGATTGTTATTAACATATTATTAATTTGTTATAAAATTTATTTTTTTCAGAGAATTTTAGTTTATTATGATTTAAAATTAATTTTTTTAATGTTTTTTTTTAAATTATAAACGGATACAGATTGAGTATATCCAATATCTGACAAGAATGTAGATAAAAATTTATACCTGACAAAAATGAAAACTGAGATAGGAATAGATATGTAAGATAGAAAACTACAGATCCATCCTGCTCCATCCCATTGCCATGCCTACTACATGTAAGTTTAGAATTCAATTTGCATCATCACATATGCAGGAAAAATTGACTGGTATATGGAGTATAAGACAAATAAGATAAAAAAAAAAAAGTAAAAATATTTTTTTATTTTTTAGATATTAAAATTTTTTATTTTTAACCTCTAATATTTTATTTAATAGATCTTATTTTTTAAAGTATTTTTTTCGTTTGATATTTAGTGCTTTCGTGTGAGTTTTATTATTAATATTGATTGATGTCACGTGTCTCATTAATTAATTGATACATGATATTATTTATTTTAAAAAAAATTAAAAAAGTTATTGTTTTTTTTTATATATTACATGTGATTTAATAATGAGATGTGACATTATTTAAAAAAAGATTATTTTTTAATGTCATATATTACTTTTGAATAATAAAAAATGCGGCATTAATATTTAAAGAAATAAAATAAAAATTTTAAAATATTTTTCCCTCATAGATCATGTTTATTATTTTATTTGCCCAATTTTACTTATATAAAGGACTTCTAAGTTATTCCGAAGATTGTCTACTAAACATAATATTTTTTTTTCACAGTTTGACTTATATAAAGGACTTCAAATTATTCTGGAGATGATTTTTTTTTAATTGAAATATCTAATGATTAAAAATAAAATAATTGGTAAATTTATTTTTAATGAAAAGACAATTAAGCAAAAGAGAGCTTGCAGATAATTAATTTGAAATCAAAAGGGTAGCCAACTTGAGCATCATTGTACCTAAAACCTTATTAATTAATAGACTATAACATGAATCATGAATGTAAGGGATGAATAACGCGAGTGAGCAATAATTCAGATTTTTTTTTTGTGTGTGTGTGTGTGTGGCTGAATAGAATAGCAGCAATTCAGATATAATTAACATTGATTTATAAACATTTTCTCTGAAAATTTCATCGGGGATTTCTTTAGATCGTTAAACTATAGTGTCAGAACTCAGAAGTGCGCGCATACCAACCTCACAATAATTGGGATCAACAAATATCCTTTTTTTAAATAAATAAACTCACGAACGGATGTTTTTTTACGTACATATGCTTCGTTTACAATTTCAAACTCTAATTAATTATTGCAATTACGCAGATCTCTCAATACATCAGGTTCAAAGACACTAGTGAAAAAGAGTAATGACTTGCATTAGTTTATTGGTATTCGAAACCTCATAATATATAGATAGAGTATATTAGCATCACAATAATTTGCAGTTATTTATTATATAACATATTCTCAAGCATGCAATTTATATATAATGATTCTATCAATATTTGCATGATTGATTTGGTGCAACAATAATACACTAAAATTGTGTCTTTATTGTTTTATTATATATTCAGAACACGTACGTGTCCAGTGTCCTGCTCTCATACCAGGTTTATAATGTACAGTTTTTACATATATAGACCAAATTATTTTGGGGGATTAAAATGGAAGTTGATTCCGTAACAATCTATTTTTTTATATTTTATTTTGCATGTTAGGGTTAAGCCATGAGTGTTTTGTGCGAAAATCAAAATGGTAGGGAACGTGTGTTTCCAACTTTCCGTAGGTAGAAGGAAGGTTCGTTCGTGGTGTCTTCTGTGTTACACGTCAAGTTTCGTCGGCGCGTGCAATATTGCATGCAATTCATTCGTAAAGTGATTGACGTGTATATACTATACTTTTTTTTTTCTCAGCTAACACAAGATAATATATATGAGAAGCAGGATAAGAGTTAGATGTATTAGAAGTATCTATGTTATAATAAATAAAAATTTAAAATCCTCCCAAAAAATAACTATGACTTTGTTACAAATATCACTAGTGGTAGTCAACAGTATTATAACCAGAGACAACAGAGAAATATGTATATTCCAGTAAAAAGTAAATTCTCCTCTATTTGTATTTCAATGTCACTGTGTTTCCTTCTTTATACGTATAATTTTTATATATGAGACATTTTCTGTACTCACCAAAAACTATACAAAAGGATACTATACTATAACTCAAACACTCATGATACATGAATTGAGGCACCATCGTATGAGAGAATAACAGAACATCTCATCAAAATTTTTTATCCAATTCCAAGTATAGAAAAACACATCCTGCACTACTTTCTGCAACTGAAATTATAGATTATTAAATGTGATGTCATTTAATTTTTCATACCACTACACACCATTGAATCTTTCACCTATTTTGCTTAGTGATGAGGTATTTATTATCATTGTTATCACTGACTTTAACTTAAATTCAAAAATAAATTTCACACGTACTCCATGGATGCCTCATTTAATTAGCAGCTCCCAATTCAATAATTGAGGAACTTTTGATGCGTTCAGGTCATATCAAAGTCAAGGATTCAAGTTAATTAAATTTCATTCTTATAAATGTGTGGATAATAATAAGAGTTTAAATTTTAAACATTATAATTATATATATAGTTGGTAATAAATAATGATTGCTTAGGTTTCACAGTAAAAATCATTATATCGGTATAAGCTGGTATATATACTTTGTACTATTATGGTATCCAAAATAATATAATTTTTTTATACTGTTAATTAATTGAAAAGTATCTTTTTAAACTGATTATCACAAAAACCAATACTTTTATTTTTATTATATGTATTAATTTATAATTAAATAATAGTAAAACACAATATCTTTGAATTATCAGTGTGTTTTAATCAAGCTTATGAATAGTAAATGGGTCCCGATTCTTTAAACACAATCTCCATTATTATTTCCTTTTTGTGTTTGTTTCTTTTGAGAGAGTGTCCCGTCGTTATTGTTATTTTACGAGTATGAACTATATTCCAAAATCTTGCTATCGTAATAATAAGCTGGTAATAATACTGTTGAAAGATTCCTACACAGTACTCATTTGTTTTTTCTCTACCTCTCCGAAAAGCAAAGCAAAGCAAAAACAAGCACTTCCACATCTTTTTATTTTATTTTATTTTAAAATATTAGCATAGTAACAGGCTCTTTAATATTTTTTAAAACGTATTTTCTATTATTAACTAAAATTTTCAAAATAATGTGATTCTGGTCACTTTTAATTTATTGAGTCTCATTTTTAATTTCATGATTTCAATCACTAATTAATAAAGAATATATTACTAACGTCTTACGATAAGCATGTGTAAACTACCACCCAATAATGCCAGAGGAGAGCTTTTCTTTCCCTTACCCGAAATCATGGCAAATTTATTTGAATTACAGCTAAATTTCAGATCGGAATTAGTGAAATGAAATGGATCGATCATGATCTTTCCTACTTAGCTAGTTGAAAAATAAAACTAAATTAGCCACATGATCATAATAGAATAATAAAACATTAATTTGTCCCATTGTTAATGATTATGAAATCTCCGAGAAGCGAGCGAGGACTAAAGTAAAAAGTAAGTTTTAGCTTAATATATATATATAGTAGAAGAGGGTCCTGAAAACAAAAACAGTTGACTAGATCTTACGATGTACATGTCAGGTATTTTAACTTGTGAAAAATCAGTTGAGTACATAGATAAATCTTAAAACCGTTAGTACTTACGAAGATTAGTTTGAAACTCTGAAGTGTTCGAAAACTGAAAAGAAATATAATCGGGTATTTGGGTGTCCAAATATTCCAGTCATTCAAAGGTTTAATTTATTCTAATAGATGTTTCTCCTTAAACATTAATTTAAGAATCAAACGCGTACCTTCCTACATACTTCAAAAAAATAATTAAAAAATTAATATTAAAATTGATAAAAAAAATTACATACTTCAGAGACATATGTCACATCAACTTAATAAAAAAAGATTTTCTTAATAGTAAAACACATATGTATTTAAATTTTATGTAGTGTTCAATTTGTAAACATTAACTACATCAAATAAAGCAAGTTATATTTGACTCTTAATTTAATGTCAATTCATTCAAATTAAGCATATGCAATTCATTCATTAATAAAAAAAAAAAAAAAGCACACATAACAGTACAAACTGCTAACTGCTTACATGTCTTTGCAAGGGGCCATCTACATTTTATGATTATAAGACCAGACATGTTTATCAGTTAAGATTATTTTTCAAAGAAAAAATAACGGAAATCATTCTATTTCACAATTTCATTTGGTCTCTGTTGTGAAATAGTTTCTATTTTTTTTTATTTTAACTCCACAAATACGGTTACGGACTCATGCCGTTATATTTTCTTCCGTTTTATCATTGTTTTGGAACTGGAAGATTTATCCAACAAATCCATTCAAACCAGTTTTTGTTGAATTATTATAAAATGTTAAAATTTTCCATGAAAATGGTTTTTAATTATTAACTAGGGCAAAAATATTATATTGATAATGCATGAAATGATACGTACTCTAGATTTAAATGAGTTTATTGAAAAGGAATATTATTCTTTTTAAAAGTATATGTAGAATGTATATGGCACTGTAAATTAATTGGATGTAATGTAACATTTTGTTTGTATAACATGATTATAATTTATGAACGAAGCATTTTGTTTTTCAAGAAATAGGATAATTTTCAAGTCATTTTGGAATGGTGCGAAACCAAGAAGGTGCCTTTGTCGTTGCAGAATCTTTTCACACACTGATTTTGTTTTTGGTGTATATCTCACGTACTAATTAAATTATGAATACGAAGTCGACATCTCTTTAGGAAATTAATAAAGAGGGAAAAAGAATCTTTAATAAAAAAAAAGTTGAATTAAAATGGTTAAGGTTGTTGTCTTTTTCGCATTTCAAATCCCCCAAAAGAGAAACGTGATGCACGATTTAAAGAGACTCCAAGGGTAAAAATCAGAAGGATACCAAATAATGAGAGTAAAAAGAAGATACCAAATAAAGTTTGTTCCTAAAACTGAAAACTGAAAGCGAAAGCAGAGGAGCAGTTCTAAAGTTAATGAGTGATGACTTGCATGCACTGAGATTCATTGCCCCATTTATCATTGAACAATACCCCTCACATTTTGATATTTAAGTCATTTTTTGGTGGATCTATTTAAGAACTAAAACTGCCTCACTGTATTTTTAAAATATGAACTTAATATATCCTATTTAAAGAGAATTAATTAAACTCTTGTTACTCGATCAGAAAAAACGGCAACTGACAGTACTTCTTTTATAAGCAAAAGCTAGTTATTAAAGAATTATATTAGTAAAAGAGTAAAATTATTATCAATATAGATGTATTATTAAAATTTGATAATAGATATTGCTTTAACAAATTAATAATAATTTTCTTTAATAACAAACAATATTTTTATTTTATTTGTCTTGTTTCTCTTTTTCCTATTTCTTCTCTTAAAATTCATTCAATTAATAATTCCTCACGTATTTCCATCCACCCTATTTGTTTTCCTCCTATCTAAGACACATTAACTTGGCTTTAGTCAAAATTATGTAACAAATAATTTAATTAGGGTTTCGTATCAATTCCTCTTTGCGCAATATTTAGTAATTAATAATGATAGGGTGATGAAATACGTGGGAAAGCCTTACATCAGCGAAATAGAACAAGAGAAATATGCAGCCAAAGGAGGGAACGAACTTTAGTTACTTCACTGCAACGCACGCGATTAGCTTTCAATTTCAAAACCCACCAACTAAAGTTATTGCAAGATTAATGTACGTTTATACTTTATAGAATCATTGATTTGATGTCATCATCAAACTCGATCACATTTTAATATAAAAGTTAAAAAAATGAAGAACATAGATAGACAGTTAAACTCTCAATAACAAGGTAGATATGAATGACAACTTTTATCATTGTGTTCCTCTAACGTTCACAAGCTAATTAATTTGACTAGCTAGTCGTGAGTAGATAGAATTGTTTGCAAATTAGGTTTATATCCTAATTTTCTAAGTAGGGTTTTCTATTCATAATCCAACGTATCATTGACGCATTTTTGCTTCCCAAAAAAGATAGATAGATATAGAAGCTATCAAAGAGCTCATATAGGAACCACATTTATATTTTTCTGGAAGTGTGAGGTCGAAAATAAGGAAAGACAAGCCGACACATGCACAAGTCTAAATTCCTAAAATAATTGGAAAACAACAAAACCCTCATCTTTCGTGGGGCCTTCAAATAATGGGTGCAGTTCTTTTCAAAACTTCCGTACCAATTAAATGCCGTACCTCTCCTTCTCAAGTGTAGAAGTAAAATTCAAGCAATTCATTGCCTCCTACTTGTACATGAGGACAACCAAAATATTCAATTCAAAAGTATATATTTAATAAGCCTACCCTTTAATTTACATTATTTGATTGAGTTAGCCCGAAAGGAAAAAAAAAAACCATGTTCTAGGGGTTGAGCCAGGTCTTATACGTGATGGTTACCTACCGTTATTGAAAATGAAAATGAATATTGAAATGTGATTGATTGTACTTAATTCACAAATAAGTGGAGACGACTGGCCTAAACAGCAATGCTTATCTCTTGTAGCCTATCAATCACTAGTCAATAGTAGGATAAATTAGAGAGTACTATACGGCGTACTAGTACTAGTGAATGAGTAAAAATGGTACTTAATTGTTTAATTTCTTCTAATTCTGAAATTCACCTTCTATATGAAATAGTGTTATTTTATTTTTATTTTAATTTGTGAGGGGGGTATTTAATTAAAAAGCTTACCCAGATATTACGAGTGATCCATTGGATATTGATAAGTTTCTCATATTGGGAGGTGCAGATTTCAAACTCACGTTTTTGCGAGATATTAATTTGATTCTTATAAAAAACTATCTTCCATATATATATAACAGAAATTTTTGTAATCCTTTGGCAAGAAAGTACTTAAGTGGTATGTGGTATTTGTTCTGTCTATAGTTCTTGGACCTTGTTGTTTCCTCTCATATAACCAACAAGGCAATGAAGCTTCTCTTGGTACAGTAATCATTGAGTTATGTTGGGTTGACAAAAGTTGTTGTCTATTAGCCATAGTTTTTGCTTTGATGAGCATGATACTTCTCAGGACGGATCCAACGATGTTACGTGCGATCTAAAATAATTTATAAAAAAATATATTTTATTTTAAATAAAATACTTATATATTGAATCTTTTTTTTTTAACATGAAGTTATTTTTGTTAATATATAAGGTTTTTTTACTCAATAAAAATAATAAAAAATATTTTTTCAGATGCTCCTCCTGATCAACTAGCGAGTTCTTTCATGTATTTAATTTTGTCTTGATCATTATTATTATTATGGTATGGAATTCTTCCAAAATCCCTTTTAACATTCTAATGTAGACCCCAGTGAAGATGTTATATGTTGGACCCTGAAAACTATTAACCAATCCTGTGATCACCATAATTTAAATTCAAACATTGGCCTTCTCTCAAATAATTTGATTTAAACCCACCTTCAATTCAATTATTTATTTCTTGTTGATCTAGTTTTTAAGTGAGTTAACAGATGAAGCCTCTTCAAAAAAACTTTCACTGGTCCTTCAAAACTCACTAGGTTAAAAAATTTCAATTTATCATAAAAACTGGGACCCTCCAAAAGTATCATCATCAGCAAAGGTGCAAAACAGTGTGGAAGCATGAGTAAGAGTAATGATCAACCAACATAATACACATAATATTATTGGCTACTTCCCTCATCATATCATGCCGATTGCTGCACATTTCATTCATCATTGATATGCAAAGGTGGCCTAGGATATATAATTTACACAACATTCTTATAACAAATAATAATGTCTCATGACACAGCTAAACCCATTTCTTCCTGTCCATGTATTTAAGTTTATCAACGGAATAGACAATACAATCAGTGCCATCTATAAGTTTGTAAAACTGGGTCCTCACTATGTTAATTGCTGATAGGATAGTTTTTACTTATATATATAAGATTTTTTACTACCATTGAAGATTATGGTACTTAATTTATCAAAATATAATGAATTAATCATATCATAAAACTTGTGGTGGCCTGGTGGGATGCCATTTAATAGCTTATAATAGAAATAGACAATACAAGTGCAACTTGAGTTTGAAAAACCGATCATGTACTGTGTTTTTTTTTTTATGACACCGATCACTGTGTTGATTACTCATAGATATGCAATCAACATATTGTTGATTCAAATAGCATTGAGTTCCAAAATCTTAGATAACATCTCAATTTCGAGTCTTATAATTAAATTTTTAAAAAAGAAGTGGTTAAGAAAGATAGCGGTGAAATTTGAACCAAAAATTTGGAGAAGGCAAAACATAAATAAATAATATAACAACATATATATTATGTATCTAAAATTTAAGTTATTATATATATATAAAAAAAAAAAACAATAGTTTCTGCAAAATAAAATCAGCAATAATTTGAATTATAAAATTTACACCTATCTCTTATTCAATGTACGTGAACTGCGATATTATTTATTAGAAGTTTTGCATATTGTTTAATTACTATCATATATAATTGTAAAAAAGTTTGAGGGGGAGCCCGCTTATCATAAAAAAGACTTCGCCAATGAAAAAGGGATATCCTATTAAAAAATATCAGTCAGATTTCTCATAAAAAAAACAGTTTTTTAACAAAGCCAAATCACATATTAATTATTAATCCATAACCTATCAATGAAATTAGGGTTGAATATAAGGCTAGGTCGTCAAATTTGATTTAAAATTTCATATGAATAATTGAATTCCAAAATGAAAGAATCAACTCAATAAGAATTAAGTTATATGATTTTTGTTTTACATAAAAAAAAAAGTATATGGTTTTTTTGGCCCCACTTAACCCAATTATTATAACCAATCCATGATCTTACGTCTAAAAAATCAGTTTTCATGATCACTCCCGAGATATTGTATGTATAAACTTTTTATATAAATAATTGTATGATGTAGAGAAAAACAACAACTAATTATTTTATAAGAAGAAGAAAAAGTGTGATAAGATGGTTATATAAAAAAATATATAATAGAAAAATAAAATATTGAATTTATTATATAGTGGTTATAATAATAGCTTGTTTGGATATATGCATTTAAGTTGTTTTTGATAATTTAAGTAGTTTAGGAAAAAAAAAAATCAACAATGTTTGGATATTTAGATTAAATATGAAAAAAGATTATTTTTTGAAAAAATAAATTATTTTGATAAATTTGAAAATTCATAGTTTAAAATTATTTTTCAATAGTTTATTTTTTCTTTCAGCTAATTTTATATTTTTTTACCAAATAAAAACTAAATTTTTGTTATATAAAAAATTAATTATTTTTAAATCACTTTTCAATAAATTTATTCAAACAAAAATAAATTATAATTATAATCAATTATATACCTAATTAATTATTAAAATAATCTAAAATTTTCAATTATTCTAACACATACCCTAACTCAATGGAAGTAATAATATTGCTCTAAATCAAAATAATATTCCTCTGTTATGGTATATATTCCGTCTCAGTCAATCCTCTATATACATAAGACACAAAATACTACAAATTATTAAAATTAATAAGAATACTTTATAAAGAGATTAATAAGTTTTCTACAAACCACAACTTAGGTGAATTAAATTTCGGATCTTCATAAAATCAGGACCATGTCCCAAAGTTTCAAAGAATGTATATAGATATAATTATAGGTCGCCTATGAACATTCAATTCTATAAAAAATAAATCCCTTCTGTCAAGCTTAGTTAACAAATAATTAACATTTGGTAATTGAATGAATATACTAAAATGTTGAAAATTTAAACTCCATGAAATTAATTAAAATCATGGGACAGCTCGAAACAATAGTTCATTCCAAATTAACTGAATTTTTCATAATAATAATTAAAAATTAATAAAGTTAAATGAGGGTGGGAGAGACTGCACCACTTGTATCGAAACTCCGTAGCTGGCTGGCTCCACGCTAAAAACGTTATAGTATAGAGATAGAAAAAAATTGACGGGTTTTCCTTTACCCCTTTTTTTTTTTTTGTCTTTTTTCTTTTAAAAAAATAAATAAATCCAATCGTTCATTGTCTCTCTATCGTCATTTTTGCGTGCAATTGCTTTCACCATTGGTAAGTTCTTCTTCTATTTCCTCCCCTGCTTTAGCTGTTATGCCTCATTATTTCTTCCGATCTGATTTCACATTTTGTAAGTGTGTGTTGATTTGGATGCTTTCATGAATTGATTCAATAATGCTAATGTTATATTCTGTTGTGATGATTTAAGAGGATGCTGTGAAGGTTGTGTTTGGGTCTGGGAGGTTGGAGAAGTAGGAATCAAAGGAAGTGATTGTTTGAAGGGTTAGGCTTTGTTTGGATTACAAAATCCACTAGTTTTTATGGCCAAGTTCTGGTGTAGGAAGTGAAAGAAAGTACTTTCATAACTAGTGACATTAGCATAATGGCGTACACTTACTAGGTTATTTTGTAATGATCTCTGCTTTAGAAATTTATTCGACGCATGTACCATGTTGTATTTTCCTGATTGATTATGTATGAAGCACTGATACTTGCATCTGCCTCATATACTGCATAGGATACGTATCTATTTACCCACTATGTAGATAAGAGGGAATATGATTGACACTATTTATGTTTTGTAAATATTTTATACACATCTATATATAGTTCATGGCTTTGTGTCTTATATATACTAGGAATAGCCATATTGCTGTAATGCTGTATCGGATCCATATTGAATCCAGTATGTGTATCGTATCTGTTCATCAAAGTTGATAATGCTTATAGAAACTGTAATAAGCCCATGTACAAGATTAACATGAGTGTACATGTTTATGATCTTACGGATGTGTATATCATTTTACTTAGGAAATATTTCATTTCTGTTAATACAACATTTCTCAGTATTGTGAAGGTGTTACAGGGTGTGTTCTGACACTTGTTTTGATTTAGGTTTAAGCTTGGAACACCTCTGTCACAGTTGATATGTTCGAGACTTGATGTTTTGATCCTGTTATTAATGACCACATTGAGGTCCAAATGATGCTTGTTTTCCTGGTTGTTTCTATAGTATTGTGACGTGATTTCAGAATGTGGAACTTTGCATCTAGTTTAATTGCTGGAAGTGTGGGTCTGAAAAATGATTCTCCAAAACCAATTCACCCTGCTTCAGAATGTTCTGATGACGAGACTTCTATGGTGAGCAGAGAGGAAAAGCTGGAATGCCCAATATGCTGGGAATCCTTTAACATTGTTGAAAATGTGCCATATGTCTTATGGTGTGGCCACACCCTTTGTAAAAATTGCATCCTTGGATTACAATGGGCTGTGGTGAAATTTCCAACACTGCCAATTCAGCTTCCACTTTTTATCTCATGCCCTTGGTGCAACCTTTTGTCTCTCCGTTTAGTTTACCGTGGAAATCTGAAATTCCCTCACAAGAATTACTTTCTTCTTTGGATGGTTGAGAGCATGAACGGTGATAGAGTGAAGTCACACTCTACTCTTTGTGGGGATCATCAACCAGTGTGGCCAATTAAAGACAGTTTAACCAATGGAAGCCAACTAAGCCAGGGCAGCCTTCAGAGAGAACAAGTTTGCCATTCAGAGTCTTTAAGTTCCAATCAATATGATGGCAATACCACTAATTACCTAAGAATAGAAACACTGCACACATCTCTGCGAAGGTCACTGGTTTTATTTGTTCACTTGACAGCAAAGTTCCCATTGATTATTATATTTCTTTTGATCGTCTTATATGCCATACCAGCCAGTGCAGCCATTTTGGCTATGTATATACTTGTTACCATTTTGTTTGCTCTCCCATCATTTCTCATCTTGTACTTTGCATATCCAAGTTTGGATTGGCTTGTCAGGGAAATTATCACTTGAGATTGAGGCTGTATTTCTTCTGCTTTGCAAATATGAATGTAAGTTTGCCTCACCTTGTGGCCTCTTCATCCAGTGTCTTCTACTTTGTAATTGGCCAAAATCTCCATTTACAGATGTATCATTTATCTTGTCATACATAGACCCAGTCAATCCCAGTACACTTTTTGAATCTTTATCTCTGGTTGGGAGGAGGGATATCAATTTTTGGCATAAACTATTTTGATGACAACCAAGGCTGTGGAGTGAATAAGGTAGTGATTTTGCCTTTTCCTGGTGGCAACTGGTTGTTCTATCAGTATTTGAATTGCAGAAGAACACACCCTGATTTAGTTATCAAGTGGATCAATATCAGAAAAGCTATTTTCTTTTTCTTATGGACACATTTGGATGCTCCAATATACTGCTTACAGTATTTTTGCTAATCGTAATATGTAATCATTATTAGCAGAGTTATTTTGCTGGCAATGTGCAAGCATTGTATGCTTTATTTGATTTTAGTAGTTAGTTTTGCCTCTTTACTACTTCACCAAAAAAAGTAGTGATCTTCTCGTGGTTGGCTACTGCAAAAGGTCTTGCACTCAAGTTGGAAATGTATCTTTTTATGTATGGGTTGCATATAAGTATGTTTAGAAATGTATCTTCTTGAATTTAAATTTTAAACTTTTTTTATGTTACTTGGGAATAAATATTTATTGTTAACAGTCCTTTTTATTATTTTCCCTATTTTTATTTTCAAACTACCCCAACGGATGATTTATGGTACAAGCTTATGAATGCAATTAAGAAACAAATTTAATCGAACTTGGGAGTACGTAGAAAGGAATTCTGATTGACTCTAGAAAATCTCGGTACAATTAAGAATTGTGTAATGTGTTGAGGACTAGTTTGGCTGCTTCAGTTCTGACTAGGGAACACAAGTACCACTCAGCTAACATCGTAGAAAATGACAAAGCTTCCCTCGTTTCCTTGAAGATTCCCTTTTCTGTTTTCTGTCCCAATATTTTTGTTTTCTATTGCTATTTTTTTGGACTTCATATAATAGTCAAGTTTTGGAGAGAGTCTATCTTTCAAACAAAATATTAGTCTGTCTAATAAAATGTTACTATTGTTAGCTATGTGATGCCAAAGTTAATTGATTTTGGTGAATGTGTAAAAAGAACTATACTCTCCTTGCAATAAATAAGGGATATTTAAAAAGCTTTTGTGGAACTTATTTACATTTATAAAAATAATTTATTGCTTTTAGTATAAGTCTTTTGATTTATTCAAGTATTTTTTTTTATATAAAAACTTGTTAAAACAATGTTTTTTTTTTTAATTTACTTCAATAAGATTTGTTATAAAACTTATGAAATGAAACTTAAGAATTTTATCGGTTTTATGTATTACCACACCGGTACGCTCTGTTATTTAGTACTACTATTTTAGTTACCAAAAAATTTAGTACTACTATTTATTATATCATTGCACTAATAACTACAATTAATGTGTGATTAGCGATAACAGAAGGGAAATTTCTTGAGCAAAAATCTATTAATTGAGAAATAGATTTATAAGTGAGTAAGGAATGTATAAGTGACTAATCCAACACGTCCATTGCGAAACCATTGAGAAATTATATATACACTATTTTAT
Organism: Amphicarpaea edgeworthii; assembly: GCA_014843725.1. Classification (NCBI taxonomy): domain Eukaryota; kingdom Viridiplantae; phylum Streptophyta; class Magnoliopsida; order Fabales; family Fabaceae; genus Amphicarpaea; species Amphicarpaea edgeworthii. The sequence goes on along the minus strand of CM026321.1, from coordinate 2,407,608 downwards.
TAATTTATTTTAATATATACTTTTTATTTAAATTTAAAAATACTCATATAATCTATATTTTATTATTCTATGATCCTTAAACCTATACCGCCGCAACGCATGCAAACCATTGCGAAAAGACGTGTATGATGTATCATACATGACACCGTTTGGAAATTTCAAACCATTGCATTTTTGGAAATGAATTTCAAACCGTAATGGGATTGAGTATCATTTATACCATTTTTAACAACATGCCGTTGACGAAACGTTACATTACATTCATTTAAATTTTACCTCAAATACTAAATGATAAAAATGAATGAAAACATCCCTTCGGTGTGATAATATTAAATTAATTGATAAGATGTGGGGCACACATATTTATTTGATTTTTAATATATTTAATTAACTAAAAAAAGTACAATAAAAAAATGTGTTGAGAAGTGTGTTTCTAATTATTTTTCCTTTTCAAAATATTTCAAATCTAATACTCAAAGTCAACCCTGAAAAAACGTGTTAATTACATTCACTTTGTCTTTTTTTAAAATTTGACTACCAAGTAAGAATATATTTTAATTTTCGTATCAACAATTGGAAGTTTGAATTGAAAACAGAAATTCAAAGTCTAATTAATTTCCATATCAACAAATTATAGAAAAATATCTTCACATTTTGACAAAATCGGTAACTTCTTTTTAATGCATACTAAATTTGAATAAAACATTCCTTAACAATTAAAACCGGTGCATAAATGAATCAAATATTCAGATTCTAACAATTTCTCTCTATTTTCTTTAGATTCTATTCTATCTATAATTATAATTATAATATATGATGATATGATGGTGTATAATAACAAACGCGCAGTGAAGTAACAAGTTCAACAGAAGAAACAAAAACCAGAAACTGTTACTTTCTTGCACGAACGTTCTCTTCTAAAAAGAAACAACCCTTCAAAAGGGGTGGTTCAATCTTCACTTCGCTACGTTCTGTTCCTTTTCCTTCGCTTTCTGTTGAAGCACCACCCTTTTTGTTTCTGAAGCTCTGGTGCAAAAGTATAAAACGAAGGTACGTTATTTAGAAAATTTTATCATCTGGGTTTTGCGATTCTCTCATAAGCAAGTGGGGTTTGCTGAAAAATGTGATTTTGGTTGGATATTGAGACGGGTTTTCGGAGCATGCTCTGATCTCTGTCTCTGTTGCTTTGTCTTGGATTTGCTTCGTTTTTGTGTGTTTTTGCTGAAAATGTTTGCTTGGCCGTGACGGTTGCTGTGAGTTCTGTAGTTTGAAGAATCGGAATAAGGTGATGCTTTGCTTTGGTTATAATATGAATATAATTTTCTTCAATTGTGTGTGCATTTTAATTTTGCATGAAATGGGTGATCAGTGATGCATGCATGATGCATCATTTTGCTATGCCTCTTATACGTAATTTAGGTTGATTATGATCAAATGTACTTGCTTGTAATATAATCTTCTAGTTTTTTTCCCCCCTTAAATTATTGGTTTGGTACTTTGGTTGCCTTGTTGATGTCCATGATACGTGCCTTTTCTCATTAGGGCCAGTTAAGCTAATATATAGATGCATGGTTACACTTGAAGAAAAAGTGTTTGTTCGATGTGAGGATGTTGTTTGTTGAATAATATGTTTGGATCTGCGTCTAATCTTCATATTTCAATCAAATTCGCGTTAAATTACTTAAAAACGCAAAAGCTTGTGAAACTGCACTGCACCAATAGCATCTTTCGAGAGTGTGAAAAAACATTGAAAAACAGGGAACTAAAACAAGGCCTTCGTTCTTCTTTCTTTTTTTTTTTTTTTTTTTTTTTTTAGTTTTTGCTGATTTCATTTCCTTTCTATATATTTATGCCTTTATGGATGGCTGTTCCTGTTGCATTTATTGTTTCATTTATCTTATTTTTGCAATGACATATAGTCTCTTAATCTAGATAAGAACAAGAATTATGTGTAAAACAAGTAATTCTGATGTTGTTAGATACTGTATGAAATGAATGACTGATGTTCTACTAGTTTCTTGTAGTTGGTGCCTTAGCATTGTGTGCAGTAGAGATTTTTATTCATTTTCAGTTTGTGATACCTTGTTTGAGTTTCAAATCACACAAGATTATAACATCATTTATATTGCTGAATGTTCTAAAAAATTGAGAGAAGTTCTAAAAAATTCTTCTTTTGTAAACTTCCAAAGATTATGCTTTGTGGATGGTACTTTTCTTGTATTTAATTTTGAAGCATGGCTGGTGCATATTTATTACTTCTAACCTTAAAATTGTAGATATTGTTTATGTACTTCGACTGAAATTTTTAGCAGGTCATTGACCATTTTCTGTTTTAATCAGTCATTACCATATCGTATTTGTCTTAAAATTGTAAATTAGTTTTGTTTTCATGTTTCAGGAATTTTGCCACTGATTCCAAAAGTAACCATGTCAAGTGGGGTTGAATTAAGAAGAAGGCACTCTGCTGGAATAGCAAATTCTGGAAATAATGAAAAAAAAGTTGTGGTTCCTCATTATCTCAGAGCGTCTACTGGCTCCTGTCATGATTTTTGTAAATATGGGAGGAAGAATGTGGAAGAAGCAAGTGAGAAACTCTCCATGATTAAAAGAGCTGGAAGAAAGTCTCTTTCCCAAAGTTCAGAAGACATTATTGGTGGGATAATGACATCAGTTGCCATGCAAAAAGCAGCATCCTTTGATACCAAGCCAACAAAGATGTCAACACTGACACACAGTGAATCAGTTGATTCTAAGATCCAGATTTCTGATGCTTCGGACAAAAATAAGAATAAGATGGAACTCCCAAAAAAATCATCTGGCAGCCAAAAACAAATGGGGAATAAAGTTCTGGTGAACACAAGCAAAGCATCATTCCTTCCAAAATCACATTCAATCCCCGAAACAAGGAGAGGGCGATTTTCTTTAAGTTTTGAAGTGGAAACTCCATCAATACCAACTTCCAAAAGGGTGGAAACTTCACTAACAGAAACTTTTGAGAGGGTGAAAACTCATCCAAAATCAACTTCCAAAATGGTGAAAACTTCATCAAAGTCTATGTTCAAGATGAAGCAAACTTCATCAAAGGTGTCTTCTTTTGAAGATAAAGAAAAGGAGTTGTCTGATAAGCAATTGACTTCTTTGAATCCAGATTTCATCACAACGCAGACCATATCTTCTGTGAATTCTTTTGATGGATTTGGCCAAAGGAATAGTAAGATTAAGATGCACAAGAAAGAAGCCTCACCCAAATCTTCTCGCAGAGGAATTGCAAGTGTTAGTGCAAGAAAGCACAAAGGCCTGAAAATCGTGCCGCATCTTATGAATCAACCCAAGCCTATAAAAGATGAATTTGAGGAACACAACAACGAGGCTCAGGAAAAGACTTTGTATGTCATCATGATAGAAACTGCAAACCAAAGTTCACCCTCTGATCAAAATGAAAGCCAGGATATTGAATTGCCAGTTTCTAATTCGTTGTCATCACCCCCCTCAAAATCTCAATCCTCATCCCATGAAGACCAAGAGGAATCTGAATATGCAAATAGTGAATTTGAGGAGGATGCTTGTCCAGAAAACCATGAAATTGAATACATGGATAATGTGGACACTATGGAAGTGGAGGAGAATGGAAAGCCTCAAAATGATGGAATAGTATGTTCTGAAGACAAGGAGTGGCAGCAATTAGGGGGAGAATTGGTTGAAACTCAAATTGAACATACAGCTAATGTGGACACTATGAAAGCTGAGGAGAATGGAAAGCCTCAAAATGATGATGGGATTGTTTGTTCTGAAGACAATGAGGGCCAAAAGTTAGGGGGAGGAGAATCGGTTGAAACTCAAATTGAAAAGGGTAGTCTGAGGAGCCTTAAATTCCAGAAAGGAAAAGTGTTGGGGGACAATGCCACTGATGTTGCTATAACTGGTCCAGAGAAAGTTATTTTGAGACATCAAGATGTGAAGGTCAAGAAGGATGGACAAGGATTGTATAATAATGTGATTGAGGAAAAAGCAAGTAAGCTAGTTGAAACGGGCAAGGTTAAAGCATTGATTGATGCTTTTGAAACTGTGATCTCTCTTGAAGTGAAAAGGACTTCTGCAAAGATTATCAATTGATCTGGGTAGAGTTTTTCTAGATTTCTCGTACACTTTGTAAAGAAATGGTAGGAAAATAAATCCAAGCTTGTGGCAGTTCATGTGAGCCAACAAGCTGATTGTTGTTCAGCTGAAAGTATTGATAGATTTGTTTTGTCTGTAGAAGAAGACCTGGGTGTGTAGAGTTGAAAGAGAGATCTCATGTTCACCACCACTCTTGTTAAATTGCACAACATAATCATCATTCATTCTGTTCTTGAAACTTATACCTGTTGTTATTGATTTTTATCTTTTGAATTAAACAATGATAACATGGATTTTGCATTTATAGCCAGCAAATGAAAAGTGCTTCGAACTTGTGAATGTTTCAATTACAACCTTGATACTCACATCACATGAAAGTAAATAGTTGCTGGTACTGTGCATATGTTTGGGCAAAAATATCATGTCATTGTCCTCAGCTCACAAATCGAAGTGGCAGTTTGTCTGTTATACCTGCAAATCTTGTTTTACAAGATTCTTAATATTAATAGAAATCTCACCCTATTAGAGAATATTCTTTTTTATATATATTCTTATATATATATATTCTTACAGGATAAATAAGAACAGATTTTATATGAAGAAAAATAACAATAATTTTTAAATTAAAATTAAAAATAATAAACATATCAAATTAAAATTTTAATTTTAAATGTATCACTGTATCATATCTTTTAGTTAGTTTTTTTTTTTTTTACTATATTAATTATGATGGCAGTGGTTATAGTGATGATGATAATGAACAATGTACATTCATAATAATGCATTTAAAATTGAGATTTATTATTTTTAATTTTAATTCAATGATTATTATTATTTATTCTCATTTAAAATTTAAAAGTTAAACTAATTTGATGACCATTAAGGTTATGTTCTTAATTACAATCAACAAGTTATCTTGTAATTAGGACTTTAAATCTAAAACAGCTACACACTAAACAATACATATGAGGAATTTTTATTTATTTTTTAATATAAAAATACATTAAGAACAAAATTGTAACTAAAAAATGGTTTGTCTTGGTCAGGACAAAACCAAAAACAAAATTGCTGAGGAAGGAATTTTCTTTTTCTTTTTTCTTCTTTTATTACAAAAAAAACAGGAGTGGAAAAATGCTGACCGCAGACGTGGCATGATGGGCCAATAAAATAATTTCCGACAGAGAAATCTTTATTGTTCAAAACAAGGGGCATGCTTCTGGCACACGGCATATTACGAAAATGACCTCCCATTATCTCCGTGGCACGTCACGAAATGTGGGCCCCACCTTAGAGCCCTCTCTAGTTCTAGCGAATTGGAGGTGACGTCACTAAACAGGTGTCGGCACATGAGTGGGCCTTATATTTGGATTGCACCAATGCTACTATGAATTCAATGATTGTTCTGAAATTTATAACACTGTCTGTCATAAATCATTTCATATCAATCTAATCCAATCCTTGCCTGCAAGCTTCTCTTTCTTTTTCTCTCTGTTGCCAGCCACTGCTATTTTCAGTGTGTTCTATTCTATTCTATGCTTCACTTTACCAAATTGCCCCTGCTCAGAGGTGAAACTACTTAACCATTTTTTATATCAATTTTTTTTTGGGTGTTTTTCTTATATGTGCTTTCTTCCAAACTGCATGAAGTGGGTTTTTCTAGGGTTTGGAGGCTATGCCGAAAACGGGTTAAATAAGCTTAGGTAGGGAAAATTTCTCTCTCTCTCTCTCTCTATTCTTTTTTATTTTAAATTGCAGCTATTCAATTCTCAAATTCGAACTTGGGTTTTGATTGATTTTTGTTTGTGTGAATTCTACTTCGTGGGTGGTTTGGAATTGTGATTAACTTAATATGCATTTGATTACGCGCGTGTCTCAGAAATTTGAGATTTTGGGGCTGGTACTTGACATGGATCGAGGAATGTAGCGACTTTGTTATGTTATGCTTATGTGTTGTTATTAGGAAATTCGAAAATGTGTTTCTCAGTTGCCCCAAGTCAAGTCCTGATTAGTCTTTCCCCTAAGGTGTTTGGATATATTCTATGGTGTGGAGTATCGGTGTGAGTCAAGGCTGGGCACTTCATGGACGATTTAAGGGATTTGGGACAGTTTGAACTCCTGGGTGTATGAAATTTATGAGTGTTGAAGATTCAGGTCATTTTTAGATAAACTTCTTCGTAAACAGTTATAAGAAAATAAAATAAGAAGATAAAATGAATTGAACTTCTCCCCTCTCCCAAATATATTAGACTACTCTCTGATGTCTACTTTTCTTATTGGGTCTTCTTCAAACATGCCCAAATCACCTAATCCAAGATTATATCATCTTTTCTTAAATAGGTGCTAGTGCTACTCCAACTTCCTTTCTAATCCATTCTTTCTTAATCTCCCTATCTTCTTGTGTGTCTCCACTCACCCATCATTACATTCTCTTCTATGCAACATTGAGCTTCTTTTTCGTTGGCTTTGTACTGCATAACATTCAGTACTATGCAACATTATAGGTTAGTTATATACTTATATGTAAAATTTTCTTTTCAGCTTTAGTGGCACTTTATTTTCTTAATTTTTTTCTCACCAATATCACTTGAAGCCCCCCTCTATTTCATCCACCCCACTTGAATCTTATGTTTTACTATTCCCAATCTATTTTCCCATCATTTTAGATGATGGGCACAAGATAGTTATACCAATGTGACTTATATTGTTTAGTATCAAACTTCTGCCTCTAAGCTAGAATTAGTGTGCCTTCTGCTAAACTTATATGTCATATGCTCTGTTAATTCTACTTAAACAAAAATCATGTGCTTTCACATCTTGTCTCCGCATAATTTCTCATTTATTTTGTTGCTTGACTCTCCAATTAGGATATCATTTGCATAAGGTATTTCATGGACTGTTAGACTAGAAGTAATCGAAGCAATAGTACCCCGGAAATCCACTTCATACCAATGCATTGGAAGGAGAAAACGATTTCTTGTATTATTTTCTTGAAACTAACTTTGGAGTACTATAGAAAGCAACCTCTTTAGGTTATTCTTTATTTAAGTATTTAATCAAGAACTTGGTATTTAGGTTTTGTCTACGTTATGAATACCCTAAAATTTTATAACAAAGAGTTGCTATGAACTGATAATTTTTCTTTTAGTTTTTTTAGGTGAAGAAAATGATTCTCACAAAGCAGTACCGATGCATACACTCAGCTAGCTGTCAATGTACTAAAGGGCATTTAAGTGAAGATGTGATATTCTTAGTATTTCATACTTTGAATTGGAATCCCAAGCTAATTGCTACTCTATCATGTGTGTGCAAATGGTTTGATGATCTTGCCAAGCGAGTTCTATGGAAAGAGTTTTGTCGAACAAGAGCTCCGAAAATGTTGTGTGATCTGCAATCTAATGGGAGCCACATTGTTGATGGGAACTGGAGGGCCCTAGGGAAGCTTCTTATATACTGTTCAGGATGCACCAAAGGTGGCTTGTTCAATAGCATTCAGATTCCCGGTCACTTTGTTTATCAGACACGATTTTCTAGAACATCAGGAAAGAGCTTTCTTTTGCCCCAATGCAGAACTGATGTTTTGTATGTGTCTGATCCTTGTGAGCATCTTGACCAAGGTGAAGAAGGAGATGTTGGATTCTTCCGTGGCATTTTTAAGTCATTTTCAACCTCAAAGGTCAAGAAGATGCTTGTTAATAAAGGTGCCAAGCTCCATCCAACAGAAGTCTGCCCTTATTGTAAGGCAAAGTTGTGGAGCATGCTGCAAGCCAAAATGATCCCTGAAAGTGCTAGTTGCAGGTTGGGTTCTTATGATGATTGCATTGAGTATTATGTGTGCCTCAACGGCCACATGCTTGGGATATGTACCTTGTTACCATTGTCTGATTCAGAAGAGGCATCTGAGTTGGAGTAATACCTAAATGATTTTCAGGTATTTTCATGTATCTGGAACACCATTACTTTCCTATTTATGTTAGCCTTTTTACAGGATGGAAATATGTATTCTAGTAACTATGCCAAGTGGTTTTCATTGAGAACTGGACCTATTTAGAGTGCCATTAAGTAGAACCAAGAGTAGAGAATCCTGAAGGCCCTACATTGTTGATTATCCTGAAGTCCTAACAATATGACACGTCCTGTTATCCTTGGACAGGTGGCAGTAAATCTTCACAAGTTGGTTGAACACTTTTGGTATGCATACTCCTGGCTCAATTCAACTAATCAGCACCTAAAATATGCCATTAACTGACCCTCAATCTTGATGCTGCAATCTCACCAACCCAAGCCAGCATTTCCAAGGAAGGACGGATATATTAACCAATTTTTCGTATGAATCATTATACAGAAGGTTGTTACTGTGAACTCTGATATCCCATGTATATTGATACGTGGTGTCTCTGCCTGTGACAAATATGCGTGTGTAATAGTTCATACTTGTTCAATATAATCAGGATTCATTTATTTTATATCACTTCATTCTCCAACCCCCTCCCCCGGTTGATGAAGAATACAAAATCAATTGAATTTAAATGAAAAACAGTATTCTCTCGGTCCTGGCAGGTTTGAATTTGTGCAAGAATACGTGGAATTTGAGATTACAAAAAAATTGGTTAAGATTTGAGATAAAATTAAAACTTCTGTAGAACAGGTTTACAAAGTATTTCATGACTTCTTAAAGTTATTCTTTTTGGCTGCAGATTCTTAAAAGTTATTCTAAACTGTAAAATTTTAGGAAAAAAAATATGAATTAATTTTTATTAATTTAGTAAGCTTTAAGTTCTCATAAACTAAACATTGTAAAATACTAATTACATAACTAAATCATTGAACAAAATACAGCCTTATTGCTTGTATCTTTCCAGCTGGAACAGTTTAATGCTTCCCATAGCCAAGCATTATCTTAACCTAGATGGAATTAATCCAACTCAATATTACTGAAATAAGCTCAGCCTTGCTCATTACATTACAAGTAACAGTATATGACGGGTGACCTGTTATGCAGAAGGCGACTAATTCAACAGAGGTAAAAATAAAAATATATATTTACACTGTTTTCGAGTGGCAATGTTATTCATATTTGTTATAGAAAATATATATTAGATGCAAACAGCAAACTACACCGGCCGGGATCATTGTTCAATTGTTACAAGGGAACTGTATACTCGAATTTCTGTGTGAAGGAAAAATATGGAGCAGTAGAAGGAATTCATGGGGCTTGTGGGAAGGGTTCCAAGGTTTCTTGAGTGGTAGATTCTGAATCAACTGCAAGTTTCTTAAAAACAAGCTTTTGTTGGGGGAGTTGGCCGTTGGTAAATGCTGTTAGTTCTGTGTCTATTAAAATTGCATCCTCTTCCTTAAATTCTCCTCTGAGAATGCCCTTAGCAAGTTCATTCTCCACATTCTGCTGAATCACTCGCTTGACTGGCCTAGCACCATAGTTGGGGTCATATCCCAAATTTCCAAGAAGTTCGACAGCAGCCTCTGTCATTTGGATTTTCATCTTCCGATCTGCAATTCTTTTCTGAACACGCTCCAACTGTAATTTACCACAAAAGGAAAGTGCTATTAGGGAGTGAAATACCATGTAACAGCACCATGCAAATCATAAAAAGGCTCAATGAAGTTGACACTTCTTACTAGTAACTTCACATGTTAAAATAAGAGACATCAGATTAAGATTTCAAACTAGAGCCGGTACTAAAATGTCTCTTGCTTTAAATTCAAGGACACTACCATCCTTACAAGCATTGGCAATCAATATGAACATATGAATAAAGCAATTTTCAGACATGGGAGGGGGAACTCATATTAAGCATGTCAGTAATAAGAATAGGAATTACCTGTAACCTAACAATGCTACTTATTTGTTCACGGTCTAGAGGCTGGAAAACGATATATTCGTCAACTCTATTCATAAACTCAGGGCGAAAGATGGATCTTGCAGCATCCATTACACGCTGTTTTATGGTTTCATAAGCCAACTCTTTTGATGTGGTGTCATCATCTGTGTTCAGGATGTACTGTGATCCAACATTTGAGGTCATAATGATAACAGTGTTGGTAAAACTCACTGTGCGACCCTGTGAGTCAGTTACTCTTCCATCATCCAAAATTTGAAGGAAAACATTGAAGACATCTGAGTGTGCCTTTTCAATCTCATCAAACAAAATAACAGCATATGGTCTGCGGCGAACTGTCTCAGTAAGCTGCCCTCCTTCTTCGTACCCAACATATCCAGGTGGAGCTCCAATCAATCTTGAAACAGCATGTTTTTCCATGTACTCGCTCATATCAATCCGTACAAGAGCTTCTTCAGTGTTGAACAAGTAGGATGCAAGTGCCTTAGCCAGCTCTGTCTTTCCTACACCTGTAGGTCCCATAAACATGAAGCTAGCAATTGGACGATGAGGATCTGAAAGACCTGCTCTTGAACGTTGGATAGCCTCAGCAACTGCCTTAACAGCAGGGTCTTGACCTACAACACGCTTATGAAGCACTTCCTCCAAATACAATAACTTCTCCCTCTCTGATTGTTGAAGTTTTGAAACAGGGATACCAGTCCACTTGCTTACAATTTCAGCAATATCATTTCCTGTGACTTCCTCTCTCAGCATAGACTTACCAGAGTTCATATATTCGTCTAACTCCTTCTCTGCACTTTCAAGTTGTCGTTGCAAGGAGTTAAGACTGCCATACTTTAATTCAGCAGCACGATTAAGATCATACTCCCGCTCAGCCTGTTGGATCTCAAGATTCACTCTGTCTATCTGTTGCATAAAAACAGAAATCATTTGTCTCAGCTGTTGATCATATACTTGCACTAGTTTATTCACCAAAAAAATATACTTGCACTAGTTCCGTGTGCTGAAAATACTTCAGAATGTTATATTCATCCTACCCCTCTTTTAAACAATTGCTTAATTAAAATGAAAAAAAAAAAAAACTGACAAAAAAATGATTAAAATAACAAACCTCTTCTTTGATTGATTGAATACGAGTCATTACAGACTTTTCATGCTCCCACTGTTCAGTCAGCTCAGCCTGTTTCTCTTTTAAGAGAGAAAGCTCTGCCTCAAGACGATTCAGCCTATCTTTAGAAGCCTTATCAGTATCATTCATGAGAGAGAGTCTCTCCATCTCTTGTTTCAGGACTGATCTATTGATCTCATCAAGTGCAGTAGGTTTAGATGTGATTTCCATCTTCAGTTTTGCAGCTGCCTCATCAACCAGGTCAATAGCTGCAATTTGGAAGAAGCTAGAAATTAGTGCTTTATGGGCATTGTTGATGCTGATGCCAGTCCAGAATAAATTTTATGCACAGATTTTTATTCTAACCAACATCTGTAAATTATTTGTTTTCCATACACCCTCAACTGAATTCATTTATTCTCAGAAGCATGCTTAAATCATTCAGAAAATGTTCTAATTCATTATTCAAATCTCCTTCATACAAAAGTTGTAAGTGTCATAAAAGTAACTTATTACTAGAACCAATGTCAATGCTTCAGAAACTTCTCAATCATTGTGCAAAACATTCACCGAGAGTTTAGAGCATGTACTATTACCTTTGTCAGGCAAAAATCTTCCACTGATATATCTATCTGAGAGAATTGCAGCTTCCACAAGTGCACTGTCAGAAATTCGGACTCCATGATGCAGTTCATACCTTTCCCGCAGTCCCCTTAGTATTGAAATTGTATCTTCAACTGTAGGTTGGTCAACATAAACTTGCTGGAAACGACGCTCTAGTGCTGGGTCCTTCTCGATATACTTCCGATACTCATCCAGTGTTGTTGCACCAATACATCGCAGCTCGCCCCGACCAAGCATAGGTTTTAAGAGATTACCAGCATCCATAGCACCATTTGTAGCTCCTAACATCAGATAGATAATGATTGCAATCAAATGCAACATCCAACATGTTAATTTCAAATCTCCATTTGGCATCAGCTGACTGAAAATGGTAGAGTTTAAAGCTTATTACCTGCCCCAACAACTGTATGAATCTCGTCAATGAAAAGGATAGTCTGGCCATCAGATTCTGTCACTTCTTTTAGAACAGCTTTCAGCCTATCCTCGAATTCTCCCCGGTACTTCGCTCCAGCAATAAGTGCTCCCATATCAAGAGATATAAGCTGAAGAGAGACCATTGAAAAAAAATATATATCAATTTTACAATCCAAGACAATATACAAACTTCCAAAAAGAGAAAATTACATTTTGCTTTAGAAAATGGCAGTAAAACTAAGCTGGCAGAGGATATAATAAAGATTATTATAGTGAAATTGAAAATCGGAACAGACATTTGAAAACCAGTTTCATCCATTTTCAGTTCTATCAAGAATTGCCCAAGCATTTGGATAAAGCACATACCCTACGGTTCATCAAAGCTTGAGGAACATCTCCTTGCACTATTCTCTGAGCCAGTCTGTTTCAAAGGAAGAATTAGGTCAATATGCAGAACAAACAAAGGAATACTAACAAAAGCATCCAAATAAGGTGCAAGCAAGAATAAAATTAGTTAACCTCATTGTTTTTCAATAAAGTTATAAAAAAGCTTGAACCTCTGGCTAATTAAATATTTCAAAGGTATTAATGCTCACACTAAGCACTAAGCATACAACCGATCATATTATTTCAAAGGTAATGAAATCCAATCATAGGCAAAAGCAAGGACAAAGACCTAAGTGCTTACCCTTCAGAGATGGCAGTCTTTCCAACTCCAGGCTCACCAATTAGCACAGGATTGTTCTTTGTCCTCCTGGAGAGAATTTGGATGCACCTGCGTATTTCATCATCTCTTCCTATAACTGGGTCGAGTTTCCCAGCTTTTGCCATTGCGGTCAAATCTTTTCCGTATTTTTCCAAGGCTTCATACTTTCCTTCAGGATCTATATATAGAAACTTAAAATAAGGCTTGAGCAATACAAAGTTGACAATCATTCACAGCATACAGTTCAAATAAACTCTAATGGAAAATGTTACTACCTTGATCAATAACTGACTGACGTCCCCTAATGGACTCTATTGCAGATTTTAGAGTGGGCTCAGATATTTGAAAATCTCTAAACAATTGCTTCCCAAATCGTTGATCTTGGGTAAAAGCAAGAACCAAGTGCTCAACAGAAACAAATGAATCCCCATACTTATTCTTCTGGTCCCTAGCTCTCTGAATCAATGCCTCCAAATCACGGCCCAACATTGAACCAGGCGATTCCCCTAGAACCTAACATAATTGTTGAACATGTGTTAAACAACTAGCAGTTAAACTCAACCAGACAACAAATGCAAAAGCTCTCATATTTCAATTGAAACTTGTTTGAATCACCTTGGGTTGCCGCTGAATGTACTTATCAGTAGCTTCTAGAAGGCGAGTGTTATCCACCCCAACCTTGGAAAAGATCCTGCGAGCAAGCCCATTCTTCTGCTCCAACAAAGCCTTCATCAAGTGCTCTGTCTCCACAATCTGATGCTTGTTCTCTTTGGCCACCTCCGGCGACGAAACTATCGCCTGCCACGCCATCTCTGTGAACTCTTGCTGAGTAATCTGCCATTGCATCAAAACTCCAACATTAACCACTGCATTCCACAATCTCCAACAACGATCATACAACCCAAATTCACAAACATTTAAAATTGTAAATAAGCTGGACAAAATTACCACATATGGTTAAATTGGTTGAGTTTGGTTGGTTAGGTAGTTGGTGCTAGCATGCGTCTCTACTCTCTACTGCTACACAGAAGCTCAATTTTAAATACTTTTCTCCATTCAACCAATGTTATTTTCTTCTCTCTCAATTCTTCTCTATACCATGTTTTCCAACAGAGAAAATCTTGTAATTAGAAAAGTTTAAATTAATTGACTAGGCTCCGTTTAGATAAATTTCTCTGTATACACTTAGAAAAGAAAACAAAATGGTAAAACAAATTAAAATATTCTCATAATTTAAAATCAACTTATACACTACAAATATTTACAGAAGTTCTCTCATTTACCTAAAGCTGATGTCCATAAATTGATTTTAACTTAGTTTAATTCATTTCGCTCCTTATTTTATTTTTTTGAAAGTGCTTACCAATGAGTTAATCCAAATTGAAGCTAGTTAAACTAAAATTTTGAACTTGCTTGAAGCTTGGTAATTGCATGAGTCTGGAGAGGAAAGGGAAAAGAATAAATTGGAAAGAAATGCATTGTTTATTATTGATGATTTGGTTACCCTTCCACTAGCAGAAGCTTCACAGCGAACGGTGAAAGGTGAGGAATTTCTTCGAATTGTCTGAAACCCATTTGCAAAAGAGTGTCTTTTGTTCAAGGGAAGCGATTGGAGGGGCTTCAGGGAAATGGGTTTTGCGAAGGAGAGATAGTGGCGGTGGTGGTGAGATAACCGAGTGTTGCAGGAGGAGAAGGGAACAACGACGTTGGAGAGAGAAAACGACGTCATGGAGGCCATGGGCGTAGAATAGAAGAAGAGCGCTGAGTGAAGGAATGAGAGTGGAAAATTAAAAGAAGAGAAGAGAAGAGAAGAGGGAACTTTGCGTTGCGTGAGTATTGAGAAAAGAAAAAGGTTGTGTGTGACAGAAAATGAAAGGAGAGAGGGTTGGAATATGAATATGAATAGAGTGAGAGAAGAGCATTCTAGGAAGTTCGTGAAATGTTTAGATGTTTACTGCCAGCCATTCACCACGTGGTGACTTGCTTTGGAGTCATATGATCTTCATCCTCAGTTCCCCTGTGGAGCTACTCCTATGTATTGTACTAAGAAGATGACTTACATCATAGCATGTGTGTTTGTTTGTTATTATTATTTTAAGAATTTCATTTTGCTCCAAATTATCTTAAATATTATTTTGATATGCCTTTACTGTATTTTAATTATGTTCTTGTTATAAGATTTGAAAATAAATATTATTTTGATTGAAATAAATAAATAAATTATGTACAACAATAAAATAATGAGTTGTGAACTTTAGAATTCGTGAAAACTATTTAAATACTTTATTACTTACATTAATTATAAAAACTTAAATTATTTCAATAATAGATTATATTGAGCTTCATGTTAAATTTTTGCCATGCTTTTTGTGATATATGCGATTTGTAAGTTTGTGTTTTCGTTTTGAAGACAAGGAGAATGGCCCAAAGACCATAAAAGATGTGAAGTTAATTAGTGCAGGAAAAATATTGGAGAACAACAGAACAGTTGGGGAATGCCAGAGCCCCCTATGTGATACCCCTGATACAGTGACGACAATGCATGTGGTTGTGCAACATCCTGCTACGGAGAAAGGTGTAGTATTTATTTGAGACATGCCAAGAGCTAGTTTTAATAGCTTTTTTCTAGTGTCTTGTGCTAATCCTAATTGACTTTCCTTTTATCTGAGGAAGAGAAGAAAACTGAAAAATAAAATTTGGAGTAGTTTCTTAATAACTAAATGGACTTGGTTGGGAACTACTTGACTTTTAACTATCAGTTAATAGAACTTGAAGCACCAATCTTAACTTGGAAACTACTTGCATCTAAATGTAAAACTGCTTCTATTTTGTTTGACTGATTTTGGGTTTCATTCAGTTTTGGTGTTTTATCTGATACTTATTGACAATTGTCGTTTTGCCTGATACAGAGAAGAAAGCTGCAAACAAAGCAACACAGAACAAATGCATGTGTGTTATTTTATAGCATCCAGATTGAATAGCAGATGCCATCTGTCTTAGGTGGTTAGGGACACTTCATTTTTACGTAACCTGTGGCGTCCAAGATTCCAACATACACAAATTATTTGGTTGCATGCCTCATTCATACTACAGTCAAAGAGTACTGGACTATTTACTTTATAAAAAAGGAGTACTTGACTTGGTGAAGATTGTGAAGCTAAGCTAGTAGTTCCCTGATTCCTCTGTGGCACTAAATTTCTTGCACAATTTCATAGGAGATGTTCTTCTGCTGGTCTCAACATGTAGTAGGTGTTGCCTCATCAGACACTTTGTATAATTGTTGATTGAAATGAACTCTACTAGTTTTCCATCTTACCCCTCTTATATTTTACAACTCTTCTCTTGTGTGTGATACAAACATGCTTAACTCCAGACATGTATGTGTCGAATATTTGAATGTGTTTTAATTTTCTGGTTGTTTATAAGGTACAATTGCTACTCTTGTATAGCAGTTGTGGCAATGTGGTTTAACCACATCTCTCTTACAAAATGGAGATTTCATGCTTGAATTGAATTTCCTTAGACTTTTTATTTTAGAAAAAAAAAACTACATTCAATGTTGGCAGAAGGTCTTGACGTAATACCCTTGAAAGATCTTGGCAGAAGAAATATTGAATATAATTTTGGATCTAGTTTATATTTCCTTGTACTCTATCTTTCGTGCTTATATAGGAACCGTGGTGTTAGTTATCATGACATGAGCTAGTTAAGATTGAGTTTTTTCTAATTTTAGCATGAACTTTTTGCTGCAGTTAATGCCAGGTTCATTTGCCATATATAAAACTTTGTTGTGACACTTCAAATTCCAACCAAAACCTCTAATTTTTATATTTGTTGACAAAAAAAACTTTGTATTCATATCTAGAAATTAAGATCGGTTAGAATCTCTCTTTATATTTATCTATTAAATAAGATTTTATTAAAAACTGTTTCCAGCCAAAATTTCTTGTCTGGGCTATAGATAATTTAGTACTTTCCTTCCAACTCCGCAAATCATGATTTATAGGTGCTGTCGAAAATAACAGATAAATCTAAATTATCATGAAATAAACTATTAGTACAATTTTCACTTAGATTTGTATTTTAGTTGACATTTTATTTTTAAAAAGTTGCATATTTCTACTTTTGTAAATTTTAGTCCCTCAAAAACTAACACCACATTAATTTCAAATTATAAAAGAAAAAACGTCATGAAAATTAAAAAAGTAAAAAGGTAACAAATATGAACCATTTGTTCTCAAACTCAACAACGGTGTGAAAAATATAAAACCAATATCGTAACAATAAAAAACAAAACCAAAATGTGTACAAATATAAAAATTAAGGGGAAAAAACTAATAACCAAAATGTAAATTTGATGAATTCATAGCAACAATGGTTTATTTTTCATCCTTCTAAGCTTTTAGCATATTGAAAGATTGTAAAAAATTTAGCTACGGTACTTTCAGAAATTATTTAAGAAAATGCAGCCAGCAATGTAGTTTTTTTTTTTTCTAAAATAAAAAGTCTAAGGAAATTCAATTCAAGCATGAAATCTCCATTTTGTAAGAGAGATGTGGTTAAACCACATTGCCACAACTGCTATACAAGAGTAGCAATTGTACCTTATAAACAACCAGAAAATTAAAACACATTCAAATATTCGACACATACATGTCTGGAGTTAAGCATGTTTGTATCACACACAAGAGAAGAGTTGTAAAATATAAGAGGGGTAAGATGGAAAACTAGTAGAGTTCATTTCAATCAACAATTATACAAAGTGTCTGATGAGGCAACACCTACTACATGTTGAGACCAGCAGAAGAACATCTCCTATGAAATTGTGCAAGAAATTTAGTGCCACAGAGGAATCAGGGAACTACTAGCTTAGCTTCACAATCTTCACCAAGTCAAGTACTCCTTTTTTATAAAGTAAATAGTCCAGTACTCTTTGACTGTAGTATGAATGAGGCATGCAACCAAATAATTTGTGTATGTTGGAATCTTGGACGCCACAGGTTACGTAAAAATGAAGTGTCCCTAACCACCTAAGACAGATGGCATCTGCTATTCAATCTGGATGCTATAAAATAACACACATGCATTTGTTCTGTGTTGCTTTGTTTGCAGCTTTCTTCTCTGTATCAGGCAAAACGACAATTGTCAATAAGTATCAGATAAAACACCAAAACTGAATGAAACCCAAAATCAGTCAAACAAAATAGAAGCAGTTTTACATTTAGATGCAAGTAGTTTCCAAGTTAAGATTGGTGCTTCAAGTTCTATTAACTGATAGTTAAAAGTCAAGTAGTTCCCAACCAAGTCCATTTAGTTATTAAGAAACTACTCCAAATTTTATTTTTCAGTTTTCTTCTCTTCCTCAGATAAAAGGAAAGTCAATTAGGATTAGCACAAGACACTAGAAAAAAGCTATTAAAACTAGCTCTTGGCATGTCTCAAATAAATACTACACCTTTCTCCGTAGCAGGATGTTGCACAACCACATGCATTGTCGTCACTGTATCAGGGGTATCACATAGGGGGCTCTGGCATTCCCCAACTGTTCTGTTGTTCTCCAATATTTTTCCTGCACTAATTAACTTCACATCTTTTATGGTCTTTGGGCCATTCTCCTTGTCTTCAAAACGAAAACACAAACTTACAAATCGCATATATCACAAAAAGCATGGCAAAAATTTAACATGAAGCTCAATATATTAAACCAATATGAAAAACATCAGAATGAACGAAAGACTCCTTAAAATATCATTTTAATTTTGCTTTCTTTGCCAAATACAACTTACTGTTCCAATACTAATCTAGAAATGTCATTTTAATTATATCTTATATGCCAAAAAAGTTGAGGCGAATCAGGGAAACTGGTAAGCTTGGATTTCAGTATGAGTATATAAATAATATGTTTACTGTTTACACACATCAGATGATATCCACAAACAATGACAAATAGCATGGACACTAAGCTACAAGCATTCTCTTCAAAAATTACTAGGCATTAAAGAAAACATAAACCCTAGAAAGTTTCAGTTTGACATAGTAAAATAATGACACGTAAATGTCTACTTGTAAGTACACTGCTAACACTTAAAGAGGCGTCAATCTTGAACAAGTCAATCTCAAGCAGTACAGTATGGGATAAGGAGAAGTTTAAGAAAGATACTATATAACTGGGACCTACACCAAGAGTTTCCTACATTTTTAATGTAAGGCTGTTATCCAGGTCACTTTGCATCTAGTTTAGCTCACCTATCCCTGCCCATACTGGGTCTTAGAGCTCTCTTATAACCAAAAGAATAAAATCCACATAAATATTCCTGCAACTGCTGTCACCACCATGACAAACAGGAAAAATACTACATCATCTTCTCAGTTCTCACATTGATAATTTAGCTATCAAACCAGAAGACCAAAAAAAGAAGCATAGCGGAAAAGACAACAGTAACACAAGTAACCTTTTGGCCACTGAGCAAGAACACTCTCTTTTAAAGTTGCAATACTAGTAGCTGCAGGAAAACTTTTGGGGCCAATATCAGAACCATCAATCAACCGAAACTTGATCTCAAACTGATCTTGATTCCCAGCCATGCTCAACGAACCACCCAACTCGTGTAGTTAAAACAAATCTAACAGCTTCAGTTGTACCTTTAAATACTAGGAAAAAAAAGTTTTCCAGTGAATCACTTCACTTCAATTGAATCTCGCTAATGAAAAATAGGATTTCACTCAAAGTCTATCACTCAAGAGTTCTGCAAAAATCAGACACAAAGAAAAAGATTGAGTTAGAGTCCCACATAATTACATGCAGAATCTGGCACGAAAAACTAGATAAATCATGAAAAGTTTGGAGAGGTTTGAAAAGTTCTTATAGAATCTCTTGTAATAAAAATATGAACAGAGGAAATTGAGAATAACTGAGCTGGATACATATTCAAAAAAATATATATAAATAAAGGGAGTGAAATGATTGAAATCCAACCACAAGTGCTTAAAAGGAAACATCATAAGATAATTCAACACTCTGTAACCAGCCAAAAAAGAAAAATCTGAAACAGCTAAATCAAAAGAGATCCAATCTTCAAGTGGGTACACATCAAACAAGAAAAAAATCTCAAATTTTCAACTGGTTCACCAACTAAACAAGCAAGGGTTGGAAACATCATAAGATAATTCAGCACACTGTCACCAGCCAAAAAGAAAGAAAGAAAGAAAGAGAGAAATCACAAACAGCTAAAATCAAAAGAGATCTAACCGACAAATGGGTACACATCAAACAAACAAAAAATCTAAAATTTTCAACTGGGTCGGTCATCTACGAAACAAGAAAGGATTGAACAAAAAAAAGGACTATGAAAAAACCTGAGATTTTGTTCTTGTGGGGTTTCTGAGATAGGTGTGTGTATATCACTGATCTGAGTGGTGATTGTGGAAGTCACGGAATTTGCTTTTCACTTTTGAAAAACCCCAAATGGAAGAAGAAGAAGAAGAAGAAGAAGAAGGGAAAGTGGATACTATCTTTCCTTTGTTTTGGTTGGTTAGTGTTTTGCAAAGCATTAATAATAATTAATGTTGAAATCGTAGAAAAGGATGAAATCTTCTCCATTTCCCCAAATGGAGATCTCCGATTCAATAAATCTTGACCTGGCACGTGTACTAAAATTATTTAACTGCTGAGATTTAATCTTATCAAATTTAATTTAAATTTGAAAAATAAAAAACTGGAATGTGTTACTTCCCCATGTCAAAATTATTGATGTTTAAAGTTTATGTATGTATTTTTTTGGAAGGTAATAAATACTTATTTAATAGTGGTATTACTCACAATTCAAAAACTACATATCTATTATGGGAATAGTTGTTAAATAATTATCTAAGTCTTGTTAAATATGGGTATATGTGGAAGAAAATAATTAATGAAACTTAGAACCTATGAATCGTAATAGTTTTGAAAAAAAAAAAGTTAAAACATCAATAATTTTTTGTCTTGAGGAGTAATAATACACTTGTATTTTTTTAATGCTCAATAGCATGTTCTAAAATCTATTCTTTTTAATTGAACGCCAATTCAACTCTTCTTTTTCTTTTTCCTTGAGTGCTTTGGAAAGTAAGATTTTCAATTTACAATGTTTCTAATATATTTTTAAGCACATCTCAAATCATTGACACGCACGCAACTTTGTCATTATTGCACCCAATTCTCACAAAAGTTACCACACTCTTTTCCCCTTTTACAATTGTGGACTACCTTGTTTAGTAGAAAACAAAGAAATATGATGGATGAAAATACATGAGAAACAAAAGCAACTACAATATTAGAAAATGAAGGAAATGTAGATTCTTTCTTCTATTGATTTGGTCTAAATTGCAAAGCTATAAAATAGAATTATATGGGTACACACATGTCATACCATTTTAAAAGTTAAAATACAGTAAATAAAACGAGATTGAATCTCAGCCGTCAAATAATTTGAGTACACGTGTCATCTCAAGATTCACTGGACTGGAGATCTGCATTTCCAAAGGGAAATGAAGAGGATCCGGAAACAAGGAACGAGGCTGCTTCGGAATTTTCAAAGTCATGGAATGGAAATCTTTGGTCAAATGACTCATTTCTTGGTTGGCTTCATAATCTCTGAAGGCTGTGGAAATAGAGAAATTGTCATTTACTGTATTGATGCACATACCACATGTCACATCACATCACAGAATTTTTTTTATAAAAAAAATTACAAACATAAATGCAAGTTCAAAGTTATTTATGTTATATATACAAGCAGAAACAGAGAAACAGAGGCGTTGTCGCGCAATGTGTACATATTTTTTATATTGTTATTGTATTTTATTATAATAATTTATTAAAAAAATATGTATTATATTTCTTATTTTGTTAAATTATGATAATGTTACGCATATGTTTTTGTAATAATATTTCGTTATCATATTTTTTTTATTAGTATGAATATATGATTATAAAATTTATTAATTTTTCATTAATGTCAATATAATAATATTAATATATTTTTCTTTTTATTATATGTTTTATATTATTTTTTATTGTCATAATGTTTCATAATCATAATACACACATTAAAGATATAAATATTAAAATTAAAATATGTATAAGAGTATTCTAATTTATAACATATATATTATTGTATTATAAAAAAATAAAAGAAACTTTTATATATATTTATTAAAAAAATGTTAAATGGTAACTGGTTTATTTTTAACATAATTTTTCAAAAGTCATTCCTACAATGATTTTTTAGAAATTAAACTTATTAAATATTTTATTAAAAATATACACAATTTATTAATTTAAATGAGAGTCTTTAAAAGTGAAACTTATAATCTTCAATAATTATAATTTGAAGAGGATGTACATGTGAGAGAGAAGGATCTTGTAATATAAAATTATAATCTTTAACAATTCACGCACATTTTAAATTTTAACTCATTGATTTAATTGATTCAAATGAATAATAATTTTACGTATTTATATACTTAATTCAAATGTGTAATAATATTGTGATTTATAATGTGAACATTGAATAAAATTAGTTTGTTAAGCATAATAATTCGATTGAATTTGAATGTAAAAAAAAAAATTCAAATTCTTTTTTATTATATTAATTTTAGAAGTGTACTATTTTTATTTTCATAAATATTTCATGTTGTTATATTTTTATATATTAAAATTAATATATATTTTATAATATTTTATTTACTTTATTATAGATATTAACATATAAATTAATTTTGTTAATTATTTTAATTGTAAATTTTTTTATTGTTGTTTATGGTTGATTTAATAGTTGATTATTTGTCTAGTTAAAATATTTTATAATTTTTATAGATTATTTTTTGTTTTCAAATTTATAATTGATATTTTTTATTTTTGTACATGACATTTATAAAATCTACTTCATATTTTAAATATTTACCATATGGGTATCTAACTTCTTATAAACATTTTTATTTTTTTTACTATTGCATTCGAACAAAATTATGGATATTTTTTTATTAGTCCAACTTATACAAATAATAATCATAGACGATAGTTAACAATATCTTATAAAATTAATAGAAAATTGAATGTTACAATGATCACAGTGAAAACAACTTGTTGTTAATGTGTTGGTGATCTCTATTTTGATTGGAACCTACATTCATATATTACAATAAGTCAATAACCATAAGAATTAATAAGCAAATAAATAAATCACCCACTAATTTTTAAAATAATATATATATATATATATATATATATATATATATATATATATTCTTAATTTAAGTTTATTAAATAAAACATTTAAATGTGACAAACAAAAGAATAGTGTGAAAAATAATTATAAGAAATTTCAAAAAACAAAGTAACAAATATAAACAATAGAAAAGTAACCCCGTAAAAAAAACTCTAAATTTATATATAAAAAAAATTAAACTAAGTTTCCTTCTTATATTTTTAATTTAAAAACTTATTTTGATTTTAAATTGTAACAGAAAAATCTTGCATGTGGATCAAACTTGTGAAATAATATTTCTATTAAATAAATGATATTAAGTTAATATCTTAATCTTTTTAAAAAATCAATTTTATTAACTAAAAATCACTTATATTATTTAATTTTATCTTACTTACTAATATAAGTTACAATCATTTTGGATAAATGAAATATACTAAGAGAATAAAAAAGTTAGTTATAAAATTTAAAAATGATGATTTAAAATTCTGTAATATTTAAGTTAATTTAAAATTGAAATTAAAAAACAAATCGATGATCTCATTTATAATAAATTAAGGGATAGAATAAAAAAAAGTTAGTTATAAAACAAATAGGTACATAACATGAATGTGGAAGAAAAAATTAAAAGAGAAAAAAAAAAAAGTTCACCAAGGGTTGACCTATTTTATATTAGTAAATAGGGAAGGTTTTCTTGATGCACAATTCCATCTTAGTGATTCATTATCATTCTTTTTTTTCCTAGATAGGCAAGAAACTAAAATTAGATGGTGAATACATTATCAAGACTATTAAAAAATATATACAACATTGAAAAAACTAAGTAAAGAAGTATCTGAATCAACAACTACGAAATTGGAGAGAAAATAAAACAAACAAACCTTTTTGGTAAGTTTTGTTAAAAAAACAAATAGTAAATGAGAAAGATAATATTTTATCATCAAATTTACCTTTCAACTGACTTATTACAAAATATGATAAAGAAGAAAAAGAATTTCACATAAAACAAGAAAGAAAAAAGTTCTTATCTTTCAAAATTTCATGGGAATGATATTTTATAGAATCTTCAAAATTTGGAGAGCAACTTGAGTGAGTAGTAGTTATTGAACATTTCAAGTAAACCTCCCTAAGTAGGTAGTTACACTCTGAAACACACTCAATTTTTTTTTAATTTATAATTATTTTATTTCATTTTAATGTATTTTGTTAGTGGGGTAGTTATGAACAGTTACACTCTAAAGCATACTCACTTATTTTTTTAATTTATAATTTATTTTGTTAGTAAGATAGTTATAAACAGTTATTCTATGAAGCACACTCACTTTTTTATTTTATTTTATAATTCATTTTGTTAATGAGGTAGTTATAAACACTTATACTCTAAAGCACACTCACTTTTTTTTTTTAATTGTTAAGAAAGTAGTGGAAGGAATAATTAGTGGGTTAACTTTGTGTATGTATTTTTATTTTATTTATTTTATTTTTCATTTTTTTTCTATTTTATTCTTTGATAAAAATATAAAACGAAAGAAATTCAATATTATCTAAGAATAAAACTATCTAATAATGAAAACGAAAAATAAAAAAAAAAAATCAAGTTACCTTGCGTGTTGACTAAAAAAAATTAATAGTTACCTTGTGCGAAGGGTTAAAAGTAGGGTTAAAAATGTATTAAGTTTAGTACTATAAGTTCATACTTTTTTGCTTATGAGTGGAAGATAAAAGCAACAGCAAAGTGAATATGACTTAAAATTACTGCTATTGTATTCTGTTATTAGTTTAACATTCAACAGATTAATTATATTCTACAGAAAAAAAAAATTGATCTATCAAAAACTTTTAACAAATTATATATTACGCATATTTTGAAAGAAAATCATGATAACATGCCTGGAATTTGGATATGATTCTATACCGTACACTACCTTCACGTTTTTAACCATAATAGTAATAGTTATCATGACAGTCTGTATGAAGGTACGTATTGAATAAGTACAAAAGATGAGTCATTACAAGGGAGAAATAGCCGATAGAGTACGATACTATTACGATGCAGTAGTAGTACTGTTCAAGTTCAATTCAAACACCAGAATTTGCATTATGACAAAACCAACAAGGGAATACTCCACTCCTTAGTCCTTATCTGATACCTGACAATCTAAATTCTGACGAACCACAGCTGGGACCTCAATGAAAATGGTTACAAATGTGTTGCATCACTTAGATTCTTCAATATCGTACCATCAATTTTATATAATAAAAAAAACAAATTACAAATCATTAAAAATGTTTGTGTAATATACCCTTTATACGCTACTATTAAATTAAATGACAGTACAAAACTGCAAACAGTTTATTCTTGATAAAATTTATTATATAAAACTGTGTAATATATCGACAAGACAAACTTGTGGTCCATCTCTTACATGTTATCGAGTTCCAATATAGGAGGTTCTTATCTAGTATTTGTAATGGTTATTCCCTTTCTCTTTCAGAGGCTAAAGAATCTTTCAGTGTTTCACATAAGATTTTGGGAGAATTGACACTTGTTAAATATAGACAGACACGACTAAGTGATACTTGTTAAATTTCAATTATTGATTAATAGACGATTCGTCGATAAAGAAAAATGGGCCCCATTTAAATTGTGGGTCCATAATATTTTGTTGGAAGTCTTAAAAAATAAGATCCTCCATGCAATTTGCATAGTAAGGCGAAATGTCTTTGCTGAGAGCTATGAAGAATGCATAACGTTAAAATAGTTTTAATTGGAAATCATGTCATCATCAACTTAGCAAAGTCGTTCCATATGCCTCTTCCATACCGTATTTTATAATTAACTAAATTAGAATTACACCTACATGCATGTTAATTAAAGTTGGTTACTTTTGGACTTTGTCTAGTGAGTGGATTGTTTCAACTTTCAATATCAAAGTTGTTTTTCAGTCTTAGACATGCAGAAGAAGCAAGAAAGCTGTATGAACAGGAGTATCACGTAAACAGAAAAAGTCTTTCATGGAGGAGGAAATATTGTGCAGTATCAAAGTAGTGAAAAATGATGAGAACGATTATGACCCGGCATTGCAAGGATGGAGAAGAGAAAAAATGAATTTTCTGCACATTTCCAATGTCTGGTAATCGTACATAATGAATAACAATATATATATCAATATATATATATATATATATATATATATATATCCTACAAACAGTTCCCCAATTCAATGGACCCGTAACAAAGCAATCTCATGAGCTACTCCTAGAATTCACTATCATGATATCAAATCAAAGCGGGTGAAGGTAAAAATTGGTACTAACAAAAATTAAGAAACTAAAAAATGAAGGGTAAAACGCTGCTCTAGAGGGGGGGAACCTCACAAATTAAACTGTCCTAGCACTTGTGTACTCAACACCAACTAGATGGAACAGGCCTGACTTTTTTATCCCCAGCATCCACTTTATTCTCCAATATTCAACTATGGAATCTTTGCTGTATTTGTCCATAGAAGACCAATAATAGTATTCTTTCACAAACCAAAAATAGAGGACGTGTTTCTATGTCACAACTCAAGGGCTCAAATGATTCTTCAAGGCCATGCAGGAATGGTAACTCTGTCACCTGCAAAAATGTAGGGAATGGAAGCAAATCCGCCCACAATGTTTTTTTATCACTTTGCCCCCTCAACCAATTATATATTTGCCATGTCAAAATCACCTTGAAGAAAATTTCAAGCCGCAAAAATTTAGATGAAACCTGTATTTCTCGTCCCTTTCATATTCACTGTTGTACAAAACATCCTGCTCCTCATTGGCAGACTATGATTCCAGGATATTGCAGTTCCTCAAAAAATCATTAGAATAATTGACATACTTGGTCCAAAATGGCCGAAGATGTTCAAAGCCAATTTGCAACCAAGGTTTTGACTGGCCATTGTAGTGAATAACAGCAGCCTTTTTCACACTCTCAATATCGGTGTTGTTCTGATAACCCAATCCAAGCATGTGCCAAGAGGGATCAATCGGGTGAACAAGACCTTTAAATGCAATCAAAGCAGGAGGCAGGGTTCCAAGCTTCCACATTGTCAGGTTTGACTTCAGATTCTGCCATAGTGAAGCTGTCAAGTGTCAATAAATATATTCTTTGGTAACAGAAACATTGAAGACCAAATGCCCAAGAATTCCCAATACCAACCCCTCTTTCAGTTTCACAAGGAAAGAGGGGTATAATAAGAAGACCAAAAACAGAAGGAAACAAAAAGGTCACGTTATTGACATATAGATGTTTAATCCACTTAATCAGTTGCCCCACAACAGAGCCTTAATTTATAATAATGTGTGGATTTTGTATGAACTTCAAATTATTGTAAATCAAAGAATAATTTAAAATTCTGAAAAATGAAATTATAATAGTCTTGAGTATATGTGGGCTTTTACCTCTCTCAGCCAAGAATGATATATCTCTTTTATATTAGTTTTTCTCCATGCACGCAGATCAAAGATATTCATTCCATAAGCCCATGCACACTCATCAGGGTCCAAATTCCTTGCAATAAGAGGATGGGAAAAATTGAAGTAGTTTCTAAAATGCTTAGACATTACCCACTCATCTTCACCTCTGCAAGTTTCCACAGCTCCATTAACTTTTCCTTGCAGGTCAATTTCCCAAAGTGGAGACAAGTCATGCTGAATCACCACATCATCATCCAAAAAAACCACCTTGTCAAGGTTTGGGAAAAGCTGTTTGACATACATGACAAACATAATCAGCTCAAATATATCAAACAGAACACAACTTATGTTCAAAAGAGAAAGACAACCATAACATTTTATCTAACATTAATATTTATAGTATCATTAGCAATCTCAGCTATAAATGGTATGCAAGTGCAGAATACTGATGAAAGCAGTGCAATGCAAAAGCAATTTAGAGTTAATAATTATCTACATGAACAAGCAACAATAGAAGGGTAGAGGGGAACATTCTTCTATTCATAGCATAGAAAAGCAGAGAGGAAAAAGAGAAACAGAACAATTTGCAAAGATTTATAGAATCTTAACAAGAAAGCAATAGAATGCTCTTACCAAGGGCATCCCCTTTTACAATTTAGCTAACATTCAGATCTCCAATATGAACAACTCACTGCCCTCTCATCTGCAATTTCCTCTCTATTTAAGCTAAGTTTGTCCCTTTCAACTCTTTAACAACCAACAAACAGTTTTAACTGTCTTATTCTATCTAACTACTTTGTCTCACTTCAGTTGGCTTTTTTTTATACTTCACTCCTGTGACATATCATACTTCATGATTTATGTTCTTCCTTCATGTTCAATAAATTCCTAGAATGCAACTTAGCCAAAAAAGACAAACATTTTGCTTTAATTAATTTTAATTCATATTTATTGTTTACAGCGTGGTTTTATGTTCTCTTCAATTACTATAATTAGAAAAATGTTCAGAGACATTCAGTGCCCATAGCCACTACAAATTCAGTTCGTAAACATACAATGCAAAATTTTACAGAAAAATATTCAGCTTCAGTGGCCAGTTAATTGTTCATTTCTTTACATTACAACATAAAAATCACATGGAATATTAGATAATGATAAATAACAAAAGCCAATGAATTGCATTATCATACTTCCGTAAGGCTTGAAAAGTATCAACAATATATATATAGATAGATAGATAGAGAGAGAGAGAGAGATGAACAAAGAAAACAGAATGATCATTGTTGAATGCAATTTACCTCTGGTAAGTATATGCGGAGATGGTTGAGTAAAGATATGTACTTTGGACTTCTGGCCTGCAATTTAGATGCAAATTTACGTGGATTGGTGTCACTGAGATTGGCTCCTGCAACATGATTCCCATGGTAGTAATTCCTGATCCCATTTTGATTTTCTACAGCTTCAAGCACAGGGACATTCTCTCTAGTCAACCAGTCAAATTGGTGAATGCCTTTTATTTCAACTACGGCAGGGGTGACTGGATTCAGTGCAAACCATGAGTGCATACCCGCATATGTTTTTTTATCCGTGATCACATGGAAGACTATCTTCTCAGGTTTCAGAGATGACTGGACAGTTGAAGCAACAACTACTGAAGCAGCCAATATGTTATCAGTTGACAGAATAAAATGGTGGTAAGAGTTGTCAGACAGTAAAGGAAGTAACTCTGGAGGAGGCAATTGTTTGCGTGCATGGGCATTAGATGAATATTCATCAGTCAGACGTAAAGACAGACAATGAATCCCTTTAGGGATAGAACTTGCTGCAAAGTGTTTATTCATCAGCTCTGCAAATTTAGACTCTCTGATTTCTCTCTCGAGTTTTTCCATCTGCCCAAGCCCCAAGAAGCACATCATTTTAACAAAGATCAATAAAATCACAAATTATCACAATTTTTAATACAAGAACAGTAATGTATAGTCTAAACAATGTGACTAAGCTATTGCAAGATTAATCAAAGATATGAATATACTTATGCTAAGTTTCACACATCAACCTTGCATCTGCTCATAGCCTCATACAATAGAATTCAGTTTGAGACAACCTCTTCCTTTACTCAATATCAATTAACCAAGAAACAACAACACTTTGTGTTAAATGAAACAAGCAACTTACCATTCCCCTTAGCATGAATGCAAAAGTTTTTGCATCATACTGATTGTTCTTCATATCAGAAACCAATTGATCAAAAGAATCCGGCAGCATTAGATCAGGTGGAATTTCCCCAGCCTTCACTTCATTAAGGATCTTGTAAAAATCTCGAACCAGTCTCTGCAACACCATCAGCATCATCATAACCACACAGATTCAGAAAATAATTTTAAAGCAAAACTTTAATGGATATGATAATAAAAATCATTTACCCCTGAATCGTCAACCCTGCCAAGAAGCCTCGGTCCCAACCGCCTACCCAAACAATCTGGAGCACAAAATAAGGAGTCGATCAATGGTCAAAAACAGGCAAGAGGTGAGGCATAAAAAGACACAAACAATAAACTTTCAGAACCTAATCCAAGTTTCTTAAAAAAAAAAAAAGCAAGCCACCTACAGCTGATGTTTCAGTAAGAAAGAAACAGATAGATCAGAACTAAGCATAGCTTCGACAGGGACCTTAAAAACAACAAGCATTGGCCCATAATGTTTTCCCCAAACAAGTCACAATAACAAGAATTAGTTTTCCAACAAAAACATAAGGATAGTATTCATTCCTCAAACCCAATACAGAATTCAGAAACATCCATATCCATCACTAACTTTCAAGCTCAGGCGCATTCAAGAAAATCAGCCAGTCAAACTTAAAATTTCAGATCCTAAAACAAAAGTACGTATAACACATTAACAGTAGACAGCAGCTACAAAACTTTCACCACGAAAATCACTTCCACAAATTACACATACGGATCGGCAGCCAACCGAAATTCATCAATATACCAAAACACGGATCAAACTTGCGAAAAACAAACAAACAAAGCCTTATCCCATTAGATGATGATTGATGGGGTCGGCTACATGGAATAATTGCTCCAAAAATCTTTCATCCCCCAATATTCATTTTTTTATTATTATTTTATAGATAAAAAAAACACCATAATCACGAAGCACAGAACGTTAAAATCAAGATCTAACACATAAAACATAAAAAAATGAAATGTAGGATTGAGATTTGGAAAAAGAGTACCGAAGGAGGAGCAGTTGTTGACACCTTCGAGGGTGACCAGGGCGGTGAGAATAAAGACGAATGGAAGCAAGAAAGCGAGGATGAGGATGGTGTGGAAGAGGGTTCGATAGGAAATGTGGCGAGCTGCGACCTTGATCTTCATCAAGTCAATAAAGCCATTGTTGTTGTTGTTGTTGCTGCTCGATATGGTGATGCTTCTCATGCTCGGCGAGAAGTGAAGCTGCATCGTCGTTTACGCCGCAGCCCCACCGCCGCAACAACCCTACCACCACCACGCCAAAACGACCCCCATGCCCACACCATCACATTCTCATTCTTCCCGATCTCAATACGACTATGCTGTGGCTCCCACAAAATCAAATCTAATCGATCGAGGTCAAGGTGGAAGGATGGTTGGGTTAAGCTTCTTTGAGTTCCTCTCCCATGGATCGATCAACAAGGAGAAAGAGAGAGAGAATAAATTTTGGGTCTTTTTTGTTTTGTTTTTATTTTTATTTTTATTTTTATTTTATTTTTTGCTCACTTTGTGCCGAGCGTTCTCATTGGTCCGATCTAGAATTTCGTTTTCCCCCAAAAACAAAATATGATAAATCAATTAATTAATTTAAAAAAAAAAAAGTGGAAACCTTAACTTGTATTATTGTATGAATCAAAAACTCAAATCAAAACCGTGTTGGGCTTCTGTGGTGGTTGTGTTTGACCTTGAGATTAGGGAGTGGGAGCATTATTTAGGATCCAAATTTAGATGTTTCCTATGTTTATGGGTAAGGTTTAAAGAATTACTTTGTGGATATTATTTATTTATGAGGAAAGTGGTGGTTAATTTTGGTTAAAATTTCTTCATTTTGTGTTTGTGTGAAGCAGTGTAAGGGAAGGTGATAAGGGAAAAATGTCGGGAAATGTATTATGTGTGTAACTTGGGAACTTGTTGAGATGATGTAATTGTATAGATAGAACTTGATTTTTCAAAACCTCAAATGCATAGAGCTTGAAAATAATATAAAATGTGATTAAAATGAGAAGTTATTTTGAATAGCACCTCATTAAAGTTAGCTTTTCCTAAAAAAAAAAAAAAAAGCTTTATAATTGTAAATAAACATAAACTGTTTTTTTAAATTAGTAGATTTATATAAAAAAATATATATTTTGGTTAATTTGTGTGTGAGATCACCTTTCTCTCTCTTCCAATTTTTGTATTGAATACTCAACATGTGGATCTCACTTATTTTTTTAATCTGTTTTTCCTTAATGATGATTTTGTTGTCTTTTTATCGTCACTACTCCTTCCTTCCTTCCAGTTTCTAGCATACCAAACAGACACTAAACAAAAACTAAAATTCACAGATGTTTATAATTCTAAATAAATTTTAAATAATAATAAAGTATATGGAAAAATATATTGTCAACATTTCTTGATGACAAATTATTGCGCAACTACAACGCAATATCAACTTATTATAAGCTAATGGCACCAACAAATAGCCATATAGTATGTCTGAAAAGGAAACAAATTGGTTCACCATATCCATCACGAGGTAAAATGGGCAAAAACATGCTAACAGTTCAACAATAACTGAATTTTTTGTTACCTAACTGAAATTGTAGTCATAGGCTAGTAGAAGTATATTGGAAGACAAAAAAAATTAAACTAATTAAATACATAATCTTAAACTGGGTTGGAGTTCTGAGAATATATCATAAAAAAGAATACAGCTTTCAATTCCAAGTGAGAGAGTGTTTAGACTTTAGACTCACATAATGCCAATTCATAGGAAACGCAAGTGGCAAAATACGAGTAAATGAAGTGTGTGGAATCAATGACACTAACATGCTTTCATGTGCAGCAGGATGCTTCTACCTCGTCCTTTACCAAAGTTTGGTAAAGGGATTCACAAACATAATGATTCTGATACTTTTCTTATTATTTTATTTTTTAAAGTTTTTATTAGTAAGAATCTAACATAATATAAAAAAAAAAAAAAAAAAATTACAACACTTACACAAGCTGCGTAATTAGACATGAGACCTCCTATCCCATTGAGTTTTCATGTTTAATTATAATATTTGACGTGAAAATCAGATAAATTACCTTTGCTCGAGACGTTGAATTTCATTCTTTGTATAGTCTGCACCCTTTTCCATATCCTTCTTAGCAAGTTTTAAGTAAGGATTGTCATGTCTGACCCAAACAAAAAAGACATATTTTAGGAAATTAAACAAATGAAAATCTTTATAAATTAAAGACAGGCCATTGGGTAAACAGCTAGGATCCTCGTAAGCTAAAATACTAGTTACACTAAATATAAACATTAGATAAGAACAAAAAAAAAAGAAAAAAGGAAAAGTAGAGAATATTTTTGTTGGCATTGATTTGGGCCAAGAAAAGAGTTTTGGACCCAATACAAATGGTCCTTCAACGATGATATATGTGACTGCGCCGCGTGAGACGAGGGGTAAGCTTGGAAACTAAAAATTGTGAGTAACTTTTCTTCTTGAGTGTGGGAGGAGCTATGAGCATGAGTGCAGCTGCTACCCCTTCCGGCGCCGAAATCCTGTCTCTATTCCGGTCCCTCCTCCGCGCCGCACGCGAGATTCCTGATTACAACATCAGAGAGTACGCTAAACGACGCACCATCGATGCGTTTCGGCACAACGCTACTCTCTCCGACCCGGGTTCAATTTCCTCCGCCTTTGCGGAAGCCAAGTCTCAGCTCGCTCTCGTAAAACGACAGGCCGTGGTCTACTCTCTCTACACCTCTCCGCTCCGCAGCGTCATGGAACTCCAACAAATCCCCTTCTAGTTGCGGCGGTAATCTCCCACAACCCTGGCTTTAGGGTTTATGCCTCTTTCTATTCATCCCTGCTAATTCGCTGCTTGCTATTACTGCAGGTTCTAACTATGAATGAATCTGTTGAGAAGATCAGGATTGCTATTTCATTCCCACCACCCTTTTTTTTAGGACAATTTTATGTATTTTTTAATAATTTAAATTGAGTGGCACTTCTTGATAATAAATGCAAAACCGGGTTTTATGTTGTTAGGATGAGCTGTAAATTTTACATTTTTATTTCACTTTTGATACGATGATGATGATGAGTATGTGTTCCTTCACTATAACAATTTGATGTATTGGTGCCGTTGTTATGATTTCCATGTTCTATTGGACTCGAATGAAGCAAGTAATCATTTCTTTCATGGCCAGTGGACATAATACTATGTATGTATTTATGTATGTCAGACTGATTTCTGTAAGTTGATCCTTTTTTGTTTTCATGAAATGTGGGATAAATTTGTCGAAACTCTAATTACAATTAGCAGTTTTAACTGGGAATTCCCGGTATCTGATTAACTAAATAAATGTTGAAAGGGAATGGTCGAAAGCATAGACAATGAATCTTGAAGAGGATACATTATGGATGATGGTTAAGGATGAGAATTACAATTATTAATTATACTAATACTGGTTCCTTTTGTGTTTAAGTGCGTCATGAATCCTTAACATGTTAGAACATTTGATTTTCATGAATTCTGATACAATCCTGCGTCTATTTTTTAGACCTTGAGACATGGTTAGTGGTTACAGGGTAGGATTGGTGATAACGTTGCTGAGCAGTGATAATGTTGGAATAATAATATTAATTGTTTTTTTTAATAAAATCACTGTAATACAGCACAACGAATAAAGGAGGACCTTAGAAAAACTAACTGCGTTTGGTGCCAGAGACATGATAGAGGAAGGAGTGTACCAAAGTAGAAGAAGCTAGTCATATTCGTTAATCGTTTGTTTTCTTTCACAACCTCGATTTTCAATTTTGAAGACACGAGGAATATTACAAGTCACAAGAACCGTTTCTCTCTGATAGATTTCTTTCGCAAGACATTCCTACAATCTCAATACACTTATTTTATCTTTTATCTCATTTTCTTTTTATTTCTTTCCATTTCTTATCATATCATCATCACATGTATTCCCTCCACCCCGGTGTTTTTAGTATGTCGTTTCTCTGAACTGTGTGGATATTTTAAGGTGATTTTCATGAGATATTCTCAAAACAGAATGCCATATACCGGTATTTTGACTAGTGTGCCACAAATTATAGTTGAGTAACTCACAGCAACAGGACATTTCAATTACAGAAGATGAAATCATGCACATGTTAAACATCGCAGTAATTTGGTAGTCATATACTTATAAAATCTGTGCCTTCTTACTCATTTCTCTTACATGGCCTCAATTATCCTTTTATTCTCATTGTACCTGAAATGGTGCAGTGTATGTTTAGAAATTTATAGAATAGATTATGCTTCGAAAGAGAGGCAAGTAAATTCTTTTTAGTATTAGTGCCAAATGCAAGTGTCTATTACTTCATCACTACTACATCATATCGTCTCCAATGCTCAATCTTTTTCTATGGTTCCATCAACTTCTGTAGTTTTGTAAGCCTATTATTTCACTGTTTAAAGTCAATCAACAGGAAAGTAATATGTCACTACTACCAACAGTTAAAAATCAAGTGAAATTTGCTTCATAAAATGTTGGGGAAGGGCTGATACCCTGAAAGTAGTAAACAACAATTTAAGTTGCACATTACAAGTCCATTCCAGAACCAACGACCAGTTAGACACACAAATGAGCTCTACCAATCTGAAGTCCAAAAAAAAAACTCCTAGGTTACAATTAAACAATAAAATCAAATCAAACGGAAACTCAGTCTAACATGAATCATGCCATGGCCATTCACGTCAAAATTTTCACCCCTTTACTGTTCTTCAAACCATTTCTGTTTTCCATCTTAAGTGGCAAAGGAGCAGAGAACAGAAGCTTCTCTTGGTGCGCTTGAAGCTGCTCTTTCACGACATTTCTAGTGATCCTCTCCCCATCATCACTGCTACGCGGCAATCCTCCACTCTCCACCACCAAGACTTCCTCATCATCATCCTCAGCACCCTGAGAAGAATCCACACCATCATCTTCAACTGCACCACTCACATTCTCCAAAACCTCTCCTTGCTCATCACTTGATGAACAACTTCCATCTGTCACACTCACATCCCCACTATAAACCTCACAAACATTCCTATTCTCGGCAAACCTCACACTCTTCTTCCCTCCAGGTTGAATTCCTTGCCTATGCAGGAATACCCCATTTTTGTTTGGGGACACCCCATTCCTTCTACCAATCAAAACATTGGTAATCCCATCATCATGAATAGCCTCCCCAGACTCAGAATCTTCTTCAGCGTTAGCAGAAACCAATCTACTAAGCTTCTCAACCCTACCCCTCAAATTCTGCAACAGCTTATTCCTCTCATCATCACCTGAATTTTTTGGTTTCTGATTTTTCTTACCAGATTTCACAGTCTTCGCTGCTTTTACATAAAGTACACGTTTTTTCAAAGCAAACTCTTCAATTGAGTCCAAAAACTGAACTAAATCTCTGCTAATCGACCTTTTCCCATCCACAATCATCGGATCACAACCCTAGAATCAAAAGTGGAACATTTTTTAGTTTTTTATTTGTTTAAAAAATAAAATAAAATTCTAAAAATAACAAAATGCCCATGAATAAATTACCTGGATGGAATCGAGTTCAAGGAGCAAGTTCATGGCCTGAAGAGAAATGGCTGCGAAATCGACATGGGTATGGTTGGAAAAAGAGGAATGGAGAGCGTTGAAAGTGGATTTGATGGAAGCTAAATGTTTGAGTTGAGATAGGGTTCTTGATCTGCTAGCGAGGAAGGAGCGAAAATGGGTTTGGATGACGCGCGCAGCGGCGTGGCGAAGGGAGTGGTGGGTGTAATGGTTGAGAGAGGACTCGAGGGATTCGATGCGGTCGAGGAGTGAGGAGATGGTAGAATGTGTTTGGCGTTGAAGATGAGTGGGGAGTTTGAGATTTTGATGTGCGTGGTGTTGTTGGGAAGGAATAGGAATTATAGGGTGTGATTGGGGTTGAGAGAGGAGTGCTGCAATGGCTTGTAGAAGCTGGTGGTGTTGGTGTTGGGGTGGAAAAGGGTGGTGGAGTGGAGGGGGTGTGCAACATGTGTAAGAAGAAGGGTTGTGGCAGCAGCAGCTGTGAGTGGTGGTGGGAGAATGGGTTTGAGGGTGGTGGTGGTGGTGGTGGTGAGAGGCCATTCAGTGTGTCTGAGCCCACCAGCACCACTGTGAGAGAAAAAGGGTTTTTGGTTTTGGTGTTGTGACTCTTGTTGGCGTGGAGTTGCTGAGTATTTGGTCAATTCAAAGGCAATTTAAGACACTGTAGTTAATTGCTTAACATTTGCAGAATTTGTCCTCCAATGAAATAATGATAGAATAGGAAGATATCTCACTACTATTACTGCATAAGACTACCAAAAACGTTAGAATTTTATGGCCATTAATAAAAAGAAAAAGGGAAATTATTTTTTCACTAGTGATACAATATTATGGTAAAAAAAACAATTAAAGGATGTATTTTAAATTGAACATTTTTTTAATACATTATAATTATAATATACTAGTAATTGATTTAAAATTAGTAGTATATCATAAACTATTCAGTTTTAAGATGAATTTAGTTTAGAAACATCGTTAAAAGGAATATCAAAGATTTGTAGGGTATGTACAGCTATTACTAAGATGATAGATAATGATAATGGTGGCGAAGTTGGTGTCTAACTTTTTGGTATGTCGTATGCGTGACTGCAGAACCGAGGAAGAAAAAGTTTGTATGGTGATGACCAACCCCAACCCTAACCCTGACATGATCCAGTAATTTTCCATGTGGCCATTGTCGCTATTACTACCTCAAGCAAATATGACGTTTCTGTAATTTTTCTTACCCTATGCTTTGAATTCCACTTCTTATGTTGTTTTTTTAAAAATTCAAGAAAAAGAAAAGATAAATAAAATAAACATTTTGATTCTCATAAACCAGCAACTAAAAAAATTAAAATTCTGATTTAGTCCATGAATATATTAAAGGTGTGACAATTTTGTATTGCTATTAAAAGCTTGTAAAACCATTTTGACATTAAATTATAATGTTCAATAACTAATTGATATTAAATTATATTTTTTAAAAACTAATTTGAGATTAAGTTGTAAATTGTATTAACCACTTTTTACACATTCAAGAATCAAAATAGTCATTTATCCTTTGACCAAAATTCCGAGAAAAAAAATGCCTTTTTGACCATTTGATAGTTATCACTGCTAGTCCATAAAAAGAAAAACCTGTTGGCCATTGCAAGATTGTTCATGCAGAGACGAGAGGAAGGTGTGATGCATCTCAACTGCTAAAACAATGCAAAGGTGTGTATGCACAGCCCATTTTCATATGCAAACTAAAAATTAAGCAATAGATATTCTATTCAAATGCATAATGGAGGTGCCAAAACAAGTGATGTTCCTAAATAAAAGGGAAAAATTCAACTGGCATTGGATTGTGTATGACCCAATGCTTTCTTCAGCACAGCAGCATGCTTTTGTCCTGCAAGATGATAATTATAAACAGTCACACTATTACACACCACGTTACATATGCCACATATCTTAACTGCTTCAGCTGCTGCCCCACCCTCAAGAACCTTCCTTTTCTTTTTCTCCAAATCCTCTGGAGTTTCAACTTTTTTTCTCTTGCTCTTACTCCCATTGATGGATTTGCTCTTATCATCCGGTAATTGGGGTCCTATTACAGGATTCAATGACCCAGATGGTTGAACTGGGGTAGGTGTCAATGATTCCCTTAGTTTCTCCACACTCTTCTTGTGCTTCTTTCCTAATTTATGCTGGTCCAGCACTTCCTTGCTGGTGCATTCTATCTTGCAAACTTCACAAAATGCAGGTTGCACAACCTTAGTTTTAGCTTTCTTTTGGTTTTTCTTCAGTATTCCATTGACAAGAGGTTGAGTTGTGGTATCTGTCCACCACAAAGTGCTAGGATTTGCCATAGCCAACTGTTCTGAGCCATTGGATGGCAAAGAGATGCCCTGCATGGTTATATGGATTTATTTCCAACTCAAGATAGTACACAACGCAATTAAAACAAAAAAGATGAATGGAGCATACAGGACTTGCATACAACCATTATATGAACTTCAATATACTATGCAAATCCTCAACCAAACAATCTTAAAAACAATTGATACAATCAAAACCCAGAGTCCAGTCAAGGATTTTTTATAGCAGTTGTAAGCATTTGTTTAGTGTTTACAAATCAGATTTCAAATGCATGTTGAATGTAGAGGAAATTACTGAGATTATAATTTATAAACGATAATGCACATAATAAATTTTTACCATAATGCTCCTAATAGCAGCATAGGCAGAATGATTTACCAATGTCATAAGTTACTACTCTAATCCAAGTACTGGGCAAAACTGGTTCACTTTCATTTCCTTTACCTTATAGAGTTTATTCAGCTAAACACTTCAATGGCAAAACTGAAAATAATACTTGTCAATGACACAAGAGAAGCCCAATGAATTGCCAAATAAAGTTCATAGTAACTTGAAACCTATAGGCAACTTGAATAAATTGAAAATCACTATCCACTCAATTTCAGAAATATAGAATAGAATGAAATTTTGCATTCCTTTATTTAAATTTAATGCATAATGCATACATTCTTAACTTCAGATACTTCTGAAAGAAAGTTAGCTGATATCTAGATAACAATACTATGTTTATATGATCCATACACCAAACCAAACAATTGGATACCAATACCATAATGCTAGAGTCTAGATCTTCTCGATATTTCCAGTTTAGTAATCTTGTGTGTTAAGTTTTTTGAACGGTTGAAATTTAATTAATTTAAATTTAAAAAAGAAAAGGTTGAAATGTGTGTGAACAATGTAGAAAACATTCCTGAAGCAATGACACTGTTGTCGCATTACTCGCACCTAACCCCCCAACGAAGGTTGCAGCTCAATCAAAAGCATCTTTGCCTCCACCAAATCGCCATCCCTCGCCATCAACACCAGCGTCTCACCGGAGGCTGAACATCCAAACAAATTCCCAATCTCTCTCCGCTCAATGTCTCAGATCCATTGTCGCCAGCATTTCCCTCTCCCGAGAACCAGTTCCAGCCCCAAACCTCAGACCCCCATGCCAAAATTGCTGAATACTTCGGCATCCTTGTTGTCACCGGCAATGGCACCCTCCTCTTACCCCATGATCACCAGTGCCGACAGCTTTAGAGAATGGATTGGCCTCTCTACATTGTGGGTTAGTAAGTGCCTAAGTGGAGTACTAGAGTGCAACTGCACCCAACTAATAAACTCAATCCCAGCCATTAAATGTTTTTATGCCACATGTCTAGTAGGGATTCACTGAAAAGGAAATGTCCATTTCCTAAGGAAATGGAGGAGAACCCAACTCATAATGCCAAGGTCAAAAAACTTCAACGCATTTCACTACCCATATATAGAGAATCCATATTAGTAAGAGTATGCTCTCATAAGAGGAACTAATCTTGACATATAATCATGAGTGGATGTGAAGATTGGATTTAAGTAAAACAATGTTGACAGAGATATAAGGTTGGCCTGGCAGTGAAGGGAGAAGGAAAGGGGGGAGAGGTCATGGGATTAAATCCCCGCTAACAAAAATTAACAAATTAACAACTAACATTTGCTGATAAAAAAAAAGAAGTAAAACAATGTTGACTATTTATGTATGTGCACGGTCAAGATTAACTCCTCTCATACTCATCAATGGAGCCATACACCATTTGGCACACACTACGAGCAAAGCAAAAACAATCATCACCAACAACATATCAATTTTCCACAACACTTCAACTAGCTGCCACTAGACAAGAGCATGATCATTTCAATTATGATTTTCAAGTACTTCATCGAACTACTTTGAATATACAAGAAAAGTCTTAAAAAATAGTCTGCCACCGCAATTTTGGCTGTAAAGTCAAGGATTTTGGGGTCTCCACTCTCCACCACCTCAACACAACCACAATTGTGGGCGTATTTTGTCCACAATTTCCAACAAATATCAATGATCGCAATGGCGACCAAACCACAATTGCGACTGCAATCTAAACCCTTGTATACGAAAGAGAATTCAGAATTGTCAAAGGGCCCAATTTCACAAGCACATTTACAAGTTCTACCCTGTACATAAGAAGAATCAAACTCATACCCACAAGTTATGCAATTCCAAACCCTTTCCTCAATTACAATCACAGTAAAACTATAGCCTAAAACATAAAAAGAAGAGCGACTTACAGGTGCATAGAGAGTAGGGTCAGTACCAAATTGCCTAACAGCATCTCTGGCAGCCCAAGTCTGGTCCAAGCAATAGCCAGAAGATGAATTAGGGCCAATAGGGGTCTGAGCGTAGATCAAACCGGGAACGGATTCATGAGGCGCATAGTTAATAATAGGGTTCAATGGGGTTTGGGGATCAACGCCGGGAGGGTTGAGGGGAAGAGAAGAAGAGGAAGAGGGGATAGGGATGGGGTTTTGAGGGTAAGATGGGTAATCTGTAGGATGATATGATGAGGGTTGTGGGAAAGATGGGAGTGGTATTGCGGTTTGCAGCGATTCACTCCAATTGCTGTATTCCATGGCTATGGCCTATGATGAGAAGAAGAGAAGAGACAATGAAGTAACACGCGGTGTGGATGCTTTGTAATTGTAACCCACATCATGGGAACTTATTACACATGATCCCAACACCAAACACTATTTTGTTAATATTAAACTAAATAATTGTGTTATTTGTTTTTTTATGGTAAAACTAATCAAGCAAAATAAAAATAATACATAGTAATACATAGATCTTTATAATTACACTATAGCCCAGTCATATTATTTTTTTGGTAATAGCATATTCATATTCATGTTATAATAAGTAAAATCTTTTTGAACCATAGTTTATTTTAGAACTTAAAGCAAGTAATTTATAATTTACTTACTTTAGACGGTTGGTCATAATTTTGTGAAAAAAAAAATGTTTTTGATTATACCCATTCAATCACAAATCAGTGAAATCACTGATATTTAGCGATACATAGTAAGTTGTGATTGTAATTGAGTATTTTTTTTTTCTTTAAGAGTTTAAACTAACAAGTAACAAAATCCTTTAATTGGAAATATAATGTTTTGCTTTAATATGATTAATCTTCTCTTAATATCATATTATTAATAGAATGGATTGTACCAAAAACAAATTACATTTGACCCGTCATCCTATTAATTAGGGATTTAATGATATAAATAGTGCAAGAATAGATCTAAATCCCTTACCGTGAATTTTACACTTGAATTTTAATCGACAGGTTGTCCACTAAAATTTAAACCCATAAATTTTTATATATTTCATTTTTATTAATATTTTGCAGAAATTAATGTTAGACCCATAATCAATTCTGAATAAAAGATGCAGGACGAGTCGACTGGAGGTGTAAGTCAAAAGGTTGGTATTTGGGTAGGATGTTAAAATTTCAACTCATCAAAATTCATAAAGGAAAAAAAATGCTTTGAGCTTAAGGGCTCTGCTTCAAATGTCCTTTCTACAAAGGCATCCCCAAGACCCTTTAATGGAGGAAATATCAAATATGTAGCTTGGTCAAAGAAAACTTGTATTTTAAGTTCAGAATGTGTATTGATAATTTATTCAGTTTAAAATTTTAATTTTAATCGATTAAAATTGATTTAAAAATAGAAACTTAATATTTTCTTGTTACGCCCTTCTAGCCACCCTCGTTTTCCTTCGAAGCATTAGGCTCAAGTGTTTCTCTCAAAATTACAAAACTTTCACCAATATGATATTAAGAGAAGATTAATCAAACAAAGCAAGTTTCCCTAGTACATTCATAACAGATTGGAGTACAAAGCAACGCAGAACATAGACCCTCCCCTTCCCACAATTTATACCCCATTTATGTCAACTATTATGAGAAAGTTAAAAGAGGAAAAGAAAAACTCTTAAACAAAAAATAATAAAGAATTAAACTGACTGCCTCAACACTTGACTGGTATTGCTGTGTACTTGATCAACGATCTATTTTATGCAACAGCAGGCATGTCTTTGAGCCATGGGTCCAGTGGCTTACCAATTGAGTAAACTATGAAGCCAATCTCACGCAACTTGTCAGCATCCACAATGTTTCTGCCATCAAAAACAAATGCTGGTTTTTGCATGTTGTCAAATATCTTCTGGTAATCAAGAGTCTTGAACTCATCCCACTCGGTTAGAATGCAAATACCATGTGCATCCTTTGTTGCTTCATATGCATCCCAAACCACACTGACTTTCTTCACAGTAGTAGGACTTGTGGGCTGCAGGTGGATAGGATGATCCCAATCAAACTTGTTCATTGATAGATCCCTCTGGATTTGGTCCTCCGTTACTTGCGGGTCGTATATACTCAGGTTGGCCTTATCACCAAGTAGCCCCTGGCACACATCAATAGCAGGGGTCTCCCTTGTGTCACCAGTGTCTTTCTTGAAAGCAAATCCCAGAATAGCAATCTTTTTGTTTGAAACTGTGTTGAACATTGATGCAACTACGCGGTTCACAAATCGGCTCTTCTGATAATCATTGATCTTGATAACTTGCTTCCAGTACTCGGCCACCTCTGGAAGCCCATTGCACTCACAGATGTAAACAAGGTTCAAGATATCCTTCTGGAAGCAGGATCCACCAAAACCAACACTAGCATTGAGGAACTTGGGTCCAATCCTTGAGTCCGT
Organism: Amphicarpaea edgeworthii; assembly: GCA_014843725.1. Classification (NCBI taxonomy): domain Eukaryota; kingdom Viridiplantae; phylum Streptophyta; class Magnoliopsida; order Fabales; family Fabaceae; genus Amphicarpaea; species Amphicarpaea edgeworthii. The sequence goes on along the minus strand of CM026321.1, from coordinate 2,364,153 downwards.
GCCAACAGAGTAGGACACCTGTTGAACATTTGCACCAGTAGCCTCACAAAGTGCTGACATGGCATTGACAGATGAAATCCTTTGGGCCAAGAAGGCATTAGCAGCAAGCTTAGACAGTTCTGCCGACCAGAGATTTGTGGTTAGTATTCTTCCTTCGGGGACCCATTGAGCATAAACATCCTTCAATGCTTGAATAGCTTTTTGGCCCTCTGGGGTTTCCCTGCCTCCAATAAGAACCCGGTCTGGGTTAAAGAGATCTTGGATTGCGGTTCCCTCAGCAAGGAATTCAGGGTTCGATAGAATCTGGAATTTGATTCCCTTGCTATTGTGGGTCAGAATCTTCTCTATGGCCTCAGCAGTTTTGACTGGGACTGTAGATTTCTCTACCACGATCTTGTCAGTCTTTGAGACATCAGCAATCATACGAGCTGCACTCTCCCAATATGTCAAATCTGCTGCTTTGCCAGCTCCCAGACCCTGAGTTTTAGTTGGGGTGTTGACAGAGACAAACACTATGTCAGCCTCAAAGACATGCTTTTCAACATCAGTGCTGAAGAAGAGATTCCTGCCACGACATTGCTTCACAACACCATCAAGGCCAGGTTCATAGATAGGAAGCTGGTCGCTGTTCCAGGCTGCAATTCGGGATTTAGAGATATCAACAACAGCCACTTCAATGGATGGGCACTTAACTGCAATGACTGCCATTGTAGGACCCCCCACATATCCAGCACCAATGCAGCAAATCTTCACCATTTTGCTTTTCTAAATAACCTATCCAAATCAGGGTTCAAACAGATCAGAAACAAAACAATCTTGCAACATAAGCCACTTTGATGATCTATATGCCTATAGTTTTGCATAATAGTATTAAACACAACATAATATAGACATGATTAGATTTTGTAAATTGCAATTATTATCATCTTGGAAAACAAGGAAGCAGGTAACCATGACTGCTTATGTCTTTATGAGTTCAAAGGAAAAATATATTAACAGACAACATATATTAAGAACAGGCCAATAAATCTACAGCATGAAGGTTCCATGAATTCAAATGGTAGATTCACTTTATTTTGAGACATTATATCAAGCACCATCCTTTTGTTCTACCTAGCTTTGAGGATCTAAGACCTGGCCGACAGTCATGGCCAACTCAACTAAATGTTTAAACTGTTCTAACAGGGAAGAAAAAACAAGTATGCATTCCCAACATGTTGGAATCAATGTCATGATGTATCAGAAAACATAAAATCAGATTAAAAGAGGGAGAAAGATCTATCTAACAGATGAAAGTGACGACACTGCTGAAAAAGAAACCCGTATAACTGTATAAGAGCTTTACAAAAAACCAGATCTAACACACATGCAAAAGTTGGTGAACTAAAGCTTCAGCGTGAGTATTGTTTGACCACTCAGGCCAAAACAGATCTAGCACCAAGTGCAGAACCATGAACTAAATGCACGTGATTTCAATGCCCCAAACCACTAATCCCAACAGATCCATAGTCGAATTTGCTTCAAAACAAGTTGACAACAAAAACCCACCAACAAAATCTCACGACAGCAACTAAATTGGACAACACAGCAATATAAGAAAGTGAAAATTGCCACAGATCCGTCTCACTTACACGCAAATCAGAACCAAACCCATCAATCACAAAAAAAGAAAACACTAATAATAGTAACAGTAAGCAAAAACACCACCACCAAACACAAACAAAACAAAATTTTGAAACCATGAATGTGTGATCCAACCAAAGCAAAATACATGACATTAGACATAGCAAAAACAGGAAATGGGAGTGCCAGAAATTCACCTTGGGAGAAGAACGATGAATCCCTTTGACTAAGGGAGAGAGAAGGAAAAAAAATGTGTGTTTGTTTATGTGGAAGAAAGAGCGTGACAAAGGTTATATATACGCAACGAAAATCCACCCTCCCAAAGTGTTATTACCAAAATGGACACGCTTGCGGTCGGTGTCGAGAACCTTTCTATTTATTTTTTAAAATTAAATATCCATGTCAGAGAAAAACACAATAGCAAAATGCACATAAATACCATGCAATAATAACTACTGATACCACATGTTCAATTTGGATTATCATTTTAGGAAAGATTACTTCTTTTTAAAACTGATATGTTATGTTATTTCTTAAATAAATTTTCAGTCTAAGTAAATATATACTGTATATGTTTGTAACACTTTATTTTAAAAAAAAAACAATTGCTTGTTTTTTATTAGTTTTTCTTAGAAAAACATATTAAACACAAACTTCTTCTTTTTTAAATATCAAATTATAGAAATTGGTATCGATTTAAACTTTTTGTGTGAGAATAAAATTTCAAATAAAATCAATATAAATAATTTATAAATTCAAAGGATAGTATTAATAGGTTTTTAAATGAATTTGAATTTTAGTTACGGAACAGGGTAAAGTGGAACTTGAAGTGAATTTACCGAAATGCCCATGCGTTCATGGTTTTCCTTCTAACACAGCAACTGGCAAAGAGGGGGGTTTACAGCTTATTCGCGCGTTCCACGCGTTTTGCCTCCATCCTTATTCTGTTTGTGAGTCAACTACAAGCTGCGCATTGTAATTTTTATTTTTTTTTCATTGATATTATAATTTTATTACTATTATTATTTATTAGTAGCCATAACAACTTATCGTCATTACATATGGGTTTCTTTCTTCTTCTTTTTAGTTCAAACTTAGATTTTTAGCTAACTTTTCTCCGTCTATTGAGAATATGAGTGACTGAAATTAAGAAATTCCCGTGTTGGCAACATTGTATTAGTTGTACCACGTGCAAGGGAATGGAAGAATATGCATTAGATTTAGATGTAAATAAAGTGCGATTGAAGTAAAGATTTGGGATTATTAAAAATCGATTATAAAAGGACTATAAGAACTTTAGTTAAAAGGTACTACTAACTACTCAGTAATAACACAGAAGGGAGAAAAAAAAAAATCAGAAACGAAGTCTACGTCAAGGGTGTTTATAATTTAATTTGGATTGACTTTGAAGAAAAAATCATCCTATGATAAAAAAACATACGGTTTGATGAAAATATTAATGTCTAACTAATTTAACCTTTTTTTTTTTTTAAGTTTTGATTATTTCAGTTTTTGTTTTATACTATTTTTCAAGGGATGACTTTTTAATTTTTTGGTTAAAAATAAATGAAATCTCATTAATTAGAGGAAGAATAAAGTCTTGAGCTAATACATAAATTCTTCTCTTGCCTAATTTTCCATTTAAGAAAACACTCATTAAATAAATCACAAATTAAAAGAATTTCAAATTTATTTAAAGATAAAATAAGAAAATTAATATAAATATAATAATTTTGTGATTCAGTTTGACATGAAACTAGAGATGAAAACTGAACTGAATAAAAATATATGGCACTTTTCATTTTTTCATTAACAGCTTATTAATTTATTTATTTTTTTGGCTGCAATTATTAATTTTCATATCTTAAAGTTAATTTAGTGGTTCGGTATGGTTTAAGTCAATTCTTCAAGGCTTATCTTTCATCCTACTTTTCACTTCTCATAGTTTTCAAAGTTCAAGATCTATGATCCATCACGATTTGAGTTTTACCTAACTTTTCTCTCACGTCTAGATTAGCAATATAAAGTACTTATATGCACATTCTCTTACAAAATAAGGCATAATAGATTAAAGAGTTAAATTTTGTTTAACAAAAAAAAAAAAACTTAACAGTCACATTCACAGGACATAAGCTTCCAGGTATCGTCTAATTTCATTGGTGGGATTCTATCTCTTGTTTCTAATGGTTGGATTTTGTCATTATGCTTCGCATATACTATATAATAAGGATTTGGTTTTCTTTTTTATGTCCTGAAAGGAAGAAAAAAATGGACATGCCAAGTTTAATGAACTTTACAACAAAATAAAAAATAAAAAAAATACCACAATTCAAATTATAGTAAAAATCTCATTTCTTTTTTTTAATCCATTGACATTTTGGGTGTTAAAGACCATTGGCATTTAACCCTTCAGCAAAAAAAAAAAAAAAACCATTGGCATTTAAATATTACACTGGAATTCACCTAATTTAAATTGAGTTAGGCGAGATTAATTCTCTTTTAATAAATCCACATTATATTTATTTTTTTTGTTACAATTAGATTTTCTTTTTTACTTATGAAACAACGTTATTCTCCTCTATAAAATTAGTACGAATTTGAAAACGTCATAATTTGTCTATATATTTATCATTAGAAAGCAATGTTTTTTAAAGATGGAATTCAAAATATCATTATTGACAGTTGACAGTGATCATGGAGATGGGTTTTCATGTGCATTGCATTGACCAAATCACCATAATTATACTGCTTTTTTCATCAAAGCAGATTGCGCAAGCTTCAAAACTAAGAAATAAGAATGGACTTTGCTTCAGAAGTTAGAAAATAAATAAATATATATTGAGTAAATTTGAAGCTATAAGTAAAGGAGGACAAATTTATTTAACAATTTCAATTTTAAAATGAAAGGGAATACAAAATCCTTAGATTGACCTTCACGCCTTAAGGAAAAATCACGCATTTCTCACGTGTCTAACAACTAAAAAAAATGAAAACCAAAATAATGTAATGTTAAAGAAAAAAATGTATTATATTCCGTAGTTTTTTTTTTTCTCTGTCTATCCTTTCAGATTGTCCAAATTTTGATTCTTTGAAAATAAAATCTAGACAAAAATATGATGACTAATTTGACAAAATGTCGTCATATATAAAAGGCATGAAGTTTTCGTGTCAAATAGGTCTTTTTAAAAAACAAAATATCATGTCTAAGTAAAAGTTGTACCAAATTTACTCAATTAATTTTCTTTTATCTGAAATTCAATAAAATGTTTCCAAAGATTATATTTTATACTTGGACGAAACAAAAAAACCATGGACTATTTACCAAAAAGCAAGAGAGAAGAAAACTATGGACTTCGGCCCATGATAAGCCCACACAAATAAAACCACTCTAAGCTTGGTCCAAGACATAAGAGGTAGTTTTGATAAATTCAACGGTCAAAAAATAAATAAATATGCAAACAAAATCACAAAAAAAATTAAAAAAACAAAACCGAAGTGACAAATAAGACACAGGAAAAGTAGCCGTTACGACGAGGAGCCTGAAGTAACGTTCCAAAAATTTCTCCTCTTTCTCTTGTGATCTCTTCTCAACTCCTTTTCTTTCTCTCATTGCACAATATTCTGTGATTGTGATACCCTTTTTTCTCTTTCTTTCTCCGATCAAGATTTTCCGATGGCCGCCGTAGCATCATCAGCGACGCCACGTGGGTCTCGATCCAACAAGACTCAAGAACCATCCAAAAACCTCGAGAATTTCGACCCCAACAAACAAAAACAACAAAGCCCACTACTTTCCAACAAACCCTCTTGTTCTTCTTCTCCATCTTCTTCCTCTCTTGTGAAACCAAAGAACCCTAATAATACGGTAAACTATTACTCCCCTCAGAACAAGATCCGGCAGAGGAAGTTCTTGGTGGCAAAGAAGAAGAAAGAGAAGAAGAAGGAGGCGGAAGAGGAGGGTGCTGCTGCTGGTGCTGACTCTTGCAAGTGCAAAGAAAATGGTGCAAATGCAAACAACAAGTGTGTGTGCGTGGCTTACAACAACCTAAGGAAGTCCCAGGAAGAGTTCTTCAAGAACAATGATGCTGATATTGTTGATGAAGGGGGTTTTGAGAATGAGACCGAGAGTGTTGTTGAAGAAGAAGAAGAAGAAAAAGAAGGAGAATCATTATTGGGGAATGGATTGGTTGTGAAGCGTAGGAGGGAGAGGTTGATGGACGAAGCGAGGAAGAGTGTTCCTCAAAGTGGGTCTGGGAAAGTGAAGCATTTGGTGAAGGCCTTTGAGAAGCTTCTCTCTATTCCCAAAACCAAGGAAGATGAGGAGGAAGGATCTCAAGACAAGGTGGAGAAATGGGCACTGCCAGGGTTGCAGCAGCAACAAGCTTCTGAGGTCTCATTTTGCCCACCAAACTGTGTCCTCACATCACAAAACCTTGGCCTGAATCCTGGGTCATCCGTTTCCGCTTCATGGGATAGCAGCCGTGCAAGGTTTGGATTCACTTTTGAGATAAAAATAAACTTTTTATCTACTTTTTTCTCTATGGTTGTTTTGATGAACAAAACTTAAATTGACGCGAAACACTAATACCAATCTCTAATTAGAATTAGAGTTTCAATAGTTATCAGAGAACAACACCAACTAGAGCATAGAGTACTTAAAAAATTGAATCTAAGTTTTGTTTTATTTAACATTGTTAACTAATAAGAAATTCTCATTAGTTTAGGACTCTTAAGATAGTTTTTGTAAAACTCATCAAATCTATGGCGGACTGTGATTGGATTGTCAATGCATAGACTATTTACTTTACTTTTTCAATTATAAATTAAGATCCAAAGTGCATTTGTATGATTCTCATTAATCTGTCTCGATAGTGTCAATTCAGTGTTGTGTTGATGTTTTCTAAATTTCTACGTGTTGCAGCATGTCTAGCAGGACTTCTACTGGTGGTCGAAGAAGCAGGAGAAATGTAAGACTTTAGTAAAAGTTGTTTTTTTATATAAGAAAAAGTTCAGAATGGTCAATGATTTGAATAATTCATCAAACAGAGGATTGATTTTAATTGAATGATTTATTTCAGAGCCTGGAATCATCAAGTACTTTTGGGAGAAGGTTGAAAAAGAAGCAGCAGAAAGTCACTAGCCAGAAGCCATTCAAGCTAAGAACGGAGGTAATTGCTGGCAATTGATAAATTGATCATTTTAAAGTTCTGTTTTTTAAAATTGCATAATGTTTTTTTTTTCAAACAATTTGGATAGTAACATTTTTTAATGGAAATGCTACTGCAGCAAAGGGGAAAGTTAAAAGAAGAAGAATTTGTAAAGAAGATACAAGAGATGGCAGCAGAAGAAGAGAAGCAAAGGATACCTGTTGCACAGGGTCTTCCTTGGACAACAGATGAACCAGAGGTAAAGTTTGCTATGGAATGAAAGTCAATTTTTTTTGTGTTTGCCTACTACTAAGTTTGATCGTTTGTGCTCGCTCCTAAACACAGAAACTCATTAATCCACTGACATGTTTGCAATTGCTATGGTTGATTACTAGGCATTCTTTGATGCTACTATTTCAGTGCTACTATGTTTGTGCTCCAAATCACAAAAACTTATTTATCCAATAACATATTTTGGTTTTGTGTGGTGGTTATGTTTGCAATAGCTATAATTGATTGATTACTAGGAATTCTTTAGTGCTACTATTTCAATGCTATCATCTTTGTGCTCTAAAACACATAAACTCATTGATCCAGTGACATATTTGGTCCCATGTGGTTATGTTTGCATTTGATATAATGATTGCTAGCATTCTATGGTGCTACTATGTTTGTGCTCTGAAACTGAAAAACTCATTGATCCAATAACATATTTGATCCCATGTGTGGGCTATTGTTGCAATTGCTATAATTAATTACTTGAAATTCTTTGGTTGGCGTTACAATTTCAGTGCTTGGTAAAACCGCTGGTGAAAGAAATCACAAGGCCTGTTGACCTGAAGCTTCACAGTGATGTGCGGGCATTAGACCGTGCTGAGTTTGACAATCAGGTGCCTCTTTCACATCCCTCCCATTCAGCCTTTTTTCTTTCCTATTATGCCTTGTATTGTGACATCATTTTCTTAGTTTTGTCCAAGTACACTTGTATTTTAAGGTCCTGGGAATAATTTTAACTGCTGAACTCGTAGACTAGTCAATCTCAATTAAGTTATCTTTGGAAGAAGGTGTGTGGATTGTAAGAAATGGAAACAAGATTTGATGATTGTGTTGAATCATGCAGGTGCAAGAAAAGTTGGGCTTAATAGAGCAATACAAATTGGAAAGGGAGAGGCAACAGAAGGTGCACTATTAATATCCACATATTCCAACTTTGATTTTACCATGCTTTCTTTCATTAAGTACTGATTTCTTGTATGGTTGTTACTCCAATGAAGTTGGCAGAAGAAGAAGAACTAAGAAGGCTGAGGAAGGAACTCGTACCAAAAGCACAACCCATGCCATATTTTGATAGACCTTTTGTTCCAAGGAGGTAAGGATTGATTAATCCAATGATCAATGATCTGATCTTGCTTCCCTTTATAGAATGCCTGTTGTCTCATATTAGTTTTTATTTTGCATGCTCAAGGTCAATGAAGAGTCCAACTATACCTAGAGAACCCAAGTTTCATAATCATAAGAAGATCAAGTGCAGCTTATCATCATGGAACGATATGAGCCCCTACTCCTCCTCCTGCCTTGACTAAGTTTCCAAAGATTATTTGTTGATGTGAACTGCGAAGTGAATAATATTCTTTTCATCCCCTTACCCCGCTTCTCTGAATAATCTTCACTCTTCAGTTTTGTATGCAAGCAACAAATTTAGTTGCACATTATTCTTTCTTCCCTTCCCTCTTTTGTTTTTGGCTTTTGGTCTTTTGTACAGTGTTGAAAGATTGATGATACCTGAGCAATTTGATCTTGTCTTCCAAAGAACCATCAATTCACACAGTGAAGTAATTTAATTGGCACATGCTTCTCCTTTTGGCTCTGGTTGTTTGGGAAGTGTTTTAAATGATTGAAGCGTAATTTCCAAAGAATCGTCAATATCAACAAGTGTGGATAAGTATATCTTCTTTTTCATTTGAAAAAAGAATAGTTAACAGGAAAATAAACCAGAAAAGAAAAACAAGTGAAAAAATATCCTTTTCAATCATATAACTTTTGTATTTACATTTATTTTTGTTTAAAGATGACAACTCTTACATATTTAAATTATGAAACAATACACAAAATTATATAATTAAAATAAAATTTAATTTTCGTTATCCCTCATTTGAAATATTCTTAAATATGCCACATCATTGTCTTCAACGAAAAAAATTCTCTTTGTAAGTATGTTGCAAAATTATGATAAGAACCCTTACATAATTTAGTGATTGAGGTACATATATTATGTGGTGGATTGTATCTATGTGCCAAACGTGTTAGGCAACGTATAACTATAAATGTGAATTGAGATTGCAGTACTCTTAACTCTTAAGACTATATGGTAGACCACCTATAAAACCATACCATAATTAAAAAAAAGTAAAAAATAAAATAAAAGAATAATTTAATTTTTTTTACGGTATATTGAATAATAATATAAAAATATTAATTTTAATTAAATTGAAAAAAAGAAAGGTATAGTTTGAATTTATTTGATTTATTCGACAAGACAACAAATGCCAAAGGAGTGTTGTTCCAAGTTGGTTGAAACTGACGTTGATGCGTTCATTGTTATCATCGAAGGCACAGTGTTAAAACCAGAGTGTTCCACCTTTGTAGTCTCCATCATCCCCTGCATTGCATTGCAGTGTTTCCCTTTTCTCTTCTCACATCGTCATTCATACACCCCTTTCTCATCGATCTCATCGCCCTCACAAACCCTTATATTCACGCCGACCCACTTTCCCATTTCGTGCAGATCACAGCGCCGTTCGAGCTCAGAAGCCGAAAAAATCGGTTTTTGATTCGTGGGGTTGGTTCCAAATGGCATCGTTCACGGTCCCCTGCTCCAAGTGCGTTGTTCCCTTTGCACATTTGGGACTCAACTCTCAGACCCCGCAACGGAACGAGTTGGGGTTGAAGAAATCGCTCTCATTTGGATCTTTGAGTAGTGATTCTGCGCCAAATGGGATTCAGGTGCGTGCTTTTTGTGAAATGTGTATCTGGGTTTGAAGTTTGGATTATGAATACCATGTCCGTTTATTCAGATTTTGGACGGTGGTGATGTCACTGTGTGTGATTGACTGTTTCGTGTGTGTGGTTGTGTGAATTGTGTTTTATATTTTGATTCTATGATTAACAAGCTTGAAGGGTTGCTCTAGAATGCTCAATTTGGCCTTTTTTTACCTTTATTTTTTCTTGGTGGAGGTTAGATAGTGAAGGAAAAAAAAATTGAATGGAATTCAAATTTATTGGTTGAATTTAGAAATTTGGGTGCCTTGTCGTTAACTTATTTCTTGTTATAGTATATTGGTTTTTAAGTTATTGTCTATGCTCTTACTTTAATTATTCTATTATCTTCAGCATAAATTAGTGATAAATAATAAGCAAATCATTATCAACGTATTTTCTGTGTTGAGTGTGCTTTACTTTTTGGGTTAAAAACAAAGCAAAGGGGAACCTTTTGTTCCTTTAAGTCCTATTTAGAGTCTATTTGGATACAAGGTTAGAAGCGCTTGTGACGACTTTTCTATGGGAAAATGCTTTATATTTCTACCAGAGAAGCTCTCAAAAGTACATCTAGCTTGTATCCAAACATGTTCTTAATTTGAAGCTTTTACCGCACTTCTTGCACAGTGAAGAAATAATGATCAGTATTTGTTTTATTCAAAACAATCCAGTATCTACAGCTAAATGTTTGATCAATTGACAAGTGTTACCTTTAATACATTTTATGGGGTCCTTTTCCCTCTTGTTTCTGAATGCTCGTGATGGAATAGGAATATTGAGTCTGTTTGGATAAACTTGTTGATAAGTAACTTCATAGAAACTCTTCATGTAACTTCTTCAAAAGTTGAGGTGCACAAGTTGATTTTAGCTTATGGGAAAAATTCAATGTATTTTGCCTTCTTTTTCTCTTATCCTCTTATATAGAAGTTTATCCAAACAAGGCCTGAATCTAGTAAAACTTCTGTGACATTAAAATTTAGTGTTGAGCATAAGACTCCTATTACATATGAAACTACAAAGTACAGTCGTAGAGAATCACTGTGATTAATGTTTTTGTTGAGTGTTATTGTGTTGACAATATTTGCTGCAATATGGGAATATTTCTATGATGAAGCTTGATATTGGGTTTAAATTCAGCTTTATGGTTTAGAATTCCTACTAATTTTTATGCTTAAATAATATGCTCATAGTAATCTTTCTATATATTTAATTTTCTTACATAATGAACTTGTGTCAAGCTTTGCAGCTATATTTTTCTTCCTGATTGTTTATTGTTTCTCTGTTTCATTGTTATTGTCATGTCTGGCAGTGCCTTAACAAGAAGCAATTTTCTGTCTGGAAGCTTCAAGCACAACCAAAAGAGGTCAGTTCACATTGAGTTTTACTTTGGAAGATAATTGTCATCATAGTCTGCTAATCCTTCTGTGCAAATTAGTTCTTCATAAGATTAAATTAACAATAACCATAAATTGCCCTGCTCTGTGTGTCATAGGCTGTTACTGTTGAAAATTCTGCACCTGTACAGGTCAATGGACCTAAAGTTGCTTCACTAGAAGAGAAAGATGGCCATAATGGAAAACCCTCTGGTCCAAGCCCTTCCGCTGATGTGCCTTCAATTTCTGCATTTTTTAATCAAGTTTCAAATCTTGTTAAGTAAGACTAAGCTGCTGCACTTTGCATGCACTTGCATGTTTGTTTTTTATTCTTACATCAACATTCGCATAAGAAATATTTCTTATATATTATTTTAATATTATTTCTGTGTGTGTAGACTTGTGGACTCTAAAGATATTGTAGAGCTGGAACTTAAGCAAGCAGACTGTGAACTCATGATAAGAAAAAAGGAAGCTTTGCAGCCTCCACCACCTACATTTGTAGCTGCAGTGCCACAACCATATCCATATCCCACAAATCCTATGCCAGCAGCAGCACCACCGGTTGCTACTTCCGCTCCTGCAAGCCCTCCACCTTCAAAATCAGCTCTTGCCTTACCTCCTGCAAAAGCAAGCACATCATCTCATCCACCACTGAAATCTCCAATGGCAGGAACCTTTTATCGAAGTCCAGGACCTGGTGAACCTCCATTTATCAAGGTATGTATCAGTATTACCACATAAGCATATGTAATGTAATTTAAATAGTGAACTTCATTTGGGGGGTTGATTTACAAATCATTCTACTGGGTACATACCACTAATCATTTCCATGTTTGCCCAATAAATTAATGGATAGCCTTAGGGTGTGTTTGAGTGTGTTTTCAAAAACTCATTTTTAGATAGTAGAAATCGAGGAAGAAGATGAAATAATGTAAGGAATAAAATGAGTAACCGAAAAATTGACATTAGAAAACCAAAACAACTTAAAAATATTGTTCATGTTTTATTTTATTTTAAAAACTGAAAAAGAGGCATTACTTTTGAAAACACATTTCAAAAATCACTCTTATCAAACAAGTTTTTTGTTTTTCTAAAACAGAAAACAATTTTCCAGAATAGGAAACAAATGGGCTCTTATTCTTTTGTTGCTGTTTTTGTGTTTCAGGTGGGAGATAAAGTGCAGAAAGGGCAGGTCATTTGCATTATTGAGGCTATGAAACTAATGAATGAAATTGAAGTATGTATATTGTTCTTTCTGTGTTAGTTTGGTATATTATTCTGCTTTACTTTCTCCTTTTACTAATGTTAATGTCATATTTTTTACTTTCTTTTTATTCTGGAGATTTGTCCCATTAATATTTTGGATTATGGTCCCATATAGTAAAATTCATACATCCTGTAAAAACTGTATGCACAGTGCTCACAGATTCATAGTTTCTGTTTCTTACACATGTCCTTATTCAGCTGCATTACCTCTAGTTTCACTAATACAAAATTTGTTATTAATTGGTTCTCTTTCATGCATGACTTTTCAGTCTGATCAATCAGGAACAGTAGCTGAGGTAGTAGCAGAGGATGGGAAACCAGTCAGTGTAGACACGGTACTATCACTTTCCCTCTCTCTCCATTTTAGCTTTTTTTGCATCATTTTTCTCTAACTGAAAAAAATACTTGTGCTTCATGCAGCCTCTTTTTGTAATTGTACCATGAAGTATCAGAAAGACCTTACTTTGAAGTTGATGGAAACCTCCCTAGTTGGATAACATGCCACAAGATTCGTACAATATGGCACAAGTTTTTCATTATTCAAATTTCTTATGTGATGATGTTTGTCCCATTTTAGGAACTCCTCTCTCTCTCCTTTTTTAACGACTTTTAAGACTTAAAAAAAACCATAGCATATCAGAAAGAATATTGGAATTTGTAGTTCTAAACAGTTTTGGTATTTGTAATGTAAAAGTTTTATGCATTTGGTTTCTCAAGGATGAACCTACTGGCTGGTTTTACAAGAATTTGTTATGACATGGGTTATATGGGGGTGAAGGATGGATTATAATTAAAACAATATTTAATTACTCATTTGGTTCCTACACATGTACAATCTTTACGTTTTAGTCCCTACATTTAAAATTTATTTGTTTTAGTTATTCATACATCTTTTTAATCTGTTTTAGTCTTTTTATTTAAAATTGTAGGGACTATTTTAATTTTGAAAATAATTAGAGTTTTTTTTTTATCCATTAAAATAATTAGAGTTAAAATACAAATATTTGTACTATTAAAAATGTTTGAATTTGTGCCTTTATTTATTATATTTATAATTTTTTTAAATGAAATATTATATGCAAAAAATCAACTAAAATTATTTTATTTTTACTTTTTTCTATTTCAAAATTTGAAAGTAATTAAAGTAAAAAAAAAATAATTATTTTTACAATGAAAAGTAAAAAGTTATCAGTACCATTTCTTTTTCTATTTCATGTGTACATATTAACTACTCATAATTTTTTTTGCTGAATGATTCAAATAGATAATTAAAAAGGAATAGAAGTAGCATAAAGTTACAGAGGGAAAACAGTTAAAGGTAATTAATATGAAAGTATTAGTAGTCAAATTTTAGAAAGAAGAAAATTTTAATATAAAATATAAAAAAATCAAAACTGATGATTGTAGAAATTAAAAAAAAAAAAAAAGATGATTGTAGAAAGGGAAAGAAATCTGAAAGTTGAAGGAAAAATTCAAGGATACGTTGCATAAAAAAGAGTGTGAAGATATGTTATTTATATGAAATATTTGTATTTTCTTTTTCTTGGAATATGTTAAAATCGAATAACTGAAACATTTATTTTTTTGGTTGGATTATTGTGTATTCATTTCTGATTGGGAGGGCCATTTGTAAATTGTAATTGAGGTGTATAGTATTTGGATACTGTTATTAAGTCATTTTTTGGTTAACTACAGGATGTTGTTTGATATGGTCGATTGTTGTTTGTTTGGTTCTTGGTCGTACATGCGATTTCATGTTTTATGAATATAAGTCAATTTATTTAAAATTAAAATATCTATTTATAAAATAGATGATTGTTAAATAATTAATTATTTTAAATGTAGATAGAATTTATTTATTTAAATAAATAAAAATTTATTTATTTTAAATAAAAATAATTTAAATAAATACACTACATACATATATAATTATTTATTTTATTAAAATAAATTATTATTTCATCAAATATGATTAAACAAATATCTGTTTTTCCGTTTCAAAAACATAAATGATCATTAAGTTATAAAACCGTCACTTTGTTCCCCCGTAGATTTAAGTCTTAAGACCATTTCTGATGAATGGTATCAGTCATTAGATTCAACAGCGAAACTGAATGAATATATTTCCATATATACGAGCATTGTGAGTCAGCAGTAAAATAGTAAATGCAAGAGCTGATACTAAAACATGGATGATGAAGGTATTGAAAATAAGGAAATAATCTTATTAGAATCACAATTCATTCATGCTCTCATAAGAAAAAAAAAATCACAATCTTCATTCATGATTTTTCATGCGAATCCTTTTGTACTGTATACATTTATCACTCCTTAAACGGTTCTTTGAATTAATTGTTTATAGCAATAAAAATCAAGTTACCTTATCCGTTATTAAAGTCATTGTGACCAGATATTAAGAATTAAATATCAAATTAATTTGTTTTGATTGCCTTTGGCCACTAGCAAGTAGCACTACTACAGTACTACTCCCTTTAAATACCACCCTTTTATCATCAACAAAAATCAACAACCCTTCTTCTTCTTCTTCTCGTTCTGTGTCCTTAAACCTTATTATTGTTAAAAATAGTCATCATGGCTAGATCTCACTATTTGGCTCCTTTAACCTTTTTAATGGTTCTCTTTGTGCCAGCCTTGTCACATGGCCATGGCCATGGCCATCACGATGACGATAATTGGCATTTAGCCCATGCAACTTTTTATGGTGACATGCAAGGTGGAGACACCATGCGTAAGTATCAAAATCCTCCCCTCTATCATTTCACGATCATTCTCATCATGCATGCATGTTCTACGTATCCTTGTGTTTGTTTGCCTGCATTTTTTACTTTTTAGAATTATCACCAACTTTTAATTTTGATCATCCATGTATCATTGTATGGTCTAAATTCATAGTTCTTTTAAAAAAATTTCAAAACAAGAAAAGTTCTTGCCTAACGCGTCCATGTATCATTGTATAATCATTAGCTGTTTGTATATATTTAGTCAACATTTTCTGTAAATATATATATATAGGCAACGTTTCTGTTAAAAAGATAATATTTTATTTTGACGGATTAAAAAGATAATATTTAGTCAATACTAATAAATTATTATAATAAATATTATTTAAACGTAGTTATTCCTCAATTATTATTTTCTATAATTCCAATTCATTAAATGAGTATATCAAGTTTTGATTTGTAAATATTTCTCATTAAAAAAATATAAAAATAAAATACGGTGGTCATTCAATCAGAAATTCATAACTCGATGAATTTGATTTTTTATTTTTCAACAACATGCAGAGGGTGCTTGTGGGTATGGTGATCTCTACCAGCAAGGATATGGGCTTGAAACCTCGGCCCTAAGCACGGCCCTATTCAACAATGGGCTCACATGTGGTGCGTGTTTCGAGATAAGGTGTGTGAATGACCCACAATGGTGCATTCCCAACGCAGGCCCAATAAAAGTAACCGCCACAAATTTCTGCCCCCCGAATTACGCAACACAATCTTTCGACCATTGGTGCAACCCTCCACAAGAGCACTTCGACTTGTCAATGAAAATGTTCACAACAATTGCCATATACAAAGCAGGGATAATCCCAGTGGAATATCGTAGGGTCCCATGCACCAAATCTGGGGGTCTCAAGTTTGAGATAAAAGGGAACCCTTATTGGTTGCTTGTTTTGTTGTACAACGTTGGCAATGCTGGTGATGTTACTCAAGTTAGCATCAAAGGCTCTTCCACCAATGGGTGGCAACAAATGACACGTGTTTGGGGACAGAATTGGGTTACTGGCTCTAATTTGGTGGGACAATCCTTGTCTTTTCAGGTCACTACTAGTGATCGCAAAGTGATGGAGTTTTATAATGTTGCCTCTTCAAATTGGCAATTTGGACAGAGCTACGAGAGCGACCACAATTTCTAGATGTTTTATTGTTAGAATTTGGGTGCAAAGTTTCTAGAAAGTACAATAGGTCATAAAGTTAGAGGTATCTTGCCATTTCTATTACATGATGCAAGCGTCTCAATTAACTACCTAAGGATGTAAATTCTAGTGTACCTTTGTATTTTAATGGGTACCGGTGCTGTTTTTATAAATACACTACTACATAATAAACATAGTTGTAATTTTTTATCTTATGAATAATATGACTTGTTGTTTAGGATTTTTTTTTTTATTTTTTTAGGGAAAGATCTTATTGTTTTTTAACTATTAAATGGTCTCTAGAATTACTTGTTAACTATTCATTTACACTTTGTATTTTTCATATTTAATATTTTAAAAATCAAAATAATTTCTTAAAGTAAGTTTTTACCAATATAAAACATAAAATACCACTATTTTTTCATTTATATATGTGATTTGTATATATATATATATATATATATATATTTATCAAATTAGAATGATAAGGATATCAATACCCTATGGCTCTTCTAATAAAATGTGCTCTTTTAAAATGTATATATTTTTTTAAATAGTTATGCACTAATACAACTTTTTAACTTAATAAATACCACAATTTTTTTCTTGATTTTTTTTCATCAACAAATGTTAATGTTAGTGAAAAAAATTCAAACTCACTAATCATCCCTTATCCCTTCTTCCAACTAATCAAAGGTAGCCCAATCCAAGGTGCGTCGACAGAAATCACAATGTGACGTGCAGCAAAGGCATTTATTGATAACGGTGAATTATAGAGAATTTACATACTCCAAAACACACGAGATATTAACACTAAATTAACGCAAATTATTGGTGCTGATAATAAGATGATAAACTTTGTAATGCACCCATATCAACAAACTAAGTTAACATAAAATCACAATGTCCAATAACTTTTGTTGTAATGATGGGACATCACTCTTTAAACATTTACTGATTTACTTCCAGTCAAGCATGTCCAACAGCCACAAGACTTCGTCCTTAGAATTTGCCACATCACAGAAATCCATTTGGATCCCAAACACATCCATAAGATCTTCATTTCTATCTTCCATGAATAGCAAGGAGATCCATCCACGGATGCCAGACAAAAAAGGGTAGCAAGGGGATATGTCTAGGTAATCAAATGCCAATGCTCTATATGATGAACGATCAATGTAATCAAACATGGACTTGTTTATTATGCGAGCAACCTTATTTGAATCCTTCCTTCCAACCATCACAGAGACACTAACATTCTGGTTTTGTCCTGAAGGGATGGTAAACCTTGGTTCCACTGGAAAAGTCATCTTGTATTCAGAACCTTCCAATTGAAACTTGAGCATGTCACAAACTCCAGATGCTGGAATTTTAAAACCTGCTTGAAGGACAGAGCCAGGCACCACTTCTGAGAAGAGTAATAATGTGTTTTCAGCCCAAATGTCAATGAAGAACTCCAAATCATCAAAAGAAATTCTCGGAGGGAGAAGAGTTCTGCGATGCTGGCGTTTATGGAAGGTTTTGTATAAGTTGCAGTAGGTTAAAGTTGAAGGATTGGGTCGCTTGCAGATTGAGGGCCATCTTTTGGCACACAGACATTTCCAAAAGAAATCATCTCCTGCTATGTCTTTCCACTGCTTACAGACAGCCATACAAGAAACAAGATCAACACCATCAAGGAAAGGGAAAACAGCCTTCAGAACTTCTTCAGATGCCATTGCTAGTTCCCAATTGCAATAAAAAAATTGAATATATTATTGATATGAAAAATGTAAAAATTACAAGAAAGTGAAATAGAAGATATGAAAAATAAATTATCAAGACCTTTCAAGACCAGGACTCAACATAAACACTTTACTAATAAAACATAATTTCCACATAGCAATTCATGCTTATCAGTGCATTGAAATGCATAAAAATCAACATATACACACACAAAACATATGGTTAATTTTATTTTTTTTCAAAAAAGAGAGTATTATACAAGTAAGAATTTAAAACTAACTCAACAGCCATCCCTCCTGAGCCGGTCACCCCAACCCTATACCTAATATTGAGAGAAGGAATCTCATTTCTCCACATGTAATGATAATGTATTTGTTAGAGAAGTTAAGGACTCAACAAAATTCTTTCCTATCACCATGAAAGAAAAGAAGTGGATGTTTTCTGCATAAAAATGTTCTTGCTTATGGCTATACTCATCTTCAGAAACTTCCATGTTAATGCAAGAATAAAATGAACAAGGATATAGATACAAAATTTACAGCTTAAGCATACAAAAGGACAAGCAACAATTAACTCTTGCAACATCCATCATAAAATTCTAATACATGACTGCTATTTAATCCTTGAAAAGATTCAGCACTTTCAGTATATAAAATCTATCAAAAAAAATTCTTTCCAGATACAGGGTGTTCAGGTGGAAAACAGAGGTTGAGAAATAATTAGCAACATAAAATGAATATATTGTAAATTTTGGGATTATCATGAAATCTGTAAACTGAACTTGCAGATTCAAAAGGGGAAATATATTTGCAAATTATTTTATCATTTTTTGGCCTTTTCCTCTTCGATTAAACAGGTTCAAAGGCTTTCAGTCAGATAATGTAACCAACAACGATCTCTTACACTTTTGGCTCCTACGTCATACACCAAAAAATGAAATAAAGTTTCAATTACATCAATTAACACTGCACACATGAAAAATAAGAAGAAAAGAGAAGTTGAAATTATAAAACTAAACCTAGTAGTCTAGAACTAGAAAGCATATCTCTAGCAATGAGATGTCGAGTTAGAAGGAATAATGAAGAAATAACGAGAAACAACGATTATAACGCTAAATAAAGTTAACGAAGATGAAAAACCTAAGAACTGAACATAAAATATTGAAGCGTGCGTCGGGAAGAGGGAGTTACCAGCTTAAGGTGCGGGTAACGGTGGCGCGTGGCGCGTGACGCGCGGTGGAGGATGAGGACGAGTGGCGAGGGAAGTAGATCTGATCCTGGAACCGTAGAATAGAGGGAAGAAGGTGTAGGTAAGGGAAAAGTACGAAGAAAATAAAAACATAGAGAGATTTTGGGAATTGGGAATGTAAGGCCCAACAACATTAGGCCCAAAATTCTACTGACCCATTTAACTTGATCTGGCCCTAAAAATGATTGACAGTTGTTCTTCTCACCGTTCTTTCTTTATTATTTGCTAATTTCACCTCTAATTGTTTTTGAACACTGCAATAACATTTATACTCTTCCTAAACCCTCCCTTACTTATAAAATCATTTAAACTTGTCACCCCCTTTCTTCATCCCCACCTCCCTTCATTAGCACCTTTTCCTTTTCTTCCTCATTCCCTTTGTACTCCCTCTCTTCCTCACTTCACACCCCCTAACTGTTGTGTATTTTAACAATTTTTAATCATAATTTATTAACATTATTATGTTATTTTAAATTTTAGGTAAATATCATTTTTTGATCTTTTTTATGCTTTATTTTTTATTTTTTTATATTTTTAAAATGAATCAAAATATCAATTTTAAATAAATATATATATTTTTTATTTTGTAACGTGAGTTTTAATTATTATTTTAAAAAAATATTTTATGAAGTCAATGATATTTTTTTTTTTGATGAATAAAGAAATTAAATTAAAAAAAAATGGCACTAAGGCCTACAAAAGAGAGTGCCTGAAGCATCAGCAACTAAGTAATTCGAAGCTGAAGCTGGACAAGAATTTAATAAAATAAACGGGGAGGAGGATTTGGCTCCTGACTTAGCAAGAATGTCTGTCACATTATTTCCTTACCTAAGCGTATGCTTGAAGCTAATGTTCCAAGGTAGTTGTACGTAATCACGAATGGTCGAAACCACACCTGCATGAGGATGAACAATGTCGAGCCCTTCAATGATGAATTTCAGAGAAGTGGTGGAATCCGTCTCACAAATAACATTAGAGAAACCTTTTGTGTGGGCAAGTTTAATGCCATGGAAAATAGCACACAGCTCAGCGGTGGTATTTGAAGTAAAACCACAATTGCCCATATAACCCGTGATCCAATTGCCTGCAAAATCTCGTAGAATGCCACCAAAACCTGACAAGCCAAGATTACCAAAGGAACTACCGTCCGTATTGATCTTGATGTAGTTTTGCGGAGGAGGTTCCCAGTTAACCAGTATCCTATCTATTGAGGATGAGCTGGTCGAACTGGTCGAGCTTGTCCCTTTGGCTAGATGTAAAAGAGAACTTATCTGGTTATGCATATACCAATCGGCCAAACTATATCGTTAAAAACCACCTCATTCCTCGCATGCCAAATCATCCAAGCAAGTGATGCCGAATAAGAGCTGAAAATTTCCTTGAATGTTACTTTGAGCCAGTATGCAAGCATCATCAATGAAGAAATCAAGACCATACCGCAAATGGATGTATTGCCACACCTTACATGCATAGGGACAATCGCGAAGGATGTGAATCCATGTTTCATTGGCATCTCCACACCTGCAACAAGAAGAATCAGTAGTAATATGCCACATGAAACGGAAAGAGTTAGTAGGAAGACTCCCTCTATAGGTGAGCCAAATAAAGTGTTTAATATTCTCGGGTAGCTTGGACTTCCACACCCACGACTTAACTCAAAGACGGGTAAGATGAAAAGCAGGCTCTCGGCTCAACCACGCATAGGCGGACTTGGTATCATACCTTCCCGAGCTAGATGCACTCCACCTAATAATATCCAGGCATAGAAGGATTAAGAAACAAGTACGGAAGGGTGTTCCGAATGTCTTGGGGCAAGGTTGTAGTAAGGACGTCAAAATGCCAATAGCCATCAAAATAGACATCCTTAACGCGTAATTGCATGTCCCTTTCATGGACCTCATCTACCATGCCATACAATGGTCCTTCCTCTGACCAAGGATCAAACCAAAAGGAGCAATCCCCGTCTCCAATCCTAAACGTGAAACCTTGTTTGAGATGAGATAAGGCTTTCATGATAGAGGACCAAACATACGAGCTGCTTGTGGAATTCTTAAGGTGAAGAATATTCTTTTGGCCAATATATTTCGCATATAGTAAGCGAACCCATAACTTATCCTTGCCGTGCAAAAGATCCCACACATGCTTGCCAAGTAGGGAAATGTTAGTTTGGCGACATCGACGAATGCCCAAACCTCCTTTGGCATGAGTTTTAGAGATCGTAGACCAATCTACCCAATGATTGTGATTCCCTCCCCAAATGAAACACCTTAACCTAGAGTCAATTTTATTGCAAATTCCCTCCGGGATCCATAGGTTTTGCATAGAGTAGGAGGGGATAGCAGATATAACCGACATAGCCAAAGTTACTCTACAAAGACGGCTAAGGAGTTGGCCCTTCCAACCTGCAATGCGGCTATTGACACGATCTATGAGGGAGGCAAAATCCGCCTTAGTGGTCCTACCTACCAAGAGAGGGAACCCCAAGTATCTGCCTGGATTATGAGTGTGTTGGAACTCTAATATAGTGGCGAATTGCTTTGGATTTTGCTACGTGGAACATTCTTAGAGACGAAGAACTTAGATTTCGACTATTGACTTTCAAGCCAGAAGCAAGACAAAATAGACGGATAACATCCTGGACCAACTACACTTGATTCGCTGATGCCTTAGTGAACAACAGGCAATCATCGGCAAAAAATAAATGTGATATCTTAGGGCCACCTCTGGAGACCGGAATGCGGTTGCCAATCCCCACTACTCACTTTCTCCCGAATGAGAAGTGCTAGCTTCTCCATGCATAGCGAGAAAGAGATAAGGTGACATTGGGTCTCCCTGACGAAGACCACGTCTCGGCGAGAAAGAGGGCAATCTCTCATTATTCCATTTTAAGGACAAGGACGTAGTAGTAGTGCAATTCATAACCAAATCTATTATGCGGTCCGGAAACCCAAATTTCTTCAGAGTCAATCTCAAGAAGTTCCAATCAACCCTATCATAGGCTTTTTCAAAATCAATCTTGAACATAACATATCCAGTCTTTCCAGTCTTCTTATGCATACTATGAACAATCTTTTGGGCGATGATGGCATTATCACAAGTTCCCCTCTTGGGGATGAAGCTACTTTGAAGGGGACCAATGATAGAATCTAGGTGTGGCCGAAGGCGATTCATTAGGACCTTGGAGACCAATTTGAATAGAACATTACAAACACTGATCGGTCTGAAGTCCCTGATGGACGTGGGATTCTCCGACTTAGGAATGAGAACTATCAAAGTGTTAGTCATTTGGGATGGGACAACAGTTGTGGCAAAGATCTCAGCTACCATGCGTGTAATATCATCCTTGATATGTGGCCAGAAGGTTCTGAAAAATATAGGTTGAAATCCGTCTGGCCCAGGGGCTGTGTAAGGGTTCATGCTAAAGAGGGCATCCTTCACTTCCCGTAACGTGACGGTAGCGGCTAGGCCAAGGGAGACATGATCCTCTAATCGAGGAATATGCACTAGCTGTAAGCAATTGGGAAGACATCTAGCAGTAGATTGGAAGAGACCTTGGTAGAACGATTGAGCTTCCTTCTTAATAAGGGATGCATCAGTACACCAAATATTATCGATAAACGGGCCGTAAATGTTATTCTTGCGTCTTCGATAACCGTTTGAGTATGAAAGAATTTGGTATTCTTGTTGCCAAATCTTACCCAATTCTCACGGGACTTCTGGAACCATAACATTTCTTCGCGAAAAAGGATCTGGTTGTACTGGTCTTGCAAGGCTTTCTCGAACTGAATCAAGTCGGAAGTAGCCCGAGTCTCTAGTTCTCGGTGGACTCCTTTGATATGAACTTCCAACTTCTTTTTGTCCTGAAAAATATTCCCAAATACCTCTTTGTTAAAGGTGATAGAGTTGTCACGAACCTTATTAAGCTTATGGAAAGTGTCTCCGGTAGTTTGACCCCATGCTTGTGTCACAATATTTGCATACTCCGAGTGGGAAAGCCAAGCTGCTTGAAAATGAAAGGAAGAGTTTATGCGAGAGTCAGCATTTCGACAAGAAAGAAGGAGAGGATTGTGGTCCGAGTTGTGGGGGAGAAGAGTTTCCAACAACACATTAGGGTAGGCAAGACGCCAGTCAGCGTTAGCCACGCACCTATCGAGTTTTTTTTGTATGAACCCCCTTGCTTGAATATTCTTGCGCCACGTGAAGAAGCTCCCTGTGGTTTCCATATCAATAAGGCCACACTGGGTGAGAACGTTGTAAAGAGCATTGGCCCTAGCTTAGTGGAAGGCTCCCCCCTGTGACCTCCGATGGTTGAGTAATCTCATTCCAATCGCCAATGACTAGCCACGGTCCTTCCATGTCATTACCAATCTCGATCAAGTGGTCCCAAAGAATAGCCCTCACCGTAGGAATAGGGGCAGGCAGAGAGAGCAGAGCAGTTCCACCTACTATTCGCCTTCTCTAGCTTGAAGGTAATACATTGATTCGTGGAGTGTAGAAGAGTAAAGTTGACATCCAGCCTTTCTGACAAGACCCAAATACCTCCTGCATGTCCTCTAGCCTCTTGAATAAATACCTTCTCATACCTCAATGACTTCCAAAAATTTTCAACCCTATGGAATTGAACATGAGTTTCGTAGATGAAGAAAAGGGAAGGTTTATGGGTTTTAATCATATGTTTGACATGCCGTTTTGTACAACGGCCAACCGCTCCTCTTATGTTCCATGATATGATTGATATATCTTGTAAACAATTCATAACAACATAATGAAAAGAGGAGGGGAACCTGAGCCATGGCCCTACGTTGGCATGGCTTGGCTTACAAGGATTAACTCTTGAGCCACATTGGCCACCTTCTTACCTTGAGAATCTTCAACCATAACCATATTAATATTAAGGTTCGATGCAATAGCATTAGCATGCACACCAGCTGTACCGTGGTGTTAACCCCATTTTGATTTATATGATTATTCGCATGAATATTGAACATGGACGATGATGGTGTTGATGTAGGGTCCGGTGGAGTAGTATGAGCTGGAGGTAGTACCTTTTTATTTGTCTCACGTGAATTCATGTTGGTCTTTGCAGCATTTTGAATTAATTGTGCAATAGGGGTAGAAAAATCTGAACGTGATCTTTTATGAGCAGGTGGGGCCACGTGGCTAGATTGATTTGCATGATTGCTTTTTAAATTTTCCACTTTCTCTTTCTTGCCACGAATATTGGGATTCTGTTGTGGGAGAGAGAATTTATTCTTATCCTTTTTAAGAATAAAATCCCGAGCCATCATATTCTCTTTCTTTTTTGAATTTGAATTATTGTTATTCTGTTTCTTTCTTCGTTGCACAACAAGTCAATCACCATGAACAGGATCATGATTGACATTTGTTATTTTTGTTGCGGTTTCCACTTGCTCTCCTGAATTAATTGGGACATTAATTTCAATAATTGGAGACGGATCTACTGTTGTTGCGGTGGTTACCGGAGCAGTTGGTGGCATTGTTCCTTGCGAGGTTAATAGTGGGGTTTCCAACGGAGATTCTAGTTGCTTCTTAGTGCACTCCCTTGTAACATGGCCGTAACAACCGCATGTGGAGCATATACGATGGAGACCTTCATACTCCACTCGGTACCAAAAACTTTTCAACCAGACCTTCCCAACAACTGGTTTAGTAAGATCAATTTCAATGCAAACTCGTGCAAACCCGCCTCGCCTTATGTCTTTGGTATTGGAGTCCACCTTAATCGGTTTCCTAATGGCATTTGCTAGTGCAAGCAAAATGCTTTCATCATAGTAAATAAGGTTGAGACCCGGAAAGCGAATCCATACCAGCGTTTTTTCAATCTTCGCAGATGGAGAGATAAACTCAGGAGACCAACGTTGCACTATAAGGTAATGATCAAATAACATCCAGGACCCTTCATCCATAATCTTTTGGCGATCACCTGCGTTGTCAAACTTCACCATGAAATAACCATTGTCAATGTCCATAATTTTAAAACCCGCAACTAGCTTCCATAGTCTATGTAGCTTATCCCGCATCAAAGAGTAGCCTATACTTTTGCCCAAAAGCTTCACTACTAATGCATCTTGCCAAGGAGCACATAGCCCATCGAACACCTTGTCAGAGATATGAACCATTGGTTTGAGGGGATTACCGTCTTCATATTCAATTCTTGTCAATTGCTGTTAGATTAGATCCACCCTATACCTGAGTGTCGGAATGAGTCTATCTCCCATGAACATATCACGGAAGGATGGTCGTGGAGGTGGAGTTTTATTTTGAATAAAGAAATACATCGTGTCACTCGTGAAGATGAATTACTTAAAAATATTGACACGCGCTTCTGTGGAGCATTATTTAATATTTAAATGTACGTTTGTTTCAAGGTCATGCAGTATCGATTTTAATTATGACTGTAATAATTGAAATGAGCAGCCAAAATATAAAAATTCAGAAGTTCCTCTCCCTTCTGGGTTCAAAGTTTGAAGTTTTGAGTAGCACTGAACAGTGAACAGTAAAGCAGAGAGTGATACGAAAAAAACATGGAGCAGTTGTTCTTCTACCTCAACCTCACCCTGTTTTTGTCCCTGGTGTTTTTGATCCTTTTCTTCAGGCATCGTTCTCCGTTCACCGCCCCCAACTTGCCGCCGGGAAAGACAGGTTTTCCGGTTATCGGCGAGAGCCTGCAGTTTCTGTGGAAGGGGGAGAAGTTCTTCAACGAACGCATTGCAAAGTACTCTTCGGAAGTGTTCAAGACCTCAATCTTTCTGGAGCCGACAGTTATGTTGTGTGGAGCTGGAGGCAACAAGTTTTTGTTTTCTAACGAGAACAAACTCGTGAAGTCATGGTGGCCTGAAAATGTCAACAAGTTATTCCCAACTACAACTGACGCTAATTTAGAAGCTAAGAAATTGAAAAATATCGTTCCTCAGTTCCTCAGCTCCCAAGCTCTTCAACGTTATATTGGTATGATGGACACCGTTGCCCAAAAACACTTTGCTTTAGACTGGGAGAACAACACCCAAGTTACTGTATTGCCCTTGGCCAAGAAGTATACCATTTGGGTCGCTAGCCGTGTGTTCATGAGCATTGATGATTTGGATAAAGTGGCGAAATTGGCAGAACCTGTAAATCACGTGAACGCAGGAATCGTAGCAATGCCCATTAACTTGCCCGGAACTCAGTTCAACCGAGGAATCAAGGCCTCCAAGTTCATTAGGAAGGAGCTGTTGAGGATTATAAAGCAGAGGAAGGTGGACTTAGCCAATGGATTGGCCACACCAACACAAGACATTTTGTCTCACATGTTGTTATATTGCTATGAGAATGGACAATATATGACTGAACAAGATATTTCCAACAAGATCCTTGCCTTGCTCATTGGCGGCTACGACACCACAAGTGCTCTATGCACTCTCATTGTCAAATACCTTGCTGAACTCCCTCAATATATTTATGATCATGTCTATCAAGGTACATCACTCTCTATCTCTCTTAATATAATCAAGAGCTATCTCTTTTAATAGTTTGTTTTCTCTATCTTGTAATTTGTTCAGAACAGATGGTGATTGCAAAATCCAAAGCTCCAGGAGAGTTGTTGAATTGGGATGACATCCAGAAGATGAAATATTCGTGGAATGTAGCTTGTGAAGTACTAAGGCTTACCCCTCTAGTCCAAGGAACTTTTAGGGAAGCCATCAATGACTTTATCTACAATGGATTCTCAATTCCAAAAGGCTGGAAGGTAAATATATACAAACAGATTCACGTGTGTGAGAGACAAAACACTTACAATATTGAATCTCTATTTAATTTCTTTTTACAATTGGACATTTTTTATTTAAACACATACAAATTTGTAAAAGATGTTTTCTAACTTTGACCCTCTCTCAATTAATTTTTTCTCTTATTTTTTTCCAACAGCATGAGCATAAAGGCAAAACAAGCATAATGTAGAGAAAAACTTAATTGAAAGAGGGGTCAAAGTTAAAAAACATCTTTTGCGAATTTGTATGTGTTTAGATAGAAGAGTAAGGAATAAAGATTTAATTGTGCTTGTTTTGTCTCTATTTTTGTGTTGTTGAAAAAAAACTCAAAGAAAAAACATAATTGAGAGAGACAGGAGACATAAAATCTTATGATAATGCACTTAATTTTATGCGTTTATTATTTTTAATTTTAATCCAATGATTATTATTGTTTGTTCTCATTTTAAAAGTTATTCTCACTTAAAACTTCTGCATTATGGTTTGAAATGTTTGACTCTACTACTTTAGCTAGGATCAATGCTTAAAAGTTAAAAACTATCCTCTTACAAAAAATTACTTGATCCTTAGTCTTGCTCATAACATGGAAATTTGTATATGCATGTGTTTTACTTTTGAAACAAGAGCATTCCTTAATTGTTTTCATTTTGCTAAGTAAAAGAAGAACCTAAAAAGTATTTATCTAAAGTGTTTCGGTTGGTGCATGCATGCAGTTGTATTGGTGTGCAAGTTCAACACACGGAAATCCAGAGTACTTCCCAGAGCCAGAGAAATTTGATCCGAGTAGATTTGAAGGAAGTGGGCCAGCTCCTTACACTTATGTGCCATTTGGTGGAGGGCCAAGGATGTGCCCTGGAAAAGAGTATGCACGAATGGAAATATTGGTGTTCATGCACAACTTAGTTAAGAGATTTAAGTTCCAAACTCTTATTCCTAATGGCAAAATCACTTATAATCCCTTGCCTATACCTGCCAAGGGCCTTCCTGTTCGTCTTATTCCTCACCAATCTTGAAAGGAATTCTATATATTTGAATTCTTGAACCAATTATTATGCAGAAGTAGTATGGACTAAACCCTGAACAATGTTTCTTTGTTTCGATCAATTGTTTAATAAGGAATGGAATTAATGCATGATTTTGTAAAATTGATTTGGTTAAAATTAATTTAGAAGAAATGCTACTTGACCTTGATTTAACGAATCTGCAGAATATAACCAACATAGATTTTATAGAACTGGCAAGTTCATAGAATTACTTTGTACAGATGAAAAAGGATTGACTACATTTAAAACTTACAACAAATACATCATTATGCTAGACAAAGAAGCAAGAACGGATGGCAAAACACCACCTTAATTTCCACCCCTTTTTATTTAACTTTCATTTTTTTTTTCTATTTTTCATTCTTTTATATAAATTTAGTGAGAAACTACGGCAAAACAACTATTATGGCTGTTTTAAAAAAAAAAAACATTGGTTAAATATTAAAATTAATTACTAAATTGGGTAGTGCAGATCTGTCAAGCGCATTCACGGATTGGGGGTGCGTGACGGATCAGCGACTCCTTCCTCAATAATTGACTAGGCTGCGGGAGGTGCTGCTAAAAAAAAAAAAGTGTTTTGCAACCAAAGTTTTGTAGATTTTAAGTTTTGTAAATTTTTATACATTGAGATAAATTTATACATAAAATTAAAATTTATCATCGAGATGGAGAATTACAAAAAAAATTATACTCTTATAACCTTTAAATTATACATTTCTAAAAATTTTATTATTATTTTAATTCCTCCTTCATCTCCATCATGAATTTTAATTTAAAGGTTACAAGAGTATATATATATTTTTTAATTCTCTTCTTGTCTTAGTGGTTTCCTTTCCTCTATATCAATAATGAATTTTAATTTTATGTATAAATTTATATCGATGTATTAAAAATCTACAAAAATTTTTGTTGTACAATATTTTTTACAACAATTTAAAAAAAAAGTTATTGCAAAAAAAAAAATCAAAATATTCTTGCAAGATGAGCTTGACCATCAATCTATTCCAATTTGCATAGTTGACCAACAAAAGGAGTTTGGTGGACCAGCAACTCCTGTTAAGTGGACGGGAGTAAGGAGACGGATTTGTCAAAAGTTTTCCAGTCAGGATGCACGGATCACACTAACATCTGCACTAAGTTTAATAATTAATTTTAAGATTTAAGTATTTTTCTTTTAAGCAAATAACCGGTCTTAAATAACCATAATGATTGTTTTGCCTGTGTTTAATTCCATTAATTATTTTATTCAAGCATAAAACAAGACATCAAGAGCAATATTCCTATTCCTGGGCCCAATTAATAAAGTTGATGAGATTCTGATCACCTTGTGCTTTGTTCTTGATGATCATTTCCATTAATTCCGAAGATCTTCCTTTTATTTCTTCATCACCAAGTAGTTGTTCCACCTTCTTCTCGATCTCCTCCCTCAATATCAATCCATTTTCATCCCTGTGAAATTCAAGTCCAACCTTCCAAACATCACAAATATAAGTCTTGTTCATAAGTTGATCACTGCAGAATGGCCAGCACAAAAAAGGCACCCCATTATACAAACCCTCTATGGTTGAGTTCCAACCACAGTGGCTAATGAAACATGCTATGGCAGGGTGGTTCAAAATCTTCTTTTGTGGTGACCAACCAACAATTTTACCTCGACTACCCTTGAATTCATCTGGGTATGCAATGTTGTAACCATTATTGTCTTCACGCACAACCCAAAGGAAAGGCCTTTTAAGGAGATCAAGTCCAAGGGCTAACTCTTTGAATTGGTTTGGTTTCATTGACACCATGCTGCCAAATGAAACATATATGACAGATTGAGGTGGATGCTGTTCCAACCATTCAAGGCAGGTTTCGTCTTCTTGCCACAATGAACAACACATGTTGTGCTCATTTGCCATCAATGGACCAATTGGTAGGAGCTTTGGTGATGTGGAAAATGCTCCAGCTTCAAGATCAAATGTGGTGTTACAAAGCCACCTTTCTGCTAAATTCAAGTTTTGCATCTCTTGCTTCATGTGAAGGAAGAAGAAGGCATTGTCCAAGCAGTACCATGGCATTGCAGATGCCTCCATCAAAGGAAAATTGGAAGAAAGCTTTATTTCCTGCTGCTTTCGGGTTGGGAGTCCTGAAATGACAAACACCTATGTGATCAGTGCTGCACTATATATGAAAAAATTAATAATGTAAAAATATGATATCAACAATAAGGTACAGTTATGGTTAAATTAACAATTTCATCTATACACCTGCTGTTATTTTTTATTTTGATTCCTACACGAAAAAAACTGTATATTGAAGTTGCTACATTAAAAAAACAAAAAAAACTCTGTCGTTTGATGAAGTTTAAGACAGTACTAGATTTTGCTGATATCATGCTATCTCAACAAAAATGGTGGACAACTCAGCAAAGCGTGACTTTGGATACTTCAGGCATGGTTTGATGCTCATTTAAAGCCCACCAAGTTACTTTTGCGTCTTTTATCCAAAATTTGACGTGCAAAGGTAGATTAATGTGTGTAATAAAATTCCATCCAAACACACGGAAAATCTAACATTATTATAACTTTGATAAACATAAGAATTGGTTCCTAAACAAATTTTTTTGTAAGAGTAAAATTACAAAGTAGGAGTTTTCATGTAAGAAAAGAATTGGTATATATTAATTAGTATAAAGTCAAGATCGATGTTTAATGTAACCTCTAATTAATTAAAAAAGTTAACCAATTAAGGAAGCGAAATAATACGAGAAATCTCCAACAGACCGTACTAATGGATTGTGTTAAATTGAGATGTATGTACATGGTGAGAAGTTAACCAGGATTGCTTGTATTTTGAAATAAAATAGTTTGATAATTAAGTGACAGAAAAAGTTTGTACTTAATTACCATTTTTGGAATCTATGGCTCCCTCATCAACAAGCCTCTGAATGGAGTTAAAGGATGCCAAAGAAGTTGCTGAGGCTGGCCAGAAAAGAGCCCCTTTAATTCCCAATTGGTGGCCAACTTCCAAGGCCCATCCCATATTCTTAGTGACAATAACACAAGAAATCTTGTTCTCACTGTCCACACCAGAATTCACATCTTCTATTAGCTTCGGAAGCTTAGCACGCATGGTGTTTATGGTGGTGGAAATAACCTTGGCTTGGTCCTTTCTGTCATCTTCAGGGTCCACACCGTCTGGGAGAGACACCATTATTACTTTACTGTCCCCATTCCCACCACTCTTCAATTTATCATAGTTCTCATCTGAACTCAAGAAGGTAACTTTGCAGCCATCTCTGGCCAATACCTGAGAGAACTGCAGAAGGGGATTCATGTGTCCAAGGATTGGGTAAGGTATTGCTAGAAAATGTGGGAAACCCATCATAACCATGTGAGAGTGAAACTTGGAATCTGTCTAATGAAGAAGCTAATGTATTACTTTCCTCTTATTCTTATTATAAAACATAGACATACCAAAAAAATATATTTAATTTAGTTAAAAAAATATTAGTCTATCAATTATATCCTCAAATTAATAATGTGTTTTCAAATTATTCATCAACAAAAAAATATAAATACTTATCATTTTTAATATTGACATACAAGGAAGAAGAAAAAATTAATTTCATGAGAATGGTAAAATGACTTATATTATTATATTAAGAACCAATTTTTTTTTTCAAAATCTGCCAAGAATATATATATTTATTGAAGCTTAGAACAATAGTAGTATACTTCTATTCTATGTGTAATTTGTAGGTTGCGTGAATGGGTTTGCTACTTTTTGTTAATAATCATTATGTCACGAAATAGATATATTTATTACTTGTCTTTTTTTCAGTGTTTTCAGGGTATTTTCTTGTAATTGGGGTTGATTGACTATATTTTGTACTTTCAATCTTTTTCAATAAACGTGGACCTGAATATTTGCCTAGTAGCTGCACAATATTCAATATCACGAAATCAACACAGAATATTGGTTTCTTTTTATGTTTAGGGTTAAAATCAAACGTTAAGAAGGGGTTTGTTTTGTTTGCAGTAATCAGGGAAAGAATGAACTTGGACGCATGCACGGGTAGCCCTGCAGGTGCGGGTGTGGTCCTCCATGCATGTTTCCAATTTTCCAAATTCCAATTGACTTGGAAATTACATACACTGAATCAATGGTCTTTTTTTATACTTTATATACGACAAATTTCTTTCGACTTTGAAAATTCTGTTAGACCTAACTGAATCAATGGTCTTTTTATACTAATTAATAATAACGAATACGTGCAAAATGGGTTTTATTATGGTAATTATATTCTATTAATAATGTAATTGGAATAAGAAAATGGTAATATATAAGTGCCTTGGTTAAAGAATTAAAAACAGATTGAGAGCTTATATTAACAAGTGTAACAATATATTCTTTTGTGATTTTCAATGCAGCTTCAGTAATAATTTTATTTTATTATTAGTTCTTTAACCAGTATCGATTTGTTTTTAGAAGAACCAATGTCGATCTTAAAGAAACTAGTTAACAAGACTTAATAAAATAATATCTCATGAATGGTTTTCAATAGAGTTTATTGAACACTTTGTGGACCTAACCGCATGATGGCTTCTATATATATTAGTTAACGTCGCAATACGTGCATGCAGGTTGGTTTGTTATGTTGATTATATATATATATATAGCCTAATCAATTAAACTTGAATTATTTTAAAATTAGAAGCTGGCGGCATAATTTTTTGGATGTTTGTGTCACGGACTCTGGTGCCAAAATAGCTAACAAGGACCATCCCTGTTCACAGATCCCAGTATAACAACAAATTTATGTCTTGTATATATTTTTGTCACAATATATAAAGCTGAGAAGCGATCGAATATTGACAGTTTTTAAAGGGATGAACAACAGAACACTTCTAATAATAATGCTATATATATAGTCTTGTAATCCATCTGTAAGTTTATCGAGATATTTGGCACCTTGAATTATTGCTTTGATTAATATCAACAGCAGACGAAGAACATCTTAATAGAGTATTTTACGCGGACGTTTCTGAATTATTAGTTTGTCTGAGAGTAAACCTTCAGGAAAAGGCTACTGAATTGTCGTGGAAGAGACGAGAAGGATAAAGAAAGCGAGGGCCTTGTGGGACCCACCGTGGTGGTGGCTCTTTATGTTTATTGCAGAAAATGTTATCTATAGAACCAATGACAAGACATAAAGGTTGTCAAAAGTATCACATCAACATTGAAATACAAGAGAAAGAAAGAATCAGTTGACTCCATAGTTGATGATGCGTATCGATTCTATATATGCTGCACCAATATTACTCCTAGATGAAATCTAACGGTTTATATAAGTTTAAATATTGAAAACAAAAAATGCAGCCTTTCTTTCTTTGCCAAATGAAACATAAAATTATCATTATTAATATTTTTTTTAAAAAAATAATAAGTAATAATAGTATTTGTAAAATTTGAATTCGAGAACAGTAACTCAATTAGAACAACTCCTCATAAGCTTAATCCATATGTTAAGTAGTAAATACTAAATTGTATACAATACATAATACCATTAGACACACATCTCAAATAAAGACTTTATTGATACAAGTGAGATCAACTTTATGAAAATCGTAGAACGACTTCAACCCACATTTTTACCCATCGGTTTATTGAAAATCTAAGTATCAAATGTTTTTGCATTTTTCAACTAAAAAAAAAGAAGCAAAAAGGAAAAAAAGTAAACAAAAAAAATAGCAACTCCAACTTTGGACCTATTATTCTTGTAAAAAAAAACACAAACTTTGGACCTATTATAACAAAAAGCACCATTAAACCTTGGCCCAATTGATAAACTTTTCGAGATTCTTTAAAGATTGTCCCCCTTCAGTGGAGTTACTCACAGTCAATTCCTTCAGCTTCAAAGATCTTGCTTTTATGTCTTCATTCCCAAGCAGTTGCTCCACCTTCTTCCTTATCTCTCCCTTTGATATTAAACCATAATTTTCATCCTTGTATAATCCCAGTCCAACCTTCCACACATCACAAATATATGACTTGTTAATGAATTGGTCACTAAAAAATGGCCAACACAAGAAAGGTATGCCACCACACACACCTTCAATAATAGAATTCCAACCACAATGGGTAATGAAGCAAGCAATGGCAGGGTGGTTCAGTATCTTCCTTTGGGGAGCCCAACTAATAATTTTACCTTTAGATCCATGGAATTCATTTGGGTATGCATTGTTTACCTTGTTATTGTCATCATTACTTGGACGTACAACCCAAAGAAAAGGCTTGTTAAGAAGATCAAGCCCAAGTGCTAATTCATTGAATTGGTTGGGTTCCACTATTGCCAAACTTCCAAAGGAAACATACACAACAGATTGGGGTGGGTATTGGTCCAACCACTCTAGGCAAGTTGTGTCTTCTCTCCAGAATGAGCTTTTTTTGGTGTTGTCACTTTGCATCAATGGGCCAATTGGAAGGAACCTTGGCCACGTGGCAACTGCTCCTGGCTCAAGATCACAAGTGGTGTTGCAAAGCCACCATTCTCCTAACTTCAAACTTTTAGTATCTTCTACCATGTGATGGAAAAAGTTCTTACCAAGGCTACACCATGGTAGATTTGCCGTGTCCATCATAGGCGAATTTGGTATAAGCTGAATTTCATGTTTTCTTGTTGGAAGCCCTGCAATGTCCAAACAAAAAATGCATATCAAGGGATTAGCTGGCTTATTATAAACAACAGTTGACACAGTGTATCAACGGTTGCTTATAATATAGTAATTAGTTTGTTCTTACCAGTTTCAGAGTCTATAATTCCTTCATCAATAAGCCTAGGTATGGACTCAAAAGAGGCCAATGAAGTAGCTGAAGCAGGCCATAGAAGAGCCCCTTTAATTCCCAATTTGTGTGCAACTTCCAAGGCCCATCCTATGTTCTTAGAAACAATCAGACAAGTGATCTTGTTGTTGTCACCATCCAAAGCATTGTTATTGATGTCTTGTATGAGCCTGTGAAGCATAGTAGGCATGGTGCTTCTGAGTGACAAAATCACCTTTGGCTGGTCACTTCTGTCATCATCTGGATCCAAACCATCTGGGAGTGTCACAAACTTAATCTGTGCTCCCAAGTTGTCAATTTCACTCTTCATTCTCTTTTGGTTGAACTCAGTGATCAAAAAGGTTATTTTGCAGCCATGTTTGGCCAAAACCTGTGAGAACTGAAGAAGTGGATTCATGTGTCCTAGAATTGGATAAGGCATAACAAAAAAATGTGGATAACTCATGTCTCTTGATGTAAAAGTGAAGAGTGAATAGAAGATTTTATAAGGAGGAAAATAGAAGCCTGCGGGGGAAAGGTGTGAATTTAGTACTACTTGTTATTTGTTGTTCAGAGGGAACTTATTTATATGATGTTAATGAAAATGACAACTTATAATTTGTAAGGAAAATGATTCATAAAGATATATAATTACAAAAAAAAGTAATAAATGTTATTTGTTGCTTGAATCATTTGGCTTCTTGAAGTTGTACGTGGGTATCAAGAAATATAACAAAATATATGTTTTGATCCGATTGTACAGTGGTGCAGATAAGTTAGCTGAATCACGTGTTTTTTGGTGCCTCAAGAAGTGGCCCACTCAAGTGATATATAACCACATTTATTTATTTCTATCCACTTATGAAACAAAACTAATCACGTAAGCAAGGGAGTACACATGCATTTCATTGTACATGTGAGATTTATGCGTTAGGCTAGAGACAAACCTCATCCTAACTTTTTTCTGCTATCAATTACATTATTTATTACATAAATATTTGTGAAGTCAACGAATTTCAGACATAACAATTAAGAAGAAAAAAAAACAAAGAGAAAATCAACTTCCTCCAATCCAAACTACTATTACTACTTTGCCCAGTTAATAAACTTTTCGAGATTCTTAGAAGATTGGCCACCTATAATTGAGTTATTCACAGTCAATTCCTTCAGTTTCAATGATCTTGCTTTTATGTCTTCATTCCCAAGCAATTGCTCCATTTTCTTCCTTATCTCTCCCTTCAATA
The DNA here is from genome assembly GCA_014843725.1 of Amphicarpaea edgeworthii. NCBI lineage: Eukaryota > Viridiplantae > Streptophyta > Magnoliopsida > Fabales > Fabaceae > Amphicarpaea > Amphicarpaea edgeworthii. The sequence goes on along the minus strand of CM026321.1, from coordinate 2,327,938 downwards.
TTAATCCATTTTCATCCTTGTCTAATTTCACTCCAACCTTCCACACATCACAAATATATGACCTATTAACAAATTGGTCAGTGAAAAATGGCCAACACAAGAAAGGTATGCCACTGCACACACCTTCTATAGTTGAATTCCAACCACAGTGACTAATGAAGCAAGCTATGGCAGGGTGGTTCAATATCTTCTTCTGAGGTGCCCAATTGACAATTTTGCCTTTCCTTCCATGGAATTCATGAGGGTATGCATTGTTGTTGACCTTGTTATCATTACTGGGACGCACAACCCAAAGAAAAGGCATGTTAAGGAGATCAAGTCCTAGAGCTAGCTCTTTGAATTGGTTTGGTTCAACTATTGCTAAACTACCAAAGGAAATGTACACAACAGATTGAGGTGGCTGCTGATCCAACCAATCTAGGCAAGTTGTGTCTTCTTCCCAGAATGAGTTTTTGTTGGTGTCACTTTCCATCACGGGACCAATTGGGAGGAACCTTGGAGATATGGCAAGTGCTCCAGGCTCAAGATCACAAGTGGTGTTGCAAAGCCACCATTCTCCTAACTCCATGGTTTTCATCTCTTGAACTATGTGAGGGAAGAAGAACTTACCTAGGCCACCCCATGGTAAGTCTGCAGCATCCATCATAGGCATGTTTGGGGAAAGCTGAATTTCTTGTTCTTTTGTTGCTACTCCTGCAGTTGTAATGGCAAAAGTTAATAAACAATTTTTCTTTCATTTTTATACCTTTTTCAAATTAACTAGAAAGCAAGATCCATCATTATGCATTTTGGCTTTCTAAATCAAAATAACAGCACTGGAATCTTCTTAATATTTTTTTAATAATGAAAATGTATGCACCCCTATGTCAGGGGTGATGTTAGTCCTAGTTTTCAAAGCAATTAGGATTCAGAATGGACTCTAATATAGTTCAAACCCAAATTAGACGGTTCAAAATCAATTGTGCGGATTGGAATAATCAATTTTGACAGAAATAAATAACCATGTGCACATACAGCATAATTTGGTCATGGTGAGGTGAGTGCTTTCAATACTTTCTAAGAATGTGAAACAAAAGTTTTAAAGTGTTTCCTTGACTTTGGTAAAATAGACACCTTGATGAAATTTGAATGTAACTACTAAATACCATTAAAATAAATTTACTACGACTACATTGAGTAAATATTATTGGAATAAAGAAGTTTAGACATCTCTATGCTATTATATATTTTGAGAGAAAAATAAAATGAATAAAAAATATATAGATATATTAAGTAATATGATTTGATAAAAAAAGAAAAATAAAAAAAAATGTTTAATAAGCGTATGATAATATTAAAATCACAACTCTTATTATTCTTACCTTCTGAGTCTATAATTCCCTCATCAATGAGCCTTGGAATGCAATAGCATGCAGCCAAGCAAGTTGCAGATGCAGGCCAAAGAAAAGCTCCTTGAATTCCCAAATTGTGACCAACTTTCAAGGCCCAACCCATATTCATTGTAACAACTATGCAAGTGATGTTATTGTCAGCATCCAAAGCATTGATATCTTCTATGAGCTTTGGAAGCATAGAAGGCATGTTGTTTTGGATAGACAAAAGAACTTTGGTATGATCACTTCTATCATCTTCAGGTTCCAAGGCATCTGGGAGTGTCACAAACTTGATTCCTGATTCTTTAAGGTTGTCTAACCCAGCAGCACCAGCATTATTTGCTCTTTTGTGGCTGAACTCTGTGTTCAGAAAAGTGATTTTGCAGCCATGTTTGGCTAGAGCCTCAGACAACTGCATAAGGGGATTCACATGGCCTAAAACTGGATATGGTATAACAAGAAAGTGAGGGACACCCATGTGGTTTAAAATTGATTTGCAAGAAAGAAACAAATCTAAGGAGGCTGAAATATGATTAAGAGTTTGAGATAGATTTTATGGTGGGACTAGTTTTGGATTATCAAAATCAAAGTACTTATATATAAATCGTCCTAACAGTTCTGATGAATACTTACAGGATTATGTGTAATATTTATTTTTTAAATGAAATATACTAAGAATTTGTTTTTTCGTTCTCACGTGCTTACTTTTATATATATAAACCTGCTTACTTTCTTTCTCTTTAATTTTTTTCATCTGTACCAAATACAAGATTAATTGCATGAAGACATGAAAGCGTTAAATTTCTCCTTCCAGGGAGACTTTTTAATTTGTTATTGACTAATAATTTTCTATCAGAGTCACATGTTGTAATAATGTCGTAAGGTACTTGTGAACTTGAAATGACTAAGTGACAGACATGGCCATGCCTCCAGGAATAAGTCAAAAGTATTTAACTATTTGTGTACGAGAACCCGTAGCTATTTTATTTCATATGGGATAAGATGATACTTTTATATAGCTTTTCACCAAAAACAAAAAAAGACTAAAAAGCTTTTTAAATTTTAATTCATCGTAAGTGCTTACGTATTCAAGTCACTAAACAATAAGCAATATACAGAGAAAATGTAAGAATCAAATTCAAGTATAAAATATTTACAACAAGAAAAACCATGCCTTTGGGCTTACTCTGTTCTGACAAGTGTCATCTGAATGAAACCAAAAGAAATTATTGAAAACTCTACAATTATGTAAGTAATAATGAATAAAGGAGATAGATACATGATTCATTGAACGAACTTCATAATACAAATGGGATGTATACGACAGCTCGTAACATTTTCATAGATTAATTAAGTTGTCTACTACATAAATATGTGTACCAAATAAATTTCAAACATTCAAATTAAAACAACAACAACGACAACTTCCAATCCAAAGTAGTATTATTACTGGGCCCAGTTTATAAACATTTCTAGATTTTTTGAGGACTGACCAAATTTGCCTAAGTTGTTCATAGTCAATTCCTTCATTTTCAACGATCTTGCTTTGATGTCTTCATCAAGAAGCAGTTGTTCCACCTTCTTCTTGATCTCTCCCCCTGAAATGATTCCATTTTCTTCATCCTTGTCTAATCCAAGTCCAATCTTCCACACATCACAAATATAAGACTTGTTAACAAGTTGATCCTTGGCAAATGGCCAACACAAGAAAGGTATGCCACCACAAACACCTTCTACAGTAGAATTCCAACCACAGTGACTAATGAAACAAGCCAATGCAGGATGGTTCAATATCTTCTTTTGTGGTGCCCAACCTACAATTTTGCCTCTACTTCCATGGAATTCATTTGGGTATGTATTAGCATTAGCATTAATATTTGGACGTACAACCCAAATAAAAGGCCTGTGAAGAAGATCAAGTCCAAGAGCCAATTCATTAAATTGGATGGGGTCCATCACTGCCATGCTTCCAAAGGAAACATACACAACAGATTGAGGTAGTTGCTGATCCAACCACTCCAAACAAGTTGTGTCTTCTTCCCAGAATGAACTTTTGTTGCTGCCATCACTCGCCATCAATGGACCAATTGGTAGGAGCCTATGTGACAACATGGAAAACACTGCAGGCTCAAGATTATAACTAGTGTTGCAAAGCCACCACTCTCCTAGCCTCATAGTTTGCATTTCTTGAACAAGATGATCAAAGTGCAACTTATCATGTCCACGCCACGGAAAGTTCTCTGTGTCCATCATAGGCATATTTGGAGAGAGTTGAATTTCTTGTCTTCTGATAGGGACTCCTTCAATGCCAAAAAGAAATATTTTTTACATAAAAAGTACTATATATAATGTGTAACAAGAAATATTATTAATCTTACCATATGAATCTATAACCCCATCATGAATGAGGGATGGGATGAAATCACACAAGGCCAAAGAAGTTGCTGATGCAGGCCATAGAAGAGACCCTTTGATTCCCAAGTTGTGGGCAACTTTCAAGGCCCAAGTCATGCTCAATGTGACAACAATACAAGTGATCTTGTTGTTGACATCTAAAGCATTATTGACATCATGTATGAGTTTTGGAAGCATAGAGGGCATGTTGGTTTTGATTGAGAGAACAACTTTCTTCTGGTCACTTCTATCATCTTCAGGGCCTAAGCCATCAGGGAGTGTCACAAACTTTATTCCTGATCTTTTGAGGTTGTCTAGGCCAGAACCAGTGTTGTTCAAACGCTTTTGGCTGAACTCTGTGTTCAGAAAAGTGATGCTGCAACCATGTTTGAGTAGAATCTGAGACAAGTGGATAAGGGGATTCACATGGCCTAGAACTGGATATGGTATAAGAAGAAAGTGAGGAGTGGCCATGGTGGTTGGAAAAACGAGTTCTTAGGATTTGGAGATAGTGTGAGTGATTGTTGCTTGGGCAAGTGTTTATTCAGTTTCCATAAAAGATGAATTGGCTTTTTGGTAAAAGGCTACGTGAGTACTAGGTTCATCTACATCCACCCTATTACAGTTACAGCAGTAGTACAAACATATCGAACTAAGTTTGTCTCATTTTCAGAGAACACCAACAAAAGCCAAAACATGAATAAAAACGTTAACTCTGATAAGGTAATTAATTAAACTTCCTTAAAGTGTCATTGCACTTATAAAATTTTATAAGTACACAATTACACTTAATCGTCATAAATCATAGTACTTGCTAACCACGTAAAATTTCTTAAGGTACGTATAAAATTAAATTATAGAAATGACGTGTATTAAATGCATAATTAAAAACATTTAAAGCAAACGGACGTTGCGACCAAAAGTTCGTTCTCCATCGTGGACAAATCAATGCTCCATTGGCTTAGATTAATTTTACTAGGGACAGGCACTGCGGATTTACCTACGGCCACAAAATTGACTGCTAAAAAATCTTTACCCTTAAACGCTTGTTTGAACAGAAATTCGAATCTTAACTCGTTGTATTATTATGAAATACCAGCCTCTTCAACTATATATACTCAATTCTATTATTATTAATATCTTAAATAAAGTTTGACATCTATCTTTATTTTCACAGGATCATATCCTATACAAGAAATTAGACTCTCTCCTGCTGCTACCTTATCAAGCCGCACTGTTACACTTACATAGATTGCGGCATATATGTAGGCACCGAGATATAAATTGGACCGCAACCCATTCTTATCTATGCAGTGGATTTACACTAGCCAATATTTAATGTTATTGTTTTGCTTCATTCTTAAGTTTTACTCTACTCTTTTCCTTCGCAGCATTATGTTATTGTTTTGTTTCATGGGCGACATTGGTTACATTTTCGAACGTGTTTTTTCTATTATGCATGCCTCCCAGTGTCCCATTGTTAATATTTTATTTACTGTATTATATAATATGTTAGCTTCTTTTGGGAGCAATGATTGCATAACCCAGTTAAAAAAAAATAGTATAATAGACCAAGAACTAAATCATGAATCAAGGTGAAGGTCTCTGATCCTTTATCATGGAATTAATGGAATTTATAATATTTAATATCCTCAGAAACTACATTACAAAATGCGGGGATAGTTCAGTTGGGAGAGCGTTAGACTGAAAAACTAAAGGTCACGTGTTCGATCCTCGTTTACCACATATATGAATCAGCTTTTTTGAGATGAGATTCTTTGAAGAATGGCCACCTAGCTTTGAAGATGAAGTGGGACAATTGACAAACATTGTTGACAACTTCATAGCATCAACAAGAACATTCTTACTGTTTGAGCCACTTCTCAAACTTGCTGAAATTCTCATAGGATTGTCCCTCTTCTGCAATGTTACTTACAACCATCTCCTTCAGTTTTTGAGGCCTTCCCCTTATGCTATCATCTCCAAGGAGTTGGTCCACTTTCTTCTTTATCTCCCAACGTGATATCAACCCCTTGTCATCAGAGTCAAACCCCAACCCCACCTTCCACACATCACAAACATAAGCCTTGTCAAATAATTGGTCAGCAAAATATGGCCAACACAAGAAAGGAACCCCATTGGACACACCTTCCATGGTAGAGTTCCAACCACAATGACTAATAAAACAAGCTATGGCAGGGTGGCTTAACACCTTCTGTTGAGGTGTCCATTTAACAATTTTGCCAAGAGTCCCTTGAAAATGAAATTCATCTGGGTACGTGATTTTGGTACTTCCACTACTAGCAACATCCTCACGCAGAACCCACAGAAAAGGCCTATTTGTGAGTTCAAGTCCAATAGCTAGTTCCTTGAGTTGATGAGGGTCAAAAACAGTGAAGCTACCAAATGCAATGTATATGACAGAACAAGGTGGTTGTTGATCAAGCCAACTCAAGCAAGAGAAGTCTTCTTCCCAGAATTGCCCCAGTGATCTAATAAACTCATGATCACCACTCTCGATGAGTGGACCAATTGGTAGGATCTTAGGAGACAAAGATAATGCCCCAGCTTCAAGTTCACTAGTGGTATTGCAAAGCCACCAATCTGTTAAATGTGAATATTGTATCATCTTTGAAAGATAATTATATATAGTCTTCTGCATGGTTGTGTCGCCTATGCAGCACCATGGAATGTCATCTGTATCCATTATTGGCATTCCTGGGGATAGTTGAATTTTCCCTTTTATAATTGGGAATCCTGTAGTGACAACCAGTGAGAAATAGATGATGTATCTTGTTCTGAATACACAATATCTAAAACACTAACATGACTTTATTATAGCTATTGACACTCTTAACTGAAAAAAATGCTCTTACCATCATTATCAATGATACCATCTTGAATGAGCTTTGGAGTGTTCAGTTCCAAGGCAAAAACAGCTACTGAACAAGGGCAGAAGACAGCACCTTTGATTCCTAGCTTATTTGCAAGTTCCAAGGCCCATGCCATGTTCACATCAGCCACTATGCCAGTGATTTTCATGGTACCACCATCAAGTGCATTAATATCCATTATGACCTTCTCAAGGGCAGAAGGCATGATGCTTAAGATTGCCAAACATAGACTAGCCAGGTCATTTCTGTCATCATGAGGGCCTAAACCATCTGGGACTGAGATTAGTCTCACTGCTGATGAATCTGATCCCTCAAGGTTAACCTTCTCATTTGTTGCACTCACCACTCTCTTATGGTTGAAATCTGTGTTAACAAAGGTGACTATGAAGCCATGTTGAGCTAACTTTTTGGACAAGAGCATCAAAGGATTCACATGCCCTTGAGCTGGAAATGGAAAAACCAACACATGTTGGATGCCCATGTCTTTTGTATATGAGTGAGAAGAGAAGAAAGAAATCCAATGAATGGTTGTGGTTTAGTTGAGGTGGGTAAAAAATTAAGGAAGGCAGCAATATTTATATTATTTCTTAGAGTTTGAGTTTAACACTTTAAATCAAACTCAAAAACTATCTAGATTATTATGATGCGAGACTTATTATTGTTTAAATCATCAACATACCCTCTTTGTATTGAGGATCAAACATTTCAAGCACAAAACTCTGTTTCGGATTAAAACTCTGAATGATCACGACAAGTTCACTGAATTTGAATGAGTTTGACCTACAACAGAAAACCAGCCAGTTTTAACTGCCACGCCTGATACATGATCACCAGTCTAAGAATATGATTTTAATACATTACCATACAATGTAAGAATAAGAATATGATTTTCTTATTAAAAAAAGAAAAAGGAAAATTTCGCGTATATGACTATTTTTTTTTTATAAAAAAAACAACCTTGGTGATGTGTTCCTGCCATGGCTATCTCTGTATGGAATAAAAATTGCATTATTTAAACATCAAGATATTGACATTACATATATGTAACGTGATATATATAAGTTATTTTTGTCCTTTTTAGGAAATTTATCCAGTGTTAGTTTCCCTTGTAGGTTCTAGTTTGTCTGTATCCTTCCTAATAAAACTAGTTTTGGGTGTTCCTTTCAATTTTTCTCTATCTTTGGCTTTTAGCAATAAAAGTAAATTACGTGAATTATTTTTTATTTCTATTTGACAGATTATTTGATCAATGAGAAAATCCATTATCTTTCAACATGAAGTATTCAAACTGAATACAAATTGTTGCTCAACAATAGTTCAAATATTCTTTTATTCGTAAAAATTGAAAATAGGTAACAGAAATTTACAGCAACTTCTACTTGCTATGGTTGTCACCTAATACTAATTAAGGAGGTTTTTAACCTCCGTTATTTGCTATTTTGTTTTCTCTGCTCTCAATTTGTCAAATTCCAAGATGAACAAGAACATTTTCATTCCTTGAGCCACTCCTCAAACTTGATAAAATTCTCATAGGATTTGCCCCCTTCTGAAATGTTACTTAGAACCATTTCCTTAAGTTTTTGAGATCTTCCCCTTATGTTCTCATCTCCAAGGAGTTGGTCCACTTTCTTCTTGATCTCCCAACGTGATATCTGCCTCCCTTTGTCACCATCATCATCAAAATCAAATCCCAACCCCACTTTCCACAGATCACAAATGTAAGCCTTGTCAAAAAACTGGTCAGTAAAATATGGCCAACACAAGAAAGGCACCCCATTGAACACACCTTCCATTGTAGAGTTCCAACCACAGTGACTAATGAAACAAGCTATGGCAGGGTGGCTTAACACCTTCTGTTGAGGTGCCCATTTAACAATTTTACCACAAGTTCCTTGAAATTCATCTGGGTATGCAATTTTTGTGGCTCCACCACTAGTAGCACCCTCACGCACAACCCAAAGAAAAGGCCTATTTGTGAGGTCAAGTCCAAGAGCTATTTCATTGAGTTGAAGAGGGTCAAAAACAGTGGAGCTACCAAATGCAATGTATATGACAGAGCAAGGTGGTTGCTGATCAAGCCAACTCAAGCAAGAGAGGTCTTCTTCCCAGAATTGCCCCAATGATCTAAACTCATTATCACCACTCCCTATGAATGGACCAATTGGTAGAATCTTTGGACACAAAGTTAATGCCCCAGGTTCAAGTTCACTTGTGGTATTGCAAAGCCACCAATCTGTTGCATGTATAGATTGCATCATCTTTGTCATATGATCATATATAATCTTCTGCATGGTTGTGTCGCCTTTGCAGCACCAGGGAAGGTCCGTGTCCATAACTGGCATTCCCGGGGATAGTTGAAATGTCCCTTTTACAATTGGGAATCCTGCAGTGACATTAACATATATACACAAAACATTCAGAATAATTAATGTTATGCATAAATTCTACTACCGTGTCATATCATAGCCTATAGTAGATTAAGTATAAGTTCTAAATACACATACCTTCACTGTTTATTATTCCATCTTGAATGAGATTTGGAATGTTCTCTGACAAGGCTAAAACAGCAGCTGAACAAGGGCAGTAGACAGCACCTTTGATTCCTAGCTTATGTGCAAGTTCCAAGGCCCATGCCATGTTGACATCAGCCACTATGCCAGTGATTTTGTCACCACCACCATGAAGTGCATTATTATTAATATCCTTTATGACTTTCTCAAGAGCAGAAGGCATGGTGCTGCTTAAGGATGCCAAACATAAATTGGCCATGTTGTTTCTGTCATCATGAGGACCTAAACCATCTGGGATTGAGATTAGTCTCACTGCTGAAGCTGAAGAATCTGATCCCTCAGCAGCCTCAGGCTCAAGGTTAACCTCTTCATTTGTTGCACTCACCACTCTCTTATGGATGAAATCCGTGTTGACAAAGGTGACTTTGAAGCCATGTTGAGTTAGCTTTTTAGAGAAGAGCATGAGAGGATTCACATGCCCTTGAGCAGGAAATGGCAAAACCACCACATGTTGGATACCCATATCGATCGGGGGAATAAGGGGATAAGAAATTAAGAACTTCAATGAATGGTTGTGGTTTAGTTGAAGCCCCGGCTTTGTTTATATAACTTTTTTAATTAAAGGGCCTATTACTGTTTTCATCACTAAAGTACTCCATGAGATAAGTTATTGTTTTGAGGGAACAAGACAAGTCCACTGAATTTGACCAAGAGGATCAGGAGATTAATGCTCTTCATAATAATGCTGTGTAGAATACAAATTCCATTACTTGAACATCAAGATATTTGACGGATATGTTGTTATTTTTTCGTAATAGTTTCTCTTCCAAAAAGAATGAAGACTATTAAACAAAAATCCCCTCATATTACTGCAATGCTATCTCTGTGTAGAATAAAGAATTCTTTGTTTGAACATCAAGATATTTGACTTTGACAAATATCTAGACTGCGTTTGAGAAGAATAAAATAATTCGTACTCGTTATTTTAAAAAATAATGTGCTTTATACTAAACAATCAATTCAAAAACACAATTTTATTATTAATAGTTAATAATAGGTTTAATGGTAATTTTGATCCAAATTTTTCAATTTTTTTGACAAATTTTATCCCAACAAACTAATATGATACATTTTATTACAAATTTTTAAAATCTTTTATCCTCTATAATTTTATTTTTCACATTATTATACATTTTATTCTAATTTTATATTTTTTTATAAATTTTATTCTAATTTTTTTTTTTTTTTACAAATTGTACTCTTAACGGTCATATTTATTAAAGGATAAATTATCATAAGTAAAAATTGTCAAGATAAAATTCGTAAAATTAGACTTAATAATAAAATACATTACTTATTGTAAATTAAACACTCCATAATTGGACATGATCAGTCAACTTTAATTTCATATACACACTAAAAAGTTTCTATACCTATGATATATACTTTTAAGGATAGTCATTAATTAAAACTATATATATATATAACTACAAACATGAACATATAATAATAAAAAATGTTGAATAATAATATTTTCTTCACATTATTTATGCATTTTAATTAAATTCATAACTAAATATATTTGAAAAATAGTCCTTCCATGACATGATTTATAATTGATTATGCTATACCACTCTAATAACAACAACAACAAAAGCAAAATACAAACAGATAACTAGTACAGAACCAATTAATTAAGCATAATTACTTTGCCCAATCCATAAAGAAGCTGAGATTCTTTGATGACTGACCACCTTCTAGTATGTTATTAATGGTCATCTCCTTCAATTTCAATGACCTAGCTTTTATGTTTTCATCAACAAGCACTTGTTCCACCTTCTTCCTTATCTCTTCCCTTGAAATGATTCCATTTTCTTCATCCTTGTCTAGTCCAAGTCCAATCTTCCACACATCACAAATATAAGACTTGTCAAGATATTGATCAGTGGCACATGGCCAACACAAAAAAGGTACACCAGCACATATACCTTCTAGGGTAGAATTCCAACCACAGTGACTAATGAAACAACCCAATGAAGGGTGGTTCAATATCTTCTTCTGTGGTGCCCAACCCACTATTTTACCTTTACTTCCATGAAAATCATGTGGGTATGCATTAGCATTTTTGTTATTGTCATTACTTGGACGTACAACCCAAATGAAAGGTCTGTTGAGAAGATCAAGTGCAAGTGCCAGTTCTTTAAATTGGTTTGGATCCATTACTGCTAAACTTCCAAAAGAAACATATATGACAGATTGTGGCGGCTGCTGATCTAACCACTCTAAGCAAGTTGTGTCTTCTTCCCAGAATGATGAACTTTTGTTGCTGTCAGTACTTTCCATCAATGGGCCAATGGGTAGGAACTTTGGTGATATGGAAAATGCTCCTGGCTCAAGATCATGAGTAGTGTTGCAAAGCCACCACTCTCCTAACTCCAAAGTTTGCATCTCTTTCACAAGATGGTCAAAGAAGATCTTATTGAAGCCACGCCATGGAAAGTTTTGTGTGTCCATCTTAGGCATGTTTGGTGAGAGTTGAATTTCTTGTTTTTTGGTGGGAAGTCCTGTAATGACAAAAGGAAATAATGAAAACTTTGTTGTCTCGACTTGCACTATTAGTTAACTTAGTATTTGGATCAACCATCAGTCAAATTTTGACGTGGGAAATACTATATATGTTAGCATTGACAGTGTTTGGAAGTTAACAGAGAATTACTAAAAAATTCTGTTCTTTTGCTAATGAAGTAAATTAAGTTGACCCTTTTGGTTAACATAAAATAAAATGTCATGGCATGGTATGGTATATATGGAACAAAATCAAATAAAATTATCATATCATTATAGGTTTCCTCTTATTCCATCCAATTATTCAATGGAATTAATTCACACGAGGTAACTGATCAGTAAGCACAATATTATACTAAGTAAAAAACACAAATTTAGATTACAGTAACCTAAAAAGATACAAGATGTTCTGGCTGTATTGACTTAATTGTCGTGTTGATAATACTTATAGGTAAATTATTGGTTTTATGACAACAAAAACCAACAAAAGAAATATTTTTCTATTCTGAGCAAACTAATTATTTAAATGTTGGATGGATTTAGGATGGAGTAATATTGTATATATTAAAAACAGAAAACTCTATACTCTATAGATTCATTTAGCTCAATTAAAACTTAGAATATCAAAACCACAATGCATAATAAGGAACTAAAAATACAATTTTTGCCCAAAAAACAAATACTTACCTTGAGAATCAATAATGGCATCATGAATAAGCTTAGGGATGCAAGCAGCAGAAGCCAAGGAAGTTGCAGATGCTGGACAAAGAAGAGCCCCTTTGATTCCGAGTTTGTGGCCAACTTCCAAAGCCCAACCCATGTTAAATGTTACAATTATGCAGCTTATCTTATTCTCATCAACATCCAAGCCATTATTAATATCTTCAATGAGCTTTGGAAGCAAACCAGGCATGTTGCTATTTATAGACAGAAGAAGTTTCGTCACATCACTTCTGTCATCTTCTGCGTCCAAACCATCAGGGAGAGTCACAACCTCTACTTGCTGTGAATTTGAATGCTCGAGGTTGTGGTCAGCACCACCAGCAGACTTGGCTCGTTTGTGGCTGAACTCAGTGTGTACAAAACTGACCTTGCAACCATGTTTGGCCAAAACCAGAGAAAATTGCATGAGAGGGTTCACATGTCCTTGAACTGGAAACGGTATACAAAGAAAGTGTGGCATACCCATTTGCTTGCTTGAACTACTACTGTTGATGGGAAACAGGAGAATTGTTATAACACTGAAGATTCAAGAAGGGACCTTTTTTTTGTTGTGACAGAGGAGGGTTAATTTGTATGCATAATCCAATTTTTCTTATATAAAGATCATATATGGCTATTCAAAGTATATGGAACTGATCAGTGATCAATACCTCTCGTGGTAGTCAAAGTTGGTGGGTTTGAAGAAACTACCTAGGACACGAATTTCAAAGGGATAAATTATTATATAGCTTAGTCTCAATTAATTAATTTTCATCCACACATAGTTAAACATCAAAATCTCCCTTAGAATTTTAAGTTTTTTTTTTTTTAAATGCTTGTACAAAAGACTAAGTCATGGACACACTCGACATGCATAATAGCTGACGTTTTAAGTCATATATATATAGTTTTAATAAATTTAAATATTTTTTAAAATTTTACCAAAGTTTTAAAATGCTTGTATAGAATACACAAATAATACTTTTTTGACGCCTATAAGTTCGATTCCTATTAATAATAATAATAAAAATATTCATTTCTGTATAACAACTAACAACGGTAGAAACAGAGTAGAAAGTGAAAACAAAGATGAGAGTAGTGGAAACAAATGTACACTCATTATGGGCTCACAAAACAAATTTATATGTAAACAAGTGCAACTCAAAATGTATTGCTTTTTATTGAGGCATTTGACTCAAGCTGATATGAAGCAGATAAGAAATACCTTATCTGTTTGTTGGTTATACATTACAAACAAAATATTCTCTCTTTTTTTCTACTTTAATGCGTGTGCATTGCATTATTGAAGCTATTTTTAACCTCCATTAAATACAGAAAAGAAAAATGTCTACTACAGAATGGTATTGAACTATTGTCTCAACCAGACTTGGTAGTCTGTTCCTTTGTCAACAAACTTCTGCCAGCTCCCTTCCAATTGGTTCTCCTTTGAGGGATTCCAATCTAACTGCCCAAGCTTCATTACCAGTGCATCACCAACCTGAGCTACATAACCTTCATTGTTTGCCTGGTATATCTTGATAGAGCTCCGACAATGGATCCCGGCTCGTCTCCGAGCCTCAATCAACTCAGTTATTACATCATGGATGCCAAAATCATAGAAATGGTCATAAAATATTGTAGGCTGCAAAAAAAAAAATTAAGCAACTTCAAATACAGTTCAATTTTTTCAGGAAAATATTATTGAACTGCCTTAAAAAAATGACAGGTGTGTCATGATATTGTATTAAGGACTCACAGTTCCAGGATGAGTCAAAATATATGCATATCCCTGCATGAGCTTATCCCGTGGGAATGGCCAGTGACCCTGAAAATAAAAATGAAATATTAAATCCATTTTTCTCATTATGTGGCATGGTTAAGTTGTAATAATAGTAATGCAACAATGTCATGGCTCACAATTACCAAGGAATCTTATGTTACAGGCACAAACATAAAGCTATGAACAAGATATTATTGCAATATTGATAGACAGAGATGATACTTGTGTGGAGCCGGTATCATGGTTCTCTAGGAATGTAACAGCACGAGAAGCCCACCATCCCATCACTCCTGTTGGTTTCCCTTGAGGATCTATCAGTCTCCAGTATTCATTATGCAGAGCAGAATGAAGTATCCCCTGAGTAACCAACAGAATAAGAATCTTTAAAATGCAGAAAGATAATACCAAATTCTAGCATAAAAAGAAATAAAAAAACTTGGCCAAGAGAATTTCAACATGTGAAAAACTACAAATGGCATGCTGTCAAATGCAATATCAAATTTTGGGATCAAGTCTTTCATTTGAATTTTGAACAACAGGACTTCATTAACTGTTGTGTAATATAGGGTACCTTTGTCGTCATATCAAATGCAGATGAAGTACCACCAGTTGCATTGATCCAATTAATTATCCGTTGCCGATGAGGATCTAATTATTATAAACATCATAAATAGCTTGTAAGACGATAATTGAAAATATTTCATATTATTGCAATAGGACCAAGAGATAATGAATAAGCAGAGAATATCATAGACTAAAATATCACAAGTCTCAAAAGAATTTGTTCATCGGAAAAGCTTGATGGAGCTCGATATGTTTTATGGCAGGCACCATGGCCTTATCAATTACTATCAATTCAGTGTTTCATTCTCTTTTCCTCCCTCTACATCGAAAACCCCATAATTTCAACAAACAATTTGAATTCAACTTGTCTCAATATACAAGCAGTGAACAATAATAACCTTGGTTGTAACACAAACTTCCGTGTTCATAGCCCAAGCTGTCCCAATATTCTCCAATGGCAAATACAGGATTTGATGCTTCAATATATTCTTTTACATATGTACCAGAGAAGCCTCTGCAGGCAGCAAATAATAAGTTATCAAATTTTACATTAGAATAAGTTAGTTATGAAACCAAAAGAACAAGATTATCTTCCCAAGTTCCATGGGATAAAAGCTAAAGATGTATGGCATATAGTAAACACAGAGAGACACCAAATGTATAAAAGACACCAAAAAAGTTATCAAACACAGACTACTGAAATCTGATTGACCTCAAAGCTTAAGCTATTAAGTAAGGACCAAAGAATGGTTTTTACAACTCTAACATGCCACCTCCCCATGATAGATCATCCATTGGGCTTGAAATGTGATTGACCTATATACTGAAACTAAAGGCTACTTTAGTTTGTTAAGCAGAAAATTTAGCAAGAGCAGCAAAGATTGAATTCTAGACCACTTGGTTTATTGTTTTGTTCTCCCACAGTCCCACTACATTGCTGCAGTGACTACAGAGGAATTGATCCTTATCAACTGCATTTTAGTTGCAAAACAAAGTTGGCTATCATCAAGCAATATACACAAAACATGGACTTTCACATATTCACAAGAGTGGGCATGGTTGTGCAAATTGTGTAATTAATTGCATTTACTTAGAAATTTCTTCTATTTTTTTTGTTTAATCGGAATATTTAAAGTGATAAAAGAGCATTTAGTAGGACTTAATGAGTAAATAAATTGTCATAAAACCACAATACACTTAAGCATACAAAAAAAAAATACCTAACAAAGTCAAGACGCCATCCATCAAAACCTATATCATTGCGAAGCCAGTTCAACCACTCCTTGATATCTTTCCTTACAAAGTCCTGAGAATGATCAATATTGGGTGCAGCATGGAAGATATCACCTACATATATAATTAAAAAAGTCTACATAAGTAAAACCTCCAAGTCTTATATTGTGGAAGCATCTGGTAAAGGGTTGTGTAATCTTATATTGTGGAAAAGGTGACATATTTTTGTCTTTCAGCTCAGGGCAATAAGACACAAGTAGAGTGTACGCTTTTTGGACCATGTCAACCTTGGTCCAATAGAGGCAAGCACTCGGACTAATTACAAAATAATGGTTTCTAGAGATTTTTTCAAGTTTTTACTCGTATTAATTTGATTAAGCTCTGTTTTAGTTGGAATGACAAGAAACAGCCTCAAAAGTCTCATCATGTAAATTACATATTAAAAAGACAAGATTAAACTAGTGCATCATCTGCATAGGATATAAAAATATACCACTTGATGGATTTCCACGCCCCTGAAAATTTGGATCATCACATACAATTGCTTCAGGTCCCCATGCAAGCTTGCCACCAAAAATGTTCCACACACCATTTGGACTCTGAAGCAAGTAAAAGTTGTTAATTTCTATAACATTCACTCAATGGCATTCATTATGAACTGTGCCCTTGAAAAGATTGCCCCAACTGGAGCTTCATATCCTAGTGTTGGATATAAAAAATTAAATAATGCCATGAGTCAAACATAAAAAAAATCATTGGCTAACTTGTATGTACAGATACAGACTGCCCATAAATAATTAACAAATTTCTGCACATTTTAGAATAAAGTGAATCTAAGGACTAGTGCATAGATGTTAATATTGGTTTATTAGCAATGAAATAGTGAATCAATTTTTGAGTCATTGCATAGAGCTGAGTTAGTTAGACAGATGACTATTGACTAACAAGTAGCATCATATTCCCCAAAATCAAGAATCAACTTTTCTAAAAGCTTAAGCTATTAGGAGGAATATTAGGAATAGTTTTATATCTCTAACACGAATCATATATATGAGTGACTTCAACTTAAAGCGTGGACACTGAACAACTCACAGATCACTTTGTGCTGAAATTTATTTTATTTGTGAATAATGGAGGAAGCAAGCACAGATCAGTTGGTCATATATTGTGGGGTTTATAGTATCACAAAAATGACCAAAGAAGTACTGACCTAAATCCTTAAGCTTTATAAGCAATGAATTATGAATCCCTTTCATGGCTCCAACTCACTCATCATGCAGCACGAAATGAAGACAGAACTCAAACTCAACTATCTCATACTAGAACTATACATTACTTTATACCAGAACCTTTCATTATAAAATTAGAGAAAATAAGGGTAATACTTTAGACCTGAAACTCTGCTCTTAAACTCTTCAAACAACCACAATATCCTTGAAAGTTTAAACTTTTAATCAATGACCCAAACAAATTTTATAACTTTTCAGAGAAAATATAAACAAGAACTCAGGCTAAACAACAATTTACCTGTTTCTGTGCACATCGATGGTTAAGTACAGCATCTCCCAAGGCCTGTTTACAAAGGAAAAATCTTACAAAAATTAAGAATATGAAAATTTAAACACATGAAATATAACCACTAGTCCAATAGAAACAATTTAACAATATAGGATTTGAAGAGATTAGTTGCCTACAATACATCTTCAGGTATTCAATTGTTCGAAATTAGCAGCACAACTTACCAGCAGATCTTGAGAATGCATTTCCTCTATACAGTATTTAAGCTCTTCCACAGAACCATAGGATGAATTCAAGTTGTAAAGATCAGAAGGCATATAACCTGCATATAATTTATACTGTTTTAAACTGTATTAAAAAGATAAACTGAGAAAATTTTCCTATCCTGAATATAACTGTATGTACAACAAAATGTGCAGCCAATAACATTGACAAATTAATACAGAAGAAAGCAAGTGAAACCTTGAGGAGCAACAGATTCTGTTGGTGGTGGCAGCCACACTGCTGTCACCCCACAATTAGATAAATCAGCTGTCTTAGCGGCTAATTCCAGATACCAACGCCTTCTCCAGCTCTCCCAGTTAAAACCTTGAAACTTGAGTAAAATGAAAATTCATTAAAAAATCTTCCCCCTTTACCTGCCACTATAAGAGGTAAATACATGCAACAGAAAATGCACATAAAAAATACTTGCAATATCAAGAGTTGATGAACAACAGCAGACCGAATCATACAAATAAAACAATTCATGTGATATAATGAAATGAAACGAAATGCATGTGACACAAGTTATTGGGTAAGTAATGTACTAACCACAATCTCACGCCCTGTTCCTGTTCCTGGCTCTGCATTGAAGTTATGTTAATTTTAAATGCCAGAACTGAACCACATAAAATAAATCATCCAGAAGCATTTTTTATATATTTAATTTCAAGAAATGCACTAAGACCAGCACATTGACCTAGTTTTGTTTGTTCAGGAGCTCTCTGTATAGTCTTCCGCTGAAGAGCATGCTCCAATGCCTTCCGCTTTTTCTCAATCGTTTCTCTTTCATAAACATGCTCAATTAAAGCATCCCCATCCTTTGGCTTTTCTTTTGCAATGGACCATACTTCATCCGCTGTAGGCAACTTCAAAGATCTGAATTTTGATGTCAATGCCTCAGCTACATCAATCTTTTTTGGTGGAAATTTGGGAGAGACAGCATTAATCCTTCTTGCCATCCACTGAGGTATCTCTCTACGAGGACCATCACTCAGTAGTTTCCATTTTTGAGAATCAACATCTGTCAAAAGGTCTATCCGTCCCCCGTTAACGACATAGATAGAATCTTCATCCCCTTCTTGTAGCCTTTCCTTCAATAGCAATGATTCAGCCATTTCAGCTCTCTGTTTCCACATATTCGTAGCATCTTCTGATGCCTTTAATGATCTCTGCAGTGCTTCACATCTTCTTAGGTAGGCATAATCTTTGCAATTGACCACTTCTTTGGCAGCTTCAACAGTAGCCTTGATGTTCTTCAAGTCAGCCTTAAAAGCCTTGGAAATAGCCTTCGTCTTTTCTGCCACATCTTTCTTCACTTTCTCTAACATTGACTTCATCTCCTCCTCCTGCTTGAGAGTGTTTTCCCTTCTTGACTCCAGAAAATCAAGCAAAGCTTTCTCTGCATCATTAGCTCTTTGTTCAAATGCTTGTAGCTGTTGTCTGGTGTTCTCCAATTCTAACTTCAGTTTATCAGCCTCGTTTCTTGCAATCCGCAACTGAGATTCTATATCACTTATTATTCCCTGTAACGTGATATTTTCTGCCTGGACAGCAGCAATTTCAGTAAATGGAGATGTACCATCTATATATGTTTCTATGGACTTTTTTGCAAGTTCCCCTGCTTTCTCTGCCACAACTAGTGCCTTTTCTATAGCATGATTTGATCTTTCCACTATGGATGATATTGTACCCTCAGTTGCATCCTTAATTTGCTTTTCAATCAGATTAGCTGCTTCAGCAGCTGTGGTTTCAGCAGATGAAATTCTGAGTTGAGCATCTTCTAGTATGTGAGAAGTTGCCTGCTGGAAAGCAACCTCTGCTAATTTTTCGACCTGCACAGCGAGATCAACAGCGTCTTGTTTGGCAAGGACAAGCTTAGATTCTAAAGTGAACTTGTCTTTCACCGAGTCCTCCAGCTTTTTCTGGAAAAGAGATTTGGCAGCCTCAAGTTCTGATATAGCTACTTCCTTGTCATGTAAAATGGTATTGATGTATTCCTGATTTTTAGCCTCGGAACGAGCAAGTTCTTCAAGTAATTGATCTCTCTCTTTCTCAGTAACCTCTTGTCTATGTTGTGCCTCCGAAAGAGCTTTTTTGGTTATCACTAATTCATCTTGATCATCAACAACTACATCCCTGAATGTGTCATCTGAATCATTCTGTCACAGAAATAGAATAAATATAGGTCACTCCCGTACTATCAACTTTGTCATTTGCACCTACTTAACTAGAATATCATTAAAAGATATGTGAAACCTTATTAGTTAATCTTCTCCACATTAATAAACATCAACTAAACCTTTTTTCTTAGAACCTAGTCCATCCATCCTAACTTCCTAAGCAATATACACAAAGAAAACTCCTCACCGAGTGTGACAATACAATGAGAGATGATTTGGAGATCCTCTTGTCAGCAAAGAAATCATTTCTGCAGAAAAAGAAAGTAACAACAAAGAAGAATAAGCCAAGCCATCCACTACAGTATTTGTACATAAAGTGAAAAGTAACAGAAAAGAACGACACAACACAATTAAGTTATGTGAGCAAACCTCTTTCTAATTGAGCTACTAGAAGTTATTCTACAGATCAAAGGGAGTCTGGGAACAATGGGAAAACGTGGAAATAATCCAAATGCTGCATCAGGCAACAGAGCAGCTCCCATTTTATTTCTGCATATTACACAATGCATTATACAATCAATTCATACAATATTTCACTACCAAAAAAAAACAAATACAATATTTAACATTCAATCATCACATTGAATAACAGAAGGGTGTACCAGTAAATTAACAATAACACCACACCAATATTCCTTTTCTTCCTTATCTCCTGAGCCTCACATCTAGAGCCATTACAGACAATTATCTGAAAATAAAAAATATAAGAAAAAAGGACAAAAAAATAAAACTAAAAGAACCCATATGATAACTGGTTGATTACATCTGAAAAATTGGAAATTTCGGAATTAAAAAAAAAAACTGATAAAAAGAAAAAGACTCTGAGAAGAGTGCATTATTGTATGAGGAGATGAATGAATGTACAGATGGGAATGTGACGTAGTAGAGAGCAGAGATGGGACCTGTGATGTGTTAGCAATGGCGTGGACAACGAGAGCTTTCCACGGCCACAAAGTTGAATACCGAAAAGCGAAAACTGAACAAAGTTAAGACTCACGTTCGTTCAGACACACGTTCGTTCACAGAGTCAACTTTTATTGCTAAGAAGATGGGAAACAAGTACAAGCCTCGAAACAAAACAAATATATTAAACATTCCTTATTTAGAGATCTCTTTAATCTTTTTATCAACATAATTTAACAAAGAAAACACATATTTCTTACACAAAATAACTTTGTTCAATTAGGATAAGATTTTTATGGACAATAAAATTTTCACTCTGGATATTTAACGAAATTCTGTATTAAAGTTAGTTAAACTAAAATAATCTCATGTTAGAATCAAATTTAAAAAAATGAATTAACCAGATCGTGGATATAAAAGAGTTTGCAAATAAATAAAGTAACTTGTTCACATATGATATGCTGAACCATCATTATGAAAAAAAGATGCATCTGTTCATAGGGCCTACTCACGTTTCACGGATTATGGCAATGGCTTACCTACAAAGGGAGCAACTTTATTACTTATTAGACACTTAACTGCTAATCCAAAGAAATGTAAAAATTCAATGTAGTCTCACAAGTGAATGCACCGTGAAGCTGTGTAGCTGTAAGATGGAACAGAATTCACAAACTTGAAGCAACGGACACTGCTGAGCTCATTCAAGCACCGTTTTTTTTTCTTTTTTGTATTTTTATTTTACAAAAATATCTTCTTGGAAACTCATTTTTGCGAAATTTATAGATGCTTTTGTATTTAATTTTGGAAATAAGATTTCGAAACATTGAAAAAATGGCGAAAAGGGAGAGCTTTGGCATCAAAGGAATATGGGTCTCTAATCTTAGAAAGTAGTACCATTGTGTTTGATAAACAGAGATCCAAGTTTGAGGAGAGAATTAAGGAAGCAAACAAGGAGTTGGATAGTTTGCTAGCAAATCAGAAAAATATTTGAAAGAAGTGCTCAGTTAGGAAGAAATGGTGTGTCCCAAAGAAACAAGAGGAAACATCATAAGCAACACCCACACGAGGTATTTTTCAAATTTGTTTGCAACTTATCCCTCAAATCTGGATTCCTTACAAGACCGTTTAGGAAATTCGGGTATCACAAGGTTTGCTGAAATTTTGTCTAAACCATTTACAGTACACGGGAGGAGGTATTTGCAACCCACTATATCTCTAGAAGATGGTATTGTACCTTTGCTCTCTTATTTAGGAATTTTGGGAGGTGGTGAATGATTTTTCTTGGACGGCCAAAAAAGCAATGTATTAACGGGTGGTACTAGTAACCAGGTGTACCACAAATCATGTACAACGTAAGTATAACAACCACAAAAAGAAAGACCAGTTTACTATATATTAACCCCACGACCAAGGTGTTTTCCGAGGCCAATTCAACTTACTATATGTACAAAACTTGCAAATTTCCACTTGAAGGTGCCATAATATCAAACTGCTAGATTTGCAATCTGAACACCGAGCGTAAGAAACAGAGATACACCAGAAAATTTTGGCTAGGAAAAAAGCTATGGCTTAGTTTTAGATTGTTACTGCAATTGTTAATATTTAGATTTGGTTTAGTTTCTCTCGGATTAAGCACTTCAAACTAAACCATTTTTCTTAACCAGAACATTAGACATTTAAATTAACTTCGAAAGGTAACACGAAATAATTACAAAAGCAAACAGATTCACATTTCCACATATAGAGGATTCTTACAAGCAAGCAAGAGTAAGACCCCAACACATCCTTCAAAATCAGAACCCTAAACCCTAACCATAACCACCAAACACCTAAACTTTCCAAACATCTTTCTAAGCCCTCTCGCCTCTGATCCTGCGTGCAAGTTGAATATCCTTGGGCATAATGGTAACCCTCTTTGCGTGAATCGCGCAGAGGTTAGTGTCCTCGAATAATCCAACAAGGTAAGCCTCAGCGGCTTCCTGAAGCGCAGAAACAGCGCTACTCTGAAAACGCAAATCGGTCTTAAAGTCCTGGGCGATTTCCCTCACCAATCTCTGGAACGGAAGCTTCCTAATGAGAAGTTCAGTGCTCTTCTGGTACTTTCTGATTTCCCTAAGCGCCACCGTCCCTGGCCTGAAGCGGTGGGGCTTCTTCACTCCTCCGGTCGCCGGAGCGGACTTCCGGGCAGCCTTGGTTGCGAGCTGCTTACGTGGCGCCTTGCCGCCGGTAGACTTGCGAGCGGTTTGCTTCGTACGAGCCATGTCGAAGTGAAAGGAAAGTGATGAGTGTTTGTTTCTGAGGAAAGTGAAGGAAAATCGGAAGAGATGAGTGGGAAAAGGAATTTGGGGGATATATATATATATATAACCGGGGAGAAAACTTTATGGCGCGGGAATTGTGAAAAGTTTTTGGAAGATGATGATGAGAGAAAAGCGTGGCCGTCGATGGGAAGGGCTATCAACGGTTGTGCGTCAGTTAAAGTAAGGGCACACGGATCGCCATCCGTGGCACTAAAAAGTAACTAATGGGATTATCTTTTCTCGTCAACATTTTTTTTTGCATCCTCTATTTATTATTCTTCTATGCTTTTGAAATTATATTTTTCGTAAATATATTGTTTTTAAAAAAATAATTCATTTTTTAAAAGAAAATAATATTTTTTAATTAAACTGAATTAAAAGTCTTGTATTTTTTATAATTTTTAATTAGGTCCTTAAACTAAAAAAAAATATTATAACTAGGTCTTTAATCATTTACAAATGTTATAATTAAGTCTCTAGAATTTGAAATTGTCAAAAAAAAATAATTTGTAATAGTTTTACTATTAACTAATGAGATTTAATTACAAATAATAATTACAAGAATAATAAATTAATTATAGTACAATTTAGATCAAAGTTATAGAGTTTATAAAATATATAGACTAAATTCATTAAAAAAAAAACTTTAAAAATTGCATATAAGAAATTAAAAGAGGACAAGAATTACAATTTATCAAAGAAAAAATGAATATATATTGTTCACGTAGAGAACTTGATTCTTTTTTAATTGTTTAAGTGAATGTATGAAAAGAGGTCTTTATGATTATATTTTTAAAGGAAATAACACTCCTCTTTTTAAAATTGTGAAAATTCAAGAAGATTTACTTTATCTTGAAAGTTTTGAATACTAGGCTCAACTTTAAGGTATCTTTTGGTTGTGAGAGAGAAGAGGAAAAAGAAAAAAGTATAAACAAGAAGAGAAAAGTGAAAAAAAAAAAATCTCCAATATGCTCATGTGTGAAAGGAAGAATTTTTTTTACTTTTTCGCATTTTTTTGTCTTTCCTTTCCCTTTTTACTTATTTAATTGCAACCAAACCTAACATTAAGATTATGGAATGAACTTGAGAATTTTAGGCCCATCCCAAGATGTAGGTGTTTCTTTCCTTCTTCAGGTGAAGGTCATGACTCAATACAAAAATATAAAAATCAAGATTGTGTCATTCGTTTTTAAAAAGGTCTTATGAGCAATGCTCACATGTGAGGTCACAAATCATGCATGTTAATGGACTCATTGCTTTGCTTCAATGAGACTTTTTCTCTATTAGAGGAAGGAGAAAGAAACACTAAGGTTGAGGACAAGGTTCCAACAAAATCTACACCAATTGTGGAAAAACAAATCATAGTTGATGACTCAATACAAATCTGCATGAAATTAATTAATCTACATCAATCTTATTTCTGTGACTAGTTAGGCTTCTTCATCATATATAGTCAATGACTTAACACTTACACTAATGATAATAATTTGTTGGTGATATTGATTTATAATAATGATAACATAAATATTTAATTTAAAATAAGAAATTATAATAATATTTAAAGGAAGTACTATTATCACCTTAGAGGAAAGAAAAGAAAGCGTATCCAATCAATGTTGTATTCATAGGTAATACTACATAGTACAAAACATTTTATGCATTAACTGTTTAACCAATATTTTCAAAATATTTTTCATAAAATCTTTTTATTGTTATTGACTGAATTTATTAACACTTATAAAATGACATTTTTTTTTGTATTTAATGATAGTTATTCGAGGTTAAAATAAAAATTTAGTCTAAAGAACTAAATATTAGGTTTCAGTTTAGTATCTCAAATATAAAAATTTCTCTTTAGTCTCTAAACAATTACTATATGTTAGAACAAATTGATCCTTTTATCATATTTTTAGTATTGATAAACCTAACACTAATACCTTCCTATTTGTCATGTGTCACCCGAGTTTACACATTTAACGTGATTAATTGATAAAAAAAAAAAATTAACTTAATTTAATAATAGAAATAGTTTAAAGAATCAAAATTAAAAAAATTAAAATTTAGAAGACTAATAATTTGAATTAAAAAGTTTACAAGAAACTGAAAGTTCTAAGTGAGTTACTAAGCAAATCACCTGTAACGAGTTGTGTCATTTAAATTCAATATTTTTTTTTATTAAGTTGTGTATCTTTTCAAAATTGATTGTAATAAATAATTTTTTAATGCCAGTAGAAAAGTCTTTTAAAACATTAACTTAATTGTTTGTCTTAACTAAGTTAAAACTTTTTCCATACTTAAATCTATTTCTCTTATGATAACCTAGGTTTTCAGTAGGAACTTTTGAACTTAAAGGGAATGTGATGATGAACTACATTGATAAGGTGATGTACGACAATAAGGTGATTTGACGATATGAACATCTCACTGTTATTATTATATGGAAAGTCTCTTATTTTATATGTAATTTCTTCCCTAAAGTTGTTGCATTGGTATCATCAACACCTAATGCAATAAGATTATTCCTATTTAAAAATATTATCTTACCTTGAAATAGAAAAACATGAAGAACTTTGAGAAATTAGATTGGGAAAGATATTATGTTATCGCCTTAAAAAAGAGAATGAAATAAAAAAAAAGTATCTGATGAAAAATAAAAATATTTGGAGGTTGGGTGTGATTGTTTAATAGGTTTGATATTTACATAATCAACTAAAAAGTCACATAAAATCCATTTAAAAAGATAATCCTTTAAAATCTTTTAGATATTAATTTTGGTGTATATTATAAATAGTATACACAAGTATATACTATTCACCATCCAATTAATTAATGATACATGGCGGTACATTGCCACATCACATATTTAATATTAATTTTTTTTATTAGAGTTTAGGGACCTTTCTGTAAATCTTATTTATTTTTTTATTTTGAGCAAATTACATGAACATCTCTTAAGGTTTGCTTCAATTACACATGC
Source organism: Amphicarpaea edgeworthii (assembly GCA_014843725.1). Taxonomy (NCBI): domain Eukaryota; kingdom Viridiplantae; phylum Streptophyta; class Magnoliopsida; order Fabales; family Fabaceae; genus Amphicarpaea; species Amphicarpaea edgeworthii. The sequence continues at coordinate 2,301,781 of CM026321.1, read as the reverse complement.
ACCCCTTCCTTTTTTTTACCCCTACACAAAACTCCCAAACTTTTGGTATCCCATTACACTTGCACCCCTCTACTGAAAATGAAGTTGACTCTGTTAACTTTTTATGTTATTATAATTTTTTTTTCTTAAAAATGTCATTATCTTTTTTTATGTCATCATAGTGTTGCAATACGCAAATGAGATTGTCATCATCATAGATAGAGTTGTCATTGAGATTGGAAGTTGCTACGAACGTGGTTGTCAAACATGAAATAGAGAACTCGCATATAAGAAAAATATCTCTCATTTGAAAGAACAATAACACGAAACAGAGAAAGAGAAATAATTTTTTCCCTTTTGAAAAAACAGTTAGCATAAAACAGAAAGAGCAACTCTTCTCTCCCTTTTAAAAGAATATTAGCACGAACTAGAGGAAGAACAACCTTCTCTTTCCTTTAAAAGAATACTAACACGAAAAGAGGAAGAGAAGTTGTTCTCATTTTTGAGTCATTTTATAAGGAAAATTACAAGATTTTAAATAAATTAATGATTAAAATTAGGATTTAGAATTAATGATTAAAAAGTCTTTTTAATAAAAATAAAAATTAAAAATCAATAAAATTAAATTGCATTTTTAAAATATAAAACAAAAAGAAATTATAGAAAGGTCCTTGGACTCTAATAGCAAAAATAATAAAATTAATATTAAATATATGACGTGATAAGGTATTATCACGTATCATTAATTGATTGAATGATGAATAATATATACCAATGTATACTATTTATAATATATACAGAAGTTAAAACCAATCTTTTATTATTAGTTTGAACATCATATGATTTCTTTTAAGTAATTTAAAATCTCAAACAAATATTATAAGATTTCATTATCATTTATAAAAATATATTAATAATCTTAATCGAATACCATTAATTTTTTTTATCTTTCTATAATCTTAATTAATTGAATATTACAAGATTTTTCATAAAAAAAAAATCTTTTAAAAACCCTTTATATCCTACATGAATACATCCTTAAATTCAAAAAATTTATTACAACAAAGATATGTCTCAATTTTATTTTATTATTATATATAAATATAAATAATAAATAAAACATGACAAAAACAGAGTTTGTTATTAGCACCTTTCTTTCAATCACGTGATACCAAGTTAAGTATATGTACATGGCAATGCAAGTGAAACAAACAACAGCGAGGGAAAGAAGAGTGGCCAAACACTTTCTCACACTCTTAGTTCTTTCTCTGCTACTGAATAATTGCGCAAATCCAAATTGATTTCTCTGCCACGTCACCCAAAATGGAAATCGTTCCGATTCCCGCCGATTCTTACACTCTCGGCTTCATCGGCGCCGGAAAAATGGCCGAGTCCATTGCCAGAGGCGCCGTCCGATCCGGCGTCTTGCCTCCTTCCCGCATTCGCACCGTCGTCCACTCCAACCCCGCCCGCCGCGACGCCTTCCAATCCTTTGGCGTCTCCGTTCTCCCTTCAAACGAAGACGTATTACTTTTCCTCTCCCTATTCTCTTTCTCTTTTTCTCTGAGATGCTATTTTTACTTCCTTTTTCCTCGCACTCGCAGGTCGTTCGCGAAAGCAACGTCGTCGTTTTCTCAGTCAAACCTCAATTACGTGCTGTGTTGTTGTTGTGGCAGTAAAGACGTGGTGTTGAAATTGACGCCGCTTCTGACGAAGAACAAGCTTTTGGTTTCGGTCGCTGCTGGTACCAAGTTGAAAGATCTTCAGGTTAATTTTTTCTTCCTTTTTGTTTGATTACTTTTGCTGTTGGACTATAATTTGAGTAAGAATTGAAAATGTTGGTTTAGTTTGAAAATTTGTTGATACAAGATATAGATCATTTTTCACTGAATTCTAGAGCCTTTTTGGAGTTATTATTGACTTTTTCATAATAACTCTACTGATTTCTAATTGATTGATATTGTAAAATGTTTGAGTGATGGTGCAACACAATTAAACTCATAACAAAATTAAAAAGTTTTTTTGCTGTTTCCTGTATCAAGTTTTGATTCTTGAAAGAAACAAAATAAAAATAAGTTGATTGTTTTTTTTGTAATTAAAAGTGAAAAGAGAGAATGAAAAGAAAAAATATTTTCTCAAGTAGACATACTTTAACTTCACATAGGCTGTGCAAGTAGCTTTTTGCTCTATTTTAGCCTTGTAGACATAATTAGGTTATATATTTTTATGGAAAATGGTTGTTTCATAAAATGTAGGAATGGGCTGGGAACGACAGATTTATAAGAGTGATGCCTAATACACCTGCTGCTGTTGGTGAGGCAGCTTCAGGTATTATCTTTCTTTTTTTACTTTTAAAAGCATATTGTGTTTTGTTCCTCAGTTACTTTCTAGATGCAGAGCAGAATGTGTGAATGTAAGCTGTGTGAATTATGTGTTTGGCTTGATAGTTCCACTATTGACTCTCTGAATTCTAAATTGTTGATTATATTTACACCAAATTGCTTTGTGTTCATGTCTTCAAGAGTTTTGATTGAAAATATAATTTCATGATTAATATTGTCTGATAAAAGACTTGTTTATTTTCGTGATTCTAAGGTCCTGTCTGGTAGAGTATACAGCTTATTACAACAACTACATTTGGAATTCGATGGACCTTTAATATTTATATTGGATGGTTGTTATGTATTGTAATTATCATGCATCTTTGATGGTTACTTTGAGGGGAAGATGATTCTTACTTGACTGTGAGATTCGGGTTAGATGAATGGGACTCTTTTATATGATGGAAGTTACTCATGATTTATTGTGATAGTCTGTGATACTGATACTGGTTTTTTTTGTCATTTTTATGAAAGGTGGGGTTGAAAGGCTCCTAAAAGTAGTCTTTGATATGTATACCTGTTACAGTTTGATCTTGTAGTCTCAGCATTTATTTTTTTATTTTATTTTGGATGAATGAATTGCATGGGTAAATAATCTCAATTATAAAGAACTGAAGAAGGCCTTCTTTTCTAAATTACAATGTCAAGAATGCATTCTCTTACATATTATGGTAATTGTGTACCTTGTATGTTATTCTACTAAACAATGGATACTCCTTATTGCATTTCTTTCTGTATTAATTTGCATTGTTAAAAGATTACAGACTTGAATGGATAGATAACTAAAGTCAAACTTTGACAGTTATGAGCTTGGGGGGATCTGCAACAGAAGAAGATGGAAATATTATATCCAAATTACTTGGGTCAATTGGCAAAACATGGAAAGCTGAGGAAAAGTATTTTGATGCAATAACTGGCCTGAGGTATGTAAATCTCACATGCTAAAATCTCAGAACAATATTTGGATATTATCAGAAAAATCACAACAAATTTCACTTCATTTTTTATGAACATAAATTTTCTTTGGAGGTAAGTGATGATACTCCATACTAGTAGAAGGTTAGAAGATAAGGATAGGTCTGCTATTCCCATGCAATTCTTTACATCTGGGAGAACAAAAGGAAGAGTGTCTCGGCTCTGAATGTTCTATTGGGTGTTTAGTTTTTATATTTTTTTTTTTGGTTTCATGTGTACATGAGAATTGAACTCAGAACTGAGGCTTCTACCATACATCTCTCATTCTCCTTCATGCGATGGTTGTACTTTTATTCCCAATTACCATTATATATTGATTCCACCTGTTCAAGTTATTTGTCAGCTTTGCCCCTATTTTTCAAATTGTCTTAGTTTAGTGTAACTAAGTTCTGCAACGACTATATATCAGTATAACTTGTATTTCCTAAAACTTTGTATTTACTAAAACTTATTTTATTTTTCCAAAATTGTTCAGTGGCAGTGGTCCTGCTTACATTTATTTAGCAATAGAGGCTTTGGCTGATGTAGGAGTAGCAGCTGGTTTACCGCGTGATCTTTCACTAGGTCTAGCTTCTCAAACTGTAAGTGAAGTGAAATTCTATCCTTTGACCGTTTAATGAAGGAAGTTCATACTTTATTTCTCCGAATGTTTATAATTTATCTGATGTTTGCCTTTGCATTTTAGATTAGTAATAAAATATTCAGGTTTCTATGTCATGGTATTTTCAGTTTGCCATTATGGCTTTATAATTAAGTGGAAGATTGTTTGAGTTTCAATGTTATTATTAGCTTTATTGTGGTGCATAAGTCCAATAAACAGAATTCAGTCTATACCAAGTGTCCAACAACGAATTAAAAATTGGATTCAAGTAATTTTCTAAGTGTCCCTCTATGTTGCAATGTTTACTGAACAGGTTGAGCAAATTAATCAACCATTCCCAGTTTATAGAAAAGTCAGCTACTACACCAGTGCAACCAAATTACATTGACCCATCCTTACACTTGGCCACAATTTTTTACTGGTTTTAGTTAACCAACAGATAGTGCCTGCACATAGGCATATACAGTTAACCTTACCAGCTTGCCTACATTCGGGAAATCTCGTTCCTGTAGTTGTTTGTTTGATTTTTGATTTGTGTTTTTTGCAGGTATTAGGAGCAGCATCAATGGTCACCCTGACTGGGAAGCACCCGGGACAGCTCAAGGATGACATCACTTCTCCGGGCAGCACAACAATTACGGGCATTCATGAATTAGAAAATGGTGGATTCCGTGGAACACTGATGAATGCTGTTGTTGCTGCTGCTAAGCGCAGCCAGAGCTTTCCTGAATCTAGAGATTAGGATTCTACTTTTTTTTTGCCAAAATCTGATTTCAGTAGAATTTTCAGACACTATTACGAGAACTTTGTTTCATTTGTTGTTTAATCTGTTGGATTAAGTGAACTCTCTTCTCCTTTGCTCTCTTTTAACGGGGCATTATTTTGGCTATATGTCATCCTATTAAGTCACCTCAAGAAAAGTTAGGTGGCTTTTGGTTTAGCTGATTAATGTTTTCATTTTCATAAAAAATAGAAAATGAAGTTGAAAATGTGTTTGTTTTAATTTTTGAAAACATTTTCAGATCAAATATTCTCTAACATGAGTACTATGGCTACACTCTCAAACACACTCTTTTGGACACAATTTCATTGAAAAATAAGGAGTCATTAAATAGGATGTCGGGTCTATTTAATTTGATGTGGGGATCACCAAATTTTATGATTTTTGATAAATTTTAACCAATCGAAGTAAGTGTGTCTAAAAGAGTGTATTAGAGAGTATTTCTAACATTTCTCATTCTTTAAAAGAGGCCAAGAATTGAAAAGAAAGATTTGACTTTTTCAACGATTTTACTTTTTATAAATATCTTCATCCTTCAATATCTTCATTTTCAATGTTTTTGCTTTTACAAACAAGTTTTCTAATATTTAAAAATATGAAAATAAAAATAGATAATGAAAATTTTAAACAAAAATAGGAAATATTTTCTGATACCAAAAGCTACCTTAATTTCCTATGGTCTATGAGCAATTCAATGCCCAGACCTTTTAAGTTTTAACAAACATTTATCTTTTTTACATTTCTTTTGATTTGTACTTATGTTTTCCCTACAGGAATGGTTTTAGGTTTTACATTTGTTTTCTTGATTATTAATATTAACTTGTATGTTTTTCCACTTTATATTAATAGAAAATGTCTTGAGCTGAGGAACTTTGGGAGCGGTTAGTCCGTGCGGCATTGAGGGAAAGGACTGGTGACGATGCATTTGGGCGACCTGTCGGTGGCATTGCTGGAAATGTACCATCTGCCCTAGCTAAAAATAGGGATATCGATGAAATTTTGAGAGTTGCTGATGAAATTGAAGATGATGATCCCACTATCTCAAGAATATGTACATTTGTCACATCTTGCTTCATTTTCCTAATGTATTTTTTTTATTAATGTGCTATCTTCCATTCCAACATTTTAGAGATGCATAAAATGGGTTATTTGGCATTGAAGGTATTGTCTGCAATGCTGCATACTGGATTTCAATATCAACAAAACAAGAAAAAAGAGGAGGAAAATTAGAAAATTATCTTATTTCTCAATTGCTCAATATAAAAAATTTGAAATTGCAATTATTTATAATATATCATTTTCTCTTGGTGGAAAGCTAAGGTTTTCTTTTACACTATGTTTATATGTGGGTGGAAGTATGGAGGAAAAAGTAGGAGAAAAGTGAAAATTGGTAGATTTTTACATTGTTTGGATTGGAAGAAAAAGAAATGAAGTAGAAGAGAAAGAATCCCCCCCACTAGTTTGGTTTAATATAATTCTTTTCTTTAATAACATGAGTAGAATCAAGTGGGCTCCAAACTAGATGAGAAAACGAAATAGATGGGTATAAGTTGAAAGATCATATTGTTTCTCAAAATTTGAGTCTTCTATCCACTTGAGTTGAGTAGAGAGAACTTTTATGTTGGTCTCAGTTTTCTCCTTATTTTCTCTTCACCCAACTTCCCTCCTCCCATTTTCTCTTGAAAGAGTGTGGCTGTAAGGATTAAGGAATTGATTTGTTTGTGTTTTGGGACACCCTTAACTAAACAATCATTCCATTGTAATTCTAATAAAAAAGTGAAAACGACAAAGGACTGCCTAAAATGTGCTCTGCCCCAATATTTGTCTTCATTATAGTTACCAAAAACTGCTAAACCATTCTGCAAAGTATGTGAAATCTTCTGCTTCAGCTAGAGATTATCAAAAAGATTGTTCCTAAGGGAAAAAACTATGGTGCAATTAAAAAACAAGTGGTCTACCAATTCTGAACTAGATCTATTCATAATACATATGTTGGAAAAATGCTAGTGAGGACTAGATCTTCAACATGTCATTTGCATTAATTTTGTCAAGCCCAACTGTCTCAAACAAAAGGCTTCCCCTTAGATATGGGAATCTGGAATTTTTCTGAAGAAAGAAACTTTAACCGATTCCTTTCTGCTGAACACAATCAGAAGATTGGTTTATGTATTTTTTATTTGAAAACTTGGTGTTTAATATGACTAAGTCAAGGTTTCATTCTGTTGTGGTTCCCTTTGGAATCATTGCCAGCTGTTTTATGAGTACTAACTTTTTAGGTGTTGTGTTTTGTTATCAGTATTTTTTACTAATGTTTTTCTACCACTCTATCAGTAGTTCTATGTTAATGGTATTTCATATCACATGCTTTACCCAGTCTTGATGAAAAGGAAGCTGTTATATGTTATTTATACCTTGAAGTCAATGGAAGTTTTGAAGTTTTATATTATCTCTACGCTGTCTTCCATGGAAGATAATAGAAAATTGTTAAACTTAAGTGGTGAACAATGGGAAAGTCCCTTTGAAAACATTTCTCTTGAAAATTCCCATATAATTTGACCAACAAACTCCTCTAGATATTTATTGTCTGTTTTAAATAATTCTTATTCGTTTGCAGTATGTGAGCATGCATATTCATTATCTCAAAATTTGGATCCTAACAGTGAAGGCCGAGGTGTTTTACAATTCAAGACTTGTTTGATGTCTGTCATCAAGGTATAAATTTATAGTCTACTTCTATGTAAAATAAAAGTTGTACTCAGGATACTTGACTTGTGCATACTGGTATGTTTTTATTTGTCCATGACTCTGTGGCGCTTGATTGGTATGCTTGAATTTTTCTACATGGTCTCTCAAGGCCAGTTCCTTTGGAAAGTTCATATCATTTGACTCCTATTTTTTCTTTTCTTTTATTGTATGATTGATCTTTGAATTTGCTGTGTGAACTTTGTCTTATTACCTCATTTTGATAATTAATCCATGGGCCAATTGCTACTGTTTAATGCAATCCTACCAGAGCTTTAGATCTAACTTCCATCTTCTTGGATGCTGGGGTAGGAAGAGTATCTAGTGAGGTAGAAGAGGTGGTAGGGAAGAGACGGTGGTAAGGAAAGGAACATTCATTGGAGATAACTTCCTTTGAGATGAACAATCTACCATCAGCAGAGAGACACTCAACACCTTTTTGAGCATTGGAATAACCAAGGAAGAGGCATTCTTAAGAGTGAAAATCCAATTTGTGCTTGTTGAAAGGCCCGAGCAGTGTAAATCTGGAACAGGCAAAAACTTTTAGAAATTGATGATCAGGAGACGGCTGGTAAGATTAGTACAATGACATCTTACATATGTGTGTATCCTTTAGGTTTTATCTATCTGGGTATTGGTGCATTTGTGCTATTTGCAGTTCTTGTTCTAAACAACAATATTCACTAAGAACATCCAGGCACTATTCTAAAATAGCAGTCCAGGAGTGCAGAATTAAATTGGACACTTCTTTAGGACTCAATGTAGTAGAGACGAGAATGTTCTGTTGGATCTTGGATGTATGGACAATTGGACATACTAGACAAGATGGGATTATGAATGAAGGCATTAATTAAGAGAAAATTGGGGTAACACCTATTGTAGAAAAAATGGTAGAATATCTCCTAAGGTATTTGAGCATGTGTGGAGAAGAACTATAGAATCCCCAATAACGAGTTCAGATCAGATGTAGAGTAGCCCTTTTGTAGTTTGTTAGAGATAGAGGAAGATCAGAAAAAACATAGGAAAAATCATTAAGGATGCTGGAAATAGGAGTTTTTTTAGGAAATAAGTGCATTTTTAACATCATTCCTCTTTCCTAGGAGCCAGATACTTTGTATAGCTAAATTCAGTGCATATTTGGAAATAGTGATAACTAAATTGCTCTCTTGTAAATTGTATTTAGCTTTGATTATCTTTGTAATCCTTATGAAATATAAATCGTTCATACAGCTGAGTTGTGATACTCAAGCAAATTTAGAATAACTGTTTCTCATTTTAGTACAAAGGATTTAGAGGTCAATGGTTGTTTATAGACATGATTCACAACAAAACCTTATAGGTTAGTGCTATTTCAATGGTTTTTGTGAATGCCAAAAGTGTGGATTTGGTGAGTAAATATGTAAAACTGAGAAAGGGTGTGGTCCACTGTTTACTGGAATTCAAGCACCTTCAACTTAACACACCTTAAATCAATGCTAGTGTACCCTTTACTTTCTCACTTTACATATCTCTTCACTTTAGACAAGTTAAATCCCAAAATTTTGTTGCAATATGCAATGTAAGCAGTTGTGTAGTGTCTTGGTTGGACTTAGAATGAGTTTGAGCCTAGTTTAATCCTACAAACTTGCTTGTAAGGTGAGAATTGTTTCCCACTTATATACTTTATTTTGGCACTAGCTCTAGTTCATGTGAGACTTGGATTTTTTTCCAATACACTCTTTCATGTCACACCCTACACTTTTGGGCTTGATATGGTACAAAAGGTGATGAGCTTCTGTCTACAGAGACTATTTATAAATTATAATAGAGAAGCTACATCTAAACCTAAAGCCTGCTGTAACACCTTACAAGAGATAACAGTTGGCAGAGAACTAAATTATTACAGCAAGATGAATGAACTATGTCCATCTTTGTCAATGAAAGGATAAAGCTATGCAAGACTTATCATATTGTAAAGAGCAATTTGGGATGAAGATGAAATTCTTGACTTGATAATTTATATTTCATGAAATAATTCCATAAGATGCACCATATCTTTTTGAGTTTGGTATTACTCAAGTTCATGAAATTATGTGAGGATATTTGAATATTGCATGACACTTCTTTTGTTCCCAAAGTCAATCTTTAAATTTCTATCATATATTCACTCTTCATGTAACTTTCGGTTTCATCATTGTTTAATTGACTTCATTTAAATATCTTTGTTTCTCAATATTCATAAATTATTCCATGTACAGGCTCATATCCGGAGCTTCAGTTCAAGGATAGCAGAAACCATTCTGAGTCTTAGATTTTTCATCTTTCAATATGGTATTGTGTACAAGCTTAACGTGAAAGGAACAAGTACTTCACTGACGGTATTACATGCTTTTTGTTTCATTCTTTGTTTCCTTATTGTCTGTCCTTTTGGTGAAACACTGTTTTTAAAAATGTTTTTTTTCTTGTTTCCAGCTTTTGTGGAAGTTGTGATTAATTAGTAATTAGTGTACTCGGGATTTTGTTTATACTGCTTACATGTTTTCTAGTCCAAGATAATCCCTAACTTGACTCTCAAATTACAGAACTCGTTATAACTAAACAGTTAATACCTAACTACACATTTTCACATGCTTAATATCTGTTATGTTTGGCATTTTGTATAGGTTTATGGATTCTCATGGGTAGCTCTGGCTGTGCTGATAATTCTTTTCAAGGTGAAAAATATATATGGATTGTGTTGTGTGGGTGGTCCATTTAAATGTCTTGTATGTTATGTTGGTAATTTTGTTTTATTCTTGCTCAATAGGTATTCACCTTTAGCCAGAAGATATCGGTCAATTTCCAGCTTCTTTTGCGCTTTATACAAGGACTCGCCCTTTTGGTTGCGCTGGCTGGTTTAGTTGTAGCAGTTATATTGACCGACCTGTCTTTACCTGACATATTTGCTTCGATGTTGGCTTTCATTTCTACTGGATGGGGAATTCTGTCGGTGAGTTTTGTTTTCCGCATGTGTTATTATTTGTTCTTTAAGGAATTGTCTTTGATTATTGTCCTTGTTTAGATTGCTGCTGCCTGGAAGCCGTTCGATCAATTGCTCGCCTGTATGATGCTGGTATGGGAATGCTCATCTTTGTACCCATTGCCTTCTTTTCGTGGTTCCCATTTGTATCAACATTCCAAACCCGCCTCATGTTTAACCAGGCTTTTAGCCGAGGGTTAGAAATTTCTCTAATTCTAGCTGGGAACAATCCAAATACTGGGATATAGTTGTATTCCTAAACCAAATACCATCTTTGATGCCTTTTAAATTTCAGTAAATCTTCTTGTAGGAAGCCTAGATTTTCTGTAGGTCTCTTCAGCACTGTCAATAGTTTAATGTATGCAAATATCAATTTTTAATTCTTTTATATTCCAATTAACCTATTTCCTTCCAGCATTGAATCACAGCACCGCCAATTAACCTATTTCAAATCTAAGACTTTATTAATAACGTTGATTATGTGTTCGTGAAATTAAATATTTTTTTATAATTTGATAGTGATGTTTTTATTTATATATTTTAAAAATGAGTTGTACAATGTTATATTAATTTTCAATTTATGTTTGTGTTGTGCCTACTGAACGCTAGTGAATAGTAACCGTCAAAAATCAAGTTTAAGTACTGTTAGTATTTTATAACGGAAAAACTAAAGAATAAAAATCTTCTACTTTTGGAGATTTAATATTTTTACCATATGATCTTCTCCAACAAAAATAAAAAAGAAAATAACTAACTGATTTTTAGAAAAAAGGCTTATATACCGTCGTGTAACTATTTACGGTAAAACAATTCACTTTTATAAAATTATTAATCAATTATGTAAAATATATAAGATTTTATTCTTAATTTTTTTTGACACGTTTTAGTAATAATACACTTTAAATTATCAATTTTTTTTAATGTTAATGTTTATATTTTATATATATTCATATCATGTATTAATGATTAGTTTAACTTCAATTATAAATAAATATTTATATTATTTTTTTCTAATTTTTAATATTAATTATTTCATAATTAAATATTATATTATTAAATAATTAATTTTAATTTAAAATAAAATTTTATAAAGTGGATTACTCAAAATTTATTGACATCCTTCTCACTAAAATACTCTTGTAATTCAATTTTTTTTTTTTTTTGCGTAATTGACCTTCATCTTATATTAAATTGACCTAATTTATTTTTTTCGCTTAGGTTTAGAATTTGGGTTTCCTATCTAAATTCTAAACCTTTTTTATTTATATAATAAAAAATAGTTAAAATATTAAAATAAAAAAAATTAATAACAAAATTAATAATTATTAATGTAAACATTAATAAACAATATAACTAAAATTTTAACTTAATTTAATAGTATTAAATTTTTTAACCAAATTTTAATTATTTGTTTTTTAAAAAATAATACTTATGTATTCATCAAATATTTTATTAAAAGTTAATATATCATTTTAAATAATAAAATTAGGCTAAAGGATAATTATAATCTTTTTAATGTGATTTTGATTTTTGTGACCTTAATTGTAATATTTAATTTTTTTTATAAATTATTAATTTTAATTCATTTAAAAGGATCAGTTTAATAAATAATATAAAAAAATGAATCAATGTAATAAATAATATGATAAAATGGACAACTGTGTATTTTTAAAAAAAAAAAAATGTAAACTAAAAATGTCGCACTATGTGTAGTTAACGTACTTCATGATTGGAGTTGTCTTAATTATGTTATTTAAGATGATATTGCCTATGGTAAATTAAACTTACTATTTAACTTTCTTTCTTTTTTTATTGGATAAAACCAATAATTTGTTAATTTATTTTTTGGTTTAATCTTTTTTTTTTTTTACTTAATTGTAATTTTCATCCTCCAGTTTTATCAAACGGCAATTTTCATCCCTTAGTTTTAAAGTGAACAATTAAATCACCTAGTTTTAAAAATACATAAATTTAGTTCTTCTATCCATTTTAAGAGTTTGACCGTTAACTTTTTAAATATTGACTTTATTATTTAACTTTTAGAATTAATAATAATGACCCATAATTTTTTAAATTATGAATAATAGTTCAAAACTCTTCTCACTTCATTGTTTTGCCTAAAACCTAAATTTTTTTCATCTTGAAATGTTTCTCCTTCGACTAACCCCTCCCTTTTTCACATTGTCCTCTCATCTTCACCTTTGTTCTCATCTTCACCTCCGACCATCCGTGACCCTTGCCCGTGACCTCTGCGTGCCCACTCGCCGCTCGCGACCCGTGCACCCACCAATCGCTTGCGACATGTGTGCCCACCAGCCGCTTGCGACCATCCGTGCGTGACCCACCTGCGACCTCCGCGCCGACCCACCCTCCGCACGCTCACCCGCCGCTCGCGACCTGCGACCTTCGCACGCGTCCTGCAACCCGCCAAGTACCATTTATGTGAAAAGATCTTTTGTTAAAGAACAATGAAGTTGGGATGTGGATGAAATATCGTATATTGACATCAAAAAATTGGTTAACAGTAAAGAATCCAAAAATTTTAAATGTCTATAATATCGACATCCAAGATATGCTCTAAGTGATGGACTCAAGCCTTTAAAATATGATGATGATGTGTTGCAACTAGCTATTGATAGTAAAGGGTTTGAAGTTGTTGAAATCTATGTGGATCATACTATTGATCCTCCTCCAGAAAAGGGTGATGATGATTATGTAATTGCTAATTTAGACAGTAAAGATAAGGACTATAATGGTGAAGACGAGTCTGAAAGTGATACATCATTAGAAGATAATGACTTTGAAGAGAATTATGATTGGACAAGTGTGTTAAATTCAAATATTTTTGCTATCTGTGACCTTCCTTCTGTGCATGAAGAAATATTTCCTGGCACTTGGGTTTCTAATGCACCATTCACTAGAAATGAAGAACCAGCAACAACCACTGATTTTGATGATGAGGATGGTCATAGTGATGTGCTGGAGACCCCATTAAGGAGTGAGGATGAAAGGACAGAAACAAGCCATTTTCCTAGGTTTAGAAAGCCTGAAGATGATACTCAAATTTGTTTTGAGAAGGGGTTAATATTTAATACCAAATAAGAGGTCAAAGAAGCTGTGAAAACATTTGCAATGGTAAATAAAAAGAATTTGTTTGTTAGGTACAATGATTTGAAGAGATATGTGGTGAAGTGCATGCCTGGCTGTCCATTTCACTTAAGGATTAGCAAGACAGATTAGAGAAATTATTGGCAAGTGGTAACTTTCAGAAATGATCACACATGTTTTAGGACCGAAAAAAATAGACAGATGACTACAGAGTGGTTAAGTGAAAAATTCATAAGTTTATTAAGGCATACACCAAATATGAAGAGAGAGGTGTTGATTGTTGTGACCCTAGAGAAATGGGGTTGTAAATTGTCTAGCTATCAAGTTTACAAAGCTAAGTGTAGAGCTCTTGAGAAGATTCAAGGTGTCATTCAAATGCAATACCACAACTTAAGAAGGTATGTTAATGAATTGCTAATATCAAACAAAAATAGTACCGTTATAATTCAAAGTACCATGAGTGATAATGGTCCGATTTTTGAAAGATTCTATGTGTGTCTTAAGGCATGTAAGGTTGCCTTTGTAACAACATGTAGACTCCTGATTGGATTGGATGAATGTTTTTTGAAAGGTGATTATGGTGGTCATTTATTAACAATAGGGAAAGATGACAATAACCAAATGTTGCCTATTGCATATGTTATAGTGGAGGCAGAAACCACAGAATATTGGTCGTGGTTTATGCGTCTGTTATTATCAGACTTGAATGGTTTTGAGAGGAAAAAATGGGCTTTCATTTTTTATCAACAAAAGGTTGGTTTAACCTAAATTATTTTTTTTTAGTTTTGTTAGCTTTAATGGATTTGTTTAACTCTTTTTTTTTTTTTGCAGGGATTGTTGAGATCATTAAGGAGTTTGGTCAACATGTTGAACATCGTGTATGTGTGACACACTTATATAGTAACTTTAAAAAGAGGCACCTTGAGGCAAACTTAAAGGAGTTAATGTGGCAAGTTGCAAAAGCCACAACCGTTCCACAATTTAAGAAAATTATGCAAAAGCTGAAAGAGATTGATGAGAGTACCAGGAAGGAATTGGATCATCTTGATGCATCTTTGTGGACTAAGTCAACATATGAAACAAGTACTCAATGTGATCTGCAAGTAAGTACTTAATAAAAAGAAAACATAATATTCTTATACTACATTTGTTTAGCACTTTAAGATAATTTAGTGCGTAAATTTTATAATTTATGTTGAATTAAGAAATCAATAGTATAATTTCTATATATTGTTTACTGTAGTGCCTAACTTTTATGGCTTCATACTTCTATAATTTAATGTGATCAGTAGGTAAATAACATGTGTGAGGCCTTTAACAAATGTATCTTAGAATTAAGGGACAAGCCCATTATCAACTTAATTGAGGGGATTAAGGTATATTTGATGAAGAGAATTGTGAGTCAAAGGGAATTGATGATCAAATATAATGGTCCAATCTGTTCAAAAATACAATTGATATATGAAGGGATAAAAAAAAGAGGCAGAAGGATGGACTCCACAATAGTGTGGTGATAATGAATACTCAATGTTTGAAGTGTCTAAAAACTTTCAAAAATATGTGGTGAATATAAACAAAAGAAATTGTAGCTGCAAAAATGGGAATTAATTGGCATTCCTTGTTGTCATGGAGTTGCATGCTTGTGGCACAACAATTACCAACTTGAAGCATACGTGGTAGATTGCTATAGGTAATATATAAGTGTCTTAGAGTCATCTTAAATTAGTTGTAAATTTATGTGCAAGAGAATAACTTATTTGGCAACTTATACTTTTTACATCCGGGCAAGTAATGGTCTAGATAATTGGTCTAAGAACAACCTTCCACCAATACACCCCCCAAATATAAGAAGAGCACCTGGAAGACCAAAGAAAATGAGGAACAAAGCAAATGATGAGCTAAAAGATAAGTACAAGTTAGCAAGACATCAACTATTTGTTGTGTGTAAAAATTGTAGAAACGTTGGTCAGAATAAGAGGACATGCAAAGGTAAAATTAAAGCTGATAGGGAGATTCCTAAAGGAGAAAACAAGGTAACAAATAATTTAATTTAATTTAATTATATGTACAGTTATTTTTTTAACTGATATTTAATATTTTTTAAATTTGACCAATATTTCAAGGAAGACTTCAACGAAGAATGCAACAAATTCATTTACAACAACAAAGGTTTAATAATTCACATTTAAGAAATTCATGTTTATATTCAATTTCGTAACTTAGTTGTTTTATATTGCAAAAATCAAAGACGGTTGTAAATTTTAAGTCCGGACTTGGAGAAACATCTACATCATCACATAGAACAACTCGATCATTTGTTTGGGTTTCACCTAGAACAACTTGGTTTGGTGTAAGTGCATCAGCAATTGCACCTCCATTGAAACAAGTCTCACCAACAACTATATCAACCACCACATCAGCTAATGTTTCAACTTTTGCACCACAAACCTAACAATTACAAGTCTAGGATGTGAAATGAACTCTTAAACGAAGACTTATTATGGGTTGTGATTATGTATTATGGTTTTGGATTACTATATATATATATATATATATAGAAGGACGTATCAAGTGAGAGGACATGTTTATTATGAGAGATGAGAAGTTTAAATAACAGCCATTGATTAAATCTTAATGGTCCAAATGTAATTTTGAATTAAAATTAAATGTGATCTTCATCTTATACAATCATATCTCTTCTAATTATTGCGCATTTACATACAGTTGTCCACATCACCATGACCACTGCCACCGCCAACAAGGCCGCCATCACCACCACCATCATGGCCATCGTCCCCGTTGTTGTCGCTACCACTACCGTCAGTAGTAGTGGCGGCAACAACAGGGACGACGACCATGATGGTAGTGGTGATGGTGGCCCTGATAGTGGTCTTGTTGGTGGTGGCGGTGACGGTGGCCCTATTGGTGGTGATTGTGGTGATGGCGGCGCTACCATCACCACGACTACCACCAACAGGGCCACCATCATAACCACCGCCACTACCAACAGGGTTACCGTTACCGCCATCATCATAACTACCGCCACCACCAATAGGACCACCATCATGGTTGTCGTCCCCGTTGTTGCCGCCACCACTACCGCCACGATGGTGGTGGCAGCAACAATGGGAACAATGACCATGATGGTGGTAGTGGCCCTGTTAGTGGTGGTGGCAGCCACTAGTCATGATGATGGACAATAAATGCACAATATTAAAAAAGATATAATTATATAAAGTGAAAATTACATTTAATTTTAATTCAAAATTATATCTGGACCATTAAGATTTAATCAATGACCGTTATTTAAATTTCTCATCTCTCATAATAAATATACCCTCACTTGAAATGCCCTATATATATATATATATTAAGAAACTTATGAGATATGATTATGGATTATTACAAATGCCTATAGAGTATTCTTCGTTTCAAATATTAATATTATATCCAATTTGATTTCATCTATTTGATATTCTTTTATATTCGTATTTTGTTTCATTGAAGATTTTTATTTAAAAATTGATATAACATTTTTTTATGTAAAGTAAGGTAAAATAATGTAAAAAAAAAAAACAATAACAATTACAAAATTTAGAAATAAAAATAGTAGTTTGAGATAAAAATAGTTAGTTTTCAAAATAATAAGGATGAAAATCGTCAATTTTTAAAACAAAATGGATGAAAATTGTAACTAAATTGGTCATGAATCATTATTGTTAATTTAAAAAATTATGGGTCATTATTCATAATTTAAAAAATTATGAGTTATTATTGTTAATTCTAAAAATTAAATAATAAAGTCAACATTAAAAAGTTAACAGTCAACCTTTTAAAATAGATGGAAGGACTAAATTGATGCATTTTTGAAATTAGGAGATCTGATTATTCACTTTAAAATCAGGAGATAAAAATTGTCGTTTTATAAAATGTGGGGATGAAAATTGCAATTAAATCTTTCTTTTTTCATCACTTTTGATTCTCTAAAATTAAATTTTTTATACTTTTGATAAAAGTATCTCTATTAATTTTGGGTGTTATTTTTTTTAGAATAAATGCATAAAAAATTCTTCTAAACCCCAAATTTCATTATTAAAATATTATGAATGATGGATTACAACCAATAAATATATCATAAATGGTGGATCACACTCGTACAATTATTATTTGTTTCTAATTATCACAAACAAGTGTGGTACTTGTTGTATACTTGTATAATTAATTAGTTAATAGATAATTAGTATTGATAATTTAATCAGTAAAAATAATTAACTTAGTTAACATTCAAATTAACAGTAAACATTCAAAAATTAATAAAAGTATCAAAAGTGAAAAAAATAATTTTGATGAAAAAAAAAAAAACTAGGTAAAAAATGTAAGTATCTAAAAGAATCCTCTATAAGATTATCCATATATCAATATTTGTAAATAGTCTATTTTTTTTATTTTTGAAAACATAATTTTATAGAGAATGAATGACCAAAAATACTGTGAAATCCGAGAGGCACATTGTTGAAGAGAAAAAATCCAGTATTTATTGAACTATAGAAGACGAGAAAGCGCTGAACAGAAAGTAGAAAGATCAGAGCCAAATGATTAAGCACTAGTGGTGATGATATAGAGCGCATAAGTGCAATCTGACCTGATCTTGTGAATAACAATTAAACAAAGCGCACTGCAACTACTGGACCATTCATATATATAGTTATAGCTATTGGAGTCATGTATTGACAGGCTCCAATTTGATTTTGACACCATCTCCAGCAGTTAATTTTTCCCATCCAGGAGGAGGAGCAAGCTGAAGCGCCACACCATGAGTCTCACCTTCAACCTTGACTCCTCTAACAACGTTGTTGTTATTTCGTGCATATGAAAATGTTGTAGTTGGAGGCGGAGAAGAATCGTCATCGTCATCGTCAGGAACAACAGTTAGTCCACCATCAGTTGACCATTCAATACGGAGATTTCTCCTTCGGATTTTGGCCATCAGTCTCTTCTTTCTCTCACTCTTGCTCTCGTACTTGTAGTGACTCGAACTCACGTGCGCCGCAAACCGTTGCGACGTCTCAAACACGCGCTCGCACTTCGGACACGTGTACGGCCCGTTTTTCTTGTACGGATAGCTATGCATCTGACCATCGTACTTGCTGCTGCTGTCATTGGTTTCATTTTCATGGGGAAAACAAACAGACAACGGAGAGGGAGAAAGGCTGATGCCATTCCCAATCCCAGTATCAACATCTGACCCACTATTATAATGAGAGCTAAGCACCGGATAAGCAAAACGACGCGGTTTGCAGGGTTGGGGCGTTGAATCAGTTAAACAGTGCCTAACCGCAAGCGCGAGTGATGTGGGACTTTTCCAAGTGCCACCAACAACAACAACCTCATTGTTATATTTTGGAGCAAATGCTGAGGCACACAGAAGTTTGGCTTGGTTAATCTCTATGGCTTTCTTTTTGTCCTGATCAGTGTCCGCAACAACAACAGCATTGGAAACTCGGGAGGAGGACACTGCACGCACCAGTTGAGCTCTTACAATCTGACTCGCTCTTATGATACTCTCAGTGTCGTCATTAACCAACCACGATCGTTTTTGTGCGGTCAATGAGGTTTTTCTCAGCTTAGTGATCCTTTGACTCAACCCAAGTTGCCCCATTTCATTTGGGACGACGCTGGTGGTGGACTTGGGAGAGTCGAGGGCCATGGTGTGAAAGCAATGGTATTAATTATGAATGAGTGTGCGAGCGATGTGGTGAGGATTCGTTGGCCACTTTATAAAAAGTTTCGTGTTATATAGTTTTTTTTTTTTTTTGTTTTCTGGTTTGGATTGTATTAATTTCATGCAGGAACGAATTTATTTGCCATTCAAACAATAATTAATACTAAATATTTTGACCAGTGTAATGTGTCAATTGAGAATATATAGAAAGTGTGTTTTAATGGGGTACCATAAATGGCCCATTTCTATTGATGACTCGACTGATAGATAGACCATCTAACCTCAAAGAAATTGCAACATTAAATGATGGCGTCTCAAAATGAAAGCATTTACATTTAAATAAATAAAGATAATTAGAAAACCTTTTCTATTCTAGTATACATTTGAGAGATAAAGAAAAAAAAAAATATAATAAATGATATGATTGGATAGAAAAAAAAGTTTATAATATTAAAATATAGAAAAATCATTTTTTACATTTTAACGGCTAGATGATTGCCCAAAAATATAATATTACAATTATTATTATAATTTTTTTAATTTTAATTAAATAAAATATTAATAAAAAACAGGAGATCTACTCCCGTTTTCATATCTACATTTGAAAAAAGTATATGTTCTTAGCCTCATATTCGTACGGAGTAGCAATTTCAATTCTCATTTCCATACCCTATGAATATCTATATACTCATAATCACCACCCACACTTTCCATATATATAAAATTGAAAATTATAAAAAAAAAATTATATAATATTAAAATCAAACAATCATTGATTTATTAAAACTTAGGTTATAAATAAATAACATTTCAAAAATAGTTATCCAACATAAAGATTATAAATGTTCTAATCTAAACAAAAATTCTAATTAAACGGAAAAAATTAATATATTTTTAAAACTAATGAGTTTATAATTATATATTAAAATTAAAAATAAAACACAAATAAATATAATATTTTGACTTCATCATTCAAATTAATTTCTTCATATATTTTGCAAATGCTTATCTCTATAGTTTCTATATTGCTTTGAATCACTAATATAAATATAAATTAAAACAAGGTGGAATATCAAAATTAACATATAAAAAGAATAATTAAAATAACAAATAAATAATTAAACAATTTTAATTGAATAATTTAAATAATAAAATTATTATATTAATTAATATGTGTATATATAAGATGTGGGATGAGAGGAGTGGATACTATAGTATCTGTATTTATATCCATTTTCATGAGATTTTATAGATAATCCCATTTTCATTTCTAATATGTGGATTATTATAAATATTTTATCCTCATTCCCATTGTGGATTATTATAAGTATTTTTGCGAGTGGACGTAAGTTATTGGTTAAATTCCCATACCCTAACTCCTTCCTCTAATTAGTCTTCTAAGCCGCTGGTCAAGAGTGTGTTTTATAACTAGAGCACGTTTGGGATTGTAATTTTAGAAAAAAGAAATATCAATATTTGGGAACCTACCTTAAGATTATAAAAAACTTGTTTTTTTAATAAATTACTTTTCATAATCCATAAATTCATAGCTTTTAATTATTTTTTAACGGTTTAACTTTATTTCGCTATTTTTACATTATTTTATATTATAGTTTTTTTTCATCCAAATAAAATTAATTATTTTCAAACAACTTTTTAACTGGCCTGGAACAAAATTTGATTAAGATTATAATCAATTATACATATAATCAATAAAAATATAATCTAGATTTTTTAGTTATCCCAAATACAATATAGCTTAAATCGGTTCAAATTTAGATTTTTGCAAGATAAAATTTACTCTGATAAATTTGGGTGATTATTTAAAGTTTAAACTGTACTTCTATGGTGAATTTTTCACTGCAGCGGATCCAACTCCGCACCTATATACATGTGTCTATATAATTTCGTATAATTCATTAATTTCTTTTTCACATTACCCATTACATAAAAAGAGACTTTTACACCAAAAATATAAAAATAAAATCGTAAAAGATAAGAATAATTTTATTACAAATATATAGTATATAATTTGATTATAAATTAAAGATAGAAAATTTCCTGATAACACAGGTGAATACTGACAACGACATACCGATTAATTTGATTTATTTAAAAAACAAATGTAACCAACAAAAATTATTGAAATTGCATAACTCATTTTTAGTATTAGTAAAAAAAATAATTGGTTACACGAGACTGATGTATGAGAGAACTGTTTGGAGTAGTAATTAGTAAAAGTAAATTAGTAATTACTGTAGTAATTTAGTAGTACGAAACAAACGACGATCTTTAGTTTTGTAGAACCCCGTGATCGTCGTTTACGAAGCAAAAAAATAAACGTCAGCGTTTAATCTCTGCATTGTGTCGTTTAATCCCGTCGCGCGTCGCGCAACCGTACGACGTTGGGCGAAAGGCACAAAACCCCGTTTCGCTTGTTCTTTTCCGGGTATCAAGAACGAAGAAGAAGCAAAGAGAAACAAAACGCGACGCAATTCCAATTGTTCTTCTTCTTTCGCAACTCAAAATCGCTTAAACAATGACAGAGGATAGCAGCGTTAGGGTTTCTTCTTCCGTCGAAACCTCCGTGGCCAACGATGCTTCGCAAACGCGGCAGAGGTAAAATCTCACCTTCACTGTAATGCCTTCCTTTCCGTGTTTTGCTAATTGTGTGAAATTGTTTTGGATTTTGCTCGGTGTTGATTCTAATGATTTATTCGTCGTTCTGCTATGTTTTTATTTGGTTCATGAAATGAATTGTGACTATTTGTATGTGTAGTGCTTGAGATTTTAGAATTAAGGTTACATTGACGTCCGAGCTGAATTGTGTTGTGTGATCCATGTAGTGGTTCTCACCTAGTGGGATAAGAAGCTGTTGTTGTATTGACATGTGATGGAAATGCTAAATAAATTTAACTCGGATTTTTTTTATTTTTGGTGTTTTGGTTTTTGTGTAGAAAGAAGAGAAAGTGGGATCAACCGGCGGAGTCATTGATGCCAGTTGGGATGGCAGTCCCCGGAGCACTCCCTTTGAGCAATGCTGTGTCCCTTGGAGGGGTTGCATTTCCCGCCATGACTCCAGTGATCTCTGGTGCTCTTTTGATGAATCCTCTGGCAGCTTCTGCTCAGCTCCCGCAACATACTGCTGCAGCTTCTGTTGCCGCCCAAAAGTTGAATCAAGTGAGTGTTAGATTTCTAATCTCTTACGATGTTTATCATGTTTGCAAGTG
Organism: Amphicarpaea edgeworthii; assembly: GCA_014843725.1. Lineage (NCBI taxonomy): Eukaryota > Viridiplantae > Streptophyta > Magnoliopsida > Fabales > Fabaceae > Amphicarpaea > Amphicarpaea edgeworthii. The sequence continues at coordinate 2,279,264 of CM026321.1, read as the reverse complement.
CTCTTTCTTGATTAAACTGCTATGTCAACACTTTTTTGTTGTAGTTTCAGGGAAGGGGAGTGTGTAGTTGTTAAATGAAATTTTATCCTAGGATTTGTAATATGGGAATGATAGGGAGATCTTTGAAGATGCAAACAGTAACAAAATGGTAAACAAGAGCTTGAGCATTCAATTTTATATTGGTTTTGCCAAAAATGAGCCTACATCTGAGTCAATTCTCATAGGTTTTCAGAATGGGTTTTGGGATGAGGTGAAATCAGTGACTATATTTTTGTCCTTGGTTATCAACTTATCATTAATACACTGTCTCAGTGATTATATTAATTTTTATTTTTATTTAATTTTATGTGATGGTGCATGTTTTGAGAAATGTGTGTTCTATGTATGTATTTTTTTCCTTCTATTTTCCTTAGAATTATTGCTTAAGTGTAGATGATTACTGTATAACCTTTCTAATTAGTAAGTTTATATCTACTTAGATAGTTTGTAGTATGCTTATGCGTTGCATTCTTTTTCCCCTGACAATTTTTTTTTTTTTTTTTATATTATGGGTTGCTTTTGTATATGTTAAATAATATCTTAATTGTGAGATGAATTTTCTTGTAGCAAAAGATCCAAGATGAATTAATAATTGCTCGAGAAATTGTCATAAATGATGCAGAGTCTTCTGTTCGCTACAAACTGACAAAACGGCAGACACAAGAGGAGGTGAATCATATATAACCAATTCTACATTCTTTTAACACCAAACTCTTAATTTTTATCTTTAATGATTGATCTTCCTCTTCATGCAGATCCAGAGGTGCACTGGTGCCATTGTTATAACAAGGTTTGTAGGTCATTTAAAGCATTTCTAAAATCCTTTGAGTGTTTTCAGTACTCCTGTATGTAATGTATATCCTGGATTTTTCCATAGGGGGAAGTATCGGCTGCCTAATGCACCACATGATGGAGAGAAGCCACTGTATCTTCACATCTCTGCAGGAGCTCATGTAAAAGCTGCTGTTTGATTTCATATAGCATGATGATTGGGTTAAATAATCAAATTTCAATAGATATTACTTTATAGATTGGAATGCTTTAAAGAGTCAAGAAAAATGTCTAATCAATCAATCAATAAATGAAATGTCATACGAAAGGGAATGATGAATTCGTTTGTAACTGAATGTTTTCTTATTCTTTAAAAAAGAAGCACATGACTTGTTTGTGTCATCACTCATGATGCAGTAATACTCTAATGGTAGTGTTACACGCGAATTACATAATTTAGTTTGATTTTGGTGACATCAAATTTATTGCAGATTAAAGAGACAGCAGAACGGATTTTAGCTGTTGATCGTGCAGCTGCAATGGTTGAAGAAATGCTCAAACAGGGGCAAAATTCACAGTCAACTTTTTCCGCCTCACCTTCAACTTTCGTTAATGGACTGAAGGTAGACATTCATTTATTACTAGCTTATGCACATTGTTGTGATAATGTGATATGATGTGTTAAGTGTTAACAACCAAAATTTCTTACTGAAGCAGATGCTGAGTACATGTGTGTTTTTGGGCTTTGATGCTGATCCTTCATTAAACATTGTTGCTCGTATACACGGACCAAATGTAAGCCCTTCCACACCCATTTGATTTATCTAGTTACTCTTGGAGGTTGGGTTCTTGAATGACCTAATGTGGATAAGTCTGCCACAAATTTTATTAGATGATTGCTTGATCCTAGAAGTTTTTCTGCTCTTTTTCGATTTGTAATGTGACCCCATGGTCATCTGCTGTTTTGGTTTTCATACTATTCTAGCCTTTCACTCACTAGGAGCACCTGTGTCTTTGTTCTCAACTAGGCTTATATTTTTTCTTCAATGCCCTGCATCACTACATTTTTATTTCCATTTGGTGGCTATAATTCTTTAGTATTTTCTGAATTTTACATTGTGTATAATGAAGTCGAGATAATCTAATGTTTCAAGCCTTCTCTGACATCTCCATACGATTGGGAGAAAATGTTTTGGTGTTGGTGGTGGTTTGGATTTGAACGTGCAGGACCAGTATATAAATCACATTATGAATGAAACAGGAGCAACAGTTGTACTGAGAGGACATGGTTCAGGAAACAACGAATTCTTGAATGGAGAAGGTACCTTTTCATTTCTGTGATCTGGAATTTTACAGGGCATGGTATTTCAGCATAGCTTATTTTTTTAACTGTATATGTTTTTCAATTTAATTACTTTTCTTTTTGCAGATGGACAGCAGCCTCTGCATTTGTTTTTGTCTAGTAACAATGCAAAAAGTCTTGAAGATGCTAAGCTTTTGGCTGAAAATCTTTTGGATACAATCTGTACAGAGTGTGGTGCTTCAAGGTATTTAATGTTTATACTAGTAGAGGAAAATTTCTCCTCCAGAGTGGAAAGTTTCTGAAATTTGTGCCCTCATCAGATTTTAACTCTTGCATGAAGAAACGAATATTTTTTATTTTTGTAAAAATTCCTAATTTCTTGCATTTGATAATTCATGGAACATGACACCTACCTTTTGATAATTCAAATTTACAGCATACTATTTTTATGTTTACAATTTGAGTACTTCCAGGTTGCAGGTATAGTTCTTTAATATGGACTGTGTACTTTAATTTGGCAATTTTAACTGGATTTCGTTGGATGATTCAAATATTGAATTTAAAACTTTTGGTTTTTATTGAAGTTATGTTTAGTTTTAATTTCTGTGAAACTGAGATTGAGTTTAAGAGGGCAATTTGTGGGTGGGAAGTTGAGGTCTGGTAAATCTGATTGGTAGTAGATAAAATTTCCCCTGCTTTCAGGTGTTTCAATGCTGTAAGCAAGTGTTGTTTGATTAAATTTATTGTTGGTACCATGATAAACTATTTATGTTGGATTTATATAAGTCTTGGGGAATAACTTATGATTTAACTGTCATAGGGTTTCATCATGTAAGGTATATAGTGCTGTTCCACCTCCACAGCAGGTATACACTGCTGTTCCACCTCCCCAGCAGGTATATAGTGGCCCTTCATTGTTAAAGCAGATTCCTACTGCCATTTCACCCCCACAACAAGTTTATAGCGCTGTTCCACCCCCACAGCAGTTGTTGGCTGGAGTTCAGAGTTCTGGAATTGACCTAGAGGCAGGTATCAGCCTAACCACTAGTTCAATGTCAGCAACTGGGATCTTGACACCGGTTCCTCCACCTTCCTTGGTTGGAGTGGCTGGTGTCACTGCTGCCCTCACTTTGGAGAATACACTGCAATCTTTAGGACATTTAAGCTCTGGGCCTCAAGCAAACATGATTGGTTATAATCCCCCATTAGTATCAGGTGGTACTAGCTATATTGGATATGGCGGAATATATCCTCAAGCTACCGCTCTGCAACAAGTTGCCCTTGCCTTGAGACACACACCTCCTGTCACATCAACAGTTGCTCCCACAGCATCAGCATCAAATAGAGAATCCAAGTCAACCTCAAGCTCTGTTCTTGAAAGGGAGAAACAGTTGCCTCAGAAACGAAAGTTTCAAGAATTGCCAGTTGGTTCGAAAGGCACAACAAAACACAATCAGGTCATTGCATTGTCATTGATAAATTCTTTAAATACGTCATCATTGCATGCATCAAGGGAAATATCATTCAAGTCCCTTCATTTGATTGTAGTTTCTAAAAGCTTGCAAATGAATGAAGGACTTGGTTTACAGAAATTTAGATTTATTTCTACCTATGCCCTTTGTATTATGATACACACTTTGGAAATTCAAATATTTTATAAATCATCAAAGCTGGAGTTACCTGCCATCAGGGCTGTAAATAAGGAGCACCTTAACAAAGCAAAGAAAAAAAAACATTTTGTCATTCCAAATGGACAAATAATTTTAAGAATCTTGATTTCATTTAAAATAATAACATATTTCTAAACAACACAACACCATCCCTGAAACTCCACTTCTTTCAAAACTTCTTGGTTGAGTTGACACCAACTCCTACCTTTTTATGCAGAGGGTTAGACTTCCTTTTTGTCAGTTATATGTAGACAGGTTTGTGGTATGGTTATTGTCTCCAATTTGACTGATTTGATAGAAATTAATCCCCCCACTGGAGGGATAGTAGTAATATTTTGTTGATTTTACTCTCACTATTGTTCCTATCTCCCAAGTCTTCTGACTGCAGCATAGGGGATGATTCTTATACTTACATTACATGATGCATGCATGTTGTATGTTCACTTCCAGTTGTATCTAATCTGTTTAGATAAACTTTTTCCATTTGACAGAGAAAAAATTAAATGAACTAAATCACTTGTGGATACGTATCAAGAACAGGGTGCCATGTTCTTTTGTTGTTTTCTTTTTAACTACATTTATAGCTTTCTGTCGATACCTGACCCTCCAAAATGAATTCTTATAACTTTAACAAATAAAAATATAAGTGCAAAACTTTTCTCTCAAACACTGTTGATCTGTAGCTCTGTTCTGATTTCAACATGTTATCTTGTGCTGACTGTTAATGCTTAATATTCCAGGTATTTTCTCTGACCTTCTATGAAGCTAAAAGCCTGACACTGGACCTGTCTGTTGGGCCATTGGTTTGTATGTTTGACAGGGTTTCCAGTTTTGGAGAAGTAGGAGGGTGCTTGTGGCTTCACAGCATATGCCCTTTCCAATCCAAGATGTTATTCTGATATTTTCCTTCATTGGTAAAATAGCTGCAAAAGATGTTGTGGCATGCTTTTCTCCTCTAGTCCTGCATATATGGACTGTCAATTTCCTGAGAAAAGGGTTTACCTAGAAAAGGACAGTAAGAGATAGGAGAAAATACAAAACTAGAGAATGAGATATCATAGCAAGGTATAATAAAAAAGGAATAAAATAAAAATTGTATGCATTGGGTAAAGTAAATTTAAATAAAGCTCTTTCCCTTACTTGGTTATCCTTTGAACAGACACCCTTAGAACATCTTATACCACCATGAATTCTTGGTAAACATAATCCCAAGTTCTTTGAAATGATTCATAAAGAAAAGAGAAAGACAAGAAAACTTGCATTTTGTGTGCTACCAATCAACCCATTGCTGACCAAAAAATTGAGTTTCAAGTGTCACTAGTAAACCAATTGCTCACTAAAATATCCAGTTCTGTGTGCAATATTTATTTATCTTGATATTTTACATCAATTTGGTATTGGGTATCAAAATTTGAGCTGCAGATTTATAGTTATCTTACATTATCTATTGGGAGCCTGACAATAAATTCCTCTGCACCTATCTTAATATATTATTTATCCATTTAAACCATCTGCATCTAGTTAGTTCTTGTACGTTCCTGGTTTCTGTTATCGTGTATGTTTGTAGATGATTTTAGAATGGTACACACCCGTTTATCCCCTTGTATTGTTTTACCTTGTTTTTTGTATTTATTTTTCTCATTTGCAGTTCAGTCTTAATTGACTTAGTAGTTTGGCATGCATGTTGGAACAATTAGTAAAGTATCTGATTCAAAAGTTGTGTTTGGGTTTTTGTTTTCTCCCACTCTAACTCAATTGCAGGGATTGCAACCTCTAAAATCTAATGAACAATCTGATGGTCTGGTTGTGAGGAATATATCAACAATGCCTGCCCCTAAGAAGTTGGTCCAGTCATCATCCAATGGAATGCCATCACCTTTACCGAGAACCATGCCCCCACCACCTCCACCTAAATTTTTTGATTCTTCTGAAGTTAAAGTGCAAGACAAGAACAAGACTTTACTTAAGACAAAATCTGATGCAGTTCCTGGTTAGAATTAAGCCTGCTTTTACTGTATTTGGGTCAATGTTGCGTTGATGCTTTCATTCTTTCTCTCCCTATAGAACATTTTTTGTTTTGTTTTGTCTGACCCTGTAATTTAACTCTTATTTATTTCAGATACTTTGGTCAAACTAATGGAATATGGAGAGGAGGAGGATGATGATGATCTAGAAGATTCTAGTGAGGAATCAGTCCCTCATGCCAACCGATCAATTGGAGTTCAAAAGCCTTTCTGGGCTTTATGAGCTACAAAGTGCATATTGGACATAGATATGTAAATATTTATTGTTTGGTTTGGGACTAGTTCTTGCTGGTTATGTACTCTTCTTTTTGAAGCGAAATAGTTGGTTGTTGAGTAGTAGCAATTTAAAGGTTGTAATTGCCCATTCTCATATGCTTCCCCAGAGTAGATTCGTCGTATGTTGTAATTTTTTGTCCCTATTTGAGTCTGCATGTACAATGGTCTTCTTTTCCTTCTTCCCTCCATTTTTATAGTTAGAACCCTGTTAGGCTGTGTTTGGTTTAGAGGGGAGAAATAGAGTAAATAGAAATAGATGAAAAATAATTTTAAAAAAGGAGAAATAGATGTGTTTTTTCATTTGTTGAGAGAAATAAGTGAAAAATAGAGTAAAAATAATATTGTAAGGTTGTTTAGTAGGGGATATAATAGGAAATTAAATAGAAATAGTAGATTCTAATGTTTTTTTTTTATTATACTAATTTAGTTCTTTATAATACACTCCCTCACTTATCATATTTATTAGAAGAGTAGTTAATTTAAAGTGAATTTCAATTAAAAAACATTATTCTCATAATTTTTTTTGTTTTTTTAAAAATTTGATGTCAAGCATAAACTTTCTATTAAAATAACATTTATTTAAAAGAATATTAATGATTGACTGAATAGATTTTATCATTCTCATGATTTATGATTCCCATGTTCATAATCTTTGGCATGAAAAAACTTTTTTTTTTTCTGTTAAACAACCCCTAAATGAATAGTATTTTAAAGATAGTTTCATTAAACGAGATAAAAGTAGGTAAAATTTGTTTATATTTAAAAAAAAATCTTATTATCCCCCTACAAGCAAATTATATGCTATCTTGGTGGTGCATTTTCTTTTAAACTACATGTAAAGCATAACTGATGGACCACGGGAACGTTGGAGACTATTGCTATAGCTCTGGTTGTGCACGGCCTTAAGTAATAAGTAACATCACAAGCACTTAATGGCTGTGAAGAAAACTATTTTAGGTCGTCCTTGTTTATACACCAATTCGTGCTACCACAATGTAGCTAGTTAGCATTCACATGGCCATTGCTGCCACAACCCACAAGTTTATCATCAAACCCCTGAATATATGGTAATTGAAGCATAATTCTGCTGCAGCCTGCAGCATAAGTATGATTACCAACATCTTCATTACTCGGATTGTTGTTTACCAACTTGAATAAACTGTCGTCCAAACTCCTGCTTTCCATTCTTAAAATATATCTATAAGTTTTGTGTATTCGCTTATCATTCCACGTGCTGAATGGTTGAAAACTCAAATCCTTCTAAATGGAGTTCAACTCCTAGAAAAAACTTATTTTACATCAGTCTTTGAGCTGACAAACTATCAAGTTCAAGCAAAACAATGAACTTATGAAAATCAAGAGGCTGAAAAAAATAAATGGAACACATTTGTTTATCATGAACCCCACAGGTTACTTGCTCTAGGCAAGATGAAAATTCTCACCCCTACCGGCTCTGAGCATAGTCATCAGGTTCATCATTGTTCTCCCTCACATTGCCTTCATCATTGTATCCACCTCCACCACTGGCATATCTGTCCCCACCATAGCCACCGGCTCCACCATAACCACTGCCTCCACCATAGCCACCATCTCCACCATAGCCACCTCCACCATAGCCACCACCTCCACCACCAAACCCTGGACGTGACCTTTCTGTAGCATAATTCACTCGTATCCTCCGACCATGAAGATCCTGTAATAACACTATTATTTGAGATGCCAAAGAAACATTGCCTACTTTCTAAATTTGCAGACATAAGCAAGATCAATCTACTGAAACTAACAATAACAATTAATTGATGCTAAATTTGAACACAACTGTAATATGAAGAATTGTATCCTTATTCTATATTTATTTAAATAGATATGATTAAAATTCTAATTGGCAAAATAATTTTACCAAATCTTTATACAATTCAAATTCTCAATCTTGGTTTTGAAATCCAATTCCATATTGTAAAAAGCTGCTTATTTAGTGAAACTGAAAAGCATGCATTCTTGATAACAAAACTATGTATGTAGGTAACAATAACATGTTATTTACACTCAAGTCCAAGAAGCCTCGACCATGTGAAAATGTCATGAATGTGTCAATTTTAAAAGTTAGCACGGAAATCTGATAATACCTGGCCATCCATGGACTGAATGGCAGTAGATGCATCCTCACTTGTTGTGAAAGTTACAAAGGCAAAACCTCTTGACCTGCCAGTATCACGATCCATAATTACCTTGGCTGGAAGAATATCCAAGAAAAAAAAACAGATTCAGTGCAGAAATCAATAAGCTTCATATGAAATATGAATGCTTAACAGCCAAAAAATTTAATGCTTGTTATATGAACATTTGATTGTCACTTGCCACCGGTTTGTCACACAATATAGCTAGTGACATTGTGACGATTAGACCACTCTATCATCACCAACAGCTACAACAATTGTGAAATTAATTCTAAGAAAGCAGAGGAACAAAGTAAAGTACAGCAACAAAAGAAACATTGACATAATAAGCACACAACTATAAATGAGTAACCTCTATTTTTATCAAAACAAAAATGATAGCCACTCTATCAAACTATATACATAATGAGAGCATCATATCGGATTGCGCAAGGAGGAAAAATACCATCAACTACTTCTCCGAAGCGAGCAAAAGACTCTCGCAAACTCATATCATCGGTGCTGTAAGAAATACCTGCAATGAATTATGAAAAATGAAAATTTGTAGCTATGTTCCATTCTGAAAAAAAAATAAAAATCAGCATGATCAGCTAAAGTACCTCCGACGAAAACCTTTGCAGATGACATGGATCTAATTGCTTGGAAAAGCGAAGAAGGAGTAGACACAGAAAAATCATGATTGATGCGCTTGACAGCAGAATTCTTGAGCAGATTTCCAATTTTATTTAAGAACGCCATTGCTCAAACCTACACGACGGGGATGCCGGGGGAAAATAATGGATTTCAGAAAACAACAGTTAAATAGGAAAAATGGGTTGAAATAAAGTTGTGAACTTGAGATCTTACCACCCTTCAAAAACCACTGGTGATTCTGTTCTCTTCTTCTGATGACTGAGAATGTGTGTGAATGAAGCTGCTGAAACCTAAAACCCTTAAAACTCCACGCTGACCTAAATCAGGGCTTTGGGCTTTGGCTCTGCAAAATGACACGTGGTCACTCAGGCATAAATAAATAAATATCACTAAAACCCTTTACATTTTTTCTATTCCAGATTTTATTTTAAAAGTAATAATTAATAATTAACTACTACTCCAAATTTTTTAAAAGTTACAGTATGTGATTTTGATATTTTAAGTGATGATATGATTATTAAACAATTTTTTAATTCTAACTATTCGTGTATGGTTATATGATACAAAACTCTTCTCTAATCCTCTCATTAGCTTCAAATAAATAAAATAATACGGGCTAGACTGTTCAACAAAAGAAGGCCCAGCTTGTAACTTTATATTCCAGCCTCAAATGTGGCCCGGATTTGAGATCCACTAAGGTCTTGTGTTAGTACTTAGTAGACTTTTGCTTTTGAAAGGAGATATTTTGTTAGCAACAAAAATGAATCCTTTATATGACTTTTGTGGTACATATTTTATTTTAGACCATATGTATCTTCTATTTGAAACAATTATGTATCAGAATAAAGACTATTATAAATGACATATTTAAGATTCAAACTCAAGACATTTGGTTGTGTTGAAATAATCTATCAACTTTCATTGAGTGTCCGTGAACCGTGGACATATTCTAATTGACTTCAATAGTATATTATTTATTTCAAAATGTGGAAGATCTCAACCTCTAACGTACACATTTTTATACCACGTGAAAAAACTCCAATAGACTCATGTAGTTGTTTAGTAACTAAATATTAATACATCTTTGCTTGTCTATAATAAGTTATTTTAAAAGTGTCTAGTGCCAGTTTCAATTTCCAATTTCCCATTGCTATATATTCAACAGAAGAATTCTAAAAAATATCAGTGAGGCATCATTTTGACATGGACAAGTAAATTTCATTATGCGAGAATAGAGATCGTAATTAACATTGTAGATGTTGAAAATTCTTTAATTTGACTCATTCCATGCCAGCAACATTAGCATTTATTTCCCCCTAAAGTCTGTAAATAACTACTAATTCAGATCGTTTCATCAGTACTACTACAACGTGTTCAGGTAGTTGGAACACTTACCTAGTCTTATGATATTGAGGTTGATTGAGACTCAAATCCGTAGTTATAGGACAGGTTTTTTTGTGACCTAATCAGTGACACGAATGAAAATGTACATACTAGACGTGAAGGACAACAATTGATTAGTGTGGAACAATTAACAAATTGAAGGTTGGTTTTAAACAACTTGGGGCACTGCTTGAGGAAGTGTGATCCAATGAAGATCTAATCTACCATGTGACATGTTTTTTTGACTGCTTCTAAGCCTTAGAAATAGTTGAAGATTCAATGTAGCTACGTATCTCTACACCCCAATACACTCTAGACAAACATAACAGTAGTACTTTATTGCTCCATGTGTTTTATTTCTTTGTCATTTACTTCAGGTCTTTGTCGATAAAGTTTTTGTTTGTTTGGTTAGTTGAATTAATCTCATCCTTATTCTGGCTCCAATTCACGTTGTTGATTTTTATATGCATTGTGTAAAATCAAGGTATATGGTGATTCAGTACAAACCCTTTACCCTATAATATAATATAACATAACGCTGGAAATCTGTAAGAGTAAGATTCTTTCATTTTCCTTTTTTCATTAACTTTTGTGCAAAATAGCATCTGTCATTTATAGAAATTATTCATATTTAATTATGTACTTTTATCCTAGATATTATCTTATTTTTTATTCTTGATATTTCAGTTTTTGAATTCAAATCACTCTATTTCTTTTACCTGCTCTAGTGTGTGAACAAATATTTTACTTCAGCAAAAAGTTTCTTCCTTTAAAATGATTCAGCCACATATAACTTATTCGGGGTGAAGGACCATGGTTGGAATTGTAGAAACTATTAAGAATTTCTTGAAGCTTTAAAAAATAATATTTAGAAAAAGGTATTTGAAAGCATGGTTTTTGGTCAAAGGGTGAGAGGATACTTCATTATTCAAAAGAACAGCCAAATCTCTTCTCTTCAAACAGGACTCATTACCACTTAGCATGTACAGATATAATAACGTGTCAACATGCTCCAACCATGTTAAACTTAAAATAAGGCCAACCAATGAGGACCTTTAAACATTTTTCATTTGTTCATCCTCATTCAAAATCCCTTTTTCTTTAAACATTTTCCACGAGATCAGAAGAAACTTGAAAGAGTAGTTGTTGTTTGAGGCAACCCCTTGGTGGGTGCCCCGTATCGATCCATTACTTTATTCCTTTATGTTTTGGTGGACAAGGGGGTTTTATTATTATCTTCATAAATCACATGCCATGACATAAAGGGTTAGGTCCAAATTCAATTTCCCATTTAAAATATTGACCAATGATGCTGACTATTTGGCCATTTGCATTCAGGACCCTCCAAAGATTTCAAGTTGCTCAAGGAAGTGTCTCTTTCAGTTTAATAGAAGAGTTACACTTCCAGGAGGGAAAGACCAAGTGCTCTTCACCAATTTGTTAATTAATAACCAGTGTTTGACTCTTTAAACTTTTCTTAAAAAATAAAAGTCCCTCTGATGCAAAAATCTCATTTTAGAGTTCATTAAAAAAATACTTTGTTCATTTTTAAGATTTATTTCTAAAATTGTTTTTGTTTGACTCATCTCCTTTGAAGATCAGAGAAGAAAGTATCAATATCTTACACTTGAAAATGATGCCACTGCAATTGGTAACTAATTATTTTTGCAGGCCGTATGGTGAATGCATCTGGCTTGAAAATCTCAAGTTGACTTCAAATGTCTAATTTCCAGACAATTCCATCAGCTACAAGTCAAATTTATAATATATTTATTGCCTTATAAAGACTCACGAGCCATTTCAAATACTATTTCTAGATTTTGACCACAATAGATTTCTTTGATGACCATTTACTGGAGTCAAAATGCTACCAGTTATTTGTTTTGGTTTTTGGTCATTGGTCTTGTTCTTATATGCCTCCAATATAACTTCAACTTACATCAAGTTGTAACCGTGCTAACTGCTAAGGTGCTGTAGGAATTGAATTACAAGATAATTTGAATATAATAGAACCATGTTCTTCATTAAGGCCAGTAATTATCTCCATCCTTTTAGATTTATTGCATGGATCGAACACATAAACTTTAAAGAGAAAGAAAATGGAATATCGTATTACTCCTATTTTGGAATCAAATTTAAGTAAATCAATAGAATACATTGCAAAAGAGCAGCATAACTCTGATACTCTTACAATCATTACATATAATACAACACTAAGTGGGACAATAAGGTTTTGACATGGACCCTAACCTGTTTATGAACACATACAAGCCTGGGTTAAGAGAACAGGATTATTCTTACCTAACTGCTATCACCTCCTATGAGGATTTTGCAACCACTTTTGAGATCCTTCAAAGAAATCCAGAAGGTAGTTTTCTAAATCATCAGCAGTGTACTTAATGTTTTTGTCACTAATGTGACTATTGTTCCTTCCAACAAACGTCCTATAAGCTTGGATCACTTTGAGAGATATAGAAATCCGCAAATCTTCACGAAGCTGAATATCTGGTATAATCCAAGCTGTCTGGATCCTGTAAACATCCTCAAAGCCGAGGTAGAAGCTTCGTAGCCTCTCTTTAAGAAGACTTTTTGAGACTGAATTTGAACCCGGAGCATGAATTCCCTCATCCTTAAGCAAGTTGAGAATGGAACTCCAACTAGCTCTCTCATATTTCATTGCCTGCTGCTGAAACTTCCAGTTGCGCTTTCGAATCCATTCATCTCCATATATGAGCCTGAGTTCAGACCCCTTAACCTTTTCAGCCATATAATGCAGGTTGTTCATTAAGAACAAGTGCTGCAAGGAGACTTCTCTGTATAACTTGGACTTCTCATCAAGGTTGCTTTCCAAGATTGAAGCGATTGATCGGAAGTGGAGGGCCATTGAGGAAACTCTACTTGGAGATCCCTGGCTTCTGCTATCTTCTTCTTTACCAGGGCTCGTGTCAGGTGACAGCGAAATGGCATTCTCATCTTGGTCCTTCAGAAGCAGATTGAGTATGTCACTGTAGTCAGTAAGGGTTCTAAGATAATTCATAACATATTTGATCAAAGGATGTATCCCACCACCTACAAAAGGAGTTGATGATGCATTTGTTGCAATGGCATTTTCAAATTCAAAAAATGTCGCCCTCACACAATCGCCTAATCTCTTCAGAACCTCATGACATTCAATTTTAACCGAGGAACCAACCTCATCTGAATACAAAGCATCAATGTCTGGCATAAGGTCTTGTAGAACCTCATACATGTCAAGAACGCGGAACAATTTCTCAGGTTGGTGAGGGCCAATGGACATGGCTTCACCAAAATTCAGAAGCTGCAGAATCGAAGCCTTAGATGCATCAACAAAACAAGCTAGACTAACAGGCTCACCCTCCCCAAAAATCTGGTCACCAAGCCACCTCTCGCTTGCAAGATACACCCTTACAAAGATTTTCACAGCCCAAATCCATCTTTTGATTTTTGAATTCAAAGTACCCCACTCCATTTTCAAGACGTCCTCGATGCTGAGCCTTTCCATTTCAAGAATGAAGAGGCACTCATCTAAAGCATCCCTCCGGACAATGATATAAGCATTGGAACATTCCTGGACATAATTAGAAGCAAAAAGCAAGTTTGCAATGCACCTGAGATCCGGGATCACGGATGGATGAACCAAGTCAATGATATGCTCCTCAAAAGCTCTGCTGACACTATCTCTTTGAAGTGATTCCTCAACTGATTCATCACCTAAAGAGACTATGGAGTTCTCATCAACAGCATCTTCCTCACTGGAGCGAAAAGAGACGTATTCAGGCTCAAAAGGTTGCCTGTTCTGGATCAGCAAGTTCCTGAACTCTTCCTCAAGCCGTGCCATAGCTGTTTGAAGAACACTATAAGCCCTCTGCATAAACCTGTACTCTTGATCCTCTTTCTTCAAATGCAAACTTTCCAACTTCTCAATCAACCGGCGGGCTTCGTTAGCAGCATTCAGATACTCAGATGCTTCATCGGGCCCCAAATCCCAAATCATGGACTGATCTTCCTCCCATCTCATAATTTTCTCCTGAATCACATTAAGCCTTTCTTCAATAGCACTAACACCCTCATCATCATCATCATCATCATCATAAAGATCACCACCACCATTATGGTCATCACCATCATCCTCCCCTTGACCTTGTTTCCCCTCCTCCTTCTCACTAGGTATGGACATGGAGGACAATCTAGTGCCAAGATCTGCAAGAATTTTCTTGGCATCACTGGTAAGGGTCTTATTTGGCCCTAATGCCTTCACAATATGCCTTACTGCAGCAATCAAGTTCTCCTCCCTTTCTAGCTCCCCAATCACGGGCTCAGACTCCTCTACAGCCATTTAAAAAACCAAACTTGAACAAACAACACTCACCCAAAAAAGTTCAAAATCAACTTCAACACTTCCTTCTCCACAATCCTCCAATACAGCCCCTTCAATAATTCAACACCAAAAGTTCATGTGGGTAAGAAGAGAAACCTCCTTATGCCTGCACAAACCCCCCAAAACAAAATTAATTGTTATCATAGATACAGAGCAAAACCCATTACAACAACCACCAAAGTACACATATTGCAACCCCCCATATGAATAAGAAACAATAACAAGAGGATAATTATTAAAAAAAAACAAAAAAAAAGGGAACACATAAAAAGTTTACCTTTACTTCCTGTTCCTGAATATGAGGAACACCCCACAAAAATCTGAGTGAAGAAGCAGCAGAAGAATTGAATGGTGAGCAAGATCTGGAAGGACAGCAGAAGCATCAAAAGCTCTGAATGCTGTATTTTGACTTTTATGAACTAAGACACAGTTGAGAAAATATGGAGAAAGAAAGTGTAGGAGAAGAAATAACTCTTTTTGGAGTTATAAAAAACAGACAAATATATATAATAATATAACGATATTATGAAAAATAATAACGTGGCTGCGTTTTCTATGACCAATCTCAAACCCTTTTTCTGGCTACAACTTGTTACTAACAATAACAATCTGTCCTTCAAAAATTGAAAATTTTCGTACTGGTCCTTGTCCTGTTTGGTTTGTACGACTTTCACCTTTTCTTGTTTAATATTTTTTCCTTACATTATTGGACGCTCTTTTCATTTTTTACATATCATGTAGTATATACTTTGGAAAAGCGTATTTGATTTGGATATGCTGTTTTCGAAGGATACATATTTTTAAGAAAATTATTAATTAGACAAATTAGTCTAATAAAATATGTTATTATTAAAAACTTAGAATGTAGTTTTATTGTTCAAAAAATAACTAATGTTTTTTAACCTTTTTAAAAGCAACTTTTTTTTAATTAGATTATAAAATTCAAGGAAACATATATAATATGAATTGGAAGGAACTATATTCATATGTATTAAGCTTTATTTTGGGGGGGAGCAATGTTTTAAAACTTTGTTCACATGATTAATCCTAAATCAATTAAATAGGTTCATGCATGAATTTCTTCTCTACTGTTGTGCTTTGTGGGGGGGGGGGGGGGAGTTTTTCCTCCTCCACTGCTGGCAACTTTTGGTTAGGTTGGTTCACAAATAAATATTTTTTACCAGATTTGGATAACTTTCCTAATAATAAGAAAAGGGATGTGTAATTTTTTTTTTTTTACACGGATTTATTAGATTCGTGCAAGTGCAAGTGTGTGTCAGTCTTTTTTTACACGCACACGTACTCGTCCAAGCATGATACTGTAGTGTTTTATTTTCTTAAAAAAGAAAAAGTTATAAATATAATGTTTTGATATTTTTCACTTTAGAAAAAGGGGATTTGGTGGTGTTGTAGGGCTAACAACAGTGTTATGCAAATATGCAATATACATGACTAGATGTGATGGTGAGTAATTTGGACGGCACGAATTTATTACTATTAAATAATTAATAGACAATTAATAAAGAAGGTGCCATTAAAATCAAAGTATAAACTGACTCACGAAATTATTTGATATATATGGGCTCCATTGCTTTGCTTTGCTGCTTTATCGGGTTCCTTGTAGCAGAAAATAAGCATAAAATGACCTTTTATTCACACCAAAGTAAAAAAGAAAGACCCTTTGGTCAATATGTGATTTCAAAGTCCTACAATTACAACTTAATTGGACATGACATTTGTAGTGTTGCCGCTGGATAGCACTAAACGAAACAACCGAAAATCTAACTAGTTAACAAGCCAATGATCATACTCTAAATGAACACAACGAAGGGTTTTTTCTTCATTTGTGTTGGAAATCGAAACTAATTAATGATCATCCATTGAAATTAGTAGTACCTAATTTCCTTCCACTATAATCATTTATGTAAGGATTTAGCTATTTTCTTTTCTTGATTCTATAGCATTGCTTTAAATTTTAACAATTTGTGAAAGCTCTAGATTTCCAGGACAGATGGAGATTTTTTTTATCCAAAAAAAGAATACACATATTTATTTGGTTTGTTGTATATCACCAAGTGTTTACATTAAAAAAAAAATCAATTAGCAAAAAGCTATAGAGGTTCTTATTTTAATAAACATATTTACACATATTTGTCGTTAGCTAGATAAGAGATTCTTATTTTAATAAACATATAGGGTTCAGCAAAAGCTATAGAGGTACTTATCAAAGAAATTTGTTGACATCAAGAATTAATCAAGTTTCTTTAAACCCTGCAAGCAAATTGTCTCAACTATTGTTAGCATATTGTCCTTTGGCAAAAGGAATATTTATTTTTGTTTATTCACTCCAATCACCTTTTTAACCATCATTAATTGACTGTAACTTTGCTGGTATTAGGCTGGTTATATAACATTTTAACTGTCACGTCTTGACATTTGAGGCAGTGTTTTCTTAAAGTAAATCATTAAAAGCCTAGACAAACAAACGATTATATATGGTCGGTATGAACGTGTGATTTTGTTATAATTAATGTGCAATCATAGTATATAGTAATTTGAAAAATAAAGAACAAAACTTATAAATCAAAGTCCTTTTTTTTTATAAAAATCATCGGTACATATGTTACAGAATTTTAGTCCTTCTCTGCAGATATGCCACAGAATTTTAAAAATACATTCATAAGTTATTATTGTATTTAATTTGAGAATTTAATGAAAAAAATATAATAAACCTATATTTAAGTTCAGTCCAAACTCCAAAAAAAAAAAAGTTCAGTCCAAATAGAAGATAAGACTGGTACCAACAAGTCATTGGAAAAAAGAAGATAAGATTGATATACGCTGAATTCGTAAGTTCTTCAAATAAACAATACTTGAACAAGAGCTTTAGAATTATCTCAATACCCTGGCCTTTCTAGATTCTTGACACAATTTCTATACAGTGTATGCTGAAACAATAGAATTGGAAAGTTGACCCGACATTTATGGTTATAGTGAAAGCAAATACAACAAAGAAACGTAAAAAAAATGTAGCTGCCAAAGATTGAAATTTCATATGGCACTTGAGTTGTCAAACATGGTATGCTATGCTAACATATTAACTGTACGTAGGACCAAATTACATTAAATTAAATTGTTAATGTTCTCATAAAAGATTGAATGTACGAATCATCAAACCTTTTGGTGAGAATAGGCTCCCACAATATCGGGGCATTCATCCCATCCTTAATTCTTTGGTTTGAATCCCTCTTTCACCCAACCCAAAGGGATGGCTCGTTGCTTATCCACCACGGACCTTAATTCTAAGTTCTAACAGCACAGCTCAATTCTTTATATGAAAATGGTGTTCTATGTATTTAGAATTCAATATTTTAAGTAAAGAAATATAAATTCTTCTTTAATATTTATACGTAGAGAAGGCATACTACACCTGTTTTCTTCTTCTTTGTATTATTAGCTCATTTTAATTTATCCATACTACCGAGTACCGAGTGAAACGTTTACAACAGAAGAAAAAAAAAATGCGCATTCAAGAATTTAGAGTAGAGCCTTTGCTATTTCCACCAATGACCAACCCCTTTTGTTAATTTGTTGAGAACGAAAAATGTCATAAACTTTGTTCAGAACGATAACAAGGCAATAGAAAATAGCACCTCTGGGCTTTTACACTTGTTTGAATTTCCTTTGTCATTCTATTTTTTTTGTTTTGGTGTTTCTACTTTCTAGGACTTAGGAAGAGGCTTTCCTGCAAGGAATGATGTGAATAACTGAAGGGCAGCTCTTGGCTTGAATAGCGGCACTTCATGCCCTGCTCCTCTCACTGTTGCAAATGTTACCCCTTCATACACCTCTGTCCACCCTCCAACCTGAAACATTCAATTTTATTTTTTTTTGTTTTTAAATTAGACAAGAGAAAGTGAGTGTCAAAAAGTAAATACAATTTCTCCTTATATACCATTAAGGATCTTATCTCTTTTTTTGGGCCAAAAAGTAGGTCCGGTCCACAAGGGTGAATGAAATTAATTAGGGTGAAGGTAGGGACACTAGGACCTTTACACTTCAACATTTGGTGGCATCAGGTGAAGATAGATTTAGAATTAACATAGACCAGAAATGTTTAACCATCCTAGGATTCAAGGACATTAACTAATGAGTAAGGAGTGCAATAGGTTTCAAACACACTAGGTAGCAAGAGTCCTACTAGTCTATCATAATTAAGCTCCATTATCCATTCTAACAAATTTCTTATTTATGTGCCAAAGGGTCCCGTTAGTAGCTCTATTTTAAACCCTAGCTAGCTAATTGCAATAAATTTATATAAGACACACCGCAATAGCTACTAAAAGGAAGAAGAACAATATTGAAATGCACTCACCTGATTTTTGACATACCAAGGATACCATGGTATTTTAGTTGTCAACTTAAGCTGTGCAAGGGCATATCTTGTTGCTGTGACAGGAACCACTGAGTCCACATCCCCACTGTATTAGCAAAACAAAAGTGCCAAACATAATCAATATGCATCTACCCATTAATCATTCACTTATCCTTTCTAGCCAGCTGCACTATCTAGTAGTTTGAGAGAAAAATAGACATGGAGGGATACTGATGTGACTTGTTACAAATTATAACTAATGAAAGAGAGGTCATTTCAAAACCAACCTGAACACCCAAACTCTAATTCCGTGAGCTATCAACTCTCTATAAATTGGAAGAACAGATACATCTGTATCATTCCAGTTCCGATTCAAAACCTCACTGCATCAAATGATCATCATCAGTTAATCAAACAACCCTTTAACTCCTGATAAACTCATTTTGCAATTACTAAAACTTACCTGCAAGCAGTCCACCTATAAGGAATGCCGGTTTTGTTGGCATGAAGCGCTTTCTGAACATCAGGCCTGTTGTAGTATATCTCTGCATACTTTTCTGTACATGGATCATAACCAGACCAATGCCTAAAAGTCTAAGAAAATATATAGATTTTCCATAAGTATATAGCAACAATATCATATATGAGAGAAAATTTAATGTCAACTATTTAAAATAAAAAAAAGTTAACTTTTATCTTATATAAAACTGCCAATAATATCACACAAGTGATGGCGGCATGTACATTTTTGAATTCTAACACGTTCCTTCTTAAAAGAAGATGTGACAAGACATAATTGTAAGAAAAAGAAATTAATTAGAGTGGCAGATAGCAGTAGATAGAAAATAAATACCACATGGGGTCGATGAGGCAAGCGCATGGTGCGGCGAGTGGCAGAGCTTCTACTACTGCCATCAGAGTTGTTGCATGGAGGAGCATAGATGTTGTACTGATCAATGTTACCAAATTCTTGATCCATTGCATAGCTATACACAGATTCACACTCATCAGATTCCTTCTGCCTGTGAAAATCACATGTGCTCATTAGTTGCCGATAAGTCTGGTCGGAGATCATAGCATGGCTCCACCAATACGTCACTGTTCCCAAGTTATCATAGTAGTTGTCTGTCACTGCATTTCCTACCTGCATTGCATTATTAATATTAACAAAACTTCACCAACAACATTTTATGTTGTTACAAAAAGTGGTAATTTACTTTTTCAAATCCCACATCGGACAGGTTAAAACCCATTGGCCATTAGCGATTGAGTGTTGCTTACCATGATTCCTTTGAGATTGATGGGGTGCTTGGTTTTTGCGTTATAGTACATGATTTCCCTGGCTAATTGAGGAACATAATGGCCTGCATAGCTCTCTCCAGTGATATAAAGTTCCCGGTTTTTGTAACGCGGGAATCGTTCTAGCCATTGGATAACAAATTTCAGAGAATCTTGGGCTGAACAGTGAATTTAACACACAACCATATTAATTACATATGTACTTATAGTAAAAACAAAACGAGGAAATGACTTGGTAAATACTACTAAATACCACTATTCTTTTTTGAGACAACAACAATTTGTTGCTAATAAAGTCAAATGGACAAAAGTAAAAGTGAATTATGGGCTCTAGGTGTTATTATCAGCTGAATCACGTTTCGGGAAGTTTGAATTACGATAATGAGAATTTTTTGTACTGAAGCAAGTGCTACAATCAAGTACAATGTGGCTTTGTTTAAGAGGTACGTACGTGGTTGGTCAATACATAAATTATTAAGTGATAAACGTGGACCACCAAAATTGGTCCATCGTTATCAATTGGCAATTATGTTCAGGGACACACACATCAACTCATAATAATAATAATAATGTTAGGACAAAGAAATAGTAATAATTAATTTGGTGAACCTCGTCCATTCAGCTGCTCAATTTTATCAAAACCAATTATATTATTACCATATAACATGCTCATCTTTATTAGTATTTTCCATGGCCTACCAAAAAAATAAAAATCATCACCAAGAAAGATAGATATATATGAACCGTGAAGAGTGGTGACAATTAATGTGGATGGGAGGGTTGTGGGCCCTACCGGTGCGGCGGTCGCCGGTGTCGAGGAGGTCGGCGGAGCGGTTGGTGTAGGAGAAGCCCACGCCGGCCGGAGCTTCCAAGAACAAGAGGTTGGCCACTGTGTTCCATGAGAACTTGTTAATGTAAAGCCCAGAAGCAGTTTTGTTTATTCTAAATGGCCCAATCTCCTCAGATGCTCCATAAGCCACTGATGAACATCCTGGACCTAATTTACCACAAAATTAGCACACTAATTAAAAAATGGATTAAAAGTCAAAAGCATTGTAAGATAAATACATTGAATATAGAAAGAGTAGGAAATTAAACACTAAAGTAATATAAAAAAAGACCTTGGTCAAACCATATAATCAATTTTACTAATAGAGCAACAATATCCTCTTACAAATCTCCCTACTTCTACTTTACAAAAATATCTCTATTACTTTAATGTGTCTTCAAAATATAAAATAAATTCAATATTTAACAATGAAAAAAAATATATAAATATAAAAATATTTAACAGATAAAAAAGTAAAATAATTATTTAAAGAATATGGTAAAAAAAAATTGAATTATTCATTCTGAATTCTATTAAGTGTACTTAGAGATACTAGTAAAAGAAAGAGTTTTTATTACAAAGTGTTATTACTGCATTTTCAGTATACTGACTACTTATTAATAGTAATTTTCAATAAATGGTTTGTAATTATTACTAAAACTTATTTCATATAACTATCTATTTCAATTTTGAGGCGTTTTGAAAAAAATGAAGTTGAATTAAATGATTTATGAGGAGTACAGTAGAGTAGTAGATGTGCATGTTAGGGGGAGGCATAGGCAATGCCAGCTGACAACTTGCATAACAGAACCTTAAATTATGGCTCTGACCCCATTTAATCATCAATGAGTCTGGTTTTTAGTTGCTTTCATGCATTAAGTGCCATGCGTGTGTATGCTATTGCTATAGAGAGAAAAGAAAAAGAAAGAGAAATTGAGACCAGAAGTTCACTGTGGCCTTGTGCGTTTCATCGTTCCAAGCTAAGCTATCCATTGTCATGTGGGCTCTACCTACACTTTCTTTTGTTTCTTTCACGGTACAATTTCCATTTTCATTTTCTCTCCCCTAATAACACACTGTAAGTACTAATATCAATGACACAACAGGCTTAAAGCTTAATATAAATAAAAAGTAAGCAACACGGAAAAGAATAAATGTTTTCATTTATTTTCAAGTCAAACTAAACGTAAGCGTCACCAATAAGCGGTATTTAAGGAAAATTAAATGAAACGTCTCTTATTAATCAAAGATATGCACAGAAAAAAATATCGTACACTTTGTTGACTCGTGTATGTCGGTAGCAAAATAGTAGTATTAGCTGTATTTTTATTTTCCAGCGTTTTTTTTAGCATTACCAATAGCAAAAGGATTAAAAATACCAAATGAGGAAAAAAAAAAAAACCATAACACTATTTTCCACCGTTTTTTTTAGCAACATAACTGTTGATTCAAAAAAACTAAAAGGCGATATAACAGTGACTTCAGGATACGTATAGACCATTAGAAAAATAATGAATTTGCATGCAATTGCCATCACTTATCAAAATGCTAAAGCAACTTTGGTGTGTATGAGAACAAGAAATTATTAGATAGTCATAAACTAGTATGATTTGATTAATTTTTATGTGATATACTTAATTAATGTATTATGTCACTATTAGTTGAGACCATATAATATAATATAATTTAAGAAGCAAGGGGGTTATTATAAGTTCTAACCTCCATTGAGCCAAATGACCAAAGGTTTGGTGAGAGGATTTTGGGCAGCTTCAGTGAGCCAGTAAAAGAGAGCTCTGCCAGGAACCTTGTTGACAGTAACATAGCCAGAGAACTGCTGAAATGACACTTTTGGCTGACCAGGGAGTTCAAAAATCCTATCCGCTGCAGCTCCGCCTCCTTCTTCTACTGCTTTACCATACTTAGCTCCAACAACTAAGACCATAACCAACAAAATCACCACATGAGCAAAGATCTGCCTTTGCTCCATGACTACTTGGTGGTGTTAGTGAAAATGAAGAAAGAAAAAAAGGGGTGTGAGTGTGAGTATGACCAAACAATTAAAGTGGTATATGGCTCAAGAGAAAAGAGAAAATATGTCTCACTTGCTGGTTAGTTGATTGTGTATGAATGAGAGTGAAAGGGAAGTTAGGCGTGGGTGTCCTCTGGGGTGGATTAAATAGGAGAGAGAGACTATTATGAGAGTGTCATAAACTATTTTGGAACTTTAGCTACGAACCAATTTCTTTTTTCTAAATACTATTTTGACCCTACTTTGTATAGCTACTATACTATTTTTGGTTTTTCTTATATCCAAAGAATGTTGATATAGAAACTGTGGAGGAAGAAAAAATGGTGCTTGTAAAGGTGTCAGATGGTTACACCTAGTTGAGGTTAGGTAAGACTATGGAGTATGGAGTTTCAAACTTTCAATCAAATAATTCTAGATGTGAAAAAGAAGAAAGAAATATATCATGATCAATTATTAAAAAACTTAATTACTATGGATGGAGTTTCAAACTTTCAATAAAATAATTCTAAATGTGAGAAAGAACAAAGATATCATGATCAATATATTGAACCTTAATTACATTTTTTGGTTTTCTTATTGTAAATTTATGAAATAACAAATACAATGAAGTTACTGCTATAAAGGTCTTGCTAATTAAGGTAGTGGTTAAAGAATTCAAAATACAGTACTACGTAATACTACCACTCTACCAGTAGTAGTAGTATTTTTATTTTCATTTTGAAATTCACAATAGAAATACATTGGAAATGACAATTATTAATGAAAAGTGTTCATTTTTTTTATACTCCAAAAGTGTCCACTGGAGCAGTATTAATTTCGTAATAAATCTAAAAAAGGGGGCCGAATTTTGTTTTTCATTGAAAAAAGAAAAGAGCCTTGTATTATGCGCAATCACATCGATCATTAGGAAAGGATCGAAAGGAGAGGTTCGTAATAAATAGCAACAAATTGAAGCTAGGAAGGATAGGATGAATGATTTTGATGGGTTTCTATGTAACTGTCTCACATGGTCTTTTGCATGACCACGAAACTGTCGCTTTGATCCGCCATTAATTAAGCACAAGAACTTTGACTATACCTCTTTTTCTTGCTTCAATCTCACCTTGTTTACAAAACTTGCAAAATATCTAATTTCTCTTGTTAAATACCTTTTTTTTTCTTCTTTTCACCACTAGGTCAAAGATTCCCTTATGACAATAATTATCACTTATTCAAAATAAAATTTATATATAATAAAATAGATCATTTCCAATACTGTATGAGCACATATATTGTCTGAGCTGCATTAATGTAAAATGTAAATACCTGAATACGTTATGATTCTTTTTATTTTCTCGCATTGTGTTGTAGACTTGCAGTACGTAGTTCACATATAATTAGTTATTTCGGGCTCATGATTTTGGAGCCCTCCAATTATTATTGTGGTAGATGAAGAATTGGTAGCCCAAAAAACATCATCACCAAGCATTTGTAACGTTTACAAAAATAAAATTGAGGAAGGCTCACTCATCAGTTTTAAATGCTCTTGCACTATCCTGCCAATTACCTATACATGCTCAGAGGCCAGACCTGATTTAAAACAACGTGAGGTCATTTACATTTTCTGAATCGAAAAGTGACTTCTCATTTTACCAATTTCATCAAACATCAACTTAAATAGAATAGGGAAAAAAATAAATAAAAATATTATTTTACACCCCTATAACAACGAGTGTGGAGTGTATATACTTAACCACAAGATAAGGGGAAAATAGGAGAAAAGAAATAAGTACAATGGTAAAAGAAGAGAATAAAAAAATGCATCACGTTGAATTAAAGTTCAATCTCTCGAGTGAAAATTCCTTTAATAGATACAAAAAAAAAAAGGCTTTTTCTTTTGAACTATTTTTATATAATGAAAATGAGAAATCCTAAAAATCTATAGCTTCAATTCGGGTTCGGGGAGTAGAGAACGATCATCATGGACAATCACGTGTTCCTTATTCTATTAGTAGTTAAACTACAAAATATATGATAATATAACTAATAAGACAATTTCCATTTTCGTGAAACTGAAGAATTATTATGCCCAACAAACGGATATTGTACGTTCTTTTTTTTTTTTCCTTTAAATTAGAGGCAAGAAAGATTAAAAGAAAAAGGACAATTACATTATCTACTGTTCTCTTGACGTGCACGCGAGGGGGTGGGGAATGGGGATTGAATTCTGAAAATAGAATGGTGTGATTGTTCATTGTTGTGCCCACTAGCATCATAATTGATAATGCCTCTTCTGAACCTGTGTTGCAAATAATGTTGCCCTACAACCAGGTTGGTTGCTTCTGTGATTAATATTTTTTATCTTAATAAATTTATCTAAAAATATTTTTAGGAGAAGAAAAAAAAAGTTTTCCCTAAACTAAAATTAATACATTAGTTTATTTGTAAAAACTCTACTTTACATATAAACTAATATAAAAACCAATTTTAATTTATAAAAAAAATCATCTTGTAAAAGAAATGATCGAAACAAAAACAGGGGAGGTAGTGAGGCGAAGGGAATTAGAACTTGAGCTTTGTATAGTTAGGCTTAGGCCCCATAAATTATTAACCTCACTCACTCGCTCCTACCTAAATTCAAAGGCATTCATTGAAGACTCAGTACTCAGTACTCAGTAGTAGGCTATTTGTCACTGTCACATCTCATGGTCAATGCTCATCTTCTCCCACCCTCACGGAACTTCCAAGAGATTATGGCCCTTCCAAAATTCCAATTTTTATATCTCATGTTGTGAATGTCAAATATTCAATTCCACTTAAATTATGCACTATAGTACTGTGATTAATTTTATATAAATAAATAGGTTGTCATACATGATACATCTTATCCTATAACTATAAGTTATCATCTTTTGAAATTTATGCTACCATGCCAAGTGTTAACATAAGAAACCGAAGTCAACCGTACTGAAAGAGTATTAGTATAATAATTTTAAATTTAAAAAGATATTAATATATAATTAGCTAATTATCATACATCTTATCACAACTAAGTTAATAGTAGAAATGATAGTGTAGTAGTAGTACGTGTTAAGATTTTTATTTTATTGATGATGACATGTTAAGTTAATAGTAGTAGTATACAAGACATGGATTTGTTTTTACATAAACTTCTCACTGAATTTGTATATATTATTATCTCTTGCTTGATACGTTTCCATTTTACTTTAGCGAGTGTTCTTGGTGTCAAGTTCGGAAAGTGTATAGTAGTACTATATATCAGATTGTCAGAAATCAAGAAATGCAGTAATTATGCTACTACACACGTGCCCTTTGAAGTGGGTCTCGTCTCGTGAGCGCAATGGAGCTTCAAATCGCACTGTACAACAAGCGCGTTTGTTGATGTTGAACCTTTTTCTGAACGTAGCACGGTGTACAGAAAGTTTTTTGCAGTTGAGATTAAACATAACATGCATGAATCCCAAGCACGACAAACAAACACCAGACAAATTTTTCACCTTCGATCTCCATTCGCTATTAGAAAGGTTTTCTTTTGCTCATGGACAAAAAACAATGATGAATAATATAACTTGTCTTAGTCACGTGATCAAACACATAACGGTACAAAAAAGGAAATACAGTAGATACTTGGTTTTCACAGCACTAGGTTTGACTGTTTAAGTATTTTGATAAATTTGTTGATTGATAAATATTTTTAAAATAATTAATTTTATTTGTATGCAACAAAAAATAATTTTTACATAATAAAATAAATTATAAAATAAAAATTTTCAGATCATATAAATTAATTTATTTTTTCATAAGAATCTTTTTACAAATTTAAGTTTTTGTTCTAAACATGTTTTTTTTTCTTTCTAAAACATCTTAGATTATACAAAAAGTGTTTAGATTATAGAACCCAAACATGCTTTACATTCTCCCTCCATATTTCAATATAAGAAAAATAATATAGTTTGATCTTAGATTTAAATAAAAGTAAATTTTAGCTTATTTTATTTTATTTAATGGGTTTATTTCAAAAATATATTTTATTTAATAAAAAATTAATTTTAATGACTTTTTTTTTTATATCAAATTCCAATGAAATATAATTTTTAAATTTTTTTTCTCTCTCTCTAGCTTTTATTATAAAACTTCCATTACACTAATCAATAAGAATAATTAATGTAATTATTTTTAATAATTTTTTTTACTATTGTATCAATTATATCCTTATTAATAATCAATACTAATAAAAACAAAACTACTTAATAACTAACTACGAGTAAGGAAAAAAAACAATAAATATTTCTTACAAATTCTAAAATATCTTATAAAGAATACTAATTTTTTTTTCTTCTAAAACTATCCCTTATAATAACCACAAGAGGGGATGGATAAAATTGGTGAAATTAAATAATGTTAACCAAGTTTTTTAGATGACATGAAACAATTTCTTTGTACAAGTTATCTTCCAGTTTTTTCTAGCTAACGTGAAACAGTATCAAAGATTTTAAGCCTTGTAATATCACTATTTTTAGGATTATTATTAGAAAAAATATGTTGGTTAAAGTTCACACCCATTCAATTTGGAGAAAAAACACTTTCTACATAAATATTTTAATATTATTTAGATATTTGAACAAAAAAAAAACTTCAAAAAATTATTGTAATTTGGAAGGAAAAACATCTTAATTACTAAAAGAATTTTATTTTATTTTTTGAAAAATTATATGAATATTAGATGAAATATTTTAGAAATTCTAAGGTAATTGAAATGCTTAACAATTAAATTACTTAAAATTAAATTTCCTTCATTTTATAAATAATTTATTTGGATGAAGTATTTCAAATTCCTTGTATTTAAATTCACTTGTTTGTTTTGATAAAATAATTAAAATTTTTCTATTTATAAAATTTTAATTTAAATATAATATTTAAATATTGAAGTTTATGAAAAAAATATTATTCTCATTTGTAAAAATATATTCACGTTATTTTTTCATTATAAATTTACAATATATTTTAGGATTATATATAAATATTTATGATATATTTATGAACTCATTTTAAATTAAAACATATATTTTTATGAACTTATTTTTTAAATTAAAATAGATACATTTACTTAAAATATATTTCAAAATAATTAATTAAAACTGAAGTTTTTTATTTTAATTTCCTAATATTAATAGAAAAATATTTATTTTAAAATATAAAAATAAAAATTAAATTTAATAAAAAAAATTAAAAAATTAAAAAATGTAAAATTTAAAATATTTAATAATTTAAAAAGTGTTTAATAATTTAAAATATTTAATAATTAAAAAAAATTAAATAAAAGTTATGTGGAGGGAGAGAGAAAGAGAGAGAGAGTTTGAATATTTTAAATTCTTTATTTTTTGAAGATATTTTAAAATTTTTTAAATTAACTTAATTAAATTATTTAATAAAAATGATAAAATTTTAATTATTTCTTAATTATTTTATTTAAATAATAAATTTTATTTTAAAAAATTTTAATCATCCTTTCTAAATGAATTATCTTTTTCAAATATCCCGTTCAAAAACATTTTTAAGTGTTCAAAATATAACAGAGTCCATCCTGGTTGGTAGTGGTAGGAGCATTAACTATTGCAGAAGACTACATTCATATTTTTGACATATTTGCTCAGTACAATAAACTCTCTCTTCGAGAAGATAAATTATTAGGCACTCAGGTCTAGAGTCTAGACTCCTATGTGTTCATGTTTATTTTTACTAAATTTAATTATAAGAAAAAAAATTTAATACTACTAATTATTAATTACGTATATTGTGAAGATTTAATGAAAAGCATAACAGTAGCGCACCGTACCACCTTATAGAAGCTAGAAAAGTATCGATTCGAGCCAGCGAGGAGATAAACAAAGCCCACACCACACCCTATCATTACAAGTTACAACCTAATATTTTCACTATTTTTTTTTTTTTTTGGTGAGAAACAAATTAAGTTAGGTTAGAGCAGTGCAAATCAATTTTGGTTTTAAAATTATAATAAGTGTTTATAAAATAAATAATTATTAGATAATTAATTATTTTATAAATAGATAAAATTAATTTTTTTAAATAAGAAAAAACTGAGAAGACTTTTATTTCACATGAATTAATGTGATGAAAGTTTAGTGCATGTGGTTAGGGAAGAAATTAAAATAAAATGTCAAATGTGGCATGCTGAGGAGTGGTGTGGGCTTATGTTAGTGGAGTGAAGTGGAAGGACAAACACTATTGCATATGTTGGGACCTCAGTCCTGCAAAGTTAGTGTTGTGTGCAATAGGTGATAGGTCAACAAAAAGTTCTTTTCTAGAGATTTCTCTTCTTTACACACTCTATTTGATTATCATGAAATTTCATAATTTGACAACTACTAGTATAGTTTAAGCTAATTTATAATTCAGTTAAAAAATAAAGAAGCTAATTTATAATTTTTTAAAATTAATTTATTAGTTTGTTTAGTTAAAATCGAAATATATAGTTAACGATTTACGAAAAAAAAAGTGAGCCGGAAAAAAATAATTTAAAAATTAACTGAAAACGTTTCTCTATATTTAAACCAAACAATACCGACACAAGAAATCCAATGAATCACACGAATAGGTGCCGTATTTTCTATGATTTGTTTGAACTTTGAAGTTGAATCGAACGTACATTGCTTTTTGAGAATGCAGCCAATTTCATATGTCGTTATGATTAGAATTTTGGATTCTTTTCTTGAGTCATTCCTTTTGCCATGTCAAAATATTGAATCAGTTTGGACTGTTTTGAATTTGGGTCTTTTCGGGCCACAAACTAAATTTGGGTTGATGCGCCTTGGGCACCTCTGTTTTTAAGGAACAGACCAACAAAAAGGTCCACCTGACCTAAAAGCTAAAGGTTCTTCCTTAACAGACCTTGGTAACATAAAGAAGTGATAAAGGATGAATCCTAGAGCACTTTATATCTGATTATATCTAAATAAGTTTGGATTTTGATTTTCAGGTTATCTTTTGCGTTAATACTAGCCTTTTTAAAGCTGACACATTATCAAACACTACTATCTACATAAAAAGTGTTGTTGTGTGGTTCGTGTAGAATTCATTTCTGCCAATTAAATTTTGAACCTTGAAAACTCTATATTGCCAAAGTAATACATCAATTCCACTTTAAAAGCACGACAGCATACGAAAATGAAACCACATCTACTGGGGTAGTTTTCTACCTTTTTTCTTTCAATGAACTTGAACATCATTCCATGAATTGATTCCCAAAGCTCAGACAGAAAACTGCCAAACTTGGATCTAACACTACTTAACACCAAAAATAAACAAGTGAGTTATATATGCTGTGCTAGCTAGAAACACTTTAAAATTATAAGAATCCTAACTTCTAGTGCACTAGAAAAATGTGGCAAACAGTAAATTACAAATTTTATTGAATTCTTGAAAAAAAAAAAAACAATTTCACATAACTGATATGAAATACAGAATTTCATAAATTACTGCAAATTAAAATCTGAAACATCATACATCCCATGGACTTTGCTAAATTGATCCAGTCCAGAAATTTGTGTGCAGCCAACAGTCCTCATCTGCTGTGAATCCACCACAAGAGATTACTGAGAGAATTCCCATCATCAAAACCTTTCAACATTCTAATATTCTCCAATGCTGTTTCCCTATCATAAATTCCTTGCAAGGCATAAGTCATCCCCTTCCACCCTTGATTACTTAAATATGGCAGTGTCCACTCCACAAGCTCCTTCGCATAATCAGCATCAGAGAACAATGTCTCAGTAATAGGCAACAAGGGTAGCACTTGGATTCCAAGCCTACACTCTCTACACTTAGCATTGGCCCACCATAAATTACTATCCCTCTTGTTAGCCCACAAAACCCCCACTATCCTATTATCCTTTGCAAATTCTTCTTCGTACAAGTTGTCTTCCACTTTCACATGCCACCAAGTTCGTGCAGCAAGAATTTCCAACGCCACTAGTGTTGACCCAGTGTCAACAAGACTTGAGTCACCATATACTAGCCCCACCAATGCTGCTGAATAGTATGCATTCACAGCCTCACTTGTACTTTCTTGATTCCTTCCATCTTCAAACTCGGTCAACCCTGCAGCCCAAGAGTGTAATTTGTAAAGGTCAAAACACCTTAGGCGTGGATAATATCTGTTATATCTTTGGCCCAAGTTCATGAAATCTGTGACAAGTGAATAAGCTTGTGGCTTGTATTTTTGTCCCCACTCGGGGTCAATCTTTGCAAGAACCGCAATTCCATAAAGGAAGTAGCCTAAATGATAATGGTGATCATTGTACACTCCAAACCCAAAATCAGCGGTTGAATCCGTTGACCCCAGTTTGGTGACAAGTCCACCCCATTTATTTTCATATAGAAAACCATTCCCTTGAAAAGTTCCATCCAACCAAGGCTCAATTGACTCCTTCAGAAACTTCTTAATCGTGGGAACAACGTTGGAAAAAGACATTTCTTCCGCTATCAACGCCAACCTTGCAGCTCTTCCCACACGCTTTCCATAAAAATAAGATGAAATTGTTCCTATTGCGGAAGAATTCAGCTCTTGCACATCCTTAACAAGCGCCGAGACAATCTCATCATACGAATCTTTTTCCACACCTTTGTTAGAAAACCATTTCACGGGAATAGGATCCATTTCCAACACCCATGAATCTCCAACAACACCTACAAGATCACCATCAATGCTTCTATACTTGAATTCATTCAGCACAGTTATAACTTGACCATTATTACTAGATGACAAAAGCTTAACATGAAGAGGGTGAGCTAGCATGAGCAAGTCCCCAGACCCTTCCTTTTGCCACTCATACAGCACTCGAAAAGGTTCTATGAGTGTTGCATTACCCGACAAAGGGTAACAGGAGCTGAACTTGTCAAGAATTTCCACGTAGTTGGGGTTAGGCAACACTGCCACACGAATGATGCCAGAAAATGTCTTGGACGTAACCTCTGAAGCACCATCATGGCTTAGATAGATTGGTGAGGAGGTGTATATGAGCCATGTTTGAGTGTTGTTAAGCTTAAGGGTGTACTTGGTGTTGTTGTCATCATTGGAAGACAAAGAAAGTATGGTGTGCACTGTTGTAATGGAAAGAGATGTTGGAGATGTCACGGAAGCAGTTATGAAAGGGCTTCCTCTTGTGAGAAAGAACCTTAGGTTGGAAGAGGGAATGTCCAAAGTGACACCAAGGTCGCTGTATGATGAGATTACACGGTGGTTTTGTTGATGTGAGTGTGTTTGTGTGGAAGAGATGGTGAGATCTGGCAGAAAAGTTTGGTACAAGAGTGCTGTGGTGAAGAGGAGAAGAGGGTATGAGGCAGAGAGTGAGGTGTTTGAGGCTTTGATGAGGTAAGGGTGAATGTACTCAGCTTGGGACCCATTTGGAATGACAAAGTTTTGGAAGAAAGAGTTTGTGGGGAGTGGTGATGAAATGAGGTTTTGAGAGAAGTAGGCTGAAGGGTCTGGGAGGACTGTGGATTGAGTTTGAGGGAAGAGAAAAGAATTAGAAGAAGACATTGTTTATGATTGCTCCTTGGCTTGCAGTGTTGTGTGGTGCCGGCCTAAGCCTCTTATATAACTAGAGATAAGAGATTGCTTGGTATGTATGATGGTTGACTTTAGAACCTAAGAGAAACCACCTATAAATTTATTAAGTTTTACATTTTTTTTATATTTTAAATTTTCATTTTAATATTTTAATGTATGTATTAGCCCTAATTTAATATATAATATATAATATATAATATTTAAAATTTTTTATTTTATTATTTTAATATCACAATATAATTAAAACATAATTTAAAATAATAAAATAAAAATTTTAAAATATTATATATCAAAACTTACAAAATATAAAATTCAATCAATTAGAAATAATATTAAACGAATTTATTACGGCAGCCTCTGTTTTTAGTTGCTATTTGGAGATTCATTTTTTATTCTCTGAATTTCTAAATTATTGTTGGTGTGGTTTTCGTAAGTATGTTTATATTTTTTTTTCACCCATTGTTAGTGGTGATGATATGTAATTTATGACACCTGCATAATAAAAATATTAAAAAATAATTTTAAAAATAAAATAATTCTTGTTTAAAAAATGTTATTTTTTAAATATTTTTATTATACATGCTACTCATTTTAGAGGATAAATAATTATCTAACGACACTTTCAATCTGTGAAAAAAAAATATATTTTTTAAAAATGAAAACTAGTCAAGTTTAAGAAGTAAAAAATAAAATCCAAAATTGTTGAGGGATTCACAATATATTTTGTCCAAATTATTATTATAACCTTGCCTAATTTCAACACCTAAACAATTATTATGAAAATTTGAAAAATATCAACCAATCAAGAGAAATATCTTGAAAATTTAAGAAAATAAAAATCTTAAGAAATATGACAAACAAGAATAATATCATGAAAATTTTAAAAAATAGAAAATTAAAAGGTATGAAAAAAAAAGGAAGAATATGTTGATTTTTTTTTTTAAATAACAATCTTAAAAAAGATGACAAAAAAACAGTAATATCTTCAAACTTAACAAATGGAAATTTTAAAAAATATGAAAAAATAAAGATAATGTCTTATAAAAATGAAAAAATAAAAATTATAAAAATATAAATAAACAAGAGAAATATCTTTAAAATATCTTTTAAAACATAATTTCTTTAAAAATATAAAAAAACAAGAACAATATCTTAAAAATATGAAAAAAATGAAAAAATAACAATAAGGTCTTGAAAATTTGAATATATAAAATTCTTATCATACATGAAAAAACAAGAAGAATATCTACAATATTTGAAAAAAAACTGATTTAAAAAAAAAGAGTTATATCTTAAATTTTTTTTTTAAAATATGACAAAACAGAGTTATATCATGAAAATTTAAAAAATAAAATTTTAAATTATATGATCAAACAATAGATGGTGAGATCTTGCATAAAAACATAAATATTAAAGGTTTGATAGACGTAATCTTAACTATTTAAGGTTTTATTAATGAAACGCTAAATATTTAAGATTTCATGAATGAAAACCTAAAATTCATCCTAAATAGTTATTTTTGATTAATGAAACCATAAAATTCTCCCTAAATATTTAAGGTTTCATAAATGAATCCATAAATCAAAACCTTAAATATTAAGGGTTTCATAAATGTAACCTAAAATTTAATTATAAATATTTAGGGTTTCATAAATGAAATCATAACTTGAAAATCTAAATATTTAGGATTTCGTAAATGAAATTTTAAATTGAAACCCTAATTATTTATGATTTCTTAAATGAATTCCAAATTATTTATGATTTTTTAAAATCAAAACTTAATTATTTAGGGTTTCATTAAAGAAATCTTGAATTGAAACCATATATATTTAGGGTTATATAATAAAAACTCTAATTAAAACCTACATATTTACTATTTTATAAATAAAATCATTAATTGAAACTTTAAATATTTAGGTTTCATAAATGAAATGCAAATTAATTAAAGTTTTTGAATATGAAACTCTAATTATTTTAAGATTTTATTAATTAAACACTAATTTTATAAATGAAACTCTAGATTTTTAGGGTTTCATCGATGAAAATTTTTTAAAATATGAAAAATTAAAGGTAATATCTTAAAAAAGTAAAAACAAAAATTGTTTGAAAAATATGAATAACCAAAAGTTAAATTTCAAGAGAGATTTAAAAAAAAATGAATTTTTTTTATAAAATATAAAAAATCAAAAGTAATGTCTTAAGATACTGAAAAAAATTTAAAATTTTTAAAAATATGAAAAAATAAAATTTATGTCATGAAAAAGCAAGTCTAATATATTGTAAAAAGTTGAAAAAAATAAAATTTTAAAAAATTATGAAAAAACAATAGTAATATTTTGAAAAGGTTGAAAAAAATTTAATTTAGAAAAATATGAAAAAACAAGTCTAATATATTGTAGAAGTTGAATTTTTTTTTTAAAATTAAAAAAAAAACCAAAATTTTAAAAAAATTGAAAAAGCATGTATAATGTCTTGAAAAAGTTAAAAAAATAAAATTTTTTAAAAATTTGAAATATAAGGAGGAATGTATTTAAAAATGGAAATAAATTGAAAATTTTAAAAAATATATTAAAAAGCAAGAGTAATGTCTTGAAAGAGTTGAAAATTAAAAATTATTAAAAAACAAATAAAATGTTTTGAAAATTTGAAAATATCAAAATATAAAAGGACAAGAATATTTAGGGTTTCATAAATGAAACCCTAAATATATAGGGTTTTATTTTACGATTTCATTTATGAGACCATAAATCCTAATTATTTAAGGTTTTATTAATGATACTCTAAATTGAAATCATAAATATTAAAGATTTCATAAACGTAGTCTTAACTAATTATGGTTTCATTATCGAAACACTAAATATTTAACATTTCATTAATGAAAACCTAAAACTCACTTTAAATATTTACGTTTTGATTAATGAAACCATGGAATTCTTTCTAAATATTTAGGGTTTCATAAATAAATCCATAAATCAAAATCATAAATATTAAGGTTTTCATAAATGTAACCCAAAATATTTATGATTCGTAATTGAAACTAATAATATTTAGGGTTTCTTAAATGAAACCCCAATTATTTAGGGTTTCTTAAATAAATCCCTAATTATTTATGATTTTTTAAATGAAACCTTAATTATTTAGGGTTTCATTAAAGAAACCCTAAATATTTAGGGTTGTATAAACAAAACCTTAAATGAAAATACTAAATGTTTAGTGTTTCATAAATAAAATCATAAATAATTAGGGATTCATTTATTAAATGCTAAATATTTAGGATTTCATTTATGAATCCCTAAATCTTGATTATTTAAGGTTTCATTAATGAAACCTTAAGTTTCACCCTAAATTGAAATCATAAATATTGAAATTTGATAAACGTAGCCTCGACTCTTTAGGGTTTCATTTATGAAACATTAAATATTTAGGATTTCATGATTGAAAACCTAAAACTCACCATAAATATTTATGTTTTAATTAATGAAACCATGAAATTATCCCTAAATATTTAAGGTTTTGTAAATGAAACATGTAGTATTAAGGTTTTTTAAATGAAACCCTAATTATTTAGGGTTTCTTAAATCAATCCCTAATTATTTATGATTTCTTAAATAAAACTATAACTATTTAGGGTTTCATTAATGAAACCTGAAATTGACACCTTAAATATTTCAAGTTGTATAAACAAAACCCTAAATATTTCATGATTTGTAAATGAAACCATTAACAGAAACCTTAAATATTTAGTGTTCATCAAGAAAACCCAAATTATTTAAGATTTCGAATAATAAAATCTAATTATTTTAATGTTTTATTAATTAAACACTAATTTTATAACTAAAACCTTAAATTTTTAGATTTTTAAGGTTTCAACAATGAAAATTTACAAAAAAAAAAAAAGAAAAGAAAAAGCCATATTAATGTCTTCAAAAAGTTATTTTATTTTATTTTAGAAAAATATGAATAACCAAGTTAAATTTCTAGAGAGGTTTTAAAAATGATGAAATTTTTTAAAAAAATATGAAAAACCAAGAGCAATATCTTAAAATATTAAAAAAAATGAAAACTTTTAAAAATATGAAAAAACAAGAGTAATATCATGAAAAAGATGAAAAAAAAATTAAAATTTTGAATAATATAAAAAAGAAAGTCTAATATCTTGAAATTTTTTTTTCAAAAATATGAAAAAGCATAAGTATTGTCTTGAAAAAGTTGAAAAAAATAAATTTTGAAAAAATATGAAAAAACAAGACTAATGTCTAGAAATTTGAAAAAAAAATGAAAATTCAAGTGTAATATCTGTAAATATTGAAAAATTTTAAAAATTTAAAAAGCATAAGTATTGTCTTGAAAAATTTGAAAAAATGGAAATTTTAAAAAATATGAAAAGGGAAGTGTAATGTCTTGAAAAAAAATGAAAAAATGAACATTTTTAAAAATTTGAAAAATAAAGAGGAATATCTTTCAAAATTGAAAGAAATTCAAAATGAAAAAAAATAATATGAAAAAAAAGAGTAATGTCTAGAAGGAGTTGAAAACTATTGAAAATTTAAAAAAATATTAAAAAGCAAATGAAATTTTTTGTAAATATGAAAATATCAATATATGAAATGACAATAATATGTAGGGTTTGTTAAATGAAGTACTAAATATTTAGGGTTTAAATTAAATTTTTTATTTATAAAACCCTAAATATTTAAGGTTTCATTTATAAAATTCTAAACCATAATTATTTAGGATTTCAGTAATGAAACATTAAGTTTCACCTTAAATTAAAATCATAAATATCAAAGGTTTCATAAACATAACTTCAACTATTTAAGATTTCATTATTAAAATGCTAAATATTTTGAATTTCATGAATGAAAATCAAAAACTAATCCTAAATATTTATATTTTGATTAATGAAACCATAAAATTCTCCATAAATACTTAGGATTTCTAAAATTAATCCATAAATCAAAATGCTATATATTTAATATTTTAAGAATGAAAACCTAAAACCCATCCTAAATATTAAGGGTTTCATAAAGTAACCCAAATTTAACCGTAAATATTTATGATTCTGTAAATATCTATGATTTCATAAATGAAATCATAAATTAAAATACTAAATATTTAGGACTTCGTAAATGAAATATTAAATTGAAACCTGTAATATTTAGAATTTCTTAAATTAAACCCTAATTATTTAGGGTTTCTTAAAAAATATTTAAAAACAAATGAAATGTTTTAAAATTTCAAAACATCAAAATATGAGAAGACAAAAATATTTAGCATTTCTTTACTATTAACTTAAAAATATGAAAAATTGATTATTTTTTTTTCAAAAACAAGAGGAATATCTTTAGTATTTTGAAAAAAATGAATTTTAAAAATATAACAAAATTAGTGTAATATATCTTGGAAATTATCAAAAAATGAAAATTTTAAAAAATACTAAAAAAAAAGAGTAATGCCATTAAAATTTGAAAAATATGAAAAAAATAAGAGAAATATTTTTAAAAAATGAAAATTTTTAAAAAAATATGAAAAAAATTAAATAAGTGTTTTGATTTATGAATACTTAGGTTTCATGATTTAAAATTAATGGTTTTATTTAAAACCATAAGTTAAAATCCAGAATATGTTGATTTTGGGTTTGATTATGAAATTCTAAAACCCAATTTAAATAAAACCCTAAATCCTAATTTAGGATTTTACTAATGAGACCATAAATCTTGATACTTGCATAGTTTATAATTTTGGTTTCATTTATAAATTTAGGTTTGATGATCTATGATTTTGGGTTTCATTTATAAACCTTAAATTTGGATTTAAGGTTTCATTATGAAACACTAAATCTTAATTTAAATAAAATCATAGATTCTAATTTAGAGTTTCATAGTTTAGGATTTATTAATGAAACTCTAAATGCACAGGATATCATGTTTTATAACTTAAGGTTTAATTTATGAAATCTTAAATATTTAAAGTTTTATTTATGAAATCCTAAATCACAAATTAGGTTCTTATGATTTATGATTAAGGATTCATTTATAAAACCCTAAATTATGATTTACGCTTACATAATTTAAGATTGATGATTTTATTTATGAAATTCTAAATTAGACTATAAGATTTAATTAATGAAATCTTAAATAAAACTGAAAATCTATATGATTTTGTAGTTTATGATTTAAAATTTCATCTCTAATATCCTAAAACATAAATTAAAATTTCATGATTTATAATTTAAGGTCTCATTTATAAAACCTTACGTTTAGATATTGGTTTCATTATTTAAAATACAACCATAAACCTTAATTTAGAATAACATTGTCTCTTTTTTATTAAAATTTTCATTTTTTAAAATTTTTTAATGACATACCTATTGTTTTTAATTTTTTTTTCAAAAAATAGTTTTTATTTTTGCATAACTTTCCAGAGATTACTCTTGTTTTAAAAAAAATCAAATATTAGATTAAATATTGTTTTTAGATTTTAAAAAATTAAATATTGTTTCTAGATTTTAAAAATTTTCCTTTTAAAAAAAATCAAATCATTTCTCCTTTTTTTATTTTGTAATTTTTAATTGTTTTAAAATTTTCATGACATATATCTTGTTTTTACATATTTTTAAAAATTTCATTTTTTTTTCAAAATTTCAAGAGACTGTACTCTTTTTTTTTTTCATATTTTTAAAACTTTCTTTTTTTTTTCAAAACTTCAATACATTACTTTTGATTTTTCATATTTAAAAAAATTTAATTCTTAATAATTTTCAAGATATTTATCTAATTTTTTCATATATTTTGAAATTTTTATTTTTTTCAAAATTTTAAAACATTCCAATTGTTTTCCTTTTTTTTTTTTTTAAACAATTTGCTAGTTTTTAAGACATTCTATTTGTTTTTCATATTTTTTTTAATTTTCTTTTTTTTTCAAATTTTTTAGATATTACTCTTGTTTTGTGATAATTTATTAAATTTTCATTATTTTAAAAAAATTCAATACATTCCTATTTTTTTTTCAATTTTCTTTTTATCAAATTTTCAAGAAATTACTTTTTTTTTTTCATATTTTTCAAAATTTTTATTTTTAAAATAAATTAAAAACATTCGTCTTGCCCTTTTATTATTTTTACTTTTTTGAAATTTTCAAAACATTTGTTTTAAGTTTTCATATTTATATGATTTTTATTTTTTATAAATTTTCAAGACATTACTATTGTGTTTTTATATTTTTAAAATTTTTATTTTATTCAAATTTTTAAGATATTTTTTTTTTCATATTTTCAATTTATTTTCAAATTTTCAAGAAAGTACTCTACTTTTTTTTTTATATTTTTAAAATAATTTCAAGATATTTCTCTTATTTTTTTCATTATTTTAAAATTTTAAAGATATTGCTCTTATTTTTATTTTTATGTTAAAAAAATCATTTTTTTTCAAATTTTGAAAACATTTCCCTTGTTTTTATTTTTTTAAAATACTTTTTTTCAATTTTTTCTAAACATTACTCTTGTGTTTTTATTTTTATATATTTCAATTTTTTCAAATTTTCAAGACATTATCCTTTCTTTTTAGTTTGAAAAATTTTCATTTTTTTTTTATTTTCAACACATTTTTCTTATTTTTTCATATATTTAAAATTTTCAAGATATTTTTCCTGTTTTTCAATATTTTAAAAAAAATTAAAAAAATCAAGATATTCTTCTTGGTTGTACATATTTTTAATATATTTTTTTTAAATTATCAAGATGTCACTCTTTTTTTTTATATTTTCATTTTTTTAAATTTTAATGATATTATTCTTGTTTTTTCATTTTTTCAAATAGTCAAAACATTACTATTGTTTTTTCTTATTTTTAAAACTTTCCATTTTTTTCAAAATTTTAGGTCGTTACTCTTATTTTTTAATATTTTTTAAAAGTTTTCATTTGTTAGGAACATTCTACTTATTTTTCATTTATATTTTTTAAAATTTTCAATTTTTAATAATGTTTAATACGTTTCACTTATTTTTTCATTATTTTAAAATTTTTTAAATAAATTTCAAGACATTACTCTTATTTGTTTTGTCTTATTTGTTAAAAATTTCTTTTTTTAAAAAATTTTAAGAAATTATTTTTGTTTTTGGCATTTTTAAATTTTTTCAACATATTACTGTATTATAGTTTTGTCATATTTTCAAAATTCTAACATATTAGGTTGTGGCCGAAATTAAATCTTGTCGGGTGCATACTATATTAGGTTAGAAATACTTGAGAAATTATAGAAGCACTAGAAAATATTGCAAAGAGCACAGTCTATTAATTCTTGAAAATTTAAACCACCATAACAACACAATAACCTGATATGAGCCACAAATTTTCATAACTTATTGCAAAGGATAACATTGAAACATAATATTATGTGGACATTGCTCAAAACTTATTATGTGCATCCATCAATCACTAGTCCTCATCGTCTACTATGAATCCACCACAAGAGATTAGTGAATGAGTTTCCATCATCAAAGCCTTTCAACATTCTTATATTCTTCAAAGCTGTTTTCTTATCATAAATTCCCTGCAAGGCATGGGTCATTCCCTTCCACCCTTCACTACGTGCAGAAGGTAGTGTCCACTCCACAAGCTCCTTCGCATATTCAGCATCAGAAAACAATGTCTCAGTAATAGGCAACAATGGTAGCACTTGGATTCCAAGCCTACACTCTCTACACTCAGCACCAGCCCACCATAACTTACTATCCCTCTTGTTGGCCCACAAAATCCCCACTACCCTATTCTCCTTTGCAAATTCTTCTTCATACAAGTTGTCTTTCTCTTTCACATGCCACCAAGTTTGTGCAGCAAGAATTTCCAACGCTGCTAGCGTTGACCCAGTGCCAACAAGGCTTGAGTCACCATATGCTAAACCTACCAACGCTGCTGAATAGTATGCAGTCACAGCCTCACTTGTACTTTCTTGATTCCTTCCATCTTCAAATTCTGTCAACCCTGCAGCCCAAGAGTGCAATTTGTAAAGGTCAAAATTCCTTAGACGTGGATAATATCTGTTATATCTTTGGCCCAAGTTCATGAAATCTGTGACAAGTGAATAAATTTGTGGCTTGTACTTTTGTCCCCATTGAGGGTCAATCTTTGCAAGAACCGCAATTCCATAGAGGAAGTTCCCCAAATGGTAATGGTGATCATTGTAAATTCCAAACCCAAAATCAGCGGTTGAATCCGTTGACCCCAGTTTGGTGACAAGTCCACCCCATTTATTTTCATATAGAAAACCGTTCCCTTGAAAAGTTCCATCCAACCAAGGCTCAATAGTATCTTTCAGAAACTTGTTAATTGAGGGAATCACC
Source organism: Amphicarpaea edgeworthii (assembly GCA_014843725.1). Classification (NCBI taxonomy): domain Eukaryota; kingdom Viridiplantae; phylum Streptophyta; class Magnoliopsida; order Fabales; family Fabaceae; genus Amphicarpaea; species Amphicarpaea edgeworthii. The sequence continues at coordinate 2,237,129 of CM026321.1, read as the reverse complement.
TTCGGAAAAGACACTTCTTCTGCTATCAACGCCAACCTTGCAGCCCTTCCAACAAGCTTCCCATAAAAATAAGATGAAATTGTTGTTATTGCTGAAGAATTCAGCCCTTGCACATCCTTAACAAGCGCTGTAACAATCTCATTATATGACTCTTTCTCCACACCTTTGTTAGAATACCATGTTAATGGAATAGGATCCGTTTCCAACAACCATGAATCTCCAACAACACCAAGAAGATCACCATCAATGCTTCTATACTTAAAATCACGAAGCAGACCATTCTTAGTAGATGATAAAAGCTTAACATGAAGAGGGTGAGCCAGCATGAGCAAGTTCCCAGACCCTTCCTTTTGCCATTGATACACCACACGAAAAGGCTTCTCGAGTGTTGCATTACCCGACACAGGGTAACAAGAGCTGAACTTGTCGAGAATCGCCACGTTATTGGGTTTAGGCAACACTGCTACACGAATGATGCCAGAAAATGGCTTGGATGTAACCTTGGAAGCAGCATCACGATTCAAATGGATTGGGGAGGAGGTGTATATGAGCCATGTCTGAGTGTTGTTAAGCTTAAGGGTGTACTTGGTGTTGTTGTCATTATTGGAAGACAAAGAAACTATGTTGTGCACTGTTGTGATGGAGAGAGATGTTGGAGATGTCACAGAAGCAGTTATATAAGGGCTTCCTCTTGAGGGAAAGAACCTTAGGTTGGAAAGGGGTATCTCCAAAGTGACACCAAGGTCGCTGTACGATGAGATTACACGGTTGTTTTGTTGATGTGAGTTTGTTTGAATGGAAGAGATGGTGATATCTGGCACAAAAGCTTGGTATAAGAGTGCTGTAGTGAAGAGGAGAAGAGGGTATGAGGCGGAGAGTGAGGTGTTTGAGGTTTGGATGAGGTAAGGGTGAATGTACTCAGCTTGGTCCCCGTTTGGAATAACGAAGTTTTGGAAGAAAGAGTTTGTGGGAAGTGGAGATGAAAGAAGGTTTTGGGAGAAGTAGGTTGAAGGGTCTGGAAGGACTGTGGATTGAGTTTGAGGGAAAAGAAAAGAATTAGAAGACATTATTACACTGTTTGTGGAGAAGAGAAGAGAAGTGCTTGGAATATTTGTGAATGCACTTGCAATGGCATAAGCCTCTTATATAAGCAAAGATGAGAAGAAATTGTTTGGCATGAAAGTTGACTTTAAAACCAAGATAAATTCCATTTTGCGGTTCTCCCACTTCAAACTTTTTTTTATGTGTCATATCAATCAAAGTAGTTTAAGAAAAAAGTGTGTAATCAACTCGTAGATTAGTACCGGTTGGTTTTGGAAATCTTTATTGTGCTTTAGTAATTATGTAATTGGACCCATCTTTATTTTCAAAGACTTTTTTTTCAGCCTAGAACAAACCATGCATTAATGAGTTACCAGAAAAAAAGATACACGAGTTACATATATCTTTCAAGAAAAAAATAGTTAAATATAAAAAAAATTATTCATTATATATTTCTTTAATTTTGTTAAAAAAGTTTCCTAATTGCAGGGTTTAGTCCCACATCTTTTGAGGACGTTATATATTTAATTAATATATAACAACAAATGTATATCTTATTATTATAGGATAAAATATTTGCACCAAAAAAAAGATTATAGGATAAAATAATCTCTTTATACACTTTCTTTCTCATAGTCTCATATTTTTAGCTTTTATATCAAATCAAATTCTTCTATACTTAATTATTCTATTCAATAGAAATTTTTATTTTCTAATTCTTGATTTTTTCAATAACAAAATTATAAATTTAAAAAAAAATATTTTGAGTTATTGTTTAGTAATATATCTACAAATACTCACAAAAGTAAAAACCAGTGTGGGATGAATATTTCTGGAGTGGAGGCATAGAAAGATGGTCTCTTCGCCAACCCCTTAAAATATACTCACACTAGAACCCTAACAGGTACTACTCATTAGGTATGAAGTCAATTAACAATGTTAACCATCATTGACTTAAATTAAATTATATTTTTTAAACAATTCAAACAAACTATATATATAAATTAGAGACGTACATGCATATTGGATTGTACATGCTATTTGTACATGCATATATAACAAAAAAATGGTTTTAATTCTTATTAGAAAGTAAAGATTTATTGATTTTTTTTTTAAAAAAAAATAGGAACTTTGTTAAATAAATAAATAAACTATGAACGTATTTTAAAACTCAATAAAAAAAAATACCTAGAATTTAATGTAGTTTTCATTTAGATATTTGTTTGGTACACGCACTTTTTCTACATAAATTTTAGTCAAACCTTTACGTAGTTGTTAACATCGTGCCTTGTACGTGAGGTTTTATATTTTGATTGTTTGATGATATATATTCTTCATTTTTAATGCATCGTCTTTAAAAATGAAAATTGAAAAAAAAAGTTCCCTATTAAATATTTTTATGATAGGCAAAAGTATTATATTAATTAAGTATAAAGAAGTGTACCTCAGAAATAAAGTGCACAAGCCATACAGCACCAAGGCCAGAGAAATTGATCGAGTAAACAGAACCAGGGCGATGGCCCATCCACTTCTATTTTTGTCCCTTTAAAGTCTAGCACTTAGTACCATAGTATTATATATAATATATAATAAACCTGTCTTTAGGTGAATTTCGCTGTCATATTCACCGTATTTTAAAACCTTGGTTATGTTAAAAAAAAAAAAAAAAACTTAAAAAATCATAGGACCTGAATTTCTAGTGCACTAGAAATCATCATGGGAAGGAGCAAAGTCTATTAAATTCTTGAAAATTTTAAAAACAAATTTGAAGCACAATATAACAATAACTGATATGACTTTGCTCAAGACTTATTATGTGCATCCATCAGTACTCCTCCTCATCTGCTGTGAATCCACCACAAGAGATTAGTGAACGAGTTCCCATCATCAAAACCTTTCAACATTCTTATATTCTCCAATGCTGCTTCCTTTTCATAAATTCCCTGCAAGGTCCAAAGTGACACCAAGATCGCTGTAGGATGAGATTACACGGTTTTGTTGATGTGAGCTTGTTTGAGTAGAAGAGATAGTGATATCTGCCACAAAAGTTTGGTACAACAGTGCTGTGGTGAAGAGGAGAATAGGGTATGAGGCAGAGAGTGAGGTGTTTGAGGCTTTGATGAGATAAGGGTGAATGTACTCAGCTTGAGATCCGTTTGGAATGACAAAGTTTTGGAAGAAAGAGTTTGTGGGGAGTGGAGATGAAATGAGGTTTGGGGAGAAGTGGGTTGAAGAGTTTGGGAGGACTGTGGATTGAGTTTGTGGGAAGACAAAAGAATTTGAAGACATTGTTGCAATATTGTTGTGTGGTGCTGATCTACTAGTCCCTCTTATAAAGTAAAAGAAAAGAAACTGTTTAGAACATGATGGTTGACTTTATAACCAAGAGAAATGTTAGAATTAAAATAAATTCAATTAATTATTATGAAAATGTTTAATACATCCCATTTTTGGGTATCTGCCGGTAAAGAAAGAGAGAGAGAAATAAAATAAATAATTAAAAAAAGAGGAAGAAATTAATAATTGTAATAAATGATATGATAAAAATAAAAAAAAATTAAAAATTAAAAAATATATAAGAGATTGTTTAGAAATTTATAATCATGGTCCTATGGTCCTATACAGTCTTTATTATTAAAAGAATTTTCATTAAAAATAAGATAAACTGTGTTGGTTTTATTTCTTAGTCAATTAATTATAATAAAACATCCCATTTTTGGTTTTTTTTAAAAACTATTTTTGGGTTTAAAGGTGGAAGAAAAGCGAGAAATAAAGATAAAAAAAAAAAAGGAAGAAAAAGACATTAATAGATGTAATAAAAAATAAAAAATAATTTTAAAATCCATATTATTATAAGGATAAATGATGTAATAAAAACATATAAAAAATATTACAACATATTATCTACTGTGAATTCTTTGTTAAAAAAATCTATTGTGAATTCTTTGCAAACTACTGATATTTTTGGAGAAATGATATAACCTCCGAATTCAAAAGGCTTAATAAACCTCCGATCCATTTAAAAATTGACACTTAAGTATTAATTTTTTTTTTATGAAACACTTGAGTATTAATTTGATTTAACATTTTAATAAATTGAGCTCTTTCCAACTTGCCCACACATTTACACGCACAAACTTGGCGAGATGCTCTGGATATATGTAGTTCTTTTGTTTTTCTATTTTGTATCGAAGCTGTAAGATGTACACCGCAGAGACCAATATTAATATATGACTGTACTTTTTGGGAAATATTTTTTTTTTAAAGGAGAAATTGAATAAATATTGATGTAATGGTTAAAGAGGTATCATGATCTTAATTATTAGTGCAGCATCCGGCTTAGCAAGATTCTCGCTTAATTATTAGTGCAGCATCAGATGAGTTTAACTTTTAATTATAAAGTTAACCTAGAAAAATATATTCAGAAAAACACATTAAAATTTACATGTAATGATATTCCATTAGCAAAACACATACTTTTAATGATGTGATCAATGGTCAATTTTATACCTTTTTTGGTTTATTTTATTTTATAATATACAATTAAGTAATAACACAACGAATTTCACAAAAAAAAAAGAAGGTAATAACACGATGCTCATAGTTGCATGTAAAAACTTATCAACCAAAGGAAACAAGACATTGCGCAGGAAACTGATTATATTCTACGATTTTATTGAACAAATCAAACTAGAATACACAAGTATGGCGCTGGACATCAAATATCTGCTGCTGCATTCTTCTGCAGAGTCATCATCATCACCAAGCCCCCTAACCTAATCAGGAAAGGAGCATCGAAAATTGGGGGCACAAACTATATTACAATGTACAGGGAAGGAGGGGAGAGGAGGTTGATTAAGTACAATTTCCAACTCAACCTAAGAGCAGTCCACAAAAAAGGACTCCATGCTAAATCACCACAAATTACAATATTTTCTAAGATTACTTTACTATGTCAAACTAGCACAGTCTCACCAGGATGAACGGCTAGCATGATGGCGGTTGAAGTTGCTTGAGCCTCCGTACAACATGTTTCATTGAAGGTCTGGTTGAGAGAGAGTCAACCGTACACACAACAGCCAAGTGTAGGATCTCTACCAAATCATCTTCAGGTCCTGCATCCCATAGGCCGGCCGCGAAGAAATCCTTTGCCTGGCCTTGTCGCAGTAGCATGCATGCCCATGCTACTATGTTGAAACCATTCCCATAAGAAGAAAATGAAGGATCCAGCGCCTTCTTGTCAGAGAGTAACTCCAGAAGCACCACACCATAGCTATACACATCAGCCTTGTCAGAAACTCGACAGGTCATAGCATATTCAGGAGCAACATAGCCAAACGTTCCTGCTACGCCAGTAGTAGCATGAGTTTCTGAGGTTCCCAGTAGTCTAGCCAATCCAAAGTCAGATAGATAAGCATTATAATCATCATCTAGCAAGATATTACTGGGCTTGACATCGCGATGAAGAACACGCGGTACACACTGATCATGCAGGTATGCAAGTGCACGGGCTATATCCAATGCAATCTTGTGAAGAATCCTCCAATCCACAGCCCTTGAGGACCTCTCTTGGATAAACTTTTCCAGATTGCCACCTGGCAAATAGTTGTATATGAGAAACATCTCAGTCTCACTGGCATGATAACCAATCAGTGTGACAAGATTTGCATGACGAAGCCTTCCAAGCGTCTTAATCTCTGCATGGAATTGTTGAACACCTTGGAATCGTCCAACTGCCAGACGTTTTATTGCTACCAAGTTTCCTGGTACTATCTCTGCCTTATAGGTTGCCCCAAATCCTCCATTCCCAATGCAGTTGCTAGCATTGAAATTTCCTGTGGCCCGGACAACATTTTCAAATGTCAGGGGAACCCCAATATCGGTGAACACTGTAACTTCTTTTCTCGTAGACCCAACAACCCTGGACCTAGGGTTCCACTTCCGGGTATAAATAAAAAGGATGATTAGAGCTAAAAGAACAGAAACAATGGCTGATGCAGAAGTTATAGATGCTATTTCGATAGAATTGAAACCATTCCCACCCTTTTTGCCTGTAACTTCTGGTGGTGCAGCAGTATAAGAACTAGAATTATCAACCAGCCCTTGGTCTGCTGATGGCACAGCAAGAGAAACTTCATTGCAAGAATGTAAGAATGGATTCCCAACAGCATTGCTGCATTTTATTGAGTTACCATTTGAAGGCAAGGATCCAGATAAGTTATTGAATGACACATTAAATGCTGACAGTGTACTGACATTTGCCAAACCAGCAGGAATCTGTCCAGAAAGTTTGTTATTGTTAAGCAAAACATCAGTCAGGTTTCTCAAGTTCTCAATACCTTTTGGAATTTCACCTGTAAGTGAATTTGAAGAAATGTCCAGGACTTCTAAAGAATACAACTGCTCCAGGCTGGTAGGGATGGAACCATTTAAGTTATTATCAGCCAAAGCCAGAAACTTCAGATTCTTCAACTGGCCAAGGTTGACTGGAATCTGACCTTGAAAACGGTTCCAACTTAGGTTCAGAGAAACAAGAGAGACCATATCCCCCAAACCTATGGGGATTGGCCCGGTAATCTGATTACCAGATGCATCCAAGAATTTCAATGATCTGCACATTCCACCAAACTTGGAAGGAATCTGACCGGATAACATAGTATAACTCACATTTAAAATCAATGCATTTAGCCCATCACATTTCTCAAATAAATTAGTAGGAAAAGGTCCTGCCAACTTGTTTTCTCCAACAAGAATCGCATAAGCGAATCCCTTCCCTAGCCTGTCAGGTGCTATTGGCAATGACTCCAAGCCAACAAAGTTGTTTTGACCAAAGTTGTGAAAAACGGAACGGCCAACTTCTCCTAGTGATGACAAAATGGACCCTCCAAGAATCTTAGATGCAAAAAAGGATTTGTATGGAAGTGCTCTGTCATTGATTTCAAACAGATTTCCACTCCAGGAAGGAACCGAAGCACACGTGCCAATAGAGAATTCGGGAATTGAGCCAGATAAGACATTCCCACTAACATCAAACACGGTCATACAAGGCACAGGAAGTTCTTCCGCAAGCACACCAGTAAGGTTGTTTGCACTCAAATCAAGAAAATGGAGATTCTTGCAGCCACCAAGCTGATTAGGAAAATCCCCAGTCAAATCATTTAGAGCCAAATTGAGCATCTCCAAGCTATCACACTTACCCCAACTGCTCAGAAAACTACCTTCCAGATTTGCCCTAGGTGCCCAGAGCACTCTCAGCTTAGGAAGGTTCATAATCTCAACAGGAACCGGACCTTCAAAGTAATTAAACTCATCAATATTCATAGCAACCATCTGATCCACCCCCAAGTCCCTTGCGCTACCATTAACATACAGAACCGAACTAAAAAGATTGGACAAAACCAGCACAGACAACTCAGTACAATTCCCAAGCTCCATTGGCACAGAACCACCAAGAGAATTCCTCGACACATCCAACACCTCAAGGTTCCTAAGCCTCCCAAGCTCAGCAGGAATAACATCCTCCAACATATTTGAATGCAACAACACTGTCCTCAACTCACTACAATTCCCCAAACTCCCGGGAATTCTCTGCATCAAAAAATTACCAGACAAATCAAGATGCTCCATTTTCGCACAATGTTCCCCAATCTCCTCAGGAATAGCCCCACCAAGCCAGTTATATGACAAATACACCCCTCTCAACCTCCCTACAAAGCCAGGAACAGACCCGTTAATCCCATTCCCTGCCAAATTCAAAACCTCCAAACTCTTAACACTAGACAACGAACTCGGAATCTCCCCAACCATCCTATTAAACCCTAGATTAAGAACCCTCAAGTTTTTCAAGCCATTAAACCTAAGAGGGAGAACCCCACTTATCAAATTCCCCTCGAGATCAAGCACCTCCAACTTCTCAATGCCCCAAATTTCCTCGGGAATCTCACCCTCGAGGCCATTGAAAGGAAGGGACAAAACCCTAAGTTCCGTGAGTTCACTGAGCTTCGGAGAAAGCTTACCGAACAATGCGCCACGAAAGCCCTCGCAGCTCCTCCTAATTCCGAACCCGTAGAGGGGAAATTGAGTGAAATCGGAGCAAGGAGAAAGGGATTTCCGGTTACCTCCGTTGCCGGTGACGTTGATCGCGACGACGCGGCGGCGCGTGGCGGAGTCACAGAGCACGCCGGACCACACGCAGTGGTCGGAGCCCTTCCACGTGGCGAGCAGCCGGGAGGGGTCGGAGAGCGAGTGTTTCAGCTCGAGGAGCACTGATTTGTCGGAATCGGACGAAACGACGCCGTTTAGGGAAACGAGTAGGAGGCACACGAGTGTGAAGAGTCGCACGAGCGTCATGGGCTTGTGATGGAACCTCCATTTGATCACTATAGAAGAAGAAGAAAACATCGCCGAAAGCTTTTTCAAAAAACCCTTTCAGTTGCAGTGGGCGAATCGAAAGGGTTTTCGGAAAACCCTAACCCTAATTTTATTTTGGTGCTTGACTGACTGAGATTGGGAAATTATCAGAGAGAAAACGAGCGGCGAAGAGAGAGAAGATTCAGCGGTGTGGCTTCTTTTTCAGAATACGCGTTTTTCTTCTTCCATTCTCTTTCTGTCTTTCTTCTTTTTCTTTTCTTTTGTTTTTGTTTGCGAAAGAAAGGTTTTGTGAGCTTTTTTAATGTAAAGCATTTAAGAAATGCTTTTCTAATATTTTTTTATTTTTATATATGGCGTGGTGGTGGGATGCGAGTAAATGTGTAATTAATGTTTTTTCATTAAATATATTATTTGTTTATTTTCTTACTAAAACAAGTATTCAGTAAGTGACTGTTAAGTATTTCGGTAAAAAGAAAAAAAAAGTAACTGTTAAGTATAGTTATTAATACTTAATGAATAGCTTAACTTCATTAGTTCCAAAAAAATAATAAATACCGTACAATAGTTCTATTAATGGTTTTGTTATCTATTATTTTTAGAGTAATGATGGTTAAAAAGATTAAAAAAAATAGTAAAATGAAAATATATTGAAAAGAGTAATATTAAATAATAATAATGTGAGTTTTAATATATAAAAAAATACGTATTTATTGATTAGTTAAGCATTGCCCTATAGGCAAAATATATAGCAAAACTATTTTTTAACATATCATATTATGATTACTGTTATTGATTACATTGAAAAGAATGAGAACGCATGTTTAACATTTTTTTTGTAAATTTTAAATGTTAAAAATATTCTTATATATTTTGTTTTAGAATATGCTAAAATGTCTTCTTAAAATATTAAATGTATTTTTTAATAAAAAAATATTATTTAATGAAATTAGTAATACAGTTTTACTATAATTTTTAATAAAAAAAAATCTTGAATCAGCTCCTTTAAGACAATCATTCACTTTTACTTTTCTAAAATTTTTAATATAATTTTACTTTTGTTTTTTGATATTTTTTACTTTTATTTTAATTTCTTATTTTCGGAGTTTGAATTATGAATTTGTATGTTGTTAGATTTTTTTATAATTATGTTTTTTAATTTTTTATATTTTTCTTATATCTTTCAATTTTATTTTATTTTATTTTAACTCAAGTGAACTAAGTCGTGAGTCAACTGACTTAACCCATTTAAGTTATATATATATTTTTGTCACAAAAAATGTGTGAAGTTAAATTGACGTACTTTTTGAACTGAAATTAACTTATCTAAGTGACTTGAGTTAACTTACTTTGACATCATATATGTTAACAATTTAAAAATAATTTTTTTATAGATAAAAATATTTAGTATATTAAATTCTAAATTCATTAAATGTTTATTTCCTAAAATGGTAAAAACGTTTGATAAAATATATTTAATTTTACTTACCATGTATTCGTGAAAAAAATTATATTTTACAGTATACGCAATACGTTAGTACGTTAGCCATTAAACACTTCATTGACTAAATTTTCAATATTTACTACAATACATTAATTATATATTTTTAAACACTTAAAAAGTAATAAATGTTCATGCTAACTGCTAAGTTTTAAATAGATCAAGTTTTTAATATTTTATTTATTACAAATATTAATTGAGTGTATTTAAAATATTAAATGAAATTGTCGTATTAAAGACTTGAACATTAAAGACATTAATGAATTGAACGTTATGAATAGAAATGAAATAATTTAAAATCTTAAAAAAAAATAAAAACTATTACTTGTAATTTAAAAAAGTTAACATCTAATTTAAAGATGTACATATACTACAATCTACTTTAAAAAAAATTGTTAATTACTATAAAACAAGAAGAAGAAAAATATAAAGAATTTCTTTGTTTGGGGGATTGGATTGGGTAGTGGTGGGTCCATTGGGACCTACCTGTATGAGTGGGGTCCACAGGTGGTCAACAAACGAAGAAGACACATCAAATGGATGGCTCCTTGGTAGTTAGGTTTAAAAAGGATATACCTTAAAGTTGCACACGTGGCTTGTCTCAAAGGATCCCACGTGGCAAATGTTCCAGAATGTAATGTGGGTCCCTCTTCTTTTTGGCTCTGTGGTTGCCCTCCATGCTCCAGATAAGCTAAGGGGCCATGATTAGTGGATTTTTTTTTTCTTTATTATTATCAAATCATTTTAGTATAAAGAATTTAATTAAAATGAAGTAGTAGAGTTCCATTGTCATCCATTCATCTGCTTGTCATTGAGGATTTTTCTAAAATTCAATTATTTATTTATTAATTTTATGAGTAAAAATCAAACACAAATAGTAAAAATTTATAATAATTTGCATCGTGGATTTGTTCAACTTAATTATTTGATGATGTATAACAATATATATCATAATATAAATTTTATACCACCAACCACAAAATTATAGTACAAGTGATAACGAACTGTGCTATTTAATTAAGAAATCTTCATCAATTTATATATAAAGAAAATTTTATATTCATAATGATTTGAACTTATGTAATAGGTGTAATACAAAAATGACATGTGTCAAAGTGATGAGATAAGATAATTTAAAATAAATGTTGTGTGTGATATTTAATAAAGAGATAAGAAAATTTATGTAACACATTTAATGTGATGGAATATCCAAATACATAACTTTTATTATTTTATTGTGTAATGTGTTTCATATGTATTAAATTTCAGAAGTGTCACTATTTGTTACATTTTTGTTATTGACACATCCTTAAGACATGTATTACAAAATAATATGAATAACTCACTATATATCGAAAATGTTTTAATATAGATTTAATTAATCTAGTTTAAATTTTGAATTTTAAATTATTTCCTTTTTTTTTACACATCTAAAAGGTTAAAAAAAAACGAAGGCAAAATTGTTTCTTTTCCTTTTTTAAAATTATTTTGCTTTGTTTAAAACTTGTTTGGTAACATGAGTATCATAAAAATTGTATCTAATTTACAATATTTTATATGCATTGTTCGCAGATTTGAAGGTTCAGTATAGGTTTCTCTTAGGAGTTAGGAATCAAACCTCCATGGGAAATAGGAGTAGGGATTGGCCCAAAGAAAATAAAAACTTGGAGAGCTCTGATCAGAGAGAAAGAGAGAAAACTCTTATCATCAAGAAGATCCATTATACAAAATCACGAATATTACACGCTGATTGCCTTTATAACAGAGAACAATAAGCTGTTGTAATAGAATTATAAACTCCTAACTAACTACAATTACACAATCTAATAGCGAACCAATTGACCAATAGCCAACTCCATTAAACTCTTCAAAATATAAATTAAGTTAAACACTAGATTGACAAATCTAAGTTCAAAGATGGGGCTCATAATTAAGTTGTTTCTCTAAATTATGGACTTTATTGTAAAAGCTAATTACTCTCAATCTTCACATATCAGGAGGAAGAAAGGTACAATAAATTAATTATTGATCAATAAAACTTGTTTGGTTCTTAAACTGGACCTTAAACATTAATTCATTAATTCAACATCCTTAGTTAGGTTATGGAGATGTGTTGAACTGTAAACGCTCTGAGAGCCATGAAACGTACCCTGCATATTTATATGGCAATGCTTCATAGCAGACAAGTCTTGTACAAGCTCTAGGTATAACACTTGGCCGTTTTTCATGCTTTGCTAATATATACTACAAGTTAGAATTTTTTAGATTCTTTGAATCTTTAAATTAACTAATGCATACATACAATACACATAAATTAAGGATTTATAAGCATAATTACCATATGCATGGCTCATTTTTTATGCTGTTTTGAAGGCAGAAACATATATATCATGATACATATATATGTAATCATGAACAAGTAGTTGATCTCAAAACACACGTGTAACCCTTAGTGCTTAACAGAAGTAGGCATAACCTTAACTCTTGAGAAGCAACCTATACTCAAAGCCTAGGGATGAGATCGAAAAGCTCCTCCAATCATTGCATGACTAAAGTTATAATGTCATCAACGACCACCACAAGAAATGTTGGTCAATATAGGGGAAAAAAAGAAATGTTCTTTATAAAAAAATTAACCTTTTAAAATATCCAAGAAAATGTACAACATTCCCAACGAATATGATTGGTTCCACGAAAGAATTCCAAACATGTATGGTAAAAAGAGCAGTGTCATGAATGCGACATCTTGGGCACATAGGGTCATTCGACATTTGACGTGCATACCTAAGCTTGTTTTGTTGGCAAGGATGGGATTTTTTAGCAACCTTCCATATCATTATTTTAATTCTTGGCTTGAAATTGTGAGCACACAGACAAAAGCAAGAGAATTCTGTTTAGCACATTCATTGAAATTAAATTTGAAATGGATTGAAGGCCCATTTGGGTTCATTGATCCTAGGATTATATATGTCATTACCACATTTGTATTTATCTCTTAAAAAATTTACCCATGGATGGCATTTCACTTCTATTTTAAACTACATTTTTTTTTTTATATTCTTCTTCTATTTCTATAGTTCCTATTTATTTTCTCTCAAATTGTATGAACCAACAATGATCTTTGTGATTCGTTGTCGAAATTTGATCAGCAAATCTGTAAATTTTATTTCATTGGTTACACAAAAATGTCATATAAACAATATGAAATGAAAAAAAAAAAGAAGTAAAAGGTTGCCTTTAGTTGTCTACTAGGGTCTATTCCTAGAAGTCGTTATGTGATTGATGGAGGCAAAAAGATAGACAACACATGTGATGAATTAACGGTCAATTAAATTAATAGGGCTTCCCTCATAAAGAGTAAATTATAATGCATCTAGCCTTTGGATTGCTAAGTTGGCCTTATTAATGAATTGTCGATCGACCAAGATGTTAACTTTACCTATTAGTATAGTCCATTTATCATAAACATTACTTTCTTTTTATTTTCCTATTTAATTTTATGATGAAGATAGCTTTTGTTCATCATGAATTGAAACTCGACCAAAGAGTACACACTATAGTACTGCAAGAGATCCAAAACGACTAATGGAATAACTTTCCAAAAGACACAATAACTAGAACTAACGCACCAAATAATAATTAAGCACGAGGGAAAATGTATTAATATAGTATATAGTGTAAGAGATCCCAAAATATAGTTAATTAATAATGAATGGATCTGAGATCAACAATCATCAAAAAGACCTAACAACGGCAAAATAAAGCATAAACGATGGAATTTAAGTACATAATAATAATATAGTGCAAGATCGAGATACCAAAACATATATACAATCATCCATAGGACATGACAAAAGTCAGTGACAGCAAAATAAGTGCGTAACTATGCACCATAAAAATAATTATTTAACTCCCTAAACACATGGCTGAATCCTTCTATTCCTATAGTTGCCAAGACTTATTCGCTTTTATTGAAACGTATATTAAGGGGACCATTGTTACACGAAATTTAAGAATAACTACTTTTAAAATATGAGTAAACAGTGTGTGTTAGGACAACCCAAAGGATTTTGTTGTTTAATTACAAATTGCTATCTATATATATTAAGTTTATTAAATTGTATAATAATTATTTTAAAAGTCACATTTATAATGCATTTCTTTTTAGTTGACTTACATTGGTAGTGTATGTAAATTAAATTCTTAAAATAAATATGGATGAAATTATTTGTTGCTTTTTATATTACAAGTAACCTGCTCTACATGTTCACTACTATTGTTTTAAATATATATCAGCCATAATAATTAATAAATCCCCATATGTTTTAGCATTGCTATTAAATTCATCTGGATCGAAGTATCGTGTCATTAGATAATAACAGTTCATAACTTCATATACCTAATAAAGTCACAAGTTCAATTTTGTTTACCCTTAAAACTTTACGCTAACTATTTTGTACAAATTCAGAGGATCTTTGGTTAAATGGGTGGATTTCATCCGATCTTCAAAGCAATACAGTATTTGCTAAAGATATTATCAATTAATTAATTAATAAATAATAATAATAAAAAAAGCAAGTCCAACGGTGGTTTTTCTTTCTTTGTTCTTTTTAATTTGCTTTAGAATATGTGAAAGCAAATCCTGCAAGTCGCAAACATTTTTGTTTATTCTTTAACGGTCACCTGCTACGTTATCTGTGCGGGAGCGTGTACGATTTGATTTCGTTAGTACATTTGTCTCTCATACATTTTACTTTAATTAAATATTAAATATTACTTTAACAATTTATGAAGCGTTGAAGATTATTTCAATTAATTACAACATATTACTTCAACGGTCATCTAGACGACGGTGCATCTCCACTGACAACAGAGTTCAATCAAATAGTACTGACCACAATTTATTTTTATTTTTTTTAGAGAACCACAATTTTTTTATGCACAGATATTTTTAATTTGTTTTTTTACTCGTGGCCAATTTGAATAAATTATTCAACCAATATTTTTACATAAAAATAAGACATAAATATATTTTTTAAAAATCACCAATTAAAATTAATACATGCATCTTAATTTTGAAAAAAAAAATCTCATTTAACTTTTTAATAATTAAAAATACGTGATTTAATTTTAATTCATGAGAAAAGTTTAGTTTATTTTTCACTCCTTATTCCTAGTTTTATAAGTGCATATGATAAAACTTATACAATCTGGACGGTAGCCAAAAGAAAACATTTTTTTTTTCTTTCAAATTAAATGATCAAGATCATGAGTCATGACACCTCTTTAACTTTAAGTACCACATAAATATTTATTCAATTTTATTAAATTTTCAATATAGCCTCTTACGGTAAGAAGAGTTATTTTTAATTATTATTATTATTATAAATTTATCCAGTTTAGTCTTCTTAAAGCTTAAAAGACAATTTTTTGACATGCCGTTTTTTCTTTTTATGAATTACATACCGTTTAAATAGGCAAATAAAATTATTCTAAATAAACTAATCAATCTAGATTTTATATAAATCAGTTGAACTAAACTTTTGAATAAGTCAACAAATATATAATTTCAAAATGCTACAATAAAAATCCAATAAATTGACAATAGCACTAACAAAACTATTATAATGTTATTTTATATTTATTCAGAATGGGCTGCTTGACCTACACCTATCTAAGAACTTTAATAACTTTGTTTACATAAAATTAAAAAAAATAATGTTATATATATATATATATATGAAGTATAGTTTATTTAGCCTCTTTGTTAACATCACATAAAGATTAAAATTAACAACATTAAATTTACATGAACAGAAAAATATTTAACCCTAGCTAATGGGCATAACTTTGATTAAAAAAATATATATTACAATCATATAAAATTTTACGTTGATTAGAAAAAAGAAGCAACTTATATGTAAGTTTTAGCTGACGTCTGAATATTATTGATATTTTAGCCTTTTATTGTTACTTCAAAATGATTGATATTTTACTAATATCAAGTCTCTAACTATTTTTTCACACATACTCCTATTTAAAAAAAATATTTACTTACGATCTTGAAAAAACACTTAAACAAACAACAAAACACATTTATACTTATAGTTGAACTGAATTGTAGAACAGTAGACCATATTTTAACTGCATCTTACCTGTTCCCAAAAGAAATACTATGCAGTTGCAACTTTCAAAATTGGACAATCATTTGTCTTTGTTTGTATTAGTATAGAATTCAACGTGGGACTTTGGTCTAAGATTTCAACCCACCTTGGCTTTACAAATTGCAATCAATATATGTGAATTTATGTGTTAGAGCTGAGTTGATAATGGATAGTTATAGTCAGAAACACAATGAATGAATCAATGGGGATTTTGCTTTCACCATATTAGTATTACCACTACATGTGTTTGTGCTACACTATCACCACTTGCAAGCACTACCTTAACTTTCACTTTCAGCATCCAACTACACAAAGAAAATATAAACTCAATAGAAGCCAAAAGAGGCTTTTTTTGGTCAAAAATAGAGACTTGTTTACAACGGCAATATTCTCAACAAATTGAACATTACGTCGTGTTATATTTTAGAATATTAGAGTTAGATAAGAATGAGTCATTTTAAATCCTCTTATAATTTCTTCCTACTATTTTTCTTAATTAATTTGCATAGTAAATAACCATATATTGATTTTTTTTTATTTATTTAATATTGTTTTTATAAGGCATTAAGAAGATTTGTAACATTGTTCCACAAGAGTTTATCGTGCAATCCATTAACAAAAGCTCTTCAAATATGCTATATTTAAAACAATAGAACATTGAAAACTGAACAGAGGAGGGGGTTTAACAAAGCAACGAAAATGTTTCCGTTTGCTTGGAATTTTACCTGCCTGCCTTGGAAATGGTCATTGGTCACATGCTCTGCCTCCCTGGCATAAACAACTTTTGGAAATTAAACTAAATAACTAATACTACTATAATCAATCATCGGTATCCTCCAATTAAACTACCAGCAAATACAAAGCAAAATAGTTTATTCTTTTTTACAAAAGAAGTTGTTATAGTAAATATTAAAAAAACTAAAATTGTACTATAGTTTTATGAAACTTCAAAAAGGTAGTCAGTATAATTATAATTATTATAAACATTTTTACCTACTCCACTTAATTGCATAGCTTTCAATTACCATCATCTCGCTTGTCAAAAAAATAAATAAGTTAGCATCATCCTGTATGAGAAGATAAATGTTCTTTCACCATAACTTAACCAAACACAAGGATTGTGGTGCAAGATATAATAATACACAGAAGCAAGCATTATTATAAAGTCAACTTGCTGGGTCAAAAAAATCTCTTTAGCCTAGTTCATACTATAAGAGACCACAAACATTGCAATTAGCAACCACAACTTCTCTTCTCCACAAACAATAATGTCTTCATCTTTTCTTTTCCCACAAACTCAATCCACAGTGATCCCAGACCCTTCAACCTACTTCTCACCAAACCTTCTTTCATCTCCACTCCCCACAAACTCTTTCTTCCAAAACTTTGTTATTCCAAATGGAACACAACCAGAGTACATTCACCCTTACCTCATTCAGTCCTCAAACACATCACTCTCTGCCTCTTACCCATTATTCTTCCTCACAACAGCTGTGTTGTACCAAATCTTTGTGCCAGATCTCACCATTTCCGCCACAAAAACATACTCATATCCTCAAAACCGTGTAATCTCATCCTACAGTGACCTTGGTGTCACTTTGGACATTCCCAGCTCCAACCTCAGGTTCTTTTTTGTCAGAGGAAGCCCTTTCATAACTGCTTCTGTCACAAAGCCAACACCTCTTTCCATCAAAACAGTGCACACCATAGTCTCTTTGTCTTCCGATAATCACAACACCAAACACATCCTTAAGCTTAACAACACTCAGACATGGCTCATATACACCTCCTCCCCAATCTACTTGAACCATGTTCCTTCCGAGGTTACATCAAAGCCATTCTCTGGCATCATTCGTATAGCAGCTTTGCCTGATTCCAACCCAAAGTATGTTGCAACTCTTGACAAGTTCAGTTCTTGTTACCCTGTCTCTGGTGATGCATCACTCAAGAAACCTTTCAGTTTGGAGTACAAATGGCAAAAGAAACGCTCTGGGGACTTGCTCATGCTAGCTCACCCTCTTCATGCCAAGCTCCTATCCTATGATCGTGATGTTACTGTTCTTCACGATTTTAAGTATAGAAGCATTGATGGTGATCTTGTTGGTGTTGTTGGAGATTCATGGTCGTTGCAAACCAATCCTATTCCTGTCACATGGTATGCTAACAAAAGTGTGGAGAAAGAGTCCTATGCTGAGATTATCTCAGCGCTTGTTAAGGATGTTCAAGCGCTGAATTCCTCAGCGGTGGGAACAAATTCTTCTTATTTTTATGGGAAGCAAGTTGGTAGGGCTGCGAGGTTGGCGTTGATAGCGGAAGAAGTGTCTTTTCCTAAAGCCATTCCCAAGATTAAGAAGTTTCTGAAGGAGACTATTGAGCCCTGGTTGGATGGAACTTTCAAAGGGAATGGCTTTCTGTATGAAAGAAAATGGCGTGGACTTGTTACTAAACAAGGCTCTACAGATTCAACTGCTGATTTTGGATTTGGAATTTATAACGATCACCATTTCCATTTGGGGTACTTCATTTATGGAATTGCAGTTCTTGCAAAGATTGACCCTGCCTGGGGACAAAAATACAAGCCACAAGCTTATTCACTTGTGACAGATTTTATGAACTTGGGCCAAAGATATAACTCGGATTATACACGCCTAAGGTGTTTTGACCTTTACAAGTTACACTCTTGGGCTGCAGGGTTGACTGAATTTGAAGATGGAAGGAATCAGGAAAGTACAAGTGAGGCTGTGAATGCATACTATGCAGCAGCATTGTTGGGTCTAGCATATGGTGACTCAAGCCTTGTTGACACTGGATCAACGCTAGTGGCGTTGGAGATTCTCGCAGCACAAACTTGGTGGCATGTGAAAGCTGGAGACAACTTGTACGATGAAGAATTTGCAAAAGTTAACCCGGTTGTGGGGATTTTGTGGGCTAACAAGAGGGATAGTAAGCTTTGGTGGGCCACTGCTGAGTGTAGAGAGTGTAGGCTTGGAATCCAAGTGCTACCATTGTTGCCTATTACTGAGACTTTGTTCTCTGATGCTGAATATGTGAAGGAGCTTGTGGAATGGACTGTGCCCTTTTTAAGTAGTCAAGGGTGGAAGGGGATGACCTATGCCTTGCAAGGAATTTATGATAAGGAAACAGCATTGCAGAGTATTAGAAAGTTGAAAGGTTTTGATGATGGGAATTCGTTCACTAATCTCTTGTGGTGGATTCACAGCAGATGATAAGACAAGCTTCTGGAAGTTTTTTCGCAACCTTATTTTTAAATTTGATCTTTATCAACATTTATTATCCTCTGTAATTTATGAAATTTTATATCTTGTATCAGTTATTGTTAATGTGGTGGGGTAAATTTGAGTTTTGATATTTTTCAAGAATTTAACAAAATTTGCAGTATAGCAGATTTTTCTACTGTATTTGCAGTTCAGTTCCCTGTAATTTTTAACAGTGTTTCCAGTGCAAACAATACATTCCTTTTTAATGAGAAACGAGTAGTTTTCAATATTATTTTTGCAAGAGTTTTCAAGTAAGATTCAATAAAATTAGAATTAGGACTCGCTAAATAAAATATGATACTCGTCTCATTTAATAGACGTCACATGAATTTTCACCAACAATATGTCAAAAGGTACTGAGAAAGGCTAGAAAATGCGTTAAGGTATCCTGAAAAAAAACCCAAGCCTATATTCATGTAAGTTTCACCTTTCTTCATGAAAATTGAAAAGTAAAATCCTTCTGGGTTGTAAATTTTTTATATCAAATATACATGGGCCTTAGAACTTAGAAGCACAAGTGTTCTAAGAGTTCTTACCTGCTTCATTAGGATGAATGAAAAAACTTGCCATTACTTATCTTTTTTTTTGTGATCAGGTAGGTGACACATGTTTCACTATTTTACTACATAGTATGATTAGGATCTTTAGGTCCAATGGACCTTTTCTTTGGAATCAGAGATGCCCAAAGAAAACAAGGCACAAAAACACAAATGACACAAAGAAGTCCATATTGCCTGATATAACGTTTTGTTTCACTAGAAGTATCTGAAACTCTGATAATAATGTATTCAGAAAAGCAACATTCGACTCAAACAATTCATAGAAAAATCTTCATAGATTCTTTGTGGTTCACTGGAGAACACTTGAGTTAGAATTGAGTTTGTGAAAATAACTACTGATACAAAATATCTATAATTTGTACAATTGATCCCAATTCAATTTCAAAAGAAATTGCAAGAGTATATTACCACGGTAGAAGCCAGAGACATCCACTATTTGTTCAGAGTTTGTCTCTCAGCCACTAACAGTGGTAGAGAGCTTGACACACATTGAACTGCTCCTGCACGCACAGCCACTGTTTCTCGGTGAGATTACAAAACTCATATTCAATGAACAAAGTATAGATTTCATAAGCAACTTAAGCCTGCTTTCCAATAATATATATTAAAGAAATGATTGTAAGACAAATTTTGGGTATCACAGTCCAGCAGAACTCAAAGTTGGATCACTGATACACGAGATAAGAACTATGAACCAGAAAGGGAACAAAAACAAATGAGTTTGTGTTTAGTTAACTTCTTTCATAAAAAATTAACAGTTTTATAACGAAAACTTAAAAAGTGTGATATCTTAGGTCAATCAAAATTAGAATTTTATCTGGATAATTAGCTTCATCTATTAATTGTTAAGTTATTGAAATCAAAGTAAACTCTATTTTTGAATGAGGAATAGTACCAAAAGCATCTAAAATATTACACTTTTTGTCCACTTGTTTACCAGAAAAACAACCTGTATATGGAACATAATTAGAAGGACAAAAAGTATTTTTTGGTGTTTGTGTTCACACTTCAAAAACTGTTGCATACAACACACTGCTTGCAGGCCCCAGCATTGACAAATACTACCACATGCATAATGCATTCCACTTCATTGCATCAACATCAGGCCACACCACATTCCCGAGTCACCTCAAGTCATAGCACGCCACATTAGACATTTTCCTTCCCCAATAGCACATTTCTTTAGTCACAGTCACACAACTTTTTTTATAATACTTTCTAGTTTCTACACTATTATGTTTTGCCTCTCTTATTCTTAATCTTAGCACACATATCTCTTTTTTTTCTTTTCCTTTGTCTTTGTTTTACAGAAAATTATACTGAGAAATTTTACAAATACGATTTCTCTTCATCATGCTACATGGCATCTCAAAGCACTCGAAGCTAGAAACTCCAAAATCCATCAACATACATTTCCTAACACTTCCACGGAAAAACGAGAGCTTTAAAATCAACAGAACCGGCAACTAAAAAATAAAATTCACTCCTATTCCATAATTATTACTAAAAGCATATCAATTGAAAAAAGAAAGAAAACGAAATGCACCTTGATAATTTTGATTTGAAGCTTTCTATGATTATAGGGAACAGATTGTGGCGGTGTTGGTTCTTTTGGGTTAACGGGGGTGTTAGCTTTGTTTTGTTTATCTAGTTCCTGGGTTTCGAGAGTTTCTGTGGTTCGGAAGAGCTTTAGGATAACGTGAACGTTAAGGAAAAGGTTCAAAAAAAATTAAAAATTTGATTCATGAAAAAATAAACAATTTCATTTTTAAAATAAACATTTTTTTTACTTTTAATTTAATTCAATTAAAATAAAATATAGTATTTTTTGTGTTTTTAATTTAATTTATTTTCTCTACTATTATCCCGTTAGATCATTAGGGTGAGAGTAAAAAAATTTACGTCTTGAATTAGACTGATTTTGAAGAGAAAAATAATTTAAATTTAAGAATTTAATAATAATACACTGTTATTATAAAACAGTTTTATATTTTTATCTATCACAAACTAATATGATAATTAATGCACCACAATTGTACTAAAACACGAATCACGTAGTTGTTTATGTGAGTACAACAACTGCTAGTAGTGAAATGTTGAACAAAGGCTACTCCCGAGAGAAAAAACTTTGTTTCATTTCGTTTATAAAATATCCCAACAATAAAATAACATTTTTATTTTATTCCATGTATTTCAATCCATTTCACTCCATTCTACATCACCAATCTAAACATATCTTGAGTGAAAAATAAAACACAAGAAACTAGGTTTTTTTTAATTCAAATTTAATAAACTAACTTTAACCCAAAAAACATATGTAACCTCGATTTCTTTTGCTACAATCTAACATCAATTTACCACAAGGGAAGAAAAAAAAAAAAAAAGAGTGAAGTACTTGATTAAGCTGAAGGAAATAAACAGAGAACAGAAAACTAGCTATCAAACTCTAACAAGTATCATTGTCCCCTCCCGTTCTAATGCCACATAAGAACAAACAAGAATAGCTTAATAAGAAATCAGATTCTTTCATAATATATTATCTGTGAAATCAAAGGATGAACAGAACTTGAACATAACATGCAGAATAGAAGTAGAGGAGTGAGTTCAAGAGTGAACAAAGGAATCAGTAGAGTAAAAATTTGATCACTCATAATTGCTTGGTTCTTTCTCTTGGCCTCACAAACAGCTTGGACTAACAACAATATGCTTCAATGGGTTTGCCACGTCACCGCCACCGGCATGCTTAACAAACTCAGAAGGGGTGAGAAAACTGCCATGGCAAACGCACACTATCCTCACTTCCTCACCTTTCCCATACCGGTAAAGAAAACCTTGTATTTTTTTCCCATTAGGGCCCTCTCCTTTGGTGGAGACACAGGGCATGTCTTCCAACAAGTTCCTCACAATGTCTTTGGTTCTGCTTTGTCGTGGTGATTTTTTGTTAGATTGACTTTGACTTCTTATTGTTACTGCAGCAGCATTCTTGCCTGTGTTCTCAGCAACACCTGCTGGTGATTTCAGCTCACCGTCTGCCAACAAGTTTGCACTAGTAGGGCTTCTAACATCCATAGGTGTTGGTCCTGAAGTGTAGCAAAAATGGGTTGAAAAATAATCAAAGATACCACAAAAAAAAAATCATGTAATCCACTTCTGTTACCGCCACTGATTAAAAAGTTAGAAGCTTGCAGATAGAATAGTAACGATGATAAATATAAGTGTTGATTAATCAACTTGACAACTGATATAGTATGATTAGTAGAGGACAAAGCATTACATGAATTACAATACTTTTTTAGACATATAAGTATGATTACAATTTACAAGCATGATTGCTTCGAGACATATAAGCAACCATCCATACCCTCAGATGCTAGAAGTAAATAAGTGTAGTTGTGTACACAGAATATCCTTGTAACTTTGTAAGGACTTCACACGAAATTTTAATCAATGCTAGAAGTAAACCAATGCTGTAACTCTCCAAAACAATGTCTACTCAAGTCCAAACTCAATTAATGTTCTGGACATCTTGGTGCCAACATATCAAAATGGGGGCAACGATAATTAGTCAATTGGAAAAACAAATTTGTGTGAACATACCTTTGAAACTAGTTACAGTTTTCATAATCATTAGCATATTTATACAATAAAAGAATATTGTATAAAACAAGAATCAATCGCTCTCTAATATTGAACTTGTTAAACTACGAAAGCAAAGTTGAGTAAAAAATTATAACCACACTTTTGCCTACTATAGCCAAACCTAATATACACAGATCATGAAGCTGAAAACGGGCTCGAATAATACTCAAATACATTTTCTATTTCAATATTTTCATAATATCTAATGATAGTTAAAAGTCCGAACTTCCTCAATATTTTAATAGATTAAGTGAAATTTTCAATAGAATGCTAACTTTAATAAATAGATCTGTTGGAAAAACACCTTTTTGAATTCTTCTATTGAGACAGAAGATATTGTTGTGCAATGATGAACCTGTACACAACCCTTTCTAGAGGTTATATTTACTATGGAGTAGCCATCATTACATTTTCCAAAGGAGAATTCACGAGCACAGGGTTTTGGTTTTGTGGTCAGAATCCTACAGAAGTAAAGGACAATGGCATTTGCTCTAAATGAGCATTACAAGAAAAAGAAAAGGAGGACTTCAATAATTTTTTAACATTCATGTTCTTTCACTTTCTTTGACACAAAAGGAAGGAAGTATTACTTGTAGGATACCCTGAAATGAGATAAAAACCTATTACTAAACAATAGTGCTCCAAGAGATAGCAATTGATTTGAAAGCACTCTCATTCATAAACCTTGTTTTACCATAAATAAATATGCTATATATATATATAGTACCAACGAGCTTTGTTTGGCCATATAATTCATGTAAAAATGTAAAAATTGTTTTTCCCAAACTAGTTGTCTCCTTCAAAAATGTAATTCGATTATCATTCTAATTATCATTGGATACTATATGACAAATAATGTTTAAAGTTTAAACATCAGTATTCTAAGCACCTGGATTGTCTGCAACCATCCTGCATCTACATGATTTATAACTGATGGTTATAAAAGGTGAGTGTATAAAAAGGATATTTTTATAATTGTTTATTAAAGAAAGATATTTTGCTGGAGAGGCTGTACGGCTGCAGAGGATCCAAAATACTAATTCTATTCATTTTTCAAGCCTAGAGCAAAGGAAATTGAAATTCTTAAGTAGTAGAATGACTGCTGCTTTCAGGTGAAAAAAACAAAAAAAGATTGTCTTATATTTAATATTTATACATATGTTCATCTCAGTTTTATGTATATATCAATATTCTAGGTCCTGGTTTTAGAGACTTCTCAACATAAATTTTTGGATGATGCTAGTATTTTTCTACACAAGACATAGCAGTAGCATATACTGCCAATTAACTAACTTGTAAAATCCACAAACTCTGAGAGGTGTTTGATCTTGAAAAGCGTTTTAGTGATCTTAAAATTAAATACTCCCAGGTGAATCGTCTGGTTATTACAAAATCACTTAGTATTAGTAATAGCCAAATTGAACCAAGACAAAACTATGATAAATATTTAAGAGGCGCAGACATGATCTGACATCTCTGACAGTGAATCCCACGGTCGGTGATTGCTCCATGTGACAAATACAATAAAAGCCAAAAAAAACTCACTCATCTCGATCAATTTATATCTAAACAAAATAAACAGTAATTTCAATTTTTATTGCAATAGAGTTGAAAAGTTAAACCCGCTCGCATGGAGCAAAACAAAAAAAAAAAAAAACACGGTCTCGCATCTGAAACATGGCAAATCCGATCTTTTTAATTAGGGTGAGTTGAACGTAGATTTTTAGGGTGGCAAATTGAATTATTCAGTAGGTAGGGTTGGAAAGAAATAAGAAAAGAAAAAAACAGTAAAAATGGCACTTTTCCGGCTTGATTGATGACTAATAAATATCCAAAAAGGAAAACACTTAAGAATGAAAAGGACTACAAACCAGAACAATTAAAGAATGCATAAGCAAAAGGGTAAAGTAAAATAGTAATAAAAAAATAACCTTGAGGTTGTTGAGAGTCAGTTTCTGAGATTCCAGAAGAAGCAATGGAAGCCTGCGAAGGCGAGGGAGGTGGCAACACTATTCCACTTCCCTTCTCATTTAAGCCGAGGCCACAAACACGCGTGGTCAACGACACGGTTCTCGCCAAGGGTGGTGCAACCTCACCGTAAGGCCATGCACCTTGCTCCACGGGATTGGTCCCTTCAAGCCTTTGTTGCTGTTGTTCTCTCATGGCTTTGAAGTTCCTCTGCTTCTCGGAGCGCTTCCTCCTGGCCTCCATCCGCCGCAGCGTCTGCAACTCTTTCCTCTTCCGCCACTCCTCCTCCGTCTCCGTCGGAAGCGAGCACGTCCTCACCAGAGACCCCGTGCACCCCGCCACACCGTACCCCATCTCCTCGTCCCTCACAAACTCCGGTATCGAGGTTGTTCTCTTTATCTTCTTCGCGGCGGTAGGGTCCACCCCAAATCGACCATTCATCGAAAGCCCGAGACTTAGTTCTACATCTACCTCCTCCTCCTCCTCCTTCTCTAACTTCACCACTGGCATAGGCAAATTGTGGTGCTGATTATTATTATTACTATTGTTGTTGTTCACTCCCACGAAGGTTCTTAACAGATCTCGCGGGAAATTGTTCATTGGAGATTGTGTTGTTGAAGAAAAGTAATGATGATGGGTGTTGTCTCCTCTGTCTTCAACTTCTGCCATTTGAAGAAGAAGAAGAAGAAACTAATAAGAGACAGGGACACGACAATAAAACCTCGGAGAAACGTAAAATTCAAGCAGGGAACTTGTTGGTGGGTAACTGAAGATGATTCATGGTGACGACTCCGAAGAAAAACCGACCAATTTCATACGTTTTTTTTAGTCTTTAGAACAAAAGATTCTAGTTGTTCTACATTTTCTGAGGGTGTTTGTTGCTGAGGATATAGAAAGACAGAGGGAGAGGGAGAGGGAGAGAGAGGAAAAAAAAGGAATTTTTGAGATAAAGGGAAAAGGAGAGAAAAGGCGAAGACGGGAACAAGAGTGAAATGACGGGAATGGGCATAGGGGATAAGGGGGCGACACGTGGAGGGATGAGGGGGATTTTGGAGGGACACGTGGCGCGTAGGAGGCGAGTGGTGTTGTTGTTGGGTAGTGGTTTGTCTTGTAGGAGAGGGGGCTTGGGTTGCGAATATCGATGACGCACACGTGTCGCGTGAATGGGGAGAGTCAAGGAAATGAAGCTCCACGTGATGGAATGACAACGTGACACATATTGGCTAGACTACGATACAAGATAACATCCACACCCACCAGCTTGCATACACTCTCTTTCTTTTTTCTCACAAAAATCAAATCAATTATATACTAAAATCCATATTTTATTATATCTATCTATTCATATCAACATAAGTCACATAAGTTTTAAAATTATTATTATTATAGGTTTATGAAAAGTTATATGCTGAAAATAGATATAATTTTGAAAAGGTCTTAATTAGGAACAACAAAACGTTTTATTTACATAAACATCATGCAAATAATAGGTGATGTATGCACTCGTGCGTGCCCCATCAGTTGAGTTGTTGGATTGATTGAAAATAATCTTGTGTCTGAGTCAAATATAATATTATGAATAACAACAATGATGAATGGAGTGTTAGTGTTACCCAGTTACTTACTACTCCTTTCTTTTTCTGTACACAAGTTGAAATGTGTTTTGATTGCCAATTTGCACACTTTCATCCGCTAGGACAGCTTCCACCAGCTAGCTTTATTTGCAAGTGTCCGTTCTTGCGTGTTTGTCTTTTTATAATTAATACTTAAGTATTAGTACGTGTCTTCTAAACTCTTTCAAGCCTTGGGTTGGAGACGAGAACACTGTTTTTTTTAGGAAAAATCTCTTGGCTTTTAGGGGTTAGTTGAATGACTTCAATCACCAACTTGATTATTTGTTTGTTTTTTTTTTTTTTTCTCTGCCAACATGTAACGTAAGGATGTGTTTGCATTATAATTAATAAACTAACATGTTTCGCATCCAAAATTATGTTCAAAACTGTTATCTAAACACTCACGCTTTCAGTGTGCATGCTTGGTATTAAAATTTCGACTCTGTAGATTATATTTCAAACACGGAACTAGTCATGTTTCACGTTTCACGTTTCACATTTATCTTTCATTGATTTTCTTCTTATCTGATGTGGAACTAATCAGTCTCACTCATTTTTCATGAAATTATTTTCTTATTTTAGGACATAATATTCATAGAAACATTCTTGAAAACGTCTATGTTTTAAATATATTTATATCGTTTAAAAAGTTATTATTAATAGTATTTTATTGCAGAATATAAACATCCTAGCTAAAATAAATAAGATTTCCGTTCTTCTCTCTTACTATTACTAGTTAATACACCTTACCACTTTTCATTATCCATTTTATGAAATTTCAATATTTTTACGAAAATAAATGTACAAATTAATGAAAATCATTATAAATAAATGTCTAAAAACAAATCTGGTCTGAAAACATTTTTCAAATTTATAACAAACCTGAAACAAAATATAATTATTTTAACATTTCCTAAAATAGAAAAAAAAAAGTTGAAAGTTGAAACAAACGTACAGCTTATCCTAAATTCGACCGCTTCCTAAAATTGGTGTTCAGGAGTAATATCTCGAAACTCACAAAGAATTTAAGTTCACCGCCTTTAAAAACAGGCCATAAATAAAATGAAAATAAAAGATGTTTAAAAAAAGAGAAATATGAATGGAAATATCTGAAAAATAGTTCAGTAAATTTTATTCATTTTTAAATTGTTTTTTATTTTTCTATTTTTTCCTATCAAATATGCTTAATAAATTCTTCCTTAATTTCTTACCTACAAAATGTTCCGGTAAAATAAGAACAACCCCGCACTCAAAGCTCCCTTTTTATTATTAGCAGGAAGCTTGTTCAGCATATCATAAGAAATTTGAACAAAAAAAATAAAATAAATATTTGAACAATTATTTCAAATACAGTATTAGAAAAGTACTGCTTCTAACCTCAATATTCACGGACTTACTGTTTAAATGGAAATTTACGCATACCATACGACTTGTTCCACGGAAATTTTCATAATCCTGCTGCGCAAAAATTGGATACGCATTTGAAATGGATGCTCAGAAATGAAATGGTTTTGATAAAATTACTAAAAGAAATTTCGATACTCCTTTTATATGCTGCGTAATCAATGACCTATGTATTGAATAAGAATTTCATAATTCGTATGTATGAAAAAACAGTTTTTGAGAGAGGCTACTCTCTTAGACAAATTTTGATACTTCAGGATTAGTTTTTACTCTCAACAAAACAAATACTCTGAATTAGAAAAAAAAAACTATTAATTCTATTTATGAAAAGAGTTCAATGGGATGATAGTATAAAGATGTTTTATACTATTATCCTGTCATAAAATATTATTTATATAATTTTAAAAATAATTTTATAAAAATTAATAAATTTTTCATAATTTGTAAATTGTGATTTATTTAGATGTCACTGTAAAACATACCATGAAACCTCTTGTGAAAATTAAGTTCAGTTTCGTTCCAACAAAACTCAATCTGTGATATCAGCATTCAGCACACGTATTGTGTAATGAATCATTCATCTGACTTTCCACGGATGCGATAGAAATAATTTATCTTAACACTTGCTATGGAGTGCTGTATTTGTTAATTTTTCTATTGTCAAATTGCAATAGCTTTCTTATTATTTTATTCTGCATTATTATCACGATCCCCCAAGTATTGATCATTCCGTTCAAGGTTCCATTTCCATTGAACTATAAAGTGATTGTTGTTTACAGGAATTTGTAGTACTATAGAAACATCGTTCAAATCGAATAACAAAATATATTAACGTGTGGTCCATTTAGGGTTGTGTGTCGACTTGTGATTGTCGTAACGTTTTCCTCCTAGTCCTACTAGATTAGATATATATTAGGATCATATCATCATTCAATTATAAAAATGTTAACGATCACTATTGCATGATTTTTTAACGTAATTTTCTTTCTTGAAAATAAAATGACTTCCTCATTTTCATAAAATTAAAAACCCTATAAAAAAACGTCGTAAGCAATTTATATAAACAACAGTATTTATAGATGTTCTAGAATGATATTGTTTTCACACTATGATTAAATTTATTTATAAAGTGTAGAGAATAGTACATAGCAAGTGGGAAAAAATGAAATGAGATGAGAGGGCCAGCAAAGCAAGAAGAGGAAGGGTGGGAGAGAAGTTTGAAGCAAGTTCACTTAAAAATTAAAAATAATAATAAAGGTTGGCAAGTTGTGTGTCAGGAAATGAGGTAGTGAAACGTGGAACGTACGTATAGAAAGAAAGAAGAAGATGATTGAGATCGGAGGGCGGAGGAGTGTTGGGGGACAGAGAAGGAATCTCCGGACAACACGGCAGCAGAGCAGATCAGATTAAGGATCCGGTGGTGGGGCCCACGCCCACCCAGCGAGTTTTCCTTTAAGCGGGTGAGTGACACGCGTCCATGCACGGATCAACTTGCACAAGGCGCTGACGTGGCTAACGTGACTGTGGTGGGAAAAAGCGTACCTTCTCTGTCATACTGACGTGACCTCTGGAGCTCTTCTCTTCGACACCTGTCTCTTTTTCGTCTCCCTCCTCCTGTTTCTGCTTCTGCTTTGCTGTCTTCCTTTCAAACCTAGCACCCACTGTAAACATAAATGTTAAACACATCTATTTTATAACACACTTTTCCATTTTTTTTTTTATTAATTCATTCAAATTCTGTAGGTTTTATATTTTATTTAATTATTCTTTTTTATTTTTTAATTTCAATAAACTCTTTTTTTTTTTTTTAGTATAAATGTCCTGGAAATGTGTTGGAAACACTTTTCATTAGACGATAAAAATAAAAATGATTTTTCTCTCTACCGGCCAGACTTTTGGTATAAATCAAAGATTTTTTTTTGTATGTGTTTATTAACTGAATTTAAAGGTAGCCCACTCTACTGAGAGTGTAAGTCAACTCTAATTAATTCCTCACAAAGTGCATGTTACTACAATGGCTCGCTTTGGGCCTATAAATTTGCGTCATGTTTGGTTGAGTTCCTCAATCTTCTACAAAAAAAATAATGATATTGATGACTTTTTCATATTCTAAACTATATATAAATGTAGTAATAGACCTTTCCTGCTTATTATATTAACACCATATCCAACCTGTTGCATGCATTCAGTCATTTCCATTAATTTGACAACTTTCTTTCATAGATATATTGCATTTTCATTTTTTACTATCAGCATGTAATTGAGGAGACATGATTTAAATCCAACTTGCAAATAATTATGACACCATTTTACCACATTATCTCCATCCTTTACCAATATAATACTAGTATTTAACAGTTCTTCCACTTGGTTATTCAGTATTCATCCAGTTTCCATTTAATTCTTCCTCTCCATGGCACGGACATATAAAACCAGCAGTTAACCCGGGTCATTCCTAAATTTTACAAGTAAATCAAAAACAAAAATGGAACCAATAAATAACCCTTTTTTAAATTAAAATCTCAACTTAGATATAAAATTGTTGCATCATAGCAACAAATAAAAAAGGACCGATGGTTAACCTACTGCCAATTCCAGTCATAGCATCTGTTTCAATTTTTAAAAAGAAAAGAGTATACCTATTCCTGATCACTACTAACCCACTAAAATCATAGCAATAACAACTAGAAATACTGCAACTGTGCAAATGCAGTGAAAGAAACATGAGAAACTTTAGCAGTTTGAGGGTGGCAAGACAATTCTGCGGATTTCCATGCTTTGTAACTGACCGAAAAAAGGGGTCTCGTAACAACCTCCCAAAAATCATCCAGTATATCAGTTGGAAACCTCATTTTGTTTTTGTCCGCTTGACCGGCCACCTCTCCCTCTCCCTTGGTGATAACCTTCTCCATGACCACGGCCTCTGCCAGAAAACTCGCCACGATTTACATAATCATTTCTACCGTATCCCCGACCGCCACCATAATTCCCACGGCCCCTGAAAGAGTCATTTCGTAACCCACCCCTACCAGATGGGATCCTAGGTCTTCCAGTACTGTTAATGCCACTGCCAACTGAGAGAACAAACAGAATTGTCAACTATAATGGAGCTCTTCTTAATATAAAAGCACTTGATTCTCTCCATCTTTTTGTTCTGTTGAATGAATGACAACAATTTTATTTGCATTAGTTAACTTCAAATTACCTCGGGTAGTGGTTCTCTTTATCTCCACTACAGCTTGACGCCCCCCAATAGGAATAGGTGAAGCCTGAGAAAGTAAAATGAGCAAAGATCTGAAGATTTTCACATCAAATTTCAAGTAACAAATGAGGAAATCATTTACAAAACAAAGACAACTTCAGACATAATATAGAATTATGTATATTATGATGTGCCAATACAAATTATAACAACCAGTCAACTGTTTTACTAGGCTGGAAAATCATTCATTATCAACACCTATTGGTCTAAGTAACAAGTTTGATTCCCTTTAAACAATGTGAATAAAAACAATAACCACTGGGAGTGCTTTCCCCTTTAAATGGATTCAACTGGCTTGACTTGGATTAGTTGCAGCCCAACGTGCCTTCTGGATACCAAGAGTCTCAATATCAAACCAAAAAAAAATACTAAATAGATATGCAGGGGGGGTATAATATATTTTATCTCCCTAAACCCAAGACATTACAGAAAATAAACTTTCACTACTTAAAATTCCATACTAATCTCCCCTCATATCTAATGAAAATGTTAGTTTCATATTTAATAGTTAAAACAATCTTTTTTCTTGTTTCATGTACCTTGTGGTTTGCAGAATGAAAATTTGGTTAAATCATTCCTAAAGCTATATCAAAATAAACTGAAGGAGCTAAATTTAACAGAAGGCATGGGTAGAGAGCCATAAGTTGAAAGTGTCAAAATAGCTTCAAAGCTCGCTTAATTGGAAGTTAAGGAAGGGATCCATTGTAGGTAACATACACTCATCCATGTTAGTCCACTGTGGGGTCAGCTAGGAAGCACATGTCTACTAGTACAGCAACTACCTTTGAAGTTTCAGTGTTGCTGAGTAATGATTGTAACTTCTGGTGAGGTAGGATATCTTCTTTTGCTTGAAGTAATTAATGAAAGGAAGTAATGCAAAGGGGAGATGGGAAGGAACAAGATTGGAAATACAGCTACTGTAATTTTGAATACAATGGAATGAATGGATAGAAATTGTGACTTTCAGGTAGATTATGACTTAATTAGTAATTATTTTACATGTAGACACACATCTCAACTTCTAATATTTTATTTAATATTTCATGTCATATCCATCCCTAATATATGAAGAATTCCACATTCATATATCATGTCATATTGAACATTAAGAATTATTTTAGAATATTTTTCTTGGTTGTTTCCTTAATTAGTAGTTAGTCTTTTTGTTAGTGAGTTTGTACCAACAGTACTAGCATTTAGCCCAAATAAGCTTCCTAGAAACTATTCCAAACATTCCCTTACTTAGGCGGTTACAATTTTAGGAGCAGGGGCTTAGCTCGAAAAGTAAAGGGGGTATAAGATGGTTTCATTCTAAATGGTTAGTATTGGAAAATTAAGAATGTTTCAGATTTTATTTGTTATGCACATATGGCTCTTAACACTCAAGAAAATATCATTTTATTTCCCATGATATTTGGTTAAACAATCATTGTAATTTGTTTTGCAAATACTAAATCCAAATTCCAATAGAAGACAAATGAATTAGATGCCATAGAAAACCACATGAAGATGGAAAAAACCCTGAGAACACTAAACCAAGATATTACTAGACAGTACTAGCATAGGACAGATTAAAGATCTGTATTGTTTTAAAGAATATGTTTACTGAAGTTAAAATAAGAGATACAATTTATTCAAGTACCTCAAACAAGTAGACTACAAAACTACCACCAACTAGATGTAGAACTGTAGAAGTAATGCACTGCCTAGAATATGATTATATGAGTCAGCTATAAAGGAGCTGAGATGTAGGCTTACAGCTAGATATCAATAGAAGACTATGTAAACATGAATACATTTAAATTTCAAGTGATAGTTATTTTTATAATTTTCTCTGTATAATTCTTATGCCAAATCCTTATCATCTATTGAGAGCAGTGACAGAATTATAAATTATATATACACATGCATCCAACTTGAAATTACTCCCAAACTAGCAAGCAGCTTTGGCATAATAAATATAATTAACTTGAATGATTAAAAGCCAAAATTCTAGAATCTAAGCTATCCACTGATGAGGACTATACCTGAATTGCACTATTCATGGAATTTAGAGATAGGAACTCAACAAAGCCAAAACAGTATCCCTGCTGCTGTGAAGACAAATAAAGTGTTTCCAACAAAACGTCATTAGGACTGAAGAAAAATCAAAATGGGTAATTAGAATGCTTCATTGACCTGATAATCACACCTTATTATTTCTGACTTGGATGCCTCCTGGCTTGATGGGTCCAAATTTCTTAAACTCCAGTTCCAACAGAGCAACCGTCACATTTAAAGGCAAATTTCGAATGTAAATGGAGTGCCCCTCAACTGTTGGAAGAATTTGTTTATTAGAAGCACAAATATGTCTAAGAAAAGTATTTGGTTGAGTTGCAAGCAGCCAACTTAATGACCTTACAAAATTAAATGATATGTTGCTTTAAAATTCATTTTCTCCAAACTTTGAAAGACAACCAAAGCATGACCTATGTGAAAATTGAAACAAAGAACATGTACCTTCCTCATGAGCATCACTACTTTCAGGGTTGTTAACACTATCCAAAGCTGATTCAGGCACTTCAGTAGATTCTACTGACTCAACTACCAGGCTCTCAGTTTTGTTAGGTCCTGACTTTATTGTATTAGTAGGCACATAGACTTTAGTTGGTACCAAACTCCCTTTTGGGACTTTCACCTACAACAAATCTAATAAGCTTCGAAAGATGAATAATAACAATGCTTGTAAGTGAAAGATTTGTATCAATACTCACAATTGATGCATAAGACTTCTTTGGAGTGTCCTCTTGAGCTGAAGAAGTCAGTTCTGTGGCCTGAGAATCATCATTACCATTTGACTGAAAATGTGGTTCTACACTGTCTTCATTCTCAACAGGAATCTGTCTCTCATGATGATTAGATGCCTCATAAGCATTCTCAGCAACAGTTTGACTCTGACCTTTGTTCACATGAGAATTTGTGGGGTCTGGTGCAGAAGAATCAGCAACATGAGTGGGCTCTGTAAAGAAAGGAGGACAGCATAAATATAACTCCTGATTTTTTTTTTTTGAAGGAGAAGGTACAATTTTTTAAATTATAATCTTGCCTGGTTCTGGGGTTACTTTAACAGCAGCTGCATCACCATCTCCAGTAACTGGAGGCAGTTCTGATGGTTCATGGTCTTCTACATACCTAAACACATCATTCAGAACAAAATAGCCATTGTCTTGTGGAGCAAGAAAGAATGACTGTGCAAATTTTCTTCTCAAGTTATCTTTGCCAGTCAAGCATCCAGTAACCAGCACAGTCACTCCTTCCTTGTATGATTTTTGAGCATCTGCAGTCTTTATCTCTGCTTTGAATTCCTTGAAATTTAGTGAAAGAATCTTCTCATTAATGCCCTGCACCATAAACCCTTAGACTTAGAGAACAGCAGAAAGCCTGAGATACATCTATTAAGTATTTTTTTACAGAAGAACAATAAAATCTAAATGGATAATGTTTCATCCTTCTCAACTTTATAAAACACAGGGAAATAATAGTATAATCCATCAGCTGCATGAAGCATATAATATGAACATGACGGAGAATTGCCAGTGCATTAAAGTCTAGTAAATATATGAGCATATAGCAGTTTTAACTAGTAATTCAATAGCAGTGAATTATAATAGATATCAAAAGGTGGCATTACTTTACACTTTACAATGTTTCTTCTCTTTAAATAAGGCATCAGAGGAAACATCTTTAGAAAATCAAAGGAAGCTATAGAGGTAGCAGTATTGTATCAGGAAACTTACTTTCATGGTTGTAACTGATGTCATCACACCACTGGAATCAGGACGGCTTATCACACTAGAATCCTGGTAAAACCGATAGACCAAATCCGGTGAATGGTGAAGAATATGGTAATACTGCTCAACAAATGCATTACCAACAACTTGGGCACTGGGAGTAGTTGGAGGAGTAGCTGTTTGCAAGGCCATCTGTCCAAAACCAGTTTATCAATATTTGAAACATAAGAACATTTAGATACACATAAAAATGTAAAAAAACTAGGTATCCAATTCCATTTAGATCTAAATGGTCTCTCCAAAAGAATTGCACTTGGACAGAACACAGTGGCGTCATTTGATCCAAGTAATTGATCTCACCTAATGAGAAAGGGCTTTTGTTGTTGTTGTTGTTGTTGAGAACAGGGATGAGTTATTTTCAAGAAACATAAGCCATATGTTCAAAGTTCAAATATGTATTAATAATAAAGTACACCAACAAAAATCTCAGCTAGGCATAACATCTTTAAGATCACCATACCGAGATATTCATTACCACAGAGAGGTGTAAAAGAGATATGAACCATATAATTGCTGTAGGTGCATACAATACTCATACATTGTTTTTGTAGGACATGTAGGCACAATGGGATGAGACAAATTGAGACAAGGCGAGGCAGGGAAAAGTATTAGAAGATGGAGTCTACCTTAACAGACATCTGCTAGCTAGAATAAAGCTGAGGGGATTTGAACACTAGAAGCAGTACTTAAGTAAAGCCTCTTAACTTTACCAAGTTGGATGTATCAACAATTCAGCATAGTTAAACTAGTTGCTAATCCAAAAATTGTTATGCTTCATTAACTGGCCATGATCATAAATTTTCATTTTTATGACCACTTGAAAAACTAATAGAAACAAGTAACACATAATGTACATATAATTTATAAACAGTGTTCCTACAAAACATATTGCAAAGAAAGGAACATGGCTAATGCAGACACATAACAGATGGAAATTGGAGTTAACTAATCATGAATAAAAAATAAAAAAGTTAAAAAATAACTAGTGTCCATTCTCCCGCGAGAGAAACTAAGAAAGACAAAATATAACTGAGAGAGAAGGCAACATAGAAAATGACAACAAAGCATCCCACATTCTCAAAATTAAGTGAGATCATCTTAATTTATCATATAACCAAAACACATACATTTTCATCGAAAAACAATAATCAAAAAGCCTAGTTGTATTACCGTACCAACCTCAGGCCTAAGCACATGACCTCAGATCCAAAGAGAAACAAAAACCTCAAATCTAAACCCTAAACCGAATTCAAAGCACGAAACAAACAACACCCATTTGAGCTCAACGCACAGGGCAAGCGAATCAATCATTACCCACAACGAAAAGTCCAAACTTGGACGCAAAGAACAGAACTTCACAAACAAACACACTTCACTTCAATCACGAAGTTGCCACAAAGGCCGTCAAATCAACAATGTCTGATCAATACTAAGAAAAAAAAATGATGCCATAGTCGGAACCGTTAACGTAAGACGGGCATTGCCCATTTGCGAAAAAATAAAGGAATTGGTTAAAAGGAAAGGAAAAAAAATGAAAAGGTGTGGAAATTGAGGAAAACGATGGAGAGGCATTAGCGAGGAGGGGTGAGAAGAGAGAATGTGGAATACCTGGGAAGGGCGTGATTGCGAAGATGATGAGAGATGGCACAGTGAGGAGTGTGGGGTTGTGAATTGTGAATTGCAGAGGGAAGAGACCAACGGGAACAGTTTGCGCACGAAAAAAGGGGTGTGCGAAAGCTACTTGTGACTGTGATCAATGAAAACGCTCAACTCACTGTGAAGTTATCATTTGAGTCAGGTTCTCTCTCATACGGTTCGTGAGGTTCACCACTTGGGAAACTGCCAACAACGCAACTTTGTTTTTACTTGACTTTTGAGGTTAACTCGAATCACGAATCATTGGATAGTACTCTGTTAACAGTTAACACAACTACACAAGTACTGGAATTATTATTATTATTATTATTATTAATAATAATAGATAGAAGATAAGTACAAGAGAACAATTTATATATATATTTTGTTCAACCAAGTAGGCTCGATCTTAGTCTTGCATTATACGAAATAAATATTTAGTTTATACAATTAAAATTTATCATAAATAATATTTATATATATTTTAACTAAAAAAATATAATAAATAATTGTTTTTAACGCATAAATTATATTTTAATTTTTTTTGTTTTGTACAATGTAAGACTAAAAACGTTTTACATTGTACAAAACAAAAAAATTGATATGAGATTTTGAAAAAAAAAAACAAGATAGTAAATGTAATGGATAGTTTATAGAGTAGTTGAAGGGTAAAATAATAACAATCTAATAAAAAGTAGAGACTAAAGAGGATATTTCCTTTATTATAGTTATAAATATTTTCTTTTTTTTCCTGATAAAACTTAGGAATGAAGAGGATATTGTGTCCTAGTCTAAGATAAGAAAAGCTTCACAACTTAAAAAATACTATAAAGATACTTACATTTATCAGAAAATAAGTATGGACTTAAATATACGATCTGTCAGATGCAAAAACTTTGTTTTGCTCCATTCAACCAAGTGAGTATTCCATTTCTTCTTGGACAACTAGTATTTCAAGATTCAAGCTTAAATTTGTTTATAGCTCTTGATTACTGTTCTTATACCATATAATGCATTGGCTTTTTGCATAGTATTAAAACATACACTTTCACGCATTAACAATAGCAAAACCCTTATTATTACAATGAATAAAGTTGATTACATGAATCACATGATATTATTAAACTTAGTTTTAAAAAAAAACAAATTTTACTTTCACACAATCAATTATCAAATTTCTATTTCTCATTTCCTATCAATTCTTCTTTTAATACTTGCCACGATTTTCAACAAATTATCTCAATGGTGCTAGCAAATAAATATTGCAATTTTATTTGGTTCATAACAAGCAAAATTAACTATTATAAAACACAATTTTCGTATTCAAGGATAAATCTCAATAAGAGACAAATGTCCTGTTAAAGGAGATATTTTGTAGCTTTGAAGCCCTGCTTCCACGAAAAGTTTCTTCCACTCTTCTTCACGTCTCTCTTTTCCATTGATAAGGCATGTCATGTGTACATTCATAAGAAGCTTTAGTCTAGTAACTTCATGTTCATCTTGATTTTCGTTTATGACAACATCTATAACAATTACTTTTCCTCTTTTGCTTTTACTCGAAATAGCTTCCTTACAATTTTTTAATATCTTTCTGCAATCGCTGTCATTCCAATCATGTAGTATCCACTGCAAAAATACAAAAGGAGAGGATGGAGGATTAAAAATTTGTTAATAACTTCAAGGCTTAGGGCCGCCTTGGTTCATTAGAAAACTGCATGGTTTGGATTAATTAAATAGATTCAATGTAAATTACATTAATTATTTTTGAGGTTTCATCAAATTATATAACTTGTATAAATGCATTAGTATAAGAGTAAAAAAAATTATGTAATTTCATGAAACCTAAAGGATGATTAGTATAATTTGCTTATAAATTTACTATAGCAGAACAATTTGTTTGCACGAGCTAGCATACCTTAAGTAGAACTGCATCAGCATTGGGAATAGATTTAAACATGTCCCCAGCAACATATGTCAAATTGTTGCTTCCTGACAAGTTCTCTATAACATGTGGAAGTTCCAACACTCTGCATTTCAAGTTAGGAAATGCCTCACAGATAATTTTGGCTGTGGTTCCAGTTCCACCACCAACATCCACAATGGATTCCAGTCCTTCAAAGACCCAATTGCAATCTCTCAACGCCAAATTCATCATCTGAGAATCACTAGCCATTGCCTCATTGACTGATTTGTTAAATGCAGGATTTTTATCAAGAAAGTCCCACAAGTGTGACCCTAAGGAGATACCAAATAGTGTGAGATCATCCTCATAAATCCACTTCTTCAAATGATGCCATGAGCTTGAAAAAGTTGGGTCAAGAAAACACTCAACCATTGGTGCTAAACAAAGGTCACTGCCTTTGACAAGAAGCTCTGATGCAGCAGTTAGAGCATATGCTAATTCCTTTTCTTCTATGTTGTTGTTGTTGTTGTCATGGATTCTTACTATCTCAAAGAATCCATTGTGTGCTAGATAACTCATGAGACTCTGCAAGCCACTAACTTTATTCGGTGGAACTTGTAGAATTGACACCAATTTTGGAAGTGTAATGGGTTGACCGTGGTTGTGGATTATGTCTGGTATTCCAAGCTGAACGATACATTTAAGAATCATAGAGTCTACATGGGCATACATGTGTCTGTATAAGAGATGTTGACCTT
Organism: Amphicarpaea edgeworthii; assembly: GCA_014843725.1. Lineage (NCBI taxonomy): Eukaryota > Viridiplantae > Streptophyta > Magnoliopsida > Fabales > Fabaceae > Amphicarpaea > Amphicarpaea edgeworthii. Next base: position 2,197,205 of record CM026321.1, on the reverse strand, counting down.
CAAAAATCTCACTTGCTTTACGGCCATTATTGGAAGCCATAAGCTATTGAATGTGAATTTGGTTTCGTGTTTTGTGCTGTTTCAGAATTTGCTGCCCTTTATATATATAAAGTCTCAACTCTCAACAGCTAGCCAATAATTGATATCTTAGTACCTTTAGTTTAACCTACGACCTATTCTAAATGAAATGTATGTATAGGTATACCAGACCATTATAAATGTTATAACTTAATGAATGTAATTATCTTTTCTATTATATTTAGAGTGCAGGAGGTTGACATATGAATAAAATAGAGAGCTTAATTATATAACTTTTTTTAGTGTTTTTGTTAAGAGTCGACTTTTTTTAAGTTATTAGAAAAGGACTGAATTGCCGGCTTTTTTATTTTAAGAAAACGTTTGGACGTACATGGAATGGAAAGGGAATATTAGAAGTGCCAAGTTACTTTGGTACCAAATAGTATGTGTGTGTGTTTTTTGTTAATAACACATATAACTTTATTTGGTTCATAACATGCATATCAACTACTAAATGAATTGCAACAACATTAATATTTAAGGATAGATCTCAACAAGAGACAAATATCCTGTGAAAGGAGATATTTTGTAGCTTTGGAACCCTGCTTCCAATATGAGTTTTTTCCAATCTTCTTCTCTTCTCTCTTTTTCATTAATAAGACATGCCATGTGTACATCCATAAGGAGCTTTAGTCTAGTAACTTCGTGCTCCTCTTCATTTTCGTTTATCACTGTATCTATGACAACTACTTTTCCTGTTTTGCTTTTACTTGAAATAGCTTCTTTACAATTTTCTAATATCTTCATGCAATCCTTGTCATTCCAATTATGTAAAACCAACTGCAAAAATACAAAATTAAATGAAGTGAAACAAAGGATTAGAAATTTGTTAGTAAATTTATGTTAGGTCGATTCATACATTTTTATAGATTTAGGACAAAACAATAAACAAAATCTCTTATACATATAACAATATTTTAGGTCTCTCCCAATCAGGGTCCTAGGCCATGTGAGATGTGAGTTATGATTAGGAATAATTTTTTTACTATAACTGAACAAGTTTAGAAAATCTTTGTTTACAGATGCATACCTTAAGTAGAACTGCATCAGCCTTGGGAATAGATTTGAACATGTCCCCACCAACATAAGTCAAATTGTTGTTTCCTGACAAGTTCTCCACAACATGTGGACGTTCTAACACTATACATTTCAAGTTAGGAAATACCTCACAGATAATGTTGGCTGTAGTTCCAATTCCACCACCAACATCCACAATGGATTCTAGTCCCTGAAAAACCCAATTGCAATTTCTCAATGCCAAGTTCATCAGCTGAGAATCACAAGCCATTGTCTCATTGAATGACTTGTTAAATGCAGAGTCTTTGTTAAGAAAGTTCCACAAAGTTGATCCTGTGGAGACCTCAAGTAGTGTGAGATCTTCCTCATGAACCCACTTCTTCAAGTGATTCCATGAACTTGAAACAGTTGGGTCCAGAAAATGCTCAACCGCTGGAACTAAACAAACCTCACTGCTTTTGAGAAGTAGCTCTGAGGCAGCAGTGAGAGCATATATTTCTTTTTCATGAATTCTTACTCTTTCAAAGAATCCTTGGTGTGCCAGGTAGCACATGAAACTCTGCACGTGACCAATTTTTGTTGATGGAACTTGTAGAATTGACACCAACTCTAAAAAAGTAATGGGTTGGCCATGCTTGTGGATGATGTCTGGTATGTCAAGCTCAACCATCAATTTGAGACACTTAGAATCTATGAAGGCAAGCAAATGTTTGTACAATAGTGCTTGACCTTGAAAGATCTCACTTGCATTACGGCCATTCATTGAAGAAGAAGCCATAATTGCAAACCAATTTTTATTTTGTGGTGTTTCAGAGTTTGATTTGATTCGCTTTATATAATGCTTCAACACTTGTACGTGATCGTGATCTCACAATAATTGATGTTAAGCTATGACTTTTGACTAGTCTATAGAGGGCCGGCCAAGGCTCTATTACTTTTTTTTTTTTGTCTAAAAAAAATTTAATTTCAATATTTTAACTAAAAAAATATATATTTTAATTAGTTTGATTTTATCATAAAAAAAATATATATTTGTATCTGTATCTAAAAGATTATTACAACGAGCATTACTATTTCAGAGCAAAATTAACTATGAAGAGATGCATCAATTAATAATTCTTTTTTGAACTTCCCAAGTCATGTTCAACAGCCGAAGCAATCTGTGATGGAACATCCTCCATCAAGACTTGATCCAAAAGAGAAAAAGCTAGTTTTGCTAAACTATCAGCAACCATGTTACCTTTCCTTTTCGTATGCAACAAAAAAAATCACGTGTAGATGTAAGACTATCTTGTAATCAATTAATAATTCATAACTAATATATATGGGTCCATATCATTGAAAGAAACAACTTGAGGATTATTGCGATAAATTCAAACAACATATACGGACTGCAGCTAAAGATTTAAAACAATGACTAATACTTTTTTCCTAGCACGATGATTTTTTGTCAGTGGATAAGCGTGAAATGTTAATCACTATGCCAATATTGGACCATGCCAGATATGAAAATGAAATTTATGAATGGGTTTACAATTAGTAAAGCTATGAACGGGCAGATGTATTTTTTTAACATTTTTTCTTTAATGTTATTGGTGAAAAAAAAAATATTTGTATTGGGTTTGTGAAAATTTATTCACACAAAATAGCATAGCTCGAATTATTTATTCAGGTAAACTTTTAGAAGACAAAAATATTAATTTTACGCTCTAACTGTATCATTAAACTCATAAATTAAAAGTCCAACTCTCAAGTTTTGATATTGACTGAATCACGATAAGGAACAAGATTTCAAGTTTGAATATCAGAAGTTTTTATTTTATTTTTCTTAGTCAGGGGGCTATCTACAAAAGAAGTCTGAATTCGCTGCACCCCGAGTTCACAATGCATCTTTCAATGACATTATTTAAAATATTTTATTATTAAAATAATAATAATTCTTAATAATATATTAAATGAATACATTAAAAAACATATTTAAATAACACAATTAATTAATAAATTTGTAAAATATACATAAATAATGTATTTTTAATTAAATATATAAATTATTTTTTTCCTATTTAATTAATAACACATTTCAGATTTAAGCCGACGATGGCGTAGCGCATATGCAATCAATATATGTTGAATATCGCAATTCGTGCCCGATAGAGTTATGTAGAAAGTTTTAAAGATTTTATTTTTTCTTAAATTGAACGACAACTTCGCCTCCATACTCCATGCTGGACACCTTTCCCACCACCCAAACTTACTAAGATGAAAAGAAATAACTTTTAATCAAAGAAACCATTATATTCTTTTTTTTATCTAATTTATTTTTAATTTATAAGTTATTTTAAATAAAAATTGGGTTAAAGAATAATTAATAAAAAAATTTTAAAATAAAAATTAAAAGAAAAATTAGAGATAATTTTTTTTTATAATAAATTACGTACAATTACTTACGTGAAACTTATTTTCATGTTCTCTCGTTAAATTTTAGTAAGGCTAAATTTTAAAATAATTAATATTTTTTTATCGAAAAATATTAGTGATTAGTTTATTAATTTTTATTAATCGGGAAATCAAATCCAAGACTTCTCCATTTGATTATATTTTAACTTAAAAAAATTTTAAGTTAAAAAAAAAATATTAACAATCTTTTTACTTATTTTTAACTTTAACTTAAATTATAAATTAAAAATAAATTAGACTAAAACTAACCTCAGCTGTTATTGCCATTTGTTGTTTTTATATTATCATTTTTCTATTTTTGTGTTCATTGATGTTTGTTAATTTTAGGTTATGATTTCTTCTATCTATTTCTTAATTGTCATTGCTGTTTGTTCTTTTTAGGTATTTTTTTAAGGAATGTTCTTTTTAGGTTATGATTTTCTGTGTTTGTTTTTTATTCAATAATATTAGTAATTGTGGTTTACAATCACATTTATTATTAAAATATTATATTAACTCATAATTAACTAATTACATTTTAAATATAGCTAGAAAAATATAATTAAATTTAATAAACATCACAATTCAATTAAATAGAAAAAATTAATTTAATTACATTTATATAATTAACTAAAAATAAAATAAATGATACTATTTGTGTATATTTTACAAATTTATTAGTTAACAATATTATTTAATTATTTTTAATACATTCATTAAACATATTAAAAACACAAACACACACATGATGGTCAAAATTAAAAGTAGTTTTGAAAAACTAGTTAGAAGCTAAGCGTTGATCAACTAACTAGCTAGTTATAGTGTTTGTTAGAATTATTCACTGAAGTAGTTGATAGATTAAGACGACAGAAAGAAATGTTATATGATACTTCTATATCAAATGCCGGAATGACAACATGATGTCAAATAGATGGTATAAAAATTCGTGATTTTTTTTTTATAATGAAATGCCGCAGTACTTGTGACTGTGATCCACAATGTACAAATTTAAATAACCATTCTGGACAAAAAAGATGACTGTATTATTCTACTCAACCTCCATAGCAGAATTTGCTTTGTCTAAGAAGCTCTTTAGTTCCTTTACTCTCTGCCTGGTTAACGCAGCACAATCCTGAAACCACAAGTATCGTTATAACTTAAGTTATATATAACTCCAATTACATAGACCATATTATATACGTACTATTGTTTCAAATCAGGTACAATACTGGACTTTACTGTTTTTGGGATTTTAATGTACACTAATTACATTTCCACTATCAACCTATTTTTTGTCATAATTTCACCCTTCAAATTTAAAACTCGGAGTAAACTAATTGCATTTCCTCTAGAATGAATGAACATTTAGGAAAAGATTGAATCAGAAAACTATAGAGTACGATTAAAGATTTTAATAAATAAATTTGAACCTCAAATCAGACAGAAGCAAGCCCTAATATAGTAATATGGTCCGCTTTGCATATCAGTTGGGGCATATGAAAGTCTCAAAGGACCTCAGATATCTTATATTCCTTTATATTTAGACTGACTTAAAATTTCAAAAGTATTTACAGTAATTTTTCAAAATCATTAATGCATTAATGTTAATGCTATAATATGGTTCACCTCGTTAGTTCCATTGCAATGTGCAAACTAACCTGGATAGCAGAAGTGTAGGCAAGAACTGGCCCACCAGGCTTGTAAAGAGATATTAGTTGACCGGATGTATCCAAAACTACTGTCACATGGGTTTCCATAATGGATTCTTCTTCTGCAGTAGGATCTGCCAATATGTAATTCTTGTGAAGTATGCATGTTAATGAGAACGGAATGCTTCTTAATGCTTCCTCTTCTCCTTATTGACTGGCTCCTGTGCTCGCTTTTGTCCATCTTCATCAGACACGAGTACTATTTTGCCATCATCATTCATGGCAACAGCAGGAATTTGCACTGTCAACACAGAAATTCATATTAGACAAAAACAATATGGTAATACCACAATAGTGTTGAAAGCTATCACATTGAGAACATCAATAGCGTCAGCAACACATAACTTCCCTTTAAGCACAAGAAAAGTCTGTCTTTTGAATGATTCCGTTAGGAACCTTAGCTATACAGCATAGAAGGAATAACTTCACTTTATATGAATACAAGATTTACAGTAATTGTGGCTCTGTAGCATGCAATAGTGGCACAATGTTGATGGGTCACATAAACTCAATCCCAAGACCCCCCGTTCACCCAATTCAGGGACAAACACGACACCCTTCGCTGCTCTCTCTCCTTCTCTTCTCCAACTGATTTATCTTCACACTCTCATCTTCGCCAGAGACAACATCATCTCCAGCTATTCCAGTGACTGTGGGTGTGGTGAAGGATTGCAGCCTTTTCATCTCAACAGAAAAAACTAGTGAGACTACCTTTTCTCTTCGATGGTCCTACTAGTCATCACCCACTATTGTCTCTTACTGTATAGAAAGAATAACTATTTTATTCAGAAAGATGAATACAGGGTTTAGAGTAATAGTGTAATACTCGACAAACCTGTATACATCAATCTGCGGACATTATGTTTCTACTAAAAAATCCAAGAGTTTTCATGAAGATGACCGAGAGATTCCCATAAGTAGCATCCTTAGCCAATGCTACATAACAAGAGATAATAACCTCCCAAAAAATAAACTGACAAAGTAACAGAACAGAATAACAACTAAAAGATAAACATAATAATTGTAACAACCCTATTCTATCCAATCCCCTTGGCTGATATATCATCAGCTGGTTTATTTTTCTTTTCCTTGTTCCTAAATTTTCCTCATGTACAGTTTTCAAATGCGGGACTTTATTATTCTGAAAAAGGGGTTTAACAGTTCATAACATGACTGAATTGTACTGAAGATGCACTACTTACAATGAGACAAGGCAGCAATGGCAGAAAGTAATGCGGCATCAAAAAGAGCACCATCAGCATCCAAACAATAGATATCCTGCATGATAAAGAAGACGGCATTCTGTCATTCAATAGACTGATAACAACACAATCAGAGCAAATAAAGCCGGTGTACCTCACACCAAATTGTGGTGTGCTATGCATTCTTTCTATGGTTGATTTGTGAAATTTGGTAAATGCAGTCCATATAAAAGCTTACCAGGTAAGCCATCCATGCAGCTTTTCCACTGACCAAGGAAAATTCTTTCAAATCAATCATTTTAGAACTGCAGGAAAAAAAGGATATCAGACAAGTACTATTTGAACCTATTTAGTGGTAAACAAAGGTAGGTGGAGTGAATTTGATAGAATTAGTTTATTGGATCATCTGAAATATTTGAACCTAACAGAGTGTCAGCAAAGATTAAAACATGCCTTTAAATGGTATCAGACAACTGCTTTGACACCACCGGTGATGCTTCAGCTGGCCTGCCAGGCCTTACGATTGGAGAACAAATTGGAGGCATGTGGAAATCAATAGCTGAAATAACAGATATTAACATGTCAATTTTATGGCATATGTGAGCAGAAGACTTAATAACTATCACATAAGTGGCCAGCAAGCAAAAGCTAACCTAGACAGCCCTCGTCTGGTGACTCCAAGGACGGAGTCATAACTTCCATTTTAATAGCAGTCAACATAGTCTGAGCAGAGATCAATTAGGAAATCGTTAAATCCCTCCCATAAAAAAGACACAATGATCAAATAACATTTAACAAAAAAGACACAGGAATAGTGGCTAACTGTTGATCCAATCTTCACCAGAGCCTACCCATTAGCGGATGCAACAGCACCTGATCAAATGAATTAACCATCTAAGTTTTGCTCCAAGTGTGACATGCCAAAGATTTTGCAGATTGAAAATTAGAAGAAAAAAAAAGTAACTAACCAAGAAAAATACTTGTTTCTCTAGCTTTTCCAAGTGGTCTACCATCAGGCCTTATGGATTCAGCAAGATGACGCTCAAAATATCGAAGTGGAAAAAGGTGTCTAAAGGCATCAACCTCCATCTCTGATGACAAGTCCTCAGAAACATTTGGTAATTCCATCTCTTTTCAGTTCTGTCAACATAAAGAAAGCCAGCAGTGTAATAAAAAATGAAAAAGTGACAATAGCTGCCAGAAAATTGAAAAATGGCATTCAGTTAAGTATATCGAAATATTACAGAATCATACAGCGTGACCAACCTTGTTTCTTCAATTGCGGAAATAAGGTTAAAACCTAAGACCTTGTGCAAACAACTCAAATCCCCCGACACCACTAGGCTCGACCTAGTGGGGGTTACTTGTTTTAGGACGGATCCAGTAATTTAAATAAAATAAAGAGGGATTAAAAAAAATTTTACAAAAATTATAAATAAATTTTTTTAAAAAAAAATTAATGTAAAATTTATATAAAAAAAATAATAAATAAATATTAAATTTGTTAATTTTTAAAAATCGAGAATAAAATTTACAATAATATAATATAAAAGTAAAATTTATAAGATTTTAAAAAATTATAAATAAAAAATATCAAATTAATTTATTAAAAATAAAACTTAAAAAAGAAAAGGAAGAGGAAGGGGTACTGAAGCTCCTGCTTCCCCCCTAAATCCGTCTCTGCCTTGTTTAAGATATGATTTTTTTATTTTATATAAATATATTAAAAAAGGGAAGGGGGGCTGAATCCCTACTTTCCCCCCGCCGTACTAGACACTACCATAACACTCACAAATCAAAGATAAAAGAAGGACCAATAGATCCTCAAAACCCAATCAGCATTTTCGAAACCGAAGAAGGAGAAGCTACTGGTAATTAGAATAGACATTGTATCAAACACCTTAAAGGAACAGAGAAACCAAATTACAATGACCCAACAAACCAACCCTAATAATAATGATAATAATGAAGCAAATAGCAGCAGGTTCTTACAGCAGGTCCTCCCTAGAACCGGGGTGGCTTTTGATTTGAAAAAAAAATCTATTTTTATTTTTTATTTCAATTTTTAAAACATGTTTGATATGAAATTTGAATTATTGTTTTCTATTATTTTTGAAAAGTGAAATACTAAAAATAGGTTTGATTTTTAATTATGAATTCTTATTTTTTGAACAGTTTTGAGTACTACGCTCACATCCGAGACAATATGACAATGCTCATATGCCATGTTTAGGTCGAATTATCCTCACATCGTTATCATTGGCTTCTTACATTATATTATAACATACATTTTCAGATCATCAATTTTGATTTTATTTTAATAAATTGGTGTTGCTCCAGCAAAGGGCAAGAACATCCCAAGTGGCACCTTCTCAATCCCAATGAACAGCACACCTAATATCATTAAATGATAAAAAAAAAAAAAAAGAAGGATGAACAAGATGGAGGGGATTGATTATATAGAGAACTATGAGAACCTATATAATTAGGAAGAAGCTGCCTATTTTTAAGGCATATTCATTCCTAACTAACAAAAGTCTTACTAGTTATTACACCTCTTAAAAAACCTTATTACACTGAATAAAACATAATATTATTGAATTCGATTAAAACTACATTCAAATCTCATAAATATATCCATCATGAGATTTCTTTTAATAAAACATACACTTTCACATATTCAATCAAAATTCAACTTTATTTGGTTTATAACATGCAAATTAACTATTAAATAGATCACAACATTAGTATTTAAGGATAGATCTCAATAAGAGAGAAATGTGCTGTCAAAGGAGATATGTTGTAGCTTTGGAACCCTGCTTCCACGAAGAGTTTCTTCCATTCTTCTTCTCTTCTCTCTTTTCCATTAAAAACACATGCCATGTTTAGATTCATAAGGAGCTTTAGTCCAGTAACTTCACGTTCATCTTGGTTTTCATTTATCACAACATCAATGACAATTATTTTTCCTATTTTGCCCTTACCCAAAATAGCTTCTTTACAGTTTTCTAATATCTTCCTGCAATCGTCGTCATTCCAATTATGTAAAATCATCTGCAAGAATACAAAAAAAAAGAAGCATAAATTTGTTAATAACTTCATTGTCGATCCTAACATTTTATATATAGATTTAGGATTAGGATAAAACAAGAAACAAAATCTCTAATTTACGCATGCATACCTTAAGCAAAATTGCATCAGCCTTAGGAATAGATTTAAACATATCTCCACCAACATAGGTAAAACTATTGTTTCCTGACAAGTTCTCCACAACCTGTGGACGGTCAAACACAATGCATTTCATGTTAGGAAATGCTTGACAGATAATCTTGACTGTGGCTCCAGTTCCACCACCAACATCCACAATGGATTCCAGTCCTTCAAACACCAACTTGCAATCTCTTAATGCGAAGTTACTTATTTGAGAATCACTAGCCATCCACTCATTGAATAACTCATTATATGCAGGATTTTTGTTAAGAAAATCCCACAAATTAGATCCCAATGAGATATCATGCACTGAGAGATCTTCCTCATAAACCCACTTGTTCATTTGTTGGAATGAACCTAAAAGAGTTGGGTCGAGAACAAAGTCAACCATTGGAGTTAAACAAAGGTCACTGCTTTTGACAAGTAGCTCTGAAGCAGCAGTGAGAGCATATGCTTCTTTTTCCTCATGAATTCTTACTCTTTCAAAGAATCCATTGTGTGCCATGTAGCGCATGAGACTCTGCACGTGACCAACTCTAGCTGATGGAACTTTTAGAATTGACACCAACTCTGAAAGAGTAATGGGTTGGTCGTGCTTGTGGATTATGTCTGGAATGCCAAGCTCAACAATGCATTTCAGACACATAGAATCTATATGGGAAAACACGTATCTGTACAAGAGAGTTTGGCCTTGAAAGATCTCACTTGCATTACGGCCATTCAGTGAAGAAGAAGCCATAATTGCAAGCCAAATTTTATTTAATTTGTGTTTTGTGCTGTTACATAATATGATTTGATTCACTTTATATACTGCTACAACGTGTACCTAAGTACGTCATCCCACTCCAACTAATGCTAAACTATGGCTTTTGAATAGTCTTAGTCTATATGGACAAATGTACCATCAATAGTGTTTAAATACGACTAGTAAATTCCTAGATTAATTGACAAGCAATTTAACACGTAATGCACGAAAAATCCACTAAAAATCCTTTACTTTTGAATGAATATCCATGATTTCCTTAAAAAATACTTGATTTTAACTAATGTGTATATAGTGAATAATATATATTTTGAATGAATATCCACAATTTTCTTAAAAAATACTTGATTTTAACTAAGGTGTATATTGTGAATAATATATATGGATGTATATTATTTTTCTTTTAGTAGTATAATGGGATGTTGTCTATTTTGTCTCATCAAATATTTAATATTAATTTTTTTTCTTTTTACTATTAAAGTTTAAGGATTTAGATATTTTTTTTTAAAGATAATTTAATCCTATTAATTTTTTAATTTTTTTTAAAAGACCTTTTAATTTATCCCGTTATTAATTATAAATTTTAATTTTTTATTCATAATCTCATGTCTTCCTCCCTACCCTTAACTTCCTTCATTGCATGTTGTTGTTAAACAATGAATTGTGACTTAAATAATCACTTAAATAGAATGAATTAATTGATAATAAAATAATAAATTTATCCTAATTCAATAAGTTATCATTTAATTAATATTAAAATAAAAAATTCATCAAATTTTAAATTTTTTTCTCAGATGTATTCAAATATTACTATTATCTAATCATATTTGAATCAATCATATTTAATAATGTGTTATATAATTAATTTTGTATTTATTTAATCTAATAAGATCATATTGTTTTATAACGTAAGCCAATAAAGAAAAAAAAACATAAATATTATTTTTTAAAATAATGTATTTATTTAATGAAGAGACGTAGCATGAAGACATAATGAGGTGTGTACATGGCACAAAGATGAAGTGTGGTACGCGACACAAGGAAGGGACACACTGAGAGGTAATGATGGGAGTTAAGGATAGAGTAAAATTTGAGATTATGAATGAAAATTATGATTTAAAATTAGGAACCGGAAGAATTAAATGGTCTTCTAAAAAAATAAAAATTAAAAAATAAATAGGATTAAATTATCTTTTTAATAATATAAATAAAAATTTACAGTAAAATCCTTAGACTTTAATAGTAAAAAGAAAAAAAATAATATCAAATGTGTGACATGACAAAAATGACAAAATAAACCATATATTACTATATGATTAGAAAAAAAAAAAAAAAAACTGGTATACACAAAAATTAAAACCCAAACATTTTTAATCGTGATTAGTGAACTAGGGCTGGGGCCAAGGTGAGAGGCATAGGAGTTAACTTCTCTATTTCACCTTAATGGAAAAAGACATAAGTAGAGGTTTTGTAAAAGATGGAGGTTTTATAAAATAATATTTTTTTTTCTAAAATTATGTTCAACATAAATATGTATGACGTTGTTTATTATTTTATTTTTTGTGAACACTAATTGTTGTTTATTATTATTAATGCATATTTATTTCCTTGAAAAAATCAATAAAAAATTTATTTAGGAATTTTTTTAAAAAAATATATGAAGTTATGAAAAAAATATTATTTTATAATAAATATATTAATTAATTATATTTAAACTAATATTTAGTATAAAAGTTTCAACATGTGATTTTTATCATAAATAAAATAAAACTAACTTAATTTATGGTTGTATTAATGAAGTAATTAAAAATTACTTTATAATAACAATATATTTAAATTTTTTATTTTATTATACTTATTATGTATTTATATAAAAAAAAATTTAACATTATTATATAAAATTTAATATAAATAAAATTACAGTATACGAAGTTATTAAAGATAGAGTCAAAATAATATTTTGGAATAAATGTATTAACTAACTAGATTAAAATTAATGTTTAGATTAAAATTTTTAATTTCATAATATAACTATGATTCTCAAAACAAAAATATAAAAAGAAAATAAAAAATAAAAGAAGAAACAAAAGAATATAACAATAAAAGAAAGCAAAAAGAATAGAAGAAAAACAAAACAAAAAAACAATAAAAGTGAATAGACACAGATAACAAAAGTGAGAAGAAAAGAGAGAAAAAAAAAAAAAAAAGTGAAGGAAACTGGAGTGCGGAGAGGGAGCTAGCGATATATTTTGCATGAGTATATATCTTACATCCCATGAAATATTAAAATCAAGGCTTGACTGTGTTTTTCCCCTCTAACTTGTTACTTGTTAGAAGAGTTAATTTGATCCCTATAATTTCCATGCTCAAATTAAGCCTCTGTACTTTAAATCAATGAAATTTAGTCTAATTGTTGATTTTCTGTTAAATTACTAACGTTGTAAGTCGATATGAGTCTCGTGGGTAATTTGTGAGAACTGAGAACACATGGCAGTTCATTTGAATAAAACATATTTTTTTTATTAAAAAAAAACAAGTCTTCTAGAAGGTGGAAAATTCACAAAAGCTGAAGATTGTGTTTGGTTGAGAGAAAGAAAATTAAAAGAAAGAGAAAGAGAGAAAAGAAAAAGAAAAAAAAAGAAAAAGAGTAGAAAATAAAATAATTTATTAAGTTGTTGGATAGAAAAGAAAATGAAAAGAAAGGAAAGTAATTAATATAGTTTTTAAATAATTAAATAATATTTTATTTATAAATTGAGTATTTAATTATTAAATTTAAAAAATATAACTGTGTATGCTTTTCGAAATCTGTGTATAAGTTTAAAAAAAAATTTCTCATTTCTTTTCGATTTGGACGGAAAGAATTTTAGATGAGATCCATATATATTTTTTTCTTTTCTATTCTGTTATTTTATGAATCAAAGAAAGAATTATTTTTTAAAAATTATGTCATCTTCGCTTTCTTTTTCCTTTCTTCATCTTTCTCTCGTAACTAACAAAAGCATAAAAGAATGGAATATAAATATTAAATAGTGCAGACTTTGAAAGGCTTGCGTAGGCCTTGAAAAGTCTTCTATTTGCAAGCTTGCATAGACTTTATGTCATAATTCGTAGCTTGCATAGTCTTCCGGTGTTAACATCAATTTGAACCAAATTTAAAGAAAAATAAAACTTGAACTAATCAAATTCTATTGATTTATTCAAATTTCTCATTTTTTTTCACTAATACTTTAATTTTTAAAAGAACAAAATTATGAAATAATCTATAAATGTAAAAAGTGCATCAATTGCAAAGTGTTTTAATGTTCAAGTGACATGTTTTGTGCACACGTAGATGATAAAATGACTTGTCACATGTCCAAAGAAAACAACTGATACTTAATTGAATGTTTTGCATAAAAGAAATAAGTGATACATGCTTTGCTTTGCTCCACTAGTTCTTCCAGATTATATATGCCTTTTTATTAAGTTCATATAGTAACTAATCATATCCATATAGTAACCACTAAAACTACCTTCAAAATCAAATCCTCACTTTATTCAGTTCATAACATGGAATTATTAAATTAATCAAAACATTAATATGTCTAAGGATAGATCTCAATAAGTGACAAATATCCGGTCAAGGGAGATATTTTGTAATCTTGGAATCCTGCTTCTATGAAGAGTTTCTTCCATTCTTCTTCATTTCTTTCTTTTCCATTAACGCATGCCATGGTTATATCCATAACCAGCTTTAGTTCAGTTACTTTGTGCTCTTCTTGCTTTTCGTTTATCACAACATCTATGATAATCACTTTTCCTCTTTTGCCATTATTTGAAATAGCTTCTTTACAGTTCTTTAATATCTTTATGCAATCTTTATGAATCCAATTATGCAGAATCCACTGCAGGAATAAAAGAAAAGATTAGAAATGTTGTCCACAACTCTTTGTGAGAAGTGAGTTAATTAATTAATTAATTGATTGTATAACTAATTAATTAATTAATTGAACAAAGCCAAAAAGGTGGAGGCTAAAGATATGGTAGGGTATGAGCAGCCTTATTATCTGGTCTCTTTATGAAGAACATCTCCTTAATTTGGACTGTGTTTAGAATAAATAATTTTTCGAAGATTACTGCGATGAATTCAAACAACATATACGGACAAGAGCTAGAGGATTAGAGTTAGAACAATGAGTAATATCAAGATCATACCGAGGTATTGATTTGAAACAGGTGCCCCTAAGCCAGTAATTAAGTTCTGATAGAGAAGTTGTGGTCTTGTGGACTTGTTAACTAGACTAGATGTGAATTGCGAAGGGCACCGTTGCCTTACACAGATTGTTTTGCTTTAGATGAAGCACTCTACAATACATCATCCCCTAGCAAAGTTTGAATAGCTTAATCAATTTTATTTATTTTATTGGTAACGTGCTTCTCGATTAATAGTTATCAGTTCATAGTTGATGATGGCTCGTAAGTCTATATAGACTTCATGCATCTAGATCTCATGTATACTTGTCATGAGCTATTCTAAAATTTATTATTTGCAGTTTGCACCAACAAACAACGACAAGAATCATTAATTCTTGAACATGCGTGTTGGACTTGTAAGCGCTTAGCAGGTCAGATCAAGCTGCCAAAACTGACAAAACATGTGGTCGTAGATAGATAGTAGATACTCTATTTTTTTTTTTGTCGGAAACCACAAATAGGTTAAGGAAAATGCTTTGCACTTGCAGGACGAAAATGAGCCCCGTGGGTAATGTTATAAACTGTGATTGCTCTACCCAAAACAGTAATGGACAATAATTCAAGGCAAGATAGAAAACTCTTACACGTGCTTGGCTATTCAACACAAACATAATGGTTGATTAATCCAGAGTGTACTGAGTGGAAAAACAGAGGGAAAAAAAAAAAAACACACTTAATTTTGTTCATAGCAATAAATTAGCGATCGAATTACTGAGATTTAGGCATATAGCTTAATTAGTCAAAGCTTAATCCTGCATGAAAAATGTGATGAAAGAGATCCATGACATGTTTATTGAGAACTAGGGCGACTTCAACACCACCTTTCCCATCCTTGCTCTCTGCCAACCCAATGTTTAAACCTCTGTCTATTGATGTTATCTCCACCTTCTCAGGCTTTCCCCAACCAAAATCAATTCCATAAACACCAAACCGGTTCGACCCCGCAACTCCAATTCCCTTAGCTCCCTCACGCAACATTGCCATAAACCTAGAGAAAATTGTATCTAGTCCATTTAGAGCACCCTTATCCAACATTTTTATTTTACTCAAAATCCTCTCAGCAACAATGACCAAGCCATCATCTTTTATAAAGTCCTCTGGCTGTGTATCCACTATGTGAGAAGCCACACAATTGCCAAAGTAGTTATCAGGGATTGGAGGCTCTAACCGAGCCCTGCAATCAACATTTAACCCAAGAAGGAATTTCTCTACATTTTGGGCTTCATGAATGGCTTTAGCAATGCAGACAGACACATAAGCACAGCAAGTGACAAAGGTAGACAAAGTTGTTGGCTTTGGTTCCTCCACTAACTGAATATCCCACTTGGATAACACCCTTTTCTTTATCTTCTCCAAATCTTCTCGTGTGAGCTCGAACGTGGCTCGAACTGAGTTTTCCTCGATTTGCTGTGGCAGAGTCTTTAAGCTTCGCCCGTTGCTGGTGCCAGAAGGGTCCATTTGAGATGCGATTTGTGTCCAGCTATTTATGATCACACTTTCAAGACCAGTTGTATCTTTGATGAGTTCCCTGTCAAATAAAGGAACCAAAGATGGTGGTGATTCTTCTTCACCGGATTTACTACATTCATAAGCCCAAGCCTTGATGAACATGGTTGAAGACTTTCCATCAAGAACAGCGTGGTGAGTGCTTATGCCTATGCAAAAGCCCTTGTTTGGAAACAGCGTTATCTGCAGGGAGATAACCGAGGCAAGAGAATCTGATGAGTCCAAGTGGGGTACAAAAGTGCGACATTCGGTGGCTTCACGGGGTGAATTGTCCAACATGTTATTGAAGCTTGAATCTTCATCACACTGAGCAAGGACCAAGGAGACCCCATCACCAGGGTTGAACTGGATGATGGGTTTGGGTGAATCAGAAGGCCAAAGGATGTTACCGGCTAAAGGGAGAAAGTGTTGGAGGGTATGAGAGAGTGAGGTTTTGAGCTTTGGAACAACTTTCTCAAAGAAATAACAAGGGTCGGAGTGAGAAAGGGGAAGAGAATAGAAGAAGATGCGCTCAACTGGATGAAACCTCAGCCAAACAAGGTCAAAGAAGGTTAGAGGGAGAGACAAGGACGTAGTTGCAGTTGCCGATGCCGAGGTAGGAGCAACGAGGCACTGCTCATGGATTTTCATGGAGTTGTCGGAAGAAGCCATAAGAAAACAAAAACAGAGGAAATGCGTATGTTGTGTGGATTTCGGAGCATAAAATACTATGTAAGTAACAGATACCATGTGAGATGGGTCATAACTCATAACGACCAAAACATGGTTATGTTGGTAAATTGTTAACCAAGACAATTTATTTAAAACGCCGGCGGTTAAAGAATTTCAAAATATAAAAAAATCGTAACTGCCTTTGCTTTATATAATAATAATACTTTTTATTTAATAAGGCCAATTTTTTTTATATAATTCATATCAAATTTCAATAAAAAGTAATTTAAAAAAAAAACTTATCTTTTAATTAAATTTCTTTAGAGAATAAGAAAAGTACAAGTTAAGACAGGAAATCATAATCCTTTAACCCTTTATTCAAGTGAATCAACTTTTATACAATTATTTCCAGTCCAGTACTTTATTGTCGGTCTTTGTTAACTCTGAAATCAATTTTTAACTTCTTTTTTTTCCTTATATTATAACATAGGCCCGTTGAGAACAGATGTGGGAGAAAAGACCTTAAATCCTCTGTTTCAAATTTATATTAGTTTTAACTGAAAGATAATAAAACAACCAGCAGTTATGCAAACAACTATCAATATGTCGAAAGTCTCTCCTAAGTGTATTGGCAGTCTTCATTATCAACCTGGTTTAAGAAATTGCCAAGTTATATCTGACAATAAAGGGGTAAGATAGAAGTCACAAAACAAGAAAGCTTTCTTATCTTTTAAGATAATAAACAGGATAGGGTGTTGCATCATGCAAGATTGTAAAAAACGACCTAGTTGTATGGTATGGATGCTCCAAAATTTCTGAACTCCTCAAATTATTTGAACGTGAACGTGTAACTACAATACTACATACATTCGAAGGTCCCAATTTAAACGAGGCTGGGATCCGAATTTAGAGTATCATTAATTGAACAAAAGAAGACAAACTTCATTTCTGCAGACTTCAAAAGGCATATCAATTTGGTTCCTTACCTTTCAGATGCCATCCCATTTTATTTTATTTTTAAAATTTTTTGATCTCTCTGCATAATAAGCCTGCATGAAAATTGGCATGGAACAGATCCATGACACGTTTATTGAGAACTAGCCCAACTTCAACACCACCTTTCCCATCTTTGCTCTCTGCCAAAGCCATGCTTAAACGTCTATCTATGGATGTTATCGCCGCCTTAGCAGGCCTTCCCCAACCAAAATCAGCACCATTATAAAGACCAAATCGGCTCGACCCCGCAACTCCTATTACCTTAACCCCCTCACTTGAATTAATAGCCTTAAACGTAGACAACAACATTGTCTCTACTGCATTTAGAGCTCCCTCATGATTCAGCATTTGTACTTCACTCCAGATCTTCTTGGCAACAATAGCCACCCCATCTTCCTTCATAAAATCGTCTTGCTCTGCATTTACTAGACGACAAGCTATGAGATTTCCAAAATAGTTCTCTGGGATTGGAGGATCTAACCGAGCCCTGCAATCAAAAGGGAACCCTAGACAGAATTTCTGTTTTATTTGGGCTTCATCAAAGGCTTTCACAATGCACACAGACACGTAAGCAAAGCAAGTCACAAAGGAAGACAATGTAGTTGGCTTTCTTGGTTCTTCTCTCCACTTGGATAACACCATTTTTTTTATCTTCTCCAAATCTCCTTGTGTCAGCTCGAACGTGGCTCGAACTCTGTCTTTCTCAATTGGTGGTGCCAAAATCTTCAAGCTTCGCCCGTTGCTGGCATTGGAAGGGTCCATTTGTGCCAAGTTATTTATGAGCACACTTTCAAGACCAGTTGGATCTTTGACGAGTTCCCTATCAAATAATGGCACCAAAGATGGTACTGGTACTGGTGCTGCTTGATCTTCACCTAATTTATTACATGCATGAGCCCAAGCCTTGATGAACATGGTTGAAGATTTTCCATCAAGAACAGCGTGGTGAGTGCTTATGCCTATGCAAAAGCCCTTGTTTGGAAACAGCGTTATCTGCAAGGAGATAACTGAGGCAAAAGAATCTGATGAGTCCAAGTGGGGTACAAAAGTGCGACATTCGGTGGCTTCACGGGGTGAATTGTCCAACATGTGATTGAAGCTTGAATCTTCATCACACTGAGCAAGGACCAAGGAGACCCCATCACCAGGGTTGAACTGGATGATGGGTTTGGGTGAATCAGAAGGCCAAAGGATGTTACCGGCTAAAGGGAGAAAGTGTTGGAGGGTATGAGAGAGTGAGGTTTTGAGCTTTGGAACCACTTTCTCAAAGAAATAACAAGGGTCGGCGTGAGAAAGGGAAAGAGAGTAGAAGAAGATGCGCCCATTTGGATGAAACCTCAGCCAAACAAGGTCATATTGGGTTAGAGGGAGAGACAAGGACGTAGTTGCAGTTGCCGATGCCGAGGTAGGAGCAACGAGGCACTGCTCATGGATTTTCATGGAGTTGTGGGAAGAAGAAGCCATGTGAAAACCAAAACATAAACAGAGGTAACTATGCTGCTTATCGGTTATCACAATCAGATCTGATAAACAGAGGAAACTATTGAAGACCTGCCCCTTCTTCATATCTTGACCCTCCATCCCACCAACCCTATCTAACGGCTCTCGTAATGCACCTCTATCACCACAACAATAGGTCATCACCTAACTTATTATAAAACAAATTCAAATTATCCCCATTTCATAGCTATATTCGTCTAAAACTGTTACTCACTCTCACTTAAGTCTCTAGATTTCGTAAATTTGGAAAACTAACTCTCATAAATTGAAAAAAAATATATTTCTAAAATTAAAAAAAAAAAGAATCAAATAAAGTTAAAAGTTAAAAATTAAAAATTAAAAATATGGATATGTAGAAAAACAAAAAAAAGGCACTAAACAGGAAATACAATAGCTGAGATATCAGCTTGCAAAAAAGGCAGAATTGCCACCGGTGGTTCTATGGAAAACACCACCCCATACTCTAAGAATAAAAACATCAATATATGTAATGAAAGTAGCGTGATATTTCTATCAGAGAGACATTGGGTTAAAAATATATAATGTGGCTTATGTTTCTCGCCCCTTTTGCTTATAGATATATTCTTTTGTTTACTAATTACTAATTAAGGATATCCTCCACTTAATAATTATAAATTAAAGTAGTGTTTGACCTTTTTTTTTATAGATCTTTATGCTTAAAAGGAAATTTTAGGTCAATTACCTTTTATATAAAAACTCTTAAAAATATAAGTTATTTTATTAAGAAATCATATAAAGAAGATGTTTTAAAATCTCTAATTAAAAATAAATTTAATTAAATTTTCATCCTTTATTTTTTTGAAATGGTGATTTTCATTTCTTTGATTTTTATTGTAAATATTAACCAATTGTTATTTATATTTTTCTAATTTCTAAATAAATTCCATTTAAAAAAAAAATCCATGTGACTGATATCTTTTTCTTTTAAGTATCTCCTAATTTATTTCTTATATTTTCACTTTACTTATTACACTTGTTACTTTTGCTTTTCTACACATCCACATTTTTAATTTGACCTTCTCAATACACATAGAAATCGACGCAGCTGCCGAAATTTGTTGGTTTGGGATATGCACAATATATGTATTTCTATTTCTTAACCACGCATCAACAATAACGCCTGCATCCGGTTACTGGCTCTTCTAGTTCACAATTTCACATGCATGTCATAACTTATATCTCCGTTAAATGAATATCGTAAAATTAATTAATAGCAATCTCACTGCCTTGCCAAAAACAGAATTGAGCAATAACTCGATGCAAAATAGAAAACTACTTGTACTCACGTTCTAGGCTATTCAACACGTACAAACATGCATAATTTGGTTGAATTCAGAGAAAAACAAAGAACATTACAAATTTCACTCCACACACTTCACTTTCATTTGATCTACAGCAATAAATTGGCGAATCATCCAGATATGTAGCTTCCTTAATTAGTCAAAGCGTAACCCTTGATGAAAAATGTGATGAAAGAGATCCATGACATGTTTATTGAGAACAAGGGCGACTTCAACACCACCTTTCCCATCCTTGCTCTCTGCCAACCCAATGTTTAAACCTCTGTCTATTGATGTTATCTCCACCTTCTCGGGCCTTCCCCAACCAAAATCAGTTCCATAAACACCAAACCGGTTCGACCCCGCAACTCCAATTCCCTTAACTCCCTCACGGAACATAGCTATAAACCTAGGGAACACGGTCTCTATTCCTTCAATAACACACTTATCCAACATTTTTATTTTACTCAAAGTCCTCTTAGCAACAACAACCAAGCCATCATCTTTTGTACAGTCCTCTGGCTGTGTATCCACTATGTGAGAAGCCACACAATTTCCAAAGTAGTTATCAGGGATTGGAGGTTCTAACCGAGCCCTGCAGTCAACAGTGAACGCAAGAGCGAATTTATTCTGTGTATTTTGGGCTTCATGAACGGCTTTAGCAATGCAGACAGACACATAAGCACAGCAAGTGACAAAGGTAGACAAAGTTGTTGGCTTGGGTTCCTCCACTAACTGAATATCCCACTTGGATAACACCCTTTTCTTTATCTTCTCCAAATCTTCACGTGTGAGCTCGAACGTGGCTCGAACTGAGTTTTCCTCGATTGGTAAAAACATAATCTTTAAGCTTCGTCCATTGTTGGTGTGATTAGAAGGGTTCAGTTGAGACGCGATTTGTGTCCAGTTATTTATGAACACACTTTCAAGATCTGTTGGGTCTTTGACGAGTTCCCTATCAAATAAAGGCATCAAAGAAGTAATTTGTGACTCTTCTTCACCGGATTTACATACACAAGCCCAAGCCTTGATGAACATGGTTGAAGATTTCCCATCAAGAACAGCATGGTGAGTGCTCATGCCGATGCAAAAGCCCTTGTTTGGAAACAGCGTTATCTGCAAGGAGATAATCGAGGCAACAAAATCTGTTGATTCCAAATGGGGTACGAAAGCACGAGATTCGGTGGCTTCACGGGGTGAACAGTCCAAGATGTGATCGAATTCTACATGATCATGATCATCACACTGTGCTAGGATCAAGGAGACCCCATCACCAGGGTTGACTTGGATGAAGGGTTTGGGTGAGTCAGAAGGCCAAACGATGTTGCCGGCTAGAGGGAGAAAGTGTTGGAGGGTATGAGACAGCGAGGTTTTGAGCCTTGGGACCACTTGGTCAAAGAAAAAAGAAGGGTTGGAGTGTGGAAGGGGAAGAGAGTAGAAGAAGATGCGCTCAACTGGATGAAACCTTAGCCAGCTAAGGTCAAAGAAGGTTAGAGGGACAGACAAGGGCGTTGTTTCAGTTGCCGAGGTTGGAGGAACGAGGCAGTGCTCATGGATCTTGATGGAGTTGTCGGAACAAGCCATGTCAAAACAAAACGGAGAGATAATTCTTATGGGTTTGCTGTGTGGGGAGGTACGGCTATGTATATAATATCCATATCCATTTTCAAAAACGCCATTAAACTCATAACTTAACTAGACGGGGCTCAATTCCAAAATTACCCATGTGAACAAATATGTGAACGTTACCTACGTACGACTTAAAATTAAGTTAACAAGATGCGGCTCAATTTCACCCTCGGTAGATCGATTGGTCTTGTAATGTGAGTTGTCATTACATGTAATTTAAACGCCTAATTTTCAATGAGATGACTACAATGTCGACTCTCAAAGGAAGACTACAAGGCATGTTGAAATGTCCATTAGTTTTCTAGAAGGGAAAATTAATCAAGAAAATAAAAGCCAGGTCAACCTTCATTTGTGTCAGCGAAAAACTTTCAATAGAATCTTAATAAAATCATATATACTTTTACATAAGATATATAATAGTATATTTTTTTAGTCTGTATCTTGTTTTTTATTCTGTATAGAATATTATTCAGCAAAAAAAATAAAATAAAAATGCTGTCAAATATTTCCGCCTTGCCGTCTGAGGTCGATGTACCTATGGAGCAAAACAACAACAAAATTTTAATCACCCATGACGTCATAGTATATACATTAAGAAAAAAAATATATAAACATCCTTTACTCTCTATTTTCTTAGAAAAATGTAAATATTGTCCCATTTTAGAGTTAATCCAAATGGAAACAATTGAGAAATGACAAAAGTAGATATAATAGGTAATAAATTTTAAAAAATGAAAAAAATCTATAAATAAAATTATTCTTTTTTCTTCTTCTTCTTATTATCATTATCGCTTTCTTTCTTTCTTTCAATTTATACACCATTTTTTGAGGTGTACTGTTTTGTATTATAGTACAGCCACAATCCAGCGTGCATCATTGCATTAATCTTTTTATCTATAGGATATTCATTTAATATTTCATTAAGTAAATAGTTATGTTTTTCCATTTGTTAACCATTCATTGGCAATAAGGCTTGCATCCCGTCACAATTTGTCCCTCAGTTTGATTAATATGTTCTTTTCCCTCAAAAAAAAAAAAGAAAGAAAGATGAGTAAGCTCTTCTGGAACAAAGCCCCACCCTATAATTTTCTCATGACTAGAACATTATATATCTAAGGCGCTATCTTGAAACAAGTGAAAAGAACACAAACATCCTCTCCTTGCTTATCAATCGATTATCATGGCTTCTCACAACATGAAAATCCAGGAACAGTTTAGGGTTTCCCCTCCCTCAGCAACCCAAACATCCCTCTCTCTCACTTTCTTCGACCTTTTCTGGCTTCGGTTCCACCCCGTGGAACGCATCTTCTTCTATACCCTCCCTGCACCCCAATCAAACCCATCCATTTTCTATTCCAAAATTGTTCCAAAGCTCAAAACTTCGCTCTCTCACACCCTCCAACACTTCCCCTCTCTCGCCGGCAACGTGGTTTGGCCTAATGACTCTCCAAACCCCATCGTCCAATACACCCCAGGCGACGCCGTTTCGGTGGTGGTGGCAGAATCCGAAGCTGATTTTAACCACGTGGTTGATTACTCACCCCACGAAGCATCGGAGTCACGTTGTTTAGTACCCCACTTGGATTCCTCGGATTCTCATGCCGCAATCGTCTCTATTCAAATCACTCTGTTCCCTAACAGAGGATTCAGCATAGGAATCAGCACCCACCATGCTGTTCTTGATGGAAAATCTTCAACTATGTTCATCAAGGCTTGGGCATCTCTATGCAAAACCAATGATGATGAGTCATCACCATCTTTGGCGCCAGAGTTGGTTCCTTTATTTGACAGATCAGTCATCAAAACCCCAAGTGAGTTGGGACTTGTCTTCACAACCAATTGGACTGAGCTCTTAACCAAATTGTTCCCTAGTGAGAACACTGACGGGAGATGCTTAAAGCTTCTACCTTTCCCTCCTAGACTGGAGGATCAGGTTCGAGCCACGTTCCCGCTCACAGGACCAGATTTGGAGAAGTTAAGGAAAAAGGTCTTGTCCAAATGGGATATTATTGTTGAAAATGGAACAGAATCAGTGGTTTCTTCAAAGCCACCACCTAGGTTGTCGTCATTTGTTCTCACGTGTGCTCATGCTCTAGTTTGCATTGCTAAGGCCATGCATGGAGTTGAGAAGGAGAAAGAGAAGTTTGCTTTTGGGTTCACGGTGGATTCTAGGGCCAGGCTGGAGCCTCCAATCCCTGAGAACTATTTTGGGAACTGTGTGTGGGGCCGGGTGGTGGATGCTGAACCACGAGACTTCATAAAGGAAGAAGCTTTTGTTATAGTTGCCAAGAGTATTCACAGTACAATAAAAGAAATGTTAGAAAAGGGGATTTTTCATGACGCGGGTAATGCGTTTTCTAAGTACGCGTCTTTGGCAAAAGAGAGAGTTGAAATACTTGGAATTGCAGGGTCAAACCGGTTTGGGGTTTATGAAACTGATTTTGGTTGGGGGAAGCCAGCTAAGGTGGAGATAACATCGGTGGATAGAGCTTTAACCGTTGGGTTTGCAGAGAGCAAGGATGGTGGAGTTGAAGTGGGGCTTGTTCTGAATAAACAGGTGATGGATCTCTTTGCCACTTTGTTTCGTCAAGGTGTGTCCGATGAATGATTGATGATAGATCAGGAAATTGCATCTTGATGATTTGAGTATGCATAATGCATTAAATAAAGAAACTAGAAATTGCACAACAAACTTGCGGATTTTGTTATTACAACATCAAAATTCTTTTAGATTTGAAAGAACCATTCACTTTTTCTCAGTTTTACTTTTTGTCTTTCTTTTTTGTTCTTTACTACAGCTATCACCTTTTTCGTGTATATTTTTTTTTTCTCACTTCTATACCCAAAAATAGGTGAAAGATGAATATTTTCCTTCACGACGAGATCAGAATTGATTTGTACCAGTATTTGTTGTTTGAGTAGTAATATTTTTATATTCAATTTTTTTTTTATACTTTCTCGATATTTTTTGTTTCTTTTTATTTTTTTTATATTCCATCATCTTATTTATTATATATATATATATATATTTTTTTTTTTTTTTCTTATTAGATTATTAGATGTCAATTAACATTAGAGTTAACTTTTTAAGTGTGTAGTTTTCAACGGATTTACATATACAGTATTAATCAGTAACAGGTGTAAGTGTAACATCAACATTTTCCTTCCCAAAATCAGAATTTATTTATACCAGATTTTCTGGTTTTCATACTGATGAGTGACGAGTTATTATATTAACCGGTAAAGCTATCTGAATCATTCAGCACCAAAAAACCTACTACACATTCCTTGTTTTCGATTCGTTAAAAGAAAAGGAGAAAAAAAATGAAAGAACTTTGTTGGAAGAATCAAATGATATATTTTAACTATTAATGCATCATTTAATAATTTTTAATTATATAATTTTATCTCAAATTAACAATGGGCTGATTATATATACAAAATTTTATATTAATAAAAAATTATTTGACACTTTATTTATATGTATATCGAAATGAATTATAATATATATTTTTAAAATATAAACTATTTGATCACTTTCTTCTTATTATTATTATTATTATTCAATTTTCATAAAATTTGACGTAAATATAAACTTTTTGATCATTTTCTTATTGTTTGTAAAGGGGAAAAATAAAAAGGAGGAAAAGTAGAAAAAAAAGTTGAAATTGTTTTTTAGAAGTCAACTTTTCGTCTTTTTTTTTTCACTTTTTACTCAACCAAACAGAAAAAAAAAATTTATTATATATTTTTTATTTTCTTTCTTTTCATTTTCATCCCTTCTATTCTAAACAAACTATTATAATTTGATCCCTCTTGGTAATATGTATATATTATATAAAAACCAATCATAAGTTATATATATATATAAACTCAGAACTGTACAGTAAGAAATAGTATTAAAAAAACCTAAGCCGGCACCCACCCTGACTGTGGTCCTAAAAGAAAACTCCTTTTATCGATCAGCCATAGAAAAATTGAGCCAGCTGCTAAATAATAATCCATTTCCATTTCTAAACCATTCATCGACATTATTAAAACCTGCATCCAGTTACTTACTAGTTACCACTGGCTGGCTCTAGTAACAATTTCGCCTCAGTTGAATGAATGAGTATGCAATGCAACAAAGCCTCAACCTATATTTTTCTCTTCGTCCTTCACAGAGTATTCATTCATAGTAAAATAAAAGAGGTGTTTTTCATGGGGCCGGCGAAGAGGACGCTTTCTAAGTACAAGTCTTTATTGCACAGGTTCAAAATTGTCATGGGATAGGTTCATTGTGATGTGAAAAATCATATTCTTACAATGTTTGGATAGCGGTTACTTTGGCGCATGAATTTTAAAATAAAATCAAAGATGCACTTAATATAATTCAAAAAAGTCATTGCCAATCTTTCTTTCCAAGGATCAATCAATCTTGTTGAGTTTTTCTTACCCACCGGGTAGGACCTTCTAGCATGCAATTTGCAAATTTGGGACCTCTCTCTTTCTTCCGTCTTGACTGGATCTATTTTATAGCAGATTCACACGACATTCAATTTGACGAACTACAGTGGTTACGTCAGCGGGACTTTTTATGTTTTTTGTTTGCATCAAAGTTAATTAGAGAGGTGAAAAATGAAAAAAAAGAAGAAGAAGAAGAAAAGAAATAGAATAAAAAAAATGTATTATTTCGATAGATAAAAAAAGAGTACACAGATTTATTTAGTTGTTTAGATGATTGAAAAATAGAGTCGAATGATATAAATAAATTACATTAAAATATTTTTATAGTAATTATAATTTTTCACTTTTATTCCATTATTTTAAATGCGAACTTATTTATTGTTTGTTTTAAAGTAAATTATGTTATATTAATGTTTCATTTTTTAAGAAAATAAAAAAGAATTCAATGTCAAAAGATTATTTCAGCTAAAAATTACTTCAATTCATATAATTTTGTTTTTTGTGATTTTTTTCTCTCAATTCAATTTCTAACCGACCAAAGTGATAAATATAAGAGAAGATTTTTTAATAAGAAACTTTAATAAGTTGATATTATTATTGAAAAAAAGTTTCAATTTATAAATTACATAAACTAGTAACAATAATTCAAATGTACCTGTTGATATACTCAACAATAAACAGAATAATAAAATAATAGTTAACAAAATAAGAATATTATAAATTTAAAATTATATTAGTGATTGGTATCTAATACACTTCCACAAAGGTGGGTCTAGTAGTTTGAATAGTTAAGTCTTTAAATTGTGTCGGGGAGTGATTTTGTAAGAAAATTTGCCACTTAGGT
Organism: Amphicarpaea edgeworthii; assembly: GCA_014843725.1. Lineage (NCBI taxonomy): Eukaryota > Viridiplantae > Streptophyta > Magnoliopsida > Fabales > Fabaceae > Amphicarpaea > Amphicarpaea edgeworthii. The sequence continues at coordinate 2,169,681 of CM026321.1, read as the reverse complement.
TTGGTGAGGATGTCTTCCAATTGATCTTGATGAAGTTGAAGAATATTGTTTGAAAGAAAAAAACCTGGAATGAACATTAGTCAGATAAAGCAAGTTTCAACAATAAGAATGACAAATGTTTAACCATCCATGACAAATGTTTGATACATCTCTTAATCACCATGGAGAGAAACAAATGTGTTTAACCACCCAAGAGAGACAGAAGCAAATCAATAGTAAATGTTTAACCATCCAATGTTTGACACATCTCTTAAATCACCATTGAGAGAAACAAATGTATTTAACCATGTAAGAGAGATAGAAGCAAATCAATGACAAATGTTTAACCGTTCATGACAGATGTTTGACATATTTCTTAAACCACCATGGAGGAGAGAAACAAATGTGCTTAATCACCTAAGAGAGGCAAAAACAAATCAATAACAAATGTTTAACCGTCCATGGCAGATGTTTGACACATCTCTTAACCACCATGGAGAGAAACAAATGTGTTTAACCAAGAGAGGCAGAAACAAATCAATGTCTTCTTGTACTAGAAGTCAGTATGAGACAGAGGTACGTTTTGTGCTATCCACAAATCCGACGAGGTCGTGATTATACACTAGTGGTAGGATTACTAGAGAAATTATTGTTGGAACGCTAACAATAATGGTGGCAGATGATAGTGACAACGAAAAAAAAATCATTAAAGAAAGAGAGGATCACTAGAAGTGAAGAGAGGTCGTAGAAGTCCACCGGAACAATTTGTTCTCAATGAAGCACGATTTCCCTTATCCCCTCAACCAGGCTAGAAATTGATATTTGCTGTTAAGCTAAAGAGAATTTCAATTTATAAAGCACATAAACTAGTAACAATAATTTAAATATAGCTATTGATGTGCTTAACAATAAAGAGTGATGAAAGTCACTTGATTATTGTATTTCATTATCATAAAAAAAAAAAAAATGCAAAGTGTAATATAGAAAAAATGTTGCAATTTGCATGTCATGTGTCAAAATATTTTTAACTGATTTAAAAACAATTTTTTTGAAGTATTTCTAATTGTAATTTAATAATTGTATATTTTACAATAAAATATTTTTAAAAAAAAATCATAACTTTAAATACTTATATGTTGGATGAATAATATCAGTCCTAATATTCTGAAGTCAAAGTCAGATAGTATTTGATTCGTATCCGACTCTTTGCATCTTGAAGACTACCGTTGTTCACGTAACGAGTAATGGCACATGAACATCACTGTTGACACTGACACATTTTTTTTTTTTATTCCATGAGGGCGCTAAGGCCAACACTGACACGTCATTGTACTTGAAACATTTCTTCTTGCAGAAATGATTTAGCCATTAATTTTAACGTTGTTAAACATCTGCAATGGTTGCAGAGAGAACCGAGAAAGGTGTAGCCACAAACTATTACTTGTGAGGTCTGAGTCGGACAATCAACAACAATACATGATTAATATTAATTCATAAATTGTCAAATAATTGAAGAAGCATTACAAAGTACAAACCAAAGAGCATTTCGGATAAATAATAATGTTTAAAAAAGTTCCCACAAGAAGAACACCTAACTACTCTGCTTTTATTCTGCCTGAAAAGCCAGAAGAGGGAGTCAAGATTGAAGACCATTGACAAAGAGAGAAGCAAAGGTCTGAATTGCTCTTTTGTTAGACACAAAACCTATCTCAACCCCATCACCAGTTGTGCTATCTGATAAACAAAACGCTCCAGTTTTGTCTATAGAAGCCATCTCCACCTTGTTTGGTCTTCCCCAACCAAAGTCATTGCTATAAACCTCAAACCTGGGTGACCCAGCAACTCCAATTATCCTCACATCATCGTTAAAACTTTCAAGCAACCACTCTGACCAGTTTTCTGCCCCACTCAGTGCTCCATCCTTAAGAGTCTCCAATGCATCATTGAGTGCATCCACAGCCACAATTAGTCCATCTTCCCCCAATATGTCTCTTGTTTCAGCAATTGCAAGTATGGCCCCAACACAGTTCCCAAAATATGTTGCAGCAATAGGTGGCTCCAAACGAGCCCTGCAATCAACATTCAAAGCCAGAATCACTCTCTTGTTTTTGGTTTCCTCTGCTCTCACCCTGCAAAACAAAGCATAGGCAACAGATAAAACATAGGTTGACAAACGAAGGTTGGTGTTATTCCCTTTCTTCTTGGACACCACAATTTGCTTCAGCTTTTCGATATCCGAACGAGGCAATCGAAATATGCCTCTAGTTGCATCTTCCGGGAGTTGCAGATCCCAAACCACAAGGCTTCGGTTGTTGGGTCCATTCTGCTTTAACCAATCGCTGACATATTTGACCCCTACGTGATTGGGGTCTTTGATTACTTCCCTGTCATAAAAAGGACGCTGTTCAGGTGGCAGAGAAGTGGTTGATTGTGATTCTCTACAAAGATAAGCCCAGGATTTGATAAACGATGTTGAAGTCTTGCCATCAAGAACAGCATGGTGTGAGGTTATTCCAATGGAGAATCCAGAGTTTGGAAATAGGGTAACTTGGAGGGCCAAAATCGTGGCTTGTTCATGGGATATGGTCAAGTGGGGTAAAAGATGGTGAATTTCTTTTGCTTCATAAAGATCTGTGCCTGCAAGATGGTTGAAATCAGCGTCAGATTCGGCAACAGTGAGGGGAACAGTGTCACCAGTGTTGTAATTGATGATGGGATTTTGGGAGTGAAGGGGCCAAGTGATGCATCCCGCAAGAGGGAAAAAGTGGCCAAGTGCAAGAGAAAGAGAGTGTTTGAGTTTGGGAAGAAGGGTATCGAAGAAGAGTTTGGTTGGGTGAGGGAATTCATAGAAGAAGACGCGTTGAACAGGTGGTAACCTTAACCATAGAATGTCGAAGAAGGTGAGGGGAAGCGTTGTTTGAGATGTCAACTCTTGTGATTCGGAAGCTGGTCCTGCGTTGAAGACATGTAACACTTTCATGGCTTCTTAATTTTGTTGCCAGATTCTGTTTTGTTTTGTCTCTCACCTTTTAATGCAGCTCTGCCCCTAATCCCTGTGATACCCTGTGATAACTAAATTGCAGAAATGCTAATAACTCTTTCTTTCTTTTTTATGCTTCAAAAGTCTTTAATATATCTTAAAAATTTTAAATGCTATCATTAATAATTATAAGTTACTATTTTAAAAAATAAAAAAAAACAAAGTCAAAATTTATAGTAAAAATTTGAGTAACACATTTTAACACATTATTTTGAATATATTATTTTTTATTAGTTAAAATTTATAAAAATCATAAAATTTAATGATTTTTATATCAGATTAGTAGATTTCGCATCCTATCTATTCAATTACTCTTACCTAATTTTATAATTTTAATAAGTTTTTCATCATAATTTCTTTTATTAAAATAAAAATGGATTTGAAAGTGTTAGCCGTCCTTAATTTTGCTTCATCGCTTCTTTTGTTGCTTGGTTTGTTTCGTTTTGTTTCTGCAGTTTGTCTCACCTTTTAACGCTGCTGCCGTGCATCTGGTCTTCTAACAAAACAAAACCTCTAGTATAACTAAATTCCAAATTTGCTAACAACTTTTTTCTTTTTTTATGCAAGTCTTTAATATATCTTAAAATTTTTAATGCATCATTTATAAGTACAGTTAGTAAAATTTGTTACTCTCTTTCAGAATAGCTGTTGTATTATTTTTTCATACAAATTTATAAAAAACTAGTAAATGAATAAAAAAAAAATATAAAAATAAAGTTTATTAATATCACCATTAAACTCTTGAGAACAAATATGACCTTTTCTCATTTTGTTTAAAAAAAATAAAATTCATCAATTTCTTTTCTTTTCGCTTGAGGTTTCGTTGCGATTAAATAAACAAGAGAAGATAAAAAAAACAAAGCCACGAGACCCATGTGTTTTCTTCCTCTCACGTATAAGCACATTGAAAAAGAAATTTATACTCTTCAATGTGGGTCTGGTCACAAACGATTCATGCGGGCGCTGAGAAGTGCTTAAATTAGTTAAATAATTTATTTTATTTTTAAGTTTTATCTATTACCAAATTTTTCCATTTTCCATCAACTCAATTTTTTCTTCTCTTGGGATACCCTGGAGTTACGTTACACTTGTTGGTCTGTTCTTGGGCACTCGTCGGCTAATGGCTATTAGGTATAGGACAACAGAAGACAGTCAGACACGTGATAACTGATAAGCAAGTTAATATTTAGACATTTCATTATTTATTTATGTCACCAATATTTTTTTGTATTTTTCCAACGTTAAAGTGATCAAAAGCTGAACATAACCAGCTGCATCTGGTGTTCTTTTGTTTTGGATAAGATAATAATAATAAGCAGCAAGAAGCCATGAAAGTGGTACAAGTTTTGGGTGTAGCACCAATTTTGGAATCAGGAGAGTTACCAACTCAAACATCTCTTCCTCTCACCTTCTTTGACATTCTATGGTTAAGGTTACCACCTGTTCAACGCATCTTCTTCTACGAATTTCCTCAGCCAACCCAACTCTTCTTTGATACCATTCTTCCCAAACTCAAACATTCTCTTTCTCTTGCACTTGGCCACTTTTTCCCTCTCGCTGGACACCTCATTTGGCCCCTTCACTCCGCCAAACCCATCATCAATTACAACACCGGTGACACTCTTTTACTCCCTGTGGCTGAATCTCACGCTGATTTCAACCATCTAGCAGGCACAGATCTTTCTGAAGCTACTGAAATTCACCATCTTTTACCCCACTTGACCACATCCCACGAACAAACTACTCTTTTAGGCTTGCAAGTTACCCTATTTCCAAACTCGGGATTCTCCATTGGAATAACCTCACACCATGCTGTTCTTGATGGCAAGACTTCAGCAACCAACCACATATGCAGCTTGGTAGTGCCATATGGAAATTACTGTTCACAAGCAGAAATATTCCATATGAACATTTTGTTTGGTGACTTTTGTCAATGCTCAATAGATATTGCCAGCCCTACAAAATCTGAGTTTGCACTTTCCAAATAACAAAATGGAGAAGTAATTACATCGATGAATTGGAGAAAATGTGAGTTACATTCAACAGAAACAGAAGTATAATTCAAACACACCTGTCATTTGACCAACATGTAATTTGAAGTGTGTACTTATGTTTCGATGCATGTTTAACTGAAATGGAAAGGATTGACGCTAGACAGAACTCAATGCCAATTTAAATACACTAATAGTCATGTACTGCTGTGGATTATCTCAAATGTTTGGTTAATGAATTAATATTTTTGTATATCCATTTTTTTAATCCTATTTTTGTCTTATTTTGTTTCTATCTTTCTATTTCTTACTATATTATCCATTTCTTTCTTTTTTTCTTCCACACATACATCCTAAAATTAGATTGTATGTTTGCCTTTTTCTTTGTTGCTTTAAAATGGCTGTGGATGAAGTACCTATTTCGAAATACAATGGAAATTGTTTGTCATGAAAAGTTAGGGAGTTTAAATTGTAAGTTTGGGTGCCAATAGCAATGCCGGGAATAATAACTTACTAGCCCAACACTTTTTTCGTATGAACTACTATGGGTCTAATGTAGGCTTTTACCTTTTTTTTGGGGGAAAAAATCACATCATAATCTATAAAATCGGTGTACTGTTCTAATTACAGTACTTTAATTCTTTGCTTTCATTATAGGGTAATTGTTATTAATTGATCTAATTTTAAGGATTTGATTGAGCTGAATTTAGGGAGAAAAGACGACAAAGACATTGATGATAATTGGTTATATGTTTAAATGCTAATAAATGGGATTTGGTGATTGCCTATTTAATCGGTGTTAAGAGTCGAGGTTAGTCAAAAAGTTTGGGACGGTACTCTATAGTCTCAACTCTCAAATTTGAAAGATGAAACAGACTTTTATTAGAAGAAACAAAGTCTATTACAAGAGAAGAGAAGACAAGTGATATGTTAAAATTCTTTTGTACATTTTTTCTGTCATCATTGATTAAAAACTATAAAATACAAAGATAATAATTAAATAAGAAGAGAGATCTATCCAAGTTGATGTAAAAATCATATAATTTTGTAATTTTTAATTAAATAATGTGTCCACAAAAATGTATTAGGAAGTGTATTCCTATTATTTTTTCTATTTTAATGATATCTACATCTCAAAATAAATTAATCTTCAATTATTAGTTAGGGATATCTCTACGATAGAAACAAAAGAAATATTAATTAAAAAAGAAAATACAGTAAATGGATAAAAAATACAGTAAATGGAAAAAAAGAAAATCTTATCATGATAAAAAAAAAAGATTTGCATTCCACTGTTTTGATTTATTTATGTTCGCGAGCGATACTATATTTTGCAGTGTTAACTTAAAAACGACGACGTTGCAAGGTAAATATTGATTCTTCCATTTGATGCCCCTCTCGCAATTAATCATATTGGTTTATTTATTAGAGGGTTCAAATCTCGAAACCGCATCGTGTCCGTAATTCTTCTTCCAAATTTCCAACTTCCCTCTGCTTCTGATGGTATCATATCTTTCGATCGAAGAGTTTGCAAGGGTTTAAGCTAAACCAAACCCTAAACCCTAAAATTTCCAATTTCTTATCTCGATCTTCCACTCTCTCTCCCCATCTCATAAATTTCGAATCCATACTCTTTCACGTCATGCCCTCAGATCCAATCAGCACCCTTTTATCACTGGTAAGTTTTTTTTTTTTTCAAAGTTTTTAATTTCCATTTATGAATCTTTATTCCGGATTCCGCCTCCCTTTTAAAGGACGAGTTAGGGTTTTTGCTTAGTTAATTAATATTGTTAGTGGGAGACGCGGAAAATTTGATCCTGGCATTGAACTCAAGTTCTGTGTGTTCTGAAGCTTGTTTTTTTATTACATTTTTCTCAGAAGTGAGTGACGTTGTTGAGGTGTGGTTCTTGGTGGGGTTTTGAGATGATAAATGATAGTGATTTGGGAATTGTGTGTTGTTGGGTTTTCAAGTGATATGAAGTGCTGAATATGAGCAATGGCGGTGGGAAGACTGGAAGACAGCTTGAACAGCCTGGCACATGGAGGAGGAGGAAAGTTGGTGGTGGTGATGACTTTGCCCGTGCTATAGCGAAGATTGCGGTAGCGCAGGTGTGTGAAAGCGAGGGATTTCAGGCATTTCAGCAATCGGCTCTTGAGGCGTTGTCTGACGTTGTGGCTCGGTATATTTTGAACATTGGGAGGTCTGCACATTGCCATGCTAATCTTTCAGGTAGAAGTGAGTGCAATGCTTTTGATATCATTCAAGGGTTGGAAGATTTGGGATCAGGGCAGGGGTTTGCGGGCGCCTCAGACATTGATCACTGCCTTGAAAGTTCAGGTGTCATTCGGGAAATTGTTCATTTTGTTAACGATTCTGAACCAATTATGTTTGCACACCCCATTCCTCGGTTTCCAGTTGTGAAAGAACGGGTGCTTAATCCAAGCTTTTTGCAAAAAGGAGAAGAGCCTCCTGGGGAGCATATTCCTGCTTGGTTGCCTGCATTCCCTGATCCACCAACTTATTCACGGTCACCAGCAGTGAATGGAAGAGGGGCAGAACCTCGTGCAGTAAAATTTGAGCAAGAAAGAGAGAATGGCAAGGGGGAGTGGCCTGCGTTGAATTTGCAGCAGCAGATGGTCTCAAATATGTTTGAAAAGTCTGCCTTGATTGACCCTGCAGATGCTAAGGCAAAAAGAGTAGCAGCAGAAGGTAACCCGTTCCTTGCTGCACCTTTGAAAATTGAAGAGAAGGAAGTTGTTCCTGTTCCCCCTCCGGCTAAGCTTTTTAATGATGTAGCTCTTGATAATCCTGTTGTGGAAAATTGTGTTGAAAATGAACCAATTTCAGCATTGGAGACATTTGCTCCAGCAATTGAAGCGATGACAAGCACATGCTGTGATTCCAAGGAAGATCAGACAAAATTTCGTGTGAATGAGAAGCCTACAGTTCGTTTTAAGATTGGGACTAAAAACAAATTATTAGGAAGATCCATTGGTTTGATCCCACAAAAAGAGGAGCATAAAAAGACTTTGCCATGGTTTGCAATGGAACATGAGAAGGATGACAGGAAAAGAAGAGCTGAGAAAATTCTAAGGGAATCTTTGGAAAACCCAGATCAGCTTGTTCAGTTGTAAATTAGAATGCTTTAATTAGAATCTGTATACTTGATCAGGAGAATGTCAGGATAACTAGTTCTGGGATATTCAAATTTAGGTAACTGTCTGGTTTTGGGCATTATAGGATGGATGTTACTATTTTGCTCCGACATTTTCTCACTTTAACAATCTTTCAGGTATGTGCATGTCAATTGTTTGGTAGATCAATTTATGATTCTTTCTATTGAAATCCTTTGGTGCTCTGTATGATCTTATGCTAAGTATAGCATATAAAAACATCTCAACTTCTGACTTGGCAGTTATTCTGACTTGTGTACTGAACCCTTTTACTTTGCAATTAATGCTACGTCTATAACTAAATTCCCACAAAAAATCACACTCCTTTCTGGTTAACCTACACACGTGTGTGTAAACATCCTGTGCATAATACTTAATTAACTCCCACTGTTTGCAATCACATGTTATATTACCTAACAATTGAGTGGTTTCATTCATTATGTTAGTTAATAGTGACAGAATTCCCTGGACATTTTCATTGCAGTATTCTTGTGTACCAAAACTTCATACCTGCTGTTTCAAATCACATGTTATGTTAACTAACAGTATAGAGGACATTGCATAAGGTTAGTTAATAGTTACAATATTAATCCTCTGCACATTTTCATTGTAGTATGCCCATGTATAAACAAGTAGTTTCTGAGCTTTGTACCACAAATGTCGAGAGAACTACTTGTCTTGGTTTTAACTTTTGTATTTTCCATTATTTCTTCCTTATTAGCATTTAATTCTTTATTATCTTGGGAATGTCCACATTTTTGCTGGTGGTACCACAGTTACATTTTTTTTTAAACTTTGCTTTTAATACTGGTGAGGGTGATACTTTTGCATAGCGAGGAGCTTTTTGGCATGTGGTATGTTGCACATAAGTACTAACAAGAGCAAAAATAACTGAAGGAGATGATTATGTTGAGATGAATATTTGGATTTTGGGCATGCAAGGAAATTTTAGATGAGTTATGAAGGTATTCTAGTAAGTAGTTTCTAATGAGGTGAGTATTGCATTGATTTGCCTAAGGGCTAAGGCAGCTTGGTTTTGATCATGTGAGAAGGTCGAGAAAGACTTTCTAGTGAGAAAAATGGATCAAATGGAAGATAGTTCAACTAAAATGGTACAAGAAGACTAAATAGTGAGAAAAATCATTAAAAATGACTTTTATCAAAGTGAATTTATTGAAATGTGGTTTTGACAGAGCCCGATGACATTTTTACTTCAGGTTGCTAACTTCATCTATTGTTTTTATAGAGTTCTCCTAGATAAGGCATGGTTGTCAATGTAGTTGTGATTGTGTTTATCTTACTGCTTTGCTGGTTATTTTTAGTTAAGATATGCATTGAGCTTGGCTTTTAAATTTTTGGCATTCTGGTGTAATCCTAATTACACTGTCGAACTTACTTTTGCAATTTTGACTGATGTCTTCAACTGCTTCTTTAGCTTGCAAGGATTTTTTTCATGTATTGTTCAGAAGCTTCGTATGTGCTTTTGGTTTTTTATTTGTCAATTTGCATTGACAAATCAGTTGCATTGGTTCACTGAGTGTCATATGGCCTTCTCTTGCAAAGTTATTGATTAAAATATTTTCTTTAGGTAACTAGTTGACATGAAATGCATTTAAGCTCCAGTGTTTTTGATCAAGACATGTAAGTGCAGCTTGATGACAAATTCTGAATTGGAACAAAGTGAACACAAATCTCTGTTTTCCCCTATATCATTTGGAACAATGTGATTGATGAACTACCCCTCCCCCATTTCTTTGGTGCCTCTTCTCATTGTTCCGAGATCATTGTAAATCTTGTTTTTACTAATCTTCCTACTTGTTTTGTATGATAAGTATTTGCTTTTTTTTTGTTTTATTTCTTGTATTTGCAAGATTTTTTTTTTTCAATTTAACACTTTTTTTTTTATAAAGTATTAAGATTTGTAAAAGGATGTGATTCTGTTTTCAATGGTGGGGCATCCTGGATATCAAATTTATCCCGCCTGTAGAATAAATGCGTTGTCGTGGTCAAGTGGTATATGATTTTAGTAGGTTAAAAATGAGAATATTTTATTTTAAGACAACAGAATAAAAATCATGAGAGAACATGTAACAAATCAAAAAGTAAGATGAGAGCAGGAGGAGTGTGTTTTAAAAGTGGAATGAAAATTTTAGTTAAAATAAAGTTTTCATAATTCGAGAAATTCATTTAATAAAGTTTTAGCGAATTACACTCTTTTTGCTGATTGGTTTGGGCTAAACACCCCAAACCAAAGATCAGTTTTATTCCACTATGGTCTCCAATTGTTTCAATCTCTGCCTCGGAACTAACAGCAAAAATGGGATTGATTGAAAAAATATATAATTTAATTTTAAAGATAAATCAAATTTGTTGATAAGCGACTTACACTCTTGTTTCAAAAAAATAATTACACTCTTGTAAAATTATTTACGTTAATAAATAAAAAATAATGTTAATAAAGTTCATAAAAGAGTATCAAAATTGTTGACACATAAAATTTGCTCTTCGGCTTTAGTTTAAACAGAGAGTCGCAATTTATTTTATTCCAAAATGGGTCGTTAGTGGACTGAAGATTAGGTGGGTGTTAAATAAGAATCTCCACATATCCCTAGTTTAAAAAAACTCATGTAGATATATAAAGCTAATTTACATGATTTTTCATTTAATTATGAGAATTAATGAGAAAAACAACTCAAACACAGTCGTATGATTCATATTCTTGATGCTTTTGTTGAAAAATTGTATGACCTTACTTGTGTTGGGTTTGTCAACGTAGGAAAGATGAGCAAGAAAAACGACGTTTCAATACAAGTCCATTAATATTAAGCGCTGGATATATAACTTAGCTACATTAAATACTTAAAAGAAAAGTTTGTCACCTTTAGTAACACTAAAAGGCTTGAACAAAATTAAAATAATTTCTCGTAAAAAATAAATGTTGCCTAGACCATAAATCAATAAATGAAGATTTTATATCACTGTTTTTTTTGGGTACATATCGCTATGGTTTGTTAGGATTCAATTTGAATTTAAAAAGGAAAAAAGAGCTTCCGTCTATAAATTAAACCAAATATACAGAGGAAGTTGGATTCTACCTATGGAGATCGTGTTATGTTCGTGCAATGCATAAAACTCATGGCAATATTTTCAACAGCCTGTGAAAGTCGACACTGATATACGTTTATCTGTATTTCTTCATGTATTTATGAACATTGACTATAAATACATGAAGAAAGACATCAAAGATAAACATAAATGCGCAATAATTTATACAAAACTGCCAATTAAGCAGCTTATTACCCATCAAACTATATATATCATGTGTAGCTAGATTAGAACTTAGAAGGGTGAAATATGAAAGCCTAGAACTAAATATACTTCTCTTTTCCTACTTGGAAAACACCAGTTGCCTGCAATGTGTACCAGGATGGTTTGCTACTTCACCTCTCACAACCTCAGTTATCAAATCTTTAAAGATCAAACGTTCAATATCCAACACAATATTTGGCATCTCATTGCAGCAGTTAGTCCAAATTGAATGGTGATGCTTCAAATTCTCATCCACATGAACTAAACTGGCATTCCTATTTTGAGGTTGCAACTCATCAATGTCTGTGCATAGCTCATTCAAAAGCTGCTTCCCTTTTAGTGTTGTGCCTGCTGTTAACTCATTCGGTTGGCACCACAATGCAGAAGAAGAACTATCCAATATCAGCTTTTGAACTAAAATTTCATTGACAACATCAAATATGAGTTTTCTTTGCATTAGCTCAGGGTTAATGATTCTGGGAATCTTCTTGGCACTGTCTTCAATGCTAAAATGCCTCTTTGTCTTTATTTGTTCAAGTGCAAAGAACAACTTTGGATTAATCAAGTGACCCGGTGAATGAAATATCTTGCTAGAGCTGTGGCCACTGAGCAGACCTGAAGCTAACAGTATTTCTGCTATATATTTATGGTCAGGATCTCTAGTGTTATTGAAATTGATGAGTTTCTCATCAATCCAGTCAATTTCTTGAAGTAGATCCACTGAGCTCTCTTCACTATCTTCATCAGTGCTTAGAGCTTCACCTGCAGCAGAAAATTTGAAGAAAAAATAAATAAATGTAAGTCTAATCCTTTCCTGTAATATTTTGATAAATGATTTTAGATTATCCAGGATTCAATCTGTGTTGCTTACCTAAATTTTTTGAGATGTCTGATTTCTTTTTCACTGGAGAGGGTGGGTCATCCCTATAGAATGCAGCATCAAGAACAGACACAGGGCTTGGTTGTTCTGCAGTAACCATGGTCTCAGCCTTCCTCAACTCTTCAAATGCATTCTGATCAACAAAAGAATGTTTAACCAATTGATATAGATGCAAAATCTAGCTATTCAAGGAAAAAGTACTTACATTTTGATTAATGCCACTCAGATGGATGGAGGAGCTAATAATCTTTCCAGATTGATCAATGCGAATGAGTTCAATGTCACTATGACTGGCCGAGCTGCTTTTGTCATCAAAATCCGAAATGATGTTAACATGATGCTTAAAATCCCTCCAGTGACAGCTGATCTCACTGAAACGTTCGCTTCTTTGCTGCAAAGTGGAGAATTTATGCATTGGTGTTGCACTCGGAGAAGACAATTCCACAGTTTGCCTATGGTACTCTCTTCTGTTAATTCTGGGATCTGATGATGGACTGGTTGGTCTTGAACACCTCTCCAAACCAAACCTCTTTTGTACTCTGGGGCTTCCAGTCACTGTTATGTAATCAGTGTTGGTGTTGCATTCTCCATTGTTGTCTTGAGAAACTTTCAAGGATTGCATCAACTTTGAAGTTCTCATGTTGTTTCTATCTGATGAACAAACTTGTTGACCGAAAGGATCCTTGATACTTTTTGTTGTTGAATTGATACCTTTAGAAGTTTGCTTGTCAACCAATCTTCCATATGTGGGATTACTAGAGGAACTCTTGCTGAGACCAGATTTACCATGAATTGATAATTCTGTAGAGGAAGGATTATTGGGTTTCCTAGTAACTTTCGAAGGTTTCATGATGACAATTGGCAATTTACTACCCCCGGTTGAATTTGTCATCTCACCCATGGCAGATGCCGGGTCTTTTTGTCGTGCTCTTGGACTTAGTAATTTTGAGCTTTCATTGAGATTAGTACCATTCCTACTTTCAGATGGAGAATTTGAAGCCTGATCTCTAGCAAAGTCTACCGAATCCTTTTGTCTTTGCATTGCTTCAAGAATCTGTTTAAGGGCTCTGAGATCCTTTCCAGACTTTTTGAACTCAAGTTCTGCCACCCTTTTCTCAATTTCCCCATACACAGTGAGAGAGGACTTTGAGGCTTTTATATCAGATTCAATTCTCTTGGAAGCTTGTGATTGAGATTGAGAGCTTTGGCTTGCATCAGGTTGCCTCCACGGAGTTGGTTCTAGTGCAAACCGTGAATATGGTGTCACGTTTGTGATTGAATCAGCTCTTCTAGACTGAGGCAATGTGAATCTTTGGTGTTGCTTGTCTTCATTGCTTGTGCTAGATCTTTCCATTGCCTCATTCTTTTTGGTAGAGCAACTAGAAGTTCCCATTGGACTCCCACAAGTTTGTGTAAACTCAGGTAAGGCTTCAAGTCCCATCAACTTAGCTACAACACTGGAAGACCTTTTGGAAGTTTCTAGTTCTTGCAGCTGGTTGATTATTGTGCTAGAGTTTCTCCCGTACCCTTTCGGTGAACCCTTCAACAGGTTGTGAGACTTGTTTCCTTCATTGAAACCTCTATTGGACCCTTCTCCGCTGTCCAAAGAAAGCCTTGGGAGTTCCTTATGCTTTGTGGCAGATTTGAATGCTTCATCATAAGAGAGTCTTGGCGAGTCCCAAGGTTTTTTCTTGGACCTGGCAAGAGTTTGTAAAGGTTCACTGGCAACTGTAACTCCTGCATTGACAGATTTGTGTGACCGCAAAGGCCGGGGGGAATCTATGTGTTTCAAGGTATTAGTCTGACCCTTCTTTTCCTCTTTAGCCACAGTTTTCATGGACAATCCTTGAGCTTCTTTATGCATTGAGTCTTTGACAATGTGATGGAAATGGAGGGATTGCTGGCGCGGGGTATCAGGCTGCTTCTTTGCTACTTTTGAATTTGTGTTTTCTGGAATTCTGACTCGATTTCTTGATGGTGAATGTATCTGAATTGTTTTGTTAAACTCATGGGATGACATGCTGGAAGAACAAGATGATGAAGACAAAGAAGTTATGGATGATTCTGTGGAGAGTTGTTGCTTTTCTCTAGCAGTCTTCATATTCTTTGCCTGCATTCATACCAAACTTTAACTCATTTTGTTAAAATTTTCCAGTGTGTTAAACTACTGCTATAGTGCTATCTTACCTTAGCTTTCTGCATTGTACCATTGAGCTCTTTGCTTTCATTACTGCTTCCACCTGGGAAGGGAAGGAAATTTTAGCTATAAGTTATTAGAAGTAATATGGAATATTTTTCTCTAAGGTTAACTTCAACTCTGAGTTCATTTTTTTAAAATCCTTTTTCAAATGTCTCTTGGCTTGTTTACATGTTGAAGCTCCATAAATAAGTCACAAATTAATGATATAACTTTCATGGATTTGAGTTCAGCATAAACCTGGAAGATGTGGTGAAAGAAATAAGGATGTTGAGACACAAATATCTTTAAAATACCCACAGAAAATCCAAAACATAGAATGATTCTATTGCAACTTCAAGCACCCATGTTGCACTAAGTGAGGAAAATGAAATCATTCTAGTTCTACAAGGTACATAAAAGATATAGATTGATTGGTATCTCTGACTCTCAAAGATCACAATGTACCATTCTAAAAAGAAATGTTATTTCTTTGAAATATATATAAAACCCTACTTGCACATCTGATAGAAAAGTTTTATATAAACTTCCAAGTTTAATATATTGAGAATCTTCCATCTTTAGACATCAAACATCAAAATGTGAAAAGTCAGATTCATATCTTGGAATGGGTTATATAGATTACAGAAACTACAGAGGAAATTCCCTACAGAGGAATTCTTACTAGCCAAATTAAAAAATATGTACATATAGAATATATTTTTGAAAGGCATTAGAAAAAATAAACTTCAGCTCCAAAATTAAATTATAGTTATTTGCATTATCAAATCTAAAGTAGTGAACTAAATTTATATATTCAATGGATGGATAATGTATGAAGTTTCACTAAAATGTGAATTTTAATATCAGCAACCAAACAAAGCCAAACAAAACCAAGTTAAAGACTAGGAAACCAGAATGGACAAATTGCCATTATTTAAATTGAAACCAGTAAAGAAAAGGCTATGCTTTGTCTTACAACTGCATGTAGTGAAAGAACTTTACCTACTCTTCAAAAAACCAAAATAAAAATAAAGAAGTTAAAATGAAAAAAAAAAAAAAAAAAAACAGAACTCTGAGCAAGGGCAAGTTACTGACACATTGAAATAGGTTAATTGTATCAGTACATTACTACATTACTGTAGAAGTAAGCGAATTCTGATAAAATTGATATTGCATACAAAATTTTACACATACTCCAGACATGACGAGAAGCAATTGAATCAGCAACCCTACAGAATTCTCAATATACGAGAGATATCAGAGAAATTTTGTACGTACACCTAACTCTTTTAATTTTAGGGTATGACTAAAAAAGATTTAATACTTTGTATTAAACACTTTTAATTATTTTTAAACCAAAAATTAAATAAATTTTGTGTTTTTATTTGATAAAAAGACTTTCTATGTTATTAAAAAATAGTAATAATTTGTTTGCTTAACTATAGTTTTGACTTTAAAAAAACCATAACTTATGCATGTCAATAAAATTTTCTCAATTAATCAAACCTTATATGACTTTCAAAATACTGAACAGAAACCAGATATATTACAGAATACCTGAAGAAGTAGGCCTGTGCTGAATGTAGGTGCCAGAGCGTTGGCCTGTGAGGAAACGGTGGCGGTCAAAGAACTGAAAAAATCCAGTGATGCACCCAATTTGCTTCTGCAAATCTGGATTTTCATCTTTCAAGGATTTCAAAGCCTTTCCAGACATTTTTTTTTTCCTTCCTCTACCTTCAACTTCTCACAGACTCCACAAGGCTTATATATATGTTAAACAACAACAACAACAACAACCATGTCCCTAAGAAAGAAGAGAGAGATCTTCTGTTTCTAGGATTCAGTGGAGGCAAAGAATTTGAATTGTCAAGGTGACTCAGAACAAGATGTAGTGACAAGAATTTGCATATCATGTTCTGGAATATGAAAACTTGGACATTATGCAAATTTCATGTGGAGGTGGATTTTTGTGTGTTACATGTGTGTGCATGTGTGTACAAAAGAGAATGTCCTTGGAGAGAATCAAAGAGAGAAGAGTGAGATGCAGTGGAGAGAATATTATCTAATACTGCAGAAGCAGAAGGAACAAAAGAGAAGTGGAAACTAAGGAATCACAAAGTGCTACTGCTACCACTAGGTAGCATCCACACCTTCTATGGATTCTAGCAATGCACACACAAACTGAAGAGAGAAAAAATTGAGCAGCCCAAGAAGAGAGATGTTTTGTTAATTTTCTCTCGGTTTGCCCACAGAATTATCTCAGCAGGTGCAGAGGCCAGAGCGTGCTGTGTTGTGTTGGGTTAGAGAAGCGTTGAGGTGTTGTAATTATTATATATGTGAGGCCAATGCTGAAAAAACAGGTTGCTTAGAATATAGTATAAGAAGTAGAGACAACCTTTTAATTACATTACGTAAGAGAGAGGAAATATGGGTGGAATTTGGGGTGTCAAAAATCTGTGTGTCTCAGAAAAAGAGAGAAAGAGTTGATAAAAGTAAAAGAAAGAAAAGATACTCAACTCATATATATTATTGTATGTTATGGGACTATTAAGTTCATAATTTTCACATGACACAAGTTTTATTAACTTTTTCTCATAAATTACAAATAGTCATTAATTTTAACTATTAAAATATAACACTCTCAAAATTATTCTGGTGTAACTCCCACCTGATATATAATAACTTAATAAGTAAAAGTGAAATCCTAAAAAAAGAAAGAGAAGGAGAAGTGGCATAGGCATGTGTGAATGAGGTCTGCTCTTTGGTCATTTCCTATCAGTTCCATGTGGACAAAACAACGTGGGTGGGACTGTGACTTCAACTTCAACCTCTCTCCATGAGCATGTGGAGTTTGTCAGACTTGGAAAGAAAAATAAAAATGTACAAGTGAGGAAGTGGATTTTTGTACCAATAGAAAAAAGAAAAGTGAATAGAGATATTCAGTGAAAGCCTGCAGGATCTATATCCCTTGTTCAACCATTCCCATACTTTTCAACAAATTGCCCTTCATTCATCCCTCCTCAGCTTTTTCTCCATACTTGGGACCTAGCCTCTAAATGGACCTGATTCAAATTGCAAAACATCATCCTTCAATTTTTGTTTTCATAGACAAGTACTTATTAGTATTTATTATTACACTAGTGCTGGGGGAATTGCACTTGCAAGCCACAGTGGCATAAATTAACATTGAAATGGATTATTAATTATTTATCATGTATTATTCGATCACTCTGTTCTGTTGCATTTGCTAACCTAGAAAGTAACAAGACTGGTCACTCCCACTGCAATATGGTGGGTTTAATGCATTTTAGTTGATACATTTCAGCACAAATATTGTGGTCCTGCGCTCCAATGTGTCGATCACAAAGGTAGACAGTTACAAACTCAAGGAGTATGTTTGGACCATCAGCATTTCCAATATGATGAATATGAGAGATTATATAGGATAAAATCTTGAAGGGGTCCTTTTGGAAACTGTGTTTTGTTTCCGCCGCAAAGTTTTGTTGTCTTGCTCTATAGGACCACTACGTTATTAGTGCATTATCGCTGTCATTGGTACTAGACTAGAAGATGAGTTAGATTTCACTTAATTAGCTATATGCATATTTTCTTTCTTTGCATCAATTAAAGAAGACTAGTCATAAAGAAATAGTTATAAGAGCATTTTGTCACAATTAATCAAGTGTAATTTTACTTAACTAGAACAGAAATATCACTAATAGAGTGATCTCTACAAAATGAAGAAATAGTTAAAACAGCTGATTGAGATTTTTCTTTTTTAGGTTTCATTTATATTGTTTGCTTTCTGAAACTAGTACAAAGACTTGAAATTTTCTTCCCTACGATGCTGATGGAAGTTTTTGTTTTCTAGTAAAACCAGAAAAAAGAAAAGGTCTATTGCTGAAAGAATTCACCCCTTCACTAAGATGGATTGCAGCATCATCATGGAAATGCTAACGTGTGATAATCCATTATCAAGATCTAAAATCTGCGAAATACTATCCTTTAGTTTCTAAACTTGATAGGAACTCAAATGTTACGTCTTTTCATCACTCTACTTAAAATAAAATTGGCATTAAGTGGCTGATATATATACCTAACCTAAAATAAATACATATCAATCACAATTATTTTTGTTCCATATAGGATAGAACATTAGGAAGAATGCTATATTCCAAATTCCAAATTTAATCTAAGATGGAGCTTCATTCATGAAATTTTGGATGAAAATATAAATTGGTCTTCACAAGCTATTGGTATGCTAGATTTGAATATTTATAATGCGTGAGAGATTACGTAACAACCTCTAGTTAGACCATATATATAGCCTCCTTTCACATGCCTCTAATTAAGATAATAAAATGTAATTACATGTGCAATATATGTCTTTTAAGTTTTAATAATAGTAAGATCCATCCTATGCCTCACGAGCACAGTTGTACAATCGATGGTTCTCATATATATATATATATATATGAGAAATTCTTAATTATTGAATTATTATGTATGATTATTGATCAACTTTTATAACAATTATTTTAAAAATATATCCTGGATATTCTATCATTAATTAATATTATCGAACTTGCGAATTAACTGACAAAAAGTTACTCTAACTTAATAAGAGATTAGAAAACAATTTCCAAACACTATTTTTAATTTATAACAAAAAATATTAAAATTTTTCTTTCTTCTACAGATATTTATGGAAAATTTTATCAAAACAATAAAGGACATAGTATAGTAATTAATGCTTCAGAGACACTCTGCTAACGTGTAATTAACAGTGCCTTCTATTTGTGGTGAAGTTTATTTCTGGTGTTCAAAGTTTTGTCGCTGAACTAAAACTGCTGCCTGAATATTCGTCTTACGTATGTAATGATAAATTTGGCCAATAAACAGTCATAATGGAGCTGCACATTGATCGTTTTACACTATTATTAGTAGTTGCATTCACCTAATTAAAACTACTCACCTATATGTTGTAGGTTTTGGACCAAGCAAGTGCGTAGGGTAACTACATAAGCTAAGTTCTGCGTGCCTGAGTGCTCTTCATCAAAAAAGCATATACTATATGATCCTTCAATGGGTATATTGTCCTGTAAATTATAAATGCTACTATATTAAATTTTAGCATCTAACTTTCTTTTTAGCGTTATAAATTAAAGATGAGATGAGAGGGGGAACTATATTTTTCCTTTAGAAGTTTGATTCATATCCGGATAAAGTAATTTATAGTATATAGCAGTGATTAGAATTTTGAACATATATAATATTGACTATAATTAGGTTCTAGTTTTAATTGGAGATCTGCACGCTGTACCTGTGAAGGCAATAATTCTCCTCTTCAATCTTTAATTTGATGACGTCTGATTCTTCAATAACTAAAAATATGCTGATAGAATTAATATTATATTAAGTCAAATATTGATAAAAACAATATTAATTAAGTTAAGTTTTTACCTTGGATTGATGAATAAGTTGAATGAACTAATAATGAATTCAGTCTTTATTAATTAATTTTGAGCTGGTTTGCTTATTACCAATCTTAAATTCAAGTAGCAATATCAACTGACTTGTGATACACTTATTGTTCACATGACAATGTCTAGAGTCCAATTTACGGTACACGGTGGTTGGGAGAGGATTGGAACGCATAATAATCATCTATGAAATGGGAGCCAATATATTTATTATTATGCACTTAATTAATGAGTGCATTGAAACTAAATATATAATGAAAATATAATTCATCCAGAAAAAAACGTACACGCTCATTGCTCATATATTTTTGACGATTTTATTCTACTTGATATAGTAATTATATAATAATATATTACTAATTCACCATGACGATGACACTGTGATAATCGATTTAAAGATGCTCTGGTGCGGCACACCACACTTGCATGGAGATAAATGATCTGATTATTGCTGCATAATGCATATAGCTAAAGAAAGAAAAAGAGGTCAAGAAGTACTAGGAGGGTTGAAGTGGAAGTTTGAAAAGTGTTGCACAACCACATGGAAAAAGTGGATCATCACGAGTTTGATTGGGCATGGACTAACAAAGCAATCTACATCATCTTAATTCCCAAACCAATGTTCCATAAATCTTTACCCTCCCGTTTATTGCCACATGATCGTTGTTCCCATCAAATCAAAGTCTCCACCAATTAATATATTCTTAATTCAGCAAAAAAATTAGTTTCATTTTAAACTAATATGCTATCGTATATTTTTGTTGACTCTAATTTTATGTTAGAGATCAAACTTCAATCCTTGGTTAAAGGATTCAAGCAATGAACCATTTGTATTAAGAGTTTTGAAATACGAAAAATTATTAATCATACACAGATAATCAACTGATTGAAGACATTTTTTATATATTGATTTTGTTAATATATAATGAATAAGTGATTTGATTTTTATAATAATGGAGCGATTAATTTACTGATTTGTTTTAAGACGCTGGTCAGTGGTCAAGTAAAATTGAAATATACTTTTCTGCTTTTTATCACTAAGAAGAAAAGAAACTGATCTTACGAAAAAGGGGAATTGAGAAGGGAGCTAAAACAAGAATATTATTCGCATTTAAAGGAGTGCCCAAAAGGGTCCCTAGATGGTGTGACCATTAAAAAAGGGACACACTATATTGTTCGAGAAAGCCATATTGAAAACCTTGATTCTATCTTATCCTATATCATATCATATCACATGAGAGGACAGCCTTTCAAATCTACCATGTGAAATGGAAGATATATATATGCGTGGGTGACATTTAATTATCTACTATAACTCATAATAATACCTATTTCTCTTACATGTTCATTAGACAGTTCCAATAATTGAATCTTACTATTGTCTTTCCCAATATTTTTAAAGGGGAAATAGGATGAAGAAGAGAATGAGCTTGATTACTACGTGGAGGATTGTGGACCTGTCTAGCTAATTGATCACTTCTGATTTTTCTGACAAATTCTTTTTTTATGCAAAAAGAGAAAAAGATCAAGAGCATAAAATTGATCACAATAATAGGTGTCACGTGGACTAAGCATTATTTATATTGCGTATAAACAAATGTTTCTATTTAACGCAATCTTTAAAAAGAAATCAGAAAAAAATAAACCACATTTCATAGTATTATAGTATTTTATTAGTAAAAAGTTTAAAAAATAAATCATACCACCCAATGGACAGGTCATCAGAATCAAAAGTGTTCAGCTTCACATGCCCAGTCTACGAGCGAGGGTCGCAATATTTTTGGCTCAAATAAGAAGATTCCATTCTGTTTTCTGGTCTTGTCGTTTCGAAATTCAATTGTTCCCAATTCGCATGGGTATTTTTTTTTGTATAAATTTAATTCATTCAATTATAAAAATAAAAATTAATAAACTATTTAACTAGAGATAAAAATGAAAAAATATAAATTAAAAGACATAAATAATTGAGAAGATAAAGTCCATGTCTAAAGATAAAAAAAAAAAAAACAGAGAGAGCTTAATATAATGTCTGATAATTGAAAGAAAAACGTTCTAACTAGTTGCAGGGATAATGTGTGAATATAACTATTCAAGATTTGTTCTTACAATAAGTTAAAACTCTTTCACTGGATGCGCGCGCACACAGTAATCACGTTCAATGTGCCTAGTTGTTAATTAGATGAATTTTAAGGATAATCAAGATCCTATCTCCAAACCTAATTAAACATTGACCTCGCTGTTCAATAAGACCAAAAATAAAATAGATTATTTTATTTTTATTACAATTATTTTTATTTATTTTTCTCCTATAGATATTGAATATTTATGAAAAGTTTATCCAAGCATATCTTAATTAGATTCTTAATCTACGTTGTTAGAGCAGAGATTAACAAAATTATAATATTAATCACCATGCCTTCAATTACTTATGCTGTATATTAATATTAATCATACTGAGAAATGTTACTCATGCATGTTGTATAAAAAAGTTACTGTAAGTATTAATCATGTCTTCAACACTACTTAATTCTGGTGAGTTTGTGTTGCAATAATTGTGTCAAAATGCATCGACTCTCTAGTCTCTAGACTGTTTTCTTTTTGCACTATATCATCATCCAGATTCAACTCCCACGCAGATGTGTCCACTGGTATATATCAACACTCCGTTAAGAGTGACATTAGATTTAGATTCTTTAAACAAAGTTTTGAGTTCAAACTTAATTTATAATAACATGATACTATGATTAAGACTTCACTAAACCTAATGAATCAGATTTTGATAAAGTCATGGGCGAAAGTGATCGTAAGAAAGTAACAAAGTTAGAGTCATGGGCTGCGCCAAAAGATAATGATTAGGAAACCGTACACTAAGGCGTGCTCAAATCAAAGGCAGCCATCATCAATTCATGGCAGCAACAGGCTAAAACTGCTACTATGATGCCCAACTAAGAAAGTCTTCTGTACTCATTATTATATTTTATTTAATGCATCATCGTCAATTAGTTTTCAAATAAACGATTTTGTGTAAAAAAAAATTAAATTTAAAATGAATTCCCTTATGCTCATGACTAGGGTTGATTTTTCGCTGTAACCTTGACAATGAGTAACTTCAATTCAGTGAATTCATCATGATTTTTGAAAGCTTTCGGCATTTAGTTGTACGTTGGCTGAAAATCAAAACCTTTTATTCATTCACAAAATTGCACCAAAATGAATAAGAATGCGTCTATCATACAAAAAATTGGCTACTAGCTAGCTATATTTGACAGAGTTAAACAGATTTTCACATGCAGATAATGGTAAGAGAAAAAAATATCATGAAACAGGAACATTATTTAAGACTCATAAAATCATAGTCACATTTACAGTGAAACTTGTCTCCTTTTTTATGTACTTATCTTCTGCCTTCCGATCGTTTGGCATAAACTGATCAACATTAAATTGGAAATTCCGTGCTTCAGTCCTATAATTGAATGGACTGAAGGTTGCCATTAAATTTTTAGCCCATTCCACGTGAAGTGGACCAAAGAAACTTTAAGGCCAGATAGGATTCGCCAATCTTAAGAGCCCTAATGCCACATATATAGCCCCAAAGTAATTTAGGAACAGCCATAAATCCAACCAACAAACTAAAGTAACTCCAATATATTGAAGCAATTGCAAGACCAACATCTCGTTGATCCGAGTAGAACTGATTCGGTAAATAATATTTCAGATCGAGTATGAGTATCGTGAATGAAAAAATATGATTAAAAAGAAGTGATGAACAAAGTTAGTGTTACTTCGAACGAATGCTATGATGACACAAAAATTAAATACTAAAGACATCCATTTTTTAAAGACTTTCAGCTCTCATAGAAAGAAAACAAATTACCCATGATCAAAAAGCTAAAGTAATGGATTACCTTCTAATGAAATCCAAATTAATCACATTGGAAATACGAGACAACACACTTTTTATTATATGTTCATTTTCTAAAATGTCAATTTTTGTTACCTAATAAACAGGTGAGGTCACTCTTTAAACAGGGTGTTGTCTTTTTGAGGAAGGAACCAGTAATATAAAAGTATACAATGAATTTGTTGCTAACATTCCTATAGAAATTGAAAAAATTCTAATAAAAACAACATTAAAATCCAATGATAAGGATTACTTCAGTTCTGAGGTCTCACCCTCTTGTATTCCTTCCAATAGCCAGCTTGCTGTTACAGCTTTTCTTCCTTATAAAATGTTTTACAAGATGTTCGAAGAAGGTTAAAAAATGGGGATGAAAATTGCTGCATTATTGATATCCAAGTTGACAGGCACACAATTTTCACTTTTCAGGTTATCAGGTAGAAAGACTATCAATAACCTTGTGGTAGAAGTTCCAACATTGACTTTGTTCATCGATACCTTCTTGACCAAATGGGTGTTGCTCAACATACTTCATCATATTATCAGCATTTGCCAATCCATCCAAGTATTGTCTCAGATCACCTCCAGCAGCTGTCATAATTCATTTATGTCATTAATTAATAAAGCCTTGCATAAGCTTTGGAAATCATAAAATAAAGTAGTGCTTCAACCAGAAAACAAATTATCCATTAATGCATTGTTGTGGATGCAAAATTATAATGCACCAAAAGGAATACGTCTCTCATAAAAAGCCTAGTTTAAGACTTTAAGCTAAAGGGGCAATACAGAACGATCAAATCAGTTTAAGTCTGCCTAGTCCATTAGAAGGTAATTTTGTAGTTTGTACCATACCTAGTGATTTGTCTCTCTCATTCTGAATTGTGAATCTGTGTGGAAACACCGAGGTGTATGGCTAAAATAATTTATCAAAACATTCAAGAGCAAGTTAGTAAACAATTTGGGTGATATATTCTTAAATGAGAATTGAGAAAACGAAAGAAAGAAAGAACTATGGAGTTATTTACCGGATTAAGTAATGCCTTGTAAGGAGAATCATCCAGCAGCAGTGTATTTGATTCATTAAAGTATCCCTTCTTCCATGGAAGATTAGAATCATGCTTCTCCCAAATTTTACTCAGATCCTTAAAAACTAGTGTCTTGTACTTGTTTTCAAGGGTTTTGAAACTTGTTTCAGTACAATGAGAAAGATCCTACCAAAGTCAAGAACATCTAATATGAGATGATAGGACTCGAGGTAAGTCCATCAAAAGCAACTAATTAGGTTGAAAAACTAATAAAAGCATCAATCAAGAAAGAATTCCCACACCATTGCATGATAAAATAATATTCAAAATTGTACAGAATTTACTAAAACAGGTTCTCCAGAGGACAGACAAATTATTTGAAAATGAGGAACAAGAGTAACAACATGAATTCAGAGATAATGGATAAAATACTTACCCAACAAAAAAGCAATCTTTTTTTCATGTTTCCCATCAAATAATCAATGACAAGATCGATATTTTTCCTATAAAACAATAATACCCAAAATTTAACACGCCACGGCTAATTGATTTATAACATAAAAAAAAATCCCAATAGGAAAATGGGGGTAGCTACTGAAACAATAATGCAGGCAAATTGAACACCACATGTTTTTAAGTGACATTTTAGAAAAGATGGTTGAAGAATACTTGGTTCTTGAAGACCATACAGCCACTTCAAATTTCTCAAAGCAGAAGTTCAGGAACTCAAGATAAAAAGGCCTCTTGAACACTGAAAATGAAACACAACCCAATTAGTCAAGAATGCATAAAGCACAGCCTCTCTTAGTATAATAACACAGTTGAATTCTCACTTGCTTTTCTTCCTATGATTGCATCTGCTTTACGATACTTTGGAGGGGAAGAAACTATGTCCACAAGCAGCCCATTAAGATCAAGAACAATAAGTTTTTTCTTCAAACTTACAATTGATGGTCCAACTGAAGAAATTTGCAATTTTTTTTGCCTATCTTCTTCATTTATCGTAGAAACAGATGATTTCCTCAATTCATTACTACAAGAAACTTGTTTATCTCTGTTTGGTTCATCTAATACAGTTGAGTCAGTATTCATAGTATTTTTTATACCTTCCTTTGGTATGTCAAAAACTACTTTTTTTTGCTCTCTAAGGGGTTCCATCCTATGTGTCTTTTGTTATCTAAGTAAATTGATGATGCAAGTAACACTATAATCACTGTATAGAATCCTCTACAGTCCCGTTGTCTTTTGTCCAAATGAACTCTGCAAATATAGACATCAAAGGATTCAAATTTCAAATGATGTAGTAGAATTATGATTTTAGAAAAACAAGCAAGCAAAAACAAATACTAGTAATAGATCAGGATTAATCAATAAATGGAGCATGACATGAGAAATTCCAAATACGCCGCAACTATACAAATGCAGATGAACAGATTAAATGGATGAGCGATCATTTTTATATTTTATTTTTGAAAAAAAAATAAAAAAATATCATAAAACAGTGAATAACGTGAGTCTAGTAAGTTTGCATAAGAACAGTAATAACAACATATAGCTACTACAAAAGAAAGAAGACAGAACGACATAACAGAAGTGCGGAAGTTTGAATACCAATGGTTCGAAGAAGACGCTACTGCAACTTCGGAAGATACAAGGTAGAAGAGATTGGTTTTTCTTCTTCTTCTTCTTGACGTGTAACCGGAGAAAAATTAGCCTTCAAGGTTGTTGTTGACTTTTGACTTGGAACAGTTAAAGCCTTAAAGGAGCGGAAAGGAATAAAAAACAACTAAGTGGCGTCTTCAGTCTTGCAGGACAGAAAAGTTTAATTTCTTGCCTCTTTATAATAATAAAGCCTAAAAAGATATATATTTTTTTTTAGATTGGTTGCTGTCTGCAATGCACTAGATACTTTTGAAGATCTCATCTTTAGATTGATTTATTTAATAGAAAAAGAATCGAAAGAAATCAGAATCCGGTTAAAAGGGATGACGATATATATATATTAACTATTTTATTAATATCTATATTAATTATTAATTACTAGGGTTGAAGTTTTTTTTATGTCCGAAAATTATATATGATTTCTGAAAATGAGAAAATTTATTTGGTTGCTAATAAATATGATTGAAAGTATTTTTATAAATTTATTGAGAATCAAAGAATTGCACAATATTTTTACTAGTTATTTTAACTATTTATAATATAAATAATATAATAAGAATAGCGTGATAGATTTACTTTGTAAAAAATAGTGATATTTTTACTGAAGTATCCGGGTAAATTATTTTTCATAAAAAAAGATAAGGTACTAAATTTTTTTTGTCACTAAAAACATTCTTATCTTTTTAGACTTATATTCTTTTACATATAGTATCTAATTGAACATTTTAAAAACATTGAATACCTAATTGAACTTGTGGTAATAATTGAGGGACCAATTGGATAATTAAATGAAAACAAAATTTAAACACACGTAAGGGTGTAAACAACAAAAGCAGAGTGAGAATAGCAACTCCAGGAAGATTTTATTTGGTGGGCTTGAATTTTGTTGTTCATCCAGTAAAAGCCCAATCTAATTAGTGCAGCAGCCCGTTCTAAATCCTAACACACCCTTACCCTTTGAAAAATTCTAGATTTCTTTTATAGCCCAAATGTCTACAGCTTTATTTGTTGCTACTCATAGTGTGTCTGTTTTCCATGTCGGACAACATACTTTTATTATAAACACATTTAACAGAAAGGGTAAGGACAGGAGTAAAAGACTAGAGACAAATTTTAATCATTGTTACTTATAAACATATTTATCAGGATTAATGCAGTTAGTAAGGACTAAAAACATATATCTTACGAAGACATGACATGAGTTTGAGTCTCAGTATAAAGACTTTGTTATAAAAAAAAACATTAATTTATATCTTATTATCAAATTAAGTGAGCAAAGTAAAATATCCTTAGTCAGGTCATGTGATATAATTGAAGACGTTGAATCTTTAACAAGCGTAACTTCTTCACAGAACCACAATTAATTCGAAATTAATGCTTAAATTATTGGTAGTACCTCAGCT
The DNA here is from genome assembly GCA_014843725.1 of Amphicarpaea edgeworthii. NCBI lineage: Eukaryota > Viridiplantae > Streptophyta > Magnoliopsida > Fabales > Fabaceae > Amphicarpaea > Amphicarpaea edgeworthii. The sequence continues at coordinate 2,141,658 of CM026321.1, read as the reverse complement.
ATATATGGAAGGACAGATAAGAAGAACGAGAGTTAAAACTTGCCATCACATCATAAGAAAAATTCTTCCGTGCAATGGTTGATGCGTGGAATATTGTATCAAAGAAAATTATTTTTATTTACACACACAAAATCAGTTCTCTTGCTTCCCTCAAGTACTTGTGAATTCGCCATATATAACTAACTTTTATTCTAAGCAATGTTTATATTTTTATATAATTAAGGATTTAAGGTGATTTCACGTCGAAGAATTTGACTAAGCCGGAATTTTTGAAAAAATGAAGAAACATGAAGATTTATTTAGTTTGAAAAAGTCTTTTTATTTTTCATTTTTAATTATAAAAGTAACACTTTATTATCACGTTTGTAGAAAAAATAGTAAAAATAATTTTCTATTATTTTATGTGTTTCATTTCCTGCTTTTACTATTTGTATATATAGCAATTTGAAAAAAAAAAAAGTAGTAGAGGATGTTTTTTTCCAACCTGAACAGCTCTTAAAATATTCATGTATGTAGAAGAAATAATTATGAATATTTTATGTAAAAACTCGCCTTATTAATGTTCAAACTTTTTTTATTTAAAGCTTGTAAATGAGATGTGTAGTTTCTCTAAAACATGTTGGACAAAATATACAGTAAACCGATAATTGGCTATATATCCTCTAAACTCTAGTCAATAAAAACAAGAAAAAGTGATGAGAAGCTTCATAGAAAAAACGTTTAGTTGTCCCCAATGATTATGCCTTAGCTAGGGATCAAACTTTATTAAAGAACAACACTTCTCACCCACTACTTGCAAACAATATCTGAGGAAAACTAAGGCATATAGCCATCATCAATTGCCACACTGTGCTCCCACCTAACCTAATTTCCAATGTACCGACCGACATGTCCGTGAAATATTTCGGACCACTCATCAAATGGCACAACCACATTTTCATCCGAATTTAAATCAAATTGTTATTTTTTTTTTAATATCATAGTATTATACTATTGTTAAATTAATCAGCTGTTTTCAGGTGAACTGAGATTAAATTAGTAATTAAAAGACTCACGCTCACACAAACTTAGCGTATTTACAATGTATAAAACCATTGTTTTTAACCTTTATTTAATACTCTGAACTTTGAAATAATTAGTTCTTTTGATGATATATATTTGAGTCTCTATGATTGAATCTCCAAAGTTGAATCATTGTCACTCCTACTGTTAATAAAGTTAAATTTCCAGAAGAGGAGCAGATTAATTCCAAAAAACCTTTTAAGCATGGCATGGTAATGGTGTTGGTATATATGTATATATACTGGTTACCCAAATATATATGTATATATACTAGATATAAAGTTAATCTTAACTCTTTAAGTGTTGAGATAGTTGGTTTTAAAATTATAATTTTTTTAATAAAAAATAATTTTACATATGCAAATTTTGTATACAGTAGTGTATTTTTTCTTTGATAAAAGAATACATAATTGTTCAATTTCCAATTTCCAATTTCAGGTTATAAACTACCGTGTTCTTCACATTATCATACAACTAAAATTTAAAAATTGGTAATGAGAAAACTGTACGTGTAGCCACATATATCTATGTACATTGGACAAAAAAGGAAACAACTGCAAGACTTAAAAATAGCTAGCTAGGTACAGTGAATTATAGAATACAAATAGCAGTACTCATATCCCTATATACCTTTAAAGTTGTATGGAGAATCATAATTTAAAGTATAAAAGCATTTACCAGAAAAATATATATCATATGTTATCCAAGTTAATTACGGGCAGTCTTAATTGACTAGATCCTTGAAGGTAATTGGTCATGCCAATAAGTTGAATCAATTCATGTTGTAATAAGTTGTTGCTTTGCAGAAGGGATCACTGGAATCATGTGCATTTCATATGCACGCCATGATTGTAGATTCACATGCTTGAGCAGATGCAAGCAATGTTCATCCTAGCTATTGTAAGTTTGTAAGAAATGAAACTTTTCATGGCCCCCCTTGATGCATCCTAATGCTGAAAAGCTACAAGAAAGTAGTGCAGTATATAGTGGTCCTGGTAGAGAAACATTATTTAAAGAGTGGTCCTGAGTGATTCGAAATCTGAGGAAATGGAATTTGCAGTGGATTGCTGTATCTGAAGAAACCCTTAAGAATGGAATAATTATCTGTTGTAATTTTTTAATACGATTTACCTTGTACATGTATTTCATTAGTGTGCTTGTTTCAATGTAGTTTCACCACGATGAAAATCTGTGTCAGTTTTATTAGGTTGTGAAAGAATGAAATTGATGTGTATCTTAAGTATCAACTAGTGAGGGATTAGATTATCCTAATGGTAGTATTATATGTAGACTACTAATTAATTAAATGCAGACTCTATTCACATGCAATATTAACATTTATGTAGTTAGAATTTACTTGCCAGGTTCAACAAAATTTGGTAGCTCCTATTTATTCTCAGGGACATGGGTATATTTATTCAATATAATTATAATCCCCCGTCTTCATTGTATATAAGAAAAAAATGTCTAAAGTAGGTGGGAAAAGCATTCGTGAGTGTGACACGTGCTATTAAAAACCAAGCGCTACTAGTACGTTTCATCAACATTTATTAAGGAATCAAAAATAGAAATATATTAATTTATCACTCACCTACTTAAAGAGGATGAAACTTATTAACAACAGTTTATAATTTCTCATAAATATTTTAATTTGTTTTAATAAGTTCGTTAGTATTTTGTAAGTGTTGAAAAAGTGAATAACGTTTCGTCACAGGTGATTAGATTAGACACGTTTCTCGTTCGTTGGAAAATGAAATATGAAACTATCAATTCACGATCATAAATTATTAAATTTATTGATGGATTTAAATTATCGGCAGACGTATACATATTTTGAAGCGTACGTCAAATGTTCTTTCCTGTAAAAAAACAACAAGTCTCCTTTCCTCTGTAGATTGTAGCTGCCAACTACACCTGACCTCAGTGAAACTTCCTGAACCCCACGCCACGCCACGACGCTTCGCTTTTATTTCATAGTCTTCTTTTGCATGCGCCACCAACACCGCAATCAATTACAGTTACAGCAATGGGTAATATCTGTGCTCGTTTGAAGTCGAAGCCGACGCCGCAACCCTCAACGAAGAAGCGTTCCTCTTCCCGCCGAGAGAGGAAGCTCGACGACACCGCGATTCGCGAGCAGGCCATCGCCGCCGCGATTCTCTTCAAGCAGCACCAGCAGCAGCAACAGCAACAGAACCAGCAATTCGATCGCTCCACTTCGCTTCGGTATCCGAATGGAGTCTCCAAGAAGAGTAACAGTAACGCCTTGCCAAGGAGTTCCAGCTCCAGAGCCAGGTCCCTCACTGACCCTCTCCTTCAACCTCATCAGCTTCTCAATCAGGTGTGTTTAATCACTTTCATGAAAAAAAAAAAAAACACTCTCTGCATTTTATTTATTTATTGTAGAGGATACAACTCGATCGTGTGACGGTCTTGATTTGAAGCCACGTTTCAAATTGCGGCCTTGATTTGTTGTTGTTGATCTCGTGTCTGGTGATTTTGGAAAATTTTGACGATTTAGTTAATTTTCGTGGACTTGGTCTGTTGTAAGTGTTGGCTGATTTTGGAAATTTTGGTGATTAAGGTGATTTTGGAGTAATGGGATTATTGTTTTCTATTTTAGTTACAACGAGATTATTGTTTTCTGATTGTAAGTTTTTTTTTTTTTTTTAAATCTGGCTTCATTTCATGGACGTTGTTATGAAGTGAAAGGAAGCCTATGCTTCTTGCCGTGTTTGATGTTTATGGCATTTTTTTTATAAAAAAAATCCGAATTTGAGTTTTGGTTGAAGACATGATCTTGATAATTACTGGATGGGGTTTCTATGATGATGTAGTTTCTTAGAGTTGAATTAGAAGAAGATGTGAGAAATGGAATGAGATGTTAAAGATAATGTTAGGATTCTGAAATGGATCGTCTGTCTGTCAGTTTTTTTTTTTTTTTGCCCCCTAAGACTTGTATTGGAACAGTGTTAGTTCAAGAGGCAATTGTGCAGACATGTGTTAAGCCATTATTGGGGGGCATGTGCTTTAGGTACTTAAAGTAGAATTTTGGACTAAGAATAACGTGCTTTAGTGAGGTTTGTCTTGGCCATTATTGGAAGGGTGTGTGAAGGAGTTGAGGTTTGTCCTTTTGAAGTGTTTTTTACTGAAAGTTTGGCATAGCTTTGAAGGGAACCTTATTTTGCTTCTTTCTTGTCACAACAGAGATGTCAGGTGTTCTCAAGTATTTATTTATTTATTTTTGTAATTATAGCAAAAAATTGGTATACTGTTCATACTTTCATGTTATCTTTGTCAGTCAATATGGGTTGAAAATATAAGCACAATATAAGAGTTTCTTCACATCATCTCCCATCTTTGTTGGTGTCTTTCCTTTACCTTAAACACAGCTTTTCAATTTGACAGGGTGTGAATGTTGATGATCTTGAGACAAATCATATTGTCCTTGTTCATGGTGGTGGCTTTGGGGCTTGGTGTTGGTACAAATCCATAGCACTTCTAGAAGAGAGTGGTTACAAAGTAGCTGCCATAGATTTAACTGGTTCCGGTGTGAGTTCATTTGATACAAACAGCATTACATGTCTGTCACAATATGTGAAACCACTTACTGACTTCCTTGAAAAACTTCTGGAAGGTGAAAAGGTACTTGTATAGCTTTCTGATCTTATAACTAATGAATTGATTTATTCTCTCTTTATTATATACCTCTATTGACTGTGTTCTAGTATTTAAATGGAAGTAAGATGCTTGGCTTTTGGCATATGACATTACGCGCACACAAAAACACATGTAATAGTTTGTAGTGTAGTTATGAATTCCAATGTAGATTAATGGCCAACAAGAGAAGTTATCTCTATGTATTATTGTAGTTTAAAATAAGAGAAATTTGATTTAATTGATGAAAAAAATTAGGATAAAAAAAGGTGCTGAAAAGCAAAGCAAATGGGATTTACAGTAAAAGGTGTAAATGGATTGGATGGATTGCAGTGTATAATTACAAAAATCATATAACTAACACCATATTTCTTACTTTTCTTTTTTGGATTCTTATGAAGGTGATCTTGGTTGGACATGATTTTGGAGGGGCATGTATATCATATGCAATGGAGATGTTTCCTCTTAAGATTTCCAAGGCTATCTTTATTGCTGCAGCAATGCTGACTAGTGGACAAAGTACTCTTGATATTATTTCTCAACAGGTTTTCATCTCCTGCTAGCTTTAAGATTGATGCATCTTCATTTTTGCTTGTTCTGTGATCTGAAATCTGAAAATCTCTACCAAAATAGTCACACAAAGCTTGAATGGAAAATGGGAGGGTAGGTGAGATGATGGGGATGGGATGGGGGGACATTATAGTTACTTTATTATCCTGAATTTTGTTAAATTTTTTGAGCTAACAATGCATGTACATACATGTGATTGAATCCTTCAACAACTATTCCTGTACTTTTAATTACCTCTTTGCATGTGGCTATGAGTGGCATTTGCATGGAAAAAGCAGTGCATTTATGCAGTCATTTTTACCTCAATTCTATTTGATGGTTTATGTTGAGAAGTTTCTATAACTCATAAAAAATACATAGGTTCAATTCCACCTATTTGAAACTTAAAAAGCTACTATTTGCCAAAGTAACGCACCTGCTTTAGGACTGATGCATAATAATATGCATTAACATTTTGCTAAATTGATAATCTTACTATCATTTCTAGTAAAACTAGAACAGTGCTAGTGCAAAAGCATGGGACACAACCAAACAGTGCTGTGTCATTTTTTCAGTAAAAAAATCTAATGCAATGAAAGAAAAAAGTGAAGCCAAGTGTATATAATGGACACAAGTGGAAGTATAAAATGGTGGCTGGACACGTTTTATAATACCATTGATTATGATATCACACCCCTTGGGAGTAAAATGTTTAAAGTTTTGAGGGGACTAAAGATTGAAAACAGAGACAGAGGGCATCATAATTATTCTATAATTTCTGCGGGTTGTATGCAATGCAGTTACATTATCTATAAATGAAGAATTCTCATATCTTTTTAATGATTATTCATTGTGGCTATTTGTTGCAGGCAGGTTCAAATGATCTTATGAAACAAGCTCAGACTTTTATATATGCTAATGGGAATGATCACCCTCCCACTTCTTTTGATCTGGACAAGTCATTGTTGAGGGATTTGTTATTCAACCAAAGTCCCACTAAAGTAAGTAGTTCGGGTGGTGCCAAATCTCCCCTTTCTCTTTCCCTGTCAAAGGGAACAAACTGAAACCCTCCCCTGCACCATGGGCATTTTTCCTTTTTAAGTAAAACGACATTTAATTTGTTGATCTTAGATTTATTGGGGACTTGATTGCTAATTAAAGTATAGGCTACAATATATGTTGGATGATAAGTGAAATTGTGCAATTAGTTAAACTGCAGGCAACATCAGTGCTTCATAATTTTCAATGTTTTACATTGAACTCTATAGTTTAACAAGTATTTTACAAATTAAACATACTATTTCTAAAAAAGATTTTGCTTAGTCCTTTATCTGTTACTTCAGAAAGATGGTTTTCATGTGCAACATGCTGCTGGAGGGAGCTGATATCCCCTGTGGACCATAACACTAAAATGATAATATACTTATATACTGTAATAGAGTCTTTCTGTGAAATCCTTGCTGTCAGGATCTCTCCCTAGCCAACCAAATATGGTATCTAGCACTAGCCATTGGAGGATGAAATTCTAAATATACTGACTACTACATAAACATACATTCATACATGTGATTAAGAATCTAACCTTTGTTTCTGTCCTTTTTCATAGTTTGTGAGCTTATATCTGTTTCCCTGATCTCCTTATTTGTTGTTTGCTTTCTAAATGCAGGATATTGCATTAGCATCTGTCTCGATGAGGTCTGTACCATTTCCACCTGTTATAGAGAAGCTTTCCCTTTCAGACCTGAAATATGGATCTGTAAGGCGGTTTTATATAGAAACTCTTGAAGACAATGCCATACCCATTTCACTCCAGGAGAACATGATAAATGCAAGCCCTCCAGAAAAGGTTTTCCGTTTGAAGGGGGCTGATCATTCTCCTTTTTTCTCAAAGCCTCAAGCTCTGCATAAGTTATTGGTAGAAATCTCAAAGATCCTCTAAGAACATACATTGGCTAAATTGTTTGTGAAGCCCTACTCATGTTAAAGCTTCAGTTACATGCAATAAAAATGTGCACTTGCCTTATTATTGAAGTCTATTATTGTGTGCAAGTCACAGGTTTCATTTTCATCTTCTTTTTCCTTTATGGAGTTAAAATTTTGAAATCTAGCTTGTATATCCTGTAACTTGTAAAAGTTATTACTTGCAACATAAAACTCATGTTATATTGCAAGTATTACTAGTTAAAACTATCGGTATCTGTTGATTCATGTTGCAAGTTACCCTAGACAATTAGAAAAGAAAACCTGTAACTGGCCATTGATCGTATGTAAGGCAACAGTGCGTTGACGGTAGTAAGATATCATCACAATGCAGAGGCACATACAAGGAAGAAAGATTTCTGGGCATCAAAAGTTTTTACATTATGTTGATGTTCCATTAATACTGCTGGTTGCTGGACGTGTACATCTTGAGAATACTGGAGACCCCTTAGAGCTGCTGCTTTTCTCTACACCCCCTTCCTTTTTGTTTTAGGCAGTTTTTCCCAATATTTTTACTTGCGAATCTAAGAATTAAGTGTTTTATACCTTTAGCAATATGAGTAAATAAACTCTTTGTGCTTTGCAAAATTTGCAAGAAAGCTGATATGCTGTAGTGTTTTGCTTAATCTCTTGTTGAAGATTGGTGACAGGTTATTCTGATGCTATCCTGCATGGAGAGGTTAATAATAAAATTTAGTAAGAATAACCATTAAATCCTGCTTAGAGTAATTGCATTTTATAAAATATGTTTTCACTCCTGTACTTTTGAGGGGAAACTTGATTTTAGTCTCTAAACTTTAACTTTGATCAATTGGTCTTTGAACTTTACAAAAATAGTAGTTTTTGTTCCTTCTCACTTTTAACACTGCCTATGATGAGGAACAAACGTGAGGAGGGATGAAAACCATAATCATAAATCCTAGCATAAACACTAAATCTAATTTTAAATCCTAAATACAAACCCGAGTCCAAATCATAAACCATATCTCATACTCTAAACATAAAACCTAATCCCTCACCTTAACCATAGACACTAACAATAAACCCTAGATTATAAACCCAAACCCACAATCACAAAACCCAAACCCAAACAAAACAGTAACCACTAACCATAAACCTAATTCTTAAACCTAACCATAAGCCATAACTCTAACACAAACCCTAGCTCTAACACAAACCCTAAGACATAAACATTAAACCTTAATTGTAATCCTAAACCATAAATCAAAAACCCTAACCCTAAACACTAAACCTTAACACATAATCTAACATGAACAATAGACATTAACCTTGATTCTAACCTTAACCATAAACACTAATTCTAAACCGTAACAAAAATCCTAACTCTAAATCATAAATCATAAACCCTAACCTTAATAAAAACACTAACCATAAAACATAAACACAAATCCTAAATCCTAAATCCTAAACCAAAACCCTTAACCCTAATCTTAATTTAAAATCATAAGTCATAAACCCTTAACCATAATCCTATATTTTTTTAATTTTCATTTTTATCAAAATTTTTAAGACATTTCTCTTACTTTTTCATATTTTTAAAAAAAATTTCAAAACTTTGCTATTGATTTTTCATATTTTAAAAATTTAATTTGAAAAAAAAATTCAAGAAATTATTCTTATTTTTCATTTTTATCAAAATTTTCAAGACATTTCTTTTTCTTTTATATATTTTATAAAATTTCCATTTTTAAAATTTTTTTATGACATTATTCTTATTTTTTTTCATATTTTTTTAAATTTTCATTTTGTTTTTAATTTTTAAGACACTACTCAAGTTTGTCATACTTTAAAATTTTTATTTTTCATCAAAATTTTCAAGACATTTTTCTTAATTTTTATTTTTTAATTTTTTCAAGACATTACTTAGTTTTCATATTTTAAAATTTTTTTATTTTTTTTCAAATTTTCAACCCATTATACTTTTTTTTTTCATTTTTATATTTGAAAAAACTTTCAAGATATTTCTCTATTTCTCTATTTTTAATTATTTTAAAAAAATTAATACATTACTTGTATGTTTTCGTATTTTAAAAAATTCTTGATAGAAACATAGTAAACATGGGTTGTGAAACATATTGAGAAATGTCTTAAAATCGGTTGTTCTTATGATTTTTCGCATGAAATCCGTGCTAAATTGTAAACAAGATCATAGATCATCTAGAATCGCATGGACTCACGATCTTCGACATTAAACATCTTTATAGGAATTAAAATCCTTGATCTCACCTCGAAGAGTTTTTACACAGGAGATTATCGAAAATTAATAAATGGAATAATAGTATGCCGTTCAACATTGTCCTGTGTAAATCTAATGTAGTACATGCACTGCTCCTTTGAAAATCTTTTAGCCCATGCACCCACAATATTAGTGACTCCATTTTCATCTCATTACAATTTTCTCGTCTTTGTGGTCGCAAAATCCTACTACGGAAACAAAATATGCATTGACTGACGAAGCTTGCAAAGAACTCAATTTCATTATTTAACTTCAAATCTTTTCCAATGATTTCCCATACATCTGCTCTACTGTGACTGAATAATGAGTTTCACAATCATTGTAGACAAAAAATAGAAAAAATGCCAAAAAGAAAACTGTTATTGTTGAGACAACCTTGGTAGTTTCATCATCCATCAGTTTTGTATTCAGCTAAAGATGGTGCCTACTTTGGTTGAGGACTACTTAATAATGGTCATAGATAATAGGATATAATCATCAAAAGTATTATTTCTGATATCTTCTTCTTCCTGCAGTGAGAGAGCAAGCTCAAGTTGAACCCCCACTTCACCCATTGATGGCCGCTCATTTGGATCAAACTTCAAACATCTTTCTGTGATATCCATAAATACTTGCCAACACTCTGGTGCAATCTTTCCTTTGAGACTCGGATCAATATTCTCCTCAACAGGGTGTTTCTGCCTCTTCTCAACATCTTTTAATTTGTCTTTGCATACCATTTCTAGTAGCACTACGCCAAAGGAGTAAACATCACATTTTTCTGTTAATGTGTTGCTTTCTAAAATCTCAGGAGCCACATAACCATGTGTACCTATAAGTGAAAGTATTATTTGAACTATTCAGTAAAATTCTTTTCAGTAAACTAACAACAGAACAAAAAAAAAAATACCTACAAAGCCGTCTTTTGATATTGTCTTTGGCTTTGGCTTTGATGCATAATGCGGTCCTTTTAAGGAAAGGCGGAACTCTGAGAGTTTGGCCACCATGTTGCTATCCAAAAGAATATTATAAGGTGTTATGTTACGATGAAAGATGGTTCGCTTGGCTCCTGTGTGAAGGTAGTGCAGTCCATGTGCTGCTCCTATGCAGATCTTTAACCTCTGCTTCCATTTTAGTGGTTCCATTTTCACATCACTACAATATAGCTGATCATGAAGAGCTCCATTGGCCATGTACTCGTATACACTGATCTTCTCGTCTTTGTCGTTACAAAATCCTAATAGAGGGACCAAATTAGGATGCCGAAGTTGGCAGAGTAACTCAATTTCGTTCTTGAACTCCTTGAGTGCTTTGTTGGTGCTCCCATATATTCGGCTTATTGCAACTGTATACTCAGTAACACCGTTGTGTTGGAGAGAACCTTTATATACAGTTCCAAAGCTTGCAGTTCCAATTATTTGGTTTTCATCAAAGTTGCTTGTTGATTTCCTAAGATCGGCCAGTGAAAATCGATGGCATAGTTCTTCTATCACAGTTGGATACTGTTGCTGAGATGAACTTGTATGCTTCGACCAGCAGAAGCCCAAATATTTCATAAACATTATCCCAATTTTAGATTCCTGTTTTATTTTCAAGAACAATGAGATTTAACTTTCATTCATCATAGGAGTAGGTAACCTCATCTGAACTTATATGCATCATGAACATGAATACTCATCTTTTGAAACCAAAACTAAAAACAATAAGAGTAAACATCTTCGCAAAGTTCGGTATGAGATTAAAAATTTATGTGCTGAGTCTGAGTAAATGGTTTAAATTTATGCACTGATGCTCAATGTTGCATGTCACACAAGGGTTGGTACCAATATCCACTGCACAGAAGTAAACGTCTTCACAAAGTCCAGTGTGAGATTATTATTATGTCCATTAACTCTAAAATATCTAACCTCTCAAGAAGCTTACAAAGTTTTTGTTTGAATGCAAGATTCAAGCAAGACTCAGGTAGTTTTTAATCTATGCTTTTGTAGTTTTTTCTCTTGATAGTGAGATGATTATATTCTTCTTTTGGGAAAAAAACAAATAGCTGTAGCTTTTAATGAATTATTAGACCATCACTAGAAAACATTAAACATATGAATATAGGAAGCTAACTAATAAATAGTCTTGCTTCTCACAGAGGAATTGCCAATTTTTCTGTCTCTCTTTTTATATTTTGTGTAGTGCTGATAAGTGATAGCCTTACAATATAGATACCAAATAAAATAAAAGCAGTAGAATGGAAGTTTTCATGTTTTAAAAAATAGAGAATATAGAGATATTGAATCACACAAGATTTCATAGGTAGGGTTGAGAACCTGGAGATGAAGGCAAGGCAGAAACAGTGCTTCAAGATTCTGTTTAGCCTAGGTAGGGACCCTGTTGCTTCTGTATCTTGTTTGGTTCTTCGCAATTGTCCTGTCAAAGTGTGTTGGATATGTCCACCCAAATGCCCATGTGAAAACAGAGCAATGAAATGTTAGAATTTGTTCAACATCCACCCATCAAAATTCGGTGTATTTAATATAAGGTAAAAATTTCAAAGCATCCACCTGCTGCAACTTTCGGTACCTTTAAAAATTGACCTAGCTAGCAAATTGTAAATTAATTATGAGTGTAAAGTTAATTTTATATTAAATAAACAATTATATTAAATTTTACTATTAACTTTAAAAAATAAATATCGAAACAGAAATTATTTTACTTAAAAACAAATGTTAATTGAAATTAATTTTCATTTTTAGAAAGAAAAAAAAAACCGACATGCAGACGCAATTATTGTCTTCCTTAACATATTTTATTATATATGTAATAAAAATATCTTCAATGGAGCATCAAAGTGTCTCCGTTGCAGAACCTCAGATTTGGGTGAACACAAGAGGTTGACCATAAAGATTTCATATTCTGTACTGAACTGAATTGAAGGTGGTATCTTCTTCTTCTACATGTTCCTTAATCTATTTCTGTGTTCCATGACATGTTTATCCTTAACTGGATCTTGTTAATTACTCTCCCATAATTGATTCTATATCTTATTTCCTTGTTATACTTTTTGGGTTTAGATTTATGCTTACAACAAATTCCTAGCTGTAGAATCATGTTTCATATGAAATTATACATCATAGTCTTCAAGATTTTTCAAACATACATTACAAAGTCAACGCCGGTCTGCTTCTGACAGTGTAGGGATTTACTTGCAATATTTTGAAGTAACTAGGCACAAAAGTACACCAAAACTAGATTTTTATGGTCTCCAGAGAACATGGATCGGTGGAATTTACTATAGATTTAGCTTTGCATACAAAGTTCAACTACTTTCAAGATCCTTTCCCCTTTTTACTGCTTTTCAACCTAAGTTGATGCTTTCAAATCTTAGCCTGTCTTTGTCCTTGAAGTTTAACTCGGTGATTTTGTTCCTGAAGGAGACAGAATAATCAAGATGGTTGAGGCAGTTGTGTCCTTTGCAGTTGAAAGGCTTCACGACCTGCTGATGGACGAGGCCAGATTGTTAAATGGGGTGAGTGACAAAATCAAAAGCATGCAATATGAACTAAAGAGCATGAAATGCTTCCTAAAAGATGCTGACAGAAAGCAGGATGAAGGTGAAACTATAAAGAATTATATTTCAGAGGTCAGAAAATTAGCCTATGATGCAGAGGATGTGATTGAAATTTATGCTATTAAGGTTGCATTAGGCATCAGTGTTGGAACAAAAAATCCACTCTCCAAAGCTAAACATCTTCACAAAGTTGGCACTGAGCTCATATCAATAAATTCTCGAATAGGTGAACTCACTAGAAGCTTTCAAACCTATGGTTTGATTGCAACAAAAGACAATGAAGAGGCATCTAAGGAGAAAAGACAATTGAGATGGTCTTATTCTCATGTAGTTGAAGAGTTCATTGTTGGCTTAGATAAGGACATAGACAAAGTGGCGAAATGGCTATTAGATGAAAATCAGCATTGTCGATTTGTTTATATTTGTGGAATGGGTGGTCTTGGTAAAACTACACTTGCCAAAGGCATTTACCATTACAGTGCTATTAGGCGAAAGTTTGATGGTTTTGCTTGGGCCTATATATCTCAGCAATGCAAGAAAAGAGATGTTTGGGAGGGAATTTTACTAAAGCTTATTTCTCCTACCAAAGAGGAACGGGATGAGATTACAAAATTGAAAGATGATGAACTGGCAAGAAAGTTGTTTAAAGTTCAGCAAGATAAAAAGTGTTTGATCATCCTGGATGACATATGGAGCAATGAGGCATGGGACATTCTAAGTCCTGCCTTTCCATCACAAAATACAAGGAGTAAGATAGTTTTTACATCCCGCAATAAAGACATTTCATTGCATGTAGATCCTGAAGGCTTGCTTCATGAACCAGCTTGCTTAGACTCAGAGGACAGTTGGGCATTGTTTAAGAAAAAAGCTTTTCCAAGAAAAGATAACCCAGGTACCTAGAAATGTCTTCCAGCAAACTTTTTTAACTAGAAATGTCCATATAGTTTGTTTCATTTTTCATCTTTAATTCCTCAAGTCTCATTTATATTTCATATTTATCAGTTATGTGATCACTGGAGGAAAGTGAGAAAAGCACCTTTTTTTTTTTTTCTCTCTTTTAAGCATATCTTTTTAAGTATGTAACCAACCAAAAAATTTTTTTTTGAAGTAAAAATAGTGTTTTTTCTCTTTTAAAAAGCATAAATAAATAGGCCATAAGTTGATTTTTTATTTTGTAGTTTAATTGGCTATAATAAGTGATAGTTCAGATGTCTAAGGAATAGCAAAACAATGTTAAAGCCATATGATGTAATACGAAACAAAGGGAAACTTGAGAGTTTAAAAAACATAAAGTGCTCTGCTTTCGTATGAAATTAGATATGCTCCCACGTTGTGCGGATAGACAGAATTAAATTATTTTAAAGTTGTATCTCTATAAGTTTCTGTATATCTTGTATGGAAACATGGAAATGTGTAAAAACTTCTCATAATCTCATGTCTTGTTTTTCTGCATATACAGCAAGAATTTCTGTATGCTTGTTTAAGGTACCATTGTTGTGTTAATGTGATAATTAGCATATGACTTTTTCAGAATCCACAATTCCTGATGACTTTAGAAGACTAGGCAGAGAAATGCTTGCAAAATGTGGTGGTCTGCCTTTGGCTATCATTGTTCTTGGAGGTCTTTTGGCTACAAAGGAGAGAGTCAATGAGTGGGAAACAATACACAAGTATCTAAGTTCATACCTAATAGGAGGAGAGGTACGTGAAAGGCGAAGACTAGATGAAGTGTTGGATTTAAGTTACCAGGATTTGCCTTATCAACTGAAACCATGTTTTCTCTATTTAAGTCAATTCCCTGAAGACTCTGAGATACCAAGAACTAAACTAATTCAGTTATGGGTAGCTGAAGGTGTTGTTTCATCTCAATATGAGACTGAACGGAATGAGACAATGGAGGATGTTGCTGAACGCTACCTTGGTAACTTAATTAGTCGCTGCATGGTTCAAGTTGGTCAGATGGGGTCTTCTGGTAGAATTAAAACATGTCGGCTCCATGATTTAATGCGTGATCTGTGTTTGTCAAAGGCCAGAAAAGAAAATTTTCTCTACATTGTTAATGGATCACAACAAAATAGTACCATTGATACTGCTTCTTCATCTAATTTATCAGATGCAAGACAAATTGATGAAGTCCGTAGGCTTGCTGTCTTCTTGAATCAAAGTGTTTCTCAATTGATTCCACAGGACAAGCAAGTGAATGAACACCTCAGATCCCTTGTGTTTTTTCATGACAAGAAGTGTAGGATGGAAAATTGGGATCTAGTGAAAGGTGTTTTTGTGAAGTTCAAATTACTCCGAATTCTAGATCTTGAAGGAATTAAGGGGCTGAAGGGACAGTCATTGCCTAAAGAAGTGGGAAATCTTTTATGGTTGAAGTTTCTGAGTCTGAAAAGGACTCGCATACAAATACTGCCATCTTCCTTGGGAAATTTGGAGAATTTGCAATTCCTAAATTTGCAAACTGTCAATAAAGTGAGCTGGGATTCAACCGTGGAAATTCCAAATGTAATATGCAAGTTGAAACGGTTGAGACATCTATATCTTCCAAATTGGTGTGGGAATGTTGCTAACAACCTACAACTGGAAAATCTGACCAATTTACAGACACTAGTAAATTTCCCTGCCAGCAAATGTGATGTAAAAGACCTATTAAAGTTGAAAAACCTCAGAAAGCTAGTACTGAATGACCCAAGACATTTTCAAAAGTTTAGTGAAAGTTTCAGTCCTCCTAATAAAAGGTTGGATTGCCTTCTATCCTTGTCTTTAAAGACCGACATGCTTTCCTTCCCTGAAAATGTAGTAGATGTTGAAAAATTGGTGCTAGGCTGTCCTTCCCTCCGAAAATTGCAGGTCGAAGGGCGGATGGAGAAGCTCCCAAAAGCCTCACTGTTTCCTCCACAGCTTTCAAAGTTGACTTTATGGGGTTGTAGGCTTGTGGAAGACCCAATGGTAACATTAGAAAAGCTTCCTAACTTGAAGTTTCTAAATGGGTGGGATATGTTTGTTGGAAAGAAAATGGCATGCTCACAAAATGGTTTTCCTCAACTAAAGGTTCTAGTGCTTCGTGGCTTGCCTAATCTAGATGAGTGGGAAATAGAGGATCAAGCCATGCCTAAGCTTCACCGGCTGAGCATATCTGATTGCAACAATTTAAAGACGGTTCCTGATGGACTGAACTTTATCACCAGTCTTCGGGAGCTAGAAATCAGATGGATGCCTAAATCATTCAAGACCAGGCTTGAAACTTCTGGAGAGGATTACCACAAAGTCCAACATGTGCCATCTATTGTCTTTTTGAACTAAGGATGTAAGTTGAAAAGATTATGAATTTCACTTTGAAGTATCTTTTTTATTATTCAATGAAAAAGGAAGTTATTTTGTTATGATTTGTTTACACAATAATTCCTGCTTACAACTTTTTGTACTTTTGCAGTGAAGCAATATAGCGATCATCCTATACTCTCGTGCTTCCAGAAGCTGAGGTTCCAAACCCTTAAACTTTCAAATGGTGTGCCTCTATGTTATGTTCGTACTTTGCATTGTGTCTTTATGAATTCAGTTTTATTTGCAAGATTGTTTGTAGAATAGATTTTCCGAGTGTATTGCCAACTTGTTGTAACTCCTATTTAGTGAGAAAACTTGCAAACATCTAATTAATTTTTCTGTTTTTTTTTTCTTTGTTGGCAAATATTTATCATTAGTATGTTAATTTTTTTTTATCATTCCAATCATCAAGCCAACTACTTTATAACTTCTATCTAATTAGTTGATACTTGAATTAATAAGAGTATCATTATATGGTAAAATTGTTAAAGGAATTATTTATATTATCTTGATGAGTCTTGCAATTTTAAATATTTTAAACAATAATTTATTTTAATGATAAAATTGTTAAAAATATTTAATTTGTTGTTTTGGGGAAGAGTAGATAGATGGAATGCATTAATTGGTTGTTGTTGTTTTTCGTTTTTTTTATAGGCAAAACTGAAAACTCCATTATTCATTGAAAAGAAAACCACGCAAAAGCAATACAGCGTCTTGAATGAAAGTAAAATTATCGTTAAATTCGCATCAATGGAGCGTTATGAGTTATGACCGAGGGATGCGTGGCCCCCAAACTTTATGGGAAAAAAATGACAAATATCAAAGATTTTTTTATAGTGTCATAAAAGAGCATAAAGAAATTAATTTTTAGTTATTAGTATTAGTGTTATGTTAATATTATACTTTACATTTTGTTTCTTTATCTGATAACACCAACCGTCATAATTGATTTAATAATATACATAAATTATTTCATTAATTAATTGTCTTTATAAAAAAAAGAGTTAATATTTGAATAATATAATTAAATAATTAAAATAATAATTTTTTTACTGCAATTAAAATAATACTTAAAATATAGTATTATCAAGACTATTATATTTAGTTAATACATTATACTTTTAATTATTTTTTACCCCTCCAAATATTATTTTTTTAGCCTCGCCACTATCCGCACCACTCCATAAGTCTAATGAATTTAATAATGCTATTATTTTCATTTAATTATTTTTCGTATATATGTCTACAATTATATATAGTCGTTGCATTAAGGAATGTTATACGTACATTAATTTTATTTAAATTAGAACTTCTAAGAGCCCAGTTTAGGGTGTTGAAACTTTATATATATTATATATATAAAGGGCGGCAGTAAATCAAATTCAGAAACATCACAAAACAGAACAAAAATCTATGGTTTCAAACAATGGCCGAAAAGCAAGTGAGATCTTCCAAGGCCAAGCTCTCTTATACAGATACGTGTTTGCTTTCGTAGATTCTATGCGCCTCAAATGGATTGTTGAGCTTTACATACCAGACATAATCCATAATCATGGCCAACCCATTACTCTTTCAGAGTTAGTATCAATTCTACAAGTTCCACCAGCTAGATTTGGTCACGTGCAGAATCTCATGCGCTACATGGCCCACAATGGATTCTTTGAAAGAGTAAGAATTCATGAGGAAAAAGAAGCATATTCTCTCACTGCTGCTTCAGAGCTACTTGTCAAAAGCAGTGACCTTTGTTTAACTCCAATGGTTGAGCATATACTTGATCCAACTCTCTCAGCTTCATTCCATCAAATGAAGAAGGGTATATGAGGAAGATCTCTCAGTATTTGATATTTCCTTAGGATCTAATTTATGGGATTTTCTTGACAAAAATCCTGCAAATAATGAGTTATTCAATGAGGCAATGGCTAGAGATTCTCAAATGAGTAACTTGGCATTGAGAGATTGCAAGTCGGTGTTTGAGGGACTGGAATCCATTGTGGATGTTGGTGGTGGAACTGGAGCCACTGCCAAGATGATATGTGAAGCATTTCCTGACTTGAAATGCACTGTGCTTGACCGTCCACAAGTTGTGGAGAACTTGAAGAAAGCAACAATTTGACATATGTTGGAGACATGTTCAAATCTATTCCTAAGGCTGATGCAGTTCTGCTCAAGGTATGGGATATGTATGTAAACAATATAGGATCCAGTAGACTTGTTAAATGAGTTTTTGTAAAATTGTTTATTTATTTCAGACCATGCATGCATGGCTCATCTCTCGCACATAAAGTTATGGACAACAATTCTAAATGTTCTTTTATTCTTGCAGTGGATTCTTCATGATTGGACTGATAAAGATTGCAGAAAGATATTAGAGAATTGTAAAGAAGCTATTTCATATAATGGCAAAAGAGGGAAAAATAATTATCATAGATATTGTTATAAACGAAAAGCAAGATGAGCATAAAGTTAATGAACTAAAGCTACTATGGGATGTAACCATGGCATGTGTATTAAATGGAAAAGAGAGAAATGAAGAAGAATGGAAGACACCTTTCATGGAAGCAGGATTCCAAGACTACAAAATATCTCTCTTGACCGGGTATTTGTCTCTTATTGAGATCTATCCTTAGACATATTAATGTTTTGATTCATTTAGTAGTTTCATGTTATAAACAGTGAGTGATGTAATATGTATTTGATATTAGAACTAATAGACCATGTGGAAGAACTAGTGGAGCAAAGGCACTGGAATAATAAAATCTGTTTTGGTTCCTCTCTCTCGCTCAATTTCCCACTCTCCACAAATTCATCGATCAATGCTTTTGAATAAATGTAATGTTATTCCACAAAACCTTACTGATTTATTTAATTCTAGGTTCAAATTAATAAATAAAGTCAATATTTTCATAAACTTTAAATTAGGACTTCCATAAACATAAACATCATACTAGGATGGTTCGTCTATATATTTAAACAGTTTGGACAAAAATCAACATTGCAGCCAACTAATCTAGGTTTCTGATTCCTCCTGCAATTGAAGCGCAAGCTAGCTCAAGTTGCATCTCCACTTCCCCCATGTTTGGTCGTTCCGTTCCATGTTTATGCAAACACCTCTCAGTAATGTCAACGAACGTTTTCCAACAATCTGGAGCAATATGAGACTTCAGAAACGGATCAACTATTTTTTCTGCTTGCAACTCCAGTGAATTAATTCATAATTACGTTCCAAAAACAAATCTTGCGCCTGCTTTGCACTCACCACTTCCAATAGAACTACCCCAAATGAAAACACATTTGATTTAGCAGTATGAAAACACAAAAGATTCCTTAACGTTTGTTAGTGATGATTGTATCTCTGCAAGTGAAAAGTGGTGGCAAAGTTCTTCCAGTATGTTGAGGTTGTTGTCCTCAGTAATCTGTTTTCTCCAGGCTCATTGATAGAAAAACATGACAAATGTGGAAAAAGACCCATTTGTGCAGTGGTTGAAGAAGTCTAAGGCATAAATAATTTAATAAGCCATATATATAATGGACTATTATACGTGCATAAGATTGATTGACACCAATAATACATTGCTAATTTAAAGACTTGGTTTTGGACTTGGTCACACGTTTGAAATTTGTTATTGTGTATATATAAAGTCTGTCATGCATGTTGCCGAATCTTGGTTTTTGTCCCAACACGTATGAGACTAAGCTAGAGAAAGCCATATGCACTCTTGGACATGGTAATCAAGATTGGCACCGTGGTAACGTTTTGTGGAATAATATTATATTTTCGTTATTTACACCCAAGCTTTGAACACATAACACACATTGCATCAAATTGTCAACGTTCAAATACCTAATAAAAAAAAGTTTGTTTGATAAGTTGTTATTCACTTCTATAAAAGTAGTACGTACATGTATGCAGAAGCATGAACTCTAAGAAAAGCGATGAAGTTCTTCTATGATGTTAACTTGACAGTTTTTGTCCTGAAACATTTGTTTGATTAGGGTAAGATCGAGAAGAAGAAAAAAGAAAAAAAAAAACTCAAAATATCCATTTGTGCCATGGTGTACTTAGAAAAGGTTAATACATACAAAAAATATATATATATATATATATGTGTGTGTGTTAATTTTAATCTATTAATAAAGATTAATCTTGTTCATAATTAATGACTTTTGACTTATTCAATAAGTTTTTAAAATTTTACTGCTGAATTAAAATCGAATATGAGATTTTTTTATTAAAGTCAAATCTTGATATTACAAATCTTATATTACAAGTAGATATAGAAAATATTATATATAATATGCTAAGAGTTATTTTTTTTTTCAAATATATTTGAAATTTTTTTATTGAGATTATTTTGATATATTATTATTTTAATATATGATTACAAAAATCAATAACAAATTGTTGTTTATATAATTTTTAAGTAATTATGATAAAGTAAATACTCATTACTGCATATAATAAATTGTGATTAAGAATGGTGCATAGGATTAGAATTTTATTTTTTTTTTTTTTGCATAAAAAAGTTTTCAAGATTTTTAAAATTTCATAAGAAATTAAAAACTATTGATTTTTTTAAAAAAACTTTTTGTGATTAGTGAAAAGACTTATTGGATTTCTAGAAAAAAATTCAAAATTACTAAACACAAGTCAAGAACAGTGTTCTTAAAAATATCATTGAATACGAATTAATTACAAGTCAAAGTTACAAATATCATTGAATACGAATTAATTACAAGTCAAAGTTACAAGCTACTAATGTATTTTGAGATATTTTTTTCACAAATTTTCATAAAATAATAGTAAAAAATAATAACAAAATATTAGTCAACAAAAAAGACATAATGATCTAAACATTAATAATTTACTTGAAAAATATAAAAAACAAACATTCTTTTACTCATTTGGTAGTACAGTGGTTTTCATTTTTTTGGGCCATATATTGCTTTGCTTATGTTACCATAGGTTATAGTTAGTATTATTATAACTAATGCATTATTTGCAACACGATTGATATTAGGTAGGAATATGTTTTTTTATCTCAAAAGTATAATGTATCATGGGTATTTTTGGTACCTTGTTTTTACATTATATATACATATAGATTGTGTTTTGTTGAACAAAAATAAAATAAAATGAGGGGATGTTAAAGTAATGCCTAAAATAAGAAGAATACAAATGTATTGATATATAATAAAATAAAATAAGGGGATGTCAAAGTAATGCTTAAAATAGGAAGAATACAAATGTATTGATATAATGAGGGAATGTTAATGTAATTTGTTCTATTTTATATATAATCAAAGGTTAATAAACAACCTTTAATGGTCAATCAATATAAATAAAAGATTAAATAATTTGCTCTTGTAAAAAACAAAACTAAGTAATTTGATTGTAAATGCAATAATTTATTATTTTTTTTAAAAAAATAACTAAGTTAGAAAAGAATATTAAAAGGAAAAATAAATAAATGATATTATGATATTTAAATTTAAAAATAGAAAAAATATAATTACCTTTCCAATAAAGATTAAAAAAAGAAATAAAGTATTTATCTAAAAAATAAAATAAAATAGATTATAATGATAAAATATTTTATCAAAATTAAAGCAAAGATAAATAATTATTATAATATTTAAATATTCTATATTCTAAATATAAAAAAATATATAAAAAATCAGGGGACAAGGCCCCCTCCCTAACCTACCTCGTCCCTGATTACATTGATGAAATGAACTTGGTATCAAATTCAAATATCCATTAGTTAGTATGGAGAAGAATCCATCAATACCTTAAACAAATAACATCCGGTGTAGTTTTTTTTTTTTTTTTTTCTTAGTCATAGACAAAGACTACTTGGAACTAGAATTAGTAAACTTTGAACGGTATTCTATTTTTATTTTTATTTTTAAAGGCGCTCAGTGGTGAGAATTAGCGATCCTAGCACTCATTAACAAAATGTAAATTTGGAATAGGTGCTTTAACACTTATCACCAGAATGCAACTCTTGAATTAGAGCTCCAGTGTATGTAATGCACCAATTTTTTATTTTTTTTTAAAAGCACATAAAACATTTAATATTACAGGAAAATCGGGACATCCAAATAATTTGTTTGCTTGCTTGCATAAATATCGAGTGATCAAATCAAGTAACCCACCCAACCACAAGTATATATTAACCCTAGACATCTTATCTCTCATGTGATGGGTTTAAGGTAAATGATATATATACTTCCCTCTACTAATAATACACCTCCCATTTTCTCTTTATTTTTAATGAATTTTCTTAATTATCCTTTTTAATTTATTTCTTTTATTCCTTCTTCCTCCACCTCTCTCTTCCTACCCTTTCAATATTGACCATCTTTATTCCTTTAGAAGTCCATGATTTGTATTCTCTTTTTAATTTTACTGAAGGTACAAACCACCTAAATATCGAGAAAGACCAAGGAAATACCAAACATGACATCCCTAAGGCTCCTTATCATAGAAAGGAGTAGCTGCAATTTTACTAGAAAAAAGAGAAAAAAAGGTACAAAGAGGAGATGGGGGGTCTGGCCAAACCCATCAAGTAAGAGCAACTATTACAAAACAATTGAAGGGCAACCAACGAAGAGAAGATCCCAAGCTGCAATGCTAGCAGTTGCAAAAAACTAGCTTAAGTCAAAGACTCAACAGCTAGACTACACCATCAGAATACCTAAAGCATGTTAAGCCACCAAAGATGACACAAATCAACTAACAATTGTAGCCAAGTTCTGAATATGCTACATCAGCAGAGACATGTCTCTAACTGCATAACAGATAACCAGCAAAATGCAGCCCTGCAGATAAGAAAGAATGCGCCTAAAACCAACACCAGCATAAAAAAATTGGAGCAATTATAGATAGCACAGCTGTTTCCAAACATTACAGATACACAAAAAATAGGCCCTGCAAAATATGACTAGCAACTAGCACAAAGATTATACCAAACAAACCAAGCTATGCTACCCTACAAATAAGAAATTATACAAATAGGAGTATAACAAACATATTTCTACATTAGAAGGCAGCCCCTAATGGACAGCAACCCATATAAAGAAGACCAAATATTCAAATCAGAAAAATCTATAACAGTCAGGAGGTGTAGCATTTTTATTGATTATGCCCTCTAGTGTTATATCACTTCCTCTATTCTTCAACTTGTTTCTTTTTCTTCCTGGTAGATTTAGAAACCACAGAAGTATACCCTACATCAACCTCAAAAGGGGATTCAAGATCATTTCTGTCATCTGCTTGGCTTCTCCAAAATTCGTTAAGAATTTGCATGTCACTCATGGCTTATTTAGGTAGCTGCGTAGGTGTTGCTTAAGAATCAAGTGACCACCTATTCGAAGGGGAAACATCCTTAGGAACACTGTCCTAAGGGTAAAAAACTAGAGTGGAATTAGCTGCCAATGTAGTATCTTCATCGAAGTTAGCCTTGGAGCTATAGTTCGCAATTCAATTTTCATCCTCAGTCTGACTAGCATGCTCAGTAGGGATTGTGGTGTTTTCAAAGCTTGCTTTTTTAATTTTGGACTGGCTGCAACATGTCAGTGTACTGTGTGGAAATTTCAGTGGGCAAAAATATCTCGAGAGATTTTTATTTAAATTTCATTGTTTTTTTTTAATGTGAGAATTAAAAGGAATTCCATATTCTCGTGATTTTTTCTCTAATTTTTAATCCTTAATTTTTGTCCTCTTATTTTAAAAATTTGTAACTTTTGATTCTCGTATGAAAAAAAAATCTATTTTTTTTACTAGTTACAATTTTTTTTTAATTTAAAATTAATTTAATTATTATAATTTTTTATTTTGTAATTAATTTAAAATTAGATAGTTTAAAATTAATTTAATTAGTAAAATATAGGTAATTTTTTTTTTATTTTTTGAAAAAAAAGTATCTCTTTTTTTTTAATAATCACATAATTAATTTTTTAATTATATGATTTAAGGATTTTTTTTAGGAGAGAATATAGGATTATGTTAGAATATATAATATATTTATATTATTTTGATAGTTATTATCTTTATATTATTTTGTTAGTTATTATTTATATTTATGTTTATATGATGGAATTAATTAGTAAGGGTTTCTTCAATATAAATAGAGATGGGGTGTGATTTTTTCAAACATATATTTAGTGAATATATCATTCTAATATATTATTAGAGCCTATTTACTCCCTAAGTTAATTTTTTTTTATTAATTTTTTTCAAAGCGTTGTGAATAGTGTATGAACAATATCTTACCTTTGTGAAACTATTGTTCACCATTGCCAACATTATTTCACCTCTACAAAATTGATGTTTACTATTGTTGACCATTTTTTTTATTTGGCGTGTCATGAATATTCATGAATAGTACCGCACATCATTACCAATCAATCTTTTTTATTTTTTATCTGAAGCATCGTGGATAGTGCATCAACCACACATTTGCAAAGCTGTTATTCACTATTGCTGACTAATTTTTTTTCCGGTGCGATCACACCATATCAAGTGTCGAAGCCAAACAATACTGCACATTTATGAAGTTGAATATCGATTAGTACATGAACAATACTGCATCTCTACAAAGCTGAATATGAATATATCGATTAATATATAAACAGTAGCTAATCCCTAAGAGTCTCTCACATGTCACGGGTTAACTAAATTTGTAACAAACTTGTCACATATAACATATATGCTCCAGAGGGGTGGTGTTAGAATATATATTATCTTGTTAGTTATTATCTATCTTTATCTTTATATAAGTAATCAATTATTAAGGGGTTTTCTCAATATAAGATGAAGTGTGATTTTCTCAAATACACATTCAATTAATACATCATTCTAATAGATTAAAAAAAATAATCATTTTAATAAAAAAAAAACTAACTAATATTATATCAAATAACTGATAAATACTTTACAAAGTTGATTATTTTTTAATTATATCCAACGATAATAGATAATAACTTGATTACTCACTCCTAAACAATATCTTCTAGACATCTTGTATGTTTATCTCCCTTATCCTTTAATGAATGTAAGGACCACATCCACCATATCATCAATAAAAACACTAGCTTTCTTTACGGACTCAATCCGGAGACAAGGAGTGAGATTATTTAAAATAAAATAAATAATTATTTCATAAATTGATAAAAAAAAATATTTTTCAAATAAATAAATAACTGTTTATTTTAAATTGAAGTGGTTTAAATAAATATATTAAAAACTAAAAATAAAAAACATATTTATTTTATTAAAATAAATATTTATATATGAAATAAGTTTAAACAAGTTGGTCACATGTGGATTTAAGAATGACGTTAATATAGTCTATTTTTTTTCAGTTAATTTAACACACAAATGAATCATACAACAACATTTTAAAGGTTTATACATAGGCTAAGTACATTTGAGATATTTTACTCTGTAATTTACAATTCTTTTACAAAAAGACAGAAACACAACGATATATGTATTCCACAAAGTCAAGTTACTGTGCAAGTCTTTAACCAACTTGTTAACTCACTTATTTATAATTTAATCCATCCCTATATAATAAAATATAATACTCATTCTCGATAATAACATCGTTTTTAATCATTTTCTCAGTCTCCGGTAATAGTAATAAGTAATTGGTTTTATTGATATTGAATTAGATACTCCTAAACAAAATCTGAGTTTCAAGTTTTATAAAGGCTTAATAAATAGGTCTTATTTTTTTTTCTCAATTTGTTATTATTTGTTTAATTAATTAAGTATTTTTACTTGTTTTTTTATACTCAATTGAATATGATATTATTTATGTAATCAATTAGATTTTGTTATTTATTTTTTCTATCCAATTAGATTCTAGTATTAATTAAAAATATCTAATTGGGTCATCTTAGTTAACTCCACTAAGAAAACAAAGTTAAAGGAGATGATGGACATAATTCAATTAAACATTTTTAACCAATACTAAAATTTAATAAAACACAAAAAATAAATAATAAAACTTAATTAATTACATAAATAATATCGACTCAATTTATAAATTTTTTTTGAAAATAACAGTAAATAAGTATTAAGTATTAAGTAAGTTTTTTTTATAAATGATGAAAATACGTGATTAAAATGAGATTTTATTAAAGGTAACCAACAAGATTCTACAACAATACTAATACTAGGCCTTAGTTTTGCTGATAGATATTTCACAGTACTAAGGTCATGGTGGTGATAAAAAAAAAAAACATTCTCTCTAAAATAATCATTCTCTCTTTCTTTAAGATATTACATTCATTACATTCATTATTTAGAACTTAATTTGTAATATTTTAAATATTAAAAAATTATTAATTACTTTTAAGTCATTCGCTTTCAATAAAAATTATTCCAAATTTTAACATTTTCAAATAATCATATTACACATTTTTTTTTATTTATTAGAAGTGTCTTGTTTTTTTTTTTTGCTTAATATCTTTTTTTTTTTATTATTAATACCAACTACTTATACTTATACATAAATTCCTTTTTAAAAAAAATATTGAGATATTTTATAAAATTTGAACTACTTATTTTTCATTATTCATTTAAATTATTTATATTTATTCTAATTTTTTTTTGAAATATTTTAATTTATATTATATTTACTTAAATTTACAAAATACTTCTAAGAGCATCTTTAGTGGAGAAGGTCTTGAAGAGATCTTAAGATATTTTTTTGCAAGTCCTCGTAGTATCACGTCAGCGTCAAGATCTCTCACATTTTTTATTTTAGTGGTAGATCTTATATGGAGATCTTAGACATCTCCACGTAGAATCCGGATCTCCACGTGTAAGATCGATTTTACAAGATTTGGTTAGTTATTTTATATTTTATATTATTAAAAAAATTGGTTAATTAGTAAAAAATTGATCTTAAAAGGATCTTGTGTGTAAGATTCGATATACACGTAAAAATCTTACTTTATTATCTGGTGAGAGATTTTAAAATTTAAAATTTAGAGACATTGAAACTTAAGATTTTTCTCAAAATGCTCTAATGTATTGATAAGATATTTTCTAGTTTATATTTATTCCTTCGGTGGGTCAATAAGTCAATGAGTAGGTCTTGCATTTATTTATTTAATTATCATGTAGATAAGACATGTGTGGCTGGCTAGTAAAACTAACAAGGGATATAGCTTAATGACAATTTCTTATCATGCATACATATGGATCATCACAATTATTGTAATTATTATGTGAACATTTAAAAAAGTTATATAATTTTACTATGAAAAAAGTTTTTATAATTTTTTTAAAAAACTTATAAGGCTTTTTAGGTTTTAATTTTATAATTTATAACAAAATTTAATGGTCAATATTTATTATTTTCACTTTCACTTAATTATATATATATATATATATAAAAGGTTTAAATAAGTTTTTATTCTTATGAAATACTTATTTTTTACTTTGGGTCCCTATAATTTATTTATATTTATTTTGGATTCTTATTAATGATGTGACATTATTTCAACAGTTAGTTTAATTAAGCAATGATGTGACAAAAAAGAATATTGTTGAGATGATGTCATGTCATTGGTATGGACAAAAAAAAAGTGTATATTATAGGGATTCAATACATTGTAAAAATTTTATTAGACTATCTTTACTGCAAATTTCTTAAGGTAAGTTCTTAAGTGAAGAACTGTCCTTGTTAGAACCCCATACTAAAGAGTGCTTCAAGTTTCCACTATGGAGAACAATTCTTCTACGAGAACTCTTAAGAATCTCTAACATTTTTTTTTTTTTTAATATATGACTAATTACTTTAAAAGGAAAACAATTAACAAAAAAGAAGAACTAAAATGAAATGAACAGTCATCAACAATTCCATAGGCAACAACAACAATTTCATAGCCAACAACAACAACAATTAAAATAATTTTTCCTCAAATCGAAAACATAAACAAACTAATTTTCCCCCAAATTGAAAATACAAACAAACTAATTTTTCCTAAAATTGTCATTTTTCCAAACCTTCGAGACTCCTTAAACATAATGGTCGTTGTCGACAATGTCACTAAACAAGTTCTAAGATGAGGAGGGTAGGGTGAGGCGCGGTCGCAGGTCACGGAGGGGCTCGATGGGGGTGGATCTCGAAGGGTAAGGTGGATTGCGGAGGGTCGCGAAGGCTTAGGTGGGTCGTGGAGGGTGGGGCACAGCAGAGGAGATTGAAAGAGGAAGAAAATGGTGGAAGAAGTGGAAAGAAGAGGAAGAAAATGTCAGAAGAGTAAAGAGAAAAGAAAATTGTACTATTAATTCTAGAATGAAGAGTAAGCTTGACTCTGTGACTCTTTACTCAGAGTAGCTCTCGGCCTTCGGAGAAGAGACTGTTTCCTACTACAAAGATGAACATTACTATTTCTTGACCATTCCTTAAGTAGTGCTCTTTGCCTATCTACACAAAATTAATATTTACTTGACCATTTCTTGAGTAGTGCTCTTTGTCTCTCTCCCTTTCTACACAAAATTAATATTAAATATTGTAAAAAAAAATGGTCATAAAAATCCTATAAATTGCCTTATTCATTACCACATTTTGCACATAACATCTCATTCTCATCTTAATTTCTCATTTTCAGTTCTTCATTTCTATAGTCATTGTAGCTTTCTTTCATTTTTCTTCAAATGGATCCAAATCAATTTAATTGGCAATGTCATTACAATATGCTCTAAAATCAACAATCTTATCTTAGCAATGAAAATTCTCAAAATCCTACTTTTTTTCCCATTTTACCACCGCCATCAATCAATTTTATGCAAAATTATCAATCCCTTTCCACTGAAAATTCTCAAATTTCTCAAACGTTTCCTCCATTTCCCTCGCCACCCATGAATTTTATGCAAAATTTACATTCTCATTCTACCGAAAATTCTCAAAATTCCCAAACTTTTCATTCAATGCCATTACCACCAAACAACTTCACCATGGTTCATAGGCCCCCCAAAATTTTTTAGTGGTGCACAATCTTCCAATGATGAAGATGAAACACAATTTCCACCATTTTCTAAACAAACCGGTCTAGAAAATATTACACTTGAGGAAGGAGGAAGAAGTTCTCAAAAAAAGAAATCGCGGGTCATGTTTACAATTGAAGAAGATATACTTCTCATTGAATCATGACTCAACGTTTCAAATGATTCAATTGTTGGTGTTGATCAAACTGGTAGGGGTTTTTGGTTAAGAGTCTCAGAAAATTATGACAACTTCCAAAAAAATCAATGGGAAAAAGGACTCGGTCAAGTAAAATCTCAATGGCATAAAATAAATCCTACCATTGGAAAATTCAAAGGCCACTACGAGCAAGTTGTTTCATTGAAGAAAAGTAGTTGTTTGGATAACGATGTTACGGTTAATGCATATACCATTTGGTTTCAAGATGAACATTGCAAGTTTACTTTTGAGCATGCATGGCGATTGGTAAAAGATTAACCTAAGTGGTTAGCTCAATTCAAAGAAAATGGTTCAAAAAGAACAAAGATTTCTTCTTATGAGGTATACTCATCGTCTTCTAATCCAAAGACATCAATCCAAGATGATACAGATGACACACCATCTCGAATCCCCCACCCAATGGAATAAAAGGCTACAAAAGAAAAAATTTTGGGTTTCTTGTATATTGTTATATTATTGTGTATTCTTCATTTTTCTTTCCCCTTTCATTCTTTCATTTTTTTGATGTAACAAGATACAACTTGTGGGATAATAATAATAATAATAATATAATTAAACGGACAAAATTGAGTATTGACAAAGAGCAAAGGAAAAGGGGCTGCTACGTTTTCTAACAACATTGACTTATCTAGAATAGAAAATGCAATAAAGAAAAAAAATGACGTCAACAAAATAATAGTAGAGGTAAAGAACACAGAGACCATGGTGTTGTTATATGACATCCTAGTTAAGGACACATCTAACATGTCTGAGAGTCAACTTCGAGACCATACTTATATTAGGCGCAAGTTAGCAAATTAGTCAACTGTTATAGGCACAAGTAGTTTAATGCCTGTATGCTTATTTTATTTAGTTATTTTGTTGTAGTTTTATTTTTAATTAGTCAAATGTTGTAATTTTTTATTTTAATTTTAATTAGTCAAGTGTTGTATTTTTATTTTTATTTTAATTGTAATTAGTCAAGTGTCATAATTTTATTTTTATTTTTATTTTAATTAGTCAAATGTTGCAATTTTATTTTTATTTTAATTAGTCAAATATTGTAATTTTATTTTTAATTAGTCAAGTGTTGTAATTTTTTTAGTACTGATATTGTAAAACTAGCCGTTTTAAAACTAGCTGTCGAGAATAATCCTATATAATAGTTCAATCTACTTTGTTTCTTGCATATTCTTATCAAATTGTTCAATTTTCTTCTTTTACTCTACCTTGTTTATAAAATTCATGTAATGGATCGAAACTCTAACTTTCATCATTAGGCCCAAACAAAGAAGAACATTGATAGATTGCAATCGTGAAAAAGGTCACAGTTGATTATTCAATGACTACTTCTTTGAAACTCCTATATACACAAAGTCTCAATTCCGACGAAGGTTCCAAATACAAAGGTATGTGTTCCTTCAAATTGTTAAAGCTCTTGGTAATCATGATGAGTATTTTCAAATGAGAGTTGATGCAATTGGTAAAAAGGGTCTTTTACCATTGCAAAAGTGCATTGTTGCTATTCGTATATTGGCATATGGATCACCCATAGATAGTGTTGATTTGTAAAGTGTGTCAACAAGATATTTGGCATGGAGTGCTTGAGAAGGCTCAACAACAATGACATTAACCGCCTACTACAAATTGGGGAGGCATGTGGCTTTCCAAGTATGTTGGGTTTTATTGATTGCATGTATTGGAAATGAAAAAAATTGTCCAGTTGCGTGGAAAGGTCAATTTTGTAGAGGTGATCAAGGCAAACTCACAATCATTCTTGAAGTTGTTGCATCACGAGACTTGTGGATATGACATGCATTTTTTGGAGTTGTAGGTTCAAACAATGACATTAACGTGTTAAACTAATCTAATGTGTTTAACGATGTTTTACAAGGACAAGCTCCTCCAATGTGATTTATAATTAATAGAACTACATACAATATGGGGTACTATCTTGCATATGGTATTTATTCAGAGTGTGCCACACTTGTCAAGACCATTCCAATGCCACAAGGAGAAAAAAGAAAATTATTTGCAAAATGTCAAGAATTAGTGAGAAAGGATATAAAATGAGTATTTGGTGTACTTCAATCTCGATTCGCAATTATACGTGGTGCATCGCGTGCTTGACACATGGATACAATGAAATATATAATGTTGACTTGTATTATCTTGTATAACATGATTGTTGAAGATGAATGCAATATATACAATGACAATATTGATTATGATTATGTAGACAACAAGATTTCAATAGGTAAAATGTCTTATAATGAAGTTTAACTTTTATTTAACAATCTTAATGATATGTATTTTTTTTTTAACAACAAAATTATGTATTTTTTTTCAATTGAACTTTTGATCATAAATTAAAAATTAGAATTATTAGCATTTATATTTTTATATTGATTGTTTCATAGTTAAAATTAATATAAATAATTATTTAAATTTATATTGAAATAATATTATAATAATTTAAAAAAGTTGGTCCATTGTATTAAAGTAAGAACCCAAAATAAATTATACCATTAAAATAAATTTTGATGGACGTTCTTATTGTTTATGTGGTAATGTGGAACCATAGAAAAGAATTTAAAAACACATTTTGGGTTCTACCATTAAAAATGTTATAAGACCTAGATTAAAAAAATACATATTTTATAGGATTCCAAAAATTATTTAAATTTATATTTAATTATTACTATTTTCATTTATTTATTTACTATTTATTGCATCTATTATTTTATTTTTCTAACTTTTTATTTATTTTGTAACTCTATCTCGCTTCTTTTCAAATCCACCCCATTTTTTAAGAATCGCACTCTCAATATATACTTAATTTTCTATCTCTCCTGTGTGGCCAGAACCCAGAAGATGATAAAAGCTGAATAATAGGTTCCATAAATGACAAAATGATTGACAAAATGATGAAGTTGAAAGAAAGGTATATGAATAGACCTATGGAGGCATCCTTTCGCTGGCAAATAAATATTTCTTATAATTTTGTCTAAGTCTTCTTTGCAAGTCGTCGTCGCTTTTGCTTGTTTTTGTTTGGATATATCGATATAGCCATATATTTATGTTTTCATTTTCCTATTTGTTAAACTTAAATTCTGCACACAAGGCTAATATATAGTGGTGTTTTGAGATGGGCAATAATAAAGACATGACTAGCATACAACACATAAATATATATTGTTGACATGCATTAACTAGCTGCAACCATTCCTATTGTATATTCCAGTTTTGGGGTTTACCCGGCGGAAGCTGATCAGTTAGCGACCCACAGAAACGATAACCACCTTTGATGATACATTTGTCTTGATTGACTGCGGGATGATTAGGATCAGCTGTTTTAGAAGTGCCCTTAGGATTGTTTGCAGCAAGCATTCTGTGGAAGTGGGAGCTGGTGATTGTGGGAAGAAGCTGTTGCGACTGCGAGTCAGAGTCCAAGTAGTGATGATGGAGCAAAATAATATTGGTGGCATTGGACTTGGACAGATCTAGATCAGCTGCAACGCTGAGATGTGCCTGCAGCAGGACCAATATTACCATAAGAAAAGGGGTTGATGCCAGCTTCTTCTTCATGCCTGCTACCAAACTTAGACAGATTTTTTTCTCACACTTTATAATTAATAATATCCACCCTTCATATTACATAGAGTGTATATAGACTAGTCCCATTTACAGCTGCACGTATATTAGCGTCGGCAGTAGCAAATTATTATTCATGCAGAATACATCTTTGCTTTAATATATATATTTAAGTGTCATTTTTCTTATTTTTTATTTTAATGATAATGATATTCTTTCCCAATTACTAAAATATTTTTTATTATTGTTTAACTTGAATTTCACAATTTTAAGGGTTAATTATAGTATGGTTAGTTTTATGCAATATAAAAACTTGATTATATTGATATAATTTTGTCAATGTTTTGTTTTTATCCAAAAGAAGAAAATTAATTTGTGATATATTTTAATTCATTATTTGCTAATTAAATATAGATAATAGTTATATTTACAGATAAATATATTACATATGCTTGAGAATACATCTAATATAATGCCAAAAAATATGTAATAACATTATAATTCTTCAAGTAACTGTCATATGTATGTCTATACTTGAAACACCTAAAATTACTCCCAGAGCTTGTGGTGTTGAATCCAGTGCTGTTGCTATAATCCGAAAGTTGTATACTACTATGGGTACTGCTGAACATGTCCTCACTATCTTCATAATCCCAACCACTCACCACCAAAGGCACCACTCCATTAACAACACCATCCTGAAGCTGCAGAACAAAGTCAAGGACCCCAACGACGTCGTTCATGGAAGGTCGCTGAGTCCCATCCTCATGCAAACACCCCAAAGCAACCTCACCAAATCTGTGCAAACACTGGGGTGCTATCTGGCCCTTCAGTGCTGGATCCAGTATCTCACCCAGAGAACCCTTCTCATAGAGATGCTTCGCCAAATCAACAAGTGATACCTGTTGCTTCTCCGCCGTACGGACCAAAGGTTGCCTCCCAGACAATGCCTCTAACAGCACCACCCCAAACGAGTACACGTCAGATTTCTCCGTCAAACGCTGCCGTTTGTAATACTCCGGATCTAGATATCCAACACTGCCTTTCACCTGAGTGCTCAGATGGCTCATTGAAGAGCCCGTGGGTCCTATTCGGGATAACCCGAAGTCTGAAACCTTGGCCACCCATTTTTCATTCAATAAGATATTGGTGCTTTTCACGTCACGGTGGATGATCATGTGCTTTGCTCCTGTATGTAGATAGTGCAGCCCTCGTGCAGCACCTATGCATATCTGAAGCCTTTGCTTCCACGAGAGAGAAGGATTATCGCTATCCGTATCGTAGAGATGGTCACGGAGGGTTCCGCGATCCATGAATTCGTAAACGAGTATCATCTCGTTGCTCTCGTAGCAGTAACCGATGAGTGAAACGAGATGGAGATGACGAAGTTGAGACAGCATTTCGATCTCGTTCATAAACCCGTTCAGACCTTGCCGAGAACCCGGTTTGAGTCGTTTGATCGCGACGGGTATTGAACCGTTGTCTGTGTAGCCATTGTACACCTTGCCGAAGCCTCCCACTCCAACCACGAAGAGTTCATCAAAGTTATTGGTGGCGGCTTTGATTTCTGAGATTGAGAAGTGGCGGCAGAGGTTGGTTGGCAGCGGTTGAGAAGTTCCGTCTTTTTTGTTGGAACCATTGTCGACGGCGACGTTCTTCTTGCCTTTGATGAGGAAGAAAGCCACAATAAGGGAGAGCACAACGACACCGGAAACTGCAACTGCCACGGTGACAAGGGTTCTTTTGGTGCCGTTGCTTTTTTTGTTTGAGTTTTGAACGGGATCTTTCTGGGTTTGTGGACGAGTATTTGGGTTCGGTCCAGCGTGACTACCTGTAGTATTACTGATTTTAAAGAGTTCAATTGCGTTGAGCTGTGCTTCCTTCATGAAGCTATGAGGGTGAGGATGCATTTTCAGTGAAAGAATTGGGTTTTCCTGATTCTCTGGGATGAAGACTGCGTAGTCTTTAACCACTGGTACACCCTTCCGGTTATCGGTCCATAAGAGAACGTCTGCGCTATCAGTAGCCAACTGATCCTGAATGAAGATGTAGAATCTCATGTAACCAGCCTGGAGAATGAACGGGTTAAGCTCGCAAAAGTGTAACCTTATCAAGTAGGTGAAGCCAGAATGAACGGGAAGCAGCCATGTGAGGTTGAACTTCATGTTCATAGAGGCATCCGGTCCCATATTCCTTAAGGTTCGGTACACTTGGTCTGGCGCCGTGTAGTTTGGGGTCTTAGTGAAGCTGAGCTTAACTGTATTCCCAAAATCAACAGAAGGTGCACCTTGACTATGCATGTATGTGTCATCCGGATGCCAGGTCCTGAACATTCCCGTGTCCTCTGAGGGGAGGATTTGTTTTCCTGCAACGGTTAAACGGTACATTGTCTCGAGTGCAAGGTTGTTTTCTATGCGGTATTGGTATTGGGTTGTGGTGCCAACAAGTGGAGGAAATCCAGTGTACTCGTTTGGATTGGTGTAGTAGAGATAAGGGGGTATTGAAATAATCTCGATTGCATTGATGAAAGCATACGAATCTGTGTTGCCTGGAATGAAAGTTATGTTGAGTTCATGCTTCTCACCGTCTGGGAGGTTGATGCAATACTCTCTGAACAAGATGTCTTCAAGGTTGTTATCAGCATCAGCGTCGAGGGAAGCATTGAAATGTTGAAGGAGAGTGTAAGGGCCTGCTTCGATAAGGGGACATTGAAGTTAAATCGATAAAAATAATTTACATCATTCTTTCAAAATGGAAACTAAATTATTTAATTTATTTTATCAATAAAAATATTATTTAATAATTTTTTATATATATAATTATTATATAATAAATTAAAAATATTATTTTATAATAAATATAATTAAATTAATATTTAATATAAATTTATAAATTTATAAATAAATAAATTACTATAAAATATTTATATAATTTATTATATTAATAGTGAAAATGATTATTACGTGGGAACACAGTTAAAAAGTGTGAGCTCACAATTTTTAATTCCCAACTTCATCTTTCTAACTTAAACAGAAAAAACTTAAATTCATATCAATATTTTAATATTTAATTAACTCAAATTTTTTCCAGAGGGAATGTGACTATCCCACAAATACGGATTAAATTGCCCTAACCTGCAGTAACCATAACCATGACGCCTACTACGCTTTTGATTTATTTAATTTTGTTTTGTACTGGCTGCCACCAGTCAATGTACTTGTGGAAATTTCAGCCACATAAAAAATATCTTGATTGTTTTTTACTCTATGTTGCGCTATTTAAATATTAAACGATTAACATTGAGTATGGTATATTGGTATATATATATAAAACTTTTTTTTATACTTTTTTATGCGTCTGTATATATACATTTCTAAAATATATCTTAAAATTGAGCTTAAGAAAAAAAAAAAAACTTAAAATTGAGAGAGACGATTTTTTATACTGCGCCATTTACGTATACAAGAAACTTCTTTCTTTTTATTTTATAATAATCAAAGGAACATATTATTTCATGAGGTTGATAGGGAAAATGTAGAAAAATAGAAGAAAGATTTTAATGGGTGTGACCCAATTGATAATACAGTTGTTCTGTTTGTGGGAGGAGATAGGTTTGATATACTAACACATTTTTAAAGAAAGGTGAAGAGGAGTTTTAAGTGTAATTAAATCTTGCATCAAAGAATTACTCCCATAGTTGATTCAAAGGAATAATGAAGTTTGTAGAGATATTTTGAAATCTCACCAAAAAAATAAAAACCCTAATTAAGATTTGAATAGAATTTTCTATCATTTGGATTTCACTACGATTTAAATAAGATTTGATCTCCATTACTTGTTACTTGTTTTTATATAATTAAAATAAGAAATCACGTAACTGAGAAACACCTTTGGTTACATAAATTTGAGAAAAATGGTCGGGATAAACCATTATTTTCTCTCTTCTCCTTCTTTAGTTTTCTTTGTTATTCAGCATTTATCTTCATCCTTTCACGATGGTGATGTCCATGGAAGGTTAAGGCTTTAATCAACTCAAGGGTTTTCCTGTTCTAAAATGCGATTAATGAATGCCCCCACCATATTAATTGAAAAGAAAACTGCAGGAAGCTACTCGGAAGTGATCTGTGACCATCCCAACTTCCATAATGAATGAACAAAGCTGTCCTAATTGACCAATATTTGATTTGACACATGCTTAATGAATGTCGGGATACCAAAGCAATATGTAGTGGAGAAGACCAAATACGAAGTTGCATGGTGCAATGACAGACCCATGGTGGCTTTGCATGAAGGTGGGCTGAAAGCTGCAACCCACACCTATCCCACTCCCAATGCACTTACTCATTCCTATCACTGCAGGCCCAAAGTTTATTCGCCTCCTCTTCTACTCAACTTCATACTAAAACTTTGATCGCCCCAAAACTTAATTCTCAGTAAAAGTTTTGGCCCATACAAATACACCCTCCTTTAAATTAGTTATAATATTTTATAATTTTAACTTCAATTTAAAATTTATCTAAATTAATATATATATATATATATATATATATATATATATATATATATATATATATATATATACTTGTTAATAAATTCCAATACGTTACTTATTCCCTTCGGTCAGTCAACAAGCCAATGAGAAGTCTTCGTTATTAATTTATCAAGTAGACAAGTCATGTGGCTAGTAGACACTAGATGATCCCCATCCCCCAAACACTTCATTGGTTTATCGATGCAAAAGGAAAATTGAAGAGGACTGACTAATAGGCAATAAATATTTCCCAGTCATGAAGGCCATTCTTGTTGCATTATTCTTACTTTTGGCTTTCATTATCTTCGATCCCACTTCAACTATAGCTCGAGCAGTGGAGGGTAAGACTCAATCTATAACTCTGGCTTGTTGTTTGAATAGTATATATTAAGTTGTCCTTGTTTGTTTGATAATAAATCATATACCCAAAAATTATCATGGTAATAATACGTACCTCACCAATTTATGATAATTTGCTTTCATCATTTTATTTTTCTCCGCTGGTATAGGTATGCTTGTGATGGACATGCTACAAAAAGTTTTCGAGGTAAAAATGAGCATTAAATATTTAACTGTATAATTGCTATTATGCAGTAGAGAAATATGATGTCGTCGGACAAAGCAACAATTGTTGGGATGAAGGGGGTTATAGAAGTTGTTCTCCCCCACGACCGGCACATGCACGACGTAATGATCTATATGATCGTAGTCGTAGTTGTTAGTGTCTCAGAAGATTCGTAATACACATTTGGACTTTCATTTGAGGGGAGAAACTCTTCTTACCAAGTGACATCAACAAACTATTTAGTTTTTAAATTGCTGGATCCATTCGTAACTCTATTTTTGTGTTGGAATTAATATGTCAGAATCTCAACGTTTTTTGGCTGTTTATCGTGCCCGCCACAAAAATAACCCTCACTACTTTTACTTTCTTTTATTTTGGTAGTGTCTGTCTTTCTTTCTTGGTGCATGTATGACTTTCAAATTCTGTATATTATGGCTGAAAAACATTCATCTGTTTATTTCTAGTTTGAAGTTGCAATAAACTTGTAATACTATGACAGAAAGGATTGGCTTTTATGTCAATCAAATAAATAAAACTCCAATTATAATTTGATTTGGGTGATTTTTAGTTTTATTTAGTTCAATGATATGTTGGCTGGTTGTTACTAGTGTTCACGGTGAAAGTTTAAGTGCAAGTTTCAGTTCACTGGTGAGTTTTAATTTTTTTAGTTTAGAGTAATCAATCGCATACTATATATATAGGAACGAAATGCTTGAAAATAACAAGAGTTAAATTAAAGTGTTGGGTTTAAGTCAAAAAAAGAGATCAGAAACTTAATTTAAAATGCACTTAAAAATAAAAGTCAAAGTATAATAAGAAGGAATTCAAAGTTAAAGTATAATAAGTCTTCCGCTTGATTGTTTGGAGAAATTGACATGAACTACGCTTGACCTTGTAACAGAAATGTTGATAAAATAAAAGGTATATTCATTGGTTGATTTATGGTGTTTGAGGTGTCTGTTTTACTAGTGTGTGCTGCTCTTTCGATTACAGGTTATCGATGGACACATCTTGCAGTACACGAATTGCTTTAGGAGCGATCCTCTTCTTGTTGTTGTGTCTCCTCCTCCCTTTACTTTCCATAGCAGAGGTTATTTATCGTCCCGTTGATCTCTTGAGCATCAACTGTGGCTCTTCCACCAACTTCTCCACTCCCGACGGTCGGAATTGGACTGGAGACATGGAATTCCTGACAGCTGAAAGCCACGTCAACTCGGTTGTTGCTACTGCACTTACAGCATCAACCCATAATCGGTCCTTACACCACAGCTCGTCTCTCTCGATCCCAATTCAGTTACTCATTCTCTGTCAAGACCGCAGGCCAGAAGTTTCTTCGCCTCTTCTTCTACTCAACTTCATACTACCAAAACTTTGATCGCTTCAAAGCCTATTTCACAGTCAAAGTTGGCCCAAACAAATACACCCTTCTTCAAGATTTCAATGCTTCCCTCAACACCAATGACGACCTTGAGGGCATCTTGTTCAGAGAGTATTGTATCAACATCAAAGGCGGCGAGAGGCTCGACATAACCTTCGTTCCAAGCACCACAGATTCGTACGCTTTCATCAATGGAATCGAGATTGTTTCGACGCCTCCTTATCTCTACCACACCAATCCTGATGAAAACACTGGATTGCCGCAACCAGTTGGCACTACGATTGCATACCCATACCGCATCGATAACGACAGTGCTCTCGAGACGATGTACCGATTAAACGTTGCAGGAGCATCAATCCTCTCCTCAAAGGACACGGGTATGCTCAGGACCTGGGATTCCGACGACAAATACTTAACTTCTTATAGTGGACCATCTGTTGATTATACGCAAAGCACTAAGCTCAGCTTCACTAAGACTCAAAACTACACGGCACCAGAGGCAGTGTACCGAACCGTAAGGAATATGGGAACGAATGCCTCAATGAACATGAGGTTCAACCTCACATGGCTGCTTCCCGTTGATTCTGGCTTCACCTACTTTCTAAGGTTACACTTTTGCCAGCTTAACCCGGAGATTTACGACCCTTGTGACCAGAGCTTCTACATCTTCATTCAGGATCATCTGGCTGAAAACAGGGCTGACGTTCTCTTGTGGAGCAATAAACAGAAGGGTGTACCAGTGGTTAGAGACTACGCAGTTCACATCCCACCGAATCGGGAAAAGGTTATTCTTTCACTGAAAATGCATCCTCACCCTAGAAGCTTGATCAAGGACGCACATCTAAATGCAATTGAACTCTTCAAAATCAACGACCCAACTGGTAATCTTGTCGAACATAACCCAGACTTTCCTCCTCCAAAAACCCCCAAGGTTCCCCATCAGAGCAATCGCACCACCACCACAAGAACCCTTGCTGCTATCATCACAGGTGCTGTTTCCGGTGTAGTTTTCCTCTCCTTCCTTGTCGCATTCGTCCTCATCAAACGCAGGAAGAACGTTGCGGTCGAAAAGGAGTCCAATATAAAAGAAAATGGTTCCAATAAAAAACAGGGAACTTCTCGGGGCTCATTATCGCTACCAACCGACCTCTGCCGCCACTTCTCAATCAAAGAAATGAGAGCCGCCACTAATAACTTTGATGAACTCTTCGTGGTTGGCGTGGGCGGCTTCGGCAACGTATACAAAGGATATATCGACAACGGTTCAACTACAGTTGCAATCAAAAGGCTCAAAAAGGGTTCTCGGCAAGGTATTCGCGAGTTCAAGAACGAGATAGAAATGTTGTCTCAACTTCGTCATCCCAACATTGTTTCCCTCATCGGTTACTGTTACGAGGACAATGAGATGCTCGTTGTTTACGAATTCATGGATCGCGGAAACCTCCGTGAACATCTCTACGACACTGATAACCCTTCCCTCTCGTGGAAGCATAGGGTCCAAACCTGCATAGGTGTTGCGCGAGGGCTGCACTATCTGCATACAGGTTCGAAGCAGGTGATCATTCACCGTGACGTGAAGAGCGCCAATATCTTATTGGATGATAAATGGGTGGCCAAGGTTTCAGATTTCGGTTTAGCCAGAATAGGGGGGCCCACGGGCATTTCAATGATGACGAGCGTGAACACTGAGGTGAAAGGTAGCATCGGATATTTGGACCCAGAGTATTACAAGCGAAACATTTTGACGGAGAAGTCTGACGTGTACTCCTTTGGGGTGTTGCTGTTGGAGGTATTATCAGGGAGGCATCCTTTGATCCGTTGGGAGGAGAAGCAACGGATGTCACTCGTTAATTGGGCAAGGCATTGCTATGAGATGGGAATGCTGAGTGAGATTGTGGATGCAAAACTCAAGGGCCAGATAGCACCTCAGTGTTTGCACAAATTTGTTGAGGTTGCACTGAGCTGTTTGCTTGAGGATGGGACTCAGCGACCTTCCATGAACGACGTTGTTGGGGTGTTGGAGTTTGTTCTTCAGTTTCAGGATAGTGCTGTTAATTATGAAGATAGAAGTAGCCATAGTACTGTACCTTTTTCAGATTATAGTGACAACACTGGAATATTGAGCACTACAAGCGATGGAGATCGTAGCTATGGCAGAAAGGAATCTTCCGTGTTGATCCCGAATGATGTTTCCTCTGAGATTAAGGATCCAATGGGACGATGATGAGGTTGAAGCAGTATTCAAGCTCAGCCCGAGTTTCAATCATGTGATGACCAAGAGAGAATTGTATATATAGTACTACTGTTCCTGCGATACATTTCATTCGCAGCACTAAATAACAGTGCGGATAACAATAAACAAGAGGTTGTTACTCCAAGTAAAAATAGAGTTAATGCCAAAAAAAGAAGTAAAAACTGAGTTAATTTTCTTATGGTGCCTTTGATACTTCCATCCCTTATTGGTATATTTAGTTGATATAAATATCCTGCTACAGAGGCAAATTGAATCGAATCTGACAAGGGCTTATCCAAATGGGCTGGGTCCGCTTAATTATTGTGACTTGGTTGGGACAAAATTCCTTTGAAAGTTCTGTCCTCGCACCACAGTTGTGAAGTTCCCACTTCCCCATTCAAGGTCAGGGACACAAATTAGGCACAGAATCCAAGATGAAGGAGTATAGATCATTCTTCTCGGTATTCATGGTGGTGTCGCCGGTAGTGTTGCTCCACGTAGATGCGACGAGTATAGCAATTGCATGGAAGGCCAACGCCACCGTAGGGGACCATCTCAAACACAGCCAGTGGGAGGAAGAAGTGTTGTCCATGAATTCCCATTTTGGCAGCATGCTCTATGATGTGAGTCGGGCTGGGAAAACAAGCAACAAAGATAAACCCGCAGTTTTCTGTCCAGAAGTTCAAAATTATAGAAGCTGCTTGCCCAATCCAAGCGATGGTGGCACTAGACAACACTGCTCTCATTACACTAGGTAGGACCTGCTGAGAAATCCAAAGACTATTGTGCATGGTTTGAAGATGTTTTTACACGTTTTAATGCTTTTTTCCTTCGTACTATTGCTGCTGTGTGTTTAACTCAATTTAATAATTGTAGCTAGGAATAATTCCGAAGAAATGAAAATTTATGTCAGAAAATGTTAAAAAATATTATGCGACTCATATATTGTGAATCTGTGATATTATGTTTGACTTGAATACTTGTTATAACTAATTGCTTGATATAAGTGTTATAGAATAATAAAAATAGCATTACAAAAGCCATAAGCATGATGTTTATTGTTATTGATGGAAGAACTAATGAAGAACTGTTACGATGTGGTAATAAGTGTTGGAATGTAACTTGCCGAGTGATATTTGAGAATAAAAGCTTTAGAAATATGGAGGAAGAGACTATTTGTACAAGATAATATTTCTTGTTTTTAGTTTGATAGTGTATGCTACAAACTTTTAAGACATTACTCCTATTTATACTAGGGGCTCCTCCTAAACCAATGGTTAGGATTTTGCCAACACATGATTAATTTAATGGTTACAAATAAGTCTCTAGAACTTTCTACATAGTTACAAATATTCTCCTACATTTTAGGTAATTATGCATTCTACTCTAGAATATAAAAGAACTTTTTAGAACATGCTTCTAGACTTATATCTATATCTAAAGATGTTTCTAGATATTGGACTATGTTTTGACACATATGACCCAAAATCAAGTTTATATTTCAATACCCCTTCTTAAACTTAATTTTGTTACTTTAATCAAACTTCTCAATCTTGTGAAGTCTTCTTTCTTAAGAGGTTTGGTGAAAATATCAGCTACTTGATCATGAGTCTTCACGTACTCCAAATGCACATCCTTTCTTGTGATGCATTCTCTAATGTAGTGATAGCGTGTATCAATGTGCTTACTTCGGTCATGGAAAACTGGGTTTTTAGCCAAAGCTATTGCTGACTTGTTATCCACACAAATCTT
Source organism: Amphicarpaea edgeworthii (assembly GCA_014843725.1). Lineage (NCBI taxonomy): Eukaryota > Viridiplantae > Streptophyta > Magnoliopsida > Fabales > Fabaceae > Amphicarpaea > Amphicarpaea edgeworthii. The sequence continues at coordinate 2,098,036 of CM026321.1, read as the reverse complement.
AGTCGGCTCTTCTTGTAGCAAACCCAACTCCTTAAGTAGATTTCGTAACCAAATTACATAGCAAACACATGAGGTAGCAGCCACATACTTTGCTTCACATGTAGAGAGAGTAACAATCGGTTGTTTCTTTGACATCCATGTGAATGCAGTGTCTCCCATGTAGAACACAAAGCCAGTTGTGCTCTTACGATCATCCACATCTCCACTCCAATCACTATTACTATATCCAACAAGCTTATAGTTATCAAAAATGGAATAGTACAAGCCAAAATTTATTGTACCTTTGATGTATCGAAGAATTCTCTTTGCAACCTTCAAATGAGTGGTTGTTGGATTCTCTATGTAGCTACTAACAACTTCGACTACATAGAGAATATCAGGCCTTATGCATGTTAAATATCGTAAATTGCCAACCAAGCTTTTAAAGAGTATTGGATCTACTCTTTCTCCTTCCTCATGCTTTGATAACTTGTTTCCACATTCCATTGGTGTGTCAACCGGATTAGAGTCATCCATCTTGAATTTCTTAATCACCTCTATAGCATAGCCTTCTTGAGTGATGAAGATGCCTTTGTCTTCTTGCTTCACTTCAATGTCAAAGTAGTAAGACATGAAACCAATGTTGGTCATCTCAAACTCTTTTGTCATCTCTTTCTTAAACTCATCAAACATGCTTGGATTGTTACTTGTAAAGATCAAGTCATCTACATACAAGCACACAATCAAAACATCATTATTTTGGGCTTTGATGTAGAGTGCATGCTCATATGGACACTTGATAAAGTTTCTCTCATGTAGGTACTTGTCAATTCGAGCATTCCAAGCTCTTGGAACTTGCTTTAACCTATAGAGTGCTTTTTTTAACTTTAAAACCTTATCTTCTTTTCCCTTGACTTCATACCCTTGAGGTTGCTCAATGTATACTTCTTCTTCAAGGACGCCATTAAGGAAGGTAGATTTCACGTCCATTTGATGTATCTTTCAATTATTTTGAGCTGCTAATGAAATAATTAGTTTAACAGTTTCTAGTCGAACAACAAGAGCAAATACCTCATCATAATCGATACTAGCTATTTGGTTGTATCATTTTGCCACTAATCTTACCTTATATCTTTTGACTTCTCCTTTAGCGTTCTTCTTGGCTTTGTACACCCACTTCACACCAATCACCTTGTGTCCTTTCGGAAGTGATGCTAGCTCCCGTGTATTGTTCTTGATCACCTTAAACATTTTTCCAATTCTTTGTTTTCTACGGCTTCTTAGAAGTTCATGGGTGAGAGATTATGTCACTGCTTCCAAAATAGAGAGAATGAAAAAAGAAAAGTCTATCGTAGTTGGATGAGATTGTTTGCTAGGTTTTATATTTATATGATCAACTAAAAAATTAAATTAAAAAAAAAATCCATAAAATCTCTATGATTTTGAATAACAGATGACTTTTTTTAAGTAATTAGAATCTCAATTGAATACTAAAAGATTTCGTTGCCCTTTAAAAAAATCTTGATAATCTTGATTGAATACTATCATATTATTTTTTATTATTTAACAATTTTGATTGAATATCCCCAAACATTTTTTTAAAAAAAATCATTAAAATCCTAAACAATCATACACCCCAAAGGCTTATTCTCTTCACATAAATAAATAATTGTGTACAAAACTAATCGGCTATAAATTTTGGTGTTAAATTTTGCTGTTATCATCCATAAACAAAATATGTAATAAATGTACATTTATTATTTAGTAAATGTGATAAATGCATTATTAAATTGATGGTGATAAATACATTATTAAAATGTACATAATAACTACATTTAATAATATATAATATACTTAATTTAAAAAATATTTAATAATATATTTATATTATTTTGAATTTATTAAAAAAATCGTAAATAGAATTTGGTCAATTGATTCTTATGTATAATAATTTATTATTTTATATTTAAGTTCAGAGAACACAAAAGTTGTCAAAATTTTATAATAAATAATTGTATTAGCATAAATCATTTAATTTTTCATTCAAATTCAATTACATCTATCAACGATTATTGTAAATTTGAAGTCTTGACTACTATTTCTTCCAAGTCTTCTTTAATAGACAGATAGATCGATAGCCTTGCAATTATAGGTCATAGCATCAAAATGTCCGTCTTTATTTTTGTTAAACTCAAGGGAATATTTCACATTTCACGGTACGGTTCTATCTTGTATCTATCAATAAATATTTGACATCTCATTTTATTTAATTTTTTTTATTTTTTTATTTTTAATACGTATTCTTATTGGTTAGACAAAATTAAAATGGGACACAAAAGAAGATCGGTAATTAAATCCGACCAAAGTCGATTGTCCCCTATGAATTTCCTTAATTTTCTCAGCCGATCGAGACAGAAAATCCATCAATTATTCATATAAAATTCGACCTCCTTTCCTTAATCTATTCTCCTTGGTTGTTATTTTCTCTAATCATTGTTCACATGAGTTCTCTTCCGGGCTTGCTTGTGCTTATTCTTCCACTTCTTTACAATGTTGCCGCTGTTTGTTCTAATGGAGAGTGCAAGGTTTGCACCTCCACTCTACTACTTTGTAAATTCATACCGTTATCTTCATATTTTATTTTTCTCTTTTTTTTGTTGGTTTCAAACTAATTGATATTTTATTAGCTTCTTGATGAGTGCTCATCGGATGGAGATTGTGGCAATGGGCTCTATTGTTTTTCTTGTCCATTTGGGTATTTAGGCTCTAGGTGTGTGAGATCAACTGTCACAAATCAATTCAAGCTAATAGTAAGATCTCTCTCTCTCTCTCTCTCCTTCCTTTTTGCCTAATTTTCACAACAGAGACTTTGACAAATGCATAAGTAGAAAGAGTAATGTGTATTGGCAAAATTCTATGATTCTGGGCTCTGGTGAATGGAGAGAGACTCCAAAATTTTGATGTTCACTGCCATGTCATCCTATGCCACTTTATTTTTTTTAATTGACAATGCTGGATTAAAATAGATATAAAACAGATAAAATCAAAGATTTGAATACCAATAAATATAGTTGAAATGTCAGCCCATATTTTGTAAAGTTGTGAACAAGTCATAACCAATGTAAACTAACTTAGTGAAAACGTCAAAATGATCATCGGCCTGCCCATTTTCTAGTAGTTTACGGCCAACTTAGCAATAGAAAATCAGATATTTTTATAGAGCCATGTAATTTTGAAAGATAGGTATCAGCATGACTTTTTTTTTTTTTTACATCTCGAGAAAAAAAAATCAATGTGATTGATCTTAATTTCATGTTAATTAATTGCTTCTTCTTTTTTTCGTATAGAATAATTCTCTACCATTCAACAAATATGCATTTTTGACAACGCACAACGCTTTTGCCATTGATGGGGAGCCATCTCACACAGGTGTGCCTCGAGTAACTTTCACCAACCAGGAAGACAGTGTCACTCAACAGCTAAATGTAACGCTATTCAATGCTATCATTATTTTTCTAATGCTTTGGATTCTCTCATAGGCAATGTTTAACCCACCCTAAACCCTAGCTAATTATATTGTCAATTTGTAGAATGGAGTGCGAGCACTAATGCTAGATACATATGATTTTGACGGAGATGTGTGGTTATGCCATTCATTTGAAGGCCAATGCCATGACTTCACTGCTTTTGTATGTAAAATCATACTCTCAATTATGTTTGTTTTTTTGGTCTATGCTTTCCGAACTTATTTTTGTAGAAAAAAGGTTTGAAAAATTATTAATGGATCACCTCTATAAGATTCTACTTACTTGTGATTAACTAGTAGGAACCTGCCCTAGACACATTGAAGGAAATTGAAGCTTTTCTATCAGCAAATCAAACAGAAATTGTGACAATTATCTTGGAAGATTATGTTCATGCACCAAATGGTTTGACAAAGGTCTTCACTGATGCTGGTCTGATGAAGTATTGGTTTCCATTGACAAGCATGCCAAGAAATGGTCAAGATTGGCCTCTAGTGAGTGATATGGTTGCCAAAAACCAAAGATTACTAGTCTTCACTTCTATCTCGTCTAAGGAACAAAGTGAAGGCATTGCTTATCAATGGAATTTTATGGTTGAAAATCAGTGTAAGAAAATACCATCCATGCATGCATTAAACCTATTTCATTAATTCTTAAGAATTTATTCTTGCTTCCCTTGTCAACTTTATTTTTTTCTTGGATTTTGTAGATGGGGATGGTGGTAGGAAAGCAGGAAGTTGTCCAAATAGGGCAGAATCACCTCCCCTTAACGACAAAAGCAAATCGTTGGTGTTGGTAAACTATTTTCGATCAATTCCATTGAAACCAATCACATGTAATGATAATTCAGGAGAACTTATTAACATGCTACGCACTTGTTATGGTGATGCTGGTAACCGGTGGGCCAATTTTGTTGCTGTTGATTATTACAAGGTTGGTTTTAGGCTTATTTTATCTCTTCTTCCAATTTGTTTTTGCTAAAAAACTTCAATTGGTTTACCCGTAATATCCTTATAATATGGGGGGTTATATATTATGCAGAGGAGTGAGGGAGGAGGATCGTTTCAAGCTGTAGACACTCTCAATGGAAAGCTATTGTGTGGATGTGATGATGTTCATACATGTGTGGTAAAGCATTTAACTACACTCTTGGTTTCTAGAAACACATTTTAAGTTAGTATATAATTCTACTAAGTACTAACACTGTTGATTTTAATGTTTCAGCCTGCATCAACATCACAAGCTTGCTCACCGTCATAGAAAATCGTAGTTAAAAGACCGGCCATCGGGAAATAATTCAGGCATTAGATTGTTGTCAATTTTTAGTTATTAAAACCATTATTGTTTTCAATATTAATGCAAATTAAAGGACAGGGGTACCCCTGGTACAGTTGTACTCCCATCTTTTAATAAATTTTACTTTATAAAAAAATAAAATCCACGTACATTGATGAATTATAAATATCACCTACGTAGTTTGTCAACTAGATATTAATATGTAGGGGTAGTTTGAGTACGATTAAGGTGGCAACCGTCGAGGGATCCATTTTCAGAGAGAACACCAAATTCTTCACGATGTCTATATAAATATTAAAGCAATTTAATTAATACACAACATTTTAAATTGACTTAAAATTTGAATTCCTTTCCCATCTAAAAATATTTCAACATTGCTATTAACATTAAAACATGATATATGATATGCTCAATGATTATTAAGCTCCTTTTCAATAATAGTTTGATTGTTAAAAGTTATATAAGTTAAACATTTTTTTATAAAGATATATATTAATCATCTAATATATAAATTAGGATCATTTGATTTTTTTTTTATAGAGAAATGTTAATCATTAATATTTAAAGATCATGGGGTTAGGGGGTAAATGATTTAAAGATCTTTAAAAAAAGTTCTATTAGCTAAGTGGAGATAAAACTTACTCCACCAACAAAATACTTTTTGGCGAAAATTTTAATAGGAAGCTAAGTTATATATGGGTGGATGTTTTAGAAGCTAAGTGGGTGATGGGAGAAATATTAGATTTTGGTGGATTCTTGGAGTGCGGGCGAATGTTTGGCTGATACACATGGGAGACTTTTTCTTAATTAAATTCAAAGCAAAATGAAGATGTTATAAAAGATATGGATTGGTGGGATGGAGATTTTTGGAGGTGGGATTTTAGTTAGGGGAGGAGATATGGTTTGAGTGGGAGAATGATCAAGTGAAGAGGATTTGTATAATTTTTTGGGAAATATACAAATTCACAAGGTTGGTAGGGATGTGTGGTGTTGGGAGAATGATCCTAGTGAGATCAGAGATGTATATAGTGCCAATTCGGCTTATAAATTAAGTTCTTCATGAGCATCAAAATGTCTCAACAACAACATGTGTTCTCCTTTATTTAGGAGTTCAAAAGTTCCAGCAAAAATTATCCACTTTGTTTGGAGAGTTATCATAATAGGCTTCCAACAAAAAGACAACTTGAAGAAAAGGAACGTCCTTGGTGCATGGTGGACAAAACTTTATGCGCCCGTTTTTCCAAGTTGAGGGGAAAAATTGCTATTGTTGGTTGTTTCTAGCCATTGTACGTTCTTCCAAGTATGCGGAGTCTCATATGTGACAACATTTGTTAGGAAAGACAGATGGCGTGTGGTGTGGTGTTCAATTATCTGGTGTATTTGAAAGAGAAGAAATGAATGCATCTGTAAAGAAGGTTTGTTTGATGAACAAAAATTTGTTACAATAAGTGAATACATGCCATGGTCCTGGCCGAAGCATAAATGCAAATCTTTTGAATATTCTTTTAGTGCGTGATCATTGAATCATGCAGTGTGTTTTGTATTTGGAGTGTGTTAGTAGTTTTTTGCATGTGTTCTAAGTGGTGGTAGTGGGCTAAAATACTGTGTCACATTCATTGCTACAGATTATGAAGTTCACACCATTATAAAGTGGAAGGTTGTGTGAAGAAATTTTTTATTGACTCATTTAATGTTCTCGGGGGTGGAAGTCATGAGAAAATGGAATTACAATGGCAAGTGGACTTCAATGGACTGAGTGAATTATACTAGTAAGTGCTAATTAAAGTAAGCAATCTTTGCTTTTTATATTTTAAGAGAAAGAATATGTATTACGGACGCCTTCATGAACACAATTTTTATTTTAATAAATACATTTTGAGCATATGAGAGCAATATCCTTGATAATTACATGTGCACTCTTTTTTTTTTTTTTTTATTTCTATATAAAAATTTTTAACTTTTAACGGAATTAACTCTGTTAACTTTTTATATCATGTGACTGACATATGATTTTTATAATATTTTTTTTTCTAAAAAATGTCATTATCTTTTTTTTTTTTTAACATAGAGATGCGTTTGTAATGTATTAAAAAAATTCAGGGGTACATGTGATGATTTTAAAAGTTAAAAGGATACATATGTGATGTGTTTAAAATTTAAGAGATATATGTGTGATGAGTTTAAAAGGTCAAGGAATACGTCAGTTGGATACGTGAGTGATGAGTTTAAAAAGTCGAGGAATACATGTGTTATAATGTTAAAAACATCATTTTCACTATTTCTCAAGCCTATTAGTTATTGAAACTATTGGTAATACAATTTTGCATCCTTACCACAATTTATCAAATGATGATTAGTTGATATATATGAATTTTTAAATATAAATTCATTTGGAAAAAGAAAAAAAAATATGATATTTTTTATTTTTTATTTTATAAATTACAAATAGAAAGAGTAGGAAAAAGAAACATTATACGACAAAAAATAAGAACATAAAATACCAAATTTAATTAATAAGTTTCTGCTTTGATATCCATGATATAATTGTTATACTAACAAAATAAGAACATCTTAAATATACCAAAATATCATTATAAGTTGTCTAAAAACTATGTATACATTAAAAAAATATTCCCAATGCAACCAACATATTTAAAAAATAATTCTAGTACATTGAATTTTTCAAATTATAAGCTCCCTAGTTGTCAATTATTTTCTTAGGCTTGGCTCTTGACTTCTTTTTCTCTTTTTTCTTTTGTGGTTGTTAAGGCAAAAGATGGTTCAGCAGTGTTTTTCTATATAAAAAAAAACACAGAAAAAAGATGTTTCAACAATAAGATATATATACATAACAATAACAGCAAACAAAATTCATATATACTATCACATAGGCTTACCTGTTTTTTCTTCTTCATCAGTGTGCCCTTTGACAAGTTCTACTATTATGTCCAAAATGATTATAAGTTGAACACTTTATAGTGTTAAACCTTCTTGCTTGTTGATTTCTTGTTGGTCTATCAACAACACTTTTCTTTCTAACCTTTCTAGGCCAAAGGAATGTTAAAAAAACATGAATGTTATCATGCAAAACTTATAAAAAAACTTGTTAAAAACAGAAATGTTATATGTGGCACGATCCTTTCCATTTTGATTCCATGCTCATAACAAAACTTCTTAAATTTGGTGTCTACATATTCATCACCATTGTCAGTTCTGAGCTTTTTGATCTTCAATTTTGTCTCATTTTCAATCATGGCCTTCCATATTTTAAAGGCCTCAAATACTTCTAACTTGTGTTTTAGAAAGTAAACTCATACCTTCCTAAAGTGTTCATCAATAAAAGTCGCAAAGTATTGTTTCCCACCAATGGATGACACAGTTGTTGGTTACCAAACTCAGAATGAACAAGCTCTAGTTTTTCCTCCTTTGAGGTTCTTCTATTTGTCTGAAAGCTGACTCTTCTCTGCTTTTCAAATGTGCAATTTTTGTACATGTCAATTTCAATTGACTAAAGACCTGATAATTTCCCCTCCGAGTGCATAATCTTCATCCCTTTCTCACTCATATGGCCAAGTCTTTGGTGCCATAGATTGGGATTTTCATTATTTGTTGTTATTGCAATCAAATGATGTGCCCCTGCTATCATGTAAAGAGTATCACTCTTACTACTACAAGCAATTGTTCTTATACCTTTTGTAATCTTCCAATTATCACTATGAAAGATTGTAGTGTAGTCATCAATGGCTAACTGGTCAATCGAGATTAAGTTTTTTGTTAGATCGGGAATATGTCTAACATTCTTCAATTCCCAAATAGACTCGTTTAACTTAATCTTCACTACACCTTTGCCAACAATATGACAAGATTGTTCATTACCAAGGTAAACTTTGCCAAGATTACCGGGGACAAAATTCTCAAAGAATTCTCGTTGTGATGTAGCATGAAAAGATGCTCCAAAATCTAACACCCAAGATTCTTCCTTGTTCTCTAAAAAACATATTAATGCATCGTATCCTCATGAGGTGGAGGTAACATTTGTCTCTGCTTTCGCCTCTTGATTCTTTGATGTTAATTTGCATTGATTTTTATAATGTTTGATTTTTCCACAATTCTAACACTCGATATTCTTCAAGTTTTAGGAAATTCAATTATTCTTAGGTTTGGACCTCCTATCTTTTGATTTGTCACGTCCATATCTTCTAATTGAATTTCTTCCTCTTAACTTTGTATGCAATATTGAAGTAGTTGATGATTCACTCGACTCTCTCCGTCGGATCTCTTCACTAAGAACCAAATCACAAACATCATTGAATTTCAACTTATTGTTTCTCGACGAGCTACTCACAGATGTGACTATAGCATTCCAACTTTTTAGGAGAAAAGACAAAATTATTAATACTTGTACTTCTTTATTGAATTCTATTCCAACTGAACTCAATTAGGTTGTAACTATATTGAGTTTATTGAGATGTGTTGTTGATGCATCTTTCAGCATTCGTAAATTAAATAGCCGCTTGATCAAATGAACTTTATTTAAGGCTAATGGTTTTTCATGTATGCTTGAAAGAGCTGCCATAAGATCCGCTGTGATAATTTCTTTTGCAATGTGGAAAGCAATATTGCGTGATAATGTTAAACGAATAACTCCGAGGGTTTGCCTATCGAGAAGAGCCCAATCTTCATCATTCATGCCCTCTGGTTGAGTTCTTAAGAGAGGTTAATACATTTTTTTCTAATACAAATAGTATTCTATTTACATCTTCCAAAAGTTAAAGTCCGCATCATCAAACTTCTCAATTTTTAACTTTTTTTCTTCAATAGCCATTACTCCTACTAAAATCTGACCCATTTTGAATCATTTAGTTTAATTGACAAAAACAACAACGTAGCTTTGATATTAATTGTTGAGAAATTACATAAATTTCTTATAATCGGACTCGTGGGAATAAAATAATTGTGGAATGATAACACATAATTTGATAACAGAGTTCAACTAATTATGTTTACATTTCTGGATTGCTACAAGTCATTTATTGAAAATTAAGGGAAGAATCAAAATGTTTACAAACACTCATAAAATATATAACAATATTTTTTCTCTCTCAAACTTCTCTCTCTTCTCTAGTAGGAATTGTCTTCCTCTCTTTGTTAAAATTGTTTCTACTTTTTTTCTTCTTATCTCAAGTTGTAACTACCTGTTACTTGTATTTGCATAAAACTAATTAAATACCATTAATTAATTTTATTATTTTTCTATTTGTTTTCTTTTCTTTTTTACTTCCTTTTATTGAATGGTACTAACCATTTCAACCAGAAAAGGATCGTTTCAAGCTATAGACACTCTCAATGGAAAGCTATTGTGTGGGTGTGATGATGTTCATACATGTGTGATAAAGCATTTAACTACACTCTTGGTTTATAGAAAGCATAAACACACATTTTAAGTTAGTATATAATTCTACTAACACGGTTGATTTTAATGTTTCACCCTGGATCAACATCACAAGCTTTCTCACCATCATAGAAAATCGTAGTTTAAAGATTGACCATCGAGAAATAATGGTTCCTTCTCCTGGAAAATTCCGGCTATAAGATCCAATAGTTCATTATCCCGTCTCTTGCTTCCATCAATATATTTAATGTTAGTTATGCTTGATTATTTTATCAAACACATGGTGTGCCGGTGGACAAAGACGGATCCATCCCCATATATATATATATATATATATATATAAATAATTATTTTTAGTAGAAAAAATTAATAATTAATAAATATATAATATATTATTATTATTATTTATATATTAATAATCTTTTAAATGATATATTTTGATATATAATCTAACTCAAAAATATATAATATATTAATTAATAGATATGATCATAAATATTTTATGATTTTAATTTCATTAATTATTATTATTATTATTATTTAGACTAATTATATTTTTTGAATTATTACCTTTTTGTTTGCATATATATTATAATTGTTATAAAATTTAATGAGTTTGTTTAATTTTTTTAAGTGTGAAATTATTATTATTAATGTATTTGAGATAAAAAATAGTTTAAAATTAAAAATACATGCATTTTCTTCTTCTATCATTTGAAATAAAAAAAAATTATTATTAAAATTCATAAATAATTTTATAAAATTTATTATTTAATAAATATTACTTTTAGAAATTATATATTTAAATAATTAAAAAAAATATCCGTCCCTACCCTTTGAGTGATTCAGGTTATTAACTAGGTTTGTAATTATAATATAACTAGTCTTTATTCCGTGCATTGCACGAAATATTTAAGTGAAAATATAATTATAATTATTTTTATTTTATTTTTAAACAGCTTTATTAATTTCATAAATTAAAATTTGTAATAGAATGTTATATACTTTTGCCAACGTATTTAATAAAAAATTATTTTATATTTTATTATTTAATTATTTAATTATTGTTAAACTCTATTTTTAAGCATCAATTTGTGGACATTATTAATATATTGTTTTATTTTCTATTATTGCAAAGTTAAAATGTCTTGCATGATAATACTATAAAAAAATGAAATACATTATTAATATATAGTATTATTTTATGTTTATTAATAAATGTTATCTATTGAACAAAAAAAATTTGCGGAGGAAAATTGTTAAAATATGTTGACAATTATGATTAATATATAACATCAATTGCAGGGATGGTTAAATATTTTGTAATCCATAATTTTCTCCAGGGAAGTGAAAGATATTTATAATTTTTATCATAAAAAATAATAATTTAATTTATGATATTATTGATAAGGTCATTTAAAATTATTTGGTGATAAAATATATTAAATGAATCAATTTTCAATTTTAAAGTTGAGTAAAAAATTACTTTGTAATAAGTATATTAGCTAAATAAAATATTTTTGTAGTTTATAATTAAAAAATAACATAAAACAAAAAAAGAAAAAGAAAAAAATATATATTTTAAGAAAAAATGTAAAGGAAAAAACAACAAAAGTTAAGATAAATAATAAAGGAAAGTTTATTTTTCTATAAAGTAAAATTATTTCAGAAAATTGAAAGAATGGGTTTTAGAATAAAATTATCTCAATTAATTTTAAAATGAAAGAAAATATCATTAAAAGAAAAAAAAATCAAATGGAAAGAAAAATGTAAAAGAAAAAAATATTAAAAGAAAAAAACAGAAAAGAAAGAAAGAAAAAAGTCAAGTATAATAAATAATAAAGAAAATGATAATTATAAAGAATAGATATATAATAAGAATATAAAATAAAAAAATATAACAATTAGAAGAAAGAAAAAAAAAAAAAAACATAATAGAAAGAGAAAAAAGAGAGAGAGAGAAGAAGAAAGTGAGAGTGTGAGAGGTTTGCTTTGATTTGGTTACATTTCATTCCTTTCCTTTGCTTATTTAATTATTTATTTTTGTCTTTTTAACCAAAGTGCATCCTGCTCCTATAGCATAATCAACCTGTAGAAGTATTTTTTTTAGGGCAACCTGTAGAGGTTAAGACATACCAAAAAAAGGAATATATAAACCAACCGAAAAACTTGTAGAGGTCAAGACAAAACTCATTATTGAGAATTGATCATTCATATGTGCACATAACTCCAAGGCTTTTACACATGTTTAATGCCCTTATGAATAAATATTATACCCGATAAGAAGTAGGCATACAGAATATTGGTTTGTCGAATAACAAACCGGTTTATCTTATTATTTTATGCTGATTTAAGAAATACTTTTAGGGAACTATTTAGAAGAATAAAAATGGGTTAATTAAATTTTTATTTCCTAAACTTTTTGAATTTTAGTCTTTAGTCTCTAAATAAAAATGTGAATGGTGAACATCTATAAACTTTTTCTTGTTAAGATTTTTAATTCCTAAACCAAATATTGAGTGTTAAAGTCTTTAAATTTTTAAAAATTTTGATTTTTAGTTCTTAAATAAAAATTTAAACCTTATTTTTTTATTTAATGGGTTTTTAGGGTTTAAACACTTATTCTTAAGAAATTAAGGATTTCAAAACCTTGATAAAAAAAAAAGTTGATGTATTGATCAAACTTTTTGTTTAAAGACTAAAATATTTTATAAAAAAATTAGGAATCTTAATTGGTCAAATATTTGTTTAAGAACTAAAAATTATTTTTTTAAAAAAGTTTAAAAATTAAAAACGTAAAAATTATACAAATACTTATTTATGATTAGATGAGAACCGTCACCACTGTCACTGTATTAAACTCTTTGATTTTTGGCCAAATGATATATTTGATGATTTATCTTTTTTTAAATAATCAAAATGTTTCTTCCGTGAATCTAAAATTAACACCATTAATAAAATACATATATTAACAACTAAAAACCGCCATAAGTAAATTTCTTTCTCCCCTTTTCTTCTTCTCCTTAGCAGTTAGTTACTCCCTCTTTCTTTTCAACCTATCTCTTCTCCCTCCAGGCCGTGGTCGTCGCCTTAAGTCCCAGGGCCATCGTCGTTGGACCCAGTCCCAACATCATCACCATCGCACATTCACACCAGATCTCAATGTCGTCGTCGCAGTTCGCACTTACACCCACCACCGCACTCTGAACCCAACGCCGAATGCCGCAGTTCGCACTTCACACCTACAACTGCAAGTCGATCTCATATCTGCATATTTCTCTCTTCGTTTTTAATCTTAGATCTTGGATTCTCTCTCTTCGTTTTCGATCTCAAAAATGGTGATGGTTCTTGGTGTTTGGTGGTTGGTGGTTGGTGGTTGGAGAGCCACATGGTCGATGCTGCAGTCCTTGAATAACAAGTCCATCAAATGCTTTGCCAGTGGAAGGCCGATCTATCGGTGAGGAGAAAGATGACCCATCAATTGTTTCAGATTTAAATCATAAAACACCACTCAGCGCTAAACTTGGAACTGTTTTTTTAAACAACAAAACTTAAAACTCTAAACACTAAACACCAATGAATTCTTCTTTCAAGCTACGCTCTGTCTTTTAAGGTTTTACTCTAACAATATATATTTGAGCTCATAAACTTATTTGAGCAGCTGAGTATTTATTATAAATCTTTTCAAGACTCACTCAACAATAAACGAAGTCTAAAATAATTTTTTATTTATTTCAGGTTAAAATATATTTTTTATTTGGTTCATAATTAATTTATTAGTTGTAATTGATTTTTGATATATCAAAATTTGTATTTTAAGTATATTATTATTTAAAATTTTCATAGTCTTTTTAATTGATTTTGATAATTTTTAAATAAATATTAATTATTTAAAAATCATCACAAATTATATTTAAAAGTTGTCACAAAATTGTGATATATATTATATCAATTTCTTTTAAATACACTTTTTTTTTTTTTGTTAACCTATGCAATTTTTTATTATTATTAACATACGAGAATTTTTTTTTTTACTTTATAAATATTAATAAACAAAACTTACTGATAGGTCTGAAACATTGGTTTTAATCATTTTATTTTTGTACCGATCCTGAATTTTCCCGAGACACATTATGTTCAAAATTAACATATTTTATTATTAATTTCTTAATCAGTACCCCAACACTGGATAATATAAAATATAGCCCTTTTACTTTTCAATGGTTCTTTAGAAGTGTTTGAACAACTTATTATTATTTAATTTATTTTTATCTTTAACATTTTAATAAAATTTTATGTTTTTTTTCTCTTGTAACATTATTTATTTTATTCAATTTTACCCTTTAATGTTACTTATTTTAATTATTACATTATTTAAAAACCTTTATTTTTTTAATAAAATTTAATAAGATCTCATAATTAGCTAAAAATCTAAGCTATAATTACTTACTCCCTCCGGACTACTTTAGCAAAAAATAAAATAAAAAAATCACATGTTTCTTGAATAAGAAAATTTTAATTATCTCTCAAAATTAATAAAAAAAAATATAAATAAATTAAGATTTCATCGATAAAGATCAGAACACAAATTACACTCAATTCATTAAAATTATAACAAAAATAAAATATAACATAAGTACAAAAATAAATTGGTAAAATTTAAAAATACTATCATAAGATCTCAAATTTAGGAATTTCTAATATCCTAATCAACAATTACACCAAAAATAAAATAAGATTAGTACCTATAAAATATACCCTATTATCATCCCTACAGAGTCACTCTACCATTCTAATCAAAGTACACTTAAACAAAGCCCATGATAGCTTTCTCTTAATGATATTATATTTACAATGTACTTCATTTAATTAGAGTTTTATTTCTAATCAATTCATCTTTTCTTGTCCTATGCAAATAAATGGAATGAGTACATTAGTAAATGAATATTTGTTTTATTGACCTTATCAAAATTAAATGTAGCCAACTACTTTTAACTACGTTTATTAAGGATAAAGATTTAGTTAATTTTTTTGTTTATATTTCACTCCGAGGAAGTACATTTTTTTCTATAAAATATGTATTAAAATTTGGCTTAATAGCCAAACAAGTATTTTTATTTGTTTTTGTGCTAATTCCTCTTATTATTTGTATATTTAATTAAATCATTTTATTTATAAAAATTATCCAATTGGATCATTTTTGTCAATTTAGCTAACTACAATGGAGAATCCTAATTTTGGATCTTCAAAGTCATATATATACATCACGAAATTTACTTTAATTGATAAAAAAAATATTTAATTGGATAATTTTTACAATAAAATACTTAATTATTTGGGTAATTTTTACAAATAAAATGACACAAATGAATAATTTTTACAAATAAAATGACATAATTAAATACTAAAATAATAAAAGGTCTCAGTTAAACAAAAAATAAAAATAAAAGGACAGCCAAAATTGATATGTAATTGTATATTATATTACAATTTAGTAGTTAATTTATTAAATACAGCTTAATCAACATGTTAACTTGATAGTTATGTAATTTTAATTAAAATTTATTTTTCAATTTTTAATTAACTTTTCACATTTTAACTATTTTAATAATAAATAATTAAACACAACCTACCTTACACCCCAAGGATTCCTACTTATATACTCTAGCTATCTCTTTTCCTTTCGGTTTAAAAAAAAAAAAAAAAACTATCTCTCGTGGATATGAAAGTTTGATTTTTTTTTTTCAAGAAACTATTTCATTTCAATTGTTATTTGAAATCTTTTTATTTTATATGAAAAAACTTTTTTAAAAAATTATCATTATTTTTAAAACTATTAAATTTGATATCCAAACAAAAAAATTTAATACATGATATTTTATATTTACTTAAAATTTGAATTCCTCTCTCAACGCATCCCATCTAATAATAATTTAAAATTACTATTAACATTTAATATGATATTTTTTTTCTTAAATAAGTTTTGCATACCTAAATTTTCTTTTTACGTTAAAAAAATAATAATTTTTAACGTGATATCATCTTAACTGTTAATTAAGTGATGATATAATATTATCTCAACATAAATCAACGATTGAAATGATGTTACATCATTAGTAAGAATTCAAAATAAAATTAAAATTGTTTTAGGGACTTAAAGTAAAATTAAAAACTTATAACAACACAAAAAAAAAAAAAAAAAATTAGCGACTCAAAACTAAGAGAAAGAAGTGGATATTTTTTTAGTACCAAAACTTGTCGATAATCTTTTTATATATTTATTGATTGTTAAGCTCATTTTTCATGAATAATTGGTTGGTTGTTAAACATGAAATATTTTAAGCATTCAGTATACAAAATGGGAACTTTCGATAACTCATTGCATGGCATCTAAAATAAAATTCATTAACAATTTTAATTCAGGCAAAAGTTTGTTAAACTTACAACGAGTAAAATGTTAACATCAGGACCAGAACCGCGTATCTTAACGGTCCACGCAAGCCTGTTTGTTTTGCACTACAAAATGGTGTTTGTCGACGAACAAGAACCTCAGTAATATTTTAGGAATAAAGAAAAAAATATGATCGATTCTATAACGATAGTATATCTATTTTTTACAGTTAACGTTCTTAATTAACTATATTAGTTTTTTTTTAAATTCCAAATATTCTTAAATTAAGAAAAATTATACAAAAGTGGCATTATTAGTTTAAGAGAAAGAATATCGATTAGAAGAAAACTATAAACTTTTTCCAAAAGACTCAAGATGCCTTTCATGAACACATTTTTTTTTTATAAATACATTTTTTCCCTTATAAAGTATATAAAGCATAATCAACTATTCAACTCGTAGACTTCACCAAAAAAAAGAAAACTATTCAACTTGTAGAGCTTAAGACAAAACTCATTATTGAGATTCACATGTGCACATAACTCCAAGTTTAGTTCACATGTGTTTAACTAGTGCCTTTATGGAAGTATATATGCGTGATATGTAGGCCGAGAGGATATCTTATTATTGATTTCTTAATCAGTATATTTTGATAATTCATTTCTTAATCAGTATTTAATAAACCTTTTTGATTTACAGTGTTTCTTTAGATGTGTTTGAAGTTCTGAAGGGATCAATGCATTAGTGATAGTATGATTGTACCTTGGATGTGTTTGAAGTTTGAACATGTTATTGGTTTTTACTCTATTTTTATCTTTAATACTTTGATAAATAAAATTTTGAACAAAATATAAAATTATTTATTTATCCTCTTGTAAATTATAACATGACGTTGTTCATTTAATTCCAATTAATTTCTCCTTTAATACTAAATTATTTATTTCAATTATTACCATATTCACACTTTTAATTTTTAATAAATATTTTTAAAAAATAATAAGATTCTGAAATATTAACTACAAATACAAACGATAATTACTTAAACATATATTTTTCTACTAAATTAACTAAAGATATATTAAAATTATATAAACATGTCATTATATACAATTTTATATTTATTATAGTTTAATAGTTAATTTTTTTTAAATACATGTAATTCAATAAATTAACTTGATAATTTTATTTCTCAAAAAAATAAAACTGGATAATTTTAAAATTTTAGTTAAAAACTGATCTTTCAATTTTTAATAAAATTTTCAACTAATCTAACTTGTCAGTTATTTTTGTTAAACATAGCGTATTTATTAATTAACCTAAGAATTCGTCTTACCTAATACTGCCCCTTACGAATGCAAAAGAATGTGCTGCACTTGTTTCTGTCTTGCTGATATGGGATCCTTCTCAGACCATTCATTTTCACGGCGATGCCTATAATGGACAACTAGACAACCTTTTAGGTGTTTTACTTTAGTGCTTCGTTATGTGGTTCACGAATAAGAATATGAATTCTCATATAAGTCAGACATATAGGAAATACACCATATAATTATATGAAGGACACAAAAATATATAAAAAATGGTCTATTATCATATACCACTTAAAGAGCTGGTACATGTTAGCCTTTGCCTATTCTCACAATCATTAAAATAAGCTCTACCCGGCCTCTATCCTCTACCCTCTAACCTTTTGTTTCTCCTTTTGGATAAAGTTCTATATGTCCACTTAATTATTCAAGAAAAAAAATGAATTAAACTTTTTTCTTATAAGTTAAAATTAAAATTAATTTATACATTTTAACTTAGGAAGAAATAAAAAATAAAGTATATAAGTTGATTTTAATTTATATAAAAAAAGCAACTAATATTATTTCCTAGTCTTATAATTATTTACGGAGAAGATTATCCGATGTATGAGTGATGAGATTGAGCGGCAGAATCCAACAATCCATTATTACGGTAAGAGAGAATGAATTGAAAGCATACATATACATATATGTTCACCATCTCTTTCCCGAAATTTGTTCAGTTCGATCGGGAGATGGAGTTATTCTTGCAATAACAAATTAAAACATGCCAAATAAAGTAATGGAGACATAATACAACAACAGTGGAGGGAGGGAGGAAGCAAAAGCATTAGATCGAACACATAAATAGATTATAGCTTGACCGACGAGATCGCAATCTTTGATATTGATTATGGGCAATTCTTTTTGTAGGGCGATCCACAATTTTCTCCTTGGTTTTTAGGTGGTGCCTTAGATAGGGGCGGACATTTACGATAACCAGCGTCAGCGTTGTTGTTACACTTGATGGCTGGGTTATTTGGATTAGATGTACCACCAGTCCCAGTTTGGGAATTACTGGCAAGCATTCTGCCGAAGTGGGAGCTGGTGATGGTGGGAAACTCAAAGTGTGAGTCCGATTGATGGTTGACGATGAGGCAGTCCTCTACGGAGCCATCGCACACAGAAGCGGTGTCATTGGACTTGGACAATACAGCTGCCATGCTGAGATGTGCGTGGAGCGAAATCACCATAACCCACATCAGGAAACGGGTGGACGTTGGTGCTCGCTTCTTCATATCGGCTACTCTGCTTCTCACTACTGCTACAAACTCGAGGGGCATAGTATATATTTTCTCACAATAATGGACACCGTATAGCCTCCCCGAATATATAGACTAGTCCTTACATTAGCGTTGGCAGTTGCAAAAATTATTATTATTATTATTATTGGTTCAAGTAATGGTCATTACTCATTACTATGAGTTTTTTTTTTTTTTTTATGAATAAAAAAATTAAAAAAATGGCATTAAGGCCTAAAAAAAAGAGTGTTTGAGACATTAACAACTAAGTAATTCGAAACTGAAGCTGAACAAGAATTTAATAAAATAAACGGGAAGGAGGATTTGGTTCCTGACTTAGTAAGAATGTCTGTCACATTATTTTCTTGCCTAAGCGTATATTTGAAGCTAATATTCCAAGGTAGTTGTACGTAATCACGAATGGCCGAAACCACACCTGCATAAGGATGAACAACGTCAAGTCCCTCAATGATGAATTTCAGAGAAGTGGTGGAATCCGTCTCACAAATAACATTAGAGAAACCTTTTGTGTGAGCAAGTTTAATGCCATGAAAAATAGCACACAGCTCAACGGTGGTGTTTGAAGTAAAACCACAATTACCCATATAACCCGTGATCTAATTGCTTGCAAAATCTCGTAGAACGCCACCAAAACCTGATAAGCTAGGATTACCAAAGGAGCTACCGTCCGTATTGATCTTGATGTAATTTTGCGGAAGAGATTCCCAGTTAACCAATATCCTATCTATTGAGAATGAGCTGGTCGAACTTGTCCCTTTGGCTAGATGTAAAAGAGAACTTATCTGGTTATGCATATACCAGTTTGGCCAAACTATATCGTTAAAAACCACCTCATTCCTCGCACACCAAATCATCCAGCAAGTGATGCCGAATAAGAGCTGAAAATTTCCTTGAATGTTACCTCTGAGCCAGTATGCAGCATCATCAATAAAGAAATCAAGACCATACTGCAACCGAATGTATTGCCACACCTTACATGCATAGGGACAATCGCGAAGGATGTGAATCCATGTTTCATTGGCATCTCCACACTTGCAACAAGAAGAATCAGTAGTAATATACCGCATGAAGCGGAAAGAGTTAGTAGGAAGACTCCCTTTATAAGTAAGCCAAATAAAGTGTTTAACATTCTCAGGTAGCTTGGACTTCCACACTCACGACCAGAACTCAGCACAGGTAAGATGAAAAGCAGGTTCTCGGCTCAACCACGCATAGGCAGACTTGGTATCATACCTTCCTAAGCTAGATGCACTTCACCTAATAATATCCGGCATAGAAGAATTAAGAAACAAGTATGAAAGGGTGTTCCGAATGTTTTGGGACAAGGTTATAGTAAGGAGGTTAAAATGCCAATAGCCATCAAAATAGACATCCTTAACGCGTAATTGCATGTCCCTTTCATAGACCTCATCTACATGCCATATAATGGTCCCTCCTCTAACCAAGGATCAAAAGCAATCCCCGTCTCTAATCCTAAACGTGAAGCCTTGTTTGAAATGAAATAAGGTTTTCATGATAAAGGACCAAACATATGAGCTGCTTGTGGAATTGTGAAGAATATTCTTTTGTCCAATATATTTTATTGCACATAGTAAGCGAACCCATAACCCATAATTTATCCATGCCGTACAAATTACTATGCGTCTTTAATAACGTGTGCAGTGGGGTAGAAAGTGGCGGACGAAATAGCAACGGGTTTGACAATTCTACCCCTCAATTTCAAAAATTAGCATTAAATATATCATCATATTTTATATTTTTAACTCAATTTATATATTAAACCCACGAATGACGATCAAGACTTTTCGTCAACAGATTTATATCTTTAGCTTCATACGTATGACGGTATAATTTAATAAGCCAAAAACTGTTTTTTTTTTTTCATAATTACAATTTTTTGTATAAGTAAATATTTTTAAGGCTTAAGTAACTTTAGGTCTATCATGAATTTGTTAAATTTATTTTGACTTTTCCATAATTTTTTTTTCTTGTAATGTACATCTAAAAACACTTGCTTCAAGCATGTGTTATCACTTAACACTTAAGTGATGACGTATCCTTTCACTTTTAATTATTTAATGGACTTTCATATTATTAAAATATATTTTAAAATTTATCAAATAAAAAAATAAACTTCTTTTACATAATTAATATATATTTAATTACTTGTAATATATCATCTAAGTAGACCATGTTAATTGAATTTCAACTATAAACTATACATCATTGTATATCTGTAGCATGTAATATATCGTCTAAGTCTCAACTATAATATATATATAATTCAACATAACATATTTTATTAATCTATAAAAGTTGCATTCACAATTTTTAAGTAAATAATTTTGTATTTATAAAAAAAATTTCAAATCTATTCATATATTATTAAAAAAAATATTTATTTTAAATATTCTTCAAATTAGTTATTCAAAATCCTAATTCAAATATACTCATTAATATATCATATTTAATGCTAATCTTTTTAAAATCAATAATCCTAGTTTGATTGTTAATGAAATCAAATTTCGTTGGCTAGACAATGTTTCCAAGATTATTCGTGGTTAAAAAAAAAAAAAAAAAATCAATGGAGATATTTTTGGGGTGGCTGAAATTTCCACACATAGTACATTGACTTGTCGCCGCTGGTCCAGAAAAACAAAAAACTAAAGCAAGCGTAGACTTGGTGTTTCCCTGCGTAGACTTGGTGTTTCCCTGCGTAGGCTTGAAGTCTCCTGCTTGCTTAGAAAAGATAGAGCCACGAACCACCTGTTGAGAGGTATATTCTCTGTTTAGTATGATTACAGCTTATTCGATGGACACAACTGACAAACGAATTGCTTTAGGAACGATCCTCCTGTTGTTGTTGTGTCTCCTCCTCCTCCCTTACCTTTCCATAGCAGATGTTATTTATAATCCCGTTGATCTATTGAGCATCAACTGTGGCTCATCCACCAACTTCTCCACCCTCGATGGTCGAAATTGGACTGGAGACATCAAATTCCTCACTGCTAAAAGCCACGTCAACTCGGTTGCTGCTCCTGCACTCACACCAACTACCATAGAAGGTCCTTACACCACAGCTCGTCTCTCTCACTCCCAATTCACTTATTCATTCCCCGTCAACACCGCAGGCCCAAAGTTTCTTCGCCTCTTCTTCTACTCAACTTTGTACCAAAACTTTGATCACTCCAAAGCCTATTTCTCAGTCCAAGCAGGCCCATACACTCTCCTTAAAGATTTCAAGGCCAACGCTGATGATGACCTTGAAGGCATCTTGTTTAGAGAGTATTGCATCAACCTCGAAGATGGTGATCAGAAGCAGCTCAACATAACCTTCATTCCAAACACTACAGCTTCGTACGCTTTCATCAATGGAATCGAGATTGTTTCGATGCCCTCTTATCTCTACTATACCAATCCTGAGGCCCAAAACACTGGGTTATTGCCGCTACTTGTTGGCCAAAGGGTCCAATACCCCATTTACAACAACTATGCTCTCGAGACAAAGTATCGTTTAAACGTTGCAGGAGCACCAATCACCCCCTCATATGACACGGGCATGCTCAGGAATTGGGATGCCGATGACATGTACGTACCTACTCAAAGTGGACCTTCTGTTGATTATAAGCAAAAAACCAAGCTGAGATTCACAAAGAGTACTCCTAACTACACGGCACCGGACCAAGTGTACCGAACCGTAAGAAATATAGAAACGAATGCTTCTATGAACCTCACATGGCAGCTTCCCGTTTATTCTGGCTTCACCTACTTCCTAAGGTTACACTTTTGCCATCTTGACCTGGTCATTAACAAGGCCGGGGAGCAGATATTCTACATCTTCATTCAGGATCAGTTGGCTACCGATTGGGCAGACGTTCTTTTGTGGACCGATTCTCAGAAGGGTGTGCCGGTGGTTAAAGACTACGCAGTTTCAATCCCAGGGAATCAGGAAAATGTGTCTCTTTCACTAAAATTGTATCCTCACCCTAAAAGCTTGTACAAGGAGGTACAACTAAACGCAGTTGAGGTCTTCAAAATGAACGACGTCACAAGTAGTCTCGCTGAACCGAACCCAGACCCTCTTCCTGAAACCCCCAACCCCAAGGTTCCCCATCCAATCTCCAAAAAGAAAAGCAGCGGCTCCAAGAAAACCGTTGCCGCCGTCGCAGGTGCAGTTTCTGGTGTCGTTTTGCTCTCTTTTGTTGTAACTTTCTTCCTCATCAAACACAAGAAGAACGTCGCCGTCGACAAGGGTTCCAACCAAAAAGACGGAACTTCTCGCGGAGGTGGTTCATCATCGCTACCAACCAACCTCTGCCGCCGCTTCTCAATCGCAGAAATCAGAGCCGCCACGAACAACTTCGATGAACTCTTCGAGGTTGGCGTGGGAGGCTTCGGCAACGTGTACAAAGGCTACATCGACGACGGTTCAACATGTGTCGCAATCAAAAGGCTCAAACCGGGTTCTCAGCAAGGTGAGCAGGAGTTTGTGAACGAGATCGAAATGCTGTCTCGACTTCGTCATCTCAATCTTGTTTCCCTCATCGGTTACTGTTACGAGAGCAATGAGATGATACTCGTTTACGATTTCATGGATCGTGGAACCCTCCGTGAACATCTCTACGACACTGATAACCCTTCGCTCTCATGGAAGCAAAGGCTCCAAATATGCATAGGTGCTGCACGAGGACTGCACTATCTTCATACAGGTGCCAAGCACATGATCATCCACCGCGATGTGAAGAGCACCAATATCTTATTGGATGAAAAATGGGTGGCCAAGGTTTCAGATTTCGGATTATCCCGAATTGGGCCTATAGGTTCTTCAATGACCCATGTGAGCACTCAGGTGAAAGGTAGCATTGGATATTTAGATCCGGAGTATTACAAACGACAGCGTTTGACAGAGAAGTCTGACGTGTACTCATTTGGGGTGGTGTTGTTGGAAGTATTGTCTGGGAGGCAGCCTTTGCTCCGTACGGCGGAGAAGCAACAAGTGTCACTGGTTAATTGGGCGAAGCATCTCTACCACAAAGGTTCTCTAGGTGCGATTGTGGATTCAACACTGAAGGGACAGATAGCACCCCAGTGTTTGCACAGATTTGGTGAGGTTGCTCTGAGCTGTTTGCATGAGGATGGGACTCAGCGACCTTCCATGAACGACATCGTTGGGGTCCTTGACTTTGTTCTGCAGCTTCAGGATAGTGCTGTTAATGGAGTGGTGCCTTTGGTGGTGAGTGGTGGGGATTATGAAGATAGTGAAGACATGTTCAGCAGTACCCATAGTAGTATACAACTTTCGGATTACAGCAACAGCACTGGATTGAACACCACAAGCTCTGGGAGTAAAGATTCTGACAGGTTGATTGGCTCGGAGAATGTTTTCTCTGAGATTAAGGATCCAAAGGGACGATGAGGTTACTGTTCATCTTTAATTAAGATAATAAATATAATTGGAATGTTATATATATATAATTTCAAATTAGATAAATTTAGAATTGTTTGGAGATATACGTAAAAATCTATCAAGTGTTTTAAATTCAAAAGTGTAGAGATAAGAATGTTTTAGTTATACTTAAATATACTTCCATAACTTGATATGTATTTGAAATCAATAAACTTTCCTGCTTTCAGTAGAGTGATATGAGAGTAAGGTTTGTAATAGTTAAAGAAAAATGTTGAGATGACAAATCACCAATATACTAAGTACATTCCAATTTTATTTTCATATGAAAGATAATCATGAAAAATGGCGTATTTGTATGAAAGCTTTGCTTTGCTTACAAAAGTGTATGCGAAATTGTAGAGAAAGACTGAAGCTAAAAATTGATTAAAAAGAAATATTGTCTCAAAATGAGAAGGAGATTATGGGATCAAAGCTTGGAGATACAACTGATGACGTTTACTTCAAAAGAATTTTAATGACTTTTGTGTATGCAGTTCATGAAATTTGTCATATTTTGACGCCTCCTGGATCGCCATAATAAATGAAAGTAGTTAAGAGAAAACAAAAAAATATATATTCTCATGTCAAGAGCCATATTTGAAGTCCAAAAATATGTCTAAGGAGTTTTGCGCTGATCGTATTAAGTAGATTGTTGCAAGGTTTATTTGTTTAATTGCTTTCTAATATGAAAAGTCAAATACCGTTTGAAGAACAAGTGTGTGATATTGCCTTCCACTAGATGAGTTTTGCGTGGAACACCATTTTTAGAGTTTTAGACCTTAAATTAGTCATTTATATATAGTTGTTGGAATGTCAATTCTTATAATGGTGCCCACGTGTTCTCCACCAAAGATAACATGATTGTTTCGAAGTTATCATTCTTCTTTCTTATCATGTACAAACCCACTTTGGCATATCCACCATTGTCGAGTGGATGTTTCTTTTACACTTTTCATTCATAAGGTAGATTTTAAGGTTTCTCTTTGACATAGAAGGTTTACTTTGAAATTTGTTTAGTGATTTAAAATTAAATTAAATATTTATAAAATAAATAATTATTTTAAAAATAAATTTACTTCTTTAAATAAACATAAAATTATTTATCTATCTTTATCTCACACGATTTTTTTAAATAAATGTTAAGGACTATATCCACAACAAATTATTTATCTATCTTTATCTTATACGATCTTTTTAAATGAATGTTAATGATTATATCCACAACAACATGATCATCAATTAAAAAAAACCTACCTTTCTTTACCTTTGGCATACTTAAGCAAACTATTTCACAAAAAATTAATATACTAAAGCAAACTATATGCAATAATTGATAATTTAGTAATTATTTATTTAAAAATCACTTATTTGCCTAGTTGACTCGAGTCAATGAGTCAGTTTTTTTAAGAATTAAAAAAATATTTATAAAAATATGTGATTTTTAAATAAATAAAATTTATTTTTTAAAATAAATAAGAAATTATTTATTTTAAATAGAGACCATTTAAATAAACATGCTAGAAAATAAAAACATATTTATTTTATTAAAATAAATATTTATATCATAAAATAATTTTAAACACACAAATCGGTCAAATGTTGATTTAAGAATGACATTTATATAGTTTTTTTTTTTTCTTCAGTTGATTTAACACACAAATGAATCATACAACAACATTTTAAAGGTTTATACATTGGCTAAGTACATTTGAGATATTTTATTTTGTAATTTACTATTCTTTTACAAAAAGATAGAAACACAACGTTATATGTATTCCACAAAGTCGAGTCAATGACAATTTCTTATCATGCAATATAATTATACATATGGATCATCATAATTATTGTAATTATTTTGTGAACACTTGAAAAGTTATATAATTTTATTATGAAAAAAGTCATTAATTTTTTTAAAAACTTATAAAGCTTTGTAGGTTTTAATTTTATAATTTATTTATTTATTTAATTTTCTTATATTTATTGCATCTATTATTTTATTTTTCGAACTTTTTTTCTTTTGTTTGTAACTCTCTCTCTTCTTTTCAAATCCACCTCATTTTTTAATAAGCGCACTATCTCTATATATAATTAATTTTCTATCTCTCTTGTGTGGCCAGAACCCAGAAGATGATAAAAGCTGAATAATAGGTTCTATAAATGACAAAATGATGAAGTTGAAAGAAAGGTATATGAATAGACCTATGGCGGCATCCTTTCGCTGGCAAATAAATATTTCTTATAATTTTGTCTAAGTCTTCTTTGCAAGTCGTCGCTTTTGTTTGTTTTTGTTTGGATATATCGATATAGCCATATATTTATGTTTTTCATTTTACTATTTGTTAAACTTAAATTCTGCACACAAGGCTAGTATATAGTGGTGTTTTTTTTTTTTTATCCTCGTGAGTTTTTTTTTAGCTTATGAAAATTTTCCTTTTTCAATTTTTATTCCGATAATTTTTTTTAATTCCAGCTGTAAATTTGTGCTACTTCAATTTTAATCTCCGACAAATATCACCCAAAATTGTACTGGAATTGAAAATGATTTTTTTTTACAGATTATAAAATTAAAAAATACAAACTTGACCAAAAGCATCTTTTATTTATTTATTTAAGATCTTTATATGTAAAAATAATTGAATACTTTTCTAATAAACACACCCTTCAAAGTTCAAAAAATTGTGGGAGAGAGGATGGAGGAATATTCCGAAGGAGATGCTTTGGATTCAAATACTGCAACGCAGATAAAAAAAAATACTTTTGATATATTTACCTCCCATGATTATTTAATATACCTTCCTTTCAATTTTTATATTTTTTTAATACTGAAATATCTTTTATAAAAAAATAATATAAATCCTATTTTTAACATACCCCTTCTTCCTAGAAAAAAACATACCCACCTTCTTTATCCTTGTTGTTCAGCAAATCAAATTCTGCTATTGCCATAATACTCAATAGTGTTAAGGAAATTTGAAGAATAATTATTATGATTTACCCTTTTTATGATTTGGGAGGTATATTTATGATTGATGGGTATTAAAATTGATTTGGGGGGTATGGTATATATACACCATTTAAAAATGGTAGGCGGAGGCGTGGAGCAAGGTATCACATACTTCACAGTTGCAACCAAAATGGGGATAGTTTCTGGTAGCAAGTTAATTGCCTACTGTTTTGTTAAGAAAATGTGTAGCGAAATTTTGTTTTTTATGTGAAGGTAAGACGGTGACAAGTATTTTTTTTTGGGTTATATGCAGCTGTAAGTTGGTATTAAGATCTCTCATAATTTTTCATTTTTCTCTTCAGTGGTAGATATATTATAGGGAGATTTTATGATATTTTGTAGGTTCTGTCATATATTTACTAATATTTTAAAATGAAATTAATTATTTAATAATATAATATTTAATTATGAAATAATTAATATTAAAAAAAATTATAATTAAAGATTAAATTGATAATTAATAATACATAGTATGGATAAATAAAAAATATAAATAGTATTGAGATTGAGCTATTTTTATTTTTGTTGAATCTATTATATTTGTTTTTGAATTTGTTTTTATAGATTAGTAACATAAAATGGTTATTTATTTTTTGTATTGTCCGGTCATTCTGCTAAATAATTAATGATCTACCTACTATCAAATGAGATTTTAACTGCTCTCTAGCCGAGAGATAATATCATGCAAAATAATTAAGAAAATAATTTTATAGAATAATTGTGAAAAGATAAACACCCTACAAGAACTCACGGAGACCGTGCAACAATTGAAGCAAGCAGTAGAAGACTCTTAGAAGAAGATCCAATGAAGTCGAGCCAAGACAAAACGCTTTGAAGTAGCAATTGGAGGATACGAAGCATGCCGAAGAGGCGTTAGATTGGCTCAGTGGACTCCTAGACTAATGCATAATGTCATTCGCCACTTTTTCCAAAATCTTCATCGAGCAATTTGCGGCCAACAAGTCAAAATCACCAAGAGTGGCAGATGTTTTTGACCTGAAGCAACAGCCCCAAGAATCATTAAAGGAGTACCTTAATCGTTTCAACAGATTGACTGTCTGAATACCCAATCCCAATGAAAAGCTTTTCAAGATTGCCTTTGTGAAATGGCTGAGTGCTAGACCATTCCTTAAGTCATTAATCCATTGAAACCCACAAACAATGAAAGAAGTCCAATCCTGAGCAACGTGCCATATAGAAGCAAGAAGAAATCATGGTGAACAAGATAAATAGAGAAAAGAAATCAAGACCGAGTGATCGACTTATCAATAAGACCCCATAAAGGAATACCTCCACCCTCAAAACACATGGTCACGATAAGAGAACAACTTCCAACCAAGAAGACATGAAAACTCCTACAATTATGCGACGAGTCAACTGAGCCTAATCAAAACCATTCCACTAAAAGTCACTCGTTAGGAAATCATAAGAGATGTAAACGCGATCAAACTACTATTTTTCCCTCTCACGGATGGTAGCATGATAGAAGCCGACAAGAAAGCCTAGTGCAAATTCCATAAGGCACCTAGCCATGACACTGAAAAGTGCTTTACTCTCATCCGGAAAATCGAAAAACTCATTCAAGAAGGTTATCTATTGAAGTACAAGCAAAAGAAAGACACGAAGCAACGGAAGCAAAGCCGACTGACCAACATGAGAAATCGACACTTAAAGACTTCAACTGAATCATTCTTCCTCGGCTAATCTTGGTTCAACCTTTCATTCCCCTTTTTTTTTGTTTATTTTCCTTTAAGACATTTTGTTTTCCTTAAGTTTTTGCTATTTTCCTTGCGTTTTCCATAGTTTTGCTTGCTATTATTGTCAAGTACTTTGTACCCCTTTCTTACAAGTATTTTGCTTACGTATATCGCCTAGGAAAAAATACGGCTTTATGTATATCGACTCGGAAAAATACGACTTACGTATATCGACTCAAAAAAATACGACTTACGTATATTGATTCGAAAAAACAAATACAGCTTACATATATCGACTCGGAAAAAATACGGTTTATGTATATCGACTCGAAAAAAAATACGGCTTACGTATATTAACTCAAAAAAAAATAATATGGCTTACGTATATCGACTCGGAAAAAAAATATGATTTATGTATATCGACTTGGAAAAAAATACGGCTTACGTATATTGACTCGAAAAAAAAAATATGACTTATGTATATCGACTTGGAAAAAAATACGATTTACATATATCAACTTGAAAAAATACGACTTTACGTATATTGACTTAGAAAAATACGACTTTATGTATATTGACTTGAAAAAATACAGCTTATGTATATTGACTCGAAAAAATACAATTCTAGTATATCAACTTAAGAAAATATAGTTTACAGGAAAGCATGAATACCAAAAATCATTTTGAGAACATTTAAAGTTTTTCGAATTACTAAACCTTTCTGACACTTATATTATTTTGAAACATGTATCTATTATAACTAACATATCTAAATAGAAACTTGAAAAGAAAAAGCAATGAAAAGGGAATGGAAATATGACATCTAAAAAAGATATGATGAATTTAGTCAACAACAGAATTGCACTTTATAAAAACCAAGCATATGGTGCACACGCATGAGACAGAAGACCAACCAACGTGTGACATGTGACATCATAGAATACAAAAATAAACTTCTTAAGGAGCCCAAACGATACATGAACGCCTCCCTTAGAAGAAAGACCAATCGCCTCAATAGAACAAAATTTAGTCTTTTCATACTTCGCGCTTTTAAGGCTGAGGGGTTGTGTGTTGTCCGATCATTTTGTCGATCAAACGATTGTTATTCAAACAAACGTTAAAGACAAAGAAGTCAATGTCGACCACTTAAACAAGACTAACCTTAGTATCTTCGTACTACACGCTTAAGGTTGAGGAGTTGTGTGTTGTCCGATCATTTTGTCAATCAAACGGTTAAATATAATATCTTTATCTCTAAATAAAAAGATAAAAATAATATATTTATTGCTAAACTTTTTATATAAACAAGGTTTGACCATGGAGTCTAATAGATTTCACTTACTTGTTCTTATTAGTCTTTCTATCACTTATATTATTAAAAAATTTTGAGGAAGAGGAATATTAGCTACACATCTCCTAACAAATTATTTTGGATACTTTTTTTTTTATTGTTAAAATTTATTAAAAATTATAAAATTTAATAATTTAATATAAAAATTAATAGTCTTCACATCTATTTAAATTTATCCTAATTTTATAATTTTCTAGAAAGTTCAACCAATTAAAAAATAATATATCTAAAAATGTGTTTGAGACTTTGCTTAGAAGAAAGACCAATCGCTTAAGCTTTGTAGGTTTTAATTTTGAAAAAAATAACTTACCGAAACTAAAATTGAAAAAAACGAACATTTTCAGAAGCTAAAATTTTTTTTATGAAGATCAAAATAAAAAATAAAAAAACACAGACTTGTACGTTTAGTCAATAAAAAAAATTATATATATATATTAGCCTTGTGTGCAGAATTTAAGTTTAACAAACTAGAAAATGAAAACATAAATATCTGACTATATCGGTATATCCAAACAAAAACAAACAAAAGCGACGACTTGCAAAGAAGACTTAGACAAAATTATAAGAAATATTTATTTGCCAGCAAAAGGAAGCCTCCATAGGTCTATTCATATGCCTTTCTTTCAACTTCATCATTTTGTCATTTATAGAACCTATTATTCAGCTTTTATCATCTTCTGGTTTCTGGCCACACAAGAGAGATAGAAAATTTATTATATATAGAGATAGTGCGCTTATTAAAAAGTGGGGTGGATTTGAAAAGAAGAGAGAGAGTTACAAACAAAAGAAAAAAAGTTCGAAAAATAAAATAATAGTGCAATAAATATAAGAAAAGTAAATAAATAAATAAATTACAAAATTAAAACCTACAAAGCTTAAGCGTACTTCGCGCTTAAGGCTAGAGAAAGACCAATCGCCTTGCTTAGAAGAAAGACTAATCGCCTTAATAGAACAAAATTTAGCATTTTCGTACTTCGCGCTTAAGGCTAGAGAAGTTATATACCATTCGACCGTCTCGTCAACTGGATGACCATTAATCAACTAGACATTGTAGACAAAGGAAGGAAGACTAATCTTCGCGCTATGCGCTTGGCTGAGGAGTTGTGTGTTGTCCGATCATTTTGTCGATTGGACGATTATTATTCAAACAAATACTAAAGACTAAGAAGCCAATGTCGACCACTTGAACAAGACTAACCTTAGTCTCTTCACGCTATGCGCTTAAGGCTGAGGGGTTGTGTGTTGTCCGATCATTTTACCAATCAAACGGTTACTGATCTACCTATTACTGAACGAGATCCTAACTGCCCTCTAGCCGAGAGATAATATCATGAAGATAATTAAGAGAATAGTCTTATAGAATAATTGTAAAAAAAATAAAGATATCATCATTTTCTTTGAGATTAATTTGTTGTTTTATGTATAATAAATATAATATCTTTATCTCTAAATAAAAAGATAAAAATAATATATTTATTGTTAAATTTCTTATATAAAGAAGGCTTGACCATCGAGTCCAACAGATTTCACTCACTTGCTCTTATTAGTTTTTCTATCACCCTAAAATTTCTAGATCAAAATAATTTTATATTATTAAAATTTTTTGAGATTGAGGAATATTAGCTATACATCTCCTAACAAATTATTTTGGACACTTTTTTTTTATTGTTAAAGTTTATTAAAAATTATAAAATTTAATATAAAAATTAATAGTCTTCACATCTATTTAAATTTATCCTAATTTTATAATTTTCAAGAAAGTTCAACCAATTAAAAAATAATATATCTAAAAATGTGTTTGAGACCTGAAAGTGTGATCATAATAAATTCATTAGAAAAATGTGAGGTATAGTTCATTAATGCAATAAGGTATATAAATCATTTACCAATAAAAATCTCTCCAGATATTTTTGCTCTGCGGCTGAAATTTTAAAGCATAAGTTCTGTTGAAATTAACCTTTAAAAAAGAAAATAGAAAAATATATTTTTTTTATCATAATTTTAAATCAAATTATATACACTTTAATGTTTATTAAAAAAAATTCTCGTTTAATTTATCTAAAAACTGAAGTACATATAATAATTTTAAATTATAAAAAAAGTTATTTTATACTTTATTTTCTGCTTATTAAATTATTTGTGCAGAAGTTTATGGAAGAAGACCATACAGCATTGACCTGTCACATCCATTAAAAAAAGGAAGCAAAATAAATCAAGAACTAGTATAGACCTGGTCGTTCCTTGCGCAATTGAATTCTTCAGTCTTCTGCTAGCTAGCCTAGATATTACTTTAAAGAATTGATATTTTGAAAATTCCCTGCGGAGACTTTGAAGTCTGCCATAAAATATTATTATTATTATTTTGGTTGAATTAAAAAACAAGATGTATCATACCACGTAGGCTGCAGTGGCTTAGTAACAGAAATCTTATCAGAAGTTGATTTATGGTGTTTGAGGTCTTTGTTTCACTAGTGTGCTGCTTAGATTAGAGGTTATCGATGGATACAAGTGGCACACGAATTGGTTTGGGAAGCATCCTGTTGTTGTGGCTCCCTAACCTTTCCATAGCGCATGTTATTTATCATCCCGATGAGCTCTTGAGCATCGACTGTGGCTCTTCCACCAACTCCTCCTCCGCAGATGGTCGGAACTGGATTGGAGATGATAGCAACACCAAACTCCTCCCCGATAGTTACCACTCAGTTGGTGCTCCTGCACTCACAGAAACCATGCCGGACCCTTACACCACAGCCCGTCTCTCTCGCACCCAATTCACTTACTCATTCTCTGTCACCGCAGGCCCAAAGTTTCTTCGCCTCTTTTTCTACTCAACTTCGTACCAAAACTTTGATCGCTCCAAAGCCTATTTCTCAGTCAAAGCTGGCCCATACACCCTCCTTCAAGATTTCAATGCTTCCCTCAACGCTGATGCTGCTGATGATGACCCTGACGACTTCTTGTTCAGAGAGTATTGTATCAACCTCCAAGATGGTGAAAAGAAGCTCAACATAACATTCATTCCAAGCACCGCAGATTCGTACGCTTTCATCAACGGAATCGAGATTGTCTCAATGCCCCCTTATCTCTACTACACCAATCCTGAAGACTATCCTAGATTGCCGCAATTTGTTGGCCACATGACCCAATTCTATACCATTGAAAACAACTATGCACTCCAAACAATGTATCGGTTAACCGTTGCAGGAGCATCAATCCTCCCCTCATGGGACACGGGTATGCTCAGGACCTGGGATGTCGATGACAAATACCTAACTACTCATAGTGGACCATCTGTTGATTATAACCAAAACACTAAGCTCAGCTTCACTATGATTCCTAACTACACGGCACCGGACCAAGTGTACCGAACTTTAAGGAATATGGGACAGGATCCCTCTATGAACATGAGGTTCAACCTAACATGGAAGCTTCCCGTTGCTTCTGGCTTCACCTACTTGCTAAGGTTACACTTTTGTCAGCTTAACCCGGAGGTTCACGAGCTTTCTGAGCAGATATTCTCCATCTTCATTGGTGATCAGTTGGCTGAAATAACGGCAGACATTCTCAAGTGGAGCGACAATCAGAAGGGTGTACCTGTGGTTAAAGACTACACAGTTCTCATCCCACCGAATCAGGAAATGCCATATCTATCACTAAAAATGCATCCTCACCCTAAAAGCTGGATGAAGGACGCACAACTAAACGCAATTGAACTCTTCAAAATTAACGACCCAACAGGTAATCTCGCTGAACCAAACCCAGATTCTCCCCCTTCACAGACCCCCAAGATTTCTCTAATTAGAAGTAATGGCACCAAGAGAACCCTTGCCACCGTCGCAGGTGCAGTTTCCGGTGTCGTGTTGCTCTCCTCTATCGTCGCTTTCTTCCTCATAAAACTCAGAAAGAACGTCGCTGTCAGCAAGGGTTCCAATAAAAAAGACGAAACTTCTCTCGACTGTGCCCCATCATCACTACCGACCAGCCTCTGTCCCCACTTCCCAATCAGAAAAATGATAGTTGCCACCAATAACTTCGACGAAGTCTTCAAGCTTGGTGTGGGAGGTTTCGGCAACGTGTACAAAGGTTACATAAACCATGATTCAACACGTGTTGCAATCAAAAGGCTCAAACCGGGTTCTCGGCAAGGCATGCACGAGTTCAAGAACGAGATCGAAAAGCTGTCTCCACTTCGTCATCCCAATATAATTTCCCTCGTCGGTTATTGCTACGAGAGCAATGAGATGATCGTGGTTTACGAATTCATGGATCGTGGAACCCTCCGTGACCATCTCTACGACGCTGATAACCCGTCTCTGTCATGGAAGCAAAGACTCCAAATCTGCATCGGTGTTGCACGAGGATTGCATTATCTGCATACAGGTGCGAAGCACGTGATCATTCACCGTGACGTGAAGAGCACCAATATCTTATTGGATGAAAAATGGGTGGCGAAGGTTTCAGATTTCGGGCTAGCCAGAATTATGCCCATGGGAATGACCTACGTGAACACTGAGGTGAAAGGTAGTATTGGATATTTAGACCCGGAGTGTTACAAACGACATCGTTTGACGGAAAAGTCTGACGTGTACTCCTTTGGGGTGGTGCTCTTGGAGGTATTATCAGGGAGGCCGCCTTTGCTCCGTTGGGAGGAGAAGCAAAAGATGTCACTTGTTAATTGGGCGAAGCATTGTTATGAGAAGGGAACTGATCTGAGTGAGATTGTGGATGCAAAACTCAAGGGTCAGATAGCACCTCAGTGTTTGCACAAATTTGTTGACGTTGCGCTGAGTTGTTTGCTTGAGGATGGGACTCAGCGGCCTTCAATGAACGATGTCGTTAGGGTGTTGGAGTTTGTTCTTCAGCTTCATGATAGTGCTGTTAATGGAGTGGAGGATAGTCGTGGGAATGGGAATTATCAAGATAGTAAACATGAACTGTATATTAGGAGCATTGAATTGTGTATGACAAGCGATGCAAATTCTTTGTGATACATATGTTTTCGCTGAGACTAACGACCCAAAGCGAAGATCAGGTTGTATTCAAGTCCATGGCGATATCTATGTAAATATATATAAAGCACTGATTTAAAGTATTCAGAAGTAGTGTGTATTAATTTAGGAAGATCATACATAGAAATAATTCTAGACATGTCTAATTGTACCTACAATTTTTTTTTTTGTTTTTTTTTTACAACAATTCTTTTTTATGTATTCGAATTATGAAAGTTTGAACTCGCTATTTTAATAAATTTTCCTACCACTTTTCTGATCTATGATTGTAAAGTTGAGAGAAGAGTGTTAAGAGATAGTAATAATAACATGATAAAAAAAAAATAAAAAAAATTCTACGCTCAAGTCCCGACAGAAATGACACAAATGGGCCAATCTAGAAGTGGACCATACTGAATACTTTGCTTCGGCCAAATTTAAAATCATCAAATGCAACCAATTCAAATCACTTTGGTCTCTAATCATCAAATGAGCCAAAATCATCAAATGCGCCTCATTAAAATGTTTTTATTTCTTTTAGTTTTAATTGATCCAGTGACTTCAAAACTATCAAAATCTATATTTTAAAAATTTAAAGGAATGTTGGCGTTATTAAAACCCGCAAATATATTTTTTTTAAATTGGTAATGAAGGCGCCCACTTAACTTAAACATCGTAGTGGTGGAAATACAAATAAAATTTGTATTTTATCAGGAATACAACGCTAACAATATTTAATAATGATCAAATTTTAATTTCGAAAATTTATCACGGACTAAATGCCAAAAAAACATTAACAGGAATCACATACAAAATTTGATAATTTATTAAGATAAAAAAAAATATTTAAGCTATTTAATTTTTATAATTAAGTAAAAATAAATAAAACTAATTAACTAATGTAATAAATACATACACATTTTAGAAAAACTCATAAAATAGACTCCTAGTTGAGATTCATTATTGAGATTCACGTGTACACATAAGTTGTAGTTATTGGTTCACATGTTTAGCGCATTTAATGGGCAATAAGAAGTAGGCGGAGAGGATATAGGCTTGTCCTCCAATAACAAACCAGTTTTATTTATTTTGATTTAAGAAATATTTTTAGGGCATTAATTAAAAGATTTAAAGTTAAATATTTGATTAAAAATTATTTTATCCTCCAATATTTTTTTGTTACATGAGAGAGAGAAAAGTAACAGACAAAAGGAAACTAAAAGCGCACGGTTGGAAACCCTAAAGCATCCTTCAGCAAAATCAGGTGGAGGATCTTGATGTAGCACCAAAGCATCGTCAGAATTAGACATTAACTATGAATTTCTCTGACCATTTAGAACATGATTATATTTCTCTCTAAATGCTCATTATAATTTTACCC
This sequence comes from Amphicarpaea edgeworthii, assembly GCA_014843725.1. Taxonomy (NCBI): domain Eukaryota; kingdom Viridiplantae; phylum Streptophyta; class Magnoliopsida; order Fabales; family Fabaceae; genus Amphicarpaea; species Amphicarpaea edgeworthii. The sequence continues at coordinate 2,060,979 of CM026321.1, read as the reverse complement.
TGTCTCAAAATGTGAAGCATGCAGGAGATATTGTTTAACCATGTAGAAAATAACCATTATTTTTTTTTTTGCTGTTTTAGGGTTATTCCTTTACTTGTTTATTTTAAACTTATTCTTGAGTCATGAGATTGAAGGATAGAACTTAATTATAATTCAACAATGATCCATTATTACTTCACGAGATATAGTTACTAACATGCATATGTTCACAATCTCTCTTCCCGTAAGAGATAGAGTTATTCTTGCAATAACGAAAATTTAGATGGGCAATAATAAAGACATGGCTAGCATACAACACACATATATATATTGTTGGAACGCATTAGCTAGTTGCAACCGTTCCTATTGTATGTTCCACAGTTTTGGGGTTTACCCGGCGGAAGCTGATCAGTTAGCGACCCACAGAAACGATAACCACCTTTGATGATACATTTGTCTTGGTTGACTGCGGGATGATTAGGATCAGCTGTTTTAGAAGTGACCTTAGGATTGTTTGCAACAAGCATTCTGTGGAAGTGGGAGCTGGAGATTGTGGGAAGAAGCTGTTGCGACTGCGAGTCAGAGTCTAAGTAGTGATGATGGAGCAAAATAATATTGGTGGCAATGGACTTGGACAGATCTAGATCAGCTGCAACGCTGAGATGTGCCTGCAGCAGGACCAATATTACCATAAGAAAAGGGGTTGATGCCAGCTTCTTCTTCATGCCTGCTACCAAACTTTAGACAGATTTTTTTCCCACACTTTATAATTAATAATATCCACCATTCATATCACATAGTGTATATAGACTAGTCCCATTTACAGCTGCACGTATATTAGCGTCGGCAGTAGCAAATTATTATTCATGCAGAATACATCTTTGCTTTAATATATATATATATATTTAAGTGTCATTTTTCTTATTTTTTATTTTAATGATAATGATATTCTTTCCCAATTACTAAAATATTTTTTATTATTATTTAACTTGAATTTTACAATTTTAAGGGTTAATTATAGTATGGTTAGTTTTATGCGATATAAAATCTTGATTATATTGATATAATTTTGTCAATGTTTTATTTTTATCCAAAAGAAGAAAATTAATTTGTGATATATTTTAATTCATTATTTGCTAAATATAGATAATAGTTATATTTATATATATATATATATATATATATATATATATATATATATATATATATATATTACATATGCTTGAGAATATATCTAATATAATGACCAAAAAAAATGTAATAACATTATAATTCTTCAAGTAACTGTCATATGTATATCTATACTTGAAACACCTAAAATATATAAAATAAAATTGATTAATTTATTAAATAGAGTAAACATTCTCCGAGCCGATTAACCTGTCAGAATCCTTACTCCCAGAGCTTGTGGTGTTGAATCCAGTGCTGTTGCTATAATCCGAAAGTTGTATACTACTATGGGTACTGCTAAACATGTCCTCACTATCTTCATAATCCCCACCACTCACCACCAAAGGCACCACTCCATTGACAGCACTATCCTGAAGCTGCAGAACAAAGTCCAAGACCCCAACTACGTCGTTCATGGAAGGTCGCTGAGTCCCATCCTCAAGCAAACAGCCCAATGCAACCTCACCAAATCTGTGCAAACACTGGGGTGCTATCTGGCCCTTCAGTGCTGGATCCACAATCTCACCCAGAGAACCCTTCTCATAGAGATGCTTCGCCCAATCAACAAGTGACACCTGTTGCTTCTCCACCGTACGGACCAAAGGTTGCCTCCCAGACAATACCTCTAACAGCACCACCCCAAACGAGTACACGTCAGATTTCTCCGTCAAACGCTGCCGTTTGTAATACTCCGGGTCTAGATATCCAACACTGCCTTTCACCTGAGTGCTCACATGGCTCATTGAAGAGCCCGTGGGTCCTATTCTGGATAACCCGAAGTCTGAAACCTTGGCCACCCATTTTTCATTCAATAAGATATTGGTGCTTTTCACGTCACGGTGGATGATCATGTGCTTTGCTCCTGTATGCAGATAGTGCAGCCCTCGTGCAGCACCTATGCATATCTGAAGCCTTTGCTTCCACGAGAGCGGAGGATTATCGCTATCCGTGCCGTAGAGATGGTCGCGGAGGGTTCCGCGATCCATGAACTCGTAAACGAGTATCATCTCGTTGCTCTCGTAGCAGTAACCGATGAGTGAAACGAGATGGAGATGACGAAGTTGAGACAGCATTTCGATCTCGTTCATGAACTCGTTCAGACCTTGCCGAGAACCCGGTTTGAGTCGTTTGATCGCGACGGGTATTGAACCGTTGTCAGTGTAGCCTTTGTACACGTCGCCGAAGCCTCCCACTCCAACCACGAAGAGTTCATCAAAGTTATTGGTGGCAGCTTTGATTTCTGAGATTGAGAAGTGGCGGCAGAGGTTGGTTGGCAGCGATTGAGAAGTTCCGTCTTTTTTGTTGGAACCATTGTCGACGGCGACGTTCTTCTTGCGTTTGATGAGGAAGAAAGCCACAATAAGGGAGAGTACAACGACACCGGAAACTGCAACTGCCACGGCGACAAGGGTTCTTTTGGTGCCGTTTCTTTTCTTGTTTGAGTTTTGAACGGGATCTTTCTGGGTTTGTGGACGAGTATTTGGGTTCGGTCCAGCGAGACTACCTGTAGTATTGCTGATTTTGAAGAGTTCAATTGCGTTGAGTTGTGCTTCCTTCATGAAGCTATGAGGGTGAGGATGCATTTTCAGTGAAAGAATTGGGCTTTCCTGATTCTCTGGGATGAAGACTGCGTAGTCTTTAACCACTGGTACACCCTTCCGGTTATCGGTCCATAAGAGAACGTCTGCGCTATCAGTAGCCAACTGATCCTGAATGAAGATGTAGAATCTCATGTAACCAGCCTGGAGAATGAACGGGTTAAGCTCGCAAAAGTGTAACCTTATCAAGTAGGTGAAGCCAGAATGAACGGGAAGCAGCCATGTGAGGTTGAACTTCATGTTCATAGAGGCATCCGGTCCCATATTCCTTAAGGTTCGGTACACTTGGTCTGGCGCCGTGTAGTTTGGGGTCTTAGTGAAGCTGAGGTTAACTGTATTCCCAAAATCAACAGAAGGTGCACCTTGACTATGCATGTATGTGTCATCCGGATGCCAGGTCCTGAGCATTCCCGTGTCCTCTGAGGGGAGGATTTGTTTTCCTGCAACGGTTAAACGGTACATTGTCTCGAGTGCAAGGTTGTTTTCTATGCGGTATTGGTATTGGGTTGTGGTGCCAACAAGTGGAGGAAATCCAGTGTACTCGTTTGGATTGGTGTAGTAGAGATAAGGGGGCATTGAAATAATCTCGATTGCATTGATGAAAGCATACGAATCTGTGTTGCCTGGAATGAAAGTTATGTTGAGTTCATGCTTCTCACCGTCTGGGAGGTTGATGCAATACTCTCTGAACAAGATGTCTTCAAGGTCGTCATCAGCATCGGCGTTGAGGGAAGCATTGAAATATTGAAGGAGAGTGTAAGGGCCTGCTTTGACTGAGAAATAGGCTTTGGAGCGATCAAAGTTTTGCTGGTACGAAGTTGAGTAGAAGAAGAGGCGAAGAAACTTTGGGCCTGCGGTGCTGACGGGGAATGAGTAAGTGAATTGGGAGTGAGAGAGACGAGCTGTGGTGTAAGGACTCTGTTGGGTATATGGTGAGAATGCAGAAGCAGCAACTGAGTCGTGGCTTTCGGAGAGGAATTTGATGTCTGCAGTCCAATTCCGACCATCGAGGGTGGAGAAGTTGGTGGATGAGCCACAGTTGATGCTCGATAGATCAACGGGACGATAAATAACATCTGCTGTTGAAAGGTAAGGGGGGACGAGACAACACAACAAGAAGATTGTTCCTAAAGCAATTCGTGTCCCACTTGTGTCCATCGATATGGAAGCAATACACAGTAACAAAAAAGAGAGCTCAAAATAGTTTGTGCAAATTGCTCAGTGTTACGAATTCGTATAGTAAGAATTATTATATATCATTTTTTTTAATAAATCATTAACAATTAACATTTAAATCAAAAGTCTAGGCAGGGAACCACGACGCCTACGACGCTTTTGATTTATTTAATTTTGTTTTGGACTGGCTGCGACCAGTCAATGTACTTGTGGAAATTTCAGCCACAGCAAAAATATCTTGATTGTTTTTTGCTCTTGCGCTATTTAAATATTAAACGATTAACATATATTTATATATATATATATATATATATATATATATAGGGGACTTTGTGCATTTGTGAGAATAAACAGATATTTTTATTTATTAGATTAAATTAAATGATAAAAATTAAGACAATTTTTTAATAATTAATATACACCAATTTCATTTGATTTATGAAAAAAAAAAACTTGCAACCTAAACCTAGGCCCTAAATCCTAAACAAACAAACAATGTTTTATCTTTTGTGATAAATGTGTTTTTTCAATACAAGAAAATTTTCTCCAATTTCAGAATGTGAAACAGTTGATTTGTTTAAGGTTTAAGGCGTGTAGAATTTAAAGTGTAAGATTTAAGACCCCTATAAAACAAATGAGAGGGAGAGTGAAATAGTTTTTTTTTTTTTTTAAATTTTGGATGCAATAATGAGGGGAAGGAGAAAGTTTTTTTTTTTTTTTTTAATTTGATATATATTACTTGTTTTTTTATAGCATCCAAGATGGGTTGTTTGTTAAGCATTGGTATGGGAAAGCATCATACTTGCCAAACATTTGCCTTTTGTGGGATAATAAATATTTGTTACTTGTGAAACATAATACTTATTTAAGTAACATTGCTTTTTATTTTTTTTTGCATGAAAATAATAAAAAAATATATTATGTTTTGTTCTTTAATAAAACTTTTCTTTTACACAATTAGGCCAACTTGTTAAATTTTTTTTTACACTAATTGTTGAAAGTTTTATAATTTTTACACTAGCTATTTTTAGGTTGTATTTTTTTTAAGCCTATTGAACTATTTTTTTTAATTATGAAAGTTGTAGCTATAATTAGTTTTAATTGAACTAAAATATTTACTAGATGCTGAAGTAATATTTACTAGCCATTTAATTTTTTTATATATATAAATATGATACATTTCAATAATTTTTTTACATAACTAAAAATTTTCAAATTTCTCTCATTTTCACTCTAAAAAATTCTCAACTTTTTTCATTTGTTTTCATTCAATGGATCCAAATCAAAATTCATTCGATGTGAATCCGTGGTTTAATTATATATCAAATTTTTAACCTCCCATAAATCCAAATTTTCAAAATTCTTCATGAGTGATACACATCAAATTTATTGATAAGATAAATCAACAAGTTTCAAATTAGAAAGTGTATGGAACATATTGAGGAAACAACCTAAATGATTGGTACAATTTGAAGAATCTAGCAAGAAATCAAAGACTTCTGCTTTTGGAGCTTACACATCCTCTTTTAATCCAGATACGCAGTCAAATTACGAACCATTATCAACTACTATGGAACGACCAATTGGGACAAAAGTAGTAAAGAGTAAGGCACAATCAAAAAGTAAGAAAAAATATTCTCATGTTAATCTTACACGTATGGAAGAGGTTTTGAAGAGCAAAGCAAAAATATTATAAAACATTGCATGTTCCAAAGATGAATGCAATAGATTGAGGGAGATAGAGATTCTCTCTACAAGGAAAATAGTGATACGACTGATATTCATTTACAAATTTATGAGAGGTTGTGTAAAAAAATAATAGAAAAATATGAACTTAGATAATTAAGTAGATTTTAATTATATAATTGTTATCATCTATTAGATTTTAATTATGTAAATTTTAATTATGGAATATTTATTAATTATTTTGATTATGTTTTATTTTATTTTATTTTTAATTATCTAATATTTGTAAAAAGATTAGTCATTGTAAAAAAAAATATATTTTAGTTATGTATATATTTTTATTTATGTGAGATTAAATATATTTTATCATTTTAAATAAATATATTTTAGTTATGTGTATATTTTTTTTATTATGTTAAAAAATATTTTACATATTTCTAGTTTGTAAAAATAAATTATTAAAAAATTATAAGGATTCTTTTAAAAAAAATTAATGATTTGAGTTTGTTTTTAAAATTGTTTTTAAAAACAACTTTTAAAAGATCGCACTATTGGAAAGATTTAAAGATTAATGGTACTTGTATTGATTAGAATAAAAATAAGTGATGTATAAATATGGGTGAAGCAACAAAAATGTGTTGTACCAATGTGAATGCTTTGAAAAATCATGTAACTTTATATAAATTTGTGCAACTGGTCGGAATAAACCATTATTTTCTCTCATCTCCTTTAGTTTTCTTTGTTCTTCAGCATTTATCTTATCCTTTCACAATGGTGATGTCCATGTGGAAGGTTAAGGCTTTAATGAATATTCAAGGGTGTTCCTGTTCTAAAATGCGATTAATGAATGCCCCCACCATATTAATTGAAAAGAAAACTGCAGGAAGCTACACGGAAGTTATCTGTGACCATCCCAACTTCCATAATGAATGAACAAAGCTGTCCTAATTGACCAATATTTGATTTGACATATGCTTAATGAATGTCGGGATACCAAAGCAATATGTAGTGGAAAAGACCAAATACGAAGTTGCATGGTGCAATGACAGACCCATGGTGGCTTTGCATGAAGGTGGGCTGAAAGCTGCAACCCACACCCATCTCACTCCCAATGCACTTACTCATTCCCTATCACTGCAGGCCCAAAGTTCATTCGCCTCTTCTTCTACTTAACTTCATACTAAAACTTTCATCGGCCCAAAACTTAATTCTCAGTCAATGTTTTAGCCCATACTAATGCTTCTTTTCCTCCGTATATATAGAATAATTCTCTACCATTCAACAAATATGCATTTTTGACAACGCACAACGCTTTTGCCTATGATAGGGAGCCATCTCTGATCTCACACAGGTGTGCCTCGAGTAACTTTCACCCACCAGGAAGACAGTACGTGTCACCCAACATGCAGCTAAACGTACGCTAGCTATTCAATACTACTGTACTAATTATAGCTTAATTAATATCATTATTCTTCTAATGCTTTGGTTCTCATAAGCAATGTTTAACCCACCCTAATTGTTATAATTTGTAGAATGTAGTGCGGGGACTAATGCTAGATACATATGATTTTGACGGAGATGTGTGGTTATGCCATTCATTTGAAGGCAAATGCCATGACTTCACTGCTTTTGTACGTAAAATCATTCTCTCAATTAAGGTATTTAGTCACACAGGCAATGCGTGCTCTCTCCACACACACATCCCTTTTTTCTTTTCTTTTTTTGTAGACTTCGACGTACTGACAAGTCCATATTTATTTACGCATACCTCACTTTTGGAGAAATATTCTGATTTTTTTAATAGGAGTTTTGATTTTTAATATGTCAATAATAATAATTACTTATTTGACACATTCTTTATTTTTATTTTTATTTTTTGTCATACCTACATTTATGGGGAGAAACTAAAATTCAATTCATATTAATGAAATATATATTTAAGTAAAAGATAAACGAAGAAATTATTTTATTTTAAAAACTCATAATATTTATAAATATTAATTATCAATTTCACACATAATTTAGGACAATTTTAATGCTACAAATATCTGCTTTTTTTATTATCATAAATTGGTTAATTGGGTGTTATAAAAAAAGACACGAGAGAGTATAATATAATAACAAGAAAAAGAGGAAAAAATAATAAATATGAATATGTTTAAAGTAAAAAATAAATAAAAATCTACCAATTATCATTACTCTCATCTCATCCATTATTATGCAAGATGATATATAGCTACTGGCTTCGTTAATCGAAACAAGAAATTCAAATATATATTATATATGAAGGAGCATGACACAATCTCTTCCCTAAAATATTTCATTTCAAGGGATCGAGATATTCTTACAATAACGAAAGCAAATAATATACATAGCACGTACGTACAAGGAGACTGGAGGAGGCAGCAAAAGCATTAGAACACACATGACGAGACCCCCAATTCTTGGAAACTCAACAAGACGTCCTATCGAAGATACCCCTACGGACACAACGACTCTGAGGGCCAGTTCGAGGGGGCAAACAACTACTATACTTTCTGGTGCTTTTAAGGTCGGGGTTACAGAAAGGTTTACTATCCTTATTTGTTTTACCGGTTTGAAATTGTGAAAGGCCAGCGAGGGAGGTGGTGATGGTGGGGAACTGCCAGTCCAACTCCAAGTGGCGGGCGATGAGGCAGTCGTGTACGGAGCCACCGCAGACAGAAGTCGTATCATTGATCTTTACCTGATCTGCGTTACTAAGAAATGCATAGATCAAAATTACCACGAACCACGTCATCAGAGCAGGGGTTGCTGCTCGCTTCATTTCAGCTCTTCTGCACCGACAACAGTAGAGAGAGAGACACAGATGTTTTCTAACAAAAACGGGACTATGTCTAATTGTCTATACTCCATATTACATACATCCTCCCCTTAATATACTATTACTGCGTCGGCAGCTGGCTCTTATTTAATTTTCTTTAAATGCTTAATAATTTTCGCCTTTCACATGTGCTGTGGACCCCCAACCCAGTACCCACATGTGCAGTGGGGTTATATAAAGAGCATGATTGGAAGTTTGGAACTTTTAGTTTTGTTCAAAAACTTTCTTGAAATTTAGTTTTTTTTTTATCCGCAAAATCTTAATTTTGTTGAAAATATAAGTGAGGAATTTTGAACATGCGATTTATTCTTTTCTATTTTCTCTTTACTTTTTCCTGTCACCTAACTAATCTTATATTTTCTTTTTTTAAATTTAGTAAAAGGTATTATTTAAAAAAAAAAAAACAAATACTCACTTTACAGTAAAAATTAAGATTTGTTTAATCAAGATTGAGGGATTTACTTGTTTTTTTTTTTAAAAAAAATTAAAGAAGAAGAAGAATGCCTCTTAAAATGGTAACTGAATATATTTTTTCCAATTTTAATCTAAAGTTTTATGAAGCCTTTTAGGCTAGTATATCTTAATCTTAGTGTATATTACATTATATTTACATTATTTAGTGTATGTGTTTGTGTATTATTGGTTTATTATGTTTGAGAATATAATTGAAATTTGTTTGCACTGTGATTCATTGCCTCATTGGGGATCGTTATTTATTTTATACTGTATAGTATAATTTCTCAAGCTAGCCTTGACAATTAAAATATTTTGTGTGTTATTCAGACCTTTTATTCTCCCAAATAATACTTCCTTTTGAGAATTTTTGTTTAATTTAATGAAATTTGTCTTCTTTTCTTCTTTCTTTCTCTTTTAATTATGTTTTATTTGGCTTATAAAAAATAAATAGTCTTATTTGTACCTAAGGCAATTTTAGGCCCAACGCAAGTTGCATAGGTTCTAGGTTACCATAGGTTGAATAAAGAATGAGTCGAGCAAAGCCACGTATATACAGACAGAGACGGAGCTAGAATTTAGATTCAGGGGACAAGACAAAAAAAAAAAACGTATATAAGAAATTTAATATTATATATATTTATATTATTGTTAAAATAAAAATATACACTTGGATGGTGTATAAGCGGTATACAAGCGCATATTAAGCGGTAATAAAAACTTAGTTGGATCACCTAACTTGTAAATAGTTTATTTATATTATATATAACTAAAAAATTAGATAAACTCAGTTTTTAGAATTCTCTAAAATTAGAGCAAGTCTCAAGACTCTTTCGGCCTTTATACAAGTATTATTGAACTATGGAAGATCTTTACATCGACATGTAATTTAAACATATTTTTGTGTATATAAATACAATCTTTACTCGCTATTATTCAGCGTAAAAATAATCTTTACTAGTTAATTAGGGGTGTATTGGATTAAGATTGTTTGGAATTTTAATGATTTTTTTTTTAGTAAAAATGTATTGAGGTATTCAATCAAAATAGTTAAATAATAAAAAGAATCTTATAATATTTAATCAATATTATTAAGATTTTTTTAAGAGTGCAACAAAATTATGTAGTATTCGATTGAATTTTGAATAACTTCAAAAAAATTATTTGAAAATTATAGAGATTTTGTGAATTCTTTTCTTAATTGTATTTTATGAACTTTTTAGTTGACCATATAAATAACAAACCCAACAAACAATTTCATTCCATTACAAAAGATTTTTTTTTTTCTCATCATAGACTTTTTTAGTTCATTCTATCTGTTTTGAAGGCAGTGATATAATCTCTCACTCACATCACATTTGTTTCAAATAATACCCAAATCACTATCTCATTCCTCTTTAGATTCATAAATTTCTAATAAAATGAAAATCTTTATAAGAAAAGTAGATCTAAACCTGAAAAATAATGAAGTTAAAGTTTTAGAAAACTTTTTTAAACAATCAAGTTAATAAAAAAAATGTTTGGAATATTATAAAAAAAATTTCAAATCTATTCATATTTATTTTGTATATTCTTCAAGTTAAGCAAATGATTAATATTTTGATTGTCTTTTTTGTTGAATTATTTGATTTATATTTTGATAACATTGTTAATTTTATGAGTTAAATGAAATATTTTATATTTTTGACTAATGTTTTGTTATTATTTTTTGCTACCACTTTATGAAAATTTATAAAAAAAGATATCTTAAAATGCATTAGTAGTTTATAACTTTGATTTGAAATTCATGTATGTTATTAACAGGTGAGAGGGTTTAGTTCATGATTACTTATGATTAGTTTTTTCAAATACACTCTTATTGTCTTATGTTTAATAGTTTTGAATTTTTTTTTTTTAAATCCACATAGTCTTTTCAAATCTTATAAATATTTTCAAATCCTATATTCTAAATCCATTAAATCCAAACTATAAAATCTTAATCACAAAAGTTTTTTAAAAAAAATTTTAAGACTTTTTTATGTAAAAAAAGTTTTTTTAAAATCATGATCCAATTAATCCCCTAAATTAACTTTTATTGCATTGTATATACTTAATTTGCATAAAGTTAACTATATCTGCTATCCCCTCCTACTCTATGCAAAACCTATGGATCCCAGAGGGAATTTGCAATAAAATTGATTCTAGGTTAAGGTGCTTCATCTGGGGAGGAAATCACAATCATTGGGTAGATTGGTCTACGATCTCTAAAACTCGTGCCAAAGGAGGTTTGGGCATTCGTCGATGTCGCCAAGCTAACATTTCCCTACTTGGCAAGCATGTGTGGGATCTTTTGCACGGCAAGGATAAGTTATGGGTTCGTTTACTATATGCAAAATATATTGGCCAAAAGAATATTCTTCACCTTAAGAATTCCACAAGCAGCTCGTATGTTTGGTCCTCTATCATGAAAGCCTTATCTAATCTCAAGCAAGGTTTCACGTTTAGAATTAGAGACGGGGATTGCTCCTTTTGGTTTGATCCTTGGTTAGAGGAAGGACCATTGTATGGCATGGTAGATGAGGTCCATGAAAGGGACATGCAATTACGTGTTAAGGATGTCTATTTTGATGGCTATTGACACTTTGACGTCCTTACTACAACCTTGCCCCAAGACATTCGGAACACCCTTCCGTACTTGTTTTTTAATCCTTCTATGCCAGATATTATTAAGTGAAGTGCATCTAGCTCGGGAAGGTATGATACCAAGTTCGCCTATGCGTGGTTGAGCCGAGAGCCTGCTTTTCATCTTACTGTCTTTGAGTTACAGTCGTGGGTGTGGAAGTCCAAGCTACCTGAGAATGTTAAACACTTTATTTGGCTTACCTATAAAGAGAGTCTTCCTACTAACTCTTTCCACTTCATGCGGCATATTACTATTGATTCTTCTTATTGCAAGTGTGGAGATGCCAATGAAACATGGATTCACATCCTTCACGATTGTCCTTATGTATGTAAGGTGTGGCAATACATCCAGTTATAGTATGGTCTTGATTTCTTCATTGATGATGCTGCATACTGGCTCAGAAGTAACATTCAAGGAAATTTTCAGCTCTTATTCAAAGATCACTTCTTGAATGATCGGCGTGCGAGGAATGAGGTGGTTTTTAACGATATAGTTTGGCAGGTGGTATATGCATAACTAGATAAGTTCTCTTCTACATCTAGCCAAAGGGACAAGCTCCACCAGCTTGACCAACTCATCCTTAACACATAGGATACTGGTTAACTGGGAACCTCCTCCGCAAAACTACATCAAGATCAATACGGATGGTAGTTCCTTTGGTAATCCTGGCTTGTCAGGTTTTGGTGGCGTTCTACGAGATTTTGCAGGCAATTGGATCACGGGTTATATGGACAATTGTTATTTTACTTCAAACACCACCGCTATAAAACTGTATGCTATTTTCCATGACATTAAACTTGTTCACACAAAAGGTTTCTCTAATGTTGTTTGTGAGACGGATTCCACCACTTCTCTGAAATTCATCATTGAGGGGCTCGACGTTGTTCATCCTCATGCAGGTGTGGTTTCGGCCATTCGTGATTACGTATAACTACCTTGGAATATTAGTTTCAAGCATACGCTTAGGCAAGAAAATAATGTGGCAGACATTCTTGCTAAGTCAGGAGCCAAATCCTCCTCCCCGTTTATTTTATTAAATTCTTGTCCAGCTTCAGTTTCGAATTACTTAATTGTTGATGGCTCAGGGTACTTTCTTTTATAGGTCTTAGTGTCATTTTTTAATTTCTTTATTGATAAAAAAAAAAAAAAAAGTTAACTAATACTTACAGGGCATTCAAGACCATGACAAGTTTGGATATAATGCATAGAAAAAGCGAATTCTCGATCTTTATGATTGATTTCTTGTTTTCATTGAATATAACTAACATGTTTTCAAACAGGATTTAATAATAACAAAAAAATTATAATAAATATCATAAAATACAATAAATCATTAGATAAAAATTTTAATATCAATAAATTAATAACACTAACATAAGTAATTTTAACGATTAAACATTTCTATTTTTTTTATATTAGAATGAAGGGGCCAAAAAATTTTTTTATCTAGCAATATCATTGTATTTCAAAAGTTTGGGAGTGACCATGGTCCTGTAGTCACCCCTCCCTCCGCCTCTGCGTACAGTACGTCCTTTATCTTTCTTTTGTTTCGTGTTGAAAAATAGTGAAATAAACAACAAAATACAATGATATATTTTATTTTATTTTAATTTAAAATTTTCATTTTAGTTCGCTTTTATTTCATTTTACTGAAGTGAAAACTTCACTGTAGATCCGGCAATTCCATAATCTATCACACATTTAATAAAATAATAATAAAAATAAAATAAATAAAATTTGTGATTTAAAATTTAACAATACTTGAAGAAAGAATATGTATTACAGTATAGGAAAACTATAAAAAAATCCAAAAGATTCGAGATGCTTGAACAGCTTGATGAACATAATTTTATTTTATAATAGTACCTCTTTTTTTCCCTATAAAGCATAACCAACCCAAATTGTAGAGTCAAGACAAAAGTCCTCATTATTGAGATTCACATGTGTACATAACTCCAAGTTATTGAGTTGACATGCAATTTTAGGAGTAGTGACATTCATCCACTCGATTTTGGCATGGATTGGAGAGGAAATATGAGAGAGACAAAGGAAAAAAAAAAGTAGAAAAAAGTGGTCTTATTACTTGAAGAGAGTGTATTACAGTGGGAATGAATCCTCCAAGGTGTAATCTTTATTTGAATCTTTTCATGTGAAAATATTTATCATTAAAATCTCTGGTTTTTTTTTTAAATATTTAATCTTTCTTTCTCTTATTTTTAATTAAAGATTAAAATTCTATACGATAAAAAATATCACATGAAAAGATTCTTACACGTATTACAGTGTAGGAAAACTAAAAGAAAAATTCAAAAAGACTCAAGGTGCTTGAATCTCAATAATCATTATATTTAAGGTTGATTTTTATTTAACGTAGTTAATAATTATTTAAATAAAATTAATTAATTAAATTATTTTATTAATAACATTTTTTTAAAGTTATCCTTTAGTTTAATAAGTTAATTTAAATAAAAAAATATATAAATTTTAACAAAATTAAGATTTAAATCTATTTTTTTAATTTTTAAATACCAAAGTAATAACTAAATTAGTAATCCGATCAATAATAATTATTGAATATTATATATAATTTTATTTATTATCATATATTTATTTATTATTTTTTTGTTCTCAAATAAAATTTAATTATTTAAATAAAAGTAAATAAATTGAGTGATTTATAAAATAAAAAATAAAATATATAAAAAAATATAATTAATAATAAAAGATGTTAAAAAATAAATGAAAAATAAATTAATTAATTTCTAATTATATAATTTTAATCATATTTTTTTATTTTTAGTCTTTTAATTTTTTCATATGTTAGATTGAAATTACCATAATAACAAAAATCTTAAACCCTTAACAAATGCAAAACCTTCCATGCCACATTCATTAAGTACAATACCCAAAACTCATGCGAGATAGGGAAGTATTTGGTATTTTTCATGGGAGAAATAAAAGTAATTATCATCTCTTAATAAAGAGGAGCAAAACTAAATGACTTCTCTCCTCATGTCATGTGGGACCAGTCTCTAATTAACGGGAGAAAAGACATAAAGTGACATATTTTATTTATTAACTCATGATCAACAAGCGAAAGAAATGAATTCAAGCATAGCAAGAGTACCACTTCCTTTTGTAGTGGCCCACGAGTCTCTCGAAAACGGTGCCATTAACTTAATGTGAAAAATCGTAAAAACCTGATATGCACAATTATGAAGTAATAAAATATTGAATTCACAATTATTACTTTTTGGGTTAAGAATTATCACCGTTAATGTATAAAATAAAATAACTAGAAAAAAGATTTAGATTCATTTTTTAAAGATCTGAAGTCAGATTCAAACAATTACATAAAATAAAAAATTAATAAAATTTAGATTTGAAAATTCCATGACCAGCCCTTTAATAATTCAAAATTTTTAGTCCTATTTTTAATGAGTGATAAATTAATCTAAAATAATCTTAATTCTATTTTAAGTAACGAAGACAAGAACAAAAATTTTAGGAAGGCAAGCAGGGCTCTAACCCCTTCCTTTCATTCCCTTGTATATATATATATAATAAAAATATTAATTAAAAAAAATATTAAAAAAATGAATTTTTAAATTAATATTTATTTAATTTTTTTTGTTAATATATCATATCTTAATTATATATATATATATATATAATTAATAATAAATATTTAATTTAATTATATTTTTATTTTATTTTTGATAAATTTTACTCTCTTAACAATAAGAGTAAAACTATGAATTCTAATTCATAGAAACCGACTATAGCCTCCGTCGTTGAAGAAGACGATCGTGAAGTGTCTCCCATCGAGGAGGTTTGTTTGACGGTGGCCAACACCACTAACTACCCTAACCAGCTGGTATACATAGATAAAGATTTGGATTTAAACTAATTATAATAAAAATTATTAAAAATAAAATAAAGATTTGAATTGAAGCTAATAAAAAATAAAAAATATAAGATTCTAATTAAACTAAATCAATAACATGTGACATATAGTTATGTATTTTTTTTTTAATATCTAATTATTTCCATGTTTCTAACTTCAACACTTAAAGCTATTAAACATATTTCTCCTTTGTTTGATATCTTAAAATTTAATAGATAACCTTAAAATATAAAAATACTAAAAATATAGCCGATTCAAAAAATAATTAAAAAATAATACAAATGAAAGATTCATTAAACTTAATAATATGCCATACTTCCTGAATGAAATGTCATGAAATATGTAAATGCAACGCATCAACTACGCCCCCATGCGAGGTGTCCCCGAAGAGGTGCACCCGAATTCAAGCATAGTACGAGTACTGCTTTCCTTTGTATTATTGTCCAACGAGTCGTTACGCTACGTGATTCTCGTAGGTGTCGCAAAAGGGTTTTTAATGAGTTATTTATTTATTTTTATTTTTTTTATCATTGCATAAATGATATCACGTTGCTTTTATAAGCATTATTATTGTTTGGATAAACAACTCATATTCTATGAACTTGCATTTTTATGTATATTTAAATTTTTTTTTATCAAAAACATCACTTCAATGATAAAGTTGTTAAGATAAATGTTTAATTTAATTTTATAAGTTTTATAATACTTGAAAAAATATTATTTCCTTGGATACATTAGTTCAAGAACTAGACGTCCAATTGATCCAAGTCAATAACTAGATTGAACATGGACGTAATTCAATTCTAAACTGATGATTTAACAACTTGATTGACTCCACTAGTTAGACACTTTTTTTTTTAATTAATAAATAACATTATTTATAGAAAATTCAATTTATACTTTTTATTAGGTTAGATTTAATTTTATTTTTATCAAATATAACCGTATTTTAAAATTTAAAATTAATATTTTACTTCTAATTTAATTTTTTTTTCACTTATATAATTATATACAAATTAAATTTGTATTTATTTTATTTCAACTAATATATTTATTGATTTTAAAAATGATTATTATTTATAAAACAATAAATAGATAAAAAAATTATACTGTCTAAATAAATTAGATTTTTCTAATTATATTAATTTCATTGAATTTATTTTTATATTTATTACTATTGTCTTACAACTTTGGAAAAGTATGTGTTTTTTTTTATTACATAGTAAAAATATATTTTAATAATGATCAATTATGAATACATTTTCAAAAATTATAACTATATTTTTAAATTTATTAATTTTATTAAATTTTAAATTTTTAACCATAAAAATTTGTAAATTATAATTATTTTATAATATAAATTAAGTCATGTGAATTAATTTATAACTCATTAAATTAATTTTTGATTCAGTGATGTGATATTTTGATAAAATCAAATCAATTGTCAATTTAAATTTAATAATATTAATTTATGAAAAGTAAGGTTATTTGAACTTCAATGATTTATTTAATATTTTTATTAGAGATGCTATGATCTATTTAAACACTTTTATTAAACTAAAAGACTAAATTAATCTTAAATTATATTATCTATTCACTGGTAAGATATATATTTTATATGAAAATAATTATTTATGATATTATGTATGATATTTTATATTTAAATAAGAGAAGAAAAATAAAATAAAAAATGTGCGTAGACTTGAAGTCTGCGCTTGAATATAAAAATATATACAGTCACAAGCCGCCCTGCACGACGAGTAAGTAGTAACAGAAATCTTGATAATAAAAATATATCCATTGGTTGATTTATCGCGTTTCATCTTTTGGTTCTGCTTTTGTGCTGTTTCGTTACGGCTTACCGATGGACACTAGTGGGACACGAATTGCGTTAGGAACCACCATACTCCTGTTGTTGTGCTTGTGCCTCCCTTACCTTTCCACAGCAAACGATATCTATGGTCCCGTTGATCTATTGAGCATCAACTGTGGCTTATCCACCGACTTACCCACTCGCGATGGTCGGAATTGGACCGGAGACAGCAAATTCCTCTCCGAAAGAGGGGACTCAGTTAATGCAACGGCACTCACACCAACTACCATAGATGGTCCTTACGCCTCTGCTCGCCTCTCTTACTCCCAATTCACTTACTCATTCCCTGTCACCCCAGGCACCCCAAAGTTCCTTCGCCTCTTCTTCTACTCAACTTCGTACCAAAACTTTGATAGCCCCCCCAAAGCCTATTTCTCTGTCAAATCTGGCCCATACACCCTCCTTCAAAATTTCAATGCCTCCCTCAATGCCTATGTTAGCTCTGTTGAAGATCCTGGCCTCCCCGACATTTTGTACAGAGAGTATTGCATCAACCTCCAAGATGGTGAGAAGCAGCTCAACATAACCTTCATTCCAAGCACCGCAGATTCCTACGCTTTCATCAATGGAATCGAGATTGTTTCAATGCCCCCTTTTCTATACTACACCAGACCTGACGTCGACAGCACTGGATCACCGGAAATTGTCGGAAGAACAGCATATTATCCTATTGAAAATAACTCAGCTCTCCAGACTATGTACCGCTTAACCGTTGGAATAGAAATCCCCCCCTCAGAAGACACCGGTATGCTCAGGATATGGAGTCCCGATGAGAGATACCTACCTATTATATCTTCATCATCTGTTGATTATGGGCGAGATACTAAGCTGACCTTCACTACTATGACTCCTAACTACACGGCACCAGACAAAGTGTACCGAACCTTAAGGAATATAGGGACCAATCCCTCTTTCAACAGGGGGTTCAACCTCACATGGCTGCTTCCCGTTGATTCTGGCTTCACCTACTTTCTAAGGTTACACTTTTGCCAGCTTGACTCGAAAGTTAATAAGGTTGGTGACCTGAGATTCTTCATCTACGTAGAGGATCAGTTGGCTACCGATTCGGCTGACGTTCTCTTGTGGACCGATAACCAGAGGGGTGTACCAGTGGTTAGAGACTACGTAGTTCTAATCCCAGGGAATCACATCAAACTAAACCTTTCACTGAAAATTCATCCACACCCTGCAAGCAGTTTCCAGGACGCGGCACTTAACGGAATTGAACTCTTCAAAATCAACGACTCAGAAGGTAGTCTTGCTGGACCCAACCCAGCAGATCCTCGTCCACAAACCCCCGAGGGTTCCTTGCAAAGCTCAAACAAGAAAAGCAGCGGCTCCATGAAAACCGTTGCCGCCGTCGCAGGTGCAGTTTCCGGTGTCGCTTTGCTCTCCCTTATCCTCGCTTTCTTCCTCATCAAACGCAAGAAGAATGTCGCCATCGACGATAAAAAAGATGGAACTTCTCGTGCTGGTGGCTCGTCATCGCTACCAACCAATCTCTGCCGCCACTTCTCAATCGCAGAAATCAGAGCCGCCACTAACAACTTCGACGAACTCTTCGAGGTTGGCGTGGGAGGCTTCGGCAACGTGTACAAAGGCTACATCGACGACGGTTCAACATGTGTCGCAATCAAAAGGCTCAAACCGGGTTCTCAGCAAGGTGAGCAGGAGTTCGTGAACGAAATTGAAATGCTGTCTCGACTTCGTCATCTCAATCTTGTTTCCCTCATCGGTTACTGTTACGAGAGCAATGAGATGATACTCGTTTACGATTTCATGGATCGTGGAACCCTCCGTGAACATCTCTACGACACTGATAACCCTTCCCTCTCATGGAAGCAAAGGCTCCAAATATGCATAGGTTCTGCACGAGGACTGCACTATCTTCATACAGGTGCGAAACACATGATCATCCACCGCGACGTGAAGAGCACCAATATCTTATTGGATGAAAAATGGGTGGCCAAGGTTTCAGATTTCGGGTTATCCCGAATTGGGCCCATAGGTTCTTCAATGACCCATGTGAGCACTCAGGTGAAAGGTAGCATTGGATATTTAGATCCGGAGTATTACAAACGACAGCGTTTGACAGAGAAGTCTGACGTGTACTCATTTGGGGTGGTGCTGTTGGAAGTATTGTCTGGGAGGCAGCCTTTGCTCCGTACGGCGGAGAAGCAACAAGTGTCACTGGTTAATTGGGCGAAGCATCTCTACCACAAAGGTTCTCTAGGTGCGATTGTGGATCCAACACTGAAGGGACAGATAGCACCCCAGTGTTTGCACAGATTCGGTGAGGTTGCGCTGAGCTGTTTGCATGAGGATGGGACTCAGCGACCTTCCATGAACGACGTAGTTGGGGTCTTGGACTTTGTTCTGCAGCTTCAGGATAGTGCTGTTAATGGAGTAGTGCCTTTCGTAGTGAGTGGTGGGGATTATGAAGATAGTGAGGACATGTTTAGCAGTACCCATAGTAGTATACAACTTTCGGATTATAGCAACAGCACTGGATTCAACACCACAAGCTCTGGGAATAAGGATTCTGACAGGTTGATCGGCTCGGAGAATGTTTTCTCTGAGATTAAGGATCCAAAGGGACGATGAGGTTACTGTTCATCTTTAATTAAGATAATAAACATAATTGGAATGTTATATATATAATTTCAAATTAGATAAATTTAGAATTGTTTGGAGATATCTACTTAAAAATCTATTAAGTGTTTTAAATTCAGAAGTGTGAAGATAAGAATGATTTAGTTATACTTAAATATACTTCCATAATTTGATATATATTTGAAATGAATAAAGTTTGAGTTCTTTTTCAATAAACTTTCCTTCTTAAAGTAGAGTGATAAGAGAATAAGGTTTATAACAGTTAAGAAAAATGTTGAGATGACAAGTCATCCATATAGTAAGTGAGAGTGAAAGTTAGAACTTATTTATATAAGATGTTTTATTTATATAAGATGTTAGAGTTTATCTTTTTAATTATAACTATTCTTTTTATGCCAATTTTAATGACTTTTGTGGATACAGTTAATAAAATTTGTCATATTTTGACGGCTACTGGATCGCAACAATAAAATGAAAGTAGTTAAGAGAAAAAAAAAAAAAAAAAAAAGGTATTCTCATGTCAAGAGGCATATTTGAAGTCCAAAAATATGTCTAAGGAGTTTTGCGCTGATCGAATTAAGTAGATTGTTGGAAGGTTTATTTGTTTAATTGCTTTCTTATATGAAAAGTCAAATACCGTTTGATGAAAAGTGTGTGATATTGCCTTCTGCTTGATGAGTTTTGCGTGGAACACCATTTTTATAGAGTTTTAGACCTTAAATTAGTCATTAGTTGGATGGTCAATTCTTATAACGGTGCGCACGTGTTCTCCACCGAAAATAATATGATTGTTTGAATGTTATCATTCTTAGTTCTTATCATGTACAGATCCACTTTGACATATACATCCACTTATAGCTTTGTTGAGTGGATGTTTCTTTTACATTCATCATTTATAACCAAAATTTTAAAGTTTCTCTTGACTTAAAAGGTTTACCTTTAAATTTTTAAATTTGGTCAAGTTAGTTTAACATTAAATCTAGAAGTGGACCAAACTGAATACTTTTCTGCATGCACCCATCAAATGCAACCAATTTAAATCACTTTGTTCACTAATCACCAAATTCATTTAAGCCCAAATCATCAAATGCACTTCATTAAAATGTTTTTATTTTTTTTAGTTTTAATTGATCCGGCGATTTTAAAAATATCAAAAATCATAATTTAAAATTTTAAAGGAATGTTGGCGTTATTAAAACCCCGCAAATAATTTAAAAAAAAAAAATTGGTAATGAAGGCGCCATCACTTAACTTAAGAATAATGGTGGTGGAAATAACAAATAAAATTTGTATTTTATCAGGAATAAAACGCTAACAAAATTTAATAATGATCAAATTTTAATTTCGATAATTTATCACGGACTAAATGCCAAAAAAAAAAACCTTAACAAGGACCGCATACAAAATTTGGTAATTTATTAAGATAAAAAAATATTTAAGCTATTTAATTTTTATAATTAAGTCAAAATAAATAAAACTAATTAATTAATGTAATAAATACATACACATTTTAGAAAAGCTCATAAAATAGACTCCTAGTTGTTGAGATTCATTATTGAGATTCACGTGTACACATAATGTAGTTGTTGGTTCACATGTTTAGTGCATTTAATTAGCAATAAGAAGTAGGCGGAGAGGATATAGGCTTGTCGTCCAATAACAAACCAGATTTATTTATTTTGATTTAAGAAATATTTTGAGGGCATTAATTAAAAGATTTAAAGTTAAATATTTGATTAAAATTTATTTTATCCTCCAATATTTTTTTATTACACGAGAGAGAGAAGTAACAGACAAAAGGAAACTAAAAGCGCAGGGTTGGAAACCCTAAAGCATCCTTCAGCAAAATCAGGTGGAGGATCTTGATGTAGCACCAAAGCATCGTCAGAATTAGACATTAACTATGAATTTCTCTGACCATTTAGAACAGGGATTATATTTCTCTCTAAATGCTCATTATAATTTTACCCCCTGTCTCAAAATGTGAAGCATGCAGGAGATATTGTTTAACCATGTAGAAAATAACCATTAATTTTTTTGCTGCTTTAGGGTTATTCCTTTACTCCTTTATTTAAAACTTATTCCTTTACTTATTCTTGAGTCATGAGATTGAAGGATAGAACTTAATTATAATTCAACAATGATCCATTATTACTGCACGAGATATAGTTACTAACATGCATATGTTCACAATCTCTCTTCCCGCAAGAGAGAGAGTTATTCTTGGAATAACGAAAATTGAGATGGGCAATAATAAAGACATGGCTAGCATACAACACATATATATATATATATTGTTGGCATGCATTAGCTAGAAAAATAAGAAACATATTTATTTTATTAAAATAAATAAGAAATTATTTATTTTAAATAGAAACCATTTAAATAAACATTCTAAAAAAATAAAAACATATTTATTTTATTAAAATAAATTTTTATATCATAAAATAATTTTAAACACACAAATCGGTCAAATGTTGATTTAAGAATGACGTTTATATAGTTTTTTTTTCTTCAGTTGATTTAACACACAAATGAATCATACAACAATATTTTAAAGGTTTATACATTGGCTAAGTACATTTGAGATATTTTACTTTGTAATTTACTATTCTTTAACAAAAAGATAGAAACACAACGTTATATGTATTCCACAAAGTCAAGTCAATGACAATTTCTTATCATGCAATATAATTATACATATGGATCATCATAATTATTGTAATTATTTTGTGAACACTTGAAAAGTTATATAATTTTATTATGAAAAAAGTCATTAATTTTTTAAAAAACTTATAAAGCTTTGTAGTTTTTAATTTTATAATTTATTTATTTATTTACTTTTCTTATATTTATTGCATCTATTATTTTATTTTTCGAACTTTTTTTCTTTTGTTTGTAACTCTCTCTCTTCTTTTCAAATCCACCCCATTTTTTAATAAGCGCACTATCTCTATATATAATTAATTTTCTATCTCTCTTGTGTGGCCAGAACCCAGAAGATTTTTATTGACTAAACGTACAAGTCTGTGTTTTTATATTTTTATTTTGATCTTCATAAATTTTTTTTTGGCTTCTGAAAATGTTCGTTTTTTTCAATTTTAGTTTCGGTAAGTTATTTTTTTTAGCTTCTGTAAATTTGTGCTATTTCAATTTTAATTTCCGAAAAATATCAGCCAAATTTTATCAGAATTGAAAATGAATAAAAAAAATTTACAAATTTAGACTAAAAATATATTTTAAATTTTTTATTTAAGATTTTTATATGTGAAAATAATTGAACACATTTCTAAGAAACACCCTTCAAAGTTCAAAAAATTGCGGAGAGGATGGAGGGATATTCTGAAGGAGATGATTCGAATTCAAATAATGCAACGTAAAAATAAAATTAATCTTTCAAAGATATTTGTTCTGTGGCTGAAATTTTCGAACATAAGTTCTGTTTAAATAAACCTTTTAATAAGTATGATTACAATAAGAAAATAGAAAAAATATTTTTTCTCATAAATTTAAATCAAATTATATTCACTTTAATGTTTGTTAAAACTTTTCTCGTTTAATTTATCTAAAAATTTTGAAGTACATGTACTAATTTTAAATTATAAAAAAAATATTTTATAATTTATTTTCTTCTCTTTAAATTACTTGTGTAGCAGTTTATCAAATTACGAAGACCAGATTTGACCTGTCGCAGCCATTCCAAAAAAAAAAGGGAAAAATTAATCAAGAACAGCAAGTCTGCAAGCGTAGACCTCGTCGTTCCTTACGAAAACTTGAAGTCTTCAAGTCTTCCGTTTCTACCTTTCTTTCTTTCTTTCTTTTTTTTTTTTTTTTTTTTTAAGTCTCGTCTCTTTATTTATTAAAATATTTTTATTTTATGTTTTATGCTTTATTTTTATGAGAATAATAATTATGTTATGAAGTTGAATTTTATTGACTAAAAATTAATTTAAATTTAATATTTATATTAAAGATAATTATTAAATATATTTTTATTCCAAAGTAATTTTTAATTACTTCATCAATAATATTTTAAATTAAGTAGGTTTTAAATTTTTTATTTATGACAAATAAAAGTTTAAATTTTTTTTTACTAAATATTAATTTAAATCTAATTAATTAATATATTTATTAAAAAATATTTTTAATTCATTGTCTAATATATTTATATATGAAAAAATTGTTGAATGATATGTACAATAATAATATTATTTTTTAAAATAAATGTATAATAAAATATATTTAAACTAATTTACATAATATATTTCATTACAAAATAATTTTAAATTTTTTTTATTAAAAATATCATAAATTAAAATAATTTTAATTATTTTTAATGGTAGAAACTAGATACTAAATGTATAATCACAAGAGACAATCATGTTTAAATCAAGTAGGACCATTATGAATAAAAAATAATTTTTTTCAAGTATTTAACATAATTTTATCCTTAGATTAAACAAAATAAATACTTTAAAATTTTATAAAATTATTTTTACTTATAAATCATATAAAATAGTTTTATATAATTTCATAAATAAATTTTTTGGTTGAATAATATTTTCATTATGAATTAGTTAAGTTTATAATGAAATTCAATTCAATTCTATTGTATGAAAATAATTCTTTAGGATTTTTTTTATGACCCCTATCAAGTTATATGCAGTGTTTTTCATTCAACTTTATACTTTTCAAAGGATAATATAATTTAACTATTTTAAATAATATTTAATTTTATAGCTTCTATGTGTAACTTTTCTCACATTTATCTCTTACACCCTTTTTTTTATCAACCTTTTCTTCTCATTTGTTATTTTTCTTGGTTTTTTTAAATATTTTTCTACCACCATCCACAACATATGTTTTACTTATTTTTTATGTTATGAAAAAATATTTATTTACAAATTTATAATAAAAAATACTATAAAATACTATAAAAGACTTATTTTAGTGTTGGTGATTTCTTATTTATTTTATGTTCATAAAAATGTTATTTTTTATTGTTCTATTTATTTATTTATATTTATAATTTATAATATATATATTTACATACAATATTTTTTAATACTTAATTATTTATTTACTTTATCTTCTCATTTACTATTATACATATTTAAGAAAAAAAAACCTATTACCTATTATTCTACCCTTTTTTTCTCATTGTATATTTTGTTGTTTGGAATGCATATATTTTAAAAAATAATCAAACTTTTAAGAATTTGAAGATTTTTACTCAATTACCTCGTACCAAATGATATAAATGATTTTATCATATTATTTTTCTTCAATTTGATAATTTGATTTTGTTCATATACAAAAATGTCATTTTTTTTAACTTGAGTTTAATTTAATATTTAGTTAATTAGATTTAAACATAAAAATAAAAATAAAATATTTTAACCTAATCAGTTAATCAAATGTAAAAAAAATATAAATCCATCAGTTTTAAGTATAAAAAAAAAGTAAAATAAGACTAAATTTGCATGATTTAAAGAAACAATTGATTAAAGCAAATAAAAAAATGTATAACAAACATATTTCAAATTAAACATATTTTTAAATTAAAAAATATTATATAATATAAGAAATTATATGAAATTAATAATATTTAAATAAGATTATTTTTTTAAAAAATATCTTAAAACATAATATATAAGATTATAAAATATTATATATTAAAAAATATATATATATAATTTAGAAAACTTTAATTAAGAAACGGAGACATGTGGCTAGTAGACAAGGACTAGACATTTGATATTTTTCCTTTTCCTCCGACCCCCAACGTATTTCATTAGTTTAGATATTGTATAAATACATGATGGAGTGGGTTTTATCGATATGCCAAAGGAAAATATTTGCCAGTCATGAAGGCAATTCTTGTTGTATTCTTACTTTTGGCTTCCGTTATCTTCAATCCCACTTCAACCCTTGCTTGAGTAGTGAAAGGTAAGACTCGTCGTGACTAACTCAACTACTTTAAATCCCATGCGTATATATGTTCATAATGAATTTGTTTCCATCGAGGAATATCTAAGGCTTTGATTTGTCCTTCAATATTATAGCGATGTATCTATTTAATTTAAGTCTAGCTGGTCGATCTGCATGTTTGTGACGGACATGTTACACAAAGTTTTTAATGTAATAATATCTTAGCATTATATATTTAATTAACTATATAATTGCTATTATATATGCAGTAGAGAAATATAAGACCACGGTCGGACAAAACCCTAATAAGCCTTTTTGTAAGGGGGCTGGAGGTTATAAAAATTGCGGTTCACAGCCCGCAAAGCCACCAAAACAACGATGTCCTAATACATTTAAGCGTAATTGTTATTAGTGTCTCAGAAGATGCGTAATACATATTTGGACAATCAATGGAGGGGGGAAACTCGATCTCCTTACCCAGTGATATTAATAAACCTTTTAGTTTTCAATTATTGGTACCATTACCGTATTTTGTAACACTAATTTTGTGTTACAACTTTCACGGTATCCTGATTCAGTAAAAAATAAATAAAAAATCATGGTATCATCTCGGTCTTTCTCTCTACCTTTATGTGTGTGTATGGCTTTCGAATTCTGTATATTATAGCTGAAAAAAAATATGTGTGCTAGCTTTTCTGGTTTGAAGTTGTAGCAAACTTGTAATATTGTGAAAGAAAGGATTGGCTTTTATATATGTCAATCTAATAAATAAAAGCTCCAATTGTAATTTGATAGAGTTCTGTTTAATTTTATTTTAATTTAATGTAATATAATTTTGGGCTGTTTTACTAGTGTTTTATGGTGAAAATTTGTTTAAGTGCAAGTCCCAAAAGAAATTCAAGCACACGCATGGGCTGTTTTACTAGTGCTATATTTACATCCTTTTATGTATACCTCCTTTTTATTACTAATACATACATTTCCAGAAGTATTCCTATGCTCTTAACCTAATCGCGGCCATTAACAATTACAAGTTACAACTACAG
This sequence comes from Amphicarpaea edgeworthii, assembly GCA_014843725.1. Classification (NCBI taxonomy): domain Eukaryota; kingdom Viridiplantae; phylum Streptophyta; class Magnoliopsida; order Fabales; family Fabaceae; genus Amphicarpaea; species Amphicarpaea edgeworthii. The sequence goes on along the minus strand of CM026321.1, from coordinate 2,034,022 downwards.
ACTACGGGATACACTTCCCTTTTGTATAAAACTTAGCAATGAACGAGAATAAATTGGCAAAGAATTTAAGAGACCATACTCTTAATTTAGGCTATTTTTTCGAAATGTTCTTGAGTTTCAATGATTAGAAAATTTGATTTTGCTTTTGATTATAAAAGGGATGTATGCACAGGGTATTTTTGAAAAAATAAATATCAAAAGAGGTATATATATAACAATGGTAATGGGAAGCATAAGAGTAGAAAAATGGGGTATTTCTATTGGTAATTTTTGACAAATAATTTGTCGGTAATTTTAAGAAGAATCACGAATTAAAATTTATAATTTATAATAAATAAAAATATATTTAAGCCAATTAATTTTCATAATTAAGTCAAAATAATAAACCTATTTTTTTAATAAATTTTCATATATTTAAGTTAAAATATAATTTAAAATAAAAAAATAACACTTTTAAAACATTTATTTCTTCAAAGTCAACAAGTCAATAAACATGTCTTGCACTTCTTTATTTATCTGTAGACAAGAGTCACAAGAAGACATGTGTGGCAAGTAAGATTAAAAAACGTGTTTCTAACCAAACTGAGAGTAATTTTGGGTTTGAATAAAAAATAATAATTTAATAATTTAATGTTTTTGAAATAAAAATAAGTTTAATTTGTATATTTAGAGCGCTTTGGATATCTGTTTGGTATCTAAACATACCTTTAAAGTTTTAAATTCAGTTTGTAGTTTGTTATAATGTTTGGTGTTTCAAAAATTATTTTTATAATTTATATTTAGTGCAAAGTTAAATTTAAATAAGAAGCAACAATTTAATGATTTTGAAGTAAAAATAATTTTGATTTGTATATCTATATTAAAATTATGAAATAAGAATAGTTTTAATTGATTTTCAAATAAAAATTATTTTATATATAAAACATACTTTTGATTCAAACTAATGTTTACAAAATGCAAACACGTACTAACAAGAAATTAGCTAATGACAATATCCTATCATGCAATATTTTTGGTAATGATTTTATCATGCAATATAATTATACATATGGATCATCATAACTTTGTAATTATTATGTGAACACTTAAAAAGTTATATAATTTTTAAAATACTTATACAGCTTTGTAGGTTTTAATTTTATAATTTATAACAAAATTTAATGGTCAATATTTTTTATTTTCACTCTCACTTAATTATATATTTAATTATTACTATTTTTTCATTTATTTATTTATTTACTTTTCTTATATTTTTTGCATCTATTATTTTATTTTTTAAACTTTTTTTCTTTTCTTCGTAACTGTCTCTCTTCTTTTCAATTCAATTCATTTTTTTAATAAACGTGTTTTCTATATATTGAGCCTGTTTAGTTATAACTTAAAAAGATTTTTAGAAGTTTTTTTTATTGAAAAAATATATTATATTTTCAATAGAAAATTCTTTAAAAATATTTATAAGCTTGTATCCCAATACGCTGATACTATAATTAATTTTCTATCTCTCTTGTGTGGCCAGAACCAAAAAGATGATAAAAGCTGAATAATAGATTCTATAAATGACAAAATGATGAAGTTGAAAGAAAGGTATATGAATAGACCTATGGCGGCATCCTTTCGCTGGCAAATAAATATTTCTTATAATTTTGTCTAAGTCTTCTTTGCAAGTCGTCGTAGCTTTTGTTTGGATATATCGATATAGTCAGATATTTATGTTTTCATTTTCCTATTTGTTAAACTTAAATTCTGCACACAAGGCTAGTATATAGTGTTTTTTTTTTTTTTTTTGATCCTCATAAGTTTTTTTTTTTAGCTTATGAAAATTTGACCTTTTCAATTTTTATTCCGGTAATTTTTTTTTTAATTCCAGCTGTAAATTTGTGCTACTTCAATTTTAATCTCCGACAAATATCACCCAAAATTGTACTGGAATTGAAAATGATTTTTTTTACAGATTATAAAATTAAAAAAATACAAACTTGACCAAACGCATATTTTATTTATTTATTTAAGATCTTTATATGTAAAAATAATTGAATACTTTTCTAATAAACACCTTTCAAAGTTCAAAAAATTGCGGGAGAGAGGATGGAGGAATATTCCGAAGGAGATGCTTTGGATTCAAATACTGCAACGCAAATAAAAAATACTTTTGATATATTTACCTTCCATAATTATTTAGCATACCTCCCTTTCTATTTTTATATTTTTTTAATACTGAAATATATTTTATAAAAAAAAATATAAATCCTATTTTTAACATACCCCTTCTTCCTAGAAAAAAAACATACCCACCTTCTTTATTCTTGTTTAGCAAATCAAATTCTGCTATTGCCATAATACTCAATAGTGTTAAGGAAATTTGAAGAATAATTATTATGATTTACCCTTTTTATGATTTGGGAGGTATATTTATGATTGATGAGTATTAAAATTGGTATGGTATATATACACCATTTAAAAATAGTAGGTGGAGGCGTGGAGCAAGGTATCACATACTTCACAGTTGCAACCAAAATGGGGATAGTTTCTGGTAGCAAGTTAATTGCCTACTGTTTTGTTAAGAAAATGTGTAGCGAAATTTTGTTTTTTGTGTGATGGGGTCAATGACGGCGACAAGTTTTTGTTGTTGACTAAGCATTGGAATTGCAAGTATATGATTTTCGACATTTGGTGTGATGCGGAGCGTTTTGATATATTACTTGAGTGTGCATTTCATCGTAAAAAACAATGGTTAATTTATGCACGACGGATGAAGAGAAGTGGAGGAATGAGGAAGGGGGAGGTATGTGACAGGTGATACAGGAACATGATGGGATGCTGAGAGATGAAAGTAAATTTATGTTAATTTTTAAAGTATTATTGTCAAATTTAATGGGATAAGAATATTTATTATGATTTTCCTGTAAAAACGTAATTCTCATATGTGAGTGACATTAAAATTTTCTCTGTGTGTATATTTATATATAATTTTTTTTTATACTTTTATATACATTTCTAGAATATATCTTAAAATTGAGCTTAAGAAAAAAAAAACTTAAAATTGAAAGAGACGATTTTTTTTACTGTGCCATTTGCAAAAATACAAGAAACTTCTTTCTTTTTATTTTATAATAATCAAAGGAACATATTATATTCATGAGGTTGATAGGGAAAATGTAAAAAAATAGAAGAAAGATTTTAATGCGTGTGACCCAATTGATAATACACTTATTCTGTTTGTGGGAGGAGATTTAGGTTTGATTCATACTAACACATTTTTAAAGAAGGTGAAGAAATCCACCAAAAAAAAAAGGAAAGGTGAAGAGGAGTTTTAAGTGTAATTAAATCTTGCATCAAAGAATTACTACCATAGTTGATTCAAAGGAATAATGAAGTTTGTAGAGATATTTTGAAATCCCACCAAAGAAAATAAAAACCCTAATTAAGCTTTGAATAGTTTTCTATCATTTGGACTTCACTGAGATTTAAATAATTTGATATATATTACTTGTTTTTTATAACATCCACGATAGGTTATTTATCAAGCATTGATATGGGAAAACATTATGCAAGCATTTATTTTTGTGGAATAATAAATATAATTGTGAAGCATAATACTTAAGTAACATTGCTTCTTTTTTTTTTTTTCATGAAAATAATAAAAAAACATATTATGTTTTGTTCTTTAAAAAAACTTTCCTTTTACACAATTAGGCCAACTTGTTAAACTTTTTTTTACACTAATTGTTGAAAATTTTATAATTTTTACACTAGCCGTTTTTACATTGTATTTTTTTTTTAAGCTCATTGAACTATTTTTTTTTTAATTATGAAAGTTGTAGCTATAATTAATTTTAGTTGAATTAAAATATTTACTAGACATTGAACTAATATTTACTAGTCATTTAATTTTTTTTATATATATATAAATATGATACATTTCAATAATTTTGTTATACAACTAGAAATTTTCAAATTTTTCTCATTTTTATTCTAAAAAATTCTAAATTTTTTTCATTCAATGGATCCAAATCAAAATTCATTCAATGTCAATTTGTGGTTTAATTATATGTCAAATTTTCAACCTCCCATAAATTCAAATTTTCAAAATTTTTCATGAGTGATGCACATCAAATTTATTGACAAGATAAATCAACAAGTTTCAAATTAGAAAGTGTATGGAACATAGTGAGGAAACAATCTAAATAGTTGGCACAATTTGAAGAATCTAGCAAGAAATCAAAGACTTATACTTTTGGAACTTACACATCCTCTTTTAATCCAGATACACAGTCAAATTATGAGCCATCATCAGCTATTATGGAACGACTAATTGGGACAAAAGTAGCAAAGAGTAAGGCACAATCAAAAGGTAAAAAAAAATTTCTAATGTTAATCTTATACGTATGGAAGAGGTTTTGAAAAGCAAAACAAAAATATTATAAAACATTGCATGTTCCAAAGATAAACGCAATAGATTGAGGGAGATAGAGATTCTCTACCAGGAAACTAGTGGTATGACTAATATTCAATTAGAAATTTATGAGAGGTTGTGTAAAAAAAATAATAGAAAAATATGAACTTTAGATAATTAAGTAGATTTTAATTATATAATTGTTATCACCTATTAGATTTTAATCATGTAACTTCTAATTATGAAATATTTATTAATTATTTTGATTATGTTTTATTTTATTTTATTTTTAATTATCTAATATTTGTAAAAAGATTAGTCGTTGTAAAAAAATATATTTTAGTTATGTGTATATTTTTTTTATTATGTTAAAAAATATTTTGTATATTTTTAGTTTGTAAAAATAAATTATTAAAAAATTATAATGATTTTTCTAAAAAAAAAATTAATGATTTGAGTTTGTTTTTAAAATTGTTTTTAGAAACAATTTTTAAAAGATTGCACCATTAGAAAAATTAATGGTATTTGTATTGATTAAAGTAAAAATAAATGATGTGTATATATGAGTTTTACGGAAAGCAACAAAAATGTGTTGCACCAATGTGAATACTGTGAGAAATCATGTAACTTTATATAAATTTGTGCAACTGGTGGGAATAAACCATTATTTTCTCTCATCTCCTTTAGTTTTCTTTGTTCTTCAGCATTTATCTTATCCTTTCACAATGGTGATGTCCATGGAAGGTTAAGGCTTTAATGAATATTCAAGGGTGTTCCTGTTCTAAAATGCGATTAATGAATGCCCCCACCATATTAATTGAAAAGAAAACTGCAGGAAGCTACTCGGAAGTTATCTGTGACCATCCCAACTTCCATAATGAATGAACAAAGCTATCCTAATTGACCAATATTTGATTTGACATATGCTTAATGAATGTCGGGATACCAAAGCAATATGTAGTGGAAAAGACCAAATACGATGTTGCATGGTGCAATGACAGACCCATGGTGGCTTTGCATGAAGGTGGGCTGAAAGCTGCAACCCACACCTATCTCACTCCCAATGCACTTACTCATTCCCTATCACTGCAGGCCCAAAGTTCATTCGCCTCTTCTTCTACTCAACTTCATACTAAAACTTTCATCGGCCCAAAACTTAATTCTCAGTCAATGTTTTGGCCCATACAAATACACCCTCCTTTAAATTAGTTATATATTTTATAATTTTAACTTAAATTTAAAATTTATATATACTTGTTAATAATAGATTCCAATACTTTATACTTATTCCCTTCGGTCAGTCAACAAGCCAATGAGCAAGTCTTCGTTATTAATTTATCAAGTAGACAAGTCATGTGGCTAGTAGACACTAGATTATCCCCATCCCCCAAACACTTCATTGGTTTATCGATGCAAAAGGAAAATTGAAGAGGACTGACTAATAGGCAATAAATATTTCCCAGTCATGAAGGTCATTCTTGTTGCATTATTCTTACTTTTAGCTTCCGTTATCTTCAATCCCACTTCAACTATAGCTCGAGCAGTGGAGGGTAAGACTCATCTATAACTCTGGCTTGTTGTTTGAATATTATATATTAAGTTGTCCGTGTTTGTTTGATGATAAATCATATACCCAAAAATTATTATGGCAATAATACGTACCTCACCAATTTATGATAATTTGCTTCTTTCATCATTTTATTTTTCTCCGCTGGTATAGGTATGCTTGTGATGGACATGCTACAAAAAGTTTTAGAGGTAAAAATGAGCATTAAATATTTAACTGTATAATTGGTATTATGCAGTAGAGAAATATGATGCCGGACAAAACAACAGTTGTAGGGCTGAAGGGGGTTATAGAAGTTGTTCTCCACAGCGACCGGCACAGACACCTGCAAGACGTAAACGTAATGATCTATATGATCGTAGTCGTAGTTGTTAGTGTCACAGAAGATTCGTAATACATAATATTTGGACTTTCATTGGAGAGGAGAAACTCTTCTTATCAAGTGACATCAACAAACTATTTAGTTTTTAAATTGCTGGTACCATTCGTAACTCTATTTTTGTGTTGGAATTAATATGTCAGAATCTCAACATTTTTTGGCTGTTTATCGTGCCCGCCACAAAAATAACCCTCACTACTTTTGCTTACTTTTATTCTGGTAGTGGCTGTCTTTCTTTCTTGGTGCATGTATGACTTTCAAATTCTGTATATTATGGCTGAAAAAGACGATCTGTTTATTTCTAGTTTGAAGTTGCAATAAACTTGTAATACTATGACAGAAAGGATTGGCTTTTATGTCAATCAAATAAATAAAACTCCAATTATAATTTGATTTGGGTGATTTTTAGTTTTATTTAGTTCAATGATATGTTGGCTAGCTAGTTGTTACTAGTGTTAATGGTGAAAGTTTGTTTAAGTGCAAGCGTCAGTTCACTTGTGGGTTTTAAATGTTTTTAGTTTAGAGTAATCAATCGCATAATATATATATATATATATATATATATATATAGGAACGAAATGCTTGAAAATAATAAGAAAGAGTTAAATTAAAGTGTTGGGTTTAAGTCAAAAGAAGAGATCAGAAACTTAATTTAAAATGCACTTAAAAATAAAAAGTCAAAGTATAATAAGCTAAAGAAATCATCAAAAGAAGGAATTGAAAGTTAAAGTATAACAAGTCTCCCACTTGTTTGTTTAGAGACAATTGACATGAAATATGCTGGTTCCAAGTAACTGAAATATTTCACTAATTTTTTTTGTTTTTTATTTTATTTTGTTATATATTCTATTATTTCACCTATTATTATTATAATTTTATTTTATTTTCATTGAGTGTAAACAAACATTTTTAATTTATGGTGTTTGAGGTGTCTGTTTACTAGTGTGTGCTGCTCATTCGATTACAGTTTATTCGATGGACACATCTTGCAGTACACGAATTGCTTTAGGAAGCATCTTGCTCGTCATGTCGTGCCTCCCTTTCCTTTCGACAGCAGATGATATTTATCGTCCCGTTGATCTCTTGAGCATCAACTGTGGCTCTTCCACCAACTTCTCCACCCTCGATGGTCGGAATTGGACTGGAGACATGGAATTCCTGACAGCTGAAAGCCGCGTCAAGTCGGTTGCAGCTACTGCACTTACAGCATCAACCATAGAAGGTCCTTACACCACAACTCGTCTCTCTCGATCCCAATTCAGTTACTCATTCCCTGTCAAGACCGCAGGCTAGAAGTTTCTTCGCCTCTTCTTCTACTCAACTTCATACGACCAAAACTTTGATCGCTCCAAAGCCTATTTCACAGTCAAAGTTGGCCCAAACAAATACACCCTCCTTCAATATTTCAATGCTGATCTCGACCCTGGCCACCCCGACATCTTGTTCAGAGAGTATTGCATCAACATCAAAGGTGGCGAGAGGCTCGACATAATCTTCATTCCAAGCACCTCAGATTCGTACGCTTTCATCAATGGAATCGAGATTATTTCGACGCCTCCTTATCTCTACCACACCAATCCTGATGAAAACACTGGATTGCCGCAACTAGTTGGCACTACGATGAACCGCATCGATAACGACAGTGCTCTCGAGACGATGTACCGATTAAACGTTGCAGGAGCAACAATCGTCTCCTCAGAAGACACGGGTATGCTCAGGACCTGGGATGCCGACGACAAATACATAACTACTCAAAGTGGACCATCTGTTGATTATGGGCAAGGAACTAAGCTCAGATTCCTTAAGATTTCTAACTACACGGCACCGGACCAAGTGTACCGAACCGTAAGGAACATGGGAACGAATGCCTCAATGAACATGAGGTTCAACCTCACATGGCGGCTTCCCGTTGATTCTGGCTTCACCTACTTTCTAAGGCTACACTTTTGCCAGCTTAACCCGGAGATTTACGACCCTTGTGACCAGAGCTTCTACATCTTCATTCAGGATCATCTGGCTGAAGACAGGGATGACGTTCTCTTGTGGAGCAATAAACAGAAGGGTGTACCAGTGGTTAGAGACTACGCAGTATGCATCCCAGCTGAGAATCGGGAAAAGGTTATTCTTTCACTGAAAATGCATCCTCACCCTAGAAGCTTGATCAAGGACGCACATCTAAATGCAATTGAACTCTTCAAAATCAACGACCCAACTGGTAATCTTGTCGAACATAACCCAGACTTTCCTCCTCCAAAACCCCCCAAGGTTCCCCATCAGAGCAATCGCACCACCACCACAAGAACCCTTGCTGCTATCATCACAGGTGCTGTTTCCGGTGTAGTTTTCCTCTCCTTCCTTGTCGCATTCGTCCTCATCAAACGCAGGAAGAACGTTGCGGTCGAAAAGGAGTCCAATATAAAAGAAAAGGGTTCCAATAAAAAACAGGGAACTTCTCGGGGCTCATTATCGCTACCAACCGACCTCTGCCGCCACTTCTCAATCAAAGAAATGAGAGCCGCCACTAATAACTTCGATGAACTCTTCGTGGTTAGCGTGGGTGGCTTCGGCAACGTGTACAAAGGCTACATCGACAATGGTTCAACTACAGTCGCAATCAAAAGGCTCAAAAAGGGTTCTCGGCAAGGTATTCGCGAGTTCAAGAACGAGATAGAAATGTTGTCTCAACTTCGTCATCCCAACATTGTTTCCCTCATCGATTACTGTTACGAGGACAATGAGATGCTCGTTGTTTACGAATTCATGGATCGCGGAAACCTCCGTGAACATCTCTACGACACTGATAACCCTTCCCTCTCATGGAAGCATAGGGTTCAGACCTGCATAGGTGTTGCGCGAGGGCTGCACTATCTGCATACAGGTTCGAAGCAGGTGATCATTCACAGTGACGTGAAGAGCGCCAACATCTTATTGGATGATAAATGGGTGGCCAAGGTTTCAGATTTCGGGTTAGCTAGAATAGGGGGGCCCACGGGCATTTCAATGATGACGAGCGTGAACACTGAGGTGAAAGGTAACATCGGATATTTGGACCCAGAGTATTACAAGCGAAACATTTTGACGAAGAAGTCTAACGTGTACTCCTTTGGTGTGTTGCTGTTGGAGGTATTATCAGGGAGGCACCCTTTGATCCGTTGGGAGGAGAAGCAACGGATGCCACTCGTTAATTGAGCAAGGCATTGCTATGAGATGAGAATTCTGAGTGAGATTGTGGATGCAAAACTCAAGGGCCAGATAGCACCTCAGTGTTTGCACAAATTTGTTGAGGTTGCACTGAGCTGTTTGCTTGAGGATGGGACTCAACGACCTTCCATGAACGACGTTGTTGGGGAGTTGGAGTTTGTTCTTCTGTTTCAGGATAGTGCTGTTAATTATGAAGATAGCAGTAGCCATAGTACAATACCTTTTTCAGATTATAGTGACAACACTGGAACATTGAGCGACAAGCGATGGAGATAGTTCTAGAAACATAAATTTACATTCTATGACTTTTATGAAAAAGATTAAAAAGGGTTAAATTAAAATTAAAATTTTATGTGATAGATAAATAAAATGTAATTTAAGGGTAGAAAATTTAACATTACATGTTCAAAATTTTGACTATAAATAATATATTCCTCACATCACATTTTACTACACTTATAGTATCTCCTTTTTAGAGAGTTTTTTCTTCTTATATTTAAAGAGAAATAGTAAGTTGTCTTACATTTAGTAAAAATATTTCTCTGATTTTATTCGTGGTTTTTCCTTATTCATTGAGGGTTTTCCATGTTAAATATTGTGTGTTAATTTCTATATTTCTCATCTCTATTTTAGTTGCGAGTTATTATTTTTCACTTTGGTACTTAACAGTAGTAGTTTGATATGTTACATAAAAAAAATTTATTCTTGTTATTGGATATATAGTGCATAATGTAAAAGTGTATATCTAGGAAAGTTCTGGGCTAAGGAAAGACTTGTTACTTAAGTGTGTACATTGATGACTCATCTCTCTTTCCTGAGAAGTATACTAGTTTACCGTCTACGGACACTATTCCAGTAGGCGGTAGTATTCACAATTGAAACTGTGTAAATCAATTCTCGTATGAAACTATGGCAGCAAAATATAATATAGAGAAATTTAATGGGAGTAAATTCTTTCTTTGGAAATTGAAGATAAAAGCAATTTGAGGTTGAAGCATGAACGGGAAGCAGCCATGTGAGGTTGAACTTCATGTTTATAGAGGCATCCGGTCCCATATTCCTTAAGGTTCGGTACACTTGGTCTGGCGCCGTGTAGTTTGGGGTCTTAGTGAAGCTGAGCTTAACTGTATTCCCAAAATCAACAGAAGGTGCACCTTGACTATGCATGTATGTGTCATCCGGATGCCAGGTCCTGAGCATACCCGTGTCCTCTGAGGGGAGGATTTGTTTTCCTGCAACGGTTAAACGGTACATTGTCTCGAGTGCAAGGTTGTTTTCTATGCGGTATTGGTATTGGGTTGTGGTGCCAACAAGTGGAGGAAATCCAGTGTACTCATTTGGATTGGTGTAGTAGAGATAAAGGGGCATTGAAACAATCTCGATTCCATTGATGAAAGCGTACGAATCTGCGGTGCTTGGAATGAATCTTATGTTGAGCTGCTTCTGACCATCTTGGAGGTTGATGCCAGACTCTCTGAACAAGATGTCTTCAAGGTCATCATCAGCATCGGCGTTGAGGGAAGCATTAAAATCTTGAAGGAGAGTGTGAGGGCCTGCTTTGACTGAGAAAAAGGCTCTGGAGCGACCAAAGTTTTGGTGGTATGAAGTTGAGTAGAAGAAGAGGCAAAGAAACTTTGGGCCTGCGGTGTTGACGGGAAATGAGTAAGTGAATTGGGAGTGAGAGAGGCGAGCTGTGGTGTAAGGACCCTGTTGGGTAGATGGTGAGAATGCAGAAGCAGCAACTGAGTCGTGGCTTTCGAAGAGGAATTTGATGTCTGCAGTCCAATTCCGACCATCGAGGGTGGAGAAGTTGGTGGATGAGCCACAGGTGATACTCGATAGATCAACAGGACGATAAATAACATCTGCTGTTGAAAGGTAATGAAGGAGACACGACAAGAAGAAGATTGTTCCTAAAGCAATTCGTGTCCCACTTGTGTCCATCGATAAGGAAGCAACACAGTACAACAGCAAAAGAGAGCTCAAAATGGTTTATGCAAATGGTTTGGTGTTACGAATTCGTATAGTACGAAATACTATATAGTATAATTTTTTTTTTTATCAACTTATTAAATGTAGAACTAATCACCCATGATTTCCGCAAGATATATATATATATATATATATATATATATATATATATATTTATTTATTTTTAAATCATTAACATTTAAACCAAAAGTCTTGGCAGGGAACCACGACGTCGTCTACGACTGCTTTTGATTTATTTAATTATTTAATTTTGTTTTGGACTGGCTGCGACCAGTAAATGTACTTGTGTTGAAATTTCAGTACAGCAAAAATATCTTGATTGTTTTTTGGTTATGTTGCGCTATTTAAATATAAAATGATTAAATGATATCTTAAAATATAAAATAATTAACATTAATATTAACCGAGTGTAGTAAAATTATTTTATAAAATTCATGAATTTTAAATTCATAATTTCCATTTTAAGAAAAAATAGTAATACACGTTTTAAAATTATTTTATATTATTAGTCAATCATAATATTTTATTTTTGATAAAATAAATAATTTTTATAAAATTAATTTAAAAATTATTAAAACATGGGTTATGATAGGTGTAAAATTATTTTATGATGATTAATCTCTAACTTTTTTTTTATACCTTTTCATGTATATGTATATATATACATTTCTAAAATATAATATATCTTAACATTGAAAGAGACAATTTTTTATTGTGCCATTTACATATACAAGAAACTTCTTTCTTTTTTATTTTTAATAATCAAAGTAACATTATTTCATGAGGTTGATAGGAAAAATGTAGAAACTACTATAATAGAAAGAAAGGTTTAATGGGTGTGACCCAATTGGTAACACAATTGTTCTGTTTGTGGGGGAGATGGTTGTCTCGAACACAATGATGATTGATTCTGATTATGAAAGATATTGGTTAATTGGTTGCCTAGAGTTTGCAGTCTGCCGTAAAGTTTTACTATTGTTATTTCTTTGGATTAAAAACTCTTAATATATATTTAATCTTAAGTTATAATTAATGGTTGGATTTTGTGTTTAAAATTTTTTAATTTGATTCTTAAATTATTTAAAATATTTAATCTAATCCTTTTTTTTTGTCAAAATTTTCTTTTTACATTCATTCTTTTACTAAATATATCTTTCATTTTTTATATTTTAATGGGAGTGTATTTAATAAAAGAGGGTTATAAATAGTTAAATCTTATTAAAAAAATTAAGACATTTTAAATAATTTAAGAATTAAATTAAATTTTCTTAAAATTTAAAAATCAAATCAAACTATCAATTATTAAGCATTGAAAAACACGCTGCACACTCATTCCCTGTCACCCCAGGCCCAAAGTTCTTGGCCTCTTCTTCTACTCAACTTCGTACCAAAACTTTGAAGCTGTTGTTTCATACACCTTTAACTTCTTCCTTCATTCTTTTTGGAATGTTTTTTTTTTATCTTCTAAAATGACCATTCAGGAAGTTAAAATTTGCAACAATTTTATAATATAATTTATATCAAGAAGCTAAAAAAAAATAATGCAAGAAGCAAGTTAGAGTATAGAAAACGATAGCCAAACTTTGATCGCTCCAAAGCCTGTTTCTCAGTGAAAGCAGGCCCATACACCCTCCTTCAACATTTCATTGCATCTACCTCCAAGATGGCCAGAACTCAGAAACTCAACATAACCTTCATTCCAAGCACCACTGATTCGTACGCTTTCATCAATGAAATCTAGATTGTTTCACATAGTCCCCGAACTATATGCATGCGACATTTTTTTCATAAATTAAAATTATGGGTACACATCATGTGAAAATTGATTGGGATGGCATAATCCTGGAGGATGTAGTACTGTAATATCTTTCAAAACAAAGGATATATGCTTATATTTTTTCCTTTTAACGTATTCAATTAATATTGTTAGTTTTTGTATTTTAAATAATGCAACGTAAATAAAAATCACTCAAGATATTTTTGCTGTGACTGATATTTTCGTGCATAAGTTCTGTTCAAATAAATCTTTTAATAAGTATTTATATGAAAATAAAATAAAATTGTAAAATAACTTCAATTTCTTTTTTTAAAAAATATCATAAATGAAATCAAAATTTACACACTTCAATGTTTATAATAATTCTCTAAAAAATTAAGGTCCATAAATTAATTTTAAATTGTAGAAAAATTAAAAAATTATTTGATATTTTATTTAATTTTCTAAATACTTGTGGAGAAGTTTATGAAAGATGACCATACAGCATTGACCTGTCGACGTTCCCTGCTAGATTAGAACTGGTCAATGATAGTGGCATATTTGCATGAAGGTGGGCTGACTGCAACCCATGCCTGCGAAGAAGAAAGGGAACATTGATAACTATTAGATGTATCCAAAGAAGTATTAGTTATTTTTAAATTTTTATTAACTCAGCTGCTTTTGATTCTTTGAACTATTGGATGGTTATGGTTTGTGTTGGAGAGAGATAGAGGATCCAAATCCACAGATTTGGCGAAAAGTATATATAAAATTTCACAGGTCGATTTATAGTTTTTGAGCTCTCTATGGACACAACGGGGCTGACACGCATTGCTTTAGGAACGATCCTCCTGTTGTTGTTGTGTCTCCTCCTCCTCCCTTACCTTTCCATAGCAGATGTTATTTATCATCCTAATGACCTCTTCAGCATCGACTGTGGCTCATCCTCCGGCTTCTCCACTCTCGATGGTCGGAACTGGACCGGAGACAGCAAATTCCTCTCCAAAAGAGGGGACTCAGTTAATGCAGCAGCACTCACACCAACTACCATAGAAGGTCCTTACACCTCAGCTCGCCTCTCTCACTCCCAATTCACTTACTCATTCTCTGTCACCGCAGGCCCAAAGTTTCTTCGCCTCTTCTTCTACTCAACTTCATACCAAAACTTCGATCGCCCCAAAGCCTATTTCTCAGTCAAAGTTGGCCCATACACCCTCCTTCAAGATTTCAACACTTCCCTCAATGCTGATGCTAGCGCTGTTGACGATCCTGGCCAACCGGATATCTTGTTCCGAGAGTATTGCATCAACATCAGAGACCATGAGAGGCTCAACATAACCTTCATTCCAAGCATCACAGATTCGTATGCTTTCATCAATGGAATCGAGATCGTTTCCATGCCCCCTTATCTCTACTACACCAATGCTACCCAACACACTGGATTGCCGCAACAAGTTGGCCACACGATAGAATACCAATACCGCATCATCGATAACAACTATGCTCTGGAGACAATGTATCGGCTAAATGTTGGAGGAAGAGATATCCCCCCCTCAGAGGACACGGGCATGCTCAGGACCTGGGAGGCCGACGACAAATACATAACTACTCCAAGTACGGCATCTGTTGACTTTAGCAATAGAACTAAGTTCAGCTTCAATATGACCCCTAACTACACGGCACCAGACCAAGTTTACCTAACCGCAAGGAGTATGGGAAGGAATGGCTCTATGAACATGAGGTTCAACCTCACGTGGGAGCTGCCCGTTGATTCTGGCTTCTACTACTTGCTAAGGTTACACTTTTGCCAGCTTGACCCAGAAATTAACCAATCCGGTGACCTGATGTTCTACATCTACATAGCGGATCAGTTGGCCGAACAATTCGCAGACGTTCTCTTGTGGACCATAAACCAGAAGGGTGTACCAGTGGTTAAAGACTACGCAGTTTACATCCCGGGGAATCAGAAGAAACCAGATCTTTCACTGAAACTGCATCCTAATCCTGAAAAAAGCTGGATTAAGGACGCACAACTAAACGCAGTTGAACTCTTCAAAATCAACGATCGAACAGGTAGTCTCGCTGGACTGAACCCCGAGGTTCCCTTTCAGAGCCCACACAGGAAAAGCAGGGGCACCACAAGAACCCTTGCTGCCGTTACTGGTGCAGTTTCCGGTATGGTTTTGCTCTCCCTTATTGTCGCTCTCTTCCTCATCAAACTCAAGAAGAACGTCACCGTTGACAAGGGTTCCAACCAAAAGGATGGAACTTCTCACGCGGGCTGCTCATTATCTCTACCAACCAACCTCTACCGTCATTTTTCAATCGCAGAAATTAAAGCCGCCACCAACAACTTTGACGAAGCCTTCGTGGTTGGAGATGGAGGCTTCGGCAACGTATACAAAGGATATATCGACAACGGTTCAACTACAGTTGCAATCAAAAGGCTCAAAAAGGGTTCTCGGCAAGGTATTCGCGAGTTCAAGAACGAGATAGAAATGTTGTCTCAACTTCGTCATCCCAACATTGTTTCCCTCATCGGTTACTGTTACGAGGACAATGAGATGCTCGTTGTTTACGAATTCATGGATCGCGGAAACCTCCGTGAACATCTCTACGACACTGATAACCCTTCCCTCTCGTGGAAGCATAGGGTCCAAACCTGCATAGGTGTTGCGCGAGGGCTGCACTATCTGCATACAGGTTCGAAGCAGGTGATCATTCACCGTGACGTGAAGAGCGCCAATATCTTATTGGATGATAAATGGGTGGCCAAGGTTTCAGATTTCGGTTTAGCCAGAATAGGGGGGCCCACGGGCATTTCAATGATGACGAGCGTGAACACTGAGGTGAAAGGTAGCATCGGATATTTGGACCCAGAGTATTACAAGCGAAACATTTTGACGGAGAAGTCTGACGTGTACTCCTTTGGGGTGTTGCTGTTGGAGGTATTATCAGGGAGGCACCCTTTGATCCGTTGGGAGGAGAAGCAACGGATGTCACTCGTTAATTGGGCAAGGCATTGCTATGAGATGGGAATTCTGAGTGAGATTGTGGATGCACAACTCAAGGGCCAGATAGCACCTCAGTGTTTGCACAAATTTGTTGAGGTTGCACTGAGCTGTTTGCTTGAGGATGGGACTCAACGACCTTCCATGAACGACGTTGTTGGGGTGTTGGAGTTTGTTCTTCAGTTTCAGGATAGTGCTGTTAATTATGAAGATAGCAGTAGCCATAGTACTGTACCTTTTTCAGATTATAGTGACAACACTGGAATATTGAGCACGACAAGCGATGGAGATCGTAGCTATGGCAGGAGGGAATCTTCCGTGTTGATCCCGGATGATGTTTTCTCTGAGATTAAGGATCCAATGGGACGATGATGAGGTTGAAGTAGTATTCAAGTTCAGCCCGAGTTTCAATCATGTGATGACCAAGAGAGAATTGTATATATAGTACTAGTGTTCATGCGATGCATTTTATTCGCAGCACCAAATAGCAGTGCTGATAACAATAAACGAGAGGTTGTTACTCCAAGTAAAAATAGAGTTAATGCCAAAAAAAAGAAGTAAAAACTGAGTTAATTTTCTTATGGTGCCTTTGATACTCCCATCCCTTATTGGTATATTTAGTTGATATAAATATCCTGCTACAGAGGCAAATTGAATCGAATCTGACAAGGGCTTATCCAAATGGGCTGGGTCCGCTTAATTATTGTGACTTGGTTGGGACAAAATGCCTTTGAAAGTTCTGTCTTCGCACCACAGTGGTGAAGTTCCCACTTCCCCATTCAAGGTCAGGGACACAAATTAGGCACAGAATCCAAGATGAAGGAGTATAGATCATTCTCCTCGGTATTCATGGTGGTGTCACTGGTGGTGTTGCTCCACGTAGATGCGACGAGTATAGCAATTGCATGGAAGGCCAACGCCACCGTAGGGGACCATCTAAAACACACCCAATGGGAGGAAGAAGAGTTCTCCATGAGTTCCCATGTTGGCAGAATGCTCTATGATGTGAGTCAGGCTGGGAAAACCAGCAACAAAGATAAACCCGCAGTTTTCTGTCCAGAACTTCAAAATTATAGAAGCTGCTTGCCCAATCCAAGCAATGGTGGCCCTAGACAACACTGCTCTCATTACACTAGGACCTGCTGAGAAATCTGAGACTATTGTGCATGGTTTGAAGATGTTTATACACGTTTTAATGCTTTTTTCCTTCGTACTATTTTTGTTGTCTTCGTCTCCTCTCCAGTGTGTTTATTGCTGCTCTGTGTTTAACTCAATTTAATAATTGTAGCTAGGAATAATTCCGAAGAAATGAAAATTTATGTATGCGACTCATGTATTGTGAATCTGTGATATTATGATTGACTTGATTACTTGTTATAACTAATTGCTTGATATAAGTGTTATAGAATAATGAAATTAGCATTACAGAAGCCATAATAAGCATGATGTTTATTGTTATTGATGGAAGAACTAATGAAGAACTGTTGTGATGTGATAATAAGGAGAAGGATATTTTGTTATTGATGGAAGAACTAATAGTTTAGTAATAGGGTATGATTAGGGATGGAAATAAGTGAAATCGCTAGACAGGGAAGATGGTCTAGTTTACCTTATACGGAAGTTATAAAAAAAAAAGTCAATTATTTAATTAAAAAAATCATACCTTAGGTTATTCAAAAAAGTCTTTTAAATTTAATAAATCGACCTAGTTAAATTAAATAAATAAATATTTATAATAATTATTAAAATTATTATACTCAATTTTTTTATATTACATTAAATTTTATATTATTGTCTTTTTAAATTTTAAATACGTTACATTTATATAAAAAAATCAAAATAAAATTAATTTATATATTATTTTATTATAAAATATATATTTAAATATGTTATTACGATGGTTATATTAAATTTAAAAAATATATTTATCATTTCTTTATTTTATTTATAATCATCCAATAGACTATTAGTATTAAGTAGACTTGTAAATTAAATTAGGTTTTCATATAAGTTAGACTTAGCCTTTAAATAAATCTTTGGATAAATAATAGCAAAGTTCAAGCCATAAACTTTTGATAAGCAATAACAATCTTTTGATAAGTGATTGACTACACAAAAAGTAAAATTAGAAGATCATACTCTTTTTTCGTTAAAAATATTATATTTACATTTTAATGTAAATTTAACTAATAAAAACAAAATTAATATTTTTGATCTGTTGCGTATTACTTTATCCGGAATTGTATTTTATTTTACCTGTAATAATCCAAACCTACATATTAATCATACGTATGATAAACTGGTAAAGATAGCAACAACGATTATTACAAGATGTATGCTTTCTTATCTATTTTTTTAATTGATTTTATAATTTTTATCTTATAAAAGAAATTTAAATTATTCTATACTTTATTTTTCTTGTCGTATTAGTTGAAAACTTATCAAAGAAGCCGATACTTTCTTGACCTGTGGCAACATATCCAAAAACAAGAACGTGTAGACCCCGTAGTTCCATGCGCAGACTTAAGTCTCCCGATTTTATTTTTTTTCTGAAATCAATCACCATAGATAAAAAAATAAAAAAAATAAAATAGAGACTAACAACCCTACACAAGTAACAGAAAAACTAAATAAATAAATATCAGCATTGATTTATCGTGTTTGAGCCTCTGTTTCGTTTACAGCTTATATAACGATGGACACAACATGCACACAAATTGCTTCAGGAGCGATCCTCCTCTTAGTGTCGTGTCTCCTCCTCCCATACCTGTCCATAGCAGATGAGATTTATCATCCTAATGACCTCTTCAGCATCGACTGTGGCTCATCCTCCGGCTTCTCCACTCTCGATGGTCGGAACTGGACCGGAGACAGCAAATTCCTCTCCGAAAGAGGGGACTCAGTTAATGCAGCGCCACTCACACCAACTACCATAGATGGTCCTTACACCTCAGCTCGCCTCTCTCACTCCCAATTCACTTACTCATTCCCTGTCACCCCAGGCACCCCAAAGTTCCTTCGCCTCTTCTTCTACTCAACTTCATACCATAACTTTGATCGCCCCAAAGCCTATTTCTCTGTCAAATCTGGCCCATACACCCTCCTTCAACATTTCAATGCCTCCCTCAATGCTGATGCTAGCGCTGTTGACGATCCTGGCCTCCCCGACATTTTGTACAGAGAGTATTGCATCAACCTCCAAGACGGTGAGAAGCAGCTCAACATAACCTTCATTTCAAGCACCGCAGATTCGTACGCTTTCATCAATGGAATCGAAATTGTTTCCATGCCCCCTTATCTCTACTACACCAGTCCTGACGACTACACTAGACAACCGCAACTTGTCGGAAGAACAACATATTATCCTATTGAAAATAACTCAGCTCTCCAGACTATGTACCGGTTAACCGTTGGACAAGCAATCCCCCCCTCAGGAGACACCGGTATGCTCAGGATCTGGGATCCCGATGAGAGCTACCTACCTATTATGACTACATCATCTGTTGATTATGGGCGAGATACTAAGCTCAGCTTCACTACTATGACTCCTAACTACACGGCACCAGACAAAGTGTACCGAACCTTACGGAACATAGGGACCAATAGCTCTTTCAACATGGGGTTCAACCTCACATGGCTGCTTCCCGTTGATTCTGGCTTCACCTACTTTCTAAGGTTACACTTTTGCCAGCTTGACCCGCGCGTTACGGGGGATGGTGAACTGATATTCTACATCTTTGTAGAGGATCAGTTGGCTACCGATTGGGCAGACGTTCTCTTCTGGACCGATAACCAGAAGGGTGTACCAGTGGTTAGAGACTATGTAGTTCTTATCCCAGGGAATCACACAAAACTAAACCTTTCACTGAAAATTCATCCACACCCTAAAAGCGCTATCCAGGACGCATCACTTAACGGAATTGAACTCTTCAAAATCAGCGACCCAACAGGTAGTCTTACTGGACTGAACCCAGCAGACCCTCGTCCACAAACACCCGAGGTTCCCTTTCGAAGCTCATACAAAAAAAGCAGCGGTTCCAAGAAAACCGTTGCCACCGCTGTCGTAGGTGCAGTTTCCGTTGTCGCTTTGCTTTCCCTAATTGTCATTTTCATCCTCATCAAACGCAAGAAGAACGACAGAACTTCTCGTGGGAGTGGCTCATCATCGCTACCAATCAACCTCTGCCGCCACTTCTCAATCGAAGAAATCAGAGCCGCCACCAACAACTTCGACGAACTCTTCATCGTTGGCGCGGGAGGTTTCGGCAAGGTGTACAAAGGCTACATCGACAACAGTTCAACGTGTGTCGCAATCAAAAGGCTAAAACCGGGTTCTCGACAAGGAGTGAAAGAGTTCATGAACGAGATCGAAATGTTGTCTCAACTTCGTCATCTCCATCTTGTTTCCCTCATCGGATACTGCTACGAAAGCAACGAGATGATACTCGTTTACGATTTCATGGATCACGGAACCCTCCGTGAACATCTCTACGACACTGATAACTATAAGCCATCTCTGTCGTGGAAGCAGAGGCTCGATATCAGCATAGGTGTTGCACGAGGACTTCATTATCTGCATGCAGGTGCAAAGCAGGTGATCATTCACCGTGACGTGAAGAGCAGCAATATCTTGTTGGATGAAAAATGGGTGGCAAAGGTTTCAGACTTTGGGTTATCCAGAATTGGGCCCACAGGTATTTCGATGACCCATGTGAACACTGAGGTGAAAGGTAGCATCGGATATTTAGACCCAGAGTATTACAAACGACAGCGTTTGACGGAGAAGTCTGACGTTTACTCCTTTGGGGTGGTACTTTTGGAGGTACTGTCAGGGAGGCAGCCTTTGGTCCATTGGGAGGAGAAGCAACGTGTGTCACTTGTTAAATGGGCAAAGCATTGCCATGAGAAGGGAAGTCTGAGTGAGATTGTAGATTCGACACTGAAGGGCCAGATAGCACCTGTGTGTTTGAGCAAATTTGGTGAGGTTGCGCTAAGCTGTTTGCTTGAGGATGGAACTCAAAGGCCCTCCATGAACGACATCGTTGGGATGCTGGAGTTGATTCTGCAGCATCAGGATAGTGCTGCTAATGATGGAACGATGGAGAGTGGCGGGGATTATGAAGATGTTGAGGACTTATTTGGCAGTAGTGTACATGTTTCAGATTATAGTAAGAGCACTGGATTGAGCACCACATGCGAGGGAGACCGAAGCTGTGGGAGCAAGGAATCTTTCGTGTTGATCCCGGGAGATGTTTTCTCTGAGATTAAGGATCCAAAAGGACGGTGAGGTTTGATAAGTATTCAACTTCGAGTAGTGTGATGTCTGTAGTAGTGTACAAGTTTTATACTATGCAGATGTGTCTATGTATTTCCCAAGTATGATTTATCTATTAAGTTCTTTACTTGCACTAGTTTTACTTCTAGTATTCCAACAGCTTTCAACTCTAGAAGAAGAAACAATCACACACACACACAAATACAAACAGATATGATACTGAAATTCAACAACAAGATGACATACTAATTAATATGATACTGAAATGCAACAAAAAGGTGACATACTAGTTTCTAATTAAATGATAGTATAATTCGTTTTGTTGACCATCAATAAATATACTATGTACTTTTAAAAAGAAATAGATAATAGAGGTATATTCAACAAGCGTACGAAAATAGGAATAAGAGCTAGCGTCTGCGCTATCAGTAGCCAACTGATCCTGAATGAAGATGTAGAATTTCATGTAATCAGCCTGGAGAATGAACGGGTTAAGCTCGCAAAAGTGTAACCTTATCAAGTAGGTGAAGCCAGAATGAACGGGAAGCAGCCATGTGAGGTTGAACTTCATGTTCATAGAGCCATCCGGTCCCATATTCCTTAAGGTTCGGTACACTTGGTCTGGCGCCGAGTAGTTTGGGATCTCAGTGAAGCTGAGCTTAACTGTATTCCCAAAATCAACAGAAGGTGCACCTTGACTATGCATGTATGTGTCATCCGGATGCCAGGTCCTGAGCATACCCGTGTCCTCTGTGCGGAGGATTTGTTTTCCTGCAACGGTTAAACGGTACATTGTCTCGAGTGCAAGGTTGTTTTCTATGCGGTATTGGTATTGGGTTGTGGTGCCAACAAGTGGAGGAAATCCAGTGTACTCGTTTGGGTTGGTGTAGTAGAGATAAGGGGGCATTGAAACAATCTCGATTCCATTGATGAAAGCGTACGAATCTGTGGTGCTTGGAATGAATCTTATGTTGAGCTGCTTCTGACCATCTTGTAGGTTGATGCAATACTCTCTGAACAAGATGTCTTCAAGGTTGTCATCAGCATCAGCGTTGAGGGAAGCATTGAAATGTTGAAGGAGAGTGTAAGGGCCTGCTTTGACTGAGAAAAAGGCTCTGGAGCGATCAAAGTTTTGCTGGTATGAAGTTGAGTAGAAGAAGAGGCGCAGAAACTTTGGGCCTGCGGTGTTGACGGGGAATGAGTAAGTGAATTGGGAGTGAGAGAGACGAGCTGTGGTGTAAGGACCCTGTTGGGTAGATGGTGAGAATGCAGAAGCAGCAACTGAGTCGTGGCTTTCGAAGAGGAATTTGATGTCTGCAGTCCAATTCCGACCATCGAGGGTGGAGAAGTTAGTGGATGAGCCACAGTTGATGCTCAATAGATCAACGGGACGATAAATAACATCTGCTGTTGAAAGGTAATGGAGGAGACACGACAAGAAGATTGTTCCTAAAGCAATTCGTGTCCCACTTGTGTATGACGGATATAGGAATCTAAATAAGGATAAATAAGGATAGGTTGAATTTTTTTTACTTGACAATAAATTTTTGAAAAAAAATATTTAATATAAAATAAATATAAAATTTGATAATTTTTTTAAAAATTAAAAATAAAATCTACTATCATATGCCGTAAGACGTAAAAGTGAAATATCATATGACGTAAAAATAAAATAATAGAGTAAAACTTATAAGATTTTAAAAAATTGTAGATAAATGTATCAAATTAATTTGTTAAAAGTAAAACTTATCAAAAATATAATGAAACCAAATATTTATTAAATATAAAATTAAGATATCATTTACTAATAAAAAAAATTATTAACTTAAAAGTTTATTTTTTAAATATTTTTTTTATAAATATTTTTTTTATTTTATATATATATATATATATAAAGGGAAGGGAGAGGAGGGGGGCTGCTTGCCCCCCATGAATCCGTCCCTGCACTTGTGTCCATCGATAAGGAAGCAACACAGCACAACGGCAAAAAGAGAGCTCAAAATGGTTTATGCGAATGGTTTGGTGTTACGAATTCGTACAGTACGAAATACTATATACTATAATTTTTTTTTTATCAACTCATTAAATGTAGAACTCATCACCCATGGTTTCCGCAAGATATTGTTTTTTTTTTTTTTTTTTTTTTTTGTTTTTTAAATCATTAACATTTAAACCAAAAGTCTAGGCAGGGAACCACGACGTCGTCTACGACTGCTTTTGATTTATTTAATTTTGTTCTGGACTGTACAGCAAAAATATCTTGATGGTTTTTTTGGTCAATGTTGCGCTATTTAAATATAAAATGATTAAATGATATCTTAAAATATAAAACAATTAACATAAAGATTTTAAAAATTGAATCAATGATTGAATTGGTCAATACACCAGATCATTGATTCAATAGTCAAATAAGTGAGTCAATTGAATCATGGTCTGTATTAAAAAAATATAATTTTTATATTTGTTTCAATTTTCAAGATTTAAAAATATTATATAAACTAATTCCATTTTCTAGAGGCGTCATAGAGGCAAGAGGGTTGTAGAGCCATGAAGGGAGAGCGGAGGGCACGAATGGCATGTCGTGAGCAAGGGTGCGAACGGCGTCGTGAGGAGGGTCGGCAAACGTCGCAAGGAAGGTCAATGAGCGTCGAGCGGTGACGGTGAGCCACAAGCGACGAACGACGAACGATAATGGTGAGCGAAAGCAATTTGGATTTTGGGTGCTCCAAAAATTAAGCCAAAAACGACGTCGTTTCAAGTCTTCTATTTTTTTTTACTGTGATCCAGACCGGTTCAATGAGTTAGTAGTTGAATTGAAGAACCTGCCAGTTCACACCAGTTCAATGGCATGAACAATCGAACATTCGAACCAACCCGAACTGACTGTCAACTCCTAATCTGACTGGCTGGTCTAGTCCGATTTTATGAACTCTTATTAACATTAATATTAATGAGTATAATAAAATAGTTTTATAAAATTATTTTAAAATTTATTCAAATAATGGTTTGCATGTGATTTATTAAGGTATAAAATTTTTTTATATAGTATGTGTGTATGAGTTTTAAACTCCTAACTTTCATTTGAAGAAAAAATGGTGATACGCAAATGTAAAACTATTTTACATCATATTAAGAAATGAACCAACAACTTCAATGAAATCAGACTAATTGGATATGGAAGATTTGGTAAAGTATATAAATGTTGTCTCGAACACAATGATGATTGATTCTGATTATGAAAGATATTGGTTAATTGGTTGCCTAGAGTTTGCAGTCTGCCATAAAGTTTTACTATTATTATTTCTTTGGATTAAAAAATCTTAATATATATTTTAATCTTTAAGTTATAATTAATGGTTGGATTTTGTGTTTAAAATTTTAAAATTTTTTAATTTGATTCTTAAATTATTTAAAATATTTAATTTAGTCCTTTTTCTTTTTCAAAATTTTCTTTTCACATTCATTCTTTTACTGAATATATCTTTCATTTTTTATATATTTAATGGGAGTTTATTTAATAAAAGGGGTTATAAATAGTTAAATCTTATAAAAAAAAATCAAAGACATTTTAAATAATTTAAGAACTAGATTAAATTTTTTTAAAATTTAAAAATCAAATCAAACAATTAATTATTAAGGCATTGAAAAACATGATCTATCTCATACACGCTTCACCCAGTTCACTTACGCATTCCCTGACACCCCAGGCTCATAGTTCTTCGTCTCTTCTTCTACTCAACTTCGTACCAAAACTTTGAAGCTGTTGTTGTTTCATACACCTCTAACTTCTTCCTTCATTCTTTTTGGAATGTTTTTTTTATCTTCTAAAATGACCATTCAGGAAGTTAAAATTTGCAACAATTTTATAATATAATTTTACATCAAGAAGCTAAAAAAAAAAGTGCAAGAAGCAAGTTAGAGTATAGAAAACAATAGCCAAACTCTGATCGCTCCAAAGCCTGTTTCTCAGTGAAAGCAGGCCCATACATCCTCCTTCAACATTTCATTGCATCTACCTCCAAGATGGCCAGAACTCAGAAACTCAACATAACCTTCATTCCAAGCACCACTGATACGTACGCTTTCATCAATGAAATCTAGATTGTTTCACATAGTCCCCGAACTATATGCATGCGACATTTTTTTCATAAATTAAAAATTATGGTACATATCATGTGAAAATTGATTGGGATGGCATAATCCTGGAGGATGTAGTACTGTAATATCTTTCAAAACAAAGGATATATGCTTATATTTTTTCCTTTAACGATTCAATTAATATTGTTAGTTTTTGTATTTTAAATAATGCAACGTAAATAAAAATCACTCAAGATAATTTTGCTGTGGCTGATATTTTCATGCATAAGTTCTGTTCAAATAAATCTTTTAATAAGTATTTATATGAAAATAAAATAAAATTGTAAAATAACTTCAATTTCTTTTTAAAAAAATATCATAAATGAAAATCAAAACTTACACACTTCAATGTTTATAATAAATAGATAAGTATCCGCAAGTTGCGCGGTTTTATAGATAAATATATATTTATATAATTTTAAAATATTATAATTTTTTTAAATGTATAAAATTATTATTTAATAAAATATATTAATTTGTATGTGGAAAAAATTAAGAAGATAGTTTTTTATTCCTTGAGAAATAATTTTGATCTTATTATTTTTATTGAAATGTCAATAATAGGTACATCTTCACAATCAAATGCATAAAATATATCAATAATATTTAAAATATAATTTAAATATATATAATTTATTTGGACTTTTATATTAAAATTATATTATTTTGTTATACTTGTATGTAAAACTATTTTCATACCTAACATGACATATTTATCATCATATTAAAAATAAAACAAACTATATCATCCTATTAATGATAAAGTTAGGAAAGAATCAAATTCAAAATAATATTATGCTAGAATGAGTAATTGATTTTGTTTTGTCAACAATTTTAAGTAAAAATCACTCATTCATAATTAAATGGATTATAAGTATCACAAATATCAAAGATATAATAGGTATTAAATATTTTCATAACAAAAATCAATTGAGATAATTTTTCATAATGAAATATAATAATTGTATTAGAATTTGTTAGTAACTCATATTTAAAAAATTAGTAATTCTTTGATGAATACATTTTGTGGGGTATTGAAACATGGTAACATTATTAGAATTTATAATCAATCCAGAGAAACACTTAATAAAATAAAATATATTAAAGTATAATTGATATTCTTTTTATTTTTACTTAATCTTCTTCCTAAAATTTTGTTAAATTGCATTGAATTTTTTATTTTTTATTTAGTAAACATTGAATTGAAAATTGAAATACATATAAGATTGTTATTAAAATTTAAAAATAATATATTTTAATGGTTTAAGATAGAGTAGTTTATTTTATTTTATTTTAAATAATAATTTTATTGTGGGTTTTTAATTATTTTTTAAATAATAACTTTATAATTTTAAGACCTTAGAGTAGTTTTATTTGCTTGAAAACTTATCAATTAAAATTGAATTACTTAAAATAATGTCTTTTATTTGTAGTAATAAAATTATTATTTAAAATAAAATAAACAACAAAAATATATTATTTTGAAATTTGAATATTTTTTTAAAAATTTGAATCTTTTTAAAATTTTGAATATTGATTGCATTTTATCAATTATTTTTAAATAGAATATTACACTTATTAAGCAATAAATAAATACTGCACAAATATGGGAACAAATATTTAGATGTTGACTTGTTTCTATAAGTAATTTTTAAATTTGTTTTATTAAAAATATAATATTTATTATTTTTAAATTCTTGATATATATATATATATTCTTTAGAAATTATGAATTGAAATAATTCATATAAATTAAACAATAAATAAATACTATGCAATTATGTATTATGTATTGAGACTTATATTTGTATCCTTTTAATTTGGACACATTTTATTTATTTGTTTTTTTTTTAAATCATATATTTTTTTACCAACGAAAACATATTTTCATTAAATATTGTATTCACTTATAATTAATATTATACTATTGAATATTGGTTAAAGCAAAATCACCCAATCCTTCATTTATAAATAATAATATTATACTTTTGAATTATATATATAGCAATATTTTTTAAATAATAAATTTTATAATTTTTTTTTATCAAAACCAAATAATTACTTATAGAAAAAAAAATCAGAATCAAAATTATAAAGATATGTAATATTTGGTCTCATATTTGAGCAGTATTTATTTATTGCTTGGTAAATATAATATTTTATTTCTTAAATTATGCCTTAATTAGGTATTGCTAATTTCCACAAGAATAGAATAACGATTAGAGAAGGACAATCACAACCAAATCAAAGTCAAAGGCTCATACAGTTCAGATGGCTAAAGTCAAGATGGAAAACAGCATCAAGGAAATAGACATTTGTCACTGAAACTTTGACATTTCTCCTTGAGTAACAATTATCAAATATAACTAATCCTCATCACCAATGAAAATTGTGCTAGTGTAAGCACTGGTGTTGCCATTTTATTGGTTGTGCCTTTATAACCAGATATGATTGATTGTGTGTAAAACCTATGTGTTATGTATGTTTCTATTCAATTATAAATTGAGTTCAATTAATAGTTATAGTGTAAAACCTATGTGTTGGGTATGTTTCTATTCAATTATAAATTGAGTTCAATTAATAGTTATATTATAATAAAGATATTTAATTATAGACTAAAATAAATGTTTAATTATACATATATAATGGCTGATTTAGTGCAACTTGAATTAATATATAACAGCTAATTTAATACACATTTAAATAATGATACATAAATTATAAATGATTAAGCAAAATTAATGAAAAATAGTGAACATTGCAAATTATATAGAAGATTGTTTAAATTAAAAATTAAAATTGATATGAAGTTTTAATAGAAAAAAAATTAGTTTTTATGAGAGCAAAAAAGATTTTAATTTTTTTATTCGTATGATTCTTTTTTTTTTGTCAAAAATAATTTTGCAAAAAACTTAAATAAGGTTGAATGTAAGACAACAATATATGTTAATTTGTTTATGAACTTATGTGCCTTACTAAAAGGTGACCGCTATTTTTGTAAGTTATTAAAATTGTGGGTTGATTGTTACTTTTATTTTAATTTAATGTTGTATTTATATTATTTTTTTAAAGAAAATTGTAGAATTATGCTGAAATGTTAAAGATTTAAAAATTTATGTGTCAATATGGTTTTGTTATTTATAAACTTAAAGACTGATGCGACGATCTATAACTGTGTTACTCATAAATTATATTATATATAAATTTTTAAAAAAATTAAGGTTCATAAATTAATTTTAAATTGTAGAAAAAATAAAATAAAAATATTTGATATTTTATTTAATTTTCTTAAATACTTGTGTAGAAGGTCATGAAAGAAGACCATACAGCATTGACCTGTCGATGTTCCCTGCTAGATTAGAACTGGTCGATGATAGACCCGTGGTGGCATTTTTTCATGAAGGTGGGCTGACTGCAATCCACACCTGCGAAGAAGAAAGGGAACATTGATAACTATTAGATGTATCCAAAGAAGTATTAGTTATTTTTAAATTTTTATTAACTCGGCTGCTTTTGATTCTTTGAACTATTGGATGGTTATGGTTTGTGTTGGAGAGAGATAGAGGATCCAATCCACAGATTTCGCGAAAAGTATATATAAAATTTTACAGGTCGATTTATAGTTTTTGAGCTCTCTATGGACACAACATGCACACCAATTGCTTTAGGAACGATCCTCCTGTTGTTGTTGTGTCTCCTCCTCCTCCCTTACCTTTCCATAGCAGATGTTATTTATAATCCCGTTGAGCTATTGAGCATCAACTGTGGCTCATCCACCAACTTTTCCACGCCCGATGGTCGGAATTGGACTGGAGACATCAAATTCCTCACTGCTAAAAGCCACGTCAACTCGGTTGCTGCTCCTGCACTCACACCAACAACGATACAGGGTCCGTACACCCATGCTCGTCTCTCTCACTCCCAATTCACTTACTCAGTCCCCGTCATGAAGGCAATTCTTGTTGTAATAATTGTTTATAAGAGTTTAATTATACAAATATAACATCCACAATTGTTTGGGCAGCATTGGTCCACCAGAAACGTGATCTTTGCTAAGTAATTGTTTTGTGGAATAATAAATGTCTGTTGGTTATAAAGCATGATGGTTCCTTAAACAATTTTATTTTTCTTTTTTTGAAATAATTTTGGTGCTTGTAATCCGAAGAAGATAATGACATTTAAGTTTTAACTATATCTTTTATATTTTCTAAAGTTTTAAAGTTTTTTATTTTATGTTTTTGTGATGATAATGACATTTTTAAAATAAATATCTTAATAATAAAGTTAAAAAAAATTAAAAGGAAGAAGATTCTTCTATATGGAAATTGCACAATAAAAAAAACTCTCTTAGTTTTAAGATATATTTTCGAAATGTATATACATAAGCAAATATAAAATATAAAAATAATTCTATACAATACCACATTCAAGTTATTTTTTTTATGTTTAAATAATGCAACCTACATAAAAATCACTCAACATACTTTTGTCCTGGCTAAAAGTTCCCCTCATAACTCCGGTTTAATTTTTTTTTCCATAAGTAATTTTAGAAAATATAAAAAAAATTCTCTTTAATTTTTTTTCATAAATAACTTAAATTAATTTGTACACTTCAGTATTTATTTTTAGAAACTCTGTTATCTATTTATTTTTTAAATTCTTTTATAAGATGATTTTATCTTTTATTTTCTTGTCCTAATTATTGAAAAGTTATCAAAGAAGACAATACTTTCTTGACCTGTGGCAACACGCCAAAAATGAACAAACAACAAAAGCAACTAGTGTAGAGTGCAGACCCCGTGAACCATGGTTCCATGCGCGCAGACTTAAGTTTCCGTTTGCAATCACTATAAAAAATAGAGACGAACCAGAACCAGAACCACCTTACACTAGTAAACAGAAAATCTTGATAAATATCATATTTTTTGTGTGGTTGATTTATCGTGTTTAAGCTCTCTGTTTTACTATTGTGTGCTGCTTCATTTACTGCTTATATATCGATGGACACAACTTGCACACGAATTGCTTTAGGAGTGATCCTCCTCTTTTTGTTGTGTCTCCTCCCCCCTTACCTTTCAACAGCAGAGGTTATTTATCGTCCCGTTGATCTATTGAGCATCAACTGTGGCTCATCCACCAACTTCTCCACCCTCGATGGTCGGAATTGGACTGCAGACATCAAATTCCTCACTGCTAAAAGCCATGTCAACTCGGTTGCTGCTCCTGCACTCACACCAACAACGATACGGGGTCCGTACACCCATGCTCGTCTCTCTCACTCCCAATTCACTTACTCAGTCCCCGTCAACACCGAAGGCCCAAAGTTTCTTCGCCTATTCTTCTACTCAACTTCATACCAGCAAAACTTTGATCGCTCCAGAGCCTATTTCTCAGTCAAAGCAGGCCCTTACACTCTCCTTCAAGATTTCAATGCTTCCCTCAACGCCGATGCTGATGACGACCTTGAAGACATCTTGTTCACAGAGTATTGCATCAACCTCCAAGATGGTCAGAAGCAGCTCAACATAAGATTCATTCCAAGCACCGCAGATTCGTACGCTTTCATCAATGGAATTGAGATTGTTTCAATGCCCTCTTATCTCTACTACACCAATCCTGAAGACTATCCTAGATTGCCGCAATTTGTTGGCCACATGACCCAATCCTATACCATTGAAAACAACTATGCTCTCGAGACGAAGTACCGGTTAAACGTTGGAGGAGCGGAAACCTCCCCCTTAATGGACACAGGTATGCTCAGGACCTGGGATGGAGATGAAAAATACCTAACTACTCAAAGTGGACCATCTGTTGATTATAACCAAAACACTAAGCTCAGCTTCACTATGATTCCTAACTACACGGCACCGGACCAAGTGTACCGAACTTTAAGGAATATGGGACAGGATCCCTCTATGAACATGAGGTTCAACATCACATGGAAGCTTCCCGTTTATTCTGGCTTCAACTACTTGCTAAGGTTACACTTTTGTCAGCTTAACCCGGAGGTTCACGAGCTCAATGAGCAGATATTCTCCATCTTAGTTGATGATCAGTTGGCTGAAAAAATGGCAGACATTCTCAAGTGGAGCAACAATCAGAAGGGTGTACCAGTGGTTAAAGACTACGTAGTTTCCTACATCCCAGGGAATCGGGAAAAGGTATATCTTTTACTGAAAATGCATCCTCACCCTAACAGCTGGATGAAGGACGCACAATTAAACGCAATTGAACTCTTCAAAATCAACGATACAACAGGTAGCCTCGCTGAACCCAACCCAGACTCTCCTCCAACACAAACCCCCGAGGTTCCCCATCCGATCTCAAACAAGAAAAGCACCAGCACCACCACGAGAACCCTTGTTACCGTTGCAGCTGCAGTTTCCGGAGTTGTTTTGCTCTCCTTTGTTTTTGTTTTCTTCCTTATCAACCACGGGAAGAACATCACCACCCACAAGGGTTGGGGAAGTGGCTCATCATCGCTGCCAACCGACCTCTGCCGCCACTTCTCAATCGAAGAAATCAGAGCTGCCACCAACAACTTTGACGAACTCTTGGTCGTTGGCGCGGGAGGTTTCGGCAACGTTTTTAAAGGCTACATCGACAACAGTTCAACGTGTGTCGCAATCAAAAGGCTCAAACCTGGTTCTCGACAAGGAATGAACGAGTTCGTGAACGAGATCGAAATGCTGTCTCAACTTCGTCATCTCCACCTTGTTTCCCTCATCGGATACTGCAACGAAAGCAACGAGATGATACTCGTTTACGATTTCATGGATCACGGAACCCTCTGTGAACATCTCTACGACACTGATAAGCCATCTCTGTCGTGGAAGAAGAGGCTCGATATCAGCATAGGTGTTGCACGAGGACTTCATTATCTGCATGCAGGTGCAAAGCAGGTGATCATTCACCGTGACGTGAAGAGCAGCAATATCTTGTTGGATGAAAAATGGGTGGCAAAGGTTTCAGACTTTGGGTTATCCAGAATTGGGCCCACAGGTATTTCGATGACCCATGTGAACACTGAGGTGAAAGGTAGCATTGGATATTTAGACCCGGAATATTACAAACGACAGCGTTTGACGGAGAAGTCTGACGTGTACTCCTTTGGAGTGGTGCTCTTGGAGGTATTATCAGGGAGACAACCTTTGATCCATTGGGAGGAGAAGCAACGTGTGTCACTTGTTAAATGGGCGAAGCATTGCTATGAGAAGGGAAGTCTGAGTGAGATTGTAGATTCGGAACTGAAGGGCCAGATAGCACCTGTGTGTTTGCGCAAATTTGGTGAGGTTACGCTAAGCTGTTTGCTTGAGGATGGAACTCAAAGGCCCTCCATGAACGACATCGTTGGGATGCTGGAGTTGATTCTGCAGCATCAGGATAGTGCTGCTAATGATGGAACGATGGAGAGTAGCGGGGATTGTGAAGATGGTGAGGACTTGTTTGGCAGTAGTGTACATGTTTCAGATTATAGTAAGAGCACTGGATTGAGCACCACACGCATATGCGAGGGAGACCGCAGCTGTGGGAGCAAGGAATCTTTCGTGATGATACCGGACGATGTTTTCTCTGAGATTAAGGATCCAAAAGGACGGTGAGGTTTGACAACTATTCAAGTATGAGTAGTGTGATGTGTAGCAGTAGTATACATGTTTTATACTATGTAGATGGGACTATGTATTTCCCAAGTACATCTTTATTTATTAAGTTCTTTACTTGCACTACTTTTACTTCTAGTATTCCAACCGCTTTCAACTCTAGATCACTACTAGAAGAAGAAACACACACACACTCAAATACAAAACAATATGATATTGAAACTCAACATAAAGATGACATACTAACTAATATGATACACAAAATGCAACAAAAAGATAATATACTAGTTTCTAATAAAATGATAGTGTAATGACCATCAATAAATATACTATGTACTTTTAAAAAGAAATAGATAATAGAGGTATATTCAACAAGTGTATGATAAAAAAAAAATATTCAACAAGTGTAAGAAAATAGGAATAAGAGCTAGCATTCTAATTATTGAAGGTAAATTGTTTTACATGTAACTATTTAATTGAATAAATAGGAATTAATTAGATTTTTTTTAGGGGCGGAACTAATTAGATTATATTGCTAATTAATAATTTACTCAACCACACAACTAACAATAACAAATTCCTCAAAAAAGTTAATGCAACGTAAACAAAAATCACCCAAGATATTTTGTTGTGGCTGAAATTTTCATATACAAGTTCTGTTTAAATAAATATATTTTAATAAGTATTTTATTATGAGAAGAAAATGAAAAAAAAAAGAATAATGATAAATCAAAGTTTTTTTTAATAAATATTTCTAATAAATTAAAATCAAATTACATACAC
Source organism: Amphicarpaea edgeworthii (assembly GCA_014843725.1). NCBI lineage: Eukaryota > Viridiplantae > Streptophyta > Magnoliopsida > Fabales > Fabaceae > Amphicarpaea > Amphicarpaea edgeworthii. The sequence continues at coordinate 1,999,927 of CM026321.1, read as the reverse complement.
TTTAATTTTTTATAAATGCTCTCTCATCGAATTACTCTCACAATTGAAGTACACAATTAATTTTAAGTATTTTATATTTGATTTTCTTCTCTTTAAAATACTTGTGGAGAAGTTTATAAAAGAAGACCATAGTGCATATATAGACCTGTCGCAATGGTAGGGTTCATGGCTGATGTCGTCGTTACCTGCGTAGACTTGAAGTCTCTGGCTTGTGTAGATAATACATTTTAAATAATTAATTAATTAATATTCTAAGAAATAATCGTTGCATAGACTTGAGGTCTCCCCCGTGCTTAGAAAAAATAGGCACTATAGTGACAGAAATGTTGATATGTATGTTCGTTCGTTGATTTAGGGTATTTGAGCTCTCTCTGTGTTGGAGACGCAGAAACACCCGTCTCACGGGACACGGGTATGCTAAGGAACTGGGAAGTTGATGAGAAATATGTAACTAGTCAAAGTGTACTCCTAACTACACGGCACCGGACCAAGTGTACCGATCCATAAGGAATATGGATCTAATGCCTCTATCAACATGGAATTCAACCTCACATGGCAGTTTCCTGTTGCTCCTGGCTTCACATTAGAGCGGCGGACCTAGATTCAGAAGATAGGGGAACAATTATGAAAAAAAAAATTATTTAATAAAAAAAATGTAAAAAGAATATATAATCAAATTTATGTAAAATATCTAAAATAAAATATTAATTACATTAATAATCTATCGTGAAATATCTTTTTTATATGTCACAAAAATTATTTATGACTATATTAATAATTGTAGTTTTAGCTTAAGAATATAATATATTTATTGTTAAATTTAAAATATAAAAATTAAAAATATTTTATACCATTATATCTTTTAATTTTTTTCTTTTGTCGGAAATGTTAATGTGATTATGATGTTTGTGTTGATGTACAATTTGAAAAGTAAAATTAATAAAATTTGACGATTAAAATTTTAGTTCAAAAAAAAACTAATTATATATAATAACAAAATTAATCAAATATAATATTTAGATATAATTTCTTTACAAAATAAAATAAAATTACTATTGATCTTATAATTTAAAAAGTTAGTTAAAAATTAATTCTATTATAATTAAAATTTGATACTTTATAACATCAAAAAAATAACATCTAATTTTATAGTTTAGAAAAAAATAATTATATAATAACTAAAATCAATAAAATATTAATATAATCTTCATATAAGATTTCTATATTAAAAAAAAGATAAAATTATTATTAATTTTATCATTTACAAAAATTAAAGATAAAATTGATTCTATAATAATAAAAATTTAATATTTAAATAAGATTTTTTTTAAAAAAAAAGATTGATATTGATTTGATAATTTAGAGAATAAATAATTAAAAAAATTAAATTATATAATATTAATAAAATATTAGAATTCTACCAAAGTAAAAAAAAAAAAGATTAAATGTTTAATGCAATATAAAATTTCTAAACACACTTTTATAATTGTTAAATACACCCATATGGTAAAAAAAAAAGTGAAGGGGGCATGCCCCTAGACAACCTAGGTCCATCCTGCTTCACAACCTACTTGCTAAGGTTACACTTTTGTCGATTTAACCTAAAAATTAAGGATCATTTGATTGAAGATGCAGCAGATGTATTCTTAAAAACTTTCTTTTTATTTTTACAAATAAAAAAATGTTACCAATTAAGGAATCTATTGATAATTTTTTTTTTCTCAGCAAAACAATGATATATATATATATATATATAATAGATAGGGTACAGATGAACAACAATACCCAAAAGACATACGATATTACCCAAGACCCTCCCTAATATAAGGTAGCTCTGTTGCAGTGTCCTAGTTATAACCACAAAAGTATAACAGAGGCAATAGAAGCCAACAATGCCTAACAAAAAGTGACTTCCACCAAATAGACATCTAACCCATGTAGCCACCAAGCTATACAACAATCATATAAACAGAAATCACACCATAGATTCAAAATGGTCCCAAACTATACACCATGTGTAAAACTATGCATCCAACAAGCAAGTGTTGGGATTGAGGCACCATTGTGTGAGAGAGTGGCAAAATTACTTGTCAATTACTTTTGTCCAGCTCTAAGTATAAAAGAGTATCTCCTGCAACAAGTTTTATAAATTGAATGTTTTGCTTTTGAATATAGCGTCATTCCTAGTTTTCCAGACCAACCATACGATCGTACACCAACGTATCTTCCATCTGATTTGCTTAATCCTATTAGCATCCACAAAGCAGTGCTAATAAAAGTGATTAGTAGTTGTCAGAGGAAGCACCACAGATAACTGTAACCAACCATAGCATTTTTTTCAAACCTCATATGTAACTAAACACCAAAACAGCAAGTGTTCCATAATTTCAATGTTAACCAGACAAAATTTGTAATTATAATTTCTTTTACTTACACAAATATTTCTATGCATCAGATTATTATTGGAGGGTAAACAATTTTTAAATATCCTCCACAACAATAAAGTAATCTTTAGAAGTACTTCAACTTCCAAATATCCACTAAGATGTCGATCTCCACATCATCACTAGATGATTCATTAATTCTAACATAAGCCGAGTCAAATCCACGAATCCTCCACATATTATCACATATTATAACCATTCACATAAGAACATAAGAAGTTAGTATATCCAATTGTTCCTTTTTTCAATGAAAGTATTTTCTATGTAACTCAAATTTTCATGACTTAGCTATACCCACCTTCCATTCCATGACTAATATGCCCGTTGAATGCAGGGATGCCGGAGAAATCTCGTGTGTGGAACAAAAAGAGGACAAGTTTAACTACGAAGATTGAAGATTGAAGAGGTGAATGTTTTGGCCTTCTGACAACAAATTAAGCAAGCACGTGCCAGAAATGTTTCTCAATTGTCTGGGCTTACGTGGTTCCAGTTCCACACACATAACTGACAAGCTCATCTCAGTACCCAACGGTAATAGAAGAATTGTGCCGTCAATTTTCTCTGGCTGATCTTAGGAAATCAACCTACAATTTTGATCAAAACAGAGTAATCGGAAGTGGAGGATTTGGTATAGTATATAAAGGTTGTCTCCAACGCCAACGCAATGATGCTTCTGAGTGTACAGTAGTCGCAGTAAAGCGATTTAATGAACAAGGATGGGAAGCCTTCAAGAAGGAAATAGAATTGCTCTGCCAACTTCGTCACCCTAATATTGTCTCTCTAATAGGATTCTGCAACCTCCGAGAAGAGAAGATTCTGGTGTACGAGTACATGTCCAATGGATCTCTACATCAACTCCTACAACGTCGGAAACTTTCGTGGAACGAACGGCTAAAAATCTGCATAGGAGTAGCACGTGGACTACACTACCTTCACACAGGAGCCAAGCGCTCCATCTTTCACTGTATCCTCTGTCCCAGTACCATTCTTTTGGATGAACACATGGAGCCAAAACTATCAGGTTTCGGCGCCAGCGAACAGGGATCGCGTTTTATGTCAAAGACAAAACAAATCAGAGTAAAACTTGTTACAGGTAATTTTTTTTTTTTTTATAAGCTTACTACAATATTACTATGAATTTTTGTCAGTTTAAGTTAATTACTTCACTTGAAGGTACTCTTCCCTACATGGCTATGGAGTATGCAATCAACGGTACTGTCACGGAGAAATGTGATGTTTTCTCATTTGGTATGGTACTACTAGAAATTGTGTGTAGAAAGAAATATTTAACAATGCCAATAGAATTTCTGGAGAGGCCTGTTGAGGAGAATATTGATCCGAGTATCAAAGGAAAGATTGCACCAGAGTGTTGGCAAGTCTTCATAGATATCGCCCAAAGATGTGTGAAGCATGAACCAGATGAGCGACCAACAATGGGTGAGGTAGAGGTTGAACTTGAGCATGCTGTGTGGTTGCAGGAACAGCCAGATATCAGAAACACCAATGGTCATTATACCTTACTGTCCAAAACTATTATTAATCTAAAACTGGAGCGTGAATTTATTGAGAATTGCCATGAAGAGTTTATCTCACAGAAGACAGTTTGAATTAGAAGACATGCTCCTTAGTAGTTAGTTAGTTGGTGAGCTCAAAATAAAGGGTTTTAGCTTTTTGAGACAAACAAAACAGTCACTATATACTTCTTGCATTAGTTAAGCTTAATTGAGATATCTCTAGCTTTTGTAGCAATCCTTGTTTTTAGCATTTTGAATCTTAATTGTATTTGAAGCTGCCTTTTTAATTACCTTGAACTAAAGCACTGAAGGAATTCTTCCTTGAGCCTATACTATTCTTACTCTCTGTCCTGTTTATTAATTGTCTTCAATTTTCTCTGTCAAATCTTGATTAAAAAAAAACTGACAACTTAATCAGAACATATCAATAGAAAAACAGGAATCTTTGATATATTATACAACAAGGTCTTCTCATAATAATTGGTGCAACTGAGTATTAAAAGGCAATAAACTGGATGTGTAAGTTGGGGGTCATCTGTCGTTGATAGCAGGATCTGATGGAACTTCTAGAGTGTAATATTTTTATGAGTAATTTGTTATATTTGTCAATCTAACCCTCAAATTTACCAATTCAATGGGCCATATTCTAGCACAAGAAGGAAAGTCGGGTCATAAAATAAATACTAGTAAGTGAGTTGGATTAGGACCGGAGAAGGAACACATAAAATTATAAATAACTTATGAAAAAGTATTTGAACTTTTTCACATTTAGTAGTTTAAATTATCCAAAACTGTTATTTTGGAATAATGGTTAATAGAATAATTGAAAAATGTAGAAACCATTATTCTATTAATTATTTGAAAAATGTTGGAAGCTACTTGGAAGCTATCTTATCTATGCGGCTATACCGACCCACGTTCCCAAATGAATGCACAAAAGTCAAAAGCAGTATCAGTTGACCATTTGATGTATGAATGCACAAAAGCTAGCTGTCCCAGTTTACCATTTGATACTATATGCTAAATGAATAAATGTAGCCGTAGGGATACGATAGCAAACTCGTGGAGGACTCGCCTTTGATACTAAACGCGTAAATAAATGAAACAAGAAGAAAAGACAAGCTTAGCTACAAAAATTGAAGAGGAGCAGAGGTGAATGTTTTTGGTAAGGGACAAGTAATTAAGCAAGAAAGCAGGTATCATAAATTGGTACGATGTTACTCAAATGTTTGGGCTTCAGCGATCGGAAGCACACAAGTTCATCATCTCAAAGACAGTATCCAACGGTAATAGAAGAGTTGTGCCGTCGATTTTCTCTCGCCGAACTAAGGAAAATGACCAACAACTTTGATCAAAACAGAGTCATCGTAGATGCATTCTCTCCTGAATTGTATAAAGGTTCTCTCCAACGTGACAGTGATGCTTCTGATTATACAGTCACAGTGAGGCGAATTATTACGATAAACAGTCGATCATTGAAAGAGTTCAGGAATGAAATAGAGTTGCTCTGCCAGCTTCGTCACCCTAACATTGTCTCTCTTATAGGATTCTGTACCGACGAAAATGAGAATATTGTTGTGTACGAGTACCCTAGTGGATCCTTATATGAACGGCTAAGAGATGAGGACACCGAAGCACTATCATGGAAGAAGAGGCTAGAGATTTGCATAGGAGTAGCGCGTGGACTACACTACCTTCACGCCGGAGCCAAGCGCACCATCATCCACCGTCACATCTGTCTTGCAAACATTCTTTTGGATCAAAACATGCAGCCAAAACTCGCAGAGTTCCAGTTTAGCGTACAGGGAGCACGTTTTATGTCAAAGCCAAAACCAATTAAAGCTGAACTTGAGGGTAATTTTTTTATTTTGAGGTTACTGCAATGGATTTTTATCCGCTAAGCTAATACTTTCACTTGTAGGTATTCTGGGGTACACGGCTGCAGAGAACTTCACAATCGGTTTCATCACAGATAAATCTGATGTTTACTCATTTGGTATGGTTCTACTATATGTAGCGTGTGGAAGGAGAAGTGTAAAAATGGGACCCGATAGAGGAATTTTTGAGGAGGCTGTTGAGGAGAATATTGATCCCAAAATCAAAGGAACGATTGCACCAGAGTGTTGGCAAGTCTTTATAGATATCATCCAAAGATGCGTCAAGTATGAACCTGATGCACGACCAACAATGGGTGAAGTCGAAGTGGAACTTGAGCATGTTCTGTCGTTACAAGAACAAGCAGATATCACAAATACCAATGGTTGTTATACCTTATTGTCCAAAACCATTATTAGCAAATACGTGGAACGGGGAATGGAGCATGCTTTGTCATTTCACCCAGAACAAGATATCACAGAAGAGAGTGACATAGAAGACATGTTTCCTTAGTTATTTGGTGAGCTCAAATCAACTATCAAAGGGACACAAGCCAATAGACACCACATTTATCTCAAAACCTTAAGGCATGGAGGGACATGAGTCGTTACTAATTATATGTTGCTCATCTTTACTCATTCTTACCTAATCTAGCATTTCTTTGAGATATCTCTAGCTTTTGTAGCATTTTTATTGTATCTGAAGTTGTCATTGTAATTATCTTGAACTAGTATAAATTTGAAAGCAGTGAAGGAATTAAGATACAATCAACCTTTTTCTCATTACAAAGAACATAACATTTCTTAACATTGAAAAGAAGGACACAAATGAAACTTAAAATTTCTTTCCATCCGCATACCATGTATATAATATCATTATCATTATACGCCTATGATTGGTTGAACTGTGCTAGTGTGCAACCATAACTTTTCTACAAATCATACGGATTTTCAGTCAAGAACTACGATTTCTTCTGTAAGGCGTTCTTCCAAAATGGTACTAAATCTATTCATTTGAATCTTTTGAAGTGCTATCCCAACTTCAATTCGACCTTCTTTGTCTCTAGAGTCAGAAAGGGAGATTGTTCCTGAATTATCAACATGAACTACTTCACTCCTCTTGGGTTTTCCCCATCCAAAGTCAGTTTCATACACTTCAAGCTTTGGTGAGCCTGCAAGTATTGTCATATGCTTCCCCAACGTGGCAAATTCTGTAAAGTTTGACATCAATGTTTCAGCCCCTTCAAAAGTTTCACGTTGCAAATGTCTAACTACACTACCAATAGCAATGGCTGCCTCCACAACACCATTTTCTCCAACGAGCTTGCTCCTCTTGACTTCAGCGTTGCCACAAACCAAACAGTTTCCAAAATATTCCAATGGAATTGAACAGTCCGGAATATTACGACAATCTGCCATAAAGGCCAAGATGTAGGACTCATCATTAGTGGGAAGTATGGTACCAACTGTCGCCTCTTCTGATTTCACCTTACAAACCCAAATCAAAGAACATGTTACCACAAAGGTTGTTAAGTGCGGCACTGCTATACCAAAGCTTTTGCATTTGATTGAGACCCATTTCTTGAGCTTCTCGACATGTTCATGGCTCAAGACAAACGTGTGACGCACCATGTCACAAGGAACATCACGTATCTCACCCTTGGACTCTACGTTTTCCGGTAACAAATTGAACAATTCTTCTAAGAAAATTGGCTTAAGACCTTTTGGGTCTTGAATGATGTCCCTGTTGTGCAATGGCAGAGCAAGAGAGCCTTCAAGGGAAGAAGCCAAGGCCAAGTCTCCTTTGGACTTACAAATAGAGGCCCAGAATTTCATGAAGTGATGAAAAGCTCTGCCATCCGCAGTCACGTGTCTGAAAGTGATGCATATGGTGAAGCCGGAATGGGGCATAACAGTGACCTGAATGGCCATGAGAGGGATAAGAAACGTGCCATCTTCTAAGGTACGAGGTGGAGGCAACACAGGAACAAAAGGGTGCAAAAGGGTGATATCTTTTGGAGAATCAGAGACAAGGGTGGTGTAATCTGCTGTGGACTCTGCTACGATGAAGGAGATAGAGTCTTGTTGCGTGTAGAGGATGTGAGGGGGGTTTGGCTTTGGAGGGAAAACAAGGTTGGAAGAGAAAGGGAAGAAGTGTTGGAGAGTGAGGGAAAGAGAGTGCTTGAGAGTTGGAAGGAGAGTTTGGAAGAAGTGATGCGAGGAATGAGGGAAGTCGTAGAAGAAAATACGTTTGAGTGGGGGACAACATAGCCATGGAAGATCAAAGAAAGTGAGAGGGATAGAGGTTGAAGGAACTGTAGCTGGTGGAGGACTCACTGCACACTGTTCTATCACCTTCACCTTCATCTTCACTGTGTCAGCCATGGATTATGGAGTCGAACTTGAATATGATTCCAGAGCTAGACAAGAACCACACGGCAAATCAAGACATGAATATATAATATATTGATATAAGAATAAGAAAAGGAAAAATTATTATTAGACACCAACCCATCTGCTATTTAAGACACTGTCCATTAATATATATATATATATATTTTTTATTTTTATTTTTTTGAAAAATAAAGCAGTGTCCATTGAAAAAATACGCAGAAACTTCAACGATGTAGTAGAGCAATCCCATTTGCACTTGAACTTTATTTATTTTAATGTTTTTTTTTCTGTAATCAGATTAGGTCAGTGTAAGTTCAATAATTCAATTTGCTTTAAATGCTTTTGTTTTTTCTTCGTGTCTGGCATCAGTGTAAGTTTTTTTTTTTTTTAAGCAACCTTGATTGATTGTTAAAAATTTAATGTAATCGTTAAATTACAAGTTTTTAACAAATTTAATGTAATTTAAAAAATATTTTAAAAAATAAATATTTTTTAAATTACAATCAGGCCTCAAACTGAGTGATACCTTACATCATTTTATTAACCCATTGAATTTGTATAATATTTTATAATGAAACAATTTATTTAAAATAAATAATATTATCATTCTCTATAATATATAATACATAATATATATATATATATTTTACTCCAAACATATATTTCTTTTAATCATCTCTAAACATATATTTTTTATTATTAATCTTGAACATATATTTAAATTAATATAAAAACAATGTTAAATTTGATTAAAATATATTATATAGAAAAATAATAAATAATTTTAATTAGAAGGTTATATAAATAAAACTATTTTAACTTAAAAATGTATAATCATATTTCTCTAAAAAAGAAAACATATTTAAAACTAACATATCAACCGATATATTTACAAACAAATTCCTAGTTACAGTAATATACCATCGCATTGATAGCTCGTTTCTTAGTTATATTCTCAAATATGAAAAATAAGTCCACAAATAGTACCCCAGCTATTGTAGAGCATCCTCATTGCATTCTTATAATATAATAAAATAAACATATAATCATTTTAGAAATATCCGCAATAACTTTCCCTGACTGGAATAAATAAGATTTAGAATTTCAAATTTATTCATCACAATACATCAATTGCAATCTATTCCTTCCCTTCTATGATACAGTATCCACAGCAATGCTAAAAGAATAAACCAAATCCAATATAATTATAAAAAAGAATGACGCAATCCATTTTCTAGTTTCCCTGTTAATATCCAGCAAGTGTTTTCAGAATAATCCGCTAATATAGCTGTACTGCTAAAAGTTTAACCCTCAAGTCATAGTCTGATAAATGTTGAACAGAAACTCCAATGCTGAAGGTTCAGGGTTATTAAGCTATTGTGAGCTTACCCAACATCATCATCCTAATCTTGGTTAATCAATCAGTAAAATACAAGCTTTCAGATCAATTGCATCTATTCGTCTTTTGAGCATACGCGTTCTGCACAAAGAAAAGTTGAAATGCTTTTAGGTTAGCTATATGTACACAGAAAACAATTGCAATGATAACTGGGGAATTGAGGATTCATAGTTTAGCATACTTATTCCAGACTCAATAACAAATAGCATAAGAACAGAAGCACCAGCAGAAAAAAAAAAAGAAAAAAGAGTTCTTACTCAGATACTCATAAGTCAATATCATTGAAGTGCCCCATGCTGACATGCTAAAAAATCTTGGACCAAACCCTCTATAAAAGCCTCTCCAACCATCTTCATTGATTAAATCTTTGGCAACTTGTTTTATAGAGCTTCTATTTTCATGTCCCATTACCTGGAGTGTAGGACTAGCAAGTCAGAAAAACTTCAATAGGTGGCAATCAGAATACAAAATATTAAAAATTATGCAGGTAAACTGAAAATACACTATGTTCATGAAATGTTCTTTTCATTCTTTTCTTCTCCTTTTAGTCTTGATGTGGAGAATGAGGGTGCAATCTACCATCACCATGATAGCTCATTGAACTAATTCTGTATATATACTGAAGCAACAAGTGTATGATTTTATGTCTTCATTTTTACAATCTAAGATCTTCGGTTTATATTATAACAAGAAAATGCACAGAAAGATAATATGATAAGAGTTGAGAGAAGATTCATGAACAGAACTATACAAGAAGAAGAAAAAACCTCACTGCAGTTTTAGTGATCACAGAACAATAAACCTGGTCAATGAGATTATGCAAACCTGTAATCGTGTCTTGATAGTATCCAATGGGGTTGTAATGCAGGATGAAGTTGCACCAGCAATAATCCCTCCAGTAGCCTGAACTAACATAATTTTCTGCAGACTAGGAGCAACTTCATCATATTTGCCACCATGGTCCAGGAATCTGTTCATGCAAACAAGGTGCTAATTGTTTTTAATACTGGGTTTGCATGATAACAGAGAAATAAAAATATCAGCGAATACATGTATTAAGCGTGAACTACCCTATTGTTACAAAATTCACCACCATAAACAAAATGAAATCACAAATTTACTACAAAATCAGTTTATTCTTTTGGCAGGGTTTCTCAGCAAAGAAGAAATTATAGCTCTTGTGACTTAATATAATCCACTGCCAGCATGCAGATGCAGTTACTGCATCATACATTTTGACTGGTGTAATTCCATGCTTAGAGATCGAATCTGTTATATTAATCTGACCAAGCTAACATTAAACTTCAAAAATATTTATCAGATTTAAGCAATGCACTGTGCCAGTTCTTTTTTGCAGTTTTTCCATGTCCTTGGAACAGAAGTGAACTAGACACCACACTTCAACCCAAAACCTTAAGGCTCAGGTTTATGGGTCTTTCCCTCACTTATATGGTGTTCAACTCTCCCATTCCTATCCGATGTGGGACTTCACCTTCACACTTGTTCTCAACAGCAGGAACACATACCTAAATAAGCTATGTTTGAAACTCATGCATATATCATAATAATTAACATTTGTATAAAAGACACCATGCATTTTAATAAAGACTAACCTGATTAATGGAATAAGAAGATTTATGAACATTACCAACACATTCATACTAATCAGAACCAATTGATATAATATAAAAATAACTTAAAAGGTAATGCAACAATGATTCAATATTAAGACATAAAAAACAAGCATTACCATATGTTACCTCCAAATGAAGCGTTGGCTTGAACCATAACTTGCCCACCATACTGCACTGGCAGGTGCATAAGTAATAGCAGACAGACCAAACCCTCGATACAATCCCCGGATGCCATCAGTCTTTAAAACCTTGCGAGCAACATCCAGACCCCACTATATTGGGCATGGCCTGAGTACCCCTGCACCATCAACTTTTGGCTAACCTGGATATCGTTCAATGTGAATTAGATATTAGAGTTATCCATATTGACTATTGAGGTAAAAGAAGAAAAATTTATCAAGAAAAGAAATGAGACCAAATTAATGGGATAAGGAATTTCCTTACTGCAACAAAAAAAAAGGCAAAACAAAAATTAAAAATAACTTTTCATACTTATATGAGCATCTGTCATTAGAATACTTTAAAAGAAGTATCAGTAGAACCCCATCACAAAGACAAAAGACATTATAACACAAACAAACTAAAATTTTTGCTATTTTACGATCTTGCATCATGATTCAACAGAATACTCCATTGGCATGAAGTCTAAACACATCACAGCAAAATCTCACTTTCTATCCTTCATCCAAATAAATTTTCTGAGTGTTAAAGAACCAACTAATGCTTTTTATGTGTCCTACAAGCCCTAACTAAAAAATTTAGAAGCATTAGCTCCCAACTGAGAATTTGATTAAAAAACAATAGGAAGCATTTAAAATAAACACTTAATATTACTTTTAAAATCATAAACACAAATGAGAACAATAAACACTTGTTTTGAATTGTATAGGACATGATAGAAAATCAGTAAACAAACTCCCATGTTCCAAACTTGCAAAATTGAGAAATAGATAGTTGAGCTGCTTAAAGAACATGTTTTAACAGCAGAGAAGATGCATTTGATTGTATCATCATATCCATAAGTATATAGTATGGCTGTCAGTTACTCCAAAATTATGTATATTCATTCTCAAGGTTACATGAATTAGATTATCATACCACATCAATTGGTACAAACACAGACTGAGCAAAAAGTGATGATGTCATGCCTGCAACTCCATTTGCAATGGCAGCCTGGGAAGTTTCAGATAGTTTAAACGGTTCAAGCATTCTGAAGGCAGCCACCTTCGTGGTCTCTAGAGTGGAGAGGAATATGATTCTGGCAGGAATTGCACCAGTGATAACAGTGCCGAAACCTCTATACAAACCAGGGACACCATCTGTTTTAAGTAGTCCTTTTACAACAGAAAACACATTTCTCTCTACAGCATCCTTTGAAGCCACCTGCAGCCTAGTTTTCACAACAGAAACAGGGTAAAGTGCCACCGAAACACCTGTAAAGAGTCCAGCTCCTACTACATAGAACTTAGTTTTATCTAGCCTGCAGAATTGGGTGAATTTCATTAGGATAAAAGCTTGTAGATGTAGATTTTATTACAATACCATGAGCTCAAAAAGGTCACTACATTTATAAGATATGTTATTAATAAATCAAAGCAAGGCAAGATGGCAGAGCAGAGGGCCTCAATCTTCATGAAGAACTAAGATACACAGATAGAAGATAGAACACACATGGATCTACAAAGGGCAGATCTAAAATCATACCAAATTTTCTTAATAGGAAAATGGAAGCAATTCATTAATTCAAGCAATGGAATGCAATCATCTTGAATATTGTATAATATGAACTAAAAATCGTCGTCTTATAGGGTAAATCACGATATGAACACGAAGATAACCGGTTGCAGTCAAGTAAAGAGTGCAACACAATGAAATTCCCAGATGCAGTTACGCACTGATCACTGATGGCAGCTGGTATGCATTATTAACAAATAGTTTTTACTCTTCAGCAGTTCCCATCAAATTGGCAACTTGGTAAGCTTACCCTTTTATGGTTTTCACTCGATTCACATAATACAAACAAACCAGAAGCCATAACTCCCCCACCCCTAATCAAATTATTCAGAAAGAACAAAACTTTATGATTTTCGAATGACGGGTATGTCGAAATACAGCAAAAATGAATAATCAATAGCAACGTACAGAAAGAAAAAAAAGAAAAAAAACAGAAGAAGAAAGAATACTTGTCCCAGTTGATCTCTGTCTGACCGAAGGACTGGGCCATCGGAAGAATGAAAAACTATCTTTCTCTCTCTCTCAGAACAGAATAAAACCTACGAACACGACAACATCATCCGAGGCTGTCTTGTAAAATTGTAAGTTGTAGTAATTCAGAGGAAACGAAAATTGTAAATAACGGAAATTGTTGATTGACAAATTGGTGAAAAAAGGCTGCGCGTACGCGGAGTTGTGGGAGAAGCACGCACTACACGCCTTCCTCTTTGACCATTCTCTATTCTCTTCTCTTACCCGCCGACCAACCCAATGGAATAATATTATAATAATGTTCACACTTTGCATTATTAATTTAATTTAGATTAAAGACATAATTTAGTTTTTGTCCAAAAAAATACTACTGTAATTTAGTTATTCTACGTTTTTTTAGGATTCGTGTCGGATTATTAATCTGGTCCCGTACCGAAAACAATTATTAAATCGGCTTTCTTTATGAACGTGTAAACTTTATAAATATAGTTCGCCAGTTACTCTATTGATTCTCTTTCAATTAGCCAAAAAAATTCATTCTCTTTTATACTAAATATATAATGATAATTATTAATAAATTTTCTTTCTTATTTTTTTTCAATTTCATGATGACATGATCTCTTCTTTTTTTTCACAAGACATTTTTTTTTTCAAGTCATTGTCCTTGATTTTTAAAATTTTCAAAGATATTTTTCTTTTTCTTTTTTTAAATAATTTTATTATTATTTTTTAAGACATTAATTTTTTTTTTCAAATTTTTGAGGACATCTCCTTGAATTTTTTATTTTATTTTATTTTACAAGATTAATCTTTTTTTTTTCATTTTTAAAATTTTTAAGACATTATTTTGTTTTTTTATGTTTTAAAATTATCACTTTTTTAAAAAATTTCAAGACATTCTTGTTAATTTTTTATTTTTAAAAAATTTTTCAACACATTACTCTTATTTTCAGTGTTGGTTCAATTTTATTTTTTCAATTTTTTAAGAAATTTTACTAAATTTTTTTCCATATTTTTCAAAATATTTAAGACATTATTTTAAAAAAATTAATTTATTTTCAAAATTTCAACACACTTATTTTTTTTTTATATTTTTCTATTTTTCCTTTTTTTCAAAAGTTTCGGGACATGAATTTTTTTGTTTCATATTTTATAAAATTTTCAAAACATTATACTTGTTTTATTCATTTTTTTTTTAAAATTTAAGGCATTCCTTGTATTTTTTTATATTTTAAAAAATTTCAAGATATTCTCAAAATTTCTCAAACAATTTATTTTTTATTATTTCTCAATACATTAATATTATTTTTTTTTCATAATTTTAAAATTTTGAAGACACTCTTTTTTTAATTTTAATTCTAAGTCTTTTTTTTTGTTTTTCATATTTTTAAAGATGTTTATTTTTTCAATTTTTTAAGACATTTCTCATTTTTTTTTTCAGAAATATTAATTTTTTTTATATTTTTAAATTTCATATTTTAAAAAAAATTTAGGACATTGTAATTGTTTTTTAATTTTTTTTTCAAATTTACAAGACTTTTTTTTTCATATTTAAAAAAAACATTTGTTTTCAAAATTTTGAGACATTTATGTTGTTATTTTAGTATTTTTAAAATGTATTTTTTTTAAAAAAATAGATACTATTTTTATTTTTTCAATTTTTTAAGACATTATTCTTTTTTTTTAAATCACTTATTTTAAAATTTTCAAAACATTTCCCTTGTTTTTATATTTAAAAAAAATACAAGACATTTTCTTGCTTTTAAATATTTTTAAAATTTTTATTTCTTTTCAAATTTTTAAGACATTATATATATATATATATATTTTTTATTTTTTTATTTTTTTTTTTAATTCAAAAAATTAATTATTTTTTGTCTTATTTTGAAAAGAAAATATTTTTTTCAAACTCTCAGGACATTGTTATTATTTTATCAAAAAAATTATAAGTTTCAATTTTTTAAATTTTTCGGACATTACTTTTGTTTAATCATATTTTTTCATAATAATTATTTTTTGTTTCATTAATTTTTAAGAGAATAATGATTATATTATATTTTAATTTAATTTTTTTTTAAAGTTATCTCACTAAGTCATAAATTCATAAAACATAATAAATAAATTTGTAATTCTTCACATCCAAATTAGTTAAAATTGCTCTGGTTCCATTTAGTTATTCATAGATGTAGATAGAAGATAGAAGATTTTGTTTGTTTGACAGAAATATAGATAGGACTTAGGAGATAGAAATGACAGTTAGCCATTGGTCCATTCCTCTGCCTCTAAAGTCTCATAGTTCATATAGTGATGTGCTTCTACAAAAGTTAGTCGTCAAAAGTTTGTTGACTTTCTAGTATGCGCTTGATGACTGATGTGCTTATAAAAGCTATGCTAAAAATTTCTGGAGCAAGAAAAATGGGCTTCTTTCTGTTACCAAAAGCAACTCCTTGCATTTTGTTCTTTGTTCTGCTATTTTGTACTTGCTTCGCTTCAACAGGTTCACCCCCATTACATTTTTCCTTTCTTTTTTCAAGTTTTCATTGGTTCTGTGTTTTCTGAATGCTGTGTGGACCTTACGTCCTGTTGGATTTTGAATGCATGAATGCTAGAGAAAGATGCATAAGCAGTTGTTCTTTGAATTTGATAAGAGAATGTGGAATCTTTAGATCATTTAAATTATTAGCTTCTGGCAGCTAATCTTGTCGATGCCAATTATATGAAGCAGAAGTATGTCGTTTAGCTTGCTTTGCTGCTACAAAAGATATAATAACGAAAATTGTGCTCCGACTATCTTTTAACATTGATTAATAAGAATTGATTTGGCATTTGAGTTTTCTTTGAATCAAGGGAGTTCAAAAGTTTATGATTAGCTTTTATTGATTTCCCCTTTTGGGGATTGGAATATGCTTTAAGCTGAAATTATGATTTGACATTTAGTTTGTTTTCTTTCCTTTCCTTTTAATTACTTTACACTGTTGGCTGTTTATGTTTCAGATGCTTATGATCCGCTTGACCCAAGTGGGAATATCACAGTCACATGGGATGTTATATCCTGGACCCCTGATGGATATGTAGTAAGTATATTCTTACACAGGCTTATTATTTTTGTCCATTAGTTATTCAGATATGAAATATCTAAGTGAATGTACAGGCAGTTGTTACAATAAACAACTTCCAACGATATCGTCATATCACTTCACCTGGCTGGTCATTGGGATGGAGATGGGGAGAAAAGGAGGTAATATGGAGCATGGTGGGAGGGCAGACCACTGAACAAGGGGATTGTTCTAAATTTAAGGGAAATGTTCCACATTCATGCAAGAAAGATCCAACAGTTGTAGATTTGCTTCCTGGAACACCTTACAATCAACAAATTGCAAATTGCTGCAAAGATGGTGTGCTCAGTTCATCGCTGCAGGATCCAACCAATTCAGTTGCATCATTTCAACTCAGTGTTGGTATTGCTGGAAACTCAAACAGAACTGTCAAAGTCCCAAAAAACTTCACCTTGAAAGCATCAGGACCAGGTTATACTTGTGGTCCAACTAGGATTGTGAGACCCACTCAATTCGTTAGCTCAGACAAAAGAAGAGTGACCCAAGCAGAGAGTAAGTTGTAGGTTTTGTTGGTAACAAAATCTTGGAGTACTCTTGTTACTAATTCTCTGCTTCAATTTAAAAACAATTCAAGTAACTAACATAACAGCAAGTTCCAGCAATTTGTTGTATCCTTTAACATCACTCTTATTTATTGCAGTGACATGGAAACTGGTATGCACATACTCACAATTTCTAGCTACTAAAACTCCCACTTGCTGTGTCTCACTTTCATCTTTCCATAATAATACTGTTGTCCCCTGCCCAACATGTTCTTGTGGCTGCCGAAGTAACTCAACGAGATGTATAAAGTAGGTTTCCAATTTCCATCATGAACTATTGTGATTTCCTTTTAGATACTAAAGTTGTATACTCATATATTTCATTTCTCTGTGGTAACAGTCAAGGTACACCACATTTGGCCTCAGTTGTTTCTGGCTGGGGGAAGAATAATTTGTCACCTTTGGTTCAATGTACTGAGCATATGTGCCCAACTCGAGTCCACTGGCACGTTAAGTTTGATTCCAAAAAGTACTGGCATGTGAAGATTACTATTACTAATTTTAATTACAGGATGAATTATTCAGACTGGAACTTGGTTGCTCAACACCCAAACTTGGACAAGCGGACTCAAGTGCTCGGTTTCAACTACAAGTTTTTGACTCCTTATGCTTCAATAAGTAAGTGCGGTCCTAACTTTGTTTCAAATTTCTGAAGTTAATTACTGATTTTAAGCTAGTTGTTAACAGATAATGTAGCAATGCTGTGGGGAATTAAGTCCCGTCATAATGACATTCTCAACCAAGCTGGCCCTAATGGCAATGTTCAAGGAGAGCTACTCTTCCGAAAGGATAAAGCAACTTTTACCTCTGATAAGGGTTGGGATTTTCCTCGAAGGATCTACTTCAACGGTGACAACTGTATAATGCCACCACCTAGTGCTTATCCATTTTAGAGCATAATGAGATTGCAGAGTTCAATCTCAACAAGTGTTCTACTGAAAACGATCAAGACAATGATCATGAGATAAAGGAAAAGAAGGAAGTTGTTAGGAGTTTTTTGAATTTTTTTTCTTCATAAATTTTATTAAGAGCATGGCCTGTGCTTTGTTGCTTTGAAAGTTCAATTATGTTTATTCCCGAATAAGATTATGATCATGAAATGTTTCTAATTTAGAAGAGTTAATAGTATTGGAACCATGCAAAGTAGGAGTAAGTTAATTAATTACATACCTGTTGCCACAAGTGTTGTTTATATTTTATTTCCAAAATTATCGTGGATACTACTTGAAGAATCCATAATTAAAAATCATGTTTCCCATTTATCAAAAAATACTGTCACATTCTTTGAAATTTCCTAATATACCACTGAATATATTTTGGGCGTGATTTTTTTCAAAAAATCCCATTCCTAAAAAAAGTAGCATATACATGATATAGATATATTCCGAAAAAAATGAAAAACCATGTGACAGACTTAAGACTTTACACGCATGACCACTCAGAATAGCTGGCATTCGTTTTTCTTTAATTCATCATACACTTGTTGGTCATACAAGTTATGTGCTAAATGCAGCTGTTTTGGTTGTGTTTGATACTTTTACTTTGAATGTTTCGAATATTGAAAAACAAAATAATATTGTACTATATTTTCTTTTAATAAGCCAATACAATATTATAGAAAACTGAAACGGCACCAGAGTCAGAGGTACCACAAAATAAGGTCCACAACAGTTCCATATAAAAATTTATACAAAACCCCAAATGTTATTCAACTAAAAACTGCCCTTGTCGAGTTAGTTGGCTAATGTAGGTGTGCTACATAGCAGATGTACCCTAAACCAATTCCCCTCACATGTCCTTTATTGATTGCCAAATATGGCTATCTCCCCAGGTGGCAGGATGATACATTGAGCACCACTTGCAAGTTAGAATATTGTATATTAAATATACCAGATTTATTGCATAACAATGTATTATATGCATTAAAAGCAAAAGTTCTGTTGACTTTTATATATAGTTTGCACTGCACTTGTTTAGCTTGTTGTACAAAAGTTATGGCAAATATTTTTGCAGCAAGAAAAATGGGCTTCTCTGTGCTACCAGAAGCAACTCCTTGCATTTTGTTCTTGCTTCTGCTGTCTTGTACTTGCTTCACTTCAACAGGCTTTGAATAAAAAGCATTTCTAACTGTATCCAAATAGGTCATAGGATTACTCGTTACTAACATCACTCTTATTTATTGCAGTGACATGGAAAGTGTTATGCACATACTCACATTTTTTAGATCGTAAAGTTCGCCGTTGCTGTGTCTCACTTTCATCTTTCCATAATATTACTGTTGAGCCCTGCCCAATATGTGCATGTGGCTGCCCAAGTAACTCAATGAGATGTGTAAAGTAGGTTTCCGATTTCCATCATGCACTATTGTGATTTCCTTCTAGACACACTCATATATATATTTCATTTCTCTGTGGTAACAGTCCAGGTACACCACATTTGGCCTCACGTGTTACTAGCTCTGGGAAGAATAATCTGTCACCTTTGGTTCAATGTACTAAACATATGTGTCCAACCCGAGTCCACTGGTCATAATGACATTCTCAACCAAGCTGGCCCTAAGGGCAATGTTGAAGCAGAACTACTCTTCCGAAAGGATAATAAAACAACTTTTACTTCTAATAAGGTTTGGGATTTTCCTCGACAGATCTATTTCAACAGTGACCCCTGTGTGATGCCACCACCTATCTAGTGCTTATCCATATATTAAAGTTACTCTGTAATGTATTTGCTCAACAATGGATATTACTTAAAGAATCCATGTTTCCACTTTATCAAAATAAATACATTGTCACATTCTTGATTCTTTAAAATGTCCTAGATTATCATTGATGTTTATGGAATTTTCTAAAAATAACATTCCTAAGATAGCATATTTTCAACAACGACAAAATGAAAAACCATATGTATCTAACAAAATAATTGAAAAAATGAAATCCATGTGAAAGACTTTACACAAATGTCCACTCACAATAGCTGGCATTCCGTGTTTCTTTTCTTCTTACTCTGTCGCACACTGCACACAACACAACAATTCTTACTTCAGACTCTTTGTCTTGGATCATGTCCAGGTGTATGCCAATTTCCTAATGTTAAATTAAATTAAATTAAATTAAATGTACGAGCTTGCCGGGAGCTGTTTGGTTGTGCTTCATTGTCTTGTGCTTCGGAAAACGACAATAATAATGTACTATTGTAGTATATCAACAAATTTTAGTTATAATTATAATTATAAAGATTACCGAGAGAGAACATCTAGAAATATATCATTTTACTTTGTTATTTTTTTAGAACATCAGCCTAAAATAATATAAACTACTAATGTTTAGAAAGAAAAAAAAATCACACCCAGCATAAAATAAATTATTAATAAATTATGAAAAATTGTTGGCGAAGCAATATTTATCCTCAAAGAAAAAGACGAAGTGCTTAGCAGCGCTTATGTGGTTGTACATTAGGAGAGTTTAAATCTGTCGGTAAGGTACAATCCTCTACTGCATTATCAGAACCTATTGTACATTTGTCCACCGTGTCGGAGACCAATTACCTCCTTCCACCGACACAACAACCTATTCAGGGTTTCGTACACATATTTTAATCTAATCACAATGTGACACGTGTACTGTATAGCAATATAATTCAGAAAACGTCTATTTCCTTAATTTGGTGAAATAAATATGAAGCAGAAAAAAATATGGAAGAGCTGACCAAATACCACAGGTTGCTTTCATGAATCTTCAGAATTAGTTGGTTTGATAATGATGGGGATTAATCAATAGCTGTTTATATTATTAAATAATCAATCTGTATTCGTCTACTTCTTTTTGTTCTACTATGCAATTAAAAACCATGATTTATACGGTAGGTGCAACTAAAGTTTGATTTCTTTTATTAGTTTAATATTTTAATGGAGAACATTGCAAAAGTATAGAAATTTAGGTTTTGAATAAAAAAAGGTTTTAAATAGTAAAAAACGTGTTTACAAAAAACATGTAATAGTTGCATTACTTTGATACTTTTTAGAATAAGTATGATAACATTATTAGATTAAATATCAAAATATCTTCCATCGTTTACTCACAGATAAAATTTATTTATTCAGCTGCCCTTTGGGTAAAGAAAAAAAAAGTCAATTTGATAAAAGAAAATGACAAATAATCAGAGCATGATGCTCGTAAGTCATAATATTCTTCTTTTTTAGTAGTCTTTTGTCTTTTAATACAAGGGGTGTTTATGGGTTTAGGGTAATTAAGATTTCAAATAAAAAAATAAATTTAAATATTTTTTAAAATAAAGTAAAAATACCTACTAAACGATTGTGAAATTATAAAGAAAAAAAACACATTAAAAATTGTCTTCGCATTAAAAAATGAAGACTCAATTTTATAATGTATGATCTAATTCCACCCTAAAAATACACATTAATTAATAAAGGACAGGTTCACTGAAAGCTACTTTGAATGACATCTTACAAGTCTAACTAAATGGGAAATAATTAATACTAAAATATAAATATTGGACATTGAATATGAGTTTTATCTTCTACCTCGTTCTTTACTACGTCCATAAAATTAAGTAGGTTCTTCAAGTTTTTGAAACTAATTATTGTTTTCCAATTGAATGTATGAATGTAATAATATTCATTTCATTAAGAAGCGCAAGGGGAACAGGAAAATAGGCATGTACCGGTGAGGAAAGTCAAAAGTGATGATGAACCACATGGCAAGTTATATATATTGGCATGCCATTTTTTTTTCTTCCACATATGCCATGCCATATATTATTATATGTGGGAACTACTTTATAATTCATTGAACTACATTTTTATCATTCGAGTTTAAAAAATGATTTTTTAATTAATTTGGTGCACACAATAATGAATTTAACTTCAACACATTATAAATATAAAAAAAATCATATTATCAACTAATTAAAAAATCATCTTAACTATAATTTTTAAATAATTGTTATAAAAATAAATCACCTTATCATACATTACACTATTAATATCTTCTTAACTGAATTTAATAAAAATAAACTTGCAGCATTATATATTTTTATTTTATTTTCACATGCATCATTCTTAGAATTAGATAATTCAATTCCAAATATGATGGATTTTTTTTTTAGAGGAAATATGATGGATTTATTATTTAAGTAAATCTATGTGATAGGATCGTTCTCATCAGTATCGTACATTAATCATATGCCTCTTTTACCGTAACTTTTGCAGAGTATTTACTGCTTCTTCATCATTGTAGAAGGTGAATGGTTTTTTTTTTTTTCTCTTTCTGACGAGGTGACTGAGTTTATCATCACAAATTTGGAAGGAAAAACAATTTTTTTTATTATAAAAAGCAATCTAGTTGTACTGTTTTTTTTGTCCAGAAAAGAACAGAACAGCGTGAATAATGAGTTTAGGTACGTGCATAAGTGCATATATACCTTTCTTAAGCTATATGATGAGCCAGAGCCAACTGGGACAAATATACAGTCAGTTTCTGCCTCTTATTTTTTTCCACACACTCTCTCTCTCTCTCTCTCTTTCTCTCTCTTCCTCACTTTCTCTCTCTTCTCTTTTTCTTTATTTGTTTCTAGTCTCCTCCTCTATCACAGACTCACAGATCTTGAACTGTTCTGGAAAGAACTCAGGGCACTTACATCTTGCAGCAACAAAAATGGGATTCTCTGTGTTGCCAAAAGCAACTCCTTGCATTTTGTTCCTGGCTCTGCTGTCTTGTACTTGCTTTACTTCAACAGGTTCACCTCATTGTTACTATTTCTTTTTTTCTTTTTTCCTTGTTTGTGTCTTTAATTTTTCATTGGTTGTGTTTTTTTTTGTTTGAGGGGTTGTTCTGTTTTCCTTAGATGTTTAACTGTTCCTATTTTCTGTTGCGTGGACCTTACGCCCTGTTTGTTTTGAAATGAAAGCTTGTGAAAGATGGATATTTGTTCTTTGAATTTGATAAAGAAAGTGGGTTTTGTCCTAATGTGGAAGCTTTTTATCATATGTTAGCTTCTGGCGGGTAATGTGTTGATGCCAATTGTTTTAAGTGGAAAATATGCCGTTTAACTTGTTTTGTTGCTGCAAAGATTTAGATTTTTAGCAAAGAAATAAATGGAAATTGTGTTCTGAGTTCTGACTATTCTTTTAATAAGAATTGATTTGTCATTTGAATTTTCGTTGAGTCAAGTAAGAAGTGAGTTTTTACTCCCCTTTTGGCGTTTGGAATATGTTTTAAGTCGAAATTATGATTGCTTACACGAGATTTGTGCCTAAGAACTCCTGTAATTGGGAAAACTGTGCATGAGTTGACGATCACTGATGGTGATCAGTTTTGGCTGTAAATGGAACAATTCATGTATAAAGAAGGTTTTAGATGTCTTGGGAGTGAAGAATAGAATGGAGTCATAAATCATGCATGCTACAATAATTAAATAAATATGAAAAAATGAAGAACTATAGCTTCACCAGCCGTTGACTTATTATGTTTTCTTGTTTGCTCTCCTTCTTTGTGACTAAAGCAAGTCTAGCACTTGTGTGTGTATCACAATTTCTAGTATATTATACGAATATTTAGAGGTTAAACATTTACTTTGTGTTCTGTCCTTTCTGTTTACTTACTTTCCAGTTGCCGTTGGCTGTTTATGTTTCAGATGCTTATGATCCGCTTGACCCAAATGGGAATATCACTATCAAATGGGATATTATAAGCTGGACCCCTGATGGATATGTGGTAAGTATAGTTTATTAATATGAGAAGCAATTAATCAAACCATCTGTTGCATGTGACGAAATGCTTTTCTTTCCACTGGTTGCTCACATCTTTTGTGATGAATCTGCATGTTCGTGTCAGTTTCATCTCATGCCATCTAGTTATATAGATATCTAAGAAAGTACAATTGAATGTACAGGCTGTTGTTACAATGAACAACTTCCAACAATATCGTCATATTGCTTCACCCGGGTGGTCACTGGGATGGACATGGGCGAAAAAGGAGGTAATATGGAGCATGATGGGAGGGCAGACCACCGAACAAGGAGATTGTTCAAAATTTAAGGGAGGTATTCCACATTGCTGTAAGAAAGATCCGACGGTTGTAGATTTGCTTCCTGGAACACCTTACAATCAGCAAATTGCAAATTGCTGCAAAGGTGGAGTGCTCAGTTCATGGGCTCAGGATCCAACCAACGCAGTTTCATCATTTCAAGTCAGTGTTGGTAGAGCTGGAACCACAAACAAAACTGTCAAAGTTCCTAAAAATTTCACCTTGAAAGCACCAGGACCAGGTTATACTTGTAGTCCAGCAAAGATTGTGAGACCCACTCAATTCATTCAAGCAGACAAAAGGAGAGTGACACAAGCACTGAGTATGTCTTTTTCACAGTTGTCAAGATGATTATCTATTTTCACAGCAATTTACTATATCCTTAACATCACTCTTGTTTAATGCAGTGACATGGAATGTGACATGTACATACTCACAATTTCTGGCTCAGAAAACTCCCTCTTGCTGTGTCTCACTTTCATCTTTTTATAATGAGACCATTGTTCCCTGCCCAACATGTGCATGTGGCTGCCAAACTAACGCATCTAAGTCAGGGACCTGTGTAGAGTAAGTTTCCACCACTCTGTGTACTCTGATTTCCTTCTGGCTACTAAGTTGTGCACTCATATATTTCCTTTCTGTGTGGTTACAGTCGAGATGCACCGCATTTGGCATCAGTTGTTTCTGGCTCTGGGAAGAATAACCTGTCACCTTTGGTTCAATGTACTAGTCATATGTGCCCAGTCCGTATACACTGGCATGTTAAGGTTAACTACAAGGAATACTGGCGTGTGAAGGTTACTATTACTAATTTTAATTACAGGATGAATTATTCTGAGTGGAACATGGTTGTTCAACATCCAAACTTTGACAATCTGACTCAGTTGTTCAGTTTCAACTACAAGTCACTGACTCCTTATGGTTCAATAAGTATGTGTGATCCTAACTTGTTTCAATTTCTGGAGTTAAATATTTTCTTAATTCTTCCTCATAAAACATCAAAACTTTTACTCCTTATTTTCATAAACTAGAAGGTAATTACTGATTTTAAGTTGCTTTTAACAGATGATACTGCAATGCTATGGGGAGTTAAGTTCTATAATGATTTTCTCAACCAAGCTGGCCCTAATGGCAATGTTCAATCAGAGCTACTCTTCCGAAAGGATAAAGCAACTTTTACTTTTGATAAGGGTTGGGCTTTTCCTCGAAGGATCTACTTCAACGGTGACAACTGTGTAATGCCACCACCCGATTCTTATCCCTGGTTACCTAATGCTGGTGCTCGGCAAGAGGTTTCCTTGTTTGCTTTAGTGATAACATCTTTGGTAGCCTTGGTATTTTATGCTCACGCATAAAGTTTCAATCTTTGGTAGCCTTGGTATTTTATGCACACGCATAAAATTTTCAGTCAGACCAGTTTTGATTCATGTGTGATGTCAATTTGGTATTTGAAGCAATTGGGAGGAGGATGACATCCAAGATTAGCTCACGTGTCCTGTTACTGAGGATTCACATTGGTGGTAGATTTTGCTATTGTTTTTTGTGTTTGCTGTAATTCTGTGATGTATGTATCGTTATTATAATTGTAAACTGTAATTATAATAAATATACACAACATGTCATACGAAAATATGGACCCGATGAATCATATGTGGATTTGAAATGATAATGGTCTTATTACTTGCAGTTTCCTACATGGAGTAAGAATGTTTTATGTATCATGCTCAATATGGTCCAAGAGAAACTGACTAAAGAGAAATGAGGCATCCATTAAAGCATTGCAATATAAGCATTTACACGTGATTCAGACAAAATCATTGCTGGGAATTATATTCAGTTATTCACTATTCAGCATCCGATAAGCACTCATGAATCAAAGCACACATATTCATGAGTCTGGCTTGGTGTTTTCAAACAATTCCTTAAGAATCTTCATACCTGATGTACGTTTGCGTGTAAGAAAACTTTGCTTCAAAATTTCACAGAAAACAATTGTATCTGGCTTATGTACTAACTCACCAAACAGCTAGCATGACAAGCATTGTGAAGATGAATGTCGGGAAGTTTAATAGGTTCACAGGGGCAGAATTAGGGAGGATCGGGTAGCTATCCGGTGGTGGCAGCATGCATTCTTCACCGTTAAAGTAGACCTTGCGAGGAAATGCCCACCCCTGCTTGAATGTGAATGTTTCCTGGTTCTTCTGAAGAAGAATTTCTGATTGAATATTCCCAGTTGGTCCAGCTTCCATTAAGAGATCATTAAAGTATTTCATGCCATAGAACATACCAGTGTCATCTGCATACAAAATGAGAATACACTTGAGCACACGTTTTTATGGGTTATTATTTACTTACAAAACACACTTAAAAAAGATTTGTTTGTTGGCAGTTGGCACTCACTTATGGACTCATAGGGAAGTAAAGGCTTGTAATCAAAGCTGAAAACTTGGGTGACATTGTTAAGATTTGGATGCTGAACAGCAAGAGTCCAGAGGGAGTAATTCATCCTGTAATTGAAATTTGTTACGGCAATCTTGACTCGCCAATAGTCCTTATAGTTGAGCTTCACGTGCCAGTGTACTCTTATTGGGCACATATGATGAGTGCACTGTAGTAATGGTTCGTTGTCTTTCTTTGGAGTGTGAATCCCCACCATGTTTATACGTTTAGAGTCACTCCTGCATAACCATACCAACATGTATGTGAGAGAACGATCGATTCTAGTTGTTAGATATTAAGAGGTGATTTGAATATCAGACTTTACTTGACACAGTTCCTCTTGTTCTGGCAGCCACAGGCACAGGTGGGACAAGGGGTAATGGTCTCATTGTAGAAAGATGACAAAGATACACAGCAACCCGGGTTCTTTCTGGCCAGAAATTGTGAGTATGTGCAAGTAACATTCCATGTCACTGCATGACATAAAACAAATGAAAACTAAGAGAATTGCTGAATGGAAGTTGGGGAAGGAAATTGATGTCACAAAGTTAAAGAACTTACTCAGTGCTTGAGTCTTGCGGCGCTTGTCAGGTGTAAGGAAAACAGTGGAAGGAACAACCTTGGCAGGGCCACAAGTGTATCCTGGTCCTGGACCCAAGAGAGTGAAGTTCTGAGGGAGCTTAACAGTCTTGTTTGTAGTACCAGCTAGCCCAATACTCACTTGGAAGGATGAGACTGCTGATGAAGGGTCTTGGCCCCATGCTGCCACCACTCCACCCTTACAACAGTTTGTGAATTGCTGGTTGTAAGGCACACCAGGGAGCAAGTCTACAACTGTGGGAGTTTTCTTGCAGCAGTGAGGTACATTGCCTTTGAACTTAGAACAGTCTCCTTGTTCTGTGGTTTGAGCTCCTACCATGGACCATATAACTTCCTTCTTTGCCCATGTCCATCCCAAGGTCCATCCAGGATTCATGATGTGCCGAAACATTTGGAAATTGCTCATTGTTACCACTGCCTGGTAAGAAATTAATGCAATACACAGAAACAGATGATATCATTACTTGAGAGGCTGTGCAATAAATTGCCATGCTAGTTGACTATACTATGTGAAATTGATTCCGAAATGGTGTGATTCATGTTTGGATATTTTTATTATAAAAACAAGTTAGTAATAAAACTCACTAGAATGGTTAGTCTAACGTAAAAGTTACCTAAAGTTGCTTCAATTCAAAATCAGTTATTTAACATGGAACTAAACATATGAAAATTTACCTAAAATCACATTAAATGTGGCATTTCAACGTGATTCTAAAGAATCTAACTTGAAATCAAATATTATCTTAGTATTTTAATTTGATCTGTCAGTGCACCCTTTCTTGGGATTTTGTGTGGCATAGAAAACATAAAACAAATAACAATGAAGTTTGTATTACTTACTACATAGCCATCTGCTGTCCATGACACAATATCCCATTTGAGCGTTACGTTTCCATTTGGATCCAAAGGATCATACGCGGCTATAACCAGAAAACATAAACAAATCAATAAGTTGAATGTGAGTGAAACTGAAGCAGAATCTGCAAAGAGGGGGTAAGCTGTTATCTCACCTGCATAAGAGAATAGCACAATAACACATACAGCTGATATGACAAGCCTCATTCCCTCAATGATGTTATCAACTATGATAAGTTGATAACTGGTACCAAGACCAAGAGTTAGCAACTTTGTTTCAGTGAGATTGGAGTTTCTTCACCTCAATCTCAATGCTATGGAATTGGATGTGTAGTGTAAGTAATGTAGAAAAAGAGCCTTGAATGGAATTTTTTGATGGCTCACCTAATGGTTGTTAGGTACCTTCACATTTATATTTCTATCATTGTCTCACCCTCAGATTTCCTTTTGAACTTCCCATATCTTAAAGCAACGGCCACTGACTATACTATAGAATAGGCGGGAGATACATCCATGCCATAACATAGCATATGAGTGAACATAACACGTCAACCGTTGTGTTTGAAGTGGCATTTGTTCTTTGATGGCTTAGCCTCACCACACTATGAAGTTACCAGTGTACCCCCTATTCCGTTCAGATAAATTGTTTGACAAAAGAAAATATTGTAGGTTTGTCCAAAACAAGCCTAAGGTGATTCTATGTTTAATAAGTTTACTTCTGCTGACAAAGTAGATAGCATATCCTCAAAATGGCCATTTTCTACCTTTCCTTTTTAGCTTCCTTTTTTTTTAGTTTAATTTACTTGTATATGAATACATCACATGATGAATATGATGATGTAAAATTGTGAATTGTGCCCGTTAATGTATAAAATAATTTTACATTGTGATTTGTATCTTTTGGGAACTTATCATTTCTTTGAATTATTTTAGTTTTACCAAGAATGATAGGTACACCACAAGGGTTGAACAAGTGAGGGATGGGATGAAATGAAACTGTGGTATTATGGTTCTCTTGTGTCCACAACTTGATCATATATGTATTTTTAGGTAACATATTCACTTCTCTAGACCTTGCCAACTAATTTTGTGAACATACACTTTATGGTCTTGCTTTTGTCATCACGTTGAGTCAGAGACATGAGTTTGAAGCAAGCAAGCCAAGTAGGGACTAGGTAGTAAGTTCCTTTCTAATCGAAAGGACACCTTAGCTGCTGCATGCATATCTTCATCAAACCTTGATTTCTTCAAGCCTTCAACAGCTAGCAAATTTCCTGAGATACTACTTTGTAGTATTTTGCCCCTTGGTTTATTAACCTACGAAATTGTTCATGAAACTTTTGATATGCAAATCATCTGTCTTTGCCCCCATAATAATACAAACTAATACGAGCCTTACATTGAAAAGCCGACATGGTTGTCAGCAACGTTACTCAACCCTATACATGCAATATAAATTCGGATCATGAATATAATTAATTCAAAATTATAAACAAATAGATATTATGAAATTCATCGTATGAATAGTACCAGGGACCTTTGGTCGACCAAATCAATACCCCATTAGCGGTGTGTATCAGCAGTTGCCTATTAATTTGTTTTCTGTTAGCTGTTTGACCAAATCTTTAGGACTGTTTATTTTATTTTCTTGTTACTTAATAGCTATTATATTAGTGGCTATTGTTTAAGAAGTCAATTATTGCTTTTATGATTTCTTTCGGTTACAAAAATCTCTATTTAAACAGATTATTATTCAATAAAAGGTGTGAATTCATCTCCCTTCATTCTGTGAGTTACGTTTATTATCCAACAAATTGGTATCAAGAGCCTTCTTCTTAAAAGGGACCTGTGAGTGAACCAAGTGATACCCACCACAAAAAGCCAAAACACCTTGCTTCAATTCATCAAATAGATGGATTCTGAAACACCGTACACAGCACTAGCACCACCTGTGTTTGATGGTGATAATTATCAAATCTGGACAGCAAGAATGGAGGCACATCTGAAGGCAAATGATCTCTGGGAAGCTGTTGAGGAAGACTACAAAGTTCTTCCTTTATCAACCAATCCAACAATGGCTCAGATAAAAAATCAAAAGGAGAGGAAAACAAGAAAGTCAAAGGCAAGAGCTTCTTTGTTGTTTCTTTGTCTCAAAAGAAATTTTCACTAGAATAATGACCATCAAATCAGCATGTGAAATCTGGAGTTTCCTCAAGAATGAATACGAAGGAGATGAAAGGATTAAGGGAATGCAAGCCCTGAATCTGGTTAGAGAATTTGAAATGCAGAAA
The DNA here is from genome assembly GCA_014843725.1 of Amphicarpaea edgeworthii. Classification (NCBI taxonomy): domain Eukaryota; kingdom Viridiplantae; phylum Streptophyta; class Magnoliopsida; order Fabales; family Fabaceae; genus Amphicarpaea; species Amphicarpaea edgeworthii. Next base: position 1,969,573 of record CM026321.1, on the reverse strand, counting down.
ATGAAGCAGTCCGAAACAATTAAAGAGTATGCTAACAAGCTTTTTAGCATTGCCAACAAAGTAAGATTGCTTGGTTCTGAATTTTCCGATTCAAGAATAGTTAAAAAAATACTAGTGACTGTCCCTGAAAGATTTGAGGCTACTATTACATCCTTGGAGAATACTAAGGATCTGTCAAAACTTACCTTGGCAGAACTTGTAAATGCTTTGCAAGCCCAAGAGCAAAGAAGAAGAATGAGGGCTGATGGTTTTGTGGAAGGAGCATTGCAAGCTAAATTGCAAATTAACCAAGGAGAGAAAAGCAAGTGGAAGAAATACAAGAAGAAGAATTTCAACACACAAGAAACAGTGGCTAACACTAGCAACAAAAATGGAGACAACAACAAAGAATTTCCTCCTTGCAAGCACTGTGGCAGAATAGGTCATCCTCCTTTCAAATGTTGGAGAAGACCCGATGTTAAGTGTGAAAAGTGCAAAAAGTTGGGGCATCATGTGAGAATTTGCAAAAGCAATCTTCAACAAAAGAATGAGGCTCAAGTTGCAGATCAACAAGAGGAAGAACAATTGTTTATAGCAACTTGTTTTACAAGTAGTAGCTCAACTGAATGTTGGCTAGTGGATAGTGGTTGTACTAACCACATGACCCACGATCAAGAGCTTTTCAGAGAGTTGGACAGATCACAGGTATCAAAAGTTAGAATCAGAAATGGTGATCTTATCACTGTTGAAGGAAAGGGAACTGTAGCCATTGAAAGTTGCACAAGTACAAAATTAATTTATGATGTTTTGTATGTACCTGAGATTGATCAAAACTTGTTGAGTGTGGGACAATTGGTTGAGAAGGGGTTTAAAGTCATCTTTGAAAATAAGCATTGTTTGATTAAAGATGTTAATGATAAGGAAATTTTCAATATCAAAATGAGAGGCAAAAGTTTCTCATTTGACCCATTGAAGGAGGAGCAAGCAGCCTATCCAGCTACGGTAAACAGTACAGAGGCTTGGCACAAAAGGTTAGGCCATTTTCATCATGCAGCTGTGCTAAATATGCAACGAAAGGAGTTGGTTTATGGCTTACCTCACTTAGATTCTAAATTACCAAGCTATGAAGCATGTCAATATGGCAAGCAAGCAAGATTACCTTTCAAACAATCAACCTGGAGAGCAACAGAGAAGTTGTAGTTGATTCACACAGATTCGGTCGGACCTCAAAGGACTGCTTCGCTTAAAGAGAGTAAATATTACATCATCTTTATAGATGATTTCACCAGAATGTGCTGGATTTACTTTCTCAAGTCTAAGTCAGAGGTTGCAAGTGTATTTTGGAAATTTAAGCAGTGGATTGAAAAGCAAAGTGGTTGCATGATTCAAGCTTTGAGGTCTGACAACGGCAAGGAGTACACTTCAGCACAATTCACCATGTTTTGTGAGGAAGTAGGCATTGAGCATCAATTAACAGCTCCTTACACCCCTCAACAAAATGGGGTTAGTGAAAGAAAGAATCGGATGATAATGGAAATGGTCAGATGTATGCTTCATGAGAAAGGGTTACCTAAGGAATATTGGGCAGAAGCTGCAAACACTACAGTATTCTTGCTAAATCGACTTCCCACCAAAGTAGTAAACGGGAAGACTCCTTTTGAGATTTGGTATGGTTATAAACCTTCCTTGAAAAATTTTAAAGTATTTGGATGCTTGTGTTTTACTTATATGCCACAGATTAAGAGAGATAAGCTAAACAAGAAAGCTGAACCTGGTATCTTTGTGGGATATAGTTCAGTATCTAAAGCTTATAGAGTTTTCCAACCTCACACAAGGAAAATTCTGATAAGCAGGGATGTGTACTTCATGGAGAATGAGAAATGGAGTTGGAACGATACTGAAAAGATGTCAATAGTTGACCATTTGCAAAATCAAGATGAGTTAATTAATGATGCACCCGTGAGAGGCACCAGATTGCTCTCAGATATTTATGAAAGATGCAATGTAGCAGTTCTAGAACCTGCAGGATATTGGGATGCAAAGGAGGATCCAAAATGGAGTGCTACAATGCAGGAGGAACTTGTCATGATTGATAAAAATCAGACTTGGGAAATCGTTGAAAGGCCTGAACATAGAAAGGTCATAGGTGTGAAGTGGGTGTTTAGAACAAAGCTGAATGCAGATGGCTCAATCAACAAACATAAAGCAAGGTTAGTAGTAAAGGGGTATGCTCAAATTTTTAGAGTAGATTTCTTTGATACTTTTGCTCCGGTTGCAAGGCGAGGATACCATTAGGATGTTGCTAGCTATTGCGGCACGAGAAGGGATGGAAAATCGCCAACTTGATGTCAAGTCAGCTTTCTTAAATGGATTTCTGGAGGAAGAAATCTATGTTGAGCAACCTGAAGGTTTCCTTGTGAAAGGACATGAGGACAAAGTCTATCTTTTAAAGAAGGCTTTGTATGGTTTGAAACAGGCCACAAGAGCCTAGTACGGCAGAATTGATGAGTACTTATCAAAACTAGGCTTTGTTAAAAGTCTTAGTGAATCCACTTTATACATCAAAGGTGATCAAGCTAACTTCATTGTGATCTATTTGTATGTTGATGATCTCTTAGTCACTGGCAACAATGTTGAACTTATTCAACAGTTCAAGGATGATATGATGCAAGTCTTTGAGATGACAGACTTAGGAGAAATGTCCTATTTCCTTGGTATGGAGGTTAAGCAGAATGAAGGTGATATCTTCATCTGTCAGAGAAAGTATGCAAAGGAGATCCTGAAGAAATTCAACATGGAGAACTGTAAAGGCATGAACACTCCTATGTGTCAAAAGGAGAAGTTATGCAAGGATGATGGTTCAGAACAAGTGGAAGAAGCACTATACAGAAGCTTAATTGGTTGCTTAATGTATCTCACAGCAACAAGACTAGATATCTTGTATGTTGTAAGTGTACTTTCAAGATTCATGAATTGTGCTAAAGAATCTCATTTTAAAGCAGCAAAAAAGAGTGTTGAGTCAAGGAGACTTTAAATTATGGAATGAAGTTCAATCAATCACAAGATTTCAAGTTGCAAGGCTATTCGATAGTGATTGGGCGGGGGTCTTTAGATGACATGAAAATCACCTCAGAGCTCTTTGTTTTAGTTTTGGATCGGGAATGTTCTCTTGGTGTTCTAAAAAACAAGAAATTGTTGCACTGATACCAACCGTTGAAGCAGAATTTATAAGCGATGACAAAGAATTTGTTAATCAAGCCTTATGGCTAAGGAAAATGCTAACCGATTTGCACTTGGAGCAAGATACAACTACTGAAGTAATGGTGGACAACCAAGCAGCCATAGCCATCTCTAAAAATCCATTTTTTCATGGAAAAACAAAGCATTTTAGCATGAAATTATTTTTTCTTAAAGATGTACAAAGGGATGGTGCAGTGTGCTTGAAGTACTGCAAGACTGAAAACCAGCTCAGATATCTTCACCAAAGCTCTTCCAAAAAGCAGATTTGAGTTATTGAGAGAGAAACTTGAACTTGCCAACCACTGATACAAGGAGGAGTGTTGAACGTGTATATCAGAAGTTGCCTATTAATTTGTTTTCTGTTAGTTGTTTGACCAAATCTTTAGGACTGTTTATTTTATTTTCTTGTTACTTAGTAGTTGTTATGTTAGTGGCTATTGTTTAGGAAGTCAGTTATTATTTTTATGATTTCTTTCAATTACAAAAATCTCTATTTAAACAGATTATTCATCTCCTTTCATTATGTGAGTTACGTTTATTATCCAACACGATTCAACAACTGTGAATATTTTTGGTAACACAAATTATAATCACTCCTGAATTGAAAGTTAAAGAATTTGTTCTTATCGCTAAATCGTGCCTAAGGTTGTATATGTTTTTAATGAGCAACATGGGAAATATATGCAATGTTTTGTTAATAAGACGAACAAAGGATTTCACAAAGCATATAGGTTACTACAGTAGATTTTAGTCTAGACCTATGGAAAGACATACATTTTTTTTTCTAGCCTAAAAAATGGAAAGACATACATTACCAAGTCTTTTACTTTGAGACAACTCGGCCCAGGAGCATTGGGCAGATTATTTGTTTATAAATGCTCCATTTTTTCTAGCTTTGCTTTTGGATTGACAAAGTTGTGTTGAGTTTTGTATGATTTAATTGATTGATAAATAGTAAAATAAAAGAGAAATGGTACTGTAGCTTCTGGACCATTAATGGGCTTGGGCATTCCGCAGTAGAGGCATTTGTTCTGTATAAAAAGCCTCTGAATTCGGATTCATTATAGTGGTCCAAAGTACAACAATCGCAAACGTGACTGACACTGATAGCTAATGTAAAACCCCATGGGTTGTCAACTTAAATTTTCCAACAAAAACAAACAAAAGAGTTACATGAATTTACCAGATAGTAAGTACAAAATCATAGCCACCACAATTCCCATGTAACAATAATTTCCATTGCTAACTGAGTAATGGAGTTTAGTTGGGACGATAGTAAGTACAAAATTTACAAAACAGTATCCACCCAATAAAACCAAAATAACAGCTCTGCTGGTTCAGAAACAACTTTCAAATAAAAGCTAATATCAAGAAGCTTCCAAATCCAAAAGGTACAGGGATGCCCGTGTTCTTATCGCAGCCACACTAAAATATGTTCTGACTAAGTCACGTGATCTCTAACAAGCTACTACCAAATTAAAGAGACTATCATTTAGGTCCCCAGTTTTCACAACATAACAGATACTTCAACATTCTTTTTTATCTTGCACACATAATGAACTTATGTTGTCTAGTGAGAATTCTGTATTAATGCGGTATTTTAATTTTTGATATGAAGATATCTTGTAATTTGAATTGTACATCATAAATCATTCTATTTTCTTTTTCCTTTAGGTTGAGCTTGCAACATACAAGTTCACTTGAATATCAATGCTATTTGATCTTAGAAAGATGACACAGATAACAACCACAACTTGAGAACAGAAAATTCGTTTCAGACCATAATTTTGTGAATTGCCGTTGCTTGTTTAAGAGACTTCTAGGTTCAAGTTTCCTGCAGTTCTTGTAACTAATTGTAAGTTTTCTTCAATTGAACTTATTTGTTTGTAATCCACTTGAAAGAGACTTTTATTATATAGCATGACCGACACAGTCCTTAATAGATTTGGATGTTTATCAATTTCAATTTAGTATACGATATGATGATAGGACAATAATCAAGTGGCAGATAAAGAAGTAAAGAAAAATCCAAACTTCTGAACACATCAGTTAAGAATTGATCACTATGGATTTAACTCAGTAATAAACAAGACATACATCAATATCCGTCCTATTATTTCACATGGAACGCAATGCTTCCATGTGATGTGATCTCTACCCATTTAATAATAAAAAGAAAGTAACGCCCCTACGACGTGTACTTATTCTTTCTAATCTCAAATCATCAAGTAACTAAATAGAATTACGGCTAACAATACTGCTGCAAATTGTAAGCCGAGAATAACTGCTAAGTTGAAAAAAAGTACAGTATATAAATAGTTTTTCCCTTAAAGTTCTGTGGCTATTATGCAGTTAACCAAAGATTCATTCATGCTTTGCCATTGGCCTTTGATGCTCCAGCAGGGTTAAGCTCATCCCAAGCTTCAATCCAAGTGACCATGGCTTCTGCCAACTTGTCAAAGTAAGGATCTATCTTGCTAAGCTTATCCTTGACTTGCTTGGCAAGCTCAACGTAGCACTTCTGAACAGTGGTAGCTTCTTTTGGAAGAACAACGTTCTGGAAGAATGGGATAATGTCTTCTTGCCAGAATATTCCTTTGTACTCTTTCCTCAAGTTCACAAATGGGTTGCTGGCCTTGCTGTGATAGATATATGGCAGACCAGTCTTGATTCCCAATCCCAAGTGATCACAGATTACCTAATAAACAATCATCATCCATTAACAAAAATGTCTCAGTTGTTTTCATGCAATGATATTCATTCATTCATACAAGTACAATTACAACTATCAATTGATTGCATAGAATTGGGAAAAATGAAAGACAAGAAATAGACCTTGCAGCACCAGCCAGCCCACATGTCATCGTAGCGTCCAATAGGCTGACCATCACCCATGAGACCAAAGTACATTGCTGCTCCTATGAGATCGCGATCAAAGGCCAAGTTCATTCCACACATGGGAAACAAAGTGCCCTTTGGTATGGTCATGACAGCATCCACATACCTTAATTAACAATCACAATATTCACAATCAAACTTACATACAAGTAATTAATGTTTTTTGCATTTTTCAAAGGGTGATTCATAGGAGTACAAGTAGTACCTAGTGTTCCTCTCAAGAGGCTTCACAAGCTGAGTAGGAGCATCGTAATCTGGGATGTTGAGCCAAAGACCATGAGAAACTGCAGTTGGTACACCTTCCCGGAGACTGAAGGGGTAACCACGAACAAAATCTGCACCTTCTCTGAAAGGTTCATAGAGGGTGTTGAAAAAGTAGGGTGTGGATGGGCAGAGAAGGTTTGTTATATGCTGCTTAAGTGCATTGATCTTGAGTCCGGATGGATCAGTGGCAACCTAAGTCACGACAAGAATTAAATCATAAATCCTAAAATTAAAGAAATACACATTGATGAAATCCAAAAACGAATTGCTATATAGGGCTAACAAACAAATAAAACCAATGTCAACATTAAATACACATAGCTGGAGGAAACCTCAAGATCCCATCACTAGCAAATGTTTCAATCTGTTATTATTCACCAAATGCAGAATCATAGTTTCAAATTTTCAATTAAGGAGAGTGAAACAGAAGACAAACAAACTTCACATCATGGACCAACATCAAAGCTTCACAATAAAAGCATACAACATCCTTATACTTTCTGACACTAAATGTGGACATCTCTCCCAGTGGAGATTCAAAGCTCAATTCGCCACATTGTGGAAAACTAACCTCATCTCTTACTCTGTCGGTTCAAAAATCACTAATTATATGTTTTAGACAGATCATAAAGCTAAAAAGAAGATCCAACCCATGCAATGGCCAGAAACAGCAGAGGCAGCATCATACTACCATCAATGGAAAGATCCAAATTTTACACGACTAAGACAGAGATCAACCTTGCAGACCAAACAATGTCAAGATCTAGCCAATAACAAATTCAAATTACAAAAAAGAAAAAGGAACTTACAAAGCAGTCATCATCAATGGTGAAGATGTACTTCTTCTTGGAGACCATGTAGCCAAAGCAACGGCATGCAGAGTCCTTGAAGGAGATGCAACTGGCCTTGGGACCAAGGATCCTGTTGATGTCATTGCGGTTGTAGAGTTCATAGTCGAAGCCTTCAGGGACCTTAATGGTCTTCGAAGGGTCACCATCTTGCACAATTATGAGATGGTAAGGCTGAAGGAATGGCCTCCACATCTCCAAGAAATCCAGGTTCCTGATCGTCGGGATCACGATGTCGAGCTCGTCTTTCAAAAGGGGTATCGGAGATGCCATGGCACAAGTTGTTGTGACTTGTGTAACTGTGAGAGAGAGAGAGAAAGTTTCACAAACACAGAGTATGTGTTCTGTGTTCTGTGTTCTGTTTGAAGATGAAGAGGGAGAAGGAAGTTTGTGAAAGGCTATAATATAAATGTGTGGCACGTGCGAGCCCGCTGTTTTCGGCACGAGTGGGGGAGCTTGCAGAAAGACGTGTCTAAATGTTTAAGGTAAGAAGAGACAGACTCCTTCAACTTCAGACGTTGGTGGTGTGAGATTGCCGTACTATGAGCATGAGGTGCACAATCACCATAAATCAGAAATTAATATTAACTATTATAGTAACTCATCATAACAATAATAGTAATAATTATTATTATTGTGTTTGGTTTATATGTTGGGGTTAATGCACATTGGTGAGAATCAAATTTTGTATGATTTGTTTGATTAGAAAAATATAGTTGACCTGATTATGATGAGAGATCGCTACTAAAATTGATGTGAGGTAACTATAATAATGGTTCGTTGGTAAAAAAGTTACAAAATGATAAGAAGAACAAGGCTCATTCATTGTCAAAATAATAATAATAAAAAAAACAAGGTTAATTCAAAATCTAGGATCCATAGTAATAATAAAAAAAATCTCAGGATCCATCAAAATAAAAATCTTCAGAAGAGCAAAATATACGTAACCCAGTTTACGATGAAAAAAATAAACCCAGTTGGACAGGTTTCTTTATATATATATACCATATCATATCAATAACAAATACTATCAGTTATTTTTTTTAGGAAATAACAAATAGTATCAGTTATTGATTTTAAGGCTTGTGATATTAATAAAAACCAGAATATACTACACCATACTGTTACTCTTTTAAATTCTAATACTCTCTTTCCTTTTAACGGGAGTGATAATTAAATCTATAATTTTTATTCTGTTCATATTGGTGTGATGTTCCGAAATAATCCTAATTAAGAAAAATAAAGTAAAGGGGTTTAATTCTTTTAGTATCCTTATCTCTGATTATGTTAATTATATTTTCTTGATTTCTCACGAGTATGGAATATTGTCCTTCAAAGACAAACTCTGATTATATTAATTGATTAGTTATATTTTACCAATAATGCAAATTATTCATGTGAAATTAAATTGGAATATATAATTCTCGTTGTATTTGAAATTTATTTTGAATTGACTTATTGAGAAGTATTTCAAAATAAATAACTATATATATTCAGATGCCAATAAAAGGCATTTATAAATCCAACTTTGAGATAATTATATTTAAAATATGATATCCTATATTTAAATATAATTTTATTATTTTATAGTTATCTCAGGATATACATTTAGTTTAATCACATTACATGTGAATATTTCGAGTTAAAATGAGATTCAAAGTGCAAACTGCACACTTTATCGCTTGGAAAAAAAAAAATCCGTGATATGAGGAAAGAAACGGGAAAGAGTAAAAACTGAAGAAGATGAAGAAGAAAAAGTCCAACAAGTATTTAGTCGATTTTTCAATATTAAAAATCCCAGTTCGATAAAGAATTAATTAATATATAAAATAAAAAGATGTCTGCATTGCTATTTCTACTTTTTGTGTATTTTTTATGGAATTTTTCAATGAAGAAAAGTCACCCAATAATCCAACACTCCCTCTTTGGCTCTTTCTTTCATTAAAGCAAATAAATTTTTAGGTACAATTAACCACGAAGAGATTTTATGTCGTTTTCATGAGCTTAGTCAAAACATTAAAAAAACAGTGTGTGTGTGTTTTTTTTTTCATGAAATATTCAATGTGAATTGAAGAGTAACGGAATTAATTGTTTTTACTTGTTAGTACCTAAGACAAAGGGGCAAAAGAAAAGCAATGCCTTTTAATAGCTTTTAAAATGTCATTTTATATCTTAAGAAGAATCTTAGGGTGATGGCTTGGTCAAATTAGTAGTTACAAAAACTGCCAACCTATGAAAGTGATTTATCTTAAACTCTACTAGCTGTGTCATCATTTTCTTTTGTTTTCCATTCAATTTGCACTACAACTAGTCAGAATTGTATGTGATGATTATGATTATGCCCTCCCATTCTTACGCGGCTAAGACTATTCTCAACTCTTGAATTCTTCTTTTGAGTCTTTTGATGCGGAGAGAATAGCGGAAAAGGGGAATTAATTGGAATGCGTTATGCATATGCATGCAATTAGGGAGTTACACGTTCATTCGCATATCGATCTCACGTTCTTCTTTGCGTTTAACAGTTAAATAAATAAACGAAGCCAACAATAATGTCTTGTCTAGTGTAAAGGATGACTATATTTGAAGTTACCTGCTGTCAAAATAAATATGATAATCTCATATCATATCGGTATTTCTCAACAAATTGATTTGGACTACAAATATAGAATATTTAGAGGTGAAACAAATAAAGCCATATTTGCAAATTGCAACAGACGAAACCAAATTGGTAAATCAAAGATAAAAGATATACATCATCACCATTATACGGTCCATAACCTAACTATGGCTAGCTAAATGATCTACATAATGTTAATGGGAATTATGGAGTTGAACTTCTTTGCTTGACAATGTTAGCTTAACAACATATTTGGCACATTTTGTGGAAAATGCATCTGCTTTGACGTGAGGACTGTGGCACAAAACTACCATTTTCATCACTCATTTATTGGGTTAGGCAATTTTTTAGTCTACTCTAGATGGTATAGGATTAGGCCACTGACCATCCAACCCCTTTTGCCATTTACAGTATCACATTCCATAACTATCCTATTGGTGCTGAGGTCCAACTTCTTTTTTATGTTAAACAAAAGAGCCCAAAATCAAGGCCCAAATTTCAGACAAAAACTAATAGCTTCTTTGATGCCTTTACAGACGCACTGCAAGCTATCGTTTTAGTTTATTTTTAACTTATAAGTTATTTTTAAGTTAAAAGTTAAAAATAAAAATTTAAAAATATAAGTAAAAAGTTACTTATTAATTTTATTTTATTTTATTTTTAACTTAAAAATTTTTTAAGTTAAAATATAATCAAAAGAGATTTTGGGTTCAACTCCCGCTAATAAAAATTAACAAATTAATCATTAATATTTTTTTGATAAAAAAAATACTAATTATTCCAAACCTTATTCTTTATTTCTAATTTTTTTTCATTAAAAGTAAATAACTTTTATTGTAAAGAACTTTTATTAATTAATGTCTAAGCCTAACTTTTACTCATTAGCTTATAAATTTGTATAACAGTCCCATTTTGCCATAGAAATTAGAGCAGCATAAGTATCAATAAGTGCTTGATATTTTGAAACAGAACGTCCCCACATTCATTGCATGCAATAATGAATGGGGTATGTATCAGTGATTCCTACAATTTCTCCACATAACGAATAAAGAATTTGCCTCCAACCATCATTCATTGGATTCATCTCCATCCAGACCTTGTAAAATGCTCATCACACAACATAAATCAGAATTAATTAAAACACATCAAATTAAAGATAGCAGTATTGCGCGTGTCCTCAAAAGTAGGGATGGCAATATGGATCCAGACCCTACGGGCACCCGCAAAAATACCCATACGCGGGTAGGATAATTACCCGCATATTGGGGATGGGGATGGGGATGGGTCTTTACCCGCAAAATCTCATGGGGATGGGTGCGGGTATGGGTACTATAGTACCTACCCCGCCCCGCCCCGCACCTTTTATAATTATAATAATTAATTTATATATATATATATATATATAAAATTTAAATATCATTTAACCATAAAATATTTAAAAGATCATAACTCTTATAATTATAATAATTAATATATATATATATATATATATATATATATATATACACTTTAAATTCAAATTTAAATATCATTTAATCATAAAATATTTAAAAGATCCTAACCCTTATAATTATAATTATAATAATTAATATATATATATATATATATATAGGGTGTGACTCGTGCATTTTATGTAAAAATGAGAATAAACATTTTTGTTCGTTGGATTAAATTAGACAATAAGAATTAACACAATCTTTTAAAAATTAACATACACCTATTTTATTTGATCTCTCTTCATCCAAAAAAAAAAAAAAAAAAAAAAAAAAACTTCTCATTTCCCTCTTTAGTGCACCAAAATTAAATAATAATAATAATAAAATTCAAACTCACACCCTCATAAACCTTGTTTCATAGCCTCTCATAATCCTGTTTCATAAAAAGCATGCATATTGTGTATGCACCTTTAAATCTTTTTAACAAATCATACATATAACAAAAATACAAAAATAAAGTAATAGGACACTTTTTGAGAATTATAAGGGTTAGGATCTTTTAAATATTTTATATTTAAATGAGATTTGAATTTGAATTTAAAGTGATTTTAATATATATATATATATATATATATATATATATATATATATATATATACTAGGATCTTTTAAATATTTTATAGATTGCATTTTGGACAGCTACACCTAAAAGAGAACAAACTTTTAAGGAAACCGCACGTCTCATAAAAGTTTCCATCACAAAGAAACTCATTCTTGATTGCAAAACTAGATGGAATTCTACTTATCGTATGCTTGTTATTGCATTGGCTTACAAAGATGTTTTTAATCGGTTGAAAACAAAAGAGCAATTATATACCTGTTTTCCTTCATTAGATGAGTGGGAAATTACAAGAGAGATTTGTAGTAGGTTGGAAGTGTTTAATCGTGTAACTGAAATTTTTTCTGGAACACTATATCCAACTACTAATATATTCTTCCCTTTGATATGTGAAATTAAGCTCTCTTTACATCAATGGAAAAATTGTCCAATTGTGGCTATTAGAACTATGGCTTCAAAAATGGTTATCAAATTTGAGAAATATTGGTTTGTTATTCATGGAATTATGGGGATTGCTATTGTCTTAGATCCAAGATACAAATTGAAGTTGTTGGAGTACTTTTTTCCTAAGCTTTATGGAAGTTCATCATCAATTGAAATTCGGAATATCAAGAAATTGTGTTACTCATTGTTTGTTTGACGACTATCAAGCTAAAACTAAAGGAACAATGGAATATTCAACTTCACATGCAAATGCTAGTAACTCAAGCTTTGATAGTTTCAATGTTACCAATTTCCTTAGTGATTATGATTCATTTGTGAATGAAACAATTGAGATACAAAAAAAGACTGAATTGGATCTCTACTTGGAAGAGAGTGTTTTGCCTAGGAGTGCTACTTTTGACATTCTTGGTTGGTGGAAAACAAATGGGATCAAGTATCCAATTATGCGAGAAAATTGCTAAGGATATTTTGGCAATTCCAATTTCAAGCTGTTGCATCGAGAATCCGCTTTTAGCACGGGTGGTAGATTGTTGAGTCCTCATCGTTCTAGGCTTCATGAGTTTACTTTGGAGGCACTTATGTGTGCACAAAGTTAGTTGAAACATAAGCAACAAGGTAATATTTTATTATTTTAATTATTCAATTAGAGTTTTAATTATTGTATTATATATGCTAATCTTGGTCTTCTTGTCATGTTGTAGTTTCTATTGGTATTAGTGGACCAAAACAATATATAGACTTAGGAGATACACGTTTGCAAAGATATGGAGAAGTCGATTCGGAAGATGAGGTCAAAATATTATATTTATGTGTTTTATTTTTTTAATTTATAATATATAATTATAAACTAATTAGTTTAAATATATTATTTTTTTACAGGTTTTGGAGAGTACCATACCACTTTAATGTTCAAGTTTAATTAGAATTTTGGAAGTTTAATTCGAGTTTTTATTAAAATTAGAACAATTTGTAATCTTTATGTTGGATAATTATTTTCGTAATGTTATTTATTTATGACTTGTATTTGGATGGATCAATGTTTGTCAATTTTTAATATTATATATGAATGTTTTTAATGATTTTTAATCTTATATATAAGTAAAGTGCGGGTTGCGGGTGCGGGTATAGGTATATAGGTACCCAGAGGGTATGGGGATGGGGATCAAAGTTGCTACACCTGGGGGGATGGGCTGAGGGATGGGTACTTTTTTTAAACGCGGGTATGGGGACGGGTATTATACTACCCTACCCATACCCTACCCATTGCCATCCCTACTCAAAAGCCACCATTTAGCATATATCCAGTAGCACCGTATAAAGGGTGGATATGTGTATAATGCCACAATATTTCCATGTTTCTCTATTTGAAGGATGGCAATGGCAATATACCTTCTTGCCTATGATTTCCATAATGTCACTTCATATGCTTTGCAGATCTCACACAAGCCTATAATCTTAATAGTTTAGGAATATGAGGCAAGTAATGCAATAGTTTGCAAATACTACTATATTTTTTTAGAAATTTACTTGGGTGCACAACATGCTTTATATCGAAACTCATGGCAAAAGCTATTCTTTTTTAAAAAGTCCTACTTTCTAAGGCAAGACTAACAAGAACGTTTTTCTTCAAGGACAAGAACATGAATGAGTCGTCTTCTTCTGTTCAAAGTTCAAACTGAGCCCTGACATTAGACAGGCTTAGCATAGGCTTTGAAATGTGAGCCCAAAACCTTTCGGCCTGGCCCATGTTCTTCATCCAACAGTGCATCAGTTGAAAGGGAAAGAAGCATCCTAGAGTGTGATACTCTATTGCTCTAGCTTTGACCAAAGCGTGTTCTAGCCTGATCCACAAATGAATATGCTCCCAAAGGTTTACTAATTAAAGCATGGGCTAGGCATCAGTACTGTACTGACACTCCAGGCCTATTAACCAGTGACTGACTTAACCATACCACTTTGCTCTTTGCAATTGCATGCCTCCAATAATATTACTATTCTTCAAGTCCCCCCACATTGGATTGTTTATTAGCATTATAAATGATGCTCAAAATTAAAAAAGAAAGAAAGAAACACAAGGAGTAGTAGAAAGAAGCTAATTTCATTGATTTTTCTACTTTGTTAGAACATATTATCATACAAAAAAAAGAGCCTACTATTCCTATATCTCATTACTATACATGCACAAAGCCTGCTAGTTAGTAAGACGAGACCCTTATGTGCAGTCCATTTGGTGCCACAACTCTCGGAAATTTCATTAGTTTATCTCCTCCTACTTCTTCCCACCTGAAATCAAACATTAAATGTCACATGTCAGAAACTGCATGTGTTTTATTACATTCGATTTTCAAAACAGACAAATCAGTGCTTTGTTATTTGTTAGTAATGTGCATGCAGGATCAGTAATAACATCGAACAACAAATTTTTGAATAAGCATATAAATAAAGTAATAAACCCTCTCTCTCACCTGTATCTAGTTACAAAGTAGTGTAAGAAAGTGGAAATTTCCGCTATACCCAACTCCTTCCCTGGACATTGTCTGGTCCCTCCTCCAAATATCAAGAAGTGGCTTTGTGACTCTAGACTGTTACCCTGCATTTTGCACTTGATCATTAATTATGCTAGTTTTCCAACCTTTTTAAAGGTTTTTTTTTGTTTGTTAAAGTATAAAATGAAACAGGTATAGGTTGTGTTACAAACCAGCCATCTCCAAGGGTTGAATGTTTGAGGATCAGGATACAGAAATGGATCATAATTGATCTCTCTCGTATATACATATATCCTCCACCCTTTAGGAATCAAATATCCTGAAAACATGTACAAAAAGCTCCAATAAGTCTCTTGGTTGCAACAAGATGTTAGTCAAACATACTATTATAAAAAAAAAAAATGTGAACACTGTTTTGTAAATTTAGCTGATAGGCAATGCCATGTGTTCAATTACACACTGTCCTAGGGATAAATTTATTAACCGGTTACTGTACTTTCTAACAAGTTTTCTTGATGCTGAAAAAGTGTCCGAAGGAAGACCCCAGAAGTCAAAAACAGTTTCTTGAGCCCATAAACATAAATACAACAAAAGCTAGAGACAGTATAACCCACCGTTTAGTTCCATGTCGTGAGTTGTTTTTCTTAGAACTCCATTAACTATTGTAGCTAATCTCGAGGTCTCAAAAATCACCTGCAAAAGACAGAGTTGGCAAACAACATCAATATTGTGATAAAAGATTCAACACAACAGTTATTGAAAAGAAAAAAATAATCAAACTGAATAACATTAAATGAAAAGACAAAAAAAAACATCATACCGCACGAGTAAACCTCATTGCCTTGAGATCATTACAGTCAAGTGGATCCTCTGGTTTTTTCCTTTCCCTTATGGCAAAATGCTCTTTCTGTATTCAGTGTGGTCACAGTCAGGACAGAAAATATAGTTAAGCAAACCAAGATACCTAAAGAAACAAGAGACTTTTTGCACTCACTCTGATTTCTTCAAGAACTTTGGGATGGTCATGGAGGTACTTCACTGCCATCATTGATGTAGTTGAAACAGTTTCATAACCAGAATACATAATTGTAATAATAAGATCAATGATTTCCTCATCAGTTAGTTTGTATCGATTTTCATCTCTATTCATCAAGCAACCAAGCATGTCCCCGTAGGCTTTTTGTGATGCTTTCCTTTCCTCTAGCAGCTGACTAAGAATGCTGATAATACTTTTTCTTGCCTGCAAGACACATTAAAGTATATATGTTAATTAATGTATAATTTTTGAAATAGATTGTCAAATATCAAAGATTGAAAGGTCTAAATTTTAGTGAAACATGTGTTTGGATGTACCTTGTTAAAAATTGATTCTAAAGAAAAGTAAGTATTTGAATTTTTTTTTTAAACTAAGTTAATGCAAAAATGTAGTATAAAATATTTTATCCAATGTAAAAGTGGCTTAAATTCAAAAACAATACTGAATCCAGAATCAACATGTAAATATTTATGTAAATTTTCATTAACAAGTATTTAAATACGATTTTAGTTGATCCGATGTGAATCCAAATACAATGAATATTAAGCACCAATGGGAAAAGATCAAGGGCCATACATGCAATCCACGGCGATAATTTGTGCCAGGAAGGTTAATAGGCAAAGAGAGAGTTCCTAAAACTAGTTTGAAGAACTCTGTCATGAAGGGTTGAGATATTGAGCTGGATTCCATGCCAGCAATCTGCTTCAGGGAAGAGAGAAATGCCATCTGTTCAAAAATTTAAGAATTTGTAGTTATGTTATAAAGTAAAAACTCAAGCATTTAAATTTCAATTGATTGATGGTGATGATACAAACCTCTTTAGTTTTCTCTTGAATGTTTATGAGTTTGTTGTCCCAATGACTCAAGTGGGTTCTCATGAACTGATCAATTTTAGGTAAAAGCTGAAGTCTGATCAAGGTGGGGCTAATGATGGAAAGCAGTGCTCCTCTCATGTACTTGTGAGTGGAGCCATGAACAGCTGCAATATTGCGTTTGCCTAAGATATCTAACATGGATTGTGGGTACCCAGGAACAAGCCCTTTTGCTTCATTCATCAGTATGTATCTATTCAGCTCCGGATCCATGGATACAATGGTAGGACACCCCAATATGTGGGATTTGAAAAAACTGCCATACCTGCCATTCATACATAACCAATGGGGTAAAAGACCAAAAGTACAACTATCAACAGTATTTACCTCACACCCAGTTTAACTAGTTTGAGGAAATATAAATCACTAAGATAATGTTTTCTTTTGTCCAACAGGTATGGCTTTATTTTCATGCTATTCCTATTACACTTTTTTTATAACAATCTCTACAACCTTCTTCTTTTTTCCATATCTCCATCACATCAATTATGTCTCTCTTAGTTCTGCAAAAACAATTATTATTATACAAATATAAAAATAGTTGTACATATCCGATTTATCTTTTTCATTTACACACGTTGATGATGTGAGTGCCATTCATCAGGGACAGTGAGAGTTTATCTTTCCCCGGATCTTCATGTCTATGATTTATGACCCTACCCCACTTTCCTCTTCTCTTCACTCCCAGAGTTACAAGAGAAGATAGTAGTTAATTGATTTTACTCTTTAACAACGTTCATTGGCATATCCTTAAAACCACTTCATGAATGAACAGTCACATACCTTTCCTCATGAAAATGCAAGATTCTAGGCCTAGTACCTACTATAACCTTAATTGCTGTGACAAATCACAGTCGCATGCAGGGGATGTTGATGAAACAGCTTTCAATGAAAAAAAAAGGTGCTAAAATACGCAACAAGTCATGGTCACACAAAAGGAATAAGCTAGAAACCATTTACCAAACTGTTGTTGTTGCCAAAGCAACTTACCCTCTTACACAAAATGAACAGAATAAGACTCATGAACACATGCACAAAACTATGGAGCAAGTTTACCTTGCCCTCTTGTTCTTCATGAAGTTTGGACCTTGCTTAAGAAACTCAGTTGTCTCTCCAAAAACAGGCCACCCCATTGTGCCTTGAGGCAAACCTTTCCTCCTGTACCTCACTTCATTCCACTTCAAGAGAGCAGAGCAAAAACAGAGCACCAAGACAACAACACCAATAATTGCCATGAACAAAGCCATTGGTGCTCCAAAGAAGAAGAGACTCTTCAAGACACTAGTAGCTAGTAACACCCTGCTTCAGTTGAAGTCACAACAAGTGCACACACATACACATATATATAGGACCTTGAGCTACTACTACCATTTGCACATAACAAGAATAGCTAGATAGACAAAAACCGCCACTCTATAGGCTAGTGGCATCCCCTATTGTAGGCCTTGGAGATTAAAATAAAATAAAATATTAAAAAGTGAACCCTCCAAAAGAAAAAAAGAAAATGAATTGGAGATTAGTATAGGAGTAGAAAAAGGAGTTGCCTTTTGGAAAGGAGGATATGAGGGGGAGTGCACAACTCAACTCAACAGACATTAGCAGTATACAATGATTTGTGTGTAAAATAATTCAGATTTTAAGCAACAAACCTTTGCTGCCTTTATAGAAGGAAGAGAAGAAATGAAGGGTCGGTTGGAAGGATGTTGATTGATGATTGTCCAATGAAGTATATAACAGTCAATTATTTACTGCGCCTGTTCTTTTTGTATAAGGTGTTGGATTTGGGTTACCAATAGGGGAAATTTTTTTTCCTTTCCAATTTTTTATTTATTTTATTTAAGAATGATCACTGTATACTATTATTTAAAATTGAGAGCATTGATCAATTTGTGTAAAGTTATTTTAGTTTAACTAGTACTCACCAGTTTAGGTAATTAGATGACAGTATAAATACATGACATTAAAGTTCAATGAACATGACATTATTATGGTTTAATCAACACATTTAAAATTCAATCCTGAAATTCTATTAGATACTTAAAAAAAAAAAATTATTGTTCATAATAGTCTTGTCTTTGGTGGAAAATGCACATATTCAAAAAGAAAAAATGACAGTCTAAGTAGTGTTTAGTTAAATTGTTTCATTTTAATGAAGTTATACAACTCTCATGTGAATGTGTGCTGTGAGAGGAGGAAACTTGGTTCCCATCTAATAGTAAGTAGCAACTACACGTTCGTAACTTTAGACTCGGCCTTGTTGCAGTTTCAACCTGTGGGACTGTAATTCCTAGAGAATCAATCATTCAACTGTGCTATTGACTTTTAGTACTGTTCAGTCTTGTGGTCTTCCGCAATGGGTGAATTACCAAACAAGTACAGCCAGATCAGTCTCAATCATGTCCATGCAAAAAAGTAAAGGAAAAGAACCCATAATTAGTATGTATGTATGTATACATACATTACAATATTAAAATTAGATTATATATATGTATCACATAAATGATAATCAATGAAAGATAAGCCTTGCCTTTTATATCTTAACGAAAGATGAATTTCCATTACAAAAAAATTGTTACCGTCTCAAGAGAGGAACACGTTATAATATATCTGTGATTATTTCTATCTCAATTATGCAATTTGTCCAATAAACATGAGTAATGAATTCAGCATTTGCAGCTAAATAGCTAGATAAGTATTTAATTTTCTGCTAATCACATCTGGTCGAATTAATTAACAGGAAATGGGGATTTGGATTTGCCATGGTGCCATGTCTCAGCAACCAACCCAGATCCCATATATAACTTTTCAAAGATGGTTATTGATTACCCTTTACTTTTCGGTGTTCCTTGTTGATTACGATAATATATTTGCATGGTTGAGAATTGAGGCTCACTAAGGACATCTTTTCCCTTTACATAATGATAACTAAAGTTAATGAATTAGTTTGGTGTTTCATATGTGGTTTTCCAACTGAAATAGATAGTTCACCTTAGACTACATATATGACTATGGGATCAATTCTTCCATATTTTGACAATTTCTTCAAATAAAAATGCTTCAAAGATAAGATAAATTGTAAACAACATCGTTTAGAAGTAAAAATAGTTAGCTTTTAAAAGAAAAATCTTACATTGAAACGATAATTATTTTTTCTTAAAAAACAAAGGAAAAGAAACTAGAGTAAACTTTTGTGCAAAAAGTATAGAAAATGACCGAGAAAAGAACATAAAAAGACCATGTTTTTACAAAAGAATAAGAGTAAATAATTCATGCATCAACAGTGTAAAGAATTTTTACATAGTGATATATAATAGGGACTATTTTATAACTATCTTAAAAATTATATATGATATATATAAAGAGAGATAAAAAAATAATAATTAATAATTTGTAAAAATATATATATTTTTAAAACATAGCTTTACTCTTTATAAAATATTATATAAAAAAACACATCTAATGCGTTATTTTTTAAACTTTGAAAATCATATTTATCCTTAAAAACATGAAACTTAGAAACCTCAAAAAAATTGAAGTAACGAAACAATAATGATTTTCAGCCCCGACTGACCGTACAAAAGATGGTGGCCAATCAAACTCATCCGATCAAGATGAGATGAATAATGCCATGCGATCCCATTACCATAACTGTCACTTTCTTCTTAGTATTATTTTTTTATATGCTTCTTCTTAGTATTATATTTGTCAACTATGTTCTAAAATTGTTCACTATTCAAACAGTTTAATCGAAAAAAAAAAGCACGACTTGTTCTTTTTTATTCATTTTATGAGTTTTCTTCCCTCAATATTAATTAAATTAAATGTGGCGGACCCAAAAATAAAGGATAGGGAGTCAATTAAAAAAAAATATCTAACAAAAAAAATTATTTAATCAATTATATATAAAATATTCATATAAATTAATCTAAAATATTAATTATATTAATAATATATCAAAATGTGTCAATTAGAAAAAGAAAAAAAAATCAAAATGTAAAACGTCTTTCTTATATGTTATGAAAATTGTTTATAATTGAATTTATACTAAAATTTACAATTTTCTTTTCAATGTATATTAATAAATATACAAAAATTCATCTTTTATCTTGTTATGAAGTAAAGTCAAATTTAAAATATAAAAATTAGAAATACATTTGTTTTATATGATGATGTCTTTTAACCTTTATCTCTTGTCAACTTTAGTAACTCGTGACTATGACAATTTTATGCGATGTGCAATTTGAGAAAAAAAAAAACATTTTACTCACGAGACAAATAAAATTTGACAATTGTAATTTTAGATCAAGAAATAGCTAATTATATACAATAAAAAAATTAATCAAATATAATATTTAAATAATATTTATTTACAAAATAAAAAAAATATTACTATTGATTTTATAATTTAAAAAATAAGTTAAAAATCGATACTATAATAACTAAAATTTGATACTTTATAGCATTAAAAAAAATAACAGGTGATTTTATAATTTAGAAAAAAAATAAAAGATAAAAACAACTATATAATAACTAAAGTTAATAAAATATTAATATAAACTTCATATTAGATTTTTATAAAAAAAATATTAATTTTATCATTTTAAAAAATTAAAGATAAAATTGATTATATTGATAATTAAAATTTAATATTCCAATAAATTTTTATAAAAAAATAAGAATGATATTAATTTGATAGTTCAGATAAAAATAATTTTAAAAAAATGATATAATATTAATAATAAATCTAGTCAAATATAATATTTATATAAGATATTTTATAAAAATAAAAGCATAATAAAAAATAATGAATATTAAAATTCTAAAACATAATTGAAAAAAAAAAATTAATGCGTTACCAAATTATTAAATATACCCCTTAAATTATTATTAAATTTTTTAATATACTGTGAAATTACTAAATACACCCCCTAAATTACTTAATATACCCCTTTAAGTATATGGTAAAAATTTCCAAAAAAGTCGGGGGGAGGGGGGGAATGGCACCCCAAGGACCAACGTAGGTCCGCCCCGGCATACATACCATGCAAATCCCAGGGATATATCCGTACAAGTTATTCATGGAAAATATTTAGCATATTACTTGTTTACTTTTAACTCTTTTTTTTTTTTACAATATTTTTTGTTTTTCCATCAAATCATTAATTATCATCTTTTTAGTTTCTTCTTCCTATCTCTTTTATCATTGGTATTCTAAGTAGATGTACGAGACGATCACGCCTCTAACATGATTCAAATGAGAGTTTTTATCATTTGTGGTTAATATCGATTTCCTTTCACAATCCTCATATTGTGTTTTTGACTTAATTTGCTCTAAGGTTAGATTGGATGGCGACCAAATGAAAAGTGAGGATCCACGAGGAGATCCGTAGAAAGCTTTGACAACAAAATTTGCATTGCAGCCATTGTTCTCACGCACTTATCACAAATCACAAATAAGAACCATGGGTTATCCACAAATTACCATAACTTTATTTTTTTTATTCTTTTATCCATAAAAATCAAACACAATACTGAAATTTATAATAGTTATGCATCCTGTTCAATCAACCAAATTAGATCTCATTTGTTAATAAATTTCACTCATAGTACATATAAATTAAACTTTTAATATAAAGAATGTTCTAATATTGTTGAAAAACTTATTTAATATAGAAGCTCTATATAAGAAGATAATAATTTTTTTTTCTAAACATACTTCTTAAGATATTAATTTGTAAGAAATAAAGACAAAACTATTTTACTTTCATAATTTTGGAATGTAAAGTTAATACTAGTATTAAACATTCTCATTATTGAATTTGACTAAAAGCATAATACTGTATATCCGTATTCACATTTTTTTGGTGGGATCATATCCGTATGTACAAAGAATTTTGTAAAACTAATTAATATCATTAAAAGATAGTAATTCTTTTTATAATTTTATCATTTAATTAAAAACAATTGTTATACATAGAAATTTCTTTTTTTCGTAATAATTAATTTTTATTTCGTGTATTTGAAACATAAAAGAAGTCTGTAGAAGTATATGATTTTGGCTGCTTTCAAGTTTCAACAGTGCAAGAAAGAACTTTTCTCGATGCTATAGAACTAAATTTGCCCTTATGATTGTTACAAACATCCAATTTTGGCTAGATGATTGGTGTAATCATTTCTCAATACATGATTGATTGCGTGTACAATTCTAGCTAGTCAATTTTTCTCCATAACAAAGAATGTTTTCTTTCTAATTAATTATGGATACACAGAGATTTTTCTTTATAGGCTTATAGCCTTATACTACACTGAAGCTATTATTTTTTGTTTTTTTTTAAACCACTAGACTCTTTTTTTTATGATGACCACTAAACCTATTAATTACGATGGAAATTATACGAAATTTTTAGCAATCAAAGTTACTCCATATATTCCTTATTAGTATAAGAACAACAACTCTATTTTTATTGGTATAAATTTCGTATAATTTTTAGGAAGGAAGTATGTGATTTTTTTTGGAATTTTATCCTTAGTTTATACAGGTGGTCAAACGAGTTATTTGATTCAATATGAGATTATCTAGGTAGGTGGTAAATTATAATGGATTAGGTAAAAAAAAAAAATTGATTTTAATTTGGATTTTTGGTAGGTTATTGTGGGTCAAGCCTGCATTCAGCCATGATCGGATCAGAGTATAAAACTGCTCGGCTCAGGATCATAATTTTAAGCTCAAAATTTACATGTTATCGAGCATATTCGAGCCAACTCAACTAGTTCAAACCCTTTTTGGCTTCTTTTCTTTTGTAATTTAATGATTATAAAATGTAATTCATCCAAATTGAGTTTATTGATCAATATGTACTTGTTGGATGAACGGTATAAAACACACTAATCATGTTAACTTTAGGATTATTCACATTTACACGGAAGGAAATGTTTGTGCCGACAAGCTTTTTCTATGGTGCACATTTTTTTGTTACACATAAAAAAATCTTTAATTATAAACATGATTCTGTTTTTTTACATATTTTAAAAGATTAGTCATATTAGTTATGCTGTCCCAATTATTTTGTAATTTGCATCTCATTAATATATCTCAAGGTTTTCTTCTTCTTTTTTAGTTTGAACTTTGAAGTAGGAGGGACAAGGATGCTTTTCTGATAGTGTATACATATATGATAAGACTTAAGTCGGATCACAAAAGAGATTCATGGAACTGAATGATAGATAGGTTAAATAAAAGCATGTTAGGGTGGAAGAAAGGTGTGTTAAATAATTGGTTTGGTTGGGAGAGGTGGGCCACAAAAATGGTTGCTGCAGAAAAGAAAGAGAGGAATGTCTACCCAGACGCACGCATCTAGTTTATACTTTCCCTTTGCTTTGTTTTTCATTTATTTCTCACTTTAAACCAAAGTTTCTGATTTGCATTTGTTTTTGGTCCAAAAAGTTCCTGATGTACATTGAGACATCAAGTTTGCACGAGGTCCTCTGTTATGTTCCCTTGTGCCTTGTGGTGCTTTTTCTCTTGCAAGAAACTGTGTACCTTTTCTTTCACATTCACATTATATTTTCATCTTAAAAATAATTGCCTCTGGGGAGAACTTACTTATTTCATAGGACGATTTTTCTTCTTCTAACAGAATCCCAACCCATAGTATTTAATGATTACAATGAGAAAGAAACTATAATGTAAAAAAAAAAAAAAAAAAGAATGGTGAAGATCATTTCTTTAATTTAGAGTAAGAAAAAGAATTATTCAAGAAAATTGTAAGAATTAATTTTCACCATTGAATGACCTTGTATATACACTTTGCACATGTACGTGCATATTTAATTGAAGGACCGATTGTGGGTCTTACGTACTTAGACTTGAGAAAGAGTCAACATATTTACTTTACTATAGTCCTTTAAACCATTCTTGATTATGCGTAGGATTTTGTGGCTCCTCTCTTTTGGTCAATTCTCATCGATCGTGTGGTTGTCATCTAGTTCGATCTTCACGGTGTTTGGCTCCACATTTTGAGCTATCTCGATCGTGGATGGCTTATTCAAGAATCAAGATACTACATATTATTATATGTTACATATATCACAAAGCTTCACCACACTATAGTGGTGAGGTGAGGAACATTTATTGATCACTTTGTCTGAATAAAGCCAATGCATACCATTTCGATCACGGCTCTGTGTTTTGGCTGATTCTATCGATTAGTGCCTATCAAGAAATTTCAAAATTTTCAGCTCTTCATTTTTTCTCTTCGATAGGTGTACTATAATCATCAACTTTTGTTATCTTCTTTTGCTCCAAAAATGTGCACGATTGTTTGTATTTTTGTTTCGACGTGTCATCATTCATGAACCATCCCATTCAGTTTTTTTTTTTTCAACCAATGAATCCCGCCGGTGACATCAATCTTTCTGATTATGTGGTGCGCATCTTGATTTCGCTTTTCACTATTAAGGATTCTTTTCTATCAACTCGTGATATGCCTCCAATCAAACCTCTCATTTTTACCCAATATTATCTATTTTTATTTTTTCTCTAGAAGTTACGTTTCTACGTTTTTTTCTTCTTCTTCTTTCAATCCTTGTTTAAATATTTATTGTTTTAAATCCATACATTAAACAAAAATATGTTGTGTTAAAAAAATGCCTTACTAATATTTCTCTTGAAACAAATGATTTAATTATTAGTTTTAGAAAAATACTAGCAACACATTTCTAATGTATTTTTTTTAACACACTCTTTCTTATTAGTTAAAATTTATTAATAATTATATTTTTTAATTCTCATATCTTAGTTAATAATTTATTTATTTTAATAAATTTTAATAATAATAATAATAATAAAATATATTAAGAAATGTATTGCTAATCCTTTTCTTAATTTTATCCTCTATTTCTCGAGTTTGCTGTGTAATTACTCCCTGCCGATGGTCACTTTTGACAAACTAGACTATGTAATTGCTAAGTTGTGTAAGGATTCTCTTTGATGTAGTTTCCATTTTGCATGTCGTCATGAAAAACATTGAAAAAGATGGTATATCTTTATTCATTTCCTTGTTATCTTCAAACCGTTAAATCATGCATTTGGGGACCATATCTTAAAATATAAAATAAAATAATATCCAAGGAAGATATCTGGAATGTGACAATCTTCTTTCTTTCGTTTTCTTTAACCAATGTAATTATGTGACAATCTTGTCTCTACATGTGTGAATATTAACATGTTAATCTCTTCAGTTTTGATGATTTTACATCCATTATTTTTAAAAACCATTCTTATATATTAGAATAAATTACACTACTAATAAATCATTAATTCGAATGGTGTTGAAAATATACTTAAACAAGGTATCAAATTTACTTTTAACCTTAACCTTAACCTTAACACTTGAGGGGCTATAATCATAAATCATTCTTACTTTTAACCTTAAAAAAATGGGGTCTTGACTCCGCTTGATCATGTAAAAGGAACTTATTAGAGTTTTCTGAGAACTCTTTAACACAATTGGACACGAACATTTTTAATCATTATCCATCGAATACTTTGTTCAAAAAAATTATCCATAGAATTCAAATAATAAAACTTTTATTAAACATGTAATCATTAAATTTTTAATAAAAAATAATATTTTAATTATAGCTTTTAAAGTATAATCAATATTGTTTATTAACATGGTGAAAGTTGTTCTCTTTACAAAAGAAAAGATTATACATAATTTTTGAAGTTGTAATTTTATTTAAGAAAAAATTAAATATATACTCCACTAATTAACTCGTTATTGCTACAGTTAATATATGTGTTGGAACAGCTAAATCACTTAGCTTATGCACGCATTATTGGAATATCTGATAGCATAGAGTGGCAACAACCAGATAGCAATAACGAAACGATAACTGAACAGGATTATATAGATAGTTAAACCCGTCGAGGTTCTCAGACTCGGTTACAAACTTATTAAAAAAAAAAAAAAGTAATAAATAATGCATCTTGTGCAGGCAGAGCTAGAAGTCTATGACTAGCAGCTAGCCTGAGTTCTCTTCAGAGGTCAGAATCAGACATCAATGCTCATTTGTTTTCTAGTTCTTTACAACTTTATTATTCTATTCTTATCAGTTATCACCGAGAGAGAAGGGGAAATCAAATCCGCATGATGATTGAGTACACGTGTGGCAGGTCGTATCCACGTGCACCTGTTTCTATTCTTTGAATCGATGTGTTTGTCGCTTCTTTAATATTTCCTGTATCTTTTCTAATAGTCAAAATGTTATATGTATTTCTTATTGGCTATTTTTTTTTTATCAGCTTTCTTATTGGCTATTGGTCGATCTCCTTCCACTAACTTTAGTGTTTTTAATTTTATCAATCGCTTCTTTACCATATATATATATATATATATTTTATCAATTTTTATTTATAAATATTTACAATTTAGATGGTAAAATCATAAAATAAAAAATTTAGATGATAAAATTTATAAAATTAAATTATAATAATTGGATTGTAAGATATGCGTTTAAACCAAAACAAAACAAGTGACATCATATTAATATACATATGGTATTAATAAGGGATATAAAATAATTCAGTTGATGGAAGAAAAAAAAAATAGTTCGTGGATTTGAGTCTTTTTAATAATCAAAATTAATCATTAATATTTTATTCTACCCGAATGTTATGTGCGCGTCGTAACCCAAAAGAAAGAGTAGAGTCAAAATAAATTTCTTGCTATATCTTTAGTTGATTTTTGGATGCCTACACCCAGAAGGAATGTATACAATATAGGCGACATAAGGTCTAATATCGACAAAATGTTAATTTAACAGTGTAATGCTGATAAAAAGTATAACAGTATAATTAATCTCTTTTCAGCAACATTTATTAATTGATGTTCAGTTGTTTATTCATATTCATTTTACGTTCTTGATTAAAAAATATTCATTTGACATTACAGTCAAGTAAAGTAACATTAATTAGTTAGTATGTAATTATGTATGAAACATTAAAAAAATTCTTAACAAAAAGACATCAGATAGACAGATACCACTAGAGTTAAGAAGTTGTTTTATCTTTTTTCAAAAAGACATAAAAAAAAAATGAAATACCTAATTATACTCAAAATAATTAGGTATAATAGGTGGTCAACCCATTTTTTATATATTATTTATTTATTTATTTATTTTTCAAAATATAATATTACTTTAATTTATCAGCCCGATTACTCATTCCAGAGACCAACATAATTAACTTCCTACTTATTCAAGACTCTGAATCAAACCACTTGTTAATTATAAACTTATTTCAAAACTAATTCCTATTTTATTTTTAGGAAAAAATAATTGGAACCGTGTTATTTTTCTCTTTATCATATTATCGGTAGAGAGATATAAGCTTGATCAGTTATTCACTTTAGTTGATAAACTTGATTGATTATCTTTCTCCTTCTGATCAATATTGTTTTCATTACAAAATTTGAATCTGACAGTTTTGTTTAAGGAATACAGTTTATAATACTCGTACCAAGTATTATTTAATTTGTTATTTGGTGTTTAGTACAGTGGCAGAATGGTTGAAGTGTTTCACGTGTGGTGGTCCATACCTGATATTTGCGCAGGGCATGCAGTTTACTATTATGCAGAGAATTCCCCTTTGAATTTCATGACTGACACTTTTGCTTCCATGCACATTCAGCTGCACACGCTGCAATTTTGCAGTCCTCCACAGAGACACACACACTGAATACTTAACTCACAATTAACTTGATTAATCCAGCAAAGCGCAAACTAATCAAGAATACCGACACCATCAAATTAAATGTGACTCTTTTGTTTTATTGTTTTTATTTTTCGTTCGGGATAATGATATTGTTAAGCAAAGAAAGACATAAAAGATTGATTATCATGATTTGGTGATATGATAAGGTTTACTAGTTATATTCTTATTTTCTTGTGTCCTTCTCTTTTTACATATATAAACAACACAAGCTGGCCCATGCATGTATATTTCTGCCAAATGCTTAATTGCGATGGTTTGAAAGAATTATCACAAATTTACCACAACCAAGAATCACTTGTTTTCTTACAATGAAAGTATAATGTCCCAGAAAAACACTTTTTAAATCTGATTTGGTCCTTCAGGAATTCCAAATGCTGATTAATCAAGAATACAATACTTTACTTAAACAAGTACTCATGTGAATATAAAACTTTAGGTCAAGTATTAAAAGATAGATTTGAGTACGACATAAAAAATTATACAGAAGTATATATTCAAGATTGATTGATTTTAATTAAGAGGTCTAAAAAATGAAACTTAATTATAGTCATTGAGAATCATGCGAAATATAATCTTCATCATTGATCTCTGAGTCTGATAAACATTAATTAGTAATTAAGCGTGATGATATATGTAGGTAGGTAGGTAGGTTTATGAAAGATGCATGGGGTGGGACCAGTTGGGAAAATGAAAGAGCTAAGGCCATGTGTAGAAGGTCCCCCATAGAGGGAGTGGGTTTTGTCTTTGCTGTTGTTGGTTTCTTTCATTCCCACTAGTGATGCAATGCAATGCAAATTGTATTAAAATGTTTCATTCCTTAGCTTTGAGGCCACATTAGGTAACCTTATGTTACCAAAACCCATGTGATCCGGTGTCTGCTTGGTCACATTGAGAGGGTGGTGCCACAACACAACAAGGGAAAATGATGCCTGATTGCATGTTACCCCCTCGTGGGAATATCATACCTTGCTACCAAAACTAACCTATTGACAAGTACCAGACAGTTAACTTGTGACCCCCGTTACCAAGTTTTCATTTTTTGTTGCTATTTCTTCTTTCTCAATTACATTTTAAACCCTGAGCTTGACATCTCCATAATTAATATATATATATATATATATCCATTCTTGGATCCCATTGTATGTCTATGGAAAAAGTTATAACCTAATTCATGCCTGTTTTTTATTTAGTGTATACTCTGGTTTAGATCCATATGATGTTTAGGAATTAAGTACTTTTTATTTTTTTATAGCTTTTGGACTTTGTAAATCATTTAGATAAGAACGGTGATCATAATTATAAGCATATTTAGAATTCATCTTTCAATCATTAAGATGTTTAAATTTTATAACTTACATAAAGAATAACTTGACAGTATGCATCTGGCCCGAGGAATTAGCTACCAAGTTTTTGTAATCGATCAATCATAATACAAAAACTCCTCTTTGAACACACTTTTCACACATTATGTTACAAAAACCATCCACAGCCCCATTTTGTTCTTTCTTTCTTTTTTCTGCGGTAAATTACAATGCCCCACACAGAGCAACCAAATCATCTTGCAAGAGAAAGCAAACATTAGGTTAATCATCGGATCTTGTATTCTATGCTTAATATATATATTTTCAGAAAAGTTCTAGCTAGATAGATTACTTTTTGGTGATTTTTTTTTTTAGTACTTGTAATATTGCAGCATGTGTAAGACACTTCCTAATCTACCTAATCACATGCTTCATAAAAAAAAACACTACATGGGGTTGGAGTAACGGATTAAACTGCTGAGAAGGTTAATACTCCTACCAGAGATTGTATATATAAATGATTGGTTGAAATTGAAGTCAGGAACCATTGAAATGTGTGTTTGAATGAGTGTATAGATTATTCATAAGCTGAGGTTGACTTGCTACCTCTTTTTGCTCACAATCTTATGGGTTCCCTCTGACCCTGACTCTCTCTGAATCTGTGTCGGTGGATACATTCACTGTGCTCGATCGCAACATGAATGGAATGGAATGACTCTTCCAAAGTAGTAGTATCACATGTCTAATTTAAAGAACTTTTGGAGGATATATGGCCCCAATAAATGTGGCTAATCTCAAATGCAAAATTGCAAATCCTACTTTCCTATTATATGTAATTTGTACTACAAATCAGTGTCCTTTGTTTTCCAAATTGAGATTTGAAAAATCGTAAAAAGGTTTGTACCAACAACTCATTTTTCCCTTCAAATAAAATGATCAAGCAAATCAATCTCTCGGGTCACGCTTGATTGGTGCAAAATAGAAAATGATTCCCTCAGTGAAAGTGATATTTCACATGGGTTTGACAATCATGCTTTGCTTGCTACTACTTTTATTTGTTTATTCAAGTTTGTGCAACAGTGTAAGCCTGTATAATTCCCTTGATACTGATGGCATTTTTTCTTTTCCTAGAATTAAAAAGTTAAAAAGAAAAAGGGGGCAAGCTAAAAAGGATTAAACTAAACTAATATATAATAGGAGAGAAAGCAAAAATATTAGATTTGCATGGTGAAATACAACTAAGTTGTTATGGATTGAAGTCACAAAAAGCAAGACCATTGATGTTTATCTATATTTAAAAATCTGAGAAGTCCTCTCTGTCGGGTCATAGGGTACCCAATGCCAGCAAATGGTGTTGGAATGAAATGGATATACGTAATTTTTTGGGATTATCTATTTGTTCTTTGATTACTTTCGCTTTGAATCATTCTTAACGTTGCAGCCCATTATTCATACAGCAAAACATGGGAGGAGCATAACTGTGTATCTTGCGATATGATTGGACAGCATCCAAAGAATCATATCATATGCATAAACAATGAGGATTCGGGATTTTTTTTTTCAATTTATCATCCTGACATGTACTTTCATGGGTTCTTTCTTAGTAGGTTCTCATGCACGTGGCCCTTTATTTCATATCAACATAGGCATCAATCCTATAACTTTTCTTTTTCTTTTTTTATGCAGAGACTATTTTTATTTTTATTTCGGGTCGATTGAATGTTATCCAATTTGAATTTGGATTAAATATATAAAATAGAGTACATTTCCCCTCCGGTCACACTACATAGGGTGGAAACAAATGTGTAACTTTTTTTCTTTACCTCCATAGTCATAAGAAGAATGAGGAATAAATGTCTGACGGAGATAAGCCCAGGTCCAAGTTTAGCACTAGGTTATTTGGGCTTATACAAATGAGTACTTATAATTTAAAGTAAAAGACTGCGTCTTACCTTTCTTTTTGCACCTCTTCTCTGTCTACATACCCCACGGCTCCACCAAAGAAAGGGAGTATGTTTTTTATTTTCTTTAGAAAAATCAAACAGAGAAAAAGAGACAACCCAAAGGCAGTGTACAAGGTCTCGCTGCATTCACAGATCCATTTAAGTGGGAAGTCCCGTGTTCAAATGGATATAAAATATTGATTCCAATTCAAATAAAATTTCCAATTCTATATATATTAATAATAAAATATTCACTATTACAATAATAAAGAACCAATGTAAAATATCCAAATTTAGTGTTAAGATTGGTAATGCTGATTAACCACACCATATAAATAAAGATGATTTATCATTTTATCTTAATCAACAATTTTTTTTTTTACATATTTTTCTCAAATTTTAAAAGCCTTATTTTTAAATTATTCTTATTTATTATTAATAACAAAGATATTTATTAATCTCTTGAATTAAATTATAATTTATAAATTTATTTAAATTTGCACAAAAAACTTGCCAGAAATAAGTACAACAGCAATGATTTATATAACAGAACGCAGAAGCTTTTATTTGTCATTTTGATGATTATAATTACAAGACACCAAATCACACGTGATACGACAAAATTCATATGCAAGCTGCATGACAATGATACGTTCAATTATTTTGATATACTGGTACGTGACAACATTGTTTCATTTATCCTCGCTGAAGAAGTGGTTGATGGTTGGCATAATCTCTGGTGGTCGAGTACGAAGGAACTTCCTCAGACCATGCTCTGCATATTTCTCTCCCTCTTCTCTGTTCTCCAACACTGCCATGCTGCGCCGAGTTTTGTTAATCCTATACCAAATTTTCAAAGACAAATTAGCAAAATTCATAGTTAATTAATTTGGGTCTAATATTTTGATGAGAATCAACTTAATTTACCTAACATCAGGGTTCCCTAGCACATTTCTTGTAAGTTGGAACACACACATGCCAGTAACAAAGGTCATTGCAGCCAATAGAGGGTAAACCTACAAATTAATAATATAGATCAGGTGCCAATGTCTCGTAAAACATAATTACTACAGTATATAATAGTAAATAACTTCCCCAGCCAATAAATAACTAACTTTATAAAAGTGAAAGCAAGACATAAAATGGTACGTACCTCTGGTTTCATCCAACGCCCCATTAGTTTGGGAAATGTTTCTTTTTTTTTTTTTCTCTCTAAACCTTGGATTTCGAAAAAAGGTGTTTTGCTATATAGCAATACTACCACAACGAAGAATGATTGTTAATTTGATGTTGATTTTGTTGCATGGCCTGAATTTCTGTGTGCGATTTGTATATATAGTGTAGGGTTTGAGGGCTGATATTATAGAAGACTTGGCATGCAAGTTTGGCTGATACAGTGGGCCGTGTTCAAAGATAAAAATATTTGACTTCTAATGAAAACCAGGGGCTAAAGCCTCATGTTTTTTCGGTTATTTTAAGTTAGTTTATATACGCAAAGAATGACCCGAAGCCTGGCCAATTGGGTAATGCAGTTATTCACGACAACTTCAACCACAGATAATAAAGAGATCACGCGTAGAAAATTAATAATTATATACATACTATCACACTTTCTTGTCTGATGCGACCAATAATTGACTTCCTTGGTTAGACTCGTATATTGATTCGGCGTCTTTCTAGATTTTTTTAACTATTTATTTAATATATATTTTTTATTCTTACCACAGATAAAGAGATCCTTGATTATATGGTTTTTTTATGTTGTTTATTTGTGATAATGTTTAGATATAACAGAAAAGTAGAAAAGAAGCATGCTACTTTAATTTGTTTGATAGGTTAACTAACTATTTTATGACATTAAAAATTATTTAATTATTTAATTACTTTTTCATTTCAATAATAAAAAAATTATTTTATTGCTTATTTTTGAATGAACTAACTATTAACAATGAATAATATAATTAGTTAATTTTAAAATGTTATATTTAATCCATTGATATACTTTTTCATTATCAATCTTTATTTTAATGAACAAAGTGAATATTAATAGTCTAATTTAATTCGCACAAGTTGTGCCATTATCAATTGATATTAACACGGTCACGGTAACACAAGTTGTGCTGTAAATTCATTTGCTTTCATATACTTGTTTGTTCTAAGGTTTAATAAAAAGGTTTTTGGATATACTTTCTATAGCTAGGAAATGAAAGCATGAAGCATATGATTGAGGAGTATTTAACAAGTTGTGGAAAATGTAAACTCTGCACAACTCATCAATCTTCAAAAGGAATTGTTGCATGATTATGAACACATTTTCTTTCAGAAGGAGACTTTCTAGTTTATGAAGTCTATCTAGGGAGAAGTGGATTCGTTTGGGTAGTCGTAAATCGTAATACTTATTTCTTTCATGTCCAAATTGTCATAAGAAGGAAAAAGGAATAAAATTGATGGCCTTGATATTTCTGTAAGGGAGCAGTATATGAATGAAGGAAGAGCAAGAGATAGTAAAATATTTAAATTTAAATAACGTATTTTGCTTATGTTTTGTCTTAGGAAGCTAAGAGCCCTCTCACAGATTCCCCTTCATTCCTCCAGTTCTGCCTCGGGAAAATAAAATGACATTTGCACCTACTGTACTCAAAAAGAAAAGAAAGATAATTGGATCATAAGTATGAGACGGGTGTAGCAAAGCTTCCTCCTCCTACTATATATTCCTTTGCTACACTATTGTGCTATTCTATATCGTTACTGGTTTGTTGTCATCCAATTTGCTGCATTCCTTTCAAATTTATTAAAAGTACAAGATTATTACAATAAAAATGTTAGAAACAAACAGGGATCACAACAAAAGCAGCTTCAAGTATCTCAATTAAACTTGATCACTGTGATACTGTTTTGACTAAAAACACTAACCTTAATTTCAGCTTACGGATACAATACTTTGTTCAGTAACTCTCACTGCGATTGTGAATAATGGTTCTGGACAATAAGGTATAATGACCATTGGTGTTTGTGATATCTGCTTGTTCCTGTAAAGACAGAGCATGCTCAAGTTCCAGCTATGAAGCCAATAGTACCTATAATTAGTTAGTTGAGCAAGAGAGAGAGAGAGGATATCATATCAAGTTTAAAGTGGTTATAATAATTTAACAATTATTTATTTATGATTGTTATTAAGTTTAAAATAATTAAACAGTTATTTATTTACCATTTAATTAGTTATAATAGTTTAAAATAATTATTTAATTAATTTCTTTATTTAGTTGATTATATATATCATGATATTAGTTTTGATGATGTAAGACTTTTTATTTTATAATTAATAAGAGTCATTATTATAATTTTTTTATTTTTTATCTCTTATATTATGTATAACCTTGATAAAGGAAGAGAAAGTCAAGTCTTTCAAACAGTGAGAGATAGACGGATCAAAGAGAACATCAAGGACTTGATAAAGGACTCAATCCGCATATCACCGCATTGTAGGTGATTCATACTTAAATTGACTTAAAGCTTCCTCTTTCTATAGTGGTCTGTCCTTATTAAAGTTGACAGTTATTTATTTTTCTAAGATTTGGACAGAGGAAATTGAAGACAATAGCTCCTTTGTTCGGTTGCCTTCTACTATGGTTCTACCAGCTGTTTCATGTAGAGTTATAGTGTTTAGAGACAAAAGAAAGAGTAAGAATAATACACTCAACTCTCAAACAAGAATTCCTTTACCGCTTTCAAATTCATACTAGTTCAAGAAAATTACAATGACAGCAGCTTGAGATACAATCAAAATGCTAAAAAGCCAGAGATATATCAATTATACTTAACTAGTGCAAAAAAATATACACTGACTCAAAAAGCTATAACACTTGTTGGTTTGAGCTCACCAAATTACCTAGGAAACATGCCTTCATAGTCACTGTCTTCTAAGCTATAATACCTCTCGGAATAATCTATCTCAGCAATATCTAGCCATTCTGGATTTAGACTAGTAATGATTTTACTTTCGGACAATAAGATAATAATGACCATTGGTATTTGTGGTGTCTGCTTGTTCCTGCAACGACAGAGCATGCTCAAGTTCTACCTCTACTTCACCCATTGTCGGTCGTTCATCAGGTTCGTCCATCACACATCTCTTGATAATATCTATAAAGACTTCCCAACACTCCGGTGCAATCTTTCCTTTGATATTCGGATTAATTTCCTCCTCAATAGGCTTGTTTGAAAATTTTGATTCTGCTTTATATTTCCGTCCACACACAACTTCCAGTAGAAGCATACCAAATGAAAAAACATCACATTTATCTGTGAGGGTACCGTGCTTGGCATACTCCGCAGCCTTGTAGCCATAAGTACCTATAAGTGAAAGTATTAGCTTATTTTAACTGACAAAAATATCATTGCAGTATATATACTTACCAACAATACGATCTACTTGAATTGGTTTTGGCTTTGACATAAAACGTGCTCCCTGTACGGCAAGGCTGAAATCTGTGATTTTTGGGTCCATGTTGTCGTCCAGAAGAATAGCTTTAGGTTTGATAACACGGTGGATGATGGTGCGCTTGGCTCCAGCGTGAAGGTAGTGTAATCCACGCGCTGCTCCTATTCAGATCTCTAACCCTTTCTTCCAGGACAATGCTTCTCTATCCTCACTATATAGGTTTTCATCTAGAGATTTATTAGATAGGTACTCGTAGACAATAATTAACTCATTTTGGTCGTTACAGAATCCTATAAGAGAGATCAAATTAGGATGACGAAGCTGGCAGAGCAACTCTATTTCATTCTTGAAATCTTCCTCTCCTTGTCTGGATTCCGCTGCAATTCGCTTTACTGCAACTGTATACTCAGAAGCATCATTGCGTTGAGGACTACCTTTATATACTGTACCCAATCCTCCACGGCCAATTATTCTATTTTCATCAAAATTGTTGGTTGATTTCCTTAGATCTGCCAGAGAAAATTTATGGCACAACTCTTCTATTACTGTTGGATACTGTCTCTGTCTCTGAGACGACTTGAACTTGAACTTGTGTAGCCAAAACATTTGAGAAGCATTGTTCCAATTTGTGATAGACACCTGCTTGCTTAGGATAGGATGGTGATAACACTCCTTTCGATTAGGAGGATACTCCAATCAAATGCTAATTGACATCGGGGGTGAAAGAAAGAAAAATATATATATATATATATATAGACATGACAGGAGAGATGATGGATTATTCTATTCTCTTATTAAATGAAATCAAGTGACAAAGTGTCCTCTGCAAGAAGATTACAACTGTACTAGAAGATTCTAAAATAGGACAGCTTGATCTAGAAGCATTGGACTCAATTGAATCTATTGGTCCAGCATGCTCTTGAATTTCCTTTCTCATTAATCAAATTAGATATCGTATCAGATAGCTATGCTGGTCAACATTTTGATTAATGAGTAAGAACAGACGAAAACGGGTTGCACTCTCCTCTACTGGATTGCTTGTTTTTTATCTATCACCGTCATTTTGTTATCTATGAATGTTCCAAATCAATTTTATTATAAAATTAAAGTTTAAATAAATATATTTTTAATTCTCATAATTTAACATTTTTCTGTTTTTCTAAGTAAATAAAAAAACTAAATACATATTTAATTTATTGAGATCATTATTGTTATAAATGTTGTTTATGTAATAGTATATTATATTGTTTACAACATGGTTTCTAAACCATGAAGTAAATACTTGGAAATCAATTGTAGGACGGGTGATGTAGAACATCAGCTAGACAATGTAATGTGATGATAAATTGAATTAATAAAAATATGAGAATCGATCAAAGTGTTTTTCTATAATTTATCAAATAAAATTATAATAAAAAATAAAATACTAAAAATAAATTTTAATCTTATCATTATATTTAATTATTTTAAACTAAAAAATATATAAGATAAACATAAGATTTTAAAAAGGCACTTAACTAAAAATTAAGAATGTGCAAAATTTGCTTGCATAGATAAAAATTCAAGAAGTTTAAGTGGGCATCTACGGATTCATGTCTCAAATTTTATATATTATAATAAATTGGTAATGTTTTTAGTTTATAAAAGAATAAAAGCAAGTTTATAAGCAATATTAAATTATAGGCATATAAATGTATATTGTTCCATTTCTTGCAAATGGTAGGCATAAATAGTAATCCATATCAATTGGTGCCATTTGTGCATCTTACGCTTCCCATGTTAAATTCATCCCAACATAGGATCTAAGATTTATTATCTTTTCATTCCCCCTCCCCCACAAACCTATTATGGTTAAAATTCCCAATCAATACACACTTAATTATTTCCCTCCGTAGTTTGGTGCTTTCATAGCTGCCTTCCTTCAACACCAGAAGAAAGAATCATCAATGCTGTAAGCTCCCCAGTACAAGTGTTGATCATTCCGAGGCCACGAAACTCCCCCTCCGTATGCCTTTGGTGCAACTAGATATTAAGATCTTGTAAAACTCGAACAATTCCACCAATTGGTCAATTCTTTTACAGAAACACACAAATTTCAAACTTGATCAAAATATCATAGCAAATTTAAATATTGAGTTGATAGCCTTGGCATTATCAATCAATCAAGAAGATAATGAGAAGGGCATTGACACAAACCGATGATAATTGAAGGCTTAGGATGTGAATATTATTCTTGAAGTTGCATTGAAGACTTATGATTTTAACAACATAACTGTGTCTTTTTTCCATTTAAACAATCATCAATGTTACCATTTAAAAATACATGTTTCAGGTGTGTAGTGACCTCTACCATTGATAACACAGATCATCTTCTATACTATTGTGTTTGTTAGATATTGTGTTTAGAACTGCTGCCACGTTTGCAGATTTTTTAGTTTCTTGTTATTTCTCATTCTGTTTTGAACATTTCAAATATGTTTCCTAATTTTTAGTTAAGTTTTGTTTTCCTAATATTAGGTCATCAGTTTGTTTTTAGTATTCTATCGTGGCCTAACTTATAGGAACATAATCCTAGTGGGCAGTTATCATTCTATTATGTATTTGTACGTTGGAATTGAATGAAAATATAACTCTTCTTCCACTTGTTCTAGCAACTGCCTTTATTCTTTTCACTGCAACTTTACAAAAGAACAACAAATTGGTATCAAGAGCTCTCTTCTTAAGGGACCTGTGAAATGGATGATGGGTCAAGTTTCTCAAAAGTTGCTCCTCCTCTCTTTGATGGGAACAACTATGACATTTGGGCAGTAAAAATGGAATCTTACCTAGAAGCTTTGGACGCTTGGGATGCCATAGAAGAGGATTATGAAGTTCCTCCGCTGCCGAATAATCCTACTATGGCTCAGTTGAAATATCACAAGGAGAAAAAAACAAAAAAGGCACAGGCAAAATCGTGTCTCTTTCTTTGGTGTTTCGAAACAATTTTTACTAGAATCATGACCCTCAAAACACCAAAGGCAATATGGGACTATTTGAAGAAAGAATATGCAGGGAATGAGAGAATTCGAAGCATGCAAGTTCTAAATCTGATGAGAGAATTTGAGTTGCAGAAAATGAAAGAGTCCGAGACAATCAAAGAATACTCGGACAAATTGCTTTCTATTGCAAACAAGGTTAGATTACTCAAGACTTTGAATTTGCTGATTCGAATTGTAGAAAAATTTTTGGTTACCGTGCCTGAAAGATATGAGGCATCTCTAGCCTCTTTAGAGAACACAAAGGATCTTTGTAAGATCACCTTGGCAGAAGTCATTCATGCCTTGCAAGCCCAAGAGCAACAAAGGGCCATGAGGCAAGAAGGAATTGTGGAAGGAGCACTTTCAATCAAGTATCAAGACAGAGAGAAAACGTGGAAGAAAAAGAACAAGAAGAATTTTGTTGCAAGTGGTGATGCTACAACGAGCAACAATAAGAACAAGATCGGAAGTTCAAAGGGTAATTATCCTCCATGCCAACATTGTGGCAAAATGGGTCATCCTCCTTTTAGATGTTGGAGGCGACCTGATGCAAAATGCAGCAAGTGTAACCAACTTGGTCATGAAGCTGTAATTTGTAGAACTCGAAATTAAGCAAAGAAGAAGCGAGACGCTCAAGTTGTTGATCAAGAAGAGGAGGATGACGAGAACCAACTCTTTGTTGCTACTTGCTTCTCGGGTAGTGATTCAAGTGCATTTGGTTAATTGATAGTGGTTGCACTAATCATATGACATATGACAAGGAACTGTTCAAGGAATTAAGGAGTTCAGAAACCTCAAAAGTCAGAATTGGCAATGGGCAATATATAGCTGTCAAAGGAAAAGGCACCATTGCAATTGCAAGTTGTTCGGGTACAAAACTGATCTCTGATGTTCTCTATGTTCAGAAATTGACCAAAATTTGTTAAGTGTTGGTCAATTGATGGAGAAAGGCTTCAAGGTACACTTTGAAAACAAACACCGCTTGATAAAGGATGTTTTCGGCCAAGAAATGTTCAAGGTCAAGATGAGGGGAAAGAGTTTCACACTTAATCCATTGGAGGAGAAGCAAACTGCATTTCCCATCAAGGAAAGTGTCGGGGAGATATGGCACAAGAGGCTTGGTCATTATCACCATCAAGGATTACTCTTGCTTCAAACAAAGAAATTAGTGAGGGATTTACCTGTGTTAGAAGATTCTCTTCCTCATTGCCAAGCATGTCAATATGGAAAGCAACACAGACAACCATTTCCAAAATCAGCTTGGAGAGCAACACAAAAGCTTCGATTAATTCATACTGATTTATGCGGACCACAAAGAACACCTTCTCTCAACGGTAACCTTTATTATATTGCCTTCATTGATGATTTTACAAGATTTTGCTGGATTTTTTTCTTAAAATTCAAGTCAGAAGTTGCTGGAGTGTTTTGGAAGTTCAAGAAAAGGGTGGAAAATGAAAGTGGCTGCAATATTCAAGTTCTAAGGTCTGATAATGGAAAAGAATACACATCTGGAGAATTTAATTCCTTTTGTGAAGAAGCGGGTATAAAACACCAACTTACTGCTCCCTACACTCCACAACAAAATGGAGTTAGTGAAAGAAGAAATAGATACATAATGGAGATGACAAGATGCATGTTGCATGAGAAGAATTTACCAAAAAAGTTTTTGGGTTTGGCGGCAAATACATCAATTTTTCTTCAAAACAGACTTCCCACAAAAGCAGTGAAGAATCAGACACCATTCGAAGCTTGGTATGGATATAAACCTTCTTTAAACTTTCTTAAAGTATTTGGCTGTTTGTGCTTCACCTATGTCCCTCAAGTTAAGCGTGATAAGCTTGACAAGAAGGCAGTACAAGGCATCTTCATCGGTTGTAGCACAATATCCAAAGCTTACAAAGTTTTTCAACCAGAAACGGGAAATATTATCGTTAGTAGAGACGTGCACTTTGTGGAAAATGAAGAATGGATTTGGGAGACTTTAAAAGTGTCAAATCAAGCCTCAAATCAGCTCAAAAATGTTGAGAGACAGAGTAGTGAAGATTGGGAAAATGAGATGGTGGATGACATTCCAATCAGAGGTACTAGATTGCTTTCTGATGTCTATCAAAGATGCAATATTGCTGTTTGTGAGCCTACTGATTTTAATGAAGCAAAACTTGATAAAAAATGGATGGTTGCAATGAAGGAGGAGCTGCACATGATAGAGAAAAATAATACATGGCAGCTTGTCAATAGACCTCAAGGCAGAAAAATCATTGGCGTTAAGTGGGTGTTTCGAACCAAGCTAAATGCTGATGGTTCCATCAACAAGCACAAGGCGAGGCTGGTAGTTAAAG
This sequence comes from Amphicarpaea edgeworthii, assembly GCA_014843725.1. NCBI lineage: Eukaryota > Viridiplantae > Streptophyta > Magnoliopsida > Fabales > Fabaceae > Amphicarpaea > Amphicarpaea edgeworthii. The sequence continues at coordinate 1,928,017 of CM026321.1, read as the reverse complement.
GCTACGCTCAGATTTTTGGAGTAGACTACTCAGACACCTTTGCGCCAATGGCCGGGCTAGATACTATCGAAGTTGTTGCTTCTTTACATTGCAAGTACAAATGGGTTGGAAAGTGTACCAATTAGATGTTAAATCAGCATTTCTAAATGGTTTCTTGCAAGAAGAAATCTATGTTGAACAGTAGGAAGGCTTTGTGAAGAAAGAAGAAGAAGACAAGGTTTATCTCCTCAAGAAGGCTCTCTATGGATGAAGCAAGCTCCAAGAGCACAGTACAGCAGAGTAGATAACCATTTGTTAAGCTTAGGCTTTGTTAAAAGTCTATCGAGTCCACTCTTTACATTAAGCATTGTGAGATTGATATTCTTGTTATATCTCTTTACGTTGATGATCTTTTTGTAACTGGAAATAATGCAACCTTGATTGATGAATTCAAGATGGAAATGATGAAAGTATTTGAGATGACAGATCTTGGATTGATGACCTTTTTTCTCGGAATGGAGATTAAGCAAAGTCAAGATGAAGTTTTCATTTGTCAAAAGAAATATGCAAAGGAAATTCTGAAAAATTTCGTATGGAAGATTGCAAGTCAGTAAGCACTCCTATGAATCAAAAGGAGAAGTTGAGCAAGGAAGATGAAACTGAAAAAGTGGACGAGACATACTTTAGAAGTTTGATTGGGTGCCTTATGTATTTTACAGCAACAAGACCAGACATCTTGAATGCTGTGAGTATTTTATCTCGGTTCATGAACTGTGCAAGTGAAATTCACTTGAAGGCTGCTAAGAGGGTGGTTAAATACATCAAAGGCACAATCAACTTTGGCATCAAGTTCAAGAAAAGCAAGGAATTCAAGCTGTTTGGGTTCGCTGACAGTGACTGGGCAGGATCCATTGATGATATGAAAAGCACCTCAGGGTATTGTTTTAGCTTTGGAACAGGATTTTTTTCATGGAGTTCGAAAAAACAAGAAACAGTGGCTCAATCTACTGCTGAAGCAGAATTTGTTGCTGCTACTGCTACTGTAAATCAAGCTTTGTGGCTGAGGAAGATATTGAGTGACCTTCATCTCGAGCAGAAAGAAGACACTAAGATTTTTGTTGATAATCAAGCTGCAATAGCTATTTCTCATAATCCAGTATTTCACGGAAAAACTAAACATTTCAACATCAAGTTGTTTTTTGTAAGGGAGGTGCAGAAGGATTATGTTGTAACTCTTGTTTATTGCAAAATTGAAGAACAAATAGCAGACATTCTTACTAAACCTTTATCAGCAAGCAAGTTTGAAGACCTGAGAACTAAACTTGGTGTTTGCAGTCTCTAAAGCAAGGAGGAGTGTTAGATATTGTGTTTAGAACTGCTGCCACGTTTGCAGATTTTTTAGTTTCCTGTTATTTCTCATTCTGTTTTGAACATTTCAAATATGTTTCCTAATTTTTAGTTAAGTTTTGTTTTCCTAATATTAGGTCATCAGTTTGTTTTTAGTATTCCATCGTGGCCTAACTTATAGGAACATAATCCTAGTGGACAGTTATCATTCTATTATGTATTTGTACGTTGGAATTGAATGAAAATATAACTCTTCTTCCACTTGTTCTAGCAACTGCCTTTATTCTTTTCACTGCAACTTTACAAAAGAACAACAGTGTTCTATATGCCTAGTTATAAAGTATGGGTGTCTGGAAGAGGAAAGCAAAAAATGCATATGCTAGTTGAAAGTTACATTGAAGCAAAGGAGTTCTATCATTACTGGTTTTTTTTTTTTTATCCGCACTATCATTACTGGTTTGTCATCCTATTTCCTGCATTCTTTCAAATTTATACTAGTACAAGATTATTACAATGACAGCTTATGATAAAATATAAAAAAAAAAATGCTAGAAACAGGGATCCCAACAAAAGCTGCAAGTATCTCAATCAATTTTAGCTTATTGTGACTGAAAACACTGACCTTAATTTTAGCTGACCTAATCACCTACATTTGTTCTTCAGTATGTATCATTGTCTTCTTTGTTGGATTACTGTTTCATCTTACTCCCACGCGCAATGGGAATAATGGTTTTGGACAATAAGGTATAATGACCATTGGTGTTTCTGATATCTGCATGTTCCTGTAACGACAACGCATGCTCAAGTTCCACCTCCACTTCACCGATTGTTGGCCGCTCATCTGGCTCATACTCCAAGCATCTTACCATGATATCAGCAAACACTTGCCAACACTCCGGTGCAATCTTTCCTTTGATATTCGGATCAATTATTTCCTCAACAGGCTTCTCCATAAGTTCCCTATCAGTTGAGATCATTAAATAATTCATTCCACACACAACTGGTAGTAGAACCAAACCAAACGAGAAAACATCCCATTTATCTGTGATGCTACCATCCATCACATACTCCAAAGGCATGTAGCCAAGAATAGCTATAAGTAAAAGTATTACTGCATTAGCTTTCGTTAATTAACTGGAAAAAAATTCATCCTAGTAAGCCAATAAAAAAATAAAAAAGTTACCCATAATATGATCTGCTTTGATTTGTTTAGGCTTTGAATTAAACAGTGGTCCCTGTATGCTAAGGCCGAAACCTGCGAGTTTTGGCTCCATATCCTCATCCACAAGAATGGTACTGCCTCTGAGGATACAGTGAAAGATGGAGCGCTTGGCTCCTGTGTGAAGGTAGTGTAGTCCACGCGCTACTCCTATGCAAATCTCTATCCTTTTTATCCATGACAGTTTCCCACGTTGTAGGTGTCGATCTAGAGATCCATTGGACATGTACTCATACACAATAATCTTCTCGTTTTCGTGGTTGCAGAATCCAATAAGAGAAACACAATTAGGGTGGTGAAGCTGGCAGAGTAACTCTATTTCTTTCTTGAACACTGCACTGTATTCCGCACCGAATCGCTTCACTGCGACTTTATCATAATCAGAACCATCTTTACGTTGGAGATGACCTTTGTATACTGTGCTAAACGCTCCGCGTCCAATGACTCTGCTTTGATCAAAGTTGTCGGTTGATTTGCTAAGATCGGCAAGAGAAAATTGATGGCACAGTTCTTCTATTATTGTTGGATACCGTCTCTGTGATGATGAACTTGAACTTGTGTGGCCAAAACATTTCAGAAACATAGTTCCAATTTGTGACACCTGCTGCTTCCTTAATCACCTGTCACTCTTCAATGTTCATAGCTAAGAGACATTTAGTGTGTGAAGCATGTTAGGGTTCGTGTTCGACCAAATTTGCCGCCTCATTTGGGCCCTAATGAATTAGGATTAATTGGAATTTTATTTTACTTTTAAATATTTTTAGTTATTCAGTCAATATTATTAAATAATAATAAAAAATATTATGCCATCAAGTTTATCAATACTTCTGTTAAAGAAAAATGAATTCTCTTATTCCATTAACATTTTAAACTCATTACATATTTTTTTATTTTAATATTTTTTTGAAAAACGGTGACATAATATCTCACATTATTTTGTTTCATACCTTTAAAATTTGTTTCAAATCTTATATTATAAATTTATTGAAATTTAAATTACAAAATCTTAATCACAAAAATCTTATAAATAAATTTTTAAAATTTACAAAACTTTTTTTATATTAAAATAATATTTTAAAATCATAATCTAATACTATTAAAATAAAGACTTAATTGCAATTTTCATTCCCTAATTTTTTGCAATGATGATTTTTATCTTGTGTTTTTAAAGTGAATAATTGAGTTTATTAATCTAAAAAATGCACAAATTTAATCATTTTGTTTATTTTAAAGAGTTAATTCTTAATATGTCAACGTTGACTCTGTTATTTAATTTTTAGAATTAACAATAATTTTTCATAATTTTTTGAATTAGAAATAATGGTACAAGATTCTTCTCCTTCACCCTTTTACCTAAAAATTCTAAAAATTTTTTCCTTGTAACGCTTTCTCCTCTGACCCAATCCCTCCCTTGTCCTCTCTTCTTCACCTTTGTGCTTGATCTCTTTCGCCCTCCCTATGTGCACGACCTACATGACCTCCCTCTGCGCCACCTCGCTCGTGACCGTCACACACCACTCCATGCGCAATCACCGCTTGCCCCATCTATGCAACCTCCATTCGTGACTGTATTGGAGGTGTTCTTGTTGTTTCTCGTGACAGACTCCTGAAGCAATATGTCGTTGCTGATCCATAAATTTAGGTGTGTGTACTATGTTTGGTGACATCTATTCTTGAATATTTTATATGGTTATAGATTCATCTCAACCTGTGCTTGTATTGGATACATATGGTTCACATTGTGCTCTTACCAGATGATATTCAACGATCTAATTTATATTTAAATATTGATTAAAAGTGAGTCAAAGGCATATTGTACTTTAAAAAAATGAATAATATAGAACCTTTGAATTTTCTGCAAAATGAAGATGAAGAGTAGCAGAGGACTTGCATGAATACACATTGACCATGCACTCCTTTGTGATTGTTTGCACATTGATCTATCAATGTCTTGAAATCTTCACAACCTATGTTAGTGACAACTAACCTTGTATAGTAGCATTTTAGAGTTTCTTTTAATTAAACACCTGTATGTCATGCACAAACAAATCTTCTCTATTTGTCGATGTGCCTTAAATCTTATTTGTTTTATCTCTTTCTTTTCTATATTTTTAACTTACAATAATATGTTTGTCATTTTGCAGGAAGAAAAAGTTGACAGCTCCCTTGAGTTTCTTATTCTAACCAGTGATGGACTATGGGATGTTGTCATAAATGAGGTTTGTATTGATGTTCATTTCTTCCTTCTCATTGATGACTAAAAGAAGGATGAAAATGGAGCAAAAATGATAAAACAAACTCAAACTCATATCTTTAAAATGCTTAAAGAAGTGTTGTTATTTTTCCTATTCACATAAGTTTTGAAGGTATTTTTAGGAAGTTGTTGCTATGATTAAACTAATTGCGGATTCTAAGGAGGCATCAAAGAGAGGTAGTGCGACAATATCACATGTGTTGTTGTTCGTTTCATAATGAACCAAGGTGGATCCAAGGAGGTAGCAGTTAGCTTCTTCTCATAATAGTAGTAGCTCTAGTGGGGGTAAGAATCCTTCAAGTTTGAGTGACAAGTGATTTGTATGGATCCAAAGATACTACTAAGACTTTGTCAAAATCGGTTTTATAATTGTGTTGTATTATTATCATGCAAGAATGGAAATAAAATTCCAACTCGTTATATATGGTCGTCTCTCTTTGCATATAAAAAGCGTTATTCATTTTCTCACTTCCTAGGAAATGTGTGGCCAGAGTTCTCATTCATGTAAACGTGGTTCTTTTAATCTTATACTTTATTTTCTTTGGGTTAGTAATTTCACTAATATTTGTCAATGTGAATTATGACTTGTATTGTATGAAGTGTAATGTAATTTATAAATATAAGCTATGTGATGTTAAAATCAACTTTAGAATTTGAAAGGAATTGATGTGAGTTCATTTGTCTTGAATAATTTTATACTATTGATCAATTATAACATATAGTTGTAATAATTTTTAAAATAATTTAATAAAGGTTAACTAACTTATTATAAAAGGAGGATTTTGATTGATTGATAGTATAAAATAATTTTACACAATGATGCATTATCCTTTTCTTATATTATATATATAATTTGGAAAGTAATCATGACAAAAAAAAAAATTATAATGATAACATTGAACTATTTATGAAATAAGTAAAAAAAAACTTATAATAATAACATTGAATAATTTACCAAATAAATCAATATTTGAAAGACTCAAAAGCGAAATAAGGAGTTAATGACTTTTCATTGGTTGAGCTGAAGAAAGAAATTGAGAAAGTGAGAAGAGAAGGTAGTGAAAAGTTTAAAAATTTAAATTGAATGAAAAGTGAAAGGACAATTTTGATTTTTGATTTTTTTAGTTTTTTTTTAAGTTAAACTTAAAATGTTCTTTATTATTTATGATAAAATTTTCTAATTAAACTGAAGACAAAGAAGTCTCGTATTTATCTATTATTATAGATTATAGAGGTAGATAATCAATAATAATAATTAACAATAAAGATGAAAATTGTAAAAATATGGATAATTTTTATTAATTAAAAAAATTAAAATAAACAGAATCAATTTTAAAATTAACTATTATCAACTCTTTAAAATAGATGGAAGGATCAAATTTATATATTTTTAAAAATAAAAAAAAATTAATTATTCACTTTAAAAATAAAAAATAAAAATTATTATTTTAAAAATCACATAAATAAAAATCACAATTAAACTTAAAATAAATTAACAAATAACACACAAGAACAAGATAATAACACGATAGAATAATAATAAAAGGTAAAAACTTTATTCTTGTCGATGTTAATGCCGTAGTATTCTACTGTAGGCGATCCCAATTTCGGCGAACCTCAACCCTAACAATTGATGCTTCTGCCGCTGGAAGCACACAAGTTCATCGCAGAGCTGTGCCACTAAATATCTATGGCCGATCTTAGGAAATCAATCAACAACTTTGATCAAAACAGAGTCATTGGATATGGAACCGGATGAGCCACGTACGATGGGTGACCATAGCTTGTTTTCCACCACCGTTACTCTGTTTTTATCAAAATTGTTGGTTGATTTCCTAGGACTGAAACTGTAATCCGACACAGAAGACAAAACATTTGCAGTAAGCACTTTTGCGATAAAGTCTCTATTCTTTATTTCTAAGATTTGGTATGGGTCCTTCTGTTTATCTTATCTTACGCAATTGCAATAGTGATTTAGTTTTTAACAACTTAAAAGTACCATCTTGGTAACAATAGATAAGGTGAATAATGATGATGGGTTTATCAAGGGAGTTCTTTGATACTTTTCTGTTTGACGTAGAATCACACAACAGTCATCGATCTAACCCTCGAAATCTTTTATTAAACCTTTAATAACATAAGTGGTATATATGATTGTGTTCTATATATATAGTGAGGGTGTCCAGAAGAGGAAGAGCAAAAATTATAGGCTGAAGCAAGTTTAATATCAGTGTTCTATTATTACTAGTTTGTTGGCATTCAGTTTCCTGCATTCCTTTCAAGTTTATACTAGTACAAGATTCTTACAATGACAGCTTCTGGAAAATCAAAATGCTAGAAACAAGATTCACAACAAAAGCTACCAGTATCTCAATTAAACATGATCACCCTAAAATGCTGACTCTGACTGTTTTGAGTCAAGATACTATACTTTCTTCCGCATCTCTCTCTTCTGTGTTGTATTACCGTTTCAATCCCATGGGAATAATGGTTTTGGACAATAAGGTATAATGACCATTGGTGTTTGTTATATCCACTTGTTCCTGCAACAATAGAGCATGCTCAAGTTGCACTTCTACTTCACCCATTGTTGGTCGCTCATCTGGTTTATTCTTCATGTATCTTTCAATGATATCCATAAAAAGACTTGCCAACACTCTGGTGCAATGTTTCCTTTGATATTCGGATCAATTTTCTCCTCAAGACAACTGGTTTCCTCCTCAAATCCTGTTTCTGCCACCAGTTTTAGATAGCTCCTTCCACCCACAACTTCTAGTAGAACCACACCAAATGAGTAAACATCAGATTTATCTGTGACAACACGGCCTTTGTAATACTCTGTAGCCATGTAATAAACAGTACCTAAAAAAATGAAAGTATTAGCTTTACTTTAACTGACAAAACATCATAGTAAGGTCATGAAATAAAATATTACCCCTTGTAACATGATCCATTTTAATTGGTTTTGGCTTTGACATAAAATGTGCTCCCTGTATGCTAAGGTCAAAACCTGCGAGTTTTGGCTCCATGTCATTATTCAAAAGAATGTTTGTAAGACCTATGTCACGGTGAATGATGGTGCGCTTGGCTCCAGTGTGAAGGTAGTGTAGTGCCCGCACTGTTCCTATGCAGATTTCTAGCCTTTTCTTCCATGACAGTGTTGCTTCTGTATCTCTGCCTTGTAGGTATCGATCTAGAGATCCATTGGACATGTACTCGTACACAAGAATCTTCCATTTTTTGTGGTTGCAGAATCCTATGAGAGAAACACAATTAGGGTGAACTCTTTGCAACAAGGTCTTCTGCATTAAATCTCTTTATTGTGACTGTATAATCAGCAGCACCATCATGTTGGAGATAACCTTTATATACCTCAGCAAATCCTCCATGTCCTAATACTCTGTTTTGATTAAAGTTGTTAGTTGATTTTCTAAGATCAGCCAGAGAAAATTGATGGCACAACTCTTCTATTACTGTTGGATACTTTCTGTGAGATGAACTTGAGTGGCAGAAGCTCAAACATTTCAGAAACATTGTTCCAATTTGTAACACCTGATTGGTTAAATACTTGTCAGTTGTCACTTAACAAAAGTTAACCTTATATACTTGCCTCTAATTTCTATTTTATAATTTCATTTGCGCATTTCTCACGTTTACACTGCAAATGTTGAAGTCTACACAAAAAAAAATAAAAAATTTAAGAACATAATGCTGAGATTGACAGATTCAACCGATTGTGTTGAAAATCAGTTTAAATTACTTATTTTGATTTTTGACAACCAAAAAAGAATGAATATGTTTTACTTGAACTGTACGTTACACACCTCAAATTTCTATCTCTCTTTTTACTTAATGGTGGTAGTCAATGTGCTGCGAATAGTCGAATATAATAATGCTTTTCCTATTACTTGATTTCTTTCAATAAATAATTCTACGGGCAGAGGCAGTGCCGTTTTAAATTCAGAATGATAGCTGCTAACACAAATTTTATACAGAAGACTTATTCTTTTTAAAGAAAAAAAAAAGTCTTCTGTATACAAAATACTTCTTCTATCTCATGTTAACGACAAAATCTTGAACACTTGAAATTAAGAGTCATAAGTTCAACCATAAAATATAAATATAGTACTGGAATAACAAATGTTGGAGATGCTATAGTATGCAAAAATAAGCTAATAAAAATAAAGTTCAGTTCAGTAAAGGTTGGAAGAGACTACTTGAAGAAACTAGCTGAACCTGTTGCAAAGCAAAGTTTAGAAATCAGACAGGATCTCCAACATTTGGTAATTAAAGTCCCATCTTGATAACCCTCAAAATATTTTATTAAACCTTTAATAACATAGCCTGTCTATGGGATTGTGTTTATATATCAGTGGCTAGTTTTAATGTAAGAGTGTTCAGAAGAGGAAGAGCAGAAATTATATACTGAATTAAGGGAGTTCTATCATTACTGGTTTGTCGGCATCTGATTTCTGGCATTTCTTCCAAATTTATACTAGCACAAGATTATTACAATGACAGCTTCTGGTAAAATTAAAATTCTAGAAACAAGGATCACAACAAAAGCTTGATCAACAGAAGGTAGAAGTATCTCAATTAAACTTTCACTGCAAAATCTCACAGTGACTGTTTTGACACAAAACACTGACCTTAATTTCAGCTTACCTAATCACCTACGAATACCAACCGTTTCTTCAGTATCACTGTCTTCTATGTTGGATTACAGTTCTACTTCCATTCCCAGGTCAATAATGGTGGTGGAAGTTAAGTTATAATCACAGTTGGAGTTTCTGAAATCTGCTAATTCCTGCAAGGACAGAGCATGCTCAAGCTCAACCTCTACTTCACCCATTATCGGTCGCTCATCTGGTTCATGCTTCACACATCTTTGGGCGATATCTATGAAGACTTGCCAACACTCTAGTGCAATCTTTCCTTTGATATTTGAATCAATATTCTCCTCAACAAGCTTCTCCTGATCTTTTATTGGCATTCTGAAATAGTTCCGTCCACACACAACTTCCAGCAGAACCATACCAAATGAGTAAACATCATATTTATCTGTGATGTAACCATCCTTGAGATGTTCCATAGCCATGTAGCCATAAGTACCTATAAGTGAAAGTATTAGCTTAGTTTGATTGCATTAAGCTTAAAAAATGAAAAGAAAATAAAAAATTACCCATCATATGATCTACTTTAATCGGTTTTGGCTTAGACATAAAACGTGCTCCCTTTACGAAAATGCTGAAACCTGCGAGTTTTGGCTCCATGTTGTGATCCAAGTGAATGCTATAGGCTGTGATGTTACGGTGAATGATGGTACGCTTGGCTCCAGCATGAAGGTAGTGTAGTCCACGCGCTGCTCCTATGCATATCTCTAGTCTTTTCTTCCATGACAGTTCCCCACCTTCTAGGTGTGTACTTAGAGATCCATTTGACATGTAATCGTACACAACAATATTCTCATGTTCATCGTTGCAGAATCCTATAAGAGACACACAATTAGGGTGATGAAGCTGGCAGAACAACTCTACCTCATTCATGAACATTACATCACATTCCGCATCATATCGCCTCACTGCAACTATATAATCAGAAGCATCATTATGTTGGAAATAGCCTTTGTATACTTTACCAAATGCTCCACTTCCAAGAACACTGTTTTCATCAAAATTGTTGGTTAATTTCTTAATATCAGCTAAAGAAAATTGATGGCACAGCTCTTGCATTACAGTTGGGTACTGTTTCTGAGATGAACGTGTGTGCTTCCAACGACAGAAGCCCAAACATTTGAGAATCATTTTTTCTAATTTGTGATACCTGTGCTAAGCAGCCTAAGCTTACCTTTTATATTGGTCTCTAATTTCTTATTCATGTGGAGAGGAAACAACACACTTTCTATCACACTGATAAAAGAGTGTATTACTATTACTATAACTCGCATTAAGCTTCTTATTCTTAATTATCAGGACGGCTTCAACAACCATTGTTAATTTGTTATCACTTAAACACATGAAAAGGGTTCAACTAAAAAGACTAATATGTTAATTGATGGAGACTCATTATTTAAATATCATATTAAGCTTCTTATTTTACTCCACGCCAAACTTATAATAATATTAGGAAGATGTCATACAATTTGATAATAGGGTTTAGACTTTAGACTCAACAATATGACACTGAAATTTCTCTTTATAATTAATAATTATTCACAGCCCGGTCTTTTTTCATTTGCGCGTTTCCTGATTCTCAAGTTCACACTGGTCTTCAAAACATAAAAGTTCAGACTTGACCTAAAAAACAGCATTCACACAGGAAATATTAAAAGATTACGCAAAAAATGTAATAATAAAAAAAAACACAACCCAGAGACTGCCGAAAAACGAATGATTTTCTTTTACTTGAACGTGTACGTTATATACTTGAATTTTTTTTTCTTTTAAATTAATGTGGTAGCTAACGTGCTGGACTTATAATAGATTAATAGTCATGTATTTCGTACTAGTTAATTTTTTTTCACTGAAACTTGTTAATTTCTTTTAAGAATATAAAAAATAGCTTTAATTACCCCTTATGGTTACTATAACAATAACTTTTGTTTTAGAGCATGAGAGATGCTTAAAAAAAATTAATTATAAAATTTACTTGATTTAGTGTGTCACATGTATTTTGAATTACTTAAAATTGAAAAAATTACTTAAATTTGCATTAAATATATGAGTGATAAAAAATGAAATATCTATTAATTAAGCAACTTGATAGGAAAAATTACCAATGGAAAAAAAATTAGTTGAATTGTTTAAAATTGAATAGCAAAAATTAAATTACTTAAAAATTTATCATTGGAGATGTTCTTAGTCTCTGTAGCTTAAAACTTTTTGTTACTCTTGTTTATCAGCTGTTTAAGTTTGTATTAAATATATGAGTGAAAAATGAAATATCTATAAATTAAACAATTTCATAGTAAAAATTATCATTGAAAAAAAAATTAATTGAATTATTTAAAATTGAATAGCAAAATTAGTTGAAAATTTACTATTGAGGATGTTCTTAATCTCTATACTTTAAAACTTTTCATATTATTTTCCACGTTAGAATTTTCTTTAACCCTCTTGATCTTCATAGTCTAGAACAAACATAGTAAAACCAAAAACTTAAAAAATTAAAACAAATACAGTTGCCGCAAGGTCCAGCCCAACGTGAACAAGGCTCTTAACTTTTCAATGATAGGATTGGATACATAATGGTTACACTTACACAATATACCCGTAGGCCGTCGTGTTTATTAGCACAAAATTAGAAAAAAGTACTTTTCCTTTTCAATATGGTTATTACGAGGAGTAGATTGAGGGGCATGGCGCATGGTGCATAATTTGCTGCCTGCTACTAATGTTGTATTTCACTGTATGCTTTCTTACCTGATAGTAGGAAAATGCCTTATGATCCTGCTGCCTTATCAGTTTATTAATATAAGTACGAGTAGTGGCTTGAGGGGGCATGGTGCATTTTTTTTTTTAAACATTTTTTTTTGTTTTTAAAATTTTTTTTTTTCAATTTTTCAAGACAATAATCTTGATTTTTTTAATATTTTTTAAGTTTTCATTTTTTAAGACATTACATTTACTATTTCATAATTTCTTATTTTTTCTTTTTTTCATATTTTTAAAGTTTTAAAGATATTACTCTTATTTTTTTTATTTTTCAAGATATTATTTTTTTTTCTTCATATTTTCAATTTTTTAAGATATTCTTCTTATTTTTTGTAATTATAAAAAAAAAATTCAAAGTTTGAACACATTAGTAATCCTCATGTTTTTACATTCAAATTAATATTAGTCTTGCTCCCACCCAAAGATCCCTCCCCTATACCGCCTCATCAACATGCTCTCACAGGACATCCAGGTGGACGATCAAGATGATTGTTTTGTAAGTATTTTTATATTTCCCCTTTATAATATATCTATAACTACATTGTATTTATTTAAAAAAGAAATCTAAAATTTAATTGGTATGTAATAAGTAAAACTTTTCATGGATCAATTGCTGTTTAACTCTTGATGCATCAAGAAGCTAGATTGGACTATATTTGAACCTTTTCATATACATATATATACTTGCAAATGAAGGCAGAAGTTGCAACCAAAAATTAATCATAGTAAATAAATATTTTAACTTGATGAACTTTTCCACGATAGGATTGGGTACATATATAATGGTCCGTAGGCGGTAGGCCGTAGCGTTTATAAGCACAAAATTACATCACAGGCACTTTTCCTTTTCCTAAAATTACCGATAATAATAATTCATTAGGTACAGACTTATTCGATTCTCTAGATAATCCACCAAAGACTATTCATGTGCAAACAAGATCATATATAAACTAAAAAGTGGATTTCCTGCGTACGAATTAAGGTTGATTATAACAGCAATTCTGGTTCAAAGTCAGCACCCTTGCTCATGAAACTTCTCAAGAACTCTTCAAATGTAATGGACCTGTAGATGGGGCGAGCACCAGAACTAATTAACAAAGGCTTTGCAGGTTCTATAATTTGTTCATTTGTTGGACGAATGAAATATGCAACAGTGGTCCTCGCAATGCCTAAATTTGTCACCACACGGTGTTCAGCACCAATGAACCTTCCATTGCTAATCATCTGCATGCACATTAATTAATTATTGATATGTAAGTCTCAGACATTATATTATGTTGAATTTATTTAATTTCGTCATGCAAAATCAATTAATTGACCTAGCTATTTACCTGCAACATAATGCCAATGTTAACCACAAAAGCATAAGGAATTGGTTCAACAACAATCCATTCCCCATCCTTGAAGACTTGAAGTGCATTTATATCTTTTTCTTGAAGCAGAATGGTAGCAAGGTTTGGATCTCGGTGCTTCGGAGCTCCCAAAGTTAAACTCGGTTCTGGGCAAGGTGGGTAGTGATGACTAAGCAATAATGGACTATCGCTAAGTCCACCACTGCAGTATTTTGGGTCAAGTCCTAATCCTTCACATAACAGCTCCAATATTTTGACTCCTAGTGTTCTCATTTCTTCTGTGTATTTCGCAACAACCTCACTGCAAGGTGTCATCACAATTTTTTTTCAGTTAATTGAATTATTAAGAATAATAATAACCTTTTTAAAACAAGATAATACTAATAATAAGAAATTAATCACAATGACCCTTTATAAGAAATAGTTGCCAACTGGATTAATGCGTGTGTGTGTGTGTGTTTTTTTTCATAAAGAGTAGCAGGTAGTTAGTTGTACGTTGTCAACTATATGAAAGTGTTTGTTTTTTGTGAATTCTATATGAAAGTGTGATGTCAATTGTACTGATGTTAACCGATACTACTATACATGGTGGATGTGCTCGTTAATTGCGACTTAATTTGTGGCAATTAAGACTAGATGTGCATCAATAGTAACGGTAGGTGGTGGTGATAATAGTGATTACCAGCACAGTGATGAATGGCATGGACTTAATTGTAATGGCATAAGTGGTCTTAATTAAACCTTTGTTGTGTACGGACATTGCAGAAGAATCAGTGATGACTCATCAATGTTCAGACTAAACCAAGGGCAATGGTTAAAATCTCATTAAATATCAACTACTGTATTTTAGAAAATGCCTGAAGAAGAGAAGAAAATTAGAAGAATATGAAATAATCTATAAATAAAATTTATAGGAATTAATTATGCTTCAAAGAATATATATTATGGAATTACAGTAAAAAAAATGTGATTGTGACCTATAACTTTTTAAGACGTCATTGTCAACCGAGAATATACACATCAGCTTCCGAAGCATCGCTGACTCGAATTGAAATTTATAGTAGCATTATCATTGTCAAGGATTTATAATTTACTGTATAGTTTTTTTAAATGCTGACTCAAAGATGAAATGAAATTGCATTTGGTGAAGCTAGGTCATTTAAATTAAGTTGTAGACGAAGAAGCAAAAAATTTGAAATAAAATGAAAGTAAAAGATTACCGATATTTAGCAGGTTTTAGAGGCAAAAAGTCGATGAATTCTCCGGAAGGTGGACAGAAGTGTCTTAGTGTGTCCCTCCAAAACTGAAGGACATCTTTGTTGTTAATCTCACGGCTTGTATAGAGCCTGCACCTTCCATTTGGATCCCGAGAGCTTTCCCTTATCTTTTCTTCAGCAGGCATGCCATGAAATTCCTTGAAAATATTCAGTGTTTCATCCATTAACTCATTCGAAACTCCATGGTTTATAACCTATTATGTACATTACATCACAGTTAATTTAATTTTCATATATATTAATTAGCCAGATTAAACGTTTGACCTTAAGACTCATGATGATCGAGTTCAGATCTTAAAAAGAGTCTCGTGCACCCCATTATGTGGGAGTTATATATAATGTCATTTGCCTGCTATAACTTCCACTTTAATTGATTCGTCATCTATTGTACTAGTATTTGTGAAACGTTGATATACTCTTGAGGATCTAATTTATTCAATTGAAATCCAAAAAGACTAAAAGTATAATAAACTATTAAACTCTACATATTTGTTATCTGAAAATTTGTTTACTATATATATATATATAGTTGCAGCTGCTATGTGCTGATTAATTTTAAAAAGGACAAATTCTGAGATGAAAGTAGAAAACACATATATAGGTAGCTAGTGAAATTAAGGGAAAGGAATGAAAATCATGAGAAAGATTTAACCTGGAAAAATCCATAGTCCTCGGAAGCTTTAAATATGTGTTTCAAGGTTTCAGCACGATCATGTAGCCCAAGATCCACCACCGGGATTTGTTTCTTGCCGCCGGAAGCAACGACAACCATGCCAGGTCTACTTTCCGGTGGTTGCACGTAGGATAAAGGCACTGAGGAATGAAGATGGAACCAGCTTGAGACAAGCTTTTCATCCATGTTAATTAACGTTGTATATATTATCGAATGTGTGTAATGTGTTTTCTATATATTGTGTATAAGGCAGTGAGTGAAGGCGTAAGAACTTTGATTTCATATGTTATTCCTTTTGTTTGCCGATTATATATATATATAGAATATATATAGAAAAACAAAAGTGAAGATTTTATAACGAATTAAGTCTGAATTCTGATTGGTGAAGTTTTGACTTTGAATTAAATTAAAGGCATCACCCACTTAATAAATGTATGTGATGAGTAGTCATGTAGGGAAGTTTACGTACAATTACGCAACTCACGCATTTGACTTTTCAAGTCTACTAAAAATATTTTACTGTAGTGTACTATTATAACATTATATTGCCAACCTCATCGATCGTTATTATCAACTTCGATAATTAGATAATTGTAGAAAATTGTTTTAGTCAATTCATTGAATTGAAAAAAGCTGCAATTATTAAGAAATAGATCTATATTATATGCAAAAAAATATATATTTTATTAGAATAATAAATTTTATTATATTTTTTAGTTTCTACATAGCAATCTTAAACCACAAATAAAAAATGTAGTACTATTTATAGAATACAAGTTTTTTTTATTGGTAGTACTATTTTATCAGGAAATTAAGTGGTATTATTTCTTTTTAAAGAAGTATATATACTATATATAGTACCCCCAAACCGGTATTCTTTTATTTTAAAGAAGTATAATACAACTATTATTTAACTACTGCACACAGCTCTTTCCGTTTTCTTTTTTCTTTTTTGTGTGATAAAATATAACTTTACACCATTCACAAAAAAAAATAAAAAAATACAAGTGTACAATACTATTAATAATAAAATACAAGTGTATTATATTGAAATTATAATACCATATATAAACTTAATATTTAATTTTGTAGTTATCTGTAAAAAAATAAAATGATATAATATTCATCATTTAATTTTAGGAAATTTTTTTATTAAGTAATAAAGTGATATTATTTTTTGAACGAGCTTACATCATTTTATTTTATTTTTACCAAACGAACTTACGTAATACTAGTAATACAATTTTCTTTCTATTTCGTGGGACATATGGATAAGTCGGTAATTATGAACCGTTCATTAATGATGTTTTTTAGTTAAGGAAATTGATTACTGTTGAAAAATACTCCATCGATCAGCATGAAGATTCCGAGAAATTAAAGGTGAAATGGGTGGGAAAACAATTACTACATCACATGATGACGGGACACGGTTGAAAAATAAGCAACCTGTTCATACTAATACCCCATTGTTAATGTTAAACAGCAGCTCGTTCATGAACGTGGATGCTTTTTGCGTATGCTGCTAAATATTTAATGCCATTAAATTTAATTAGCTGTTTTCTACTAATCTTGATCTGACAAGCACCAGCATTTGTTTCCTAATGCATCCAGTATTTAATTAATCTTCGAATACTGTACATATTAGGATATTATCCATCTATATATTTGGATCATGAATTTGTTAATCTCCATCAGATCATTTTAGTGAAATTCTATCTTCTCAATCACAATTTTCTTCTATCAAGTGGTATGATAATTCATAAAAGGACATCTTGTACTCCATAAAACTTAATTTGGTAAAACTATATTAAAAAAATGGTTCTTTTAAAATACATGTAATGTTTATAGAATATTATTAATAAAATTATATTATTAGATTTAATATTAGACTAACTCTATTGACTTTAATTTTAAAAAAATTTAAAAATAAAAATAAAAATAAAAAATTGTTTTAAAGTTGGGATCAAATATAAAATTTGTTTAAACATTTCAAAACTTTTAGACACGGCACTTTCCGTGCAATGCATATTAATATATTATTATTAACCCAATAAGCCTATGCATTAGCCATTAGGTTTCCTAATCTTCTGGCTTAGCTAGGTTACTATATAATAAGAGATATTTCGTTTGTAAATTTGATTTTTAATTAGAATAGTAGAAATTCAAACTTAAACACTATACCTTTCTCCACTCAACTTTGAAATTAGTCTAGCATCATAAATGTGTAGGTGGAAATTTATATATAGATCCACTTAGCGTATCATTTATTTAGATTGATGGTAGCTAGTGAAGAATATGCAAACAACGTGGCACAACTAACATAAACATAAACAGATAGATGGAATTTACAGTCATCCAGCCATCCACGTTGTGCTAAAATCTAAATGAGTAAATGCATGCGTGAAAAATTGACCCCAGCAAATTCTGATATATCATGGTCACAAGCGAAGTGGTACTTGAGTGCAGGACATGAACGTGACTCAGAGAGTAGTTGGCCAACCGTCCTTTGCATTTTGCATGGGGAGAAAAAAAGGGGTTTGTTGGAAAAGAGATCGGACCGCTGGATATTTAGGGTGTCTCCATGTAATTGTTTGCAAAACCCTCTTTTCTTCTTTTCTCTTCTCTTCTCTTCTATTTGCATCTCAAATTAATAAATGGATAAATAAAACAAAACAACAACTTTCATTTTAAAGCCTTTAATATCTTTATCATACATGTAAAATAACAAACTTGAAGCCCAAGCTAAAATAGGCCCAACAATATGGATATGTTTCAAATACCTGCATTTTTCGTAAATGCACATTAATATATTATATACCAACAAAAAGAGAATATTATATGCAAGAATCATATTAACAAGAATTATATAAAAAAAAAAATACTTGTTTTTTGTTTTTTTGGATAAGCCAAGATCATTTATTCATGTGAAAACCATTTAGACTTGAGAATAACAGGATGTATGCCCAAGTATACAACTAGCAATCTAACATTAATTTTAATATAATCAAGGAGAAAAAAATGATGCCTATGACACAAATAGTCTGCCTTTTATATTAAACTTCAAAAAAAAAAATTTGAGACTATTAATATTAAAATGATCCTAAAGTACTAGCTAGTACTCTTATTATATTTAACTGTGTTACGGACTACAATTTAAAATCATGATTCATAGTAGCCAGTACTCTCAAAACTAAGTTAGAATTGATCATTGGAAGGAAGAATTTTGAATCAATAAAAATGTCCACAGAACATTTGATGAAAAACAAATTTGCAAGAGCCAGTTGCTCGACGACTAACTTCATTTCGAATATATAGCCATTCGATCTGAACTATGATTAGAAATACCAACCGGTTCTTGTTTCTTGTCTCACTTTCTGATCATGGTTATTCTTTTGCCTGTTTAATCTTCTCTCTCAGTTATGGCCAAGGGATCAAGTTTGACCATATATGCATGATATTTTATTCTATTATATTTCAATTGTCGTTTATTTTGCATCATCGCTCCAAATTAGATTTGGGGAAGAAGATCGTAATCTTCTCTTGCATAACACGTGCACGGTGCACATGTAAACGCTACAAATATTTAATATGGTATACTCTGAATGGTAAAGTTCTTGAACGAAGAAGATCCTTAAAGCTTTCCATTATCATATATATCAAGCATCCCATACCAAAGGCTAAGAAACTTTAGAAGATCTTGAAGCTTCCTTGTATCTTTTACCCAACCCCTTAACATTTTTCAATTGTTTCAGTTGCCATCAATGCCTATTTACGGGGAAAACGCCTTGCATCATCATATGGATTGAGCAATTAAAAATTGATCTAACATACCAAATTAATATGCTACTATAAAAGCAGTTAGGGAGGCCATGTGTTGGCTAAGTGACTCGCCTTTGACAAAGTCATGTTCCCCATTATACCTGCTTAATTGAAATCTTTTGCTGAAAATTAAATGGTTAGCTTCATTGAACAATTTTAGTGCACACAATCAAGGTTGGTAACATATTATAATCGATCTACATGTAATCTAAATCTTAAATTATGGATCATACATCTGTGGGAATAACATTGGATCAAAAGCCATTATCAAGTGAGCAACAACGCACTCAAGTTTTTTTTTCCCTATATTTATTGGCTTGATTGAAGATTATGTCCTGCACATGATGAAACCATTCAACTTTTGTACTTAACTATTATATTCCGTACGGCTACTTGAGATTTCCTTGATCCACTTGCTCCATTCTCATTGGGAAGGTAGTGTAGGGTACGTAGTTGTGAGGCACCAGGACTCAAATAACATGGAGTATATGCACGCAGCTGACATCACAATAAATGAAAATACATAGGGTAATTATATAGTGAGATATATGGCCCACTACAACATGGTATAAATATCGAGCATGATATGTCGAGATATAGTAAGTGGGAAAATCGTATCGAAAAGTTAATTAAAGTGAAATAATGGAAGCTATGATGGGTTCCCAAGCAAGCGAAAAAGAGTGGAGGAAAGGCCCTTGGACTGCTGAAGAGGACAAGTTGCTGAATGAATATATTAGCTTGCATGGAGAGGGTGGATGGAGCTCAGTGGCGAGGTGTACAGGTATATATTATGAATTTATTATTTTACACATCATTTTCCCTTTTCACGTGTAAGTCCTATTATATTATGAGTTTACAATAAATATCAAGTCTTTTAAACTTCAAAGGATTTTATTCTTCACTTGCACTCGTGTATACTTCAAAGTATAATGATACAAACGATATTCGCTGGAAAAATAGGAAGATATAATAAAGTCAATATAAAGTGAATGGTACTCCTTTACAATTTAGTTCATTTATATGAGTGTAAATGAAATGTAACTCTAAATGGTGAAATTTTCGATAGTTATTTTTATGTGACTCGTATTTGTTTTTTACTTTTGATTGGAAAGAAATAAACATCTATATTCTCCATTTTACATATAGTTCTCTGTTACCCTTATTAATTAACTTAAATTGAATTCCAGCATTAAATAGGAGTGGCAAAAGCTGCAGGTTAAGATGGGTAAATTATTTGAGGCCCGGCCTCAAGAAAGGTCAATTAGCACCTATAGAAATAGGAATCATTATTGAACTGCATGCAATTTTTGGTAACAAGTAAGTAATTGATACCTTATTCTCCCTTCCCTCTTTTTTTTTTTTTTTTTTTCTCAAACTTTTTATTTTAACTGGAATTACAAATACAGGTGGTCTACAATTGCAAAGTACTTGCCAGGAAGAACTGATAACGAGATTAAGAACTACTGGAGAACTCACTTCGGGAAGGGTAGTGAGAAATCCAAACACAAAGCAAAGATGCTGAAACAGTTGAAACAAAAGCAACAACAACCTCAAGAGTACTATGATATCGAAAGCATCAAGTCTCATGAAAAGGCAAAAATTGAAGCAAATTCCTTTGAGACACAAAACAATAAGCAAAAAGAAGTGGCTTTCATGTGTCCAACAATGGAGCACCAATATACTCTTCCTTCAATGCATGAGGAATTCTCATCCACGTGGCCAGACACAGTACTAGCGGATGATGGCTCATGGTTTAGTTTATGGGACTTCGATGAACCACAAAGTTTTGCGGATTATGCTAACCAGTTTAGTGAACGTGTCGTGCCAAATAATCAAGCTACCTTTGGAGTTGGGGGGGATTCCATGCAAAATCACGATAAAACCTTTTGTTTCGATCATACCTACGATATATAAAATCTTCTATATATGTACGAAAAAGGCATGTTGGATATGTTTTGCTATGCTAGCTAGTTGAATAATCTAGGTGTAAACCTGGCTATGTTCAACGACTCCGTCTTATTAGGTTCTTTTCTCTTTGGTCATTCTCAGTACCATATTGAATCCATATTTTCTATTATGCTAATCATTTATTTCACTCGTTGTCTGCAATCAGAGTCTTAATTACAATTTTTTCAATTTGAGAAAAATAAAATAGAAGGAGAACAACAGATGAAGATAGTTAAAAAAGAAATGAAATTATAATTATAATCTAAGAAGTTAAAATTATTTGAAAGCCATTATAATTTATAACGTGATAGTAATAATTAAAAAAATGGAATAATTATAATTAATTAAAAATATAAATTACATTGAAAAATACAAATTAGTCGCTTGTCCAATTGAGAGAATTACTCAGGGATAATATAAATTAATCTCCAATCCGAACTTGCAACATCTCTTCCATAGCACTTGCGGGCCTAGTTGAAGCCCACGTTCGTAAAGAAGATGCAGCCCAAGTGTATACATATGTTACTCGATTTTAGTGAGAATAACCCAAGATAATCACACATGCATCTTTCAGTGAGTATTTGTTGTATATCTTGTCCAAGACCTCTATAAGAAAATGTGTATCATTGATAACAAAATGTAATTATAATGGATCTTTATTCCTTATAGCTGTAATTAACTAGCGTAAAAATGACTTCATCGATTGCAGGGGTTCACTTCCACTCATAATAAGAAGAAAAAGCGTTTTTTACTTAATTTCCCATTTATCCATCTTATCCGTTTTCTACTTTAAAGGATAAATTAAGTAATTTCGGATATTGATGAGAGAAGTAACCATCAATCAATATTACAGGATTAATATATATTTTCGTCTTTCTACATTTTAGATCCCAATCTTGGCAACATGGGAAAATAGTCTCTTGATCAGCATCTGGCTTTAAAAGTAGGAAAGTGGCAAAGTCGATCATAGTATCCTTTTGGAATGAAGAGTGGTGCAGAATAGGACCATATATAATAATTTAGATTCTTTATCTTTACGCAAATGACTCCTAGTTGGATGCTTTCCTAGTCTAGGATGTTTAATCAAATCATATACTTTACAACATGAAGCAAGCATCATTTTGAAATGGTTAAATGTGAATTACACAAATGCTGCAAGCACTCTTCATATTCCAAAACACAATCCAAACTCTTGGAAAATTAAGAAAATATACTTCTTGAGTATAAATGAAAAAAAAGAAGAAGAAAAGAAAACAACATTCATTTATTGTGGTGAACATGACAAAAGTAAAGAAGCTGTTAGCAGTGGCGGCGGCGTTGATGTAAAAATCATTTACTACATTGATGATAGTGGGATTTCCTAGTGCAAATTCGCCCAATTTTTGAGGTGGATTGTAGAAAGCTCCAGCACAGATCCAAAATGTCATGCCTTGGGACACATGGAGAACCTCAATACAACTTACTGAATGATCGACAAGTTTTCCATTGTTGGGTCTAATCATGGAAATTAATCCATAGGAACATAATGGTACAGTACAGATATTTAATGTACGTAATTTGGTAATAATAAATGCTTTTAATTAATTTTTATAAAACAATAAATGTTTTAGTATAAATTAAAACATCCATATATAATTGTCACATTTAAATATTTAGTAGTATTTATTTTGGAAGTAAAAAAGAAGGTTAATTAATTATAGAAAAATGTGAAATTGAAGGTGATAATGATGTGAAATTGGACTTGGACGGAGTGAGTGATGGAATGGAATATCTAGAGAACAGAAAAGAGGTGCAGGTACTGATAATACTCCACTGCATGCATTGCTTTTCACGGCACGCGTCGGCACTTCACTCATCTCAACCATGTCTCTACGACGTCGTTGCAGTGCAGCAGGGTGGTTTTCGCATCAATCAACTTTGTGTCACCTGGTACTGTTCACTCTCGGCACGTTTCTCTTGTGTCGTGCAAATTCATCACAATCCTGCAATATTTAGTCATACATTGAATCAACGGATGTATTTTTAGGACATGTTTGGTTAATAGTTTCAACTACATCAATTACTGTCATATTGTTTCAACTTAATTAATAATTTTTAATTCAAGTCCAAAGAGTTGTGTCAAACAATTTTTTATTTTTTTATCTTTTGTAGTAGTCTGTCTTAATTACTTGTTGTCGACTCTATATATCAGTTAGTGTAAAATTATTCAAACTTAATCAATGCTTTTGAATTCAAGTATAAAATATGCAACTTTGAGACATAAGAACAATATAAATATAAACCATTAGGTTGTAGTTAAATGGTTAAAATTAAATGACAAATGTACATGTTTTTTTGTTAATGGATACATTAGATCACTAACTATTAATTTTAATAATTTATATATAGTTGTATGGGTTAAATTTATAATTTATTTCTCACCATAATTACAAAGGTAAACAAATTCTAGATCTAAATCATTTATTTTAAAACCAATTATTCACTTTTTTTTAGCACATATATAAATATTCACTTAAGTAGTGGTGGAGTTGAAAATAAACAATATATCAAGATGACATTTTATTTAAGAAAATATTTTATTTTAATCAAATCACTTTTTTAGAATTAGATTATTAAAAATAGGATTGATAAAAGAAATTATAAAATATGTTTTATCATCATTTTTTTATAAATAAATATTTTTTGATTAATTTTTCTGAAAAAAACATTTAATAACTTTATAGTCAATCATTATGAAAAATGTTTTGTTTTCTATAATTATATCAAACACCACCTAGATATTTTAGTTTTGTTTAAGAGCACGTGTAAAGCACCAGGCACAGTGGCATGAATATAATGTACTTTTTTTTCTTTTTCTTCTGTTGGTCTAATAATGGTGCCCGCCTTTCAAATGATTATCAAAGAAGAGAACAGCAAAATTGGGCTCTTTCTTTGGCCACGAAAAAAAGATGCAACACATTTAATCATGTATTCTTACCAATATGTAGTTTGAGACTTTGACTTTGACTGGTGAATTTTTATAGGATTAAAACAAAGTCCACATTTCTCTTACTTGTTTGGAATATACATGGAACTATCAATTCTCCATATATTCCAAACAACTAACTAAACTATCATTTTAGTTCCGAACCGATCAAACTCCAAAAAATTGCCGTTTCTTTATAGCTAGGTTGTGGTTTTGGTGTAACGACGGCACCAACAAGAAGAAATGAAACTAGCTAGATTAATTTGCAGCACCCAAAAATAACTAAGGAAAAATATAGTAGAATATAAGCTTGGTGTCATGAACTCATTATTTATGGAAACGAAGGTGGGAATCTAATTATTCTATCCAAATTGATTTTGATATTCTTTCGTGTTTTCAAATATTTAAGGCTTTCAGCTCAATAAGGATTTTTACTTTTTCCTTTCAGTATAATAGAATTTTGGTTCTTGAAAACGTAATGTGTTGTCAGATTAGTCTCTAAAATTATGAAATTCTAAATAATTTTTAAAAATTTTCAACTGTTTCATTTACATTTCTAAACTTAACAACTTATAATCATTTAATATTATCACTTTAGCAAAAAAGAAAAAAAAAACACTTTAATTTTGCACTAATATGATTGATGGATAATGGATTACACTTTAATGGGCTAATTAAAAATTTCTTAGCTTTAAAGACCAATATAACAACAATATTGCTAGATATTTTCAGGAATAATTAAAACGGTGGTTTATTCGATTTTTGGACATTTCATTGCAATATTGTAGTAAAACGGTATAATTACATTCGATCGGGTTCTAATTGTTTTAACTTTTAAGCAATCGAAAAATAATGAACAAGGCAAGGGTGTTAATTAGTTGGCATTTTCTTATCAATCAAAATCAATGAACGAATCATACCTAACGAATAATGCCCTTCTGTTTGGCTTCAAATTGATAGTTGGCCAAAAACAATTGTAAATATTCCCACAAAAATGTCTCATTCCACTAATTGGCTTGAAGAGATAATATATGTTTCCCCGACCTTGGAAGCTTTTTTCTATTCAACATACATGTGGTTTTGTACCTAGTCAATTTCCGTCTATGATGTGAGAAATGATTAAATTAAGCATGACATGCATGTACGTATTGAAAATGTATGTACGTCCAACAAAAATAAGGAAAGATAACTCAAAAGTTAGCAAGAGAATGGATTTCCTATATTTGTTCAAAAGCTTACAGCTTTGTCGTGCTATATATAATGCTATTGCACAGCTATATACCTATATCTATGTCCAATTCCAATATAGCAAAATGAAGTAAAATTTAGGAAGTTTAACACCAGTAAAATAACATGTTTTTCTTCTTCGTTTAATTAGAATGTATTTAATTTGTACATTGAATAATTACTTATAAGTAGTATAGATAAAATATATAAAAAATATAAATTTTAAAAGTGTTTAAGTAAATGTTGGTTTATATAATAAAAAACATTTTTCTACAAATAAAAATATAGATATTTAGAAACTTTGATTTTAAAAAATATTTTAATTAATAGAAGACTATTTTTTAATGATACATTATGTGTTGATTGTGATTAAAGATATTTGGATACTAACTAAACAAGTTAATGAAAAGAAAAATTTCTTTAATAGATAATTAATTAAAAACATTAAATTGATAATTATTATTGTGTTTATTATGTTTTATAAGAGATTTTTTTTATCGTATTTTATTTTTCTTTACAATTATATCTTCAATCAATATTTTTTATTCATTATTTTCATATATAGCTAATTAAAATATAAATAACGAATACACAGATATCCAACAAAAAATAATAATAGAAGAGTGTGAAACCGGATAAGTATGTTTCTTTTAAAACCCAGAGGATACTGTAGTAACCTTCATAGATCTACCCCATTGCCACCCTAATTAATAATGTACAGGAAAAATATCCTACTAGTCACTTTCAAATTTCAACCAACAATGGAAATTAAATAAATCATTTTTCCATTGATTTTTTCATATGATCAAGTACTACTAGAGCGTTCCATTTAATTACCACTCACTGTCAATAAAAACAAAAACTCATCTGTTATACTTTTCCAATAATTCTGGTTTTTTAAAGGGTAAGTCAAGTGCAATGCTTCAAGGTGTGGCTTCACTACTCAGTCAAAAACTCATCTTTTCTCAATACACTTTAATGAATTGATTATTACTGTATCATGCATGATACTACAGTGAATTGAAGCCAGTGACAAAGTGACACGTGTGGAATCCATTTTAAGGTATGTGACTACGTTATGATACTCTTGCTCTGCCTCTCTGAAGACAGTGGAAAATGACACAGATTTTCACTGCAAACAGTAAATTATACGCAACGGAGAGATAGGTTAAGAAAAGTAATGTAATAAAAAAAATGAAAGTATTACAAAATTTATTGAATGAATAATATCTTTTTTGTAAGTACTGTAATATTTTAAACAGTGTCACATAAGACAGCTGTCACTACGCGCCAGTGTTCACCTCACCCACGGGGGCAACGAGTTCTGAGTGTCGCACACGCGTCAATATTGCGTGTGGGGGACGTGACTGTTTTCCAAAAATACGTTAACATGGAAAATCATGGGAAAGAGAAAGTTACATGAAACTAGAAAGAACTCCAACCCTAAGCTAAGCTGCACTCCATTTTTGTGGTGGAGATGGAAAATCCTGAGGATAAAAAGGCAAGTTAGAATAGAGAGTACAAATATTCAACACAAAACTTCACAAACACAACACAACACTTTCCTCTCTCTCTCTCTCTAGGGTTCCAAGTTTGAACTTGAAAGTGTTGAACTTTCTCTTGCTTTTCACAAATTTGGTTGCACTTGCAACTGACCCAGGAAAGAGGGATCAACAGGGGCACGAGAGGAGGAAGAGGAAAGACAACAAAAGTGGGAGAAAGGGATAGGTGTTGTACAGAAATAGAAAAAATTGAGTGAAAAAAAAGGAAAATTAATTAAATTTTAGAAGTAGAAGGAGTGAGGTTTGGAGAATAAGAATAGGGATATGGGGAGGGGAAGAGTGGAGTTGAAGAGGATAGAGAACAAGATAAACAGGCAAGTCACGTTTGCAAAGAGGAGAAATGGACTTCTCAAGAAAGCCTATGAGCTATCTGTTCTCTGTGATGCTGAGGTTGCCCTCATCATCTTCTCCAACCGTGGCAAACTTTATGAGTTCTGTAGCAGCTCTAGGTATGCACTTGTGTGTTTTGATCTCTTTTTTCTGTTAGTAAAATACTCAAATCACTTTTTCTTTGTTGACCTAAGAGATCTACTTGCTTCATTATTCTATATTTTACATTTTTGCCACCTTTCTTTGGATTTGTTTAATTTGCTTGCTTCAACAACTAAAAGAGAAAACTATTTAGTTTCTTCTCATTTTTTTTATTATGTCAACTTGTGGCTTTTATAAGAAGCCCTATATGTGCTTCCCTGGCCTAATGCTTCTTCATAAACTTTGAGTAATAAGAGTTCAGTTCTAATTTGATATTTTTTTGTAAGGGATGGTAAATTTATCAGATCTAGCAATATGGTACATGATCTGGTGAATATCTAATATTTTGTGTACTTGTACGGTTACTTTAATTTGTTAGACGATTGTTAACTAGCTCTTTATATTTTCTTTCACAACTTTCAGTTTTTTTAAACTTTTTTCCTTGAAATGTGGCTTTTGCTCAGAAATGAGATCAAGATCTTTGCTGTTTATCGACCTAATTTTTGCTTGAGTTTTGTTCTTAACTAAGTAATTTTCGTTGGAAGTCGGTCTAGCTAGGGAGTTTCTGACAGGTTCTAGTTGTCAGTAATGTCATGAAATGTTCTGTATAACTATTTCTACTAAACGTTGTAAAAAAAAAAAAAAACTATTTCTACTAAACAGGTACTCCTATGAAGCAGTGTTTTTGCACTAGAAATAAATAAAATTTCTATTCTCTTAAAATCAATTAAATTTGTGTTTACATTTGGACAGAGTGAAGTATTAATTTCATCTTGCCATTTTGTTTCGGTGTGCTTATCCGATTCCAAGATCATTGCAATTACTTCTTTTGTGCTGTTGGGGTTTTGGGAGGAGTGATTGTGTGAAGAGTACTGTTATATATCATCTCATTGTATGCAAAAAAAAAAAAATGTTGGTTTTTATGTCATTTTGGCATTTCCATGCAAAACCTATATTCTTATAATTAGCCTTTATTTATTTTAATTTTGTATGATGAGCAAGCTTATTGACGTACTTTAAATCATTCCTTATTCTTCCAATTCCTTGATTTCTCAGCATCTAGGCATTTAATTTATATATTGATATATAAGCTTATAAAATGAAGTGGAAAATATGAAACGTTAAATACATGTACCAAGCATAAGCTTCAGATTTTGCTGTTGTACCATTGGTATGTAGACATTTTATTGAGTTAAATATGTATTTAGTTTATGTAAATATAAAAACGTTTACTTTTTAGTCTTTAAAAAAAACATTTTTATTATCCTTTGATTTTGAAGATGTGTTCAGTATGATTTATATATATTTCACAAAAAAAATCATCTCTTTTTAATTATTTGTTTATAAAAATAATAAACACATATAATACATTTCATAAATGAGGGAACTAAAACATAACAATTTGTTTAGGAACTAAACGAACATATCCTATTTTTACAAAGGCTAAAATTTAACCCTATTTTAATTTATTTAATGTAAGGAAATAATATAGCTTGGAATAGTTGAATGCAATATGTGAATGACTCAATTTTGTTTTAAATTTTCAATGTACAAAAGCATCTACGTAATGAAAGGTGTCTTAACTTCGACTACGGTTGGATTATAATGAACATAATAAGGTGAGAGTGCCAGATTGATATGGACAAAAGTGAAAGAAAAACCAAGAAGGGAATATATAGCTGCTTTACTGTAGTGTATGTAACCTAGAAAAGTAGCAATATTAGTTAAGACTAAATTTGTTAAGAATAATGCTACAACTCCATGCACACATTTTTTTTTATGTATGTATATATACCTGTCAATCTCTATTGAAAACTTGAACTGCATGTGTTAGGCTAGGACTCAAGTTTACATTTATATATATCTGAACATTTGAGTTGAGATCGTCATATTTGCAGTTGTGTGGAACTGCCGTGAGAATTTACAAACTAATTCGAAGTAGTGGATCAAGGAACTTTCATTCATGTACTATCTTAATTCTTCCAATGTCTCGCAAATATCGTATCAGTTGTCTAACAGTTGAAGGGGAATACAAACATATTAATCTTTAAGCTTATCCTACACACTTTTGTAGTGTATTATTTAATGTTTTGTTAAGGAAGACACCCACACGGGGTAAATAGTACGGTCATGCAGGCTACACTAAACATACTCCATAAATGTAAATGGTAACTAGTTTTCATGGGTTGTATTCTGCTCTTGGCATAACTGAATATTGATACGATCATATAGGTGCATCACATATAGAAGTGCCATCACATATAGAAGTGCTGATGTTAGATTTGTGTCATCAAAATCTATCTACTTGGAATGTATAATTTTACCTTTTACTTTTAATTAAGATACACAAGGACAATATTAAAATGGCACAAACACTAGATGTATAAGGTTGATTCATTAATGTTGACATCCTTTAAGTAATTGTGGTATATATGCATGGTTATCCACATGCCATCATCATCGACTTGACCGTTCTTCTTTTCTTTGACCACCTGAAAATCAGCATGCTCAAAACACTTGAAAGGTACCAGAAATGCAGTTATGGTGCTGTGGAAGTTAGCAAACCTGCTAAAGAGCTCGAGGTATAGCAACTGCATGCTGCTATTGTTTTTCTTTATTATTATATATTGTTACATCTTGCAATTCTTGTTATTTTTCACTTGTAGCAGAGCAGCTACCGTGAATACATGAAGCTGAAAGGAAGATTTGAATCGCTTCAGAGGACCCAAAGGTGAATATATATAACATCACAGTATTTAGAAAAAATAAATAAATTCATTATAAAACAATTATAACTTTCTCATATTTTCTGTTCATTTCTTGTGCTGTAAGATATGAGAAAAAACTTCTAGTGATCATTTCGCCCAATAATTTTTTAATAATTAGTTTGTCAAGATTTAAGTTGCATTTGTCTCGTTTACTACTGCAGAAACCTTTTAGGGGAAGACTTGGGCCCACTGAATTCCAAAGAACTTGAGCAGCTTGAACGGCAATTGGATTCATCTCTAAAGCAAGTGAGGTCCACCAAGGTAATAATGGATAATTTAAGTATAAACATTAAACAATATGTTAACTTTTCAGCAAATTATATACATTAAGCTTATGAATGTAGTTTTCTGTCAAAAAAAACAAACAAACTTATGAATGTAGTTCTTGATCAATAGTTGCAGCAGCTTAGCGTTTCGCCAATTGATTTAGCATCCTTTCGTAAGTATCTTTCTGTAACATTTGTTTTTGCAAATACCATGGCCAATGCATCATGTTCTGTAGATGATAAAGGGATGCTATTAGACATGCTTACACAAGAACTTTTTACCTATTCAAAATGTTATGCTGAATACTGAGTTCAGACATTCATATAATGGAACTAAATTATAGAATATGATTAATTCGCTAAAAAGTTCTGGACACTTTTAAATGTGAAGAAAATATACTGTTGAGAAACATACGTGGCATGTACATTTGCAATGAAAATAATTATACATATGGTAAGTATATGATTTATAGGGTTTGCATCGTTTAATTTTTCAATACTGTGAAATTTCTTGAAGAAAAGCTAATTGTGACTCCTGTTGGTTACCTGTGGCACCTTCTGAAACATCAATTTGCAGACACAATTCATGCTGGACCAGTTATCTGATCTGCAAAATAAGGTACATTGTTTGACATACATAACCAAAGGAATAAAGCAACTTCATGCATGCCTAATAATTTCAAGCTACTGTTTTATTACAGGAGCATATGTTGGTAGAAGCAAACAGATCCTTGACAATGAAGGTAATATTATTATACCATTATTCACAATATTCTTCCCCTACCTAGCAAATCGGTTTTGTAACATAAATATACATACCGCAGCCTTAATGTTATACAAGTACTATAATAGTACTTCATACCTTATATATGTGTAATTTGGGAGTACTACCCTGCATCTATATTCTGGCCTATCAGATTAGAAGTTAAAATTTTCTTCAAAATAGTCCTAAGTCCTAACACTTAACACTTCAATCTTAGTCCATTCACATTAAGGTTCCTTAATCCTTGATGATGACATGATTATTCATGAGTTGTACTTGTTGCCAGCTGGAAGAAATGAATTCAAGAAACCACTACAGGCAATCATGGGAAGCTGGTGATCAAAGTATGTCATATGGTGGTCCACAGAGTTCTCACTCTCAGGGCTTCTTCCAGCCATTGGAATGCAACCCCACATTGCAGATTGGGTAAATATAAGATCAATTACTTTTTCAGTAATGTTCTTCTAGCTCTGTGTGACTTGAACAATATTTTTAATGTTGCCTCTTTTGTTCAGTCCTGATTACAGGTACAATGATGTAGCTTCAGATCAGATAACTGCCACAACTCAGTCTCAACAACAAGTGAGTGGCTTTATTCCAGGGTGGATGCTTTGAGCTAATTATTCAGGTGGAGACATAAAAGCAAACAACACCTTACAAATGGCCAAAGCTAAAAATGCATCTTGGTGTTGGCAAATGCAACCCTGCTTCTATTATTATTTTGGTATAAGAAACAGATGTTGTGACTTGTTCTAACTTTTGAACCTTTAGCCATACGCCATAGCATAGGCATATGGCATGTAAGAAATTTTTAGCATTGAGTATCTTTTGAAGGGTCCTTTTTTATATTGTTAAACTATCTGAACGACCGGTTACATTTTTCTTCTATTGCATCAGTTTTATTATTAAAATCTTGACTTGATGTAAGCTCAGTAATGCTTGCATTATAAGTGGGAGATTGTAAAATCTCATGAAGCTCTGAAATCTCTTTTCAATCTTTCATTATAAAACCAATATCAATGTCATTTTTCGTCTTCATTTTTTATCTTTTGAGAAATAGACTAGTTTTGAATTTTTTTTTTTTTTTAATTTGTCCTTGTAAAATAAAATTGTCTTATTTTTAGAGAATGCGATGTCTTAACTCTTAATTGTCTTAAAATTGGCTTTACTGTTGAAAAGCATTTTGTTAGGGCTTTTAAAAATTCCTAATTACTTTTAAACTTTTCATGTTATGTAACAATTTTTTTCTCCTCAATTTTCAATGCCTGTGATTTCAAATTAGTAACTTTCAACGTTATTTTTATGGACAGTTTCTTTAAAATTAAAAAAAATGCTTTTAAGAAAGTGTTTTTTAAATAAGTGATTATTTTATAAATAGATGAAATTTTCTTCTTTAAATAGGTGATTAGGTAAGTACTTTCGTTCTGTTATTTTAGTTGGAAGGACAGAGTTGCATTACTTATTTCATCAATAAATAGATTAATCGAGCTCTTTTTCGGAAAAACACAAGGCAAATGAGCTTGATCAACCTTTTTATGGGCCCAATATTTATATGAGCAAAAAATAGAATAGGCCCGATACACCTAATAGACGTGACAAACACAGCTCTCTCTGTTTATTTATTTATTTTTCTTTCTTTACATGTGTTTTTACTAATCATACTATCCATTCATCTTTCTCTTGAAGCCATTTTCTCTTCATTCTCCGATTTTTTTATTCTTCTTTGGAAGTTAAAACTTCTCTGAAAAAAAAAGGGCTCTCATTCTTCTGGTTGTGCCTAAATAACCGATGCTTTAAAACTTAATCCCAGTGGCACATTATGCTTTGGCTGGATTAGATCATGTTTATCACAGACAGACTAATAAGTCTGTGACTCTAATAAATATATGCTTGGAAAAGCTCAAAATTTTTATTCTTGCCCAAATAAATTGTGCCTTTGCCAACCATACTTAGGGATTAGATATACCGAATTTGTCTTATTCTTAAAACAAACCAACCATACTTGCGAGTATATATAAGACCGTTCAATTGCATCATGGTTCCCAATAATAATGAGTTCTATATGAACCATAGCTTAGATTCCTAATTTACTTCACTCAATAGAAAAAAAAATGGAAAGGAACAAAGCATATAATTATATTTTGTTTAAAGAAAGCATGAGACGAATGTAGAGCAGAAAACAATAAAACAAATATGGGACCACATAACAGTGTAGTCTTTTAATAGTACTACTTATATGAAAATTGTGATTTCATATTCGTTTTGACTTGATGGACCACAAGTGCACATCCTTTGTTGTCATAACAAGCATATTAGCATATTTCTATGTTTATGCCTGTTTTTGTATATATCGACATTTTTTACTGAGCACAATCCACTTGCTTCACTTTTTTTTTTTCAATTATCTTAGGAAAAAGAGTCCGGATTAGGTTCTTGACCAAGGATTTGATAGTAATGTTGGCAACACAACGGTTCCTCTATAAAATATTAACTGCGTGGTCCTATATTTGAGTATTCAAATTAAAATGATCATTGCATATGTTTCCTTTGTTTTGTGATGCCCTACAATTTTTAATTGAAAAACTATATTCGTATGATGATTTTTTCATTACCTTTGTGAGGCAAAGAGATGATAAGAGAGAGAAGTACGTGATAAAATACTTAATTAATAAAACTCACTAATAATTAAGATCATCTTCATCTGTACTCTTAAAATTGTTTCCTTCCTGGTAAGCACTCAACGGTTGGTGGCAGTTCATAATATCAAAGCTTATTTAAGAACGAGTGCTTCTCATTTTATGTGGGGTCCTCGAGGTACAAA
Source organism: Amphicarpaea edgeworthii (assembly GCA_014843725.1). NCBI lineage: Eukaryota > Viridiplantae > Streptophyta > Magnoliopsida > Fabales > Fabaceae > Amphicarpaea > Amphicarpaea edgeworthii. The sequence continues at coordinate 1,893,874 of CM026321.1, read as the reverse complement.
ACAAGACAGAAAGAAACAAATGTTGCTGAAATGTGGGAAATTTATATGATTCATTTAGAAACAAAATTAAAATTGTAGAGTTGAAGAGAAAAATTGCTTAAATTATCTGGAATAGTAAAGTTTATTTATAACGACTAAATTTTTATTTTTTTCAAAAAAAATGTATTAGGTTGGAAATCGCCTAGGAGTCGTTACTTAACAAAATAGTATAAAATATAAATCAATACTAATTAATTGTTGTTTTCTTGGGCTAATTATAGAGTATGCCCAATCCATAAGTTGAGTGCAAATGGTTATTTATAACGCAGAACAGAAGGCAGAAAGACAAATCACAAAAGCTGATAAATGAAGGCATGCTGACGAATTGACAATCATGGCAGCAGAGTTGCTTCTTCCATTACAGTCGTTGGGGGATTCATTTTTATTTCTGACTGATGATGCAGAGAAATAAAACTAAATTATCAGCAATAACTAAAAATATTTGTTTATATTATAAAAGTAAGGACCAAATAAATAAATAAATACAGAAATCAAAATTTGATTAATTTTTTAGGACAAGAAAACATATTTAATCTTTAACAGATAGAAAAAAAAATACAAACATGATTATAACATGTTTCGTGTGATGTTACATACTCTTTGATATAGCATGGTAAAATTGATTATGAATTTATAATTGATTTTAAATAATTTTTATTAAAAAAAACATGTATTAAATAAAAAATTCACTACAAATCAAAACCTACTAGTTATAGCTTTCAGTAGTTTTCACGTATAATACATGCCTTTTTTTTTTTGGTTTCCACGCACAGCTAAACACCCACTTAGATACTTATACAAGTAATTTTTCTAAATATTTAAAAAAACGGATCTTTTGTAGATTTCTGTTTAAAGTATTTAATTTTTTTTTATTTGGTTTTAGTTCTTAAAAAGAAAGTCATTCCGTTTCCTGTCCTTGATGAAGAACATTTTAGGGACTAAAAATGATATTTTTTTAGAACTAAAAAAGGAGCAATATTTTTGAAGGAACAAAAATCAGTAAAAATGAATTACGAGTAAATAAAAAAAATCCACAAAAAGGATAAGGTAAGGTAAAAAAGTTAAGAATATAAGAAAGATTGTCTGTGTTTGGTGTTGGCCCAGAATAGTTACTGTATACAGCTCAGAAATTGACAAGTAGTAGTAGTACTTTATTTTGTTTCTTTTAATATTCTCTTGATTCGTGAAGAAATTGATTAAGGAAAGGACCTACACTATAATACTATAACACTACTACTGTGAGAAATTAAGGGGCGCCGTCAACCAATGAGAAGCGAAGGGTGAGTGCCATAAACACAACAAAGTGAACAAACCCGTTTCCCGTTCCTCACTCATCCATGGGATGGGACCCACAATATCGTACGGACTGTCTCCCAACGTTACGCCCTGTCAACACGACACATCAATACTCTTACACTCTTCTTCAATTCCAACTCGACAACGCATTGTACCTTAACCTTTCAACCAATCGCAACTCGACAACGCATCGTACCTCAATTCCAATCTTATTCTATTCATCTTTATTTTTTCTTTCACAATTAAAGTATCCATAATTTCGGAAGCACAAAAATAGAAAAAATAAACCCCCATGCTATGCTATTATTAGACACCCTCCATTTCTTTTGCTTTCATGTTCTTTTATTTTATTTTTTCTCTTTCTCTCAGTCTTCGTTCGTTTGTTCAGGTGAATACCACTATCACTCTCACTCTCTCTACTCACTCCCTAGCTAGGGTTTCCTTCTTTATACAAATACAACCTAACAACCTTCTTTATATGTACATATTCGTGTTTCTCTTTTGAGCTAATTCTATTTCTGCTTTCATAGAATTGAAAGTAAAACAAACCACACACACACCAAATTAAGATGGGAAGGGGTAGGGTTCAGCTGAAGCGGATCGAGAACAAAACCAGCCAGCAAGTCACGTTTTCCAAGCGTAGATCGGGACTTCTCAAGAAAGCCAATGAAATCTCTGTTCTTTGTGATGCTCAAGTCGCTTTGATTGTCTTCTCTACCAAAGGCAAACTTTTTGACTATTCCTCTGAACGCAGGTTATTCCTACCTTTCCTTTATACTTGTTTTGGATCCACCTTTTTTCTTCTGCTTATGGAAATTAATATTTTTATATTACCACATATATATCATAACTCTTATTAATTAATTTCGTGTTCTCAATATATATATATATATATATATATTTCCTTGTTCTATCTGATTTGTGCTCATCTGATCTTCTTCTTTGGCTATTATTTATTTATTTATTAGTGTGTATTTATTTCACCTTACCCTGAAATATAGTGCTAACGAAGTTTCCACCAATACAATAGTAGTAGTATTCACTATTCAGTATAGTACTACAACTTGCTGGAGTTTTTATTTTTATTTTTTATTATTATTATTAGATATATACACTTTGTTTTCAACGCTAAGTTTTTTTTTTATTTAAAAAAAGGTTTATTTTTGGTCTGGTCACAAGTATTTCACTATCCTATATACTTTTCTCCCATCACATATAGTTATCCCATAAGTCATAAACTAACTCGTAATGGATCAAGATTTCTTTATTGCTTTTTTAAAGGTCTCGTTAAATGTTTTTGTAGAATATGTATAGCATTCGTAGACATATATATATAGTAGTTTTATATATGTCTGCGTCAGCGTGTGGTTTCTTTGTTATTTATAGATATAGATATTTATGTGTTGATATGTTTACTATAAATATCAAGTCAATAACCTTGTTATTTTTCTATTAATATAGGATGAAATCTAATATAATCTATAACTAACAAATTAATATCTCATCACCCTAGAGCTTGATGTCCTCTTTTGGAAGGGAGTAATATTATGCTCTATACTTTGTAGCCTAGTAACGTGGCTATTTACTTTATCCACTGGGTAATAGTAGTAACTAATAAGAGGTCACAACTTAGTGCATGTTTGTTTTAGTCGCTGCATCCTTAAACAGATGTTTGTTCTGAAGTACCGATACTGTTTCGTTGATGCTAGACTGTCAGTCTCTCCTAAAATTTTTCAATGACGAGTGAAGAATAAAATAAAGGAAAAAAAATCTTTTTACATAAAATAAAGTTTTCAACTTTAAAAGGAACTTTTATAAAAACTGAACTACATAAGTTTTATTTTAACTCACGAAAAAAATTCAATTCACCTGTCTTCTTATTTTCTCACACACACTACAGTCTATAGTGTTTATTGGTAAGTTAATTTATCGATGAAGAGCTTAACTAAAAGCATCAAAATACACGATTGTTCGTTTTGAATGTATTGGGATGTGTGCAAACTAACATTCAAACACAGTTCTAAGCAATGACAATTTATAATCCAAATTTTATGTAACTGTTGGATTTGGTAGAGTTGAGTCAGGTGACGCAAAATGGTGTCTTTTGTTTTAGGATTTTACAAAAGTAGTCACATAGTAACTGAAAAAGGCTTCTGGAGTCTGGACTTCTGGTTTCATTAGAAAAAGGCAAAAACATAGCTAGACTAGCTAGAATTACAAGTTTTTCTGTTTCGACAAAAACTACAGTTACCAATTTTTTAATGCAAATATATATACTTTAACCAAATCATTTAATAAAAACAATCAATACCATTTTTACATTACGGTCTTTTATTGATATAACTCATTTGTAAGTGTCGCAGTAGGTTTTTGTTGTGATCGGCGTCATGTCTTGATCTTAGAAAATGAAACAGTTTTTCCCTCTAACATTTTTTTAAAATTAAAAAATCCTATATAAATGATTAATTTGATATTTAATACTTTATAATTCTCTTTTGAAGATAAACATCGTTATGATTTTGATTACCCAAGGCGTTGTAAATAATTAAGGATTACCATGCTTCATAACTGTTCCCATATATACATATTGTGAAATTAATTGAATAATTTTTTTTTCATAAACTATTAATATGTTCATGAATATTATTATCCAGCGGGTTAAAAGTTACCTAATAAAGAACATGGATTCAAAACAACTGGAGGCTAGGATTTGATGCTAAGAGCTTAAAAGTGTAATTTCATCTGTTTGATTGTATAATATATATAAATATATGATATATTATGATATGATGACTTAGGGTTAGTATATAAGATAATAACAAAAGAGAGATACACTGGGTCCTCCTATAATACGAGAGTTCAATAATCACTTTGTAGGGAATTTAAAGTTTGAGTGAGTTGATTTTTTCCCCCTCTTAAAACTCCAACTTATCATTTCATCCTTTAATAAATGAAGTACTATAACAAACAGAAAGCAACAGATTGCATTACCCTACTGGCCACTTCTCAAATCCCGAAAACAAAACACTGAAATGAAATAGATAGTGCAAGTTTTTTCTATTGTATTATGATAAATGTGGATATTAGATTATTCGTAAATAGTACTATTTGCGTAATATATGGTATTAAATGTGCTTATTTAACTCTTGTTGGAATTCTTGAGTGGAAGATATTCTAAAAAAGTTTAACTGCGTTATCTTTCGCATGTCTAATCATTGCCACTTTCTATAAATGCACTAAAAGGTGTTTTTTTTTTTCCCGGCCACTTGATTCTTATCACAGCTGGGTTAATTATCAGTGCACCGGATACATATATTTGCAGCATAAGATGAATATATCATTTATATTGCCACTGTGTATATGAGTTGTTTATTCGTGATTTATTTGAATTTTACTCATTAAATTTCTTAAGTTTGTCTGTGTATGTATTGTTTCTTAAGTTTGCTTGTTGAATAATAAACAAACAAACTATATTTTATAAACAGGTTTACGAGTTAAGCTCTAGTTTTGTTTTGTTTTCTTTTTTTGTAAATTTAAGTTTACCTTAATAGTTTTCAAATGATTACATAATTGTAATTTTACTATAATACATTTATTTAAAAATATGATTTTATTATTATTGGTAAAGTCATTGTGTAGTTTTTTTTAGGTGTGATAAAGTCACTGTAGTTTGTAGTTACGATTTTGTATATACTAAATTCCAAGAGAGGTACTTATTGAAAGTACACAAAGCATAGACTGATAACAGATTAACTATTTTTCTAAATTTCTATGCCCGTTTGATGTATTTTTTGCTGAATGCATGTAGTTTTACCCTCAACCATTTTAGAGTTCGATCAAGAGAAAATAAAATTACAAGTGTTAAAGTTTTTCTGTTTTGGCTTGCATGTGTAACAGCATGGAAGACGTCCTTGAACGTTACGAGAGATATACCCAAACTGAAATTGTTGGAGCTAACAATGAATCACAGGTACTACTTCATTCTCTTATTCTTAGATATATTATGTTTTTTTTTTTTGAAAACCGAATGATCCACATTTTCAATTCTCTCAAATGTCCTTTATCTTTTACTTACAATGCAACCTCGATTTGAAGTTAATGTTGAACGTAATTTCATAAATAAATTATGTTTTACTGTAGTGTTTGTACAGTTGTACTGTATAGTAACTAGTAAGTGTTTATATATATATCATTGTCTATACATCGTATGAATCTACTTCTTTCCATGTAAGTGGCATCGGTAGTAACTGAAGATTGTTTGAGTGTAGGGAAATTGGTCTTTCGAATTTATCAAGCTCACACATAAAGTTGAAGTATTGGACAGGAACGTAAGGTACTTTATTTATTTAGATTTCATGGTAATGAATTTGGAGTATATTCTGATATTTCTTCACGTCATCATGACACTTGGCACGATCCCACACACTCACAATGAGCTTGGCCACCTTATGCTTTCTTCACTTTTAAGAACACCATTTGAAAGTAGTTTACATATATTTTCCAAATATCATTTCACACTTTTCAAAGTCATATAAACCAAGTACTAATGTACTTTCCAACACATTTTTTTTTAATTCTCCCGAGTCTCTACAGTTCAGTTAGTTAAAAGTGAAACCCACAAATTTCATGATTTCAAATTCTCAATGAACTTCAGTTAATAATACAAAATGTGTTCAAAAGATTATGAAACGTTTCTCAATACTCAAATTTATTTGCTAAATAGGATTCATCCGTTGTGGGCAGGAATGGATTTAAGGAGGGCCTTGATCCTGTAGTAGATTTTATCTTCAGTTTTATATATAAATAATTGTGTAAATTTTTTTTTTTTGCCTCTCTGACTACATTCCTCGATCCATCACTGGATGTGGAGTCAGACACTTGCCAGGATTAGTACTTATGTTATTAGATGTTTCAAAATAAACCGTACTAGTATTATGGAAAAGAATGATATATAGTGTATATCATCTTGAATATAGGAATTTCATGGGAAATGATCTGGATCCCTTGAGTTTGAAAGAGCTTCAGTGTTTGGAGCAGCAGCTTGACACATCTCTGAAGCGCATCCGAACAAGAAAGGTGAAGAGTGCTTCTTCATTAATTTACAAGAAATAACAAGATATATAGAAACATCAAAAGAGAATAAATGTAATCTTAAAATTAAAGAATTGACATTAGCACATATAGTTTTTTTTTTTTCATTCTTCAACTGACTGACTGACCAATTTGATTTTTGCAGAATCAAGTTATGAATCAATCCATCTCAGAGATGCATAAAAGGGTAAGAGATGTCTGTGTTGTGGGTTAAGGGTGATATTGAATATTGACTAGACTGCATGGCTTGTAAAATGAGATATGCCCAAAGGGACATTGAATATACCACAGAAAAATTCTCTAATGACATAATGTCTGTGATATACAAGTTTGTAACTGAATTACTGAATTTCATGCACAGTAACAAACAATGACATGTTAAAGCAAAATCATATATAGATAAACAATTTACTATAATTTGAATTGTCCCTCAGAAATCTTAGATGTCATTGTTAGTAGATTTTATTAAATTAAATTTCTGCTTCAGTAGTGAAATTAATCAGTTTTCTTTCTGACTTCTAGAAGGTTTCTACATAAAAAACATTTGGGATTTATAAGAATTTTTGTTGTTATGCATGACATGACAGGCAAGGACACTACAAGAGCAAAACAGCAAGCTAGCAAAGGTAACATTTAAATCTAAATCTTCTGCACAAAGAGGGATAAAGAAAGAAGTCTTTATTTATTTATTTATGAGTAGATGAAGGAGAAAGTGAAGATACCGACTGAAGGTCCACCCAACGGCCCAGAAACTCTAGGCCAAAATTCATCCACCCTCAACTTATCTTTTCCAGAGCTACTACTACCAGTACCACCACCAGAAAGACTGGTTCCTTCTCTAACTCTCAGGTACTACTATTATAGTGAAGGAACATTTTTCATTGTCAAATCTTTGGTTGTACATTCTAGCTATAGGGATCCCAAATGTCAAGTTAAGCAATAAAAACAGTTTAACAATACTGCAGCTTATTGACAGTGGCAAAAATTGCTCAGAGGCACTACACTTAGAGCAAACATTAGTATTGCAAGCATGCATGTGAATTTATACAAGTAATAAAGTTAAAATAAAAATTTAGACTATAAACTGTTTGATGATATCTTATGGTCCAAATCTCAATTATGCATTCCTAGTTTATAATTCCTGGACTTTTTCCCTGTTTTAAACTTAAAAAAAAAAAAACTGTTTTTTAATAGCAGAATTTAATGAACATGGAAAAGTAATTCATACAGTAGATAGTTGGCTAGGTTGATTCATTGAGTACAATATTATTGTTTGAGATGATAAAAGTGTTTAAACAATAAACATTAAATGATGCAGTAAGACATTGGTGCAAGGAAGAGGATCGGTGGAAGAAACGGGTGAAACTCAAACAGTAGCCCCAAGTGGCAATTCTCTCATCCCACCATGGATGCTGCATATCTGACTAGTTAGGCTGACATGATTCTGCCAAGTAGTATGTGAAATGTGATATAATGTGTAAGCCTCAACTATATATATAATATATAGATATATATGTAAGAATAGCTAATATGCAGAGCTGAATAACTGCTCAAACTTCATGCATGCATGGGGGCTCTGTGCTTTTCATTTTGAAATCAATGGTATTATAAGCAGTTATTTTGACAAATGACACGTGGTTGTTGCTAGATAAACATGAAATCATCAACAAAAAGACAGTACGTGATGTGTACCCAAGAGTTTTTCCCTACAAAGCGCATCCTTCTTTTTTTTTTTCCTGCAGGTTTAAGGCTTCATTTATTTATTTATTAAACCTAGTTTGGATGAAGATATTTCTGCTAACTGTTAGTTTGGATAAAGATGAATTAAAAGATTGAAAAGAAATGAAACTTCTACTCTCCTCGTCGTAAAGTTTTATTTTGTACTTGAGACAAACCAGTGATTATGTACACTATAATTTCAAAAGGTTTAACATGCTCGAAGCCGCAGGATTCCATCCGTATTCATTTTTCTTTCTTGTAAAAATATAGTTAAATACAAAAAGTAAATTAAAAAAAAAAGAGCCCAAAACAATAAAATCACACCAATGAAATTTATCATAACAATATGTTCCTCATTAATGTTAAGATTTACCATTCTCTCCATTAAAATGGATAATTCAAACAATTAGATTAAAGTTGACACCGAAATTTTGCAAGGATGTGATGCTTGATGCTGGATTATAGGAGAGCCAAGACTCAAAGCTTAAAGTTGATACTGGTTTGTACTTTAAAAAGCAGTGAACATCATCAATGTTCGGATAACCTTTCTCAACAAGGAGAATTTTGTCTTGGATTATGATACAAAGTAGAAACTCATCTACGGTAGCTTTGCACAAGATAAAGTAGCTAATCAGAATAACTAACGAGTCTCATTTAAATCAAGAGCTTATTCAGAATGTTTGGGATGCTCCCCATACAAGAGTTAGTGATCTATTGATTTGATATGGACAAATTCATTGTCTATTTAGCAAGTGATTTCTTGCTTTTGTTCAATAATGACGACATTCCAGTTATGAATACATAAATAATTACTAATACTAACTTTATATGCTTAGTCAGATTTTACTACTCATCTCCTCCTTTTGTTCAAGAGCTCCACCAGCAAGCATATACTCTCTGCCATGAAGTTATTGCCACAACATTAGCATTTCATACATTGAAAAAATAACAAAGCGCAAATATGAAATAAACAAGAAAGGGGAAACAATTGCATTATAATTGTTAGATTTTTTTTTCAAAGCGTTGTGATAGTGTGTGAACAGTACCGCATCTCTACAAAACTGTTGTTCCTCATTGCCGACCAATCTTTTTTCCGACGCAATCACACCAGATCAAGTGCTGAAGCTGAATATCGAATAGTGTGTGCACACTACCACATATGACATTTGTAACAAGCTTAACTCATATGACATATATGCTCCAACTTGAGGGGGAGTGTTAGAATATATATTATTTTTATATTATCTTGATCCTTTTTATCTTTATATTATCTTTATAGTTATTATCTTTATATTATCTTGTTAGTTATTATTTATTTTTATCTTCATATGATAATCAAAAAGGTTTTCTCAATATAAATAGAGAAGAGGTGTGGCTTTCTCACACACAGATTCAATTAAAAAAAAAAAAAAATTGAAGAAAAAGATTGATTGACAATGGTGAACAACAGCTTTGTAGAGGTGCAGTACTGTTCATGCAATAATAATAGCACATGACAAAAGGCAATGATGCCAGCATTTACTTTAAACAAACTTTTAATAGGAAGTAGGATGCCCCAACTCATTCATTACAAGAATATGTTTAGTTTTATCATCAAATTTTATGCTCTTCCACTAACACCGACAATTGGTTTTCCTTTCAACGATGAAATATAAATTGTTGACTAATGATCTTTGCCTCATCCTAATAAAGTTAATGATACTCTAATTGAGTTGCAATTTATTTAAAAATCATAAACACCACACATATACCTGAGTCTTCCACAAAGGCGTGCTAAAGCATCTGATCCAGTTCTATATGCAATATCCTCAACCTTAGCAACGTTAGATAAAGTCATATGATCTGCAAGTACAAACTCACATAACTCCTTTAACGAACAAGCATCAGTCAACACAGCTGAATGGCCACCACCAGCAGCTAGTTTCCGAACCTCCCCAACACACCTGTGATTTAGAAACTTTTAACATAAAAGCCTATGTGATCATGAAGAAGTTACTTTGACTTACAAATACATAACATACCAGTCAACCGGTGATGGATACCAAGCATATGTACATTTATCATTGGCTGCCTGGCCATAGTTATTGTAACCCCATCCATGAATTTTACCATCACTCATAGACATAAGAGTGTGAGAATGTCCACATGCAACAAGTTGCACACCTTTAGGAACAACTAAAACTGGAATGTTTCGGAAAAATGTCTGAGAGTCATTAGCAACACATGAGAATAATCCAGTTTGGGGGCCAAGCCCTAGCTGCCCAGACTGAGCACCACCCCAGGCATAAAGTGCTCCATCCTGAGTTACAGCACATGTGTGTACACCACCACATGCCACGTCCTTTATGAAAATATCATCAAGAGTAACCACCCTCCTTGGAAGTAACTCTTTATCCCCATACTGGAGTGAAGAATGCCCAAGCTGGCCCATATTTCCTAGCCCCCATGTGTAACTGCAAGACCCAAGGATAGATATAACAAGTGATGAAGTATTATCACAAGCAGTCAAATTTAATAACTACTTATTCATAATACTGCTTATGGATCTCCGATAATACATATAACCAGAAGAAAATCCTTACACAGCCTGGAAAGATACATGTAAGTATCCATCCATATATCAAATAAGCAAAAGGAACTAAACGAAGTTTGAGATCTTCTGTGAAATGGGAATATAGACATGACAGGGAAAAGAAAGAAACCTAAAAGTTCTAAAAAAATTCATCAGGATAAGGTTTACTAATATAGAATTGGACTGCAAAAGAAAAAAATTAAATATTTCACCCTCTACTATTTTTTTAAATATTTAGAATATCCCACTAGGTCTTTACTATTATAGAATGACAAAGCTTGCCGCAGACATTTTCAAACAGAATCTACATAAAACTAAGGACACTGAAAATATAATATAACACAGCTGGCTCCAGGTATGTATAACTGCAGTCAACTAAAGTTTTTTATGTATAACCAAGCCAAGGGAATAGAAACTTGCATAATAGATGCAGCATTTCCATTGCATCTTGTCTCCTGAAGTGAGATTCCCTAATGTGTCATGCGGAAAACCACAATTCTCATGCTAAAATTTATAACTATCTCCATCTAGTAAGTCCTTCAAATCACTTACACCTCGCCCTTATCAGAAATGGCTGCTGTGTGGTACTCCCCGCATGACACTTTGGCAATCTTCACAGGTTCAGGGGCTTCATCAAGGAATTTAGCATAAGAACTTATAATACGAGCCCCCTGTAGTCCTTCACAAGTAACACCTCGGCCAAGTTGACCGTATTCATTGTAGCCTGGTTTATGAAAACAGTGAGAGAATCTTGATTAGTAGGTGGCAAGAAACCCACTTTATTAAGCGTTCAAATTTACTTTCCTACATTCAATGCTGTGTAAATTTATAAACCTTCATCCATGTCAATCAATAAAGGCAATCATTGACATGAAACTTACAAATAATATATAAAAAATATAATTTTAGAAAGAAAACTGTAAATAAAGAATGAAAGTAAGAGTTACCCCAAGCTTGTAGTAGGCCTTCCTCAGACAAAGCAACCACATGGACAGCTCCACAAGACACTTCACGAATAATCTGCAAGTGCAATCATATAAATGATGGGAAGATACAAGTAAGCAAAAACAGACGGCAAATTGTAAAAGATGGATATACAGCGGATAAGTAAGTACATGCCGAAACATATATACTTACTGTATTAGGATTGAAGGCCCCCCAGAACAACCTTGGGAGATTTGATCCCTGGAATACAAACAATATGTTGAAGAAGAAAAAGATGGAAAGTTTCTGAATTCTGACATACAAAGAACATTGTATTAAGCCTTTAAAAGGTATTACCTGATTTTGCCCCCACACCCAGAGCCTTCTCGTGGAGATGGTACCATCATTTTCACGAGGTTCAGCAATGCAAGCAGAACAATGTGCTCCACAGGATACAGATTTTACAAACTCTGACTCTAATTGCTTTACTTTTTTTGGATGTTTCCTTGGCTTCTCAGTTCCATCACCCAATTGACCAAAGTCATTAGCTCCTAACATATGGGATACGTGCATGAGTCTTAGAAACTTAGCACTTTTATGTTTCCTAATCATTTATAATATACGCTATTAACAATAACAAAAAAACAAACAACTAGAATTGTATAGCTCTAAGGTACAAATAATTGACTACAAATTTGTTTATTCAGTATCCTTTTGAGTGCCAAAATAACACAAGCAGAGAGTAAAAAGTCCAAACCCCAGGCGAAGAGTGAGCCATCAGAGGCTATGGCAGCCGTGTGCTCGCGACCACAGGCAACATCCAACCAGCGCGCATTGGTGCCAGCCGGACATCCAAAGAGCTCAGGAGGAAGCTGTTTGGGAATCCTCAACTGATCCTCTTTCCCCATTCTACCTGTCTGCCCTGATTGGTTGTAACCCCACACATAAATGGCACTCTTCCTTGGAACACTCACGGGTCGAATAGTCCCAAAAATCGCATCAATATCCATAGTTTGTTTGTTCACCTTAACATACAAAAACCAACAACTGCAATTGTAACAAACAACAACCACTACATGGAAACAAAGGGCAATCATACATTAGTCAACGAAAATAAAACTCACTTTGATTCTACCTTCTATATTATTATCCTAGTTTAGTTTCTATAAAAATTAGCAGCGAATAGAACTATTTCCCTATGAAATCTGGTAATTAGGATGAAAGAAGCTAAAAAGGGGGAACGATAGAAACGAAGAAAGCTGATATATAGGCGAATGACGTAAGAAGGAAAAGAGAGAGAGAGGATAGGATTCGAAATCCATTGCAATTGTGAATGAACGAGAGAGAGAAGCGTAAGATGCATACCTGAAAAGGAAAGGAAAGAAATGAATAATGGTAGACTCAAACGCTTTCCGGGTTATTCAACACCCTCGTCCCTCACAATATTATTGGATTTTTCTATACGATCACAAATTTATATTATTTGATGTCAATGTCACGATATGATAATAATGAAAAAAATTAAGGTAAGAATAATTACATACAATCTATAAAAAGAATTACATGCAAATAATATTATTAAATGTATAAATTAACTGCTACAAAATTGTTTTACCAGTTAGAACTTAGAACTTTCAACATGTAATTACATCAAATATTTAAATACAAGTTTTTTTCCCCATCCAACCATGTGCAATGCAGGAAGCTGACTGACATAAGCAAGATTTCTTCTATTAATGTTCCTTGACTTGTTAGGTTTCTTCGTCTCTAGTTAATTAATCACATGAACAGTTTTTTTTTTTGAAGTACAAATGAAGAGTTTTAAAATGATATATTTTTGGGTACTTTGATTTTTTCAGTATTGTAAAAAAAGAATTTTAATTGTATAATATATGGTTATGGTTTGGTCATAAACTATCTGTAATGACAAGCATTGTTAAAGTAGTTTATAATTCTTATATCTATTTGAATTTTTGTAGTAAAATAAAAAAAAATGTCGAAATATGAAAAATAAATTAATTAAAGTAGTTGTATTTTTGAAAGAACTAGTGTAAAGACAAGTGATTTGGTGTGTGGATGGGAAGTATTTGAGAATGGCAATAAAAGATGAAGAGGAGAATATTGATCCGAGTATCAAGGGAAAGATTGCAGCAGAGTGTTGGGAAGTATTTATAAACGACAAACAATGGGTGAAGTAGAAGTACAACTTGAGCATGCTCTGTCCTTGCCTCTGACTTTGTAGTTTATATATAGAACAATATCACACAGATGTATTTATTATTCATCAAAACAGTTTGGCGATAAACTTCATAAAGTAAGATCACAAAATAATTTATTCTTATTTATGAATACAATTAAAATTGGTACCATCTCTCAGGTAGATGTCATTTTTATATACGCAGTTGTTGTTCAAAAAGTTCCTCAACAGGTTGCACTTAGCAGAGGCTTCGCAGGTTCCATATGAGTCTCTTTAGTTGGATTAATAAATTTATGATTTTATTTGTGCAGTTATAAATCCAACCATTAAAATTGATAAACTTTAATTTTAAGAGATTAATTTATTATGGAATAATATTAATTCAATGGATGAGATTGCTGCAATTTTACTAGCAACATAACAGTAGAGGATTGGAATCCATTTTAAATATTTTTAATAAAATAAAAATCACTCAATTTTTTAAAGGAAGCTACTGAGAAAGCTCCGCTTCCATATTGAATGCACACAAAAGTTGTCTTAATACCATTGACCATTTAGGCAGGAACGGATCCAGGAATCTGGATAGGGAGGGCCTAAAATTTTTTTTTATAAAAAATTGACAATAATTTTTTTTTTAAAAATATTTAATATAAAATTTATTAAAAAAATAAAAAAATAGATATAAAATTTTACAATTTTTTTAAAAATTGAAAATAAAATCTACAATCATGTGATGTAAGAGTAAAATAGTAGAATAAAATTTATAAGATTTTAAAAAATTATAGATAAAAAGTGTCAAATTAATTTATTAAAAGTAAAATTTACCAAAAATAAATAAAAATATAATAAAACCAAATATTTATTAGGTATAAAATTAAGATATCATCTACTAATAAAAAAAATTATTAACTTAAAAATTTTTTTTTTTAATAATTTTTTTTTAATATTTATTTTATTTTTTATATATATATGAAAAAAAAAAAGGGGGGAAGGGGTGGGGGGGGCTGAAGCCCCTGCTTGCCCCCCCCGTAAATCCGTCACTGCATTTAGGGGTAGGGAAGCAATCTGGTGGAGGAAAAGGTGTGAGATCAACCTTGGAGTGGCTGGCACATGTTGGAACAATGTTTCTCAAACTCAAGTAATACAAGAGTTGTGCCATCAATTTTCTCTTTCTGATCTTAGGAAATTAACCAACAACTTTCATCAAAACAGACTAATTGGATATGGAGGATTTAGTAAAGTATACAAAGGTTGTCTCCAACATAACGATGTTGCTGACTATACAGTCACGGTGAAACAGTTTTTTGTGGAATACAGTGAACAACTGTTCAAGAATGAAATAGAGTTGCTCTGCCAACTTCATCACCCTAATTGTGTCTCTCTTATAGGATTCTGCAACCACAAAAATGACAGGGTTATTGTGTATGAGTTCATGTCCAATGGATCTCTAGAGCGACACCTACGAGGTGATGACACAGAAGCTCTTTCATGGAAGAAAAGACTAGAAATATGCATAGGAGCAGCGCGTGGACTACACTACCTTCATGCTGGAGCCAAGCGCACCGTCATTCACCGTGACATCTGTCTTGCAAACATTCTTTTGAATGACCAAATGGAGCCGAAACTCGCAGGCTTCGGCCATAGCATACAGGGAGCACGTTTTATGTCAAAGCCAAAACCAATTGAAGTATATCATTTTTGGGGTAATATTTTATTTTGAGGTTACATACTGCAATGATATTTTGTCAGCTACTAATACTTTCATTTTTACTTGTAGGTACTTCGGGCTACATGGCTAGGGAGTATTTCAAGGACCATACTGTCACAGATAAATATGATGTTCACTCATTTGGTGTGGTTCTACTGCAAGTTGTGTGTGGAAGGGACCATTTGATAATGCCAACAGAACATCTGGGGAATGGCTTTGAGGAGAAGATTGATGCGATTATCAAAGGAAAGATTGCAGCAGAGTGTTGACAAGTCTTTATAGATATCACCCGAAGATGCCTCATGTATGAAGCAGATGAGCAACCAACAATGGGTGAAGTGGAGGTGGAACTTGTGCGTGCTCTGTCCTTACAGGAACAAGCAGATGTCACAAACACCAATGGTCATATATATAGATGACTGCTGTGTGATTCTACCTCAACAAGAAATTATTTAATTATTTGATAAACTCATCGTTACTGGTATCTAATGATGGGACTTCTTTATGTTGGAACTTAGAATCCTCTATATGATTTATAAAAGATTAGGTCCTTACTTTTGCTTTCATTTTATTCTCATCTATTGAATTTGTATTGGAACAAACACATAACATTTTTAATTTTAAATCAAACTTACCATATGCGAAAACTGAAGGAAGCTAGTGAGAAGTAATCGATGCCTTAATAAGTGAAAACTGTGTTATAATTAAAGGAAGAAGATAACAATTTTGAGAGACAAATCAATGAGGAAATCAACGTTCTTTTCTACGTTAAACTTCAGTACATAATAATGCTTAAATAGACTCAATTAACTTGATATACTGACTCCACTTTCCACGACTAACATTACCTAAGGAAGTGGCATAAAACTGACTCAACCAAAAGCAAATGTTCACTTCAAAAATAGCTAAAAACTAGTAACTGACTTGACCAAATCTTCCTACAGTTCAACTAACAAATGCTGACTTATTCCTAGCTTAATACGTGGACATTTAGAGCCTTGAATTATATTGCAACACCTCTTCTTAATTCAAGCTCGTGCATTCCTATTTTTTCCAGAAAGAACTGATGTTTCGCTTGTGCTAAAACTTTTGTAAACAGATTTGCATTCTGTTCATTCGTGCCACAGAACTTTAGCACTAACTTCTCTTCTGCCACTAGCTTCCTTATGAAGTGATGCTGAACTTCAATATGCTTGGTTCTAACATGGAACGCTAGATTCTTTGTCATGGCTATAGCAGACCTGTTATCGCACCACAATTCGATTGCACCTTCTTGCTCACAGCACAAATCCTTTAGCAATTTCCTCAACCAGATTGCTTGCCTTGCTGCTGCACCAACAACTACATATTCAACTTCAGATGATGATAAAACAACTGTGTCTTGCTTCTTGGAGCTCCAAGTGATGGCTCTCGAGCCAAGACTGAATACAAAACCTGATGTACTCTTTCTATCATCTAAGCACCCTCCGCCCGATCACCACATCACTATAGCCAACCAACTTGAAATTATCCACACTCATAAAGTATTCCAAGTTTGATTAAACCTGCAACATACTTAAGAACCCTCCTTGCTGCACCTAAGTGTTGCTTAGTTGGAGAGTGCATATATCTCGAAACTACACTTACACTATGAGCTATATCAGGCCTCGTATGTGTAAGGTAATTCAAGCCACCAACTAAGCCTTTGAAAAGCTTCTCATCTGCCTTCTTAGTGCCATCATCACGTTGCAACTTCTCATTTGTGTTCATAGGAGTTCTCATTGCTTCACATTTCTCTATATGAAACTTCTTAAGCATATCCTCTGCATATTTTCTTTGACAGAGAAAGATTCCATCTTCTCCTTGCTTCACTTCTAAATCGAGAAAGTACTGAAGTAATCCAAGGTTAGTCATCTCAAATTGATTCATCATGGCAGCTTTGAACTCTTCTAGCAACTTTTGAGATGAGCTAAAATAGATTATGTCATCTACATAAAGGCCAGACAACTATAAATCCATTTGTACCTTTCTTCACATAGAGAGTTGGTTCATTCTCACTTCTCTCAAATTCATTTTGAAGGAAGAATGAATAAATCTTGCTATACCAGGCTCGTGGAGCCTATTTCAGCCCATACAACGCCTTTTGCAGCTTGTATACCTTGCCTTCTTCACCAGCCTTGACAAACCCCAGTGGTTGCTCAACAAACACCTCTTCTTGCAAGTCTCCATTGAGGAATGCTGATTTGACATCCAACTGAAACACCTTCAACTTCCATTGAGCGCCAATGTTAGCACCACTCTCACTGTCTCAATTCTTGCTACTAGTGAAAACGTTTCCTCAAAATCAATTCCTTCTTGCTGTGCATACCCCTTAGCCACCAGCCTAGCTTTGTGCTTTTGGATGCTCTCATCTGTGTTGAACTTTGTTCTGAACACCCATTTCAGTCCAATGACATTCTTTCCTCCCGGGAAGATTCAAGAATTGCCACGTCGCATTCTTCTCAATGGACTTGATCTCCTCTTTCATTGCATTTTGCCATTCCACTTCTTTTTCAGACTTCCTCAAAGCATGTTGGATCTGCCGCCATCAATGCAAAGTCACAATTCTCATACAAGTCTACCAAAGATCTCGTATCTCCTTGGAGCGAGAATCACTTGATGAGCTAGATGATCCCTGGCTTGAAGGAGTTAATGATCCCTGGCTTGATGGCGTTGAAGGAGGGCTTGGAGTGTGATCATTTTCTGGCACATTTGAGACCTCCTCTGAACCATCAAAATTAACTGATTTCTGCTGAACACTTTTACTGATTTCACATTCCTCCCAATCCTAGCCTACATCTTCATCAAATACAACATTTCTACTGACAATTATCTTGCCAGTCAATGGGTTATACAGTTTGTATGCCTTTGACTGAGTAGCATAGCCAATAAATACACATTTGACAAATTTATCATCCAGCTTAGTCCTTAAATCAACTAATGCATATGCTGTACAACCAAAAATTCTCAAATGACTTACAGACGGTTTCTTTCTTCTCCAAGCTTCAAGTGGTGTCATGTTCATGACAGCTTTGGTAGGAAAAACGTTGAGAATGTACACTGCAGTTGCTACAGCTTCACACCAGAATCTGTTTGGCACACCTTTAGCTTTGAGCATACTCCTTGCCATCTCAACCACAGTTCTGTTTTTCCTCTCGGCCACTTCATTTTGCTTTGGAGTATATAAAGCAGTCAATTCTCTTCTTATCCCTTGCTCCTCACAAAAAGTAATGAATTCATTTGACAAGAATTCACCACCTCTGTCTGTTCTCAAAGCTCTAACATACAAGCCAAGACTGTTTTTCAACCATAGCCTTAAAAATCTTAAAGCTTTCAAATGCTTCAGACTTAGCTTTAAGAAAATAAACTCAGCTCATTCTACTATAATCATATGTGATGAGCAAAAAATACTTACTTCCACCGAGTGAGACTGTTTTCATTGGGCCACATAAGTCTGCATGAAGAAGTTTAAGGCACTCACTTGCTCTCCATGCTTTTCCTGTTGGAAATGATCCTCTTGATTGCTTCCCATAAATGCAACCTTCACACAGCTCAAGCTCTCCAGTTTTAGGCAGCCCCTGCACCATATCTTTGGAGTGTAACAATTTCAGCCCTTGCATATTCAAATGACCATATCTTAAATGCCAAAGCTTAGCATTATCATCCCCTTTGACTGTCAAGACTCGGCTTACATGGCTTGACAAATCTAGAGGAAACATCTTGTTCTTTCCCATGGCAATCTTCATTACAGTCTCTTTAGAGCTTCTGTCTTGAATCAAGCAAGCTCCATTTTCAAATAGCACAGAATAGCCAGAGTTGAGAAGTTGGCCGACACTTAGCAAGTTGTGAGCCAACCTTGGCACATATTGCACATCACATAAAAGCTTGGTGTTGCCTTGCTCGGTTGTGATTGCAATTGTGCCTCTTCCTTCTACTTCAAGCTGCTTTCCATCTCCAAGTCTCACTTTGGTCTTTGCTGTTTCATCCAAGGTCCTGAACATTGACTTAGCACTCGACATGTGGTTTGAGCACCCACTGTCTACATACCACACACCACCTTCAGCATCATTGTTTGATGTATGTTGTGCCAAGAACAACTTCTCTTCTTGCTCTACAAAATTGGATTTTTGATCACGTCCTTTTTGTTCATCCTCCTCTTTCTTCCAGCAACTAGCCTCTTTGTGTCCAGTTTTCTTGCAGTAGTAGCATTTGAATGAGCCCTTGTAATTTTGAGAAAATTGATCCCTTTCCTCATTATTCTGCCCTCTTCCACGACCTCTCCCTCTAAGAGCCTCTACCTTCGCCTCTGCCTGAACTTTGCTTTGCTCTCTCCTTGTTTGAAGACTCTCCTTTTGCCTGAAAAGCCTTCTCTTCTTTCTTGTCATCACCTTTGCATATTCTTTCTTCATGTGAATGAAGAGAGCCTTTCAATTCATCAAAGGTATATGTTTCCATATCCTTTGATTCTTCAATTGCTGCCACCACGTGATCATATTTCTTTGTGAGGCTTCTTAGCACCTTACTCACAACCTGGCTTTCCTTGATCTCTTCACCCAAGGTTCTTATCTGTTGAACTGTGCTAGATATCCTTGACAAACATTCTTGCACTTTCTCCTTTTCCTTCATCTGGAATGACTCAAATTCTCTTCTCAGAGATTGTAATCTTACATTAACCACTTTCTTGTCTCCGACATATTCTTGGTTGAGAATACGCCATGCTTCTTTTGCTGTAGAAGCTGCTGCAATGCGTGGAAACACCTCATCATCAAGAGCTTGTTGAATGATGAAGAGTGCTTTTGCATCTTTCTTTCTTTTCTCCCTCAAGGCTTGGTCTGGCTCCTCAGTTCTATCATCTTCAAACCCACTCTCAACACTGCTCCACAGCTCTTGTGACTTGAAGAGAGTTTTCATTTTTAGACTCCAAAAATGAAAATTAATACCTTTGAAAATAGGCAACTGATTTAGTGAGTTTCCATTCCCATTGTTGTTCTGCATGGTGACCTTTGTGTTTAATTTCTCACACAAAAACACTCAAAATCAACCCAAGAATTACTCTCAAGCTCAGATACCAAATATTACAATTAGAGGAAGAAGATAACAATTTTGAGAGACAAATCAATGAGAAAATCAACGTTCTTCTCCACATTAAACTTCAGTACATAACAATGCTTAAATAGACTCAACTAACTTGATATACTGACTCCACTTTCCATGACTAACATCACCTAAGGAAGTGGCATAAAACTGACTTAAATAGAAGTAAATGTTCACCTAAAAAATAGCTAAAAACTAACAACTGACTTGACCAAATCTTCCTACAGTTCAATTAATAAATGCTGACTTATTCCTAGCTTAATACTTGGACATTTTGAGCCTTGAATTATATTGCAACAAACTGAAGGAAGGTAGTGAGAAGTTGTTATCCATGCCGACCTCAACCCCTGTATTGAATGCACAACAGCTGTCCTAATTTGACCATTTGAATTTTGATATATTATGCCCACCGGAAGCAAAAGGGTGGTGTTTTTGGTTAGTTAGAGATTGGAAGAATGTTTCTCAAATGTTTTGGCTACACAAGTTCAAGTTCAAGTTCATCTCAGAGACAGAGACAGTATCCAACAATAATAGAAGAGTTATGCCATCAGTTTTCTCTAGTCGATCTTAGGAAAGCAACCAACAATTTCGATCAAAACAGACAAATTGGATCGGATGGATTCAGTGAAGTATACAAGGGTTGTCTCCAACACAATGGTCGTTCTGATTATCCAGTCTCAGTAAAGCGATTTAATGCTCACTCATGTCGTTCTCCACGTAAGGACCGGTTGAAGAATGAAATTGAATTGCTCTGTCAACTACGTCACCCCAATTGTGTCTCTCTTATAGGATTCTGCAATGACAAAAACGAGAAAATCGTTGTCTACGAGTACCCGTGCAATGGATCTCTAGCTCGATACCTTGAAGGATCTATAGATCGATACTTACAAGGTGGGGATACGGTAGAAGCACTGTCATGGAAGAAGAGGCTAGAGATATGCATAGGAGCAGCGCGGGGACTGCACTACCTTCACGCTGGAGCCAAACGCACCATCATTCACCGTCACATCAAACCTAGCAACATTCTTTTGGATCACAACATGCAGCCAAAACTCTCAGATTTCAGCTTTGGCATACAGGGAGCACTTTCTATGTCAAAACCAAAACGAATTCAAGCTGATGTTGTTGGTAAAAAAAGCACTCCTATATTTTTATGAGCTTACTGTGATGAATTTTTGTCATCTATAATTAATACTTTCTTCCCTTGTATTGTAGGTACTGGGGGCTACACGGCTCGGGAGCATATCATTGATGGCACCGTCACAGATAAATGTGATGTTTACTCATTTGGTGTGGTTCTACTTGAACTTTTGTGGGGAAGGGAATATAAAATATCGCCATATGAAAAAGAATTTCTGGAGAAACCTGTTGAGGATAAAATTGATCCAAATATCAGAGGAAAGATTGCACCTCAGTGTTGGCAAGTCTTTGTAGATATCACCAAAAGATGCTTGAAATTGGAACCAGATGAGCGACCGATAATGGGTGAAGTAAAGGTGGAACTTGAGCATGCTCTGTCCTTACAGGAACAAGCAGATATCTTAAACAACAACTGTGATTATACCTTATTGTCCAAAACCATTATTCCCTGGGTGTCCTATTAGTTTAGTCTCCAAATGAATAATACACTTTCTAGGTTATTGAATATATCAAGATGTTATTTTAGTTTTTGAATGTGTAAATTTTTTTTTTTATCACTTTGGTCGTTTTGTAAAAAAAATAAATCATTAAAACTATAGTTTCTACATAACATGTTATTTGTAACATATTATTTGTCTACCCTTATTCCCCTTCAATACTGAGTACTGACATAGCTTTTGTTGTGATTCATGTTTGTTTCTAGAATTTTGATTTTTAGTCGAAACTGTCATTGTAGTAGTATTTTGAGAGAATCGAAGCTGTTTATATTAGTGTAAATTTGAATAGAATACAGTTTCTTTAACTAATGTTCTAAGTACACTGGTCAACAAGACCGGAAACAAATAATAATAACTTATATAACTAAAATATTCAAGTTTTAACAATAAAAGATTGAGAAATATTTTGCAACTAAAATACAAGAATTCCTCACCGTTTAAAATCCAGACCAAAGGTTTAATTTGACCAACCAAACTCGCTTAGTTACGTCTATAAGATATCATATTTTTCTCAGTCCAGAGTTTTTAATGTTTTCTTTATACTTCGTACCAAAATAAATAATAATTTATTATTAATAATAATAATTAAAAAAAAAAAAGAGAGACAAGTTTGTTATTCCTGTTCTAATCTCTGATCCATGTCATACAACTGAATCTAATTGTAATTCCTGTGAGCCGTGGCAAAGCTTTTGAATTTAGTGCCTCTCCTCTCTGTTTATCCTTCCAGGTATTCTAACTTTACTTGTTCTCACTGCAAAATTGGTTGGTTCTCAATCAGGCTCACTTTCCCTCTTGATTCTGGCTCAAACCTTTCTTTTTTGTTGTCTCTTTTCAAACATGATTTTTTTTAAAAATTTTTGTTTTTTAAATTGTTATTGGGTTGTTTCTGAATCTTAACAGGAGATTCATTTGGGGCAAAAGTTTCTGATAATTCCCAGCATCTTCTTTTGTGTTGTAAGTTAATAACTTATGCTAGGTGCTTACAATTCTTTAGGTATCTGTATTGTTGTTCTCCAATTAAAATTGAAGTTTACATCGGTCATTTGTATTCATCTATAAACAAACTTTTATTATATGAATTATCAAGATGAAATTCTAATCTGACTGAAACACAGGGCTTAAAGCAATTAAGAAATTGTATCTTTCTTTTGTCTAAGATTTTATTGTCTTGAGATTTTACCCAATCAAATTACAAAAAAGGGAGTTTAGAAAGATCTCACATTTATTAGTTCGGCCAAAAAGTTTGAACAAAAGTGTACCTGTATGAAATTTGGGGTCATAGTTCAAAAGGAAAAAATAGAACCGAGAAAATATGACTGATGAGTATTTTTTTTTTCTAAAAAATAAATGATACTGTAGTAGATTAAGATTATTTTTGCTCCTTGTCATAGAAATCTTACATTATATTGTTATGTTGTAAAGATATTACAGATACAGCAGGATCATGAGTGGGACTTCTGAAAAGAAACTCGTAAGAATTGATGTTAGTTCTGATACTGTTTGCCCATGGTGCTTTGTTGGCAAAAGAAATCTAGACAAGGCCATAGCCACCTCCAAGGATAAATACAACTTTGAGGTATTTCACTTTCCTCTTGTCTCACTCTATCTTTGTGTGTCTTGGAACCTAACATGTTTAGCATTTCCTGTGTTAATTTGTTGTTTAACTGAACTTACAGATAATATGGCATCCCTTTCAAATTAACCCTGATGCCCCTAAAGAAGGCATTGACAAGAGGGAGTATTACAGAAGAAAGTTTGGATCCCAATCAGAGCGGATGGAAGATCGGATGTCAGAGGTTTATATCTTGTTAAATGTTAATCACTCTTTTTGTTATCATTGGTTGTGCTGTTTATATTTCATCCCAGCAGTGAATTTTGGTCAAGTCATAATGTCAAGTTGGTATTTGGCAGGTATTCAAGAATGTTGGTCTGGAATACAGTTTATCTGGACTCACGTAAGATTGAGAGTGGTTTTGCAATTCATCAATGGACAAACTTCTATAAACCACTTTAGAAGTGGAGTGTTCTGAAGTTTCTAACTGAAGTTCAACTAACATTGTTTTGATTATCCACAGGGGAAGCACTATTGACAGCCACAGGCTTATATATTTTGCTAGACAGCAGGGTCTTGACAAGCAACATGATCTAGTTGAAGAACTTAACATTGGCTATTTCACACAGGGAAAATACATTGGTGACCAGTAAGTGCCTTTTTTTCAATGATCCTTTTGGTTGTTTGCTCAATTAATGGCACTTTATCTTTATTGCTTTAAGGCAATGGAAGGGGACATATCCATCTGTATGGATTTCAGGAGCTGAATTATGTTTTGCTTTTTGACAAATCAATGACTATGAATATTCACTTGACATTAATTTATTTTTTTACGTTTCTTTGTGGTTGAATATCTCACTTTTTTATACACTGCTTAAGGAATGTTGAAACTGCTAACTGATTTCTTCAATGGAGGTTCATTTTAATATTAAGATTCGTGCACTAACAACAACAACAACAATAAAAGTCTTATCTTACTAGGTGAGGTATTGAGGTTTATGTACTATATATAATAAATCTAAAGACCAATAAAGTGGAATTGAATGTTCAGTATGAAAAACTGAGCCATAGAAAATGGGACCATGGGTGGTCTTTTGTGGTAGCATATAACAGATGCTGCAGGACACTTACACCAAATGTCTTCAAATCTAGTTCCTAAAATGACATACATTAATTATCATTTTCAATTTGATGCAGTAAGTTTCTTCTAGAATCTGCTGCAAAGGTTGGTATAGAAGGAGCAGAAGAGTTTTTCAAGGACCCCAACAATGGTTTGAAGGAGGTAAATTTTTTATATAAGCAAACTCCTTTATGCTATTTTTAGATTCAAATGTTTACTAAAATATACTTCATTGTATGTAGTATGTGATTTGATATTTGAATTATTAGGCTATTCTAAGATCTAGCTTCAAAATGCTAATTTATTTTCTTCTTTTGGATGTTAGCATGATCTTTAGTTGTTAGGAATAGGCAGTCACAAAATGGCATCAATGCTGATCTTGCTTTCCATGAGTCTATTTAACTAGGTCGAGGAGGAGCTCAAAACATATTCAGGAGACATTACAGGGGTTCCATATTACGTGGTAGGTATACAATGTTAAAATCCCTCCCTGTTTGGTTTTCAGTTTCATAATGGTAAACCAAAGTAAAGTGATTGACTTACTTAATCATTTCATTTGGCAGATTAATGGGAATCACAAGTTGAACGGAGGACAGCCCCCTGAAGTCTTCTTGAGAGCTTTCCAAGTTGCTACAAGTTGACCTTCAGCTCCTCACAGTTTCTGCTATCCTTTAAAAGAATGAAATTAACCTTATAAATAAGTTGGCGGTTTAGTGCTTTATTTTAATTTTATTTTCTTCCTTCTCTCAAATTGCCCTACCCTTGAGGACTACCCCAGTCTCAACTAATACAGATAATCGGGTCTTATTAACTCTTTCTCCTGAATTAAAAATTTTAGTCACATGTTACCTTTGGTTGGAACTATATATAGACATGTAGTGATGTGGTGGTCTTGACCATGTAATATTTTTTTCCTTCAGAGACAATCTTGAACTATGGATAGACAATAATGTGAACCTCTCTCAATAAAAATTCAAATCTTACTTTATTACGTTGAAAAAATTAACCCATTTGTCAGATTTTTGTTTTGAATTAGAATAAGATACATTTGTCACTTAACTATGACCTGATTCACCCTACTATCTAATGATGTTCAATTACCTAAAAAAAAAGAACATAAGAGAAAAAGTGTTATATATCTATAAACTTTTTCTTACTAACTTTATTAATATTAAAATTAAAAATGTTTGATATAATAAACTCTATAAATTATTAAGCAATTTTTAAAAATGTTTAGTAGGTTTATTTAATGACTAAAATATTAGGAAGAAAAAGATTTAGAAATATTTAAATAATTCATTCAAATATAATAATAATAATAGCATGTTAAAGATGAGACATTAGGGTGGTTGGGTCTGAACAAACAACCTGAAACGACGACTTTCCAACATGGTTGGCAACAAAACGAAGATACTAGACAGGACATAAAAAGACACGTTTGTTGTTGCAGTTGTAACTTCTAAGCTTAATCTCTGATCAATATCAAACAACAGATTCCAACTGCAACTCCTGTGAGCCGTGGCAAAGCTTTTGAATTTAGTGCCTCTCCTCTCTGTTTACCCTTCCAGGTATTCTTCCTTTACTTCTCTCTGCAAATTGGTTGGTTCTTAATTATGCTCACTTTTCCTCTTGATTCTGCCTCAAAGCTTGCTTTTTTGTTTTCTCTTTTCACACGTTATCTTCTTTTTAATTTGTAGCCTTCGAATTGTTGTTGGGTTTGCTTCTGAAGCTGATCACAGATTCGTTTGGGGGCAAAAGTTTCTGATATTTTCCAACATCTTCTTTTGTGTATTTGCCTTCATTGCAAATTAATAGTTTGTTCTACAAAGTCAAAGTTGAAGATTTTAGGAAAAAACTTAGATGCAGTATGCAGATCTTTAGATGCTTTTTTTTAGAGTAATGCAAATAGGACTAACGAGATGAAATTCAAATTCTGATTTACAAATAGGACTAAAAGACTCTTGACCTTTTACCAATCAAATTAAAAGAAAAAAGAAATATCTCATTCATTAGTTCAGCCTTAACTTTTGAACAAACGTGTACATGTATGAAATTTGAGTCATAGTTCAAAAGGAAAAATAATAGATCTGTCTGGGGACATTAGGAGGAAATATGACTGATGAGTAATATTTTCTTTTTTTCTTTGTCATAGCAATCTTACTTTATATTGTTATGTTGTAAAGATATTGCAGATACAGCAGGATCATGAGCGGGACTTCTGAAAAGAAACTCGTGAGAATTGATGTCAGTTCTGATACTGTGTGTCCATGGTGCTTTGTTGGCAAAAAAAATCTAGACAAGGCCATAGCTACCTCCAAGGATAAATACAACTTTGAGGTCTAACACTCTCCTCTTGTGTTGTGTCCCTCTATGTTTGTGTGTGTGCCTTGGAACCAAATATGTCTGGCACTTTCCTGTGTTAATTTGCTGTTTAACTGAATTTACAGATAACATGGCATCCCTTTCAACTTGATGCTGATGCCCCTAAAGAAGGCATTGAAAAGAGGGAGTATTACAGAAGAAAGTTTGGATCCCAAACAGAACGGATGGAAGCTCGGATGTCAGAGGTTTATACCATGTTAATCACTCTTTCTGTTGTCATTGGTTATTTGGTTGTGTAATCTGTAATCTGTAATCTGTTTCATCCCAGCACTGAAGTTTGAGCAAGTTGTTTTGTCAATTTGGTGGTATTTGGCAGGTGTTCAAGAATGTTGGTCTGGAATACAGTTTGTCTGGACTCACGTAAGATTGAGAGTGGTTTTACAATTCATCAATGGACAAACTTCTATGAACCACTTTAGAAGTGGAGTGTTGTTCTTAAGAAGAGTCTTCTAACTGAAGCTCAACTAACATTGTTTTTATTGTCCACAGAGGAAACACTATTGACAGCCACAGGCTTATATATTTTGCCAAACAGCAGGGTCTTGACAAGCAACATGATCTAGTTGAAGAACTTAACATTGGCTATTTCACACAGGGAAAATACATTGGTGACCAGTAAGTGTTTTTTTCATTGATCCTTTTGGCTGTTTGCTCAATTAATGGCACTTTATCATTATTGCTTTAAGGCCTTGGAAGTGGGTATTCTAGTTCCTAAATGACAGACATTAATTATCAATTTCAATTTGGATATATACAGCAAGTTTCTTCTGGAATCTGCTGCAAAGGTTGGTATAGAAGGGGCAGAAGACTTTCTTAAAGACCCCAACAATGGATTGAAGGAGGTAAAAAAAATTTATAAGCAAACTCCTTTATGCTGTATTTAAATTCAAATGATGACTAAAATATGCTTTTATTGTATTTGATCTTTGAATTATTAGTCATTCTAATTCCTAATGCATTTCTTCTTTTGGATGTTAACATCAAAATGGTAGCAGCATAGCATGATCTTGTTTGTTTTCCATGACTCTATTTACGTAGGTTGAGGAGGAGCTCAAAATATATTCAGCAAACATTTCAGGGGTTCCATATTACGTGGTAGGTGTATACATAATACAATGTTGAAAACCACCCTATTTGTTTTTTTCATATTCATTATGATAAGAACCGAAGTGATTGACTCAATCATTTCATTTGGCAGATTAATGGGAATCACAAGTTGAGCGGTGGACAACCCCCTGAAGTCTTCTTGAGGGCTTTTCAAGTTTCTACAAGTTGACTTTCAGCTCCTCAGACGCAGTTTCTAATTCCATCACTACCCTCTACAGTCAAACTTGTTTTGATATAATAATGTAAGACAATATCCTCGTTTGTATCGGATGCAGCCATAATAAATTGAATGACTTTGTTATTTTAATTCACATTCAGTCTTCTTAACAACTGCGCCCAATTACGCAAATGTTTGGTTTTGGTTGACTTGTAGAAAAAGTTTAATTTATGTTATCTTTTTATTTTCTTTTATAAATATTTGTGGATAATTTTCTCTAAACTAAATTCTAGTCTAATTGCAAATCTAATTATATTAACTTTTTTTTTCTTTTACCTTATCCATTTCATATGCTGCTTTTTTTTTTTTCACACCTTGTGAGAAATGCTTATGTTGATTTGGCAAAGAATCTCAATTCCTTGTACGGTAGTACCATTTGGAGATAGCAATAAGATATCACAGTAGCTTTTTAGGTCGTGCATGCTTTTTATATTTGTGGTAGTTTTGGTTTTATCTTGGTAATTACGTATCCAATAGTTAAATCTAATGTTCTATTGTCATCGCAGCCACTAATTTGAGGCTTTGGGGTCTTTTCCGATTTCCTTGTTGACTGAAAACATCGATGAACAACGACTTAAGAACACCTCTTAGCGAATTTAGATTTTCATTTTACTCTTTCACTAAAACGAACAATTTTTATCATAGATGATGCTTCAGCACAAGTCTCGTTGTTTCCAATAATTTCACGTGATTAAACATTTAGAAAATACCACCTTGGCTAACAAATAATGGTTTATAGTATACGTCAACAAAACACAACCTTTTATACCGAACCAATTTATGAACAATTTATTTGGATGTAAAAGAAAATCAGACTACACCAAATCTACAAATTATAGCAATAATAAGAACATTTTCAAATTCGGTTTTGCATACTTAATTTGATTAATTTTAAAAATTAGCAATATTTTAAGAAACCAACAGATTTATCCAATGTTCTAGTTGGATTGTTCAATTTTTGCTCCCTTGAATTCCTTCTCTTTTTTGTACAGCTCATCAGTTCCATTTAAATCGAATTTATGGATTAAACATCAGTATCCCTTCCTCAATACCTTGGAAGAGTGGTTCCAAAATCCAAACTCATACCAACAACAAAAACAAAAACTAAAAAGAAAAGGTGAGGAAATCAATGTATTAAAAGGCAAACTGTTGAAACCATGACAAAGATCACATCTAAAATGACATTTTCTTTTAATCTTGGAAGTTTCAACAAGGGACAAAAGTATAAATATGCAAACAACTTGCATGAGATTGAACTTACAGTGATGGTTAATAAGAGTTATATACATGATAAGCACTTAATCTGAAGTATTCACAATGTCTATACTTGTATATTTCCTTTCCTCTGTTGTAGGTATCATCCACGACATAAACCTTTTCAATCAGTCGTTTCATCAAATACCATCACCTACACCAAAATAAGAATGAATAAATAAATAAATATCATGATTCATCTCCAACTTCTAGTGCAGCTTTAAGCTTACCTGTATACAATACAGTACACACATTGTCAATACATGAATTATTATAAAAGTTCTAGCTTTCCTGTCATGCTCAGCTCAAATATATTTAAATGCAGTGCATTAGAATAGTTTGATTAGTATAAGCATAACAGTATAATCCGGGCAGAATTGGATCAGTTAGCCAGTTTGTTCTGGAACTGGCTGGTTCAAACCAGTTTTCAATGTTTTGCACTCTGGACACCACAGTTTACAGACGTGAACCAGAGACACATGATCAGTTCACTGGTTTTTGGTTGAACTGACTGGTTCAGCGAGGTTCTCATCCTACTGCTTTTATGTGTTCTATGCACTAATTTCTGATGAACTAAGTCATTCCAGTGAGAAATAATTCAGAAAATACCAAGTAAATATTACCTTCCCACAAACAGGACAGCTATCACTTCTTTCCATCCACTCATAAATGCAACCAAGATGATAATGATGAGAGCATTTTGTCACTATCCTCGGATTCTCTTCAGTGTATTCTGCAAGCAAAAACAATTGAAACAAATGAAAGAATTGGAGGTTAGATTGCTGCCTTGTGACAGAGTCATGGAGGTCACAAGTTCAAAATTCTGGGAATAACTTCTATACAGGAGTAAGGTTGTGTATATCTACCCTTTCCAAACCCTCACTAATTGGGGTGCCTCATGCATTGAGCCACCCTTTTTGTTCCTTGACTTTTGTGGTAACTGACTTGTGAATTTATCTCAAGACTGATTTTTAATATATATTATGAATGAATGTCTTTAACTTTGGGTTTTTTATTTTTATTTTTGAGCATTTTATAGATTAGTATAAGTTATATAACTTGTATCCTTAATCTTCAGTGTAACAGCCATCCTTCTATAGCAGTTCTGAAATTGGCTAAAAAAGGAAAAATAAAAACACTCTTACCTTCAAGACAAGTTGGACAGACATCCTCGTCTTCTGATGATGAATAGACAACCCCAGCTTCAGTTGTAAGTTTTGCTGATGAGAGTCTTACAGAGGACTTAGAACGGTATTCCTTTGATCCATCTTCACTGGAATCATTCCACTTACCACCTGAATTTAAAGATTCTGAGTCAGCATCTACATCACCTCTTAGAGGTTCTGACTCATCATTCAAATGACTTGAACCCTTCTCGCGTCTTGACACTAGTCCATCACGCTGTGAACGGAAAATCCTGGGGTCTGCATCATAAGGCAAGGGCCTAGGAGGAGAACGGTACATGTCAGATAGAGAATTATCAAGTGAAGCTGTAGAAGTCATAGATGCTGCGTCCTGTATAGAAGAAGGAATCGCATGTACTTCCCCTCTATGGAATATTGATGCATACTGAAATTTGAGGTCGATTGGAAAGAGTTATAATATATATAGAGTAATGTAGTACAGTTCCAGTCACTATAAATGGATCTAGGACTAAAATATTCTTCAAAACATTGTCTAGTGAATCAAAGGAAAACAAGGGAATGGAAGAGGAAAGGGAGTTTGGAGTTAAAGGACATACCACAGTCAAAAAGTTCTGTACGACGTAACTGAGACACATACAATTCCTATATACAGGACTATTTGGATTCATATAATCCTCAAAATCATCAACATTGAAACAGCAACAAACTGAACCCATTGTTTTAGCCTCAATATTCCTCTCTCTTTCAACTTAAATTTTTCTCTCTTCTTGGCTCGAAGATCACAAAAATATTGATGCAGCTACATGCACACTTTGCAAAATAAGAGTCCCCAACAGCACTAACCAAGACTAATTTTAATTAATAAATGAATGAGAGAGGATTCTAAGCTCGCAGAAGTCCAATTGCCTCCGCAAACCCGTACCCTCCCTCTAATGGATAAGCAAACTCTGATTCTTTGGATCACCTGAAACATACACCAAAACTGCATAAATATCACTGAAAACAAAAAAAAATTGGGAAGGTTGTCGTAGTAGCTTTCCCTCATGCAATTGACAAATCAAAATAACAGTTTTTTTTCTTATTGATCAATGCAATTCAACAAATGCTATGGTGATGCTTCAAATCCAAAGCATCACGTATACAAAACATCATTGGCTAATCAGGACTCCAAGGGTAAAAAGATAAGTACAATAAAACTTAAAGAACACCAAAAATATGAAAAAGACTAATACAAATTTGAGTGCTTCAAGGGAAAGCTATAATCTGTTTGCAATGTTCCTTCAAATTGTGGTAAAAATAATTCGTTACTTCACTGGTAAGCTATGCTAGTACATCAACCAGCAGAAGGATCATCATTTACCTTTCAGCTGAAAAATCAAAATCACTAATTTATACTATTTAGACAACGACCTTAAACATAGAAGCAAACGACGCCCTCCATTCTAGGAATTGAAACGTTAAAAAATAAAATAAGAGAGACAAAATCACATGCATCAATCGTCTAGAGAGAGAAACACCTGAATTTTCCAGAAAAGAAGAAAAAAAAATCAACGGAGAAAAACACCCAAATTGATGAACCCCAGAAAAGAAAAAACGGAAAAAAAATTACCCAGTTGCGATTATCAAATAGGAAATCAATCAAACGATCAAAATCGACAGAGGGTATGCGAGAAAACGACAAGGTAGAATCTTTGAAAACCAAAAAAACAAAAAAATACCTGAGAGTTTTTTGAATGAAATTGTTGATGGGATAAGAAAAGAAGAGAGGGGGAGATAGGATAAGCTGTAGAAAATTTAGATTGTTATGTTATGAGATAGGAAATCGAGTTTTCTAAAAGGGGGGTTTTGGAGTTTTCGGCAAAAATTGTTAGAACGAATGATTCGCCATATTAGAGGAAGCAAAACATTTCGCTCTCTCTCTCTCCTAATGTCCCTTCTTTCGGTGGGGTGGGTGGAGGAATCTATAACCCTTCAAAACTTTATGTTATTAAAATTAAATTCTGAAGGACAATGACTATTTTTTTTTTTTTCTGATTAAAATCAAAATATCTATACCATACTCAATTACTCATTCCATTGAGACAAGTTGCTCCTCCCTCTGACGTTCTTATACTCCAAGTACATTATTGTATATAATAAATATTTATTTTTATATATTTTGTGAAGAATTATGTGTGAATTTTTAGAATAAAAATAAAAATTGAATTTGAAAAATTATAATCTATATAAAGATATTTGTTTTTGACAGCATATAAAGATATTTCTTAAAAAGTTATTGAAATTAATTTTTTTTTAAAAAGATGAAAATAATATATTGAAATAGAAAAGCACTTAAGAAAATCAAATATTTTGATAAAGATAAAATGAGAGTGATTTGAAATAATTAAGATTTCTTTAGACGACTTCTTAAATCAAATTTAAAATTAAAAAATATATTTGAAAGGAATAAAGAAACCTAGATGATCAATATATATATAACATCTAGTAAAACTCTAAATGAAAACAATGTATCTAATTTTAATAATTTGAATTTGGAAAGTTTTATCTATTTATTTTACTGCTAATAAAATAAATTAGCAATAAAATAATTTTCTTTCTACTACATTTTTGTTAAAATACGCTCCTTCTCCCCACATATAAACAAGCAGGATTTCAAATCAAAATTTTGTGAGAACACCATACCAACATTATTATTCGTTTTCAAAAATAAGAAAAGAGTGTTCTTCTTCTCATTTCTCAACACAGACAGTGTGAAGAGCAAGCATATCAATTCAACCACCAACCACACCACTCCGATTTCTCAGATCCATCTCTAACAAACACCACCCAACTCGACCGAGTCACTGACTCGGCCAATGCCATCACCACCACATTTTGCGTGATAGTCAGTCATAATCATGCAGAGCGCAGCGTCATCGTCGCCGTCGCCGGAGGCCATTCTGGAATGGCTGCACAAGGAAATGGGCTACCGTCCGCTCGGCACCTTCGCCGCCGGCAAGTCGCACCTGCCGTCCGCCGATTCCATCCGCCGGATTTGCCGCGGCAACATGATCCCGGTCTGGAACTTCCTCGTCACGCGCGCCAAGTCCGAGAAGACCGTGCGGAACATCCACCGGAACATCACCGTGCACGGCGGTGCAGACGGAGGCGGTGAGGCGAAGGAGGAGGCTAGGGGGAAGGGCGCGAGGAAGAAGGAGAGGGCGCTCGCCGCTGCCGGCGAGGGTTCCGAGACGACGACGACGAGGGAGGCGGCGTTGCAGGAGCGGGATTTGGCGGCGAAGGAGGTGGAGAGGCTGAGGAACGTCGTGAGGAGGCAGAAGAAGGATTTGAGAGCGAGGATGCTCGAAGTTTCCAGAGAAGAGGCTGAGAGAAAGAGAATGCTCGATGAACGAGCCAATTATAGGTTTTGCTTTTCTTCTCAATTTGCCCTAAATTTTGAACAATTTTGTAGAATTGACTGGTAATTTTCGTTTTGGTTGGTTGAAGTGGAATTTTCATATTTCTTGTTCATTAGGTCAGAGAAGATTAATGAAACATGCTAATATAAAGTAGAAACTGATTTGTTTTGGGAAAATGATGAATGTTAGGAGTTATATGTAGAAGGAAGTGAGACAGGGAGAAAAAATAATAAAGGAAGAAAGATAAATTTGATAGATGTAATAAATGATGTGATGAAAAATGAAGGAAGAGGTAGGAAAAAAAAATGTAGGGTGGAAATGAGATGGGTTGAGAAAATATTAAAGTAATGATATAATAACAAATTACTCTCTGTTTTGTGTTGCAAAAGTTTAGAGTGGTGATAACTCTCTAGGTGGAATGAAGGGAGAAAAGAAAGGAAAGGAAGCCAGAGAAAATGACAGATGTGATAAGTGATGTGAGGGAAAAAGAAGATAGAAATATGAAGAAAATATTAATAAGGTGAAAATGGGATGGAAAAAGGAAGTGAGTGTATGTTTATAATTTTAATATTACTGTGCCTAATATTGTGGCATGGTGTTGTTGCTTGTTTGTATAATGTGTTCTGAGAATATTATATCATTTTATGTGCTTTTGTCTCTATACCAACAATATGTTTGAAAGAGAGGGGAAAAGAAATGATGAGTTTTTATGAGTTCTTTACCCATTGGGCACTGTGCAGGCATAAGCAAGTGATGTTGGAGGCCTATGATCGACAATGTGATGAGGCTGCAAAAATATTTTCCGAATATCATAAACGTCTCTGTTACTACGTAAATCAAGCAATGGATTCTCAAAAATCGGGTGTGGATTCCTCTGTTGAAAGTGCCATAAGTGATAAGGAAGCTGTTTATTCTACTGTTAAGGGCAGTAAATCTGCCGATGATGTCATTCTCATTGAAACCACTAGGGAAAAGAATATTAGAAAGGCTTGCGAATCTCTTGTAGACCACATGGTTGAAAAAATACGGGGTTCTTTTCCTGCTTATGATGGGAGTGGCATTCATTTAAACCCTCAGGCAGAAACAGCAAAATTGGGGTTTGACTTTGATGGGCAAATTCCCGATGAGGTTAGAACTGTTATTATAAATTGCCTAAAGAGTCCTCTTCAATTGCTTCAGGCAATTACTGCATACACTTTGCGGTTGAAAAGTCTAATCTCCAGAGAAATAGAGAAAATTGATGTTAGAGCCGATGCAGAGACCTTGAGGTATCATAATATACATAATTTTTTGTTTTTCATGTTCTGTTGGTGCTCTTATTGATGCCTCTCTGACCATAATATTTGAATTTTAAACCTTCTGTCATTAATCATTGTTATTATAAGAGTATAACTTGCAAAAAAAAAATCCCAAGTGCTAAAGATGCTTACAATGATTTAGTTCCTCTGCTAACCAGGGAAGTGGCTGTATCTGTTAGTTTGTTCTTATTGACAAGGATATTTCATATGCTATTGCTGTTATAATCCAAACTTGCATTCTTCAATCAGGTACAAATATGAAAATAACATAGTTATGGATGTTTCGTCATCTGATGGGAGCTCTTCTCTACAGTATCAACTTTATGGCAATGGAAAGATTGGGGTTGATGTGCCTCCAGGAGGGAGTCAAAATCAGCTTCTTGATAGACAGGTCTTTATTCATCCTTAACTGCATATTTTGTTGTCACAAGAGGAGTTATTGAACTGGTGCTGTATCTCTGTTCACAGAAAGCTCATGTTGAACAATTTTTGGCTACTGAAGATGCACTAAACAAGGCTGCAGAAGCAAGGGACATGTGTGAGAAACTTATGAAACGTTTGCATGGAGGCACTGATGTTTCGTCACACTCACTTGGTATTGGAAGTAATTCCCAAAATGTTGGAAGTCTCAGGCAACTTGAGGTATTATTATGAAAAACTTAGTGTGCATTAGGTTCTTTTTTAAGTGAGTAATGAGTTATACATTTTTTGAATCTATTGTCACCTTTGCTCATGATACTATCACCTGCAAGCTTTCTTTGAATAATTAACCAATAGTTAGATTGCATACATGTATGGTGGCAAGAATTAGCACTCATTGACAGCTCATTGGAGTAATCAGAAATGTTGGGCCTGGAGAATTGATGGATATTGTGTTCGCAGCATAACTAATGCTAGGAAGAAATAATGCTTAATCTTAAAACCACTGCAAATTCTCTTTCTGATTGAATGTTACAAAACAAATACTTAGAATATCGCTTGAATACCCTTGTAGGAATAAAGATACCCAATAGATGGGTGTTTGGTGGGTGACTGGTTAGTTAATCATTATTGTCTCTCTTCGGGTTCCTAACAGATTCTTATTTTGTTTTTGGTATAATTTTGTTTCCATAGATTCAAATGCTATCTTAAGCTTCTTTGAGCCATGAATT
Source organism: Amphicarpaea edgeworthii (assembly GCA_014843725.1). Taxonomy (NCBI): domain Eukaryota; kingdom Viridiplantae; phylum Streptophyta; class Magnoliopsida; order Fabales; family Fabaceae; genus Amphicarpaea; species Amphicarpaea edgeworthii. The sequence goes on along the minus strand of CM026321.1, from coordinate 1,856,955 downwards.
ACACATTTGGTAAAAATCACATGTATATGTTGTATGATGTATATGTATATTGTTCAGCTGTTAATGCATAACATGTGGGTGTACATGATTGATTTGTTTATATGGCATTTTTTTTTCCTGCAAAAGGAGAAATATTATTAGAGAAAGTTGGAAGAAAAAGGATAAAATTTTTTGCCCCTTTTAATTTTATCCATTTCCTAAAGCCATAAATATTTCTTCACATAACATTTGAGCTAGGAGTTTACCCACTTGTTCTGTATATTTTTTCCATGTGTTCAGCTAGATGTTTGGGCCAAGGAAAGAGAAGTTGCTGGTTTAAAGGCAAGCTTAAATACCTTAATGTCTGAAATACAGCGCTTGAATAAGTTATGTGCTGAGAGGAAAGAAGCTGAAGATTCTCTAAAGAAAAAATGGAAAAAGATTGAAGAGTTTGATGCTCGTAGATCAGAACTTGAGACTATATATACGTCTCTCCTTAAAGCAAATATGGTAATGTTCTGTTATTTCAGTATTTCCTTTGTTAGTGAAATACAACTGTAGTATATTTACAGCTTATTCTTGGGAATGGTGATACCCTGTTTGAATCCTAGAATAATCACTGGTTCTAAACTTGAATTATCCATTAATAGATTTGTCTGTGTGGGCACATTGATGCATTTACTGTGACTTGTTATATGCATTGACTACTGAGACAGTTAATATTTGTAGGCGGTTTACATATATTGCTCCTCCTGGGCCTGATGTTATTCATTTCCCTTAGATTACAAAATTGATTTGAACACATCTTTGTTGTATGTTTTCCCTTGTTTTTTTATTATTTTATTTTAATAATTCTTTGATTTTAGTTTTTGTTTTGTTTTTAATTTTTCTATCTTTTTACTATAATGCAGGATGCTGCTTCATTTTGGAGTCAGCAACCATTAACCGCAAGGGAGTATGCTTTGAGCACTATAATTCCAGCATGTGCTGCTGTTGCTGAGGCTGCAAATAACGCAAAGGATCTCATTGAGAAAGAAGTATCTACATTTTATCGAAGTCCAGATAATAGTCTGTACATGCTTCCTTCTTCCCCACAGGTTATAATGCTCCAACAAACAACTTGTTCAGTATAGCATATGTTATAGAATAGAAATAAGAGAAATACTACCAATACACTCTCTAACACACTCTTTTGTCTTTTGAGCATTCTTTCTCTCTTATTGGTTGAAATTTATTTTAAATCCATTTTTTTGTGGGTCTCACATTTTATTCAATGAACCTCTCACAATTTTGCAGTTTTCAATAGAGTGTGTTGCTAACCCTCTTCTAGAAATAATGAATAATTAGAAACTGCTGTTCCAAAGTTACAGAACAACCCATTCCACTTGGTTAGCCAACTGGTTCTCTGGATTGGGATGCTCTGAATCCCGTTTAAATAACCTTATAACCTCTCTCATTTGGGATGGATGTTCGATACTTAAATTTGTCTCTAACCTTCAAATCTTCTAAGAAAAATGAATGTTGGCAGATCCCAATTAAAGGGGCCAGTCTCTATTTGTTAGTTGGATAGTTAAAGAAGTAGAAATGGCAAGGTATAAATACATTGAAGGAAAAAAAAAATAGAGATCAATCTTTAGTTTTAGAGTGGGAATTGGGAGTTAAAGTCCAGGTCTCTTGAATATCTGCAGTGTAGAGAGGATATTCATTTCTATTGTACATTTGTGATCTCTGGTCTTGTTACTCTTGTATCACATTAATACTGGCAAGAGGGCATTCTTTCTGTGATAAAGATTGTTTGTTTTCCCTAATTCTAAACTGATATCTGTCAGTGAACTTTTAATGCTTTTCAGAGAATTTTGCTTGAAATATTTTAAATGTCTACGTGTATTGAGACGTGCTTCAACTTAATTGTCTTCAATTCTGATTCAGGCACTGCTTGAGGCGATGGGTGCTAGTGGACCACCCGGTCAGGAAGCAGTTGCAAATGCAGAAATAAGTGCAGCTATTTTGACGGCAAGAGCTGGTGCTCGGGATCCATCCGCAATTCCGTCAATATGCCGTGTTTCAGCTGCACTTCAGTATCCTGCTGGTGAGTATATTATCTTTTGTGATTTGCTGATAGTTTCCTGGTGTACACTGTACCCACATCAGATGTTTTTTTTTAAATAGATTGTCATTGTAAAATGTCACTTCATAGCACAAATGAATAGCCTTTTTAAATAGAAACTACATCTCTTGTAGTTTTCAGTTCCCCCTTTAACAATAGTATGGCTATGTTCTTGTCTTATTGTTTTGTTGGGATACTTTATGGGGGTTAAAAGCTATTATTGTGTATTAAATGATTTACTTGTTAAATGGACAGGCTTGGAGGGTTCAGATGCAGGTCTAGCATCTGTGCTAGAGTCCCTGGAGTTCTGTTTGAAACTTCGTGGTTCGGAAGCTAGTGTGTTGGAAGATCTATTAAGGGCTATTAATCTTGTCTATATTAGACGAGATCTTGTTCAAAGTGGTAAAGCCTTGTTGAATCATGCCAACTTTGTTCAACAAGAATATGAAAGGTAAATATGTATCTAACCCCCGAATCCATTGTGCATTCGTGGAATGTTTCTAGTAGATTCAAATTTATGTATTGGCTAGAGAAAGATGTAGTTAAGTTATTTTTCCATCTTTTTCTGAGATGTACCTTCTGAATTTGTTGAAAACCTTCTCTTCTTTATTGACATTTGATATAATGATGCAGTATAACAAAATTGTGTTTGAGTAAGGCATCAGAACAGGAGAAAACTATCATGGAAAAATGGTTACCTGAACTTAAGGATGCTGTTTTGAATGCTCAACAGAGCTTGGAAGATTGCAAATATGTCAGGGGATTGGTGAGTTACACTGCTGTTTTGAATTCTTTCTTTCCATTTTCTTTCTCAAACCAAACCAAGTATATTTTTTCATATGAAGCTTACTCTCATTCATCCCCATTTTGTAATATGTTTAGTTTAGATGCAACTTAAGCTGTGTCTAATATACATAATGGCTGAAACATTGAATATTCGACAGAGTTGCTTAATTTGATATAAAATTTCATCTGGCTGGTATGTTTTTCACGTTCCTATAAAATTTCTATTGCTATTAAAAAATTGTAACCTCCTCTCTGCAGCTTGATGAGTGGTGGGAGCAGCCGGCATCGACAGTTGTTGACTGGGTAACAGTGGATGGGCAAAATGTAACTGCCTGGCATAATCATGTGAAGCAGCTAATGGCGATTTTATGACAAGGAGCTATTGTGATTAGAATTATAAAGCACGTAGAGTGAGCAAAATTTTGTGTCTTGTCTTGTTCATCTAAACACTTCCCACTTTGCTGTCAACTGCAGCCTCAAGATGATGGGTACTTTAAGCAGTGGCGTTAAGTTATGGCAGGCGGCAGCTATTGTCGATATTGATAGTCGAGACCTTAAGCACAAGAGAGTATATATCATTCAGAAGTGTGTAATGTATGCCATTTTAGATTTAAATTTTAGTTAGTGGGGTGGATTGTTCATTTTAATTGGCAGTGATTAATGGCATTGAATCTTATGTTTGTAAAGCCTTGCAATTTGATTTATTGTCTGGCAGGTAATTGAAGTCGAAGACATTTGGGCTTCATTTACTGAACTCTGGGTTGGTGTGGTGTATATGTGCAATTAGAATCGATGATGAAAAAATATATATTAAATTGAATGAATCTGCTGAGGGAATGCTAGTGCAGTATTACATTTTTTTTGTCTTTGAAAATCACAAGGTGTAATGGGCCACAACTATAGTGGTACAGATTCGAAGATTTAATGATACAATACATGTGATTTTTCGTTTTAAGAATAACTTGACAATGCATCTGAGTCCTCAGTTTAGATCTAAAACTGCATGTCAACTTTAAAAGTTATGTTGAATTCTCTATTTTATTTTGCTCACTTCACTAGGTTAGTTCTTTACTGTTACTGTACTATAATAAAAACAATCTAACCTGATATTCAAATTTGCATGTTTGATAGATATTTTTGGTTAAAATGGTAATATCTTATTAATCTAACATTTGATACCCACTACTCACACGGGTTATTTATGGCTTTTATTATGAGATATTGCAGAGCTTTATTCCTCTATTAAATAGCTTGTTTAAGCATGCATGATGTATTCTTTTTTTAGTTTGTTACTAGTACTCCTTTTCAGTCCCTAAAAAAACCTAATGCATAAGTAACCATGTAGCTAGCAGAGAGAGAGGAAAGATATATCTGATCAAATATATAAAATTCCCTTGGGTTTATATTCCTTTTTCTTTTTATCGTGTGTAATAGCTTTTGTACTTACATTTACGCAATAGTTTTATTTGAGTGAGAAATACTATAGCTAGGTTGTTGATTTGTTAGAATTTGAGCTTAAATGTGAAGCATGGCTGTATATTTTAATTTTGTTTGTCATCTCTTAATTATATTGTTTTTTTTATTGTTAGATAATGGCACGGTTACACCCTAAACAGGAAAAGGCTCATCATCATAATAATAATAGTTATGTATTTACATTGTTTAAACCTATTTATCCTCTTTTTCATGAATACTTGTTTTATATTATTAGTCAATCATTCGAGACGGAGAAGGATATCTGGGAAGCATTACAGATTTACAGTAGAGCTATGGTGAGAGATGTCAATTTTCACAGCAAGCCTTTACCTAGCCTTGATGAAGCCACTAGTAAAAATGTTACTGCTTTGGAAGAAATCTGCAAAGAGGTTAATGTTGAAACTCGAGTTGCAGAAGATATTGATAACCTAGTTCACTCTGATGCTGAAACCCAAACATCCACTAATGTTAGACAAAGTAGTGGGCTAAGTGATAGTAGGATTGGATTCATGTTTTAAAAATCAATCTGATGGAGTCAATAGAGTATGTTGGTTAATCAAGAGTTGGAGAAAATAGAAGGATTGACAACTCAACAAAGGGTCTGAGTAGGTCTTCGGATATGCAGGGATATTCATACAACTGACTTATTCCTGCAAATGGATTATGAAGATAAAAAGCTGTTACTAAATGATATTTTGGCTGAAAATTCAATGTGAGGATATTATTTTTCCTTGCAGTTTTATAAAGATTCTTATGTATTTCTGCTTTTTTAAGTTACATTTTCCTAGGATAATATAGATAATTATAATTATGCATGGATTGTGATATGACTGTTCCTCCTTAACTTGGTTCAAGCTTAATAATAGTTTATGTTCCAACAATTTATTGGTCTAGGAGAATATTTTTCATCCTTTTGTATGGAATGAGATAATGTCTTTTCTACAATTTTTTATCCTCCCTACATAGAGCAACATCTTATTTCTGTCAATTTCTCTTAGCAAAAATTCTATTAAAATAATTCCTCGTTCTATATGAGTTATCTAGTTCCATTAATACTCGATCAAGAGGTATGCATCGATTTATTACCTTCACTTCATGTCGTTGCAATGAAATTTATCTTTCAAGCATGGCTACAGGGAAGACAATTAATGTGCTTAGTGGTTGGTCACCAACTGCTTCAATAGAGGCATCTGGTTGACGGTGAATCACGTAATTACGTAAATACAGTGGAAGTACAGATTCTGTGATCCCCTTGAAATCTTCCCGACAGATTGGAGTTCTTCATAAATCACATTAATGGAACACTCTTTTCATAATTTAAAGTTTACATGGCCTGTGAGCAATCATGAGAATGTTTTAGAATTTCTGTTTAAAGAAATTTAATTATATCATACAAATAAACTCCGATCAGTTAGTATGTGGCATTGGTTATATACATATTAGATATGTGAGAAAATAACAAGAATAGTTTTATTTTCCCTTCTTTTATTCTTTACTATAGTACAATAACTTGTGTATTCCATGGGTATTAAGTTTATAATTTATAATTTTTATATTATTATATTTTAATATATTTATCAATTATTTTTAAATTTAACAAAAGTAAGTCATAATATGTGTAGAAGTAAGTCAAACATCGATGTTTAGTGTTTAAGATTTTGTAGTTTTGAATTTCGGGGTTTATGGTTTTATGATATATGATTTAAAGTTTTATATTATTTATGATTTATTGTTTCATGATTTTAAGATTTAAAGTTCAATATTTTTGGCTTAGGTTTTTGCGTCTATGGTTTATGATAGTTCAATGTTTCAATGGATTAGTGTTTTTGGTTCATTATTTAGAATTTAGGATCTAGGGTTGAGATCTAAGGTTTTAGGAGTTTATGATTTATGATTTTAGGATCTAAGTTCTAGGATTTTATAATTTAAGGTTTCACAGTTTAGAGTTTATATGTTATGATTTAGGGTTTTAGGTTATGTGTTTAAGATTCATTTTTTAATGTTTAAGATTTATAACTATATGATTTATGATTCAGGGTTTAGAGTTTTAAGGGGTTTATAGTTTTAGGGTTTATGGCTTATTGTTTTAGAGTTTAGAGTTCATTGTTTATGGTTAAGATTTTAGTGTTTAGGATTCATTGTTTCAAGGTTTTAAAGTGTATAATTTAGGGTTAGTGTTTTTGGTTTATGATTAATGGTTTGAGGTCTAGGGTTTTATGGATTCACAGTTCACTTTTTAGAGGTCTGACATTTAAAGTTTAGAGTTTTGTGATTTAAGTTTCATGGATCATGATTTAGGAATCATGAAATCCTAAATCATATATATTATTGAAAAATAGTTTTTAAATTTTATTTTATTTTCAATATTTTTAATAGATTACTCTTGCTTTTTTTTATTATTTTTTTTCAAATTTTTAAAACATTACTCTTATTTTTTCATAGTTTAGGTTGTATGGTTCAAGGTTTTAAAATTTGGGAATTCATGATTTAGGCTTTAGTGTTCATGGGTAATGGTTTAATGATTTCATATTTATCGTGTAGGGCCTATGGTGTTCAAGGTATACCTTTTTAGGTTTTATGTTCATAATTGTTAGTTTTAGGGTTTAGTATTAACAATTTTAGGGTTAGAGTTCATCGTTTAAGGTTTCATAAATGAAACCCTAAATCACAACCTTGATTATTTAGGGTTTCACTTATAGCGTCATTAATAAGTAGGCTTAAATTTAGGGTTTTATTTAAGAAACCCTAAATATTTAGGTTATATTTACAAAAACATTAAACATTTAAGGTTTAATTAAGGGTTTTAAAAATTTTCATTTTAAAAATTTTTCAAAACTTAATTCCTATTTTTTCATATATTTTAATTTTTGTTTCCAATTTTCCAAGACAATACATTTGTTTTTTTATACTATTATAATTTTCATTTTTTTTTAATTTTTCAAACATTCTTCTCATTTTTTTTTTCGCATTTTTCAACCTTTCATTTTTCAAAACAATATTCTTTTAGGGTTTCATAAATAAATTCATAAATAAAAACCCTAAATATTTGGTTTTTCATAAATAAAATCCTAAATATTTAGGGTTTTATAAATAAAACACTAATTATTTATGGTTTCATAAATATAGCCATTATTATTTAGGATTTCATTAATAAAACCTTGAATATTTAGAATTTCATCAATGAAAACTTTAAGTGATGCATTGAATATTTAGGGTTTCATAAATGAAACCTATTAATATTTAAGGTTTCATAAATGAAATCTCAAATATTAAATCATAAAACCCTAAAGACTTAGAATTTAATTCCATGCTTAAATATTGAGAGATTTACTTAAGAAACTCTAAATATTTGAGATTTCAATTTTGGTTTTTATTTATCAAATGCAAAATATTTATAGTGAAATTCAGGGTTTCATTAAAGAAACCTCAAATAATTAGGGTTATATTTATGAAAATCTTAATTTTTAGGGTTTAGATTTATGGTTTCATTTATAAAATCATAAATATTTATGGTTTCAATTTAGAGTTTTATTTATGGAAATATAAATATTTAAGGTTTTAATTTTATGGTGAAATTTGGGGTTTCATTAATGAAATCCTAAAAATTGAGAGTTTCATGAAAGTTTTAGTTTAGAGTTTCTAAATGAAACCCAAGATATTTAGGATGTCAATTTAGGTTTCATTAATAAAACTTTAAAAAATTAAGGTTTTGAACCTTGGATACACAAGATTTTAGGGTTTTATTTATGAAATCCTAAATGTTTAGAGTTTCATTAATGAAACCTTAAATTTCACTATGAACATTAGGGTTTTTATAAATGAAACCTTAAATTAAATTCTAAATATTTAGATTTTTATTATTGAAACTCTCAATGTTTAGGATTTCATTATTAAAACCCTTAATATTTAGGGTTTCATTAATGAAACCATAAAAATTGAGAGTTTTGTAAGGGTTTCAATAAAATTAGACTTAAATTTAGGGTTTCATTAATAAAACCATGAATATTTAAGGTTTTGAACCTTTAATATTTACGATTTTAAGGTTTCATTAATAAAACCTTAAATATTTAAAGAAAACCTAAATTTTATTAATGAAACTGTAAATTGAAATTCTAAATATTTAGAATTTTATTATTGAATCTTTAAATAATTTGAATTTCATTAATGAAATCTTAAATATTTATTATTTCATTAACGAAACCCTAAAATTTAAGAGGTTAATAAGGGTTTCATTAATATTTGGAGTTTCAATTTAAGGTTTCATTAATAAAACCTTAAATATTTAAGGTTTTGAACCTAAAATATTTAAGATTTTCATAAATAATAAAATCCTCAATTGAAACTTTAAATATTTATAGTTTTATGTTTCAAACCTTCAATATTTAATGTTTCACTAATAAAATCCTAAATATTTAAGGTTTCAAAAATGAAACCTTGAATCAAAATCCTAAATATTTAGGGTAGAATTTAGGGTTTCACTTATAAAGTCGTAAATAATTAAGGTGAAATTTACAACTTTATTTATGAAACCATAAATCATTTACAAAATATTAAATATTTAAGGTTTCAATTTAAGATTTTAAAAATTTTCATTTTTTTAAAAACATAACTCTTATTTTTTCATATATTTTAATTTTTTTTTATTTTTTTATTCTACTTTTCAAGACAATACTCTTTTTTTCAAATTTTTTTAAATTTTCAAAGCATTTCTCTTCTTTTTTTTTTCCGTAGTTTTCAACACAATACTCTTCTTTTTCATATTCTCCAAGACATTCCTTTTAGTTTTTCATAATTTTTAATTTTTTATTTATTGTAAATATTCAAAACATAGTTTTTGTTTTTTCATATTTTTTTAACTTTTTTTTTTCAAAGTATTCAAGACATTCCTCTTATTTTAATATTTTTTAAAATTTTCCTTTTTTTCATTTTTCAATACATTTCTTTTGTTTTTTCATATTTTTAAAAAAAATCATAATTTTCAATTTTTGAAGACATTTTCCTTGCATTTTCATTTTTTTATATTTTAAGACATTCCTCTTGCAAATTCTTTTTTTTTTTTTTTCATTTTTGCAAGATATTCCTGTTAGATTTTCATGTTTTTTTTTTCTTTCAATTTTAGTTTGTTTTTTTTTCAATTTTTCAAGACAAATGCTTATGTTTTTTCATATTTTTGAAATTTTCATTTTTTCAACTCTTCAAGAAATTAGTCTTGTTTTTTCATATTTTTTCATGAATAAGTTAAAAAAATGTGAAAAAGGAAGAGGAATCCAAAATATTTAGAGTTCTATCATTTATGAAACCATCAATATTTAAAGTTTCATCATTTATGAAACCTTAATATTTATACTAACATTTAGGGTTCCTCTTCCTTTTTCATATTTTTTTTATATAATTTTAAATTTTTATTTTTTTTCAAAATTTTCATGACATTCATCTCGCTTATTCATATTTTTTCAAATTTTCAATTAATTTCACTTTTCTCATATTTTTCAAAAAAAAAAAAATCAATTTTGCCACATATACTCTTGATTTTTTCAAATTATCAAGTTTAGTACTCTTGCTATTTTATATTTTTTAAAATTCCATTTTTTTAAACATTTTTTTTCAATACATTCCTTGTATTTTTTCAAATTTTCAATACATTCTTCTTGATTTTTCATATTTTAAAAATTTTCATAAGTTTTTTTTTTTTTTATGTTTTTTCAAGTTATTCCTCTTATTTTTTAAGAGAAATACTCTTATTTTTCATATATTTTCATTTTCATTTTTTTTTCAAAATTTTAAAGACATTTCTATGCTTTTTCATTTTTTTTTTTAAATTTTCATTTTTTACAACTTTTTAAGAAATTATTCTTGTTTTTTTTTATATTTTTTCATGAATATTTTGAAGACGTGAAAAAAAATAAATATTTAAAAAAATATGATAAACGAAGAGGAATGTCTTAAAAATTTAAAAATAAAATAAAAGTAATGTCTTGAATACTTTGAAATAAATAAAAATTTAAAAAATATTAAAAAAACAAAAGTGATGTCATGAAAAATATAAAAAAAACAAGAATAATGTTTTCGAAAATTGAATAAAAAAACAAAATTTTTAAAATTATGTAAAATCAAAAGTAATATGTTGAGTTTTTTTCTTAAAAAATATAAAAAAGCAAGTAGAAGGTTTTGAATTTATTTTAAAAATATGTAAAAGCAAGAGTAATGTCTAGAAAAAAAAATTACAAAAAATGAAAAATTTTAAAAAGCAAGAGAATGTGTTAAAAAAATTTTAAGAAAAAAACAAAATTTTAGAAGTAATGAAAAAATAATAGGAATGTCTTGAAATTTTTTTTTAAAAATATGAAAAAATAAGAGGAATATCTTGAAAAGGTTGAAAAAATAATGAAAATTTTTAAAATATATAAAAATAAGAGTAATGTCTTGAATTTTTTTTTTTAAAATATGAAAATTTAAAAGTATGAAAAAACAAGGATATGTTTTGAAAATTCTAGAAAAATGAAAATTCTAAGAATATAAAATAAAGTAAGGTTTTTAAAATTTAAAATAAGAAATTACAAGAGTAATGTCTTGAAAAGTAAAAAAAAAATTAAATATCGAAAAGGGCAAGAAAATGTCTTGAATTTTTTTTTAAAATAATAATAATTTAACAAATATGAAAAAACAACATAAATGTCTTGAAATTTTTTAATTATTTTTTAAAAAAATACCAAAAAGCATGAGAAATGTCTTTAAAAAATTATTTTTTTTTATAAAAATATATATAAAAACAAGAATAATATCTTGATTTTTTTAAAAAAAAATGAAAAATGAAGTGGAATGTCTTGAAATTTTTTTTTTAAAAAAAACTGAAAAATACAAAAAAACAAAAGTATTGAAAATTTGAAAAAAATATAAAAAATTTAGAAAACAGGATTAATATCTTCAAAATATGAAAAGCATTTGATGCGGAAAAAAAAAATATTAAAGGAAATAGATGTAAAAATTGAATGAAAATTCGAGAGGTAGAAATAACAAAATTTAAAAGACAAGAATGCAAAAATAGATGCAACAATAGGAATGCAAAAAAACAAGAATGTCTTAAAAATTTAAAACTATTGAATGAAAAAAAAAAAGAAGCAAAATTTGAAAAAACAATTGTAATATCTTTAAAATTTTGATGCATTTCAATTTCATGGAGACTAAAAGCATACCAAAAATTCTATAGAGATCCAACCAACATTTTTAATTTTACATTGACGAAAAACATATTTTAACCTTTATAATTTATAATCGATAATCGATAATTTATGTACTTACATGGATATATTAACTTCGTGACAACACAAACATCAAACACAGAAAATAGCAAATAAGCGAAGGTAATTCAACAATTAAGTAAAGTTATGCATATTGATTTATCAAATACTTAAAAAAAAGAGATAATTATAGCAGGCTGTAGAATAAAATGATGTACAAATAATACTATTGATTATATTCAGCTGAAAATTTTTGTTGTTTAACTTTTAATTGTGAGGTGAGGATAAGTGTCATTTCTGCAACAATCTCGAACTTGCTTATCTCCCAACCCATACCCATTGTCTTAAACTCTCTAGACCATTTATTATAATAGTCAAAATACTCACATGCATATCCGCATCTCAAGGTCATGCTAACACGGTTTCTGGCTTTCTGCTAGTGCTAGCCCTCAATGTGAATCCAGCAAGGTCATGTCTTGCATGCTCACTGATTATGTGGCTACGTTCTTTGTCTCGTGAACCAACAGGGTCCCAACCATACTTTTTTATTATTTTTATTTGTATTTTTAAAGAAACTAAAATCCAATTAATAAAACAGTAGCTAGGAGCTTCTCTTTTTCTAACCTTTCCACCCACCAAATTACCTTCTTTCGTAGCTGTTTCGTGATGGGAAAACAAGCCTACAATTACTGCATTTTAGTTTACAGTTGACTGGTTTTTGCATGATAGACATAAATAGCCTTGTTATTTGTCGGGCTATAAAAAAATTATTGTTTTGATTCTCTTTAACAAAGACACAGCAAAAGGGAACAATTATTATATAAGGAAGTAAAAGAAAGAGGGATAAACATACCTCAATAGTCTACAAGATATATATATATATAGCCTTCACTTGGAAGCAGAATCAGCCACAATAGCCTTTACTCAGAGACGAGTTTGTATAAGAGAAGAAAACCTGAGAATGTCTTGGTTCCTTGTAATACTATTTCTCAGTCTCACATTTGGTACAAGTCATTCTGAGGCTAGCCATGGCAAGAAGCTTCCCACTGCTGTTGTGGTTGGCACTGTTTACTGTGACACATGCTTCCAACAGGATTTCTCCATGGGCAACCACTTCATTTCAGGTGCATTTCCAATGCTTGCCTTTTTCTTTTTTTTTTCAAAAAAGAGTTCAATTTTGTATCTCTAACACTTACAGACATGGTCTAAATTTTGATTCTGAAGTTATGTTGTATTATGTTTTTCTATATTCTCGATGGCAGGTGCATCAGTTGCTGTAGAATGCAAAGATGGATATGGGAGGTCAAAGCCAAGGTTCAGGAAGGAAGTGAAGACAAACCAGCATGGGGAGTTCAAGGTGCAGTTGCCTTTCTCAGTGAGCAAACATGTGAAAAGAATAGAAGGATGCAGTGTGAAATTAATAAATAGCAGTGAGCCTTATTGTGCTGTGGCCTCAGCAGCAACTTCTTCCTCACTGCGCCTCAAGTCCAGAAAGCAAGGACTACACATATTCTCAGCTGGCTTTTTCTCATTCAAGCCTCTTAGACAGCCAATTCTTTGCAACCAAAAACCAAGCATTCAAAACATCAAGGGCCCTGATTTTGTGAAAACTACATTTCCTCCAAAAATAGATCCATCATTTCCTCCTCCACTTGAGGATCCAAAAACACCCGGTAGTCTTCTTCCTCCCCTTCCTGGAGTACCAGACCTTCCACCATTGTTGCCAGCACTCCCTCTTTTGCCACCCCTTTCAGGAGTATTGCCACCGCTTGTCCCTGCAGGAATTACTAATGAGTCCCCAAATGTTCAGCCTTCAGATCAGAAAGTAGTTGACCCTAATACCCTCACATTTCCTCCTAACCCACTGTTTTCACCACCCACTATCCCCAACCCTCTTCAGCCACCTCCTCTAATTCCTAACCCATTAGAGCCATCAGGCTCATCACCACTTGTTCCTAACCCATTCCAGCCTCCCTCATCAGGAACATCACTACCACTGTTACCTTTCCCAACAGTACCAGGTTTAACTCCATCCCCACCACCACCAGCTTTTCCCTTTCCGTTCCCTCCACTATTCCCTTCACCTGGCAGCCCTGACAAACCCCCTGCTTCCTCTTCAAAGAATGCTTCTCCTTAACTACAGAGTAGCTATCCGTGCAATTCTCTAATAACTCCTTCCATGTGATGAACTTCTATGGAAATTGTAATATGGTTATGATACAAAGAGGAAAATTAACATGGGGATGGCTGTGCATCCATATAGTGACTACTGCTGAAAAAAAATTGATACAAGAATCATGTATTATTAGTAATAAATTTAAGCATGCGGTCATTAATTGTGTTAATCCTTGACTTGTTATAGAAATGGAAACTTCTGATTATCATACTGCAGCTGTAGATTGAGATGTCTTATTTGAAGCCAGGTTAATGTGAATGACAAAAAAATAGATGTCTAAAAGCACCCCTAGATTAAATAAATACAATCTCTTACTAACATTGTATGGCTTTGAAATAAAATCCAAAAAGTTTATAATAAAAAAACAACACCATGCAATAGCATGTATGGTTATGGTGTTGGTAAAATAGAGGGAAATAATCAAATACGTAGGATTTGAATCTAAAAACTATGTAAAATAACCGCTAAGAAACAAACTGCAAAACATAATAACATTACAAGAGAAAAGATAAAGGAACTAAATAGCATGTATAACACCTTCTAGAATTTGCTAACTCCTACTTTGAAACATAGTTAAAATGTAAAGTCTGTCGATACTTCAACTCTACAGAAACCACCAAAATAGACACTAGTTTTGCACCAAAATATAATACCAACTATCATAAATCATAAATATATATACCAGCCAGTCTCTTCCAAGTGGTATGCTTTTTGCTAGTAGTGTCACCAATTGAAGGAAAGTTACGTCAACCTAACTATACATACTTTCCAATTTCACAGCCTGCAAGAAACAATGAGTTTATTGTAAATGTTAGAATATTAATTGGACATCCTCCTAAGAATTAAACATTGCATGCATACCCTCATTTTTCTTATCAGTTGCTGATGGTCATCTTCAGTTGTATTCCGAATGAGAGTGGGGAGTGACAGTAAACTCTCTCTATACCTAGCAGACGGTAGATTGACACAGTAGAACAACTCTTCTTCTACACCACATGCACGATGCTCAAGCAGCTCTCCTTTATCACTATACTTTTCCAAACTTCTCATATCTGATCCAAAAATTCTGCCATCTTTGGTGATGCATACAGGGGAAAAGTCACAAGTAGGGATAACAATGGACTTGGTCCAAGATGAATGCACCTTGTATTCTTTCATCACCCATATTTCAGTCCTCACACCGCCTTTGACCAAGTAACACAGGCTGAGACATCCCCAGATATAGCTCAAACTACACCCATTATTATAATTTTCAAGAGTGAAATGATCAAACACAGGAATCTCAGACAAACTCCTTTGTATGAGATCAAAGGCGAGAATGAGAAGAAGCCTTCTATCGTCAGCATAAACGAGCCAATGAAGAGCTCCATTAAAGAGTAAGCCACCCCTGAGTATCCTGAGGCTGCCAGGATCAAAATATGGAACATTGACATCAACTCTGTTCCAGGAACTAGTTTTGAAGGAGAAAATGTAGATTCCATTTTTAGGAGCGATAAGACACGCGAGCAATGGAATGATAATGATCAAAAAATCATGTGTTGATGGGTCATACCCAAAACCGTAGAGAAAATAACTCGTTATGCGATTATATTGAAAGTATGGCAATTGTTTATGTTCACCTGTTGAGGGATTCCATAGAATGAGGTCATCGCCGTTCTCGTAGTATAAAAGTATAAAGCCCCTGCACGAACCCAAAATATGAGGTTGATTGCGGAACTCGTTATAGTGAAAGAAATCGGGGATGCGTGGAGGAGAAGGAGGTGGGAGAAGGAGATGCACTGCACGAAGCAAACACGCTGTATACTCCCCACGGTTTATAAACGGTGCCTATTTATCAACGGATTGAGCATAGAAATCGTTTGATCTGAGAATGAATCGATGGGAAGGTGCAGCAGCGAGGTCACAATGGGAAATTCCAAATTGGGATCCGTAATCAGAGAAAGCCATGCTTTACTGACGCACTTACATCGCAAAACAGATCTCACCGGTAATCTCAGAAGAACTTCTCTGATCAATTCGAGAGGTGGAGTCTGAGTGTCATTCTCCATGCTCCTTCGTGTTTCGCTAACAATTGAGAACTTACAATTAGTTAGTTGGGTTTCGGCTTCTTTCTTTCTTACGTTTTCCCTCTTGTTTATTTTTTTTATTTTATTTTAAATGTCATCTTTAAAGTGCTTTGAAAGTCTTCAATTAATGTGATTTGCAGTTTGTTGAACTTTTGTACCGAAATGATTGTAATTTTTTTCAAAATTTACAAAAATAATTACTTTTCAAATATTTTATGAAAATGGATAAGTTTATATTTTTGAATATAATTTTATTATATAAGTAATCGTATTTTAAAATATGATTTTATTTTTTATTTTTTAAATATAAAAGTTGTGCACTTAAATATGATTTTTAATTTTTTTTTAATTTTATTGAAGTAATGCTTCAAAACACAACTTAAACTTTTTTCTATTAAAAAAAATGAAAGTTGTATTTTCATTGATGATTTGATTTTTTTTTTAAAGTTATGATAAGAATAAATCACGATTTTATGTTTTAATTTTTACTATCTCATTGAAATTATTTATAAATTAATAAATAATTACAAGATATATTATTTTAATAAAACTAAATCATAAATAATTAAACTTAATTAATAGTAGTTATAAATAAGTAATTTCATTGAAAGTTAAAATCATAAACTCAATTCAACATGAAAATAAAATAAAATATTATAAGACAAAGGCAAGGAATTTCAACCATTTAATTACCTATATGGGCAGTTACCACAATGATGTCATTCAGTTCTACATAATGAATATTTTTTAGGTTTATTTGGAACCGGTTCATCCATCTCATTATGTATGCGAGTGGTAGTTGGTCTTCTGGCTTGTTCCCGTCACATTGTTGGATTGTGTTCAAAAAATGGACCCATATATTGAGACCAATAATCTTCATTTCCTATGGAATGAAACTGATGTTCATAAACCTTGTAAATATTTGGTAACTTGTATATAGGGTCAACAAACAAATCACACTCTAAATGGCAAGAGGCACATGTTGCAATAACATGTGAACAAGGAAATCTGAGTGCTTGAAATTCCCACACCACCATTCATTCAATTTGATAGTGCAGGTCATTTCTCGTCCATCAAGTCAGGGATTTACTTGCTCTTTTACCTCAAACTCACGTGATTCCCTAGTGTACCTTTCAACGTGATGCATGGTAGCACAATGTTGATTTTCTTGCAACATGACATACACCTCTTCCGAATATGTGTCCTGCCTTTAACATATGAAGTGCATGCATCCCTCTTTCAAGAAACCACAAATTTATTCTTTTAAAATGTTGTTTTCACCAAGGCACTTATAGGTAAGGATTGTGCACCTTTTAAAACAAAATTCATACACTCAGCAAGGTTAGTCGTCATATGACCATATCATTTCCCACCATCATAAGCTTGAGTCTATTTCTCCCTTAGAATATTCTCTAACCATTCTGCTGCTTGTCGAAACTCTTGATTTCATTACAAGCAACTTTTCCTCAAATCTTGGTTGCTTCATCTTATATCCTATGTAAAAAAGAAATAAATAAATAAATTTAAAAGTAATAAAATAAATAATTAAATAAAATAAAAAACAATAAGACGTTTACTCATATTAATGACTTGTTTTTTAGGTCAACGTTACAAATTTTTTTTATTAAAGTTTGATGCAATATGTCGAATACAATACACTGATTTTAAACTTGTTGTGTTCCACCCAAGTTCTTCAGATCGTAATGCTAATAACAAACCTTTTCCTCTATCAGATATAATGCACAAATTTTGTTGAGGTGTGACATTTGTTCGCAAATTCTGAAAAAATCACATCCAAGCTTCCTTTGTCTCACCTTCAACAATTGCAAATGCAAGCGAAAACATGTTTCGATTCCCATCTTGTGCAATGACAGTCAATAAAGTACCTTGATAATTCCTTGTTAAATGATTTTTTCCATTCTCCAAATACCTCTACAAGAGCTTTTTGTTTTGCCATCCATGCCTTTCTATATGTGGCAGTGTAACCATAACGACTTTGCATATATGCAATCAATGATTTCAATGAGATAGAAGGATTTGCATTTACTAACTCATAGACACTATTAGCAATTTCAATTGAATCTAAATTTTGGTGATCTTAAGAAAGCATTGTAGTGGTGCATGTGTGAACACCTTCAATTTTTTTTTTATCTCCCATGTCCTACGGATTTTACTAAATGATGCTCTAATTTGTCATTGACAACCATTTTCATATTGTGTACCCCTACCAACATATCTATCAACCTTAGACTCATGAACAGTATAAGTAAACTCCGTGATCAACATGAAATTTCTTAATTTCACTCAAAGTTGCAGCTTTGGACTCAAATGTTATGCCTTTGAAAATATTGTCATTTCTTCTTTTTTCGTAACGGTTTAAAAATTCTGGTTCTTCCAACAATGGATTGTTAAAGTTACGAAAAAAGGATGAGGAACTATAAGACCCTTTTGCACCATTGTCTGCTTCATGAGGGACTTGATCTTACTCCTCCTCTTCACTAAAGTCACTAACATTATCCCTTATGATTGGTTTTGCGTCAAATGTAGCCATCTGTAAATACAAACAAGAAAATGAATCACAATAAATAAAAAAGAAAACAATAAACATAACATAAATTAAGAAAACATTGTAAGCAAGACGGAACCTCATGTATAATAGATAATCTTGAGGTAAGCGTTAAAATGGTGAAACCACGTCCCGTATTCAATAGCAAATACGAAGATTAAAGTAACTACTTATTTGCAACTAAAGTTGTGCATAGAAGTAACTACTTATTTGCAACTAAAGTTGTGCATAGAAGTACAACTTTTAGATGAATAAAGTAAAGTAAAGTCGTGCATAGAGGTACAACTTCTAAGAAAGTAAAGTCGTCCATAAATGCACAACTTATTTGTAACTAAAGTTGTACATGGAAGTACAACTTATAAGTGAATAAAGTGAAGTTGTGTTTTCAGGTACAACTTCATTGTTTTTATATTAAAAAAATACACTTTTGTCATATAGTGTGGGTTTTTCTTCAATAACACATATCATGCTCTATGTAGTGTCATGCTTTTTTTCTCAAGATTTTCAATTAAAACTTTTAAGAACACTACACTTTCGTCATGTAGTGTGGGTTTATCACGTGAAGTTGTGTTGTGAAGTTGTATTTTCAGGTACAACTTCATTGTTTCTATATTAAAAATATACACTTTCGTCATGTAGTGTGGAGTTTTTCTTCAACAATACATATCATGCTCTGCTCTGTAGTGTCATGCTTTTTTTTTCAAGATTCTCAATTAAAGCTTTTAAAAACACTACACTTTTGTCATGTAGTGTGGGCTTATCACGTGAAGGCCTTTGGTATAATTATGAAACAAAGTAGAATCATGCTAGCTATGAAAAGAGAATCTTACATGCATGTGAAGTTAAATCATGGTGAGTATCATGAAATGAATGAGAATCCTGCATGTGAGAAGTTAAATCATGCTCAAGTGCCAGCAGTGAAGGAGCATGTGAAGTAAAATTATTTTAAGCAGTCATGAAGTGCATAAGGAGAATCTTTCCAGCTACATGTAAAGAAAGATGTAATCTTTTGGCACGTGAAAGATTCACTTTCTATAAACATGAATGCACCACACAAGTATTTTACTCACTTGCTATAAAAGATATTGCTTTTCCAACTTTGGCTTTAAAATATATTGCTTCGTGAAAAGTAAGTATTTTACTAATCATTCTTCTTCTCTCATGCTTATAGCCTTCTTTTTTTTTTTTATTGTACTTCTTTGTTTTTTAATTATTTAAATTATAAGTAATTTGATGAGTACAATTTTATTAATGTGATACTTGTACAGATATGGAAAATTACCAAGCAGGCCCAATAGATCCTTCTTTGTTGTGATTGCAACATAAGCATATTTAAGCCAAAATACACAATGGCAAAGAAAGACTTATTCGCCTAAAGCGCCATGTAATATAGGCATTTAAAAATTTAGAGTTGTTAGATCCTCATGTAAGACACTTAATTAATGAGGTTAGTTTTGGTCACATGTTGGCCATTGGTAAAATTGATATTAATCATCATTTTATTACAGCCTTAGTGGAACGATGGAGAGTCAAAACTCATACATTTCATTTTCCATATGGGGAAGATGTGACTTTGCAACTTGGCCTCAGAATTGATGGAGAGCCTGTAACTGTATTAGTAGTGGTGATTTGGTTAATGTCTGTGGAACTTTATTAGGCGTCATTCCATCGAAAGGATGTGTAACAAGGAATCGGATAAAATTATCATGGCTTAACAGTGTATTCCAAGAACTTCCTATTACTACAGATGAACTTGTAATTGTCCAACATGCACGGGCTCATATAATGATGTTAATAGGAGGATTTTTTATGTTAGATACATCAACATCAAAAGTTCATTTGATGTATCTATTATTATTGTAAAACTTAACATGTGCCAAATATCATAGTTGGGGTTCAACGGTTTTGGCTTCACTCTATCGAGCTTTGGACCATGGGATTGAATATAAGCAAGAAAGTATTAAAGGATGCATGTTGCTCCTCCAATCATGGGCGTGGGACCGAATTACATGCATTTCTCCAAGCATATAAGAATACCCAGATGAAGAGATTCAATAGGGAATAGGATTTCCTCTTGCACGTAGGTATGCCAAATTATATTATTATTAATAATGTTTTTTAACATTTTATATCATTAATATTACAAATATTTTGTTTTCATGCAAGGTGGACTTGTCCCATGAAAAAAACTACCACCCCCACGTATGCAGTACGTCTTATACGTCATACATTTGATCGGTCACAACAAAAGGAGGTTAAGATTTTTATAAAATTATAATAAAGTTGATATTCTTAAAAAATTATTATGTTACACTAATAAAATTTGTTTTACAATTTTTATGGACTTTATCGTAAAGTTTCAATAAGGCGATTAATAAATGTTCATGTATCTCCCACTCATGCAAGAGTACCTCTCACATGTTTTGCAACTGTCGAGTGGCATCCAACAGACCAAGTCATGAGGCAATTTGGTCTACAACAAACGATTCTACAAGACCCGACAAATTTAGATAAACTCCACAAAGAAGATATGAAAGGAAGAACAGACAGATTTGGCCTGAATATCACCAAACATGGATTGCTAAGTGGAATGATCGTCAAAGCTGTATAATTCAAGGTCAACAACAACATGGATATTTGCATGAAAATTCAAAATACATGCAATGGTATATACCAAAAACTATACGATATATATCATGTTTAGAGTCACCATCTAATGAGGAAGCAAGTATACATTATGATAATTACATAACAAAAATTACGTGTAAAAATTATATTTAATTATTCATCTTTTCTTTCACAAGCACAATTTCTCAGAACACACACAAAGTACTCATCAATCAGCGAGTTTTTCCGGATATATGCCCCAACATCAACCATCTATTAGGCAATCCGGTTATCAATCGGTGAACTTTTATGAATACATGACCCATCATGATCAACAGACTTTCCAACCACAGGGATTCTCAGCATACACCCCTCAATACTCATTTCATCAAGTTCATTCTATTTCTGATATTTTTCCTAGACATTCAAATATGTTTGCCATATATTCTTCCACACTACCGTCTACATACAATCCATCATCATCAATGAATTGTTATTGTCCCACAATGCCTACTCAAATTAGGGACATGTTTGATGTTAATGACAAAGAAGATAAAGATGAAGATGAAGATAATAATAATAATGATAGTGGTGGTCAGAACATTCATCATGCAATCGTGTCCTCTTTACCTCAACAAATGAATATACGTGGTGATACTACAATGAGGATACTACAATCGACTCAACATGGTCGTAGATTAAGAGGAGGGCAACAGGAACCAACTCAACAACCACAAGAAAGACCACGTCGACATTGAAGAAGACTTGTATGTGGGACATCCTCCCACAAATAATCCCTTATTATTATGAATATTGTAAAATATTGTGTAATATTGTAATATATAAAAAATCATCCACGCATGTACGATTTTAATTTTTTTTTCTTTTGTAAAAATGTAAAATATTGTATAATATTGTAATATATAAAAAAAATCGTGCATGCATGTACAAATTTAATTTTTTATTTTGTAAAAAATTAAAGTTGTCTTTTAAAGCACAACTTCAATAATTAAAAAAAGAAAAACTTGAAAAATTGAAATTGTTTAAATGTACGACTTCCATAATTTTTTTTTCCAAACAAATGTCGTATTTCAAAACACAACTGCTTACGTATAAAGGCTCTGTTTGGCCCAACTTTTTTTTAACTTATAAGTTACTTTTAAGTAAAAGTTAAAAATAAGAACTTAAAAAAATAAGTAAAAAGTTGTTTGTTAATTTTATTTTATTTTTTAACTTAAAAGCTCCTTAAATTTAAAATATAATCAGAGGTTTTGGGTTCGACTCCCCGCGCTCACAAAAATTAATAAACTAATCATTAATATTTTCTGATAAAAAAATATTAATTATTCTAAAAATTGGCCTTGCTGGGATTCGAAGAGACATGAAAATAAACTCCCCATAAGTAGCTTTGAGTGACTTATTATAAAATTCCTTATTTTTAATTTTCCTTCATTAAAAATAAGTAACTTTTATTTATGGAATTTTTACAAATTGGTGTTTGACCCAACTTTTACTTAAAAGTTACTTATAAGTTAAAAATAAGTCGGGCCAAACGATACCAAAGTGGTATTCAAAAGCACGACTTGCCCATTTTCGTAAGATATTTGAAAAGTATCCATTTCAGTAATTTTTGAAAAAAATTGCATCATTTTGATACAAAAGCCCAATTTGTTGATTCTAACCTCTTCTTACTGTTTGGAAAAGAAAAAAGAAATATTAAATTTTGATGATTTGTTTGAGAAGAGAAATATGAAAGAGGGAAGTTATTTTTGTAAGCTCTACCATAAACTAAGCACACAATGTTCTTCATATTTTATCTTTTTTTCCTTATCCTGTCAATTTATTATAGCATACCCAATGCTCTTCACCATGCTCAGTCTCTCTTTGCAACAAATTGCCCAAACTCAAACTTTTTTTTACTAAAACGAATTTTTTATCTGATGCAACCAGTCAAATTGGAGAGATGGTTGGAGGCTTGCTCAATTGTTGGAGAAAATTTCAAATCCATTTACAAGGTCTTGGAGACCCATTGAAGAATAAGGTACAGAATTCAGGTATGTTTCAAGCAAAACAAGGATGAATCATCCATTTGTTCTTGTTTGTGTTAGCTTTGGCCTAACCCTTTGACTTGTACAATGTGATCAATTAGTTGGGACATGTTGCGGTAAGACGAGCCACCTTGTTCTATTGCCTTCCTTGCCATATCCGCATACTTTCTAGCCATTTCCCTTATCTCTTCTTTTTCTTGGCCTTCACCCATTACCTTCTCAATAGAATCCTTAACATTTTCTCTGCTCACCTGAACCCGGGACTTATCCTCTTCTCCCAAGTGAACAACAGATTCAGCTCCCACACTCACCCCAATCTTCACCACTTGTACAACAAGTTTCTCATTGAAGAACTGCTCAGCAAACAGAGGAAAAGTTATCAATGGCACACCAGCACAAATCCCTTCAAGTATGGAATTCCATCCACAATGTGTCATGAATGCTCCTATTGCTCTATGTGATAAGATCAACACTTGTGGCGCCCAACCCTTGATCAAAAGCCCTCTCCCTTTCACCCTCTCTTCAAAACCATCTTCCAACAGCCACTTCTCCATCTTTTCTCTTCCATATGCACCTCTAAGCACCCAAATGAATGGCTTTTTTGTTGCTTCCAATCCTAACCCAAGCTCTATCAACTGCTCTGGTGTTGCACGGTTTAGGCTACCAAGGCAGACATAAATCACGGACCTCAGAGGCCATGAATCAAGCCACTTCACATACTCCCTCTCAATATCACTTGAGTTTCTGTTACTTCTCATAGCCTTGTCCGTGTCATCCTTATTGGACAGTGACACAGGTCCAACACACCATACCTTATTGCCTGTAAATCTTTGACACTCTTTAACATATTTTGCTTCCAACTCTTCAAAACTGTTAACCACTATCCCATATGCTTTTTCTGCAGCTTCCATTACCTTCTCACGGTAAGCATTCAACTTGAGGTCTGAGCCAGGATTGAATAACCCGGGGAGTTGAGATTTTCGCAATTCAATTCTGTGGGGCATTCCGGGGACAAGAAATTTCTCCCCACCAGACACAGCTTCATAGACCTTATCCTTTTGCAAATTGTGGTTGGATAGCAGAAAGAAACAGTTAGTCCCGTCAAATATTATTCTTGGGACATTCAACTTGTTAGCAACATCAGCCACACACATGATATATTTGTCAGCAATTATGCAGCTTGGGAAGGGTCTTTGCTTTTCAAGTAGCTCTTGTAGTGGCAGCTGCAAAAAGTCCAAAGCCATGTTGAAGTTGTTTATGAGATCCATTGAAGGAAGAGTGTCTAGGCTCTCACATCCCTCTGGTAGTCCAGCCTCGGCGCATGGAAATTGAACATGTAGAATTTGGATGGGTGAGCCAGATTGAATCTCTCTGTCTATGCTAGCTTGGAATTGGATGGAATTGAGGGGTGTGGTCACTATGCTCACTTTCACTTTGTGTCGTGCCAACAATTTGGCCATGTCTACCATGGGTAGAAGATGACCTGGGGCCATTAAGGGGATCAAAACAAAGTGGAGCTGGCTAAGGGCCGTTGAATCCATTGCAGGTTTCTGAGTCCTGGGCAGTGATAAGGAAATTCATGTTAATTGTTTAATACATTAATCAAATCCACAATATATGCAAAAGCTTAATCATATCTGTACTTAACTTCGTGTTTTCAGAAAGTATAATAAAATTGTGTCGATCAGTATAATTAACATTTTGGTTCTCCCATGTAAGTAATTACCGGGTGAAAATCTCTGTATACTCAAAGATAAATAAATACAGCATGTATAAAAGGGAGTACCTCTCAGTTTTGATCTGACATGTTGAATGTGCTAGTCTCGAGGTTTACTTACAAGTAAGTAGTAATATCTAACATGTGAATATAAGAGACTTAATTGTTGTAGGGTAACTCTGATTTCATACACATATAGCCGAGCTGAGAAAAATGCATGGTTCAGACATGAAAAGTTAGTTCCTTTAAGCAAGTTTAGAGTAAAAGATCGCAAGCATATAATGAAATCTTTATATAGCTTGAACTGATATCAGACCTAGATGTAAAAGGATTAATTGAACATAGTGCAAGGCACTAAGATAAGATCGATATGGACCTAAAAAGTTCCCACTCGTGTGACATACACAAACAGAACATAAGCAGCAACCATATATAGAATTTACTATAACAAATTTGAGGAGAGAAATTAACCCATATATGGCGAATCTGCAAAGTCAACGGAACTGAGAAATGAAATGAAGATATAAAAATTAACCTCAAGGACTCCCTGTAGTTCTGGATCTGTGAGTCACAAAGCTCGTGTGTCTTCTTCGTGAAGAAGGTGACTTACCTTGCGGTGGTGTTCTGATTCAACAAGTAGAAAGAATTAAAAACAAATTAAAATAGTGAATTATATAGTTATTATTATTAGTTACATGGAGACACACGGCATATATATATTTTGATAATTAAAATATAAATTGATAATTAGCACTTATATATTCATCTTAAATCAGGTTAAATTTTATAATTTTCATAGATAATAAATAAGTCTTAAAAAAATTAAGAAATTAAGAAAAACCATCGTATTAAAGAGTTTAAAAAAAATACTATGAGAAACTATTATGGAAAAGAAAAATTCAAAAATCCAACGGAAGAAAATCTCAGACTGAACATATAAGAAAAAATAATAATTGATAAACATATAAGAAAAAAAATACTAATAAAAAAAATTTAGAAGAAAAATAAAGTTTTGAGTTTAGATTTATTTAATTTTTTTTTTAGTAGTAGATTATATCTCTAGTTTTATATATAAAATTAATAATAAATATTTTTATTAAATTTATTATTTATTAAAAAATATTTATAAAATATAAAAATAAAAATAATTATGTAAAAAAAATAAATTTGGCCCCTCCTATGTTTCCTGGAATTGTTACTGAAATCAGTGACCTAATCAAGAATATGAATGGACATGAATTTGTAAGACGATAAACGTGAACAAAAGAGTTAGGTGAAAGAGGTTTATTCATGTATGTTAACTTTCAATTTTTAAAATCATTTTTTTACAATTTAATCTTTAGGTTGTTTTTCTAAAAAAAATTAAAAAGAAAAGAGAGGTATGTTCAAACCATGTGTCCAACCAAATGAATCGTGTACCTTAAAAAAAAAATCTGGACACAACAAAAACGCATCAGACAGTATGTCCATCGTATGTAGGTGTCAGATATCACGACACAGACTGACACAGGCAGGACGGATCCAGGAATCTGAGTAGGGAGGGGCTAGAATTTTTTTTACAAAAAATTGACAATAATTTTTTTAAAAAAAAATATTTAATATAAAATTTATTTAAAAAATTAAAAAAATGGATATAAAATTTTACAATTTTTTTAAAAATTGAAAATAAAATCTACAATCATGTGATGTAAGAGTAAAATAGTATAGTAAAATTTATAAGATTTTAAAAAATTATAGATAAAAAGTGTCAAATTAATTTATTAAAAGTAAAACTTACCAAAAATAAATAAAAATATAATGAAACCAAATATGTATTAGGTATAAAATTAAGATATCATCTACTAATAAAAAAATTATTAATTTAAAAATTTATTTTTTTAATAATTTTTTTTTAATATTTATTTTATTTTTTATATATATATAAAGAAAAAAAAAAGGGGGAAGGGGGAGGGGGGGGCTGAAGCCCCTGCTTGCCCCCCCTAAAATCCGTCACTGGACACAGGCATGTTTAAACTTCCTGTAATAACTACAAAGTATGCAATTAAACTACGTGTTGTTCAACAATTAAATACTTCAGATAACTTGGTTTCCTCATAGAATCATCAGAACTTGAGAACTGCTACGTGTGATATGAAATGTGATCGTGTATCACACTATGCCAGAAATATAAATGCAATTTCTATGACTCTACTTTCGTTGAAGTCTGACACAGTGACACTACTAGAAGACCACAATGCCTTTTTATACTTTGCATGCAGGATTCAGATCCTCTGGACTCAAGTTTAGTTTTTAAACTGCTCTGAACACAATTTTTATAGATTGAAAGTGGCATCATGTAACTAAATATTCTTGCATATTTCTTGGCCTGTAACAATTATGGGCTTATTGTAAATGTTAGAATATTAATTAGACATTGTCTTAAGAATTCAGCAGTTAACAGTGATATTGTTAAATGTCACGGAAAATCCTAATTATTTTAAACAGAACATTAGTTGTTTTTCTTATACAATTTTTCACTCAGATTGCCTTTGATTAAGGTAGCTTTTGAGTAATCAACACATCAAGTATTTTATCTAAGCAGGATAAATTGAATTCACCACCACCAAACCTCATCTTTCCATACAAGGATGTGGGAGAGTAGAAAATAGATGAAATCATGATTTTTTACATACCAAACATTATGCATAGAACGTTTCCTTTCCCATATTGGTAGGTGAATAAGAATGCAATGGTGAAAGGGATTGAAGAACAATGCATACTCTAATTTTTCTTCTGTTGGTCATCTTCACTTGTTCCCCCCAATGACATCAGGAACGACAGTTGACTCTCTCTATACATGGCAGACTGTTGATCTGGATCGGCACAGTAGTAATGTTTATCTGCAGTAGCAGCAACACAGGAGAAATGTTCAAGTAACTTTCCTTTGTCATTAAGCTTCTCTAGTCTTCCTTTACTATTTGATCCCAAAATTCCTCCATCTTTAGTAATGCATATGGGGGAGAAGCCATAAATAGGGATTACAAAAGATTTAGTCCAAGATGAATGCACTTTATATTCTTTCATCACCCATATCTCAGTAGTTGTCCTGTCTAGAACCGAGCAACACACACCGATACATCCTCCTACTACCCTTAAACTGAACATTTTATACTTTTTCTTAGTTAAATGGTCAGACAGAGGAATCTCTGATAAACTCCTTTGTATCAGATCGAAGGCAATAATCACAGGAATCCTATCCTTAGAGAAAACCAACCAATGAAGAGCCTCATTAAATAGTGACCCGATTCTTGAGTAGCAGCTATTCATAATATATGGAACATCAATATCAATCGTGTCTTTGTTCCTGGAATTAGTTTTTAATGAGAAAACATGGATATAATTTTCGCAATAAAATCGGATCATAATTAGCAAATAGTCATCTGTTGATGTGTCATACCCAAAACCATATAGAAATCGACTAATCCACCAATCTTCAAGGCGTAGTAACAGTTTACGGGCTCTTGTCAACGGATTCCATATAAGAACATCATGACTAATCTCGTAATATAAGAGTATAAACCCTCTGCATGAACCAAAAATCTTAACTTTGAGCAAACCATCATACATGCGTGGGCGTGATTGAAGAGGGGGTAACCAATGCAGCGCAGCAGAAGACGTGTCAAGTGGTGCCTCTGTGTCAACGGATTGAAGTAGAAGAGAACAATCTTTTGATCTGAGAATGAGTCGATGGGAGGGTGCAGCAGCTAGATCATAATGGGAATTGCCAAACTGGGGATCGGAGATGACAGAAAGCCATGACTTACACACACACTTGCAACGCGAAACAGATCTCACCGGCAATCTTAAAAGAATTTCTCTTATCAACTCCGGAGGAAGAGTGCGGTTTTCCATGATAGTTGTCCACTTTTGATGCTCCTATTATACCACATCAATTTCAACAATATTAGAAATCACAAACAAAAGCAAAATGCTAATAACATACTTATACTCTTTATCCCTCTTACTAACGCACTTTTTCTATTAGCTGAAACTTATTAGAAATAACAAAACAAAAAAAAGTGAGTCTCACTTCATATCAGATGAACTCCATTAAAAAAATTTATAGTTTTAATGAAAGAAAGTTTTATGCAAACATCATTGACTTGAATCTTTCTCCATGTCAATTAGTGTCTTGCTAACATTTTTCACACAAGATTATACGAGTCTCACTTGTTGTCTATTTAGTGGATCTCAGTTCTGAATCAAGAAGAATTCAACAAGTGGGTGCAACAGCCAAGTCAAAATGAGATTTTGCAAAGATGGGAATGGAAATGGGGGAGAGTCATGCTTTACTTACACATTTGAAACGGCAGAAAGGTTTGACTGGCAACCTCAATAAAATTTCTACTATCAACTCATGACAGAAAATGGGGTTAATTTTCTTTTTACTTTGAGTAGCACATAGAAAGAAAGTGAATGCAATTTATAAAATAACTATTTAGCTTTTGAGAAATAGTAAGGGATAATTAGCCTGTCTTTTCGTGTAAGAAGCTAACACTGCTAGTTTGTGAAATCATATTTTGGATAGTAACAAAAAGGCAATTTCATGAGTTATGCCTTTTGGTTGTTTGGTATGGGTGGTTTTGGATTTACACTTACCTTTCTTAGAATTTAATCTATTGTAAGGTTCGTTCTACGTTTATTTTAAAAGGCGAGCATACTGATTATGACTTATGCGCGTGTCTATTAAAAAGAATTAAACTAGAAGCATTAATTTAAAGTGCATATATACTATTCAAATAAAAAATCATAAAGGTTAAGAATTAATATTAGCAAACTAAAATTTGATAATATATAAATAACAACGACCAAATGTTTTCTCATTAAGTCGGGTACATGATCAAACGATATCATAAAGTTTGACTACGAAACATGTTTATAGAAATCAATAATATCTAAATACTTTTCAATATATATTTTTACCCCTAACAATAGAATTACTCTCCATCTAATTTACTCTTCACACAAGTTTTTCCTGCACATCCTAAACCACTTAAGTAACATTAGCCAACTTTCTCTCTAATACATTCATTCCTAGTCTCACTGTCTATTGTGTTTTTCAGCCAACACTTGCTTTCATACAACATTGCAAAAGTCTTATTTATTAGCTACCAGGTGATTAAGATCAACAACATCTCAGTATCCTTAAGCCAAAAGAGACACAGCACATTAACTTACAAAAACCAGTAACTGTTTTTACCAACTCTTACTCTGAAACAAAATAAAATTGTAAGGTTCGTTGAGGGTCCAACATTACTGAAATCATCACCAAAACAGACACTACAAAATGCAAACATAATAGCATAAAGGGGAAAAAAGGATAAAGGAACTAAATAGCAACTACTAATAAAACCAACTAGCTAGAAATGCCCACTCCTACTCTGAATTCTGAAACATAGTTAAATTATAAAGACTGTTGATACTCCAACTACTGAAATCATATATATGTCATTCTCTTCCAAGTGCCAATGCTATACTTTCTGCTAGCGGTGTTACCGTTTGTAGGAAAGTTACATTCTTACATATTTCATGGCCTGCAGGAAACATGAGCAAACATTTGAATATCAATAGGGAATTCACCAAGAATTTAGCAGTAAAAACAGTGATATTGTAAAATCTCATGGAAAAACCTAATTGTTTTTCTTATATAATTTCCCACTCAAATTACCTTTGATTATTGTTGTTTCTAACTCTAAGTAACCAAGGCATCAAATATTGTATTTAGGCAAGGTAAATTGAATCCACCACCACCAAATCACATGTATCATTTAATATAAAAAAAAAATAGAAGAAAAAAAAGAATATTATTAGCAAGGAATTAAATTGGAGAACAAATTCATACCTTAATTTTGTTTTTTGTCTGTTACTTCTTTACGGATCATCACCATCTTCACTTGTTTCCTCATCATCATCATCTTCACTTGTTTCATCTTCTCCTGTTTTCTGAATGACACTGGGGAGTGACAATAGATTCTCTATATACATGGCAGACTGTAGATTGGCTTTGTAAAACACCTTAAGACTTTGACCATAGTTAAGGTATTCAAGTACCTCTTCTTTGTCGTCACGTTTCTCTAATCTTCCTTGCCGAAAGTAGGGATGACAATGGACTTGGTCCACTATGAGTGCACTTTATATTTTTTCATCACCCATATCTGAACACACACAGAGGCACCCTCCCAATACCCTCAAGCTATAAACATCATATATTTTTCTAAACTGAGGAATCCTATGAAACAGGGATCTCTGAAAAAGTCCTCTGATTGAGATCAAAGGCGATGATTACGCAAACATTCCTCTCAGTTGAGAAAAACAACCAATGAAGAGCCCCATGGAGGAGTGACCCAGAGTTGAATCTATGACCCCCACTCATGAGAGGAGATTGAGCAGCATCAAAGTAGACTTTGTTCCAAGAATGAGTCTTGAAGGAGAAAATACAAGCTTCATATTTGAGATGTTCAACGAGAACCAGCAAGTAGTCATCTGTTGATGCGTCATACCCAAAACCATGCGGAGTTTGACTGTTTATCGTAAAACTAACGTCAGATACTCGTTTGTGGACACGAGTGAAAGGATTCTGGAGAACAAAATCTCTGGTTTGCTCGTAGTATAAAAGCACATGCCCTCTGCATGAACCCAAAATCGCAAGTTTATGTTTCTCTTGTTAGAGATTAAGGGAGTTGGATTAGAACTTTAGATAACTATTTTAAAATGAAAAAATCCTATAGATTTAAAAAGATTATATAGGAATGTAATGAATTTTTAAGATTTTTTTTTAAAAGACTTGTATAATTAGTAGATAAAAAAAATTAATGACAAAAAATCAATTAATGTCTAGAATGCACTCTTTTGTTTGAGCACTGGTAAATGGTAATGGTGTGGATTCATCATATTCTACCTCATTGTTATCAATCATGCAGCTAAGTAAATCGTGACAGAGAGCAAAAATGAACCAGTCCCCAGGTGATCAAGATCAACAAAATCCCTGTACTTAACAGCACATTAACTATAGTAACCAGTAACAGCTTTTACCATTAAAAGTCACCTAAATACTGTGAAATAATCAAATAAATAGGGTCTGAATTTGAAAACAATATGAAAGAGCATAAGAATTGCGACAAACTGAAAAACACAATAACATTAACAGAGAAAAAGATAAAAGCAAAAAAATAATATAATGCCAACTAGGATTTGCTAACTCCTACTCTGACAAATTTTATCAACACTGGATCAGGATGTGTGAACAAGGCTAAACCAACCAACCGAGTGCAAGATCGGTGAATATCACAACTTGATTTGTTACAAACCATTCACCTTAACCCCTTGTGTTAGACCCCAGGACATTAAGATCAACCACATCTCCACAAATTCAAGTCACAAAGAGCAACAGCACATTAATTTAAAAAAACCAGTATCTGTTTTTACCAACAACAAAAAAAGTCACCTAAAGAGTATGAAATAATCAAATAATTATGGTTTGAATCAGAAAACAATGTAAAAGAGCGTTAGAGAAACGAAAAGTTATAAAATATAATGAGATTATAAAGGCACTAAATAGTATGACACCGATTAGGATTTGCTAAGTCCAACTTTGAAACAGTTAACTTATAAAATTTGTTCATACTCCAACTTTACTTAAATAACCATTAAAACTGACACTAGTTCTTACATTAACAATAGATAACTTAATATCATATATGTATGCCATTCTCTTCCAAGTGCTATGCTTTCCACTAGTAGCTTTCACCATTTGTAGGAAAGTGACTCTAAAATACAGTCTACATTCTTGCATATTTCTTGACCTGCAGGAAACACAGACTTGTTGTGAATGATAGATATGATTGCGACATTCTCCAAAATTTAGCAGTAAAACAGTGATATGGTAAAATCTCATGGGAAATCCTAATTGATTTACTCTAAACAACAGTTGTTTCTCTTGTATAATTTTCCACTCAAATTGCCTTTGGTGACTGTGGCTTCCGACTAAGGAAGACATCAAATATTTTATCTAAGTAAACTGAATCCACCACGACCATACCTCATCTATCCATGCAATCTCACGCATCATTTAATATAACTAATATCGAAAGAAGTATCATTAGCAAGGCAATTTGAATCCAGCACCACCAAACCTCATCTTTCCATACAATCTCATGTACCATTTAATTTTAAAAATATAGAAAAAAAAATAGGTAAATTGAATCCAGCAAGCACCACCAAACCTCACCTTTCCACAATTCCATGCAATGTCCTGTATCATTTAGTTAGTTTCAAAAAATATAAAAAGATGCATTATTAGCAAGGATGATGAGGGCAGAAAATAGGTTAAAGCATGATTTTTCATACACATACCACACATTCTGTAAATAATAATGTTAATGCAGCATACATGAATCGGAATATAATGGTGAAAACAATTGAAGAACAATGCATGCCCCGATTTTTGTTGTTGTCTATTACTGTTGGTCCTCTCCCCTTGTTCCCACCAATGACACTGGGATTGGCAGTAGACTCTCTGTATACATAGCAGACTGCAGATTGGCACACCCTTGACCTTCGCCTATGAAATGCTGGAGCAGCTCTCCTTTGTCATCACGTTTCTCTAATCTTACAGTTCCAGTGCCATTTGATCCAAAAATTCCACCATCTTTAGTAATGCATAGTGGAGAAACGGGATTAGAAGTAGGGATAACAATAGCCTTAGTCCAAGATGAATGCACTTTATATTCTTCCATCACCCATATCTCCGTCGTCTTTTCACAGGCTCGGACTGTGCAACACACACCGAAACGTCCTCCCATTACCCTCAGACCATTAATGTTATATTTTCCCAGATTACAGTGATCAAAGAGACGAATCTCCGTTAAAGTCCTTTGTGTCAGATCAAAGGCAATAATGAGAGGAGCATATTCTTCAACATAGATAAGAAGACCATGATTTGTAACAATACGGTGAACGAAAACCAACCAATGAAGAGCCCCGTTGAAGAGTGTCCCAGCTTGGAAATCACTTTCATGAGTCTTATACGGAACACTAACACCGCCAACTCTGTTCCAGGAATTGGTTTTGAAGGAGAAAATTTGAGCATATGCATTCAACTTAATCAGAGTTAGCAAGTAGTCATCGGTTGATGCGTCATAGCCAAAACCATATAGATATCCATTGACTAAGTCATATTTGTCAGAGTATGGGAATCGTTTGTGGACACCAACCGATGGATTCCACAGAATGAGTTCATTGCTTTTCCGGTAGTTTAAAAGTACGAGGCCTCTGCATGAGCCCAAAATCCAATGTTTATTATGCAACTCAACGTAATATTGACGAAAAACTGGAGAAGACATAGATGCGTGATCGGCATGTGGGGGTGATGGAGGGGGGAGAGGTAATTGCACAGCAGAAAAATCCATACCAATGGAATGAACAACGGAGGAGAATTCATCATTTGATCTGAGAAGGATTCGATGAGAGTCTGATGAGGTAGCACCTAGGTCATGATGGGAAGTGCCAAATTTGGGATCCGAAATCAGAGACAGCCATGATTTACAGACACGCTTGGAACGCGTAACAGATCTCACCGGCAATTTCAGGAGAATTTGCTCTATCAATTCGATAGGGATAGTCGGAGCGTGGTTGTTCATGGTCCTTCCACGCTACGAAAGAAAAGGATTGGAAACCCTAATAGTAATTGGATTCGATTGTTCGGAATGACGATGGAGCCTAAGATGCTGAGAGTGAGAGTGAGAGTGAAAGCCTCATCATGGCATCATATGATGGAAAACAAATCTGAGAGAGCGAGTGAGAGTGAGACTGTGACTGAGAAATTAGATGATGTGAATTTAGACTAGGACAGTAGCGTTGGACTTTGTAAAATGTGAGTTTTTTTTTTTTTTTCAATCATTTGAATATTGAATATTGAATATTGAATTTTCGTTTATTATTAAAAAAAAGTAATTTATATTATAATTAAAAAAATTAATATTGGTAACATTCATTTTAATTAATTCAGTTTCAATTAAAAAAGATAGTAGGAATTATACTTAATTCAACTAAAATTAAAAAGGATAAATTATATCGTAATTAATTAATTTCAATTCAAAAGAGGACCGGAGAAACTGTAATACTCAGTATCTTAAGCACTAAACAGTTAATATGCTAAAAATTCTTAAGCTAACATAATGTTGCAAAGATTCTATATCTTATTCAATAATTTTCTTACTGAAAAAGAATACATAGCACCTAAACAAATCAATGTGCACTGTGAGATTGGGTCCTATGATCATGCTCGCTCGCAATTTATTTGATGAAACTCGAGTAAGAATCATAAATGTCTGGAATTGGATTGTGGGTTGCATACGATCGGTTCAATTCATATATCTGCTTAGGCTTGTATTGTTTCCAAACTAACAGTCTGCCATCTCCGGATGGGTAAGGGGATTTCATGCTCATATTTATGTTATGACAACTCTGCTGTATATGCTATGTTTGGCAGTATATCATATTCAAATTCTGTGTGGTTACTTTTACATGCCTACCAAAACCTGTCTCTTGGAGCCTTATGCTTGCATGTTATGCAAAGAATGAAATGTCTATGAAAGCACTGGAACTGTTTCAGCTTATGATGCTAGTTGAATCTATACTTAGAACCCTTATTACAATGAATGGAAGATGTGGTGAGATTTCAATGGGACCAAAATTGTTTGTTATTTGAAACTTCACTTATATCAAGAAGACCAAAAATTAAAAGAAGAAAAAAAAAGTTTGCTAACTGTTACAATATACCAATAAATTATGGAACTATCACATTCTATCTCACGATAATCAATCATACAGGTAAAAAAATTCCTGCAGAGGGAAAAACTGAATGGAAATATTAGCTAATTCATAAGCTCTATTTTATAGGAAATCAAAGTATCTCTGGAGATAACTATAAGGTATGACAAAAACCTTATCAACTGCATGCAAGATCAATACATAACTTAATTGGTTACAACCCTTTCACCATACCCCTTCTATTAGCTACCGGGTGATCAAGATCAACAAAATCTCCATAACATCAAGTCAAAAAAGCAACAACACATTAACTTGTAATAACCGGTAACTGTTTTTGCCCAAAAAAAAAAGCCACCTAAGTAGTATGAAATAATCAAATATGTAGGTTTTAATATGAAAACTATGTAAAAGGGTGTAATAGAAACAACACGCTGGAAAACATAATAACATTAAGAGAGAAAAAGATAAAGGCACTAAATAGCATGAATAACGCCAACTAGAATTTACCAACTCTACTTTGAAACATAATTAAATTACAAAATCTGTTGATACTCCAACTTCAGAGAAATCACCATTAAAACTGAAACTGGTTCTGCACTAACACTAGATAATTTAATATCATATATATGTTATTCTCTTCTAAGTGTTATGCTTTCTGCTAGCAGTGTCACCATTTGTACGAAAGTGACATCAAGGTAATAGATTTTTTAAATAAATCCTGGCAAGACATAAGAAATAGCCAAACCAGATAGAAGATACAAATAAGTCAAAACATATACTACAGCGGTAACAAGCCCACCCGCTGCTATACAATTTCAGCTCAGATATGTAAAGAGTCAGCAGCCCTCCTTAGACTAGCATACTAATGTTCTCATTCCCTTCCACCCGTTACCAACCGAGTAGCTGCATGGTACCAATTTTAACCATCCAAATTCATCAATCAAGAGGCAGACAGTTTACCCATTCAGAAAACGTGTAAGTGAATCCACCAATTCTCGCATGCATCCATGACCAAGTAATAGTATATATTCTTGCATATTTCGTGGCCTGCAGAAAACATAAGCTTAATGTAAATGATAGAATATTAGACATTCTCCAAAATTTTAGCAGTAAAACGGTGATATGGTAAAATCTCATGGGAAATCCTAATTGTTTTACTCTAAACAATAGTTGTTTCTCTTGTATTATTTTCCAATCAAATTGCCTTTGATTACTGTAGCTTTTGAATAAGTAAGACGTCAAATATTTTATCTAGGCAAGCTAAATTCAATCCACCACCACCAGACCTCATCTTTCCATGCAATTTCATATATCATTTAATTTAAAAAATATAAAAGTTGTATTACCAATGCAAATTGAATCCATCACCACTAGACCTCATATTTCCATGCAATGTCATGTATCATTTAAATGCAAAAATATAAAAAGAAGTACTATTAGCAACAATGGGGAGAGTAAAAAATAGGTGAAAGAATGATTTTCACATACCATACACTCTGCATATAACTTTTCATTTCCCATAATGCAAGATGAATATGAAAATAATGGTGAAAAGGATCTGAGAACAACGCATACCTTGACTTTTCTGGTCAATTATGGTTTGTCGCTCTTCAGTCTTCACTTGCTTCCCCCAATGATACTCGGGAGCTACAATAGACTGTCTCTGTACATAGCCAACTGTAGATTGGCGTAGACCCTTGACCTCCATATATGCTATGCTCAAGCAGCTCTCCTTTGTCATTAAGTTTCTCTAATCTTAAACGAATATTTGATCCAAAAATTAAACCATCTTTGGTGATGCATATCAGGGAAAAGCCACAGGTAGGGATAGAAACGGACTTTGTCCAAAATGACTGCACTTTATATTCTTTCATCATCCATATCTCAGCATTTTCACAGCCTCGACCGAGTAGCACACACAGAGACATCCTCCTATTACCCTCAAACTATAAAGTTCATATTTTTCCATAGGTAAATGATCAAAGAGAGGAATCTCTGATAAGCTCCGTTGTATCAGATCAAAGGCAATAATCACATGAACCTTTCTATCTTCAGAGAAAACCAACTAATGAAGAGCCTCGCTCAAGAGCGTGCTGGCTCTAAATTTATAGTGGTGATCCTTATATGAAACATGCATTTCCATAAATGGAAGCCAAACTTCAGTTTTAAAGAAGAAAGAACTAATTTCACCTTTGACTATGAGCTTGTCATCAACATCATCATTTTCAGAGTCGTAGTTATCAGACATATCATACAACGCAACAAGAATTATCAAGTAGTCATCTGTTGATACGTCATACCCAAAACCATACAGAAATCGAGGGGTTATATGATATGCAAATAATGGGAATCGTTTGTGAGCACCTATTGATGGATTCCATAGAATGAGATCAGTGCTTCTCTCGTAGTATAAAGCTATGAAGCCTCTACACGAACGCAAAATCTCATGGTTATTGTGGTAATCAGCATAATAATAGTCACATTTGCCAGGTTGCAGGGGTGATGTAGGAGGGAGAAGGAAAATCACAGCATCGGAAATTTTGTTAAGTGGTGAGTGGTGACTCTATATCTACTGATTGAACGAACATAAAATTCATTTGACCTGAGAAGGAGTCTATGAGAGGGTGCAGCAGCTAGGTCATAATGGGAAATGCTAAATTGGGAATCGGAAATGAGGGAAAGCCATGACTTACAAACACATATGAAACGCAAAACAGATCTCACCGGCAATCTCAGCAGAATTTCCCTGATCAACTCCAGAGGGAGAGTGTGGTTCTTCATGCTCCTTCCCGCTATTCGAGTTTACAGAATAAGTTTGGCAGGGTATCATTTGCAAATCCTGTATTTTGTACAATGCCTATCAAGAACTCTGTCTCTTGGGAGTAGTAATATGATACATGCAAATAAGGAAATGCATATGAAAGCAAAGGAACTGTTTTAACTAACTTCAGTTATAATGGTTAGGGTGCTTGGCCTTGCTGCATTGCAACAGGGGAAGTTGATTCATAGCTATATCCTTAGAAGGGATCTTGATTTTATACTGCCGATTCTTGGCACCCTTATGATAATGTATGGAAGATGTGGTGAGATTCATGGGGACAAAGAGTGTTTGATATTATATTTAACTTATATCAAGACAACCATATATTTAAGAACAAGTATGCTAATTGTTAGAACATAGATATAGATTACGGATCTATCAAATTCAATCTCATGGTTATCAATTATGCAGCTAAATATCAATCATGCAAACATAATAACATTGACAGGAAAAAAGATAAAGGCACCAAATGGAATGTATAACACCAACTAGGATTTGCCAACTTCTACTCGGAAACATGATTCAATTATAAAGTTTGTTGATACTCCAACATAGTTCAATTATAAAGTTTCTAGATACTCCAACTTCACTGAATTCTGAATTCACTATTAAAACTTACACTAGTTCTGCACTAACACCAGATAGTTCATATCACATATAAGTTATTCTCTTGCAAGTTCTACACTATCTGCTAGCAGGGGGACCATTGGTAGGAAAGTGACATCCAGCTGCAGTCTACACTCTTGCATATTTCTTGGCCTGCAGAAAACATGAAATTATTGTAAATGTTAGAACATTAATGTGACATTCTCTAAGACTTTTGCAGTAAAACGGTTATATGATAAAATCACATAGGAAATCATAATTGTTTAACTCTAAACAATAGTTGTTTCTCTTGTACAATTTTCCACTCAAATTACCTTTGATGACCATGGCTTCTCAGTAATCAATACATCAAATATTTTATCTAAGCAAAGTAAATTGAATCCACCACACCGGACCATATCAATCCATGCAATCTTATGCATCCTTTATCTAAGCAAGGTAATTTGAATCCACCACCAAATCTCATCTTTCCATACAATTTCATGTACCATTTAATTTAAACAAATAAAGTTGTACTATTATCTAGGTAAATTGAATCCAACAAGCACCACCAAACCTCATCTTTCCACAATTCCATGCAATGTCATGTATCATTTAATTAATTTCAAAAATATAAAAGGAAGTATTGTTAGCAAGGATGGAGAGAGTAGAAAATAGGTAAAAGCATAATTTTTCACACATACCACGCATTCTGCATATAATGGTGAAAAGGATTGGAGAACAATGCATACCCTGGTTTTTGTTGTCCATCACAATTCTTCTTCTTCATATTCACTTGCTGCCCAAAATGACACCGGGAGTGGCACTAGAGTCTCTTTATACATAGCAGACTGTAGATTGGCACAGCTGAACCGTTCACCTCTACTGTCCATGAAATGCTCAAGCAGCTCTCCTTTGTCATCACGTTTCTCTAATCTTCCAGTTCCGGCACAATTCGATCCAAAGATTTGACCATCTTTGATGGTGCATATTGGGGAAATTCGATTATAAGTGGGGATAGCAAAGGCCCTTGTCCAAGATGAATGCACCTTGTATTCTTTCATCACCCATATCTCAGTCATCTCACGGCGTCGGACAGAGCAACACACACTGAGACATCCTCCCATTATTCTCAAACTATAAACAGCATACGTTTGCACAGTACAATGATCAAAGAGAGGAATCTCGGATAAAGTCCTGAGTATGAGATCAAAGGCAATAATCACATAAACCCTTCTAACCTCAGAGAAAACAAACCAATGAAGAGCCCCATTGAGGAGCGTCCCAGCCCTGACAATTTTATCCTCAACAGTGTACCTAACTAACGGGTCATTAACAATGGTGTCAGTTTTCCAAGACTCGGTTTTGAAGGAGAAAGTGTCGGCTCTAGTTTCAGGTCCATACTGGGGCAATCCAATAAAAATGAGCAAGTACTCATCTTTCGATGCGTCGTAGCCAAAACCATACGGGAACGAGGTTATGTTTTCTCTGTAGTTTGGCACTCGTTTGTGAAGGCCTAGTGATGGATTCCACACAATGAGATCTGCGCTGTCCTTATAGTATAAAAGCACAAGGCCTCTGCATGAACCCAGAATCTTAGGTTGAATGCAGAAATCGTCGTAGCGAAGGCACGGAGTTGATGGAAGAGGGAGAGGGAAGTGCACTACGTCTCGGTGGTTCGATTTTTGAAACAGTGATTCTGTACGAACGGATTCAGCGTAGAAATCATTTGATCGGAGAATGAGACGATGGGAGGGTGTGGCAGAAGATAGGTCATGATGGGAAATTCCAAATTTTGGATCCTTAATCAGACACAGAAACGACTTACAGACGCACTTGAAACGCAGAACGGATTTGACGGGTAATCTTAGAAGAATTTCTCTCATCAATTCCGGAGGGAGAATCTCATTCTCGTTCTTCTTCATTTTCCTTCTCCGCTCTTCTATGTCTTTGGCCATCATGCGATTGCTCCAAATGTGAACTTTAACTCTTTTGAGTTCTTTCCTATCAAAAAAAAACTCGAGTTCTCAATCAACACAGCTGCAAGTGCAACAATCGCTTCAAAAGTAAATGAATAAGGTGTCGTGGCACTGATACACTAGAGAATATATAGCTCCCTTTATTTTAGTTTTAGTTCAAACTTCAAAGTATCAAAGTAGTAGTAATAATACTTTTGAAAAGGATAAAGCTTTTTATATACAATTAATAGACGGGTTTATTTGTTTTATTTCCTTTTTTTAGAGTATTTTTAAAACGTGTGCATAAGAAAAAGAAATAAAATCCATATGGAAGGTTGGATTGCCTTGAACACAGATGGGCCTAGCTGGGTTGTGTTAGGCTTTTAAGATCACAATGGAGTTTAGTTTGGATTGAAGGATTGGAAGGACTTCGGCTTTTGTAGCTGAACAGAACTTTGGGGTGGGTTCCAATTATTCGAAGGAGATCAACAATCACAAAAACTTCACATCGTTGAGATTATCCAATTATTCACCACCATCACCCCTAATTAATACTTCGACTTGATTTCAACATTTTGGAAGCTTAATTAACAGAAACAGAGAAAAGAGAAGTAGGAATACTCTCAGCCTTTTCACAAAATTAAAAACACAAAACTGAAATAAAAGGGGATGAAGTAACCAACCAATTTACACAAAAAAAAAAAAATCAAAGTTAATATTTTATTAAGAGCAGGGATCAAATGACTGCAAAAATAGCTCCAACTCCATTTTCGCTATCCGTTTTTTAACTTTAACCATTAGACTTTAAAAAAAATAATGCTCACGAATTAATTTAAAATATTTCCCAAATACTTAAATTTAGCATAATTTTTATTATTCAAGGAATTACTTTTATATATACACTTTAGACTTTCGGGACTATTTAAGAGGGGGAAAGTAGTATATTAAGAATAAAATTGATAACTTTTTTTTCCATTTTAATGTTATAACACTTTAAGGGTATGTGTGATAGAAGGGAGAAATAAAGTAGATAAAAATAAAAATGAGAAAGTGAAAATATATGAGATATAAATAATGAACAGTTATATTTGGTTAAAAATAGGAGATATAAGACCGTTGGGTGATTAAAGAAGAAGTTTTAGGGAAAAAATGGAAGAAATAGCTCGAGGAGAGAGATAAAGAGAGAAGTAAAAATAAATTATATATAATATACTCCTCACATAAACGTAGATATTTTCAAAATTATTTTCTCTCATTCTCTCTTATACTAAACTCAATAATCCCTTATTTCTTTCTTCTCAATATTATTTCTCTCATTAATTCCAAACAGAGGCTAAGATCTTGAAATATCACATGTGCTTGTCTTTTTATTTATATTTAACTTTGAAACTTTTTTATTTAACTTGAAATATTCCTTTCTCACTACTTTTAACTTGAAATCACACTGTATCTTGGCTGTGCTATGCTATGAATTGCAAATAATGAAATATCTATGAAATCATTGGAACTGTTTCAGCTAATGATGCTTGAGGCACAGGATTCAGTTACAATGGTTAGTGTACTTCCAGCAGGTCTTGCTGCATTGGAACAAGGAAAGTTGAGTCGTGACTATAACAATGTATGGAAGATGTGATGAGAATTTGAAAGGACAGAGAATGATTGATATTTATATTTATATTTCACTTATATCAAGAAGATCAAATATTATAAAACAAGTTTGCTAACCTTGAGAATATAGCAATAGAATTAATTATGGATATATATGATTCTAATCTTACTGTTATCAATCATGCAGCTGAAGAAATCGCGACACAGGAGAAAAAATGAATGGAAATATTAGCAAATTATGCATAAGCTCTAATTTGCAGGCAATCAAAGTATCTTGACATGTATCATTAAGGTAGGAAAGAAAAATCATCTGAAATGTCCCGTTTCAATATTTTTTAATATATTAAAACCTTAAAAAAAAAAAATTTAATCCCATCTAGATCCTCCCTCCACCTTTTTCTTTAACCATTCCATTTTCCTCTTTTCTTCATTTTTCTCTTTCTATCACCTTTAAGAATTTATTTTTTATTCTCTTCAAATTCATTTTTTTATAATTTAAAACTAATGTCACTAAAGTATTCAAACATCAAACATCGTGATTGAAATATGAAGGAATCCATTTCTTTAATTTTTTTTTTGTTTTCACATTTGTGTTCTTTTGAGGTAAATTTTCACAACCCGAAATTAGAATAGAAAAGTGTGTT
The DNA here is from genome assembly GCA_014843725.1 of Amphicarpaea edgeworthii. Classification (NCBI taxonomy): domain Eukaryota; kingdom Viridiplantae; phylum Streptophyta; class Magnoliopsida; order Fabales; family Fabaceae; genus Amphicarpaea; species Amphicarpaea edgeworthii. Next base: position 1,813,764 of record CM026321.1, on the reverse strand, counting down.
TATGGTAAAGATTATTAATGGGTCTTATATGCGGAGTTAGAAATGTTATTATTGAGGTTATTGCTGTTCTCTCAAGACCCTAGATATGTAAATTTAGAGATTTTGTCTAAATATGTGATTATTTTATTTTCATGTCTAGATTTTGTGGCAAATATTGGGATTGTTCCTTCTGAGATAGCGTTGGAAGTTGTTGATTTGAGTAGGGGTGTTTACGGGCTGGATTTGCATAAATTTTTAAACCAACTCAATCAATTTTTAGTGGGTTGGGTTAAGTTGGGTTTGTGTAATTTTATTTTCAAACCCAACCTAACCCAATCCAATCATGAACGGGTTAGGTTGGATTGGGTCATCGGGTTATTAATGTATCTTTTTTTAAAAAATTAATTTAAATTTTTTAAAAAATCAAAATAGATTTTCAAATTTTGTTTAAAAAATCATTGGGTCAGTAATAAAAAAAAAGTCTTCATTAAATCACAAACAATAGCAGAAATTAATGTAGACTATGTCAAGATGAATCATATTGATTTGACTTTCTAAAGATTGTGGAAGAAATTACCAAATAAAATCCAATAAAAAGATTACTAGTGCTTAATGTGGTATTTTAAAAGTTATTTATCATGTAACAAACAATAATGGAGGGTGACGCACAGCGGAGGACGATATTTTGTGCATGAGAAGTGATGCATAGATGGTCATAGTGATGCAACAGCGGAGGGAGGCAATAACTTGCGGTGATGCAACAACAGAGGGCAGTAGTGACTTGTGATAATGCAACAACGGAGGGCGACGATGACTCGCACAGAATGTTTCTATTTTGAGGGTAGGTGCAATGGAGGGTTGTGTGAAGAGTTATAGTGACGCACGGATGGTTACAGTGATGCAGCAACGGAGGGAGGCAATGACTTGCAGTGATGCAACAACAAAGGGCGGCAGTGACTTGCAGTGATGCAACAACAAAGGGCAACGGTGACTCTCACAAATAATGTTTCTATTTTGAAGGTAAGTGCAGTGGAGAGTTGTGTGGAGAGCTATAGTGATGCACAAATGGCCACAGTGATGCAATAGTGGAGGGAGGTGGTGACTTGCATAGAGAATATTTCTATTATGAAGGTAAATGCAATGGAGGGTTGTGCGGAAAGTTATAGTGACGCACGAATGGCCACAGTGATACAACAAGGGAGGGAGGCAATGACTTGCGATGATGCAACAACAGAGGACGGTAGTGACTTACGGTAATGCAACAACGGAGGGTAGCGTGACTTGCGCAAATAATGTATGTTTCTATTTTGAGGCTTTTTTGAAAGTGAGGAGGTTAGAGGTATATATAAAGGGTGAAAGTGTTGAGTAAGTGATTAGGCTTTTTATTTTGTTATCATTATCATTTTCATTATCATTATTATTATTATTATTATTATTATATGTAGTTCGAGTTGGGTTGGACGAGTTACAGGTTCATACAACAAAACCCGTTACCTAACCCATAAGTCATTGAGTTGAGATTGGGTTGGATTGGGTCTGACCAAGTTACCCGTACTCGTAAACACTCCTAAATTTGAGTCCTCCTTGAATATGAGTAGCTATTTTACTTAGTGACTTTTTATTGATATTTTCAAGAGAAAAAATAAAATTCAAGATAAATTTTCCTCGTGATTTTGATTCCCGTTTGAATATTTGAAAAAGAAAAATAAGTCTAAGATCTATTTATTTTACTTGATTGTATTTGATTCTTTATAATTTGTAGTAGTTTTGATAATGTGATTTAAATGTAGAAAGTGAATTCTCATTATGAGTTTGTGATTAGAGTTAAATGTTTATGTTATATATAATTTTCGTTCGCTACAAAGAAGAGATAATACAATATAGTTACTGTTTGCTATAACAAAGAGTTAATGCAATCTAATTACTGTTTACCACAATGAAGAGATAATGTGGTCTATGTACAATAAATTAAATGTTATTATGTTTGTATATGATGTATAATTATATTTCTAATGAGTTCTTAAGTAAGTAAATATTAGTCTTCAAAAATGAATTGTGATTTCTTCTCTTCTTACTTAAAAGTCATTTAAATTCTTTGGATGAAAAACTTATGCGAGGGTTGTTTTCTCTTTTCTGTTTACTTTACCTCGCTCTCTCATTTCTTTTTCCTTTAGATTCACAAGTGTTACAATTTTTTTTAGATTTGCTTATCCATCTTAGATTTGTTCATCTTTTTTTAGGTCTCCATTACTTATAATGGAGAGTATATTTTTTGACTTAGAGATAGGAATAGATATTTTGTGAATCCTTTTTTTGGAGTTGTAAGTAGTTTTGCATTGTATGTAAATGATATACTTAAAATATTTTGAGAAACTGTGAGTATTATGTAGAGAATTTATGTTGTGAAATCAACTCTTATATAATTTCACATGTGAGACTCTTGGTAACCCTTTCATATTTATTCTCAAATGTCTTAACGATATTTTGTTGTCAGGTTAGTTAAGTTAAGGGAGCGTAGTTTGTGCATCGGTCATAACCCTAGGATGGATTGTGACATTATCAATACTAAATTAGGATATAAACAATGTCACGATTTGAATAGTCAGAGATACAAATCCTCTTCTATTAAGTTTCACGTAAACAAGATCAATATCTTCATAACTTTAGTTAAAAACAACACATTAATTGAAAATAACGAGTAACTTTTTACCAAAAATAAGTCACCTAAATACTGTGAAATAGTAAAATAAAAATGGTTTCAATCTGAAAACTATGTAAAAGGGAACAAGGGAAAAAACAAACTGCAACACATTAATATTAAGAGGGAAAAAGATAAAGGCACTAAATAGTATGTATAACGCCAATAACTAGGATTTCCCAACTAATTATAAAGTTTGTTCATAATCTAATAACAGTGCAAATTCTTAAGATGGATTCTTGAATTTAAGAAGTTACCTTCTAAGAATTCTACTAGAGAGTTTTTCAAGTTCTTCGTGATGGAGGAATAGTTCTTTTTCAAGAACCCTTAAAAATCTGTTTATTTAAAAAAAAAATTAATGACTAAAATAAAATGAAACTATTAAATTTAAAAATGTAAATCCATTAGGTGACCCACAAATATAAAATTAAAAATTCAGAATAAATTCTACTATTAAAATAAATTAAAAGGTGAATTCTTATAACTTAAATAACGTTATCGGACAAACAAAATAATTTTAAAATCCAAAATAATTCTAAGACTAAAGATGCCCTAACTTTACTGAAATAACCATTTAAACAGATACTGATTCCACACTAAAAGTAGATAATTTAATATCATATATTTGCCATTCTCTTCCCAGCACTATGCTTTCTACCACCATTTGTAGTAAAGTGAAATCAAGACACTGTCTACATTCTAGTATATTTCATGACCTGCAACTCTGCAAGAAACATGAGATTACCGTAAATGTTAGAATGTTAATATGAAATTTTCTAACATTTTAACAGTAAAACAAACGGTGAGGATAAATTCTTGTGGAAAATCCTTACTGTTTTACTCTAAATAATAGTTGTTTCTCGTATAATTTTCCACTCAAATTACCTTTTATGATTGTGGGTTCTGAGTAAGCAAGACATCAATTATTTTATCTAAGCAAAGCAAATTGAATCCACCACCACCAGACCCCATCTATCCATGCAGTTTCATGCATCATTTTGTATAGTGTTTCATTTCCCATAATGCAGCATGAATGAATAGGGACTATAACGGTGAAAAGGATTGGAGAACAATACTACATACCCTGATTTTAGTTGTATATCACTGTTGGTCATCTTCACTTGTTCCCTCCAATGACAGTGGGAGTGGCAGTAGAGTCTCTGTATACAAAGCAGATTGTAGATTATCACAGTTTAACCTCAAGCCTTGACCTTCTTCGCCAATGAAATGCTCAAGCAGCTCTCCTTTGTGATCACGTTTCTCTAATCTTCCAGTTCCAGTGCCATCTGATCCAAAAATCCTGCCATCTTTAGTAATGCATATTGGGAAAATGCTATTAGAAGTAGGGATAACAATGGCCTTAGTCCAAGACAAATGCACTTTATATTCCTTCTTCATCCATATATCAGTCGTAGTTTCACAGCCCCGGAGCAAGCAACACACGGTGAGACATCGTCCCATTATCCTAAGAGTGTTGGAGAAAATAATTTAAATTTTTTGAAATAAAATGAATGGTTTAGAGAGATATTTAAAAAAAAATTAAAATAAACTCATTCAAAAGAGGATATTATGTCTTAGTTAAAAAAAAAAAAATTTTAAAAAAATTGAGAATTTAAAATTCTGAATTTGTGGATATCAATTGATGGATTCCAAAGAATGAATTCATTGCTTATCGGGTAGCATAAAAGTACGAGGCCTCTGCACGAGCTCAAAACCCAATGTTTATCATGAAAATCACTGTAATGTGTTTCCTGGTAATAACCACGTGGTGCGCGTGATGGAGGGGGGAGAGGGAAATGCACTGCGGCAAAATCCGTATCAATGGAATGAACAACGGAGGAGAATTCATCATTTGATCTGAGAAGGAGTCGATGAGATTCAGCATCAGCAGCAGCAGCAGCTAGGGCATAATGGGAAGTGCCAAATTGGGGATCGGAAATCAGAGAGAGCCATGACTTACAGACACACTTGAAACGCGTAACAGATCTCACCGGCAATCTCAGCAGAATTTCTATCATCAACTCCAGAGGAAGAAAGTGCTTCTTCATGCTCCTTCCTTCTTCCTCGCCCTCCATCTCTCGCTACCAGATTGTAAATCCTAGCCCTATTTATTTAAACTTTGACGATAATAGCGGGGGAAACTTTGTAAAACTGTGATGATTTTTTTTTTATTTAATTGGGTTGGACTGGAGTTCTGATAAAAAAAAAAAATATCAAATCAACGGTCCAGATGTATTCCACAATTCCTCTTTTATATACCTGTTTAGGTTTAAAATGTCCAAAAAAGAAAAAAAAATGTTTTTATTTCCTTTGCTTAACTCATCAACCTAATTCATCTAAGGATTCCATAGCACTCAAAAAAAAAATTTCCTTGTTTTTCTCGAATTATTTTTTCCCATGTCAGAGCTTATACATGTTTTTTGTTTTCATTCATTAACCCATTATCGGCATGTTTAGTATACATTGTTTTTCTCAATTCATTTCTTCACCTAACTCTATTCCTATTTCGAAGTTTATGCATTCTACTCTAGTTCAACATCAACACAACACTAGATAGTTTAATATCATATATTTCATTCTCTTCTAGGTGCTATGTATTTCTTATCTTTTCTTTTTTCTTCCACTTTCTTTCCTAAATCAAACACACCTTGAAAATTGCACAAATGAAATGCCAGATTTGAAGGAACTTATGTCTATATTTTCCTCTGGGAGATGAGAGATATATTTCTAGCTAGCACGGATTGATATGGTATGTGCCACCCAATTTGATCTATAAAGCAAATCAAAGGTATAACAGTAATACTGATAGCAGTTTGCACAAATCAAATGCCGCTAACATTTGAATTTATTCTTTTGCTATATATGGTATTTCAATTAAAATTTAGAAAAACATACATAATATACATAATAGTATGTAATCAATTGACAAACACTTACTGCTACACCTTAACAGGCTAAACAGCAGTACATTGATTAAAGGACATTGATTAAAGGTTCACAGAGGACCATATTCTGTTTCTGTACAAACTATTGACATCAATCATCAAGGCAAATTCTTTTATAGTACTCATACTCATATTAATATAAGGAATTGCTCTTTTTTTCTAAAAGTAATAGAAGCAACATGAGAAGGTTACGGACGATAAAGTCAAAAATTATTAAACTAACTTATTGAACTATAAGAATTTTATAAAGTTAACTCTTAAAAATGTAGATTATGATAAAAGAACGTGTTCACGTTATGCCCTGAAATAATTTTATGAATGAAAATATAAACTTAAGTGATTATTTTTAAGTTTTACAGTTAATTCTAAACTTTAAACAAAATCAAATATTTATTAGTTAACCATTTTTTCAATGGGTTCCCTTAATTTTATTTTATTTAAAATTAAATATTTGTCATTATACAAAATTCTATTAAAAAAAAGATGTAAGTTCGAATTTTAGAAAAAATTATCTAAAGAAAAAGACTCTCTAACACATTATTGAAAACATTCTATTTGATTGGTTAAAATTGATAAGAATCACTGACCACATAAAATTAGATGATTTTGCATCTCAATTTAATAACTTTATTTATTCTGATTTTATAATTTTTAATAAATTTTGATTAATTAAAAGAGATGTGTCCAAAAAAAAAAAAATGTTTGAAGGTGTGATCATGCCACTTCTATCCTGAAAACAAAAAACTGGATCAACTTCTACATGCATTCTTGCATCCTATTTAAATATTCATTGGATTAATTTGCATGCTGCTGGTACAAGTGTAGAACCAAACCAATTCAACCCGTTTCCCACGATTTTTACCCGGCCCGGTTGCACTGTGGGGGTGGGGGTGGGTCCGATTTTGTTTTTTATATATACAAAAAAAAAAGACTCACTCTTTGAAATATCTAAATTTGTTGAATTTATATGCCCTGTGCTGTGGTCCAGTCAGTATCTAGTATCTACAACACATTTTTCCCTTCAAAATAACGAGCCACTTCACTCACTGTCGTAAGTCGTAACGAGCACAGAGACAGGCTTGAGCTAAACCCACAACACACAAACAACCGTCACCCAAACTTGAAGCTTTTATCTCACAACTATCGCCTCAAGTAAGGTAACCCAACCTAATTTCTTTCTCTTTTTTCTTATTTAATTTTATCAGATTATAGTCTATTCATTACACAATTGGCTGCACTATTTGTTTTTTTTTTTTTTAATAAAACACTAAAATGGGGTTATAAAGTAGAACATAGACGACCTAGGAATCCTATTTGTTGTTCCTGAAGTAAAAACTGTGATTGAGCTTCTTATATTTTGTTTTTGAAATTTGAGTTGTTTTTGGTTTCTTGCTTGATGTTACTTACAGAAGATATGTCATAGCTTTGGATGCTATTGCATTGCAACTGCGAATACAATATTGAACTCGTTCCTTTATAGTAGAAACACTGACGAAGCCGTTCAGGAGAACAATTGCATCAAAACATTGTCTGATGTGGTTGCTTCAGATTCCCCAAATTATTAGACATGTTCCATCTCAAAGTCACCTCTGCTACACTTCCCATGTCTACCCAAGAGTGCCGGTGTCTTTTGTTTCATTGAATCCTTCATCCAACCCCATCAACGACAACAACGATCAGTTGATACAATCATTATGCAAAGGAGGGAACCTTAAGCAGGCTCTTCATCTCCTGTGTTGTGAACCCAATCCAACTCAGCAGACTTTTGAGCATTTAATCTATTCTTGTGCACAGCAGAACTCACTCTCGGATGGCCTCAATGTTCATCACCGTCTTGTCAATAGTGGTTTTGACCAAGACCCGTTTTTGGCTACTAAACTTATCAATATGTACTATGAGCTTGGGTCTATTGAACATGCTCTCAAGGTATTTGATGAAACTCAGGAAAGAACCATTTATGTCTGGAATGCACTCTTCCGAGCGCTGGCAATGGTGGGCCGTGGTGAGGAGGTGTTAGATTTGTATGTTCAGATGAATTGGAGTGGGATCCCATCAGATAGATTCACATATACATATGTGCTTAAGGCTTGTGTTGTTTCTGAGCTGTCATTCTGCCCTCTCCGGAAGGGTAAGGAGATACATGCCCATATTCTGCAACATGGCTATGAAGCCAATATTCATGTTATGACAACTCTGTTAGATGTATATGCTAAATTTGGCAGTGTGTCGTATGCAAATTCTGTGTTTTGTGCAATGCCTACCAAGAACTTTGTCTCATGGAGTGCTATGATTGCATGCTTTGCAAAGAATGAAATGCCTATGAAAGCACTGGAACTGTTTCAGTTAATGATGCTTGAGGCATGTGATTTGGTTCCCAATTCAGTTACAATGGTTAACGTGCTCCAAGCCTGCGCAGGTCTTGCTGCATTGGAACAAGGGAAGTTGATTCATGGCTATATCCTTAGAAGGGGTCTTGATTCTATACTGCCAGTTCTTAATGCTCTTATAACAATGTATGGAAGATGTGGTGAGATTTTGATGGGACACAGATTGTTTGATAACATGAAGAATCGTGATGTTGTATCATGGAATTCTTTGGTCTCTATTTACGGTATGCATGGTTTTGGAAAGAAAGCAATCCAAATTTTTGAAAACATGATCCACCAAGGAGTTTCGCCAAGTTATATATCATTCATTACTGTTCTGGGTGCTTGTAGTCATGCAGGCCTGGTTGAGGAGGGAAAGATTTTGTTTGAATCCATGCTTAGCAAGCACAAGATCCATCCAGGTATGGAGCATTATGCTTGTATGGTGGATCTTCTTGGTCGAGCTAATAGGTTAGATGAAGCAATCAACCTAATAGAAGATATGCATTTTAAACCTGGACCTACGGTTTGGGGTTCCCTTCTTGGATCTTGTAGGATTCATTGTAATGTTGAACTTGCGGAGAGAGCAAGCACTATGCTTTTTGAGTTGGAGCCAAGGAATGCTGGCAATTATGTGCTTTTAGCAGATATTTATGCAGAAGCTAAGATGTGGAGTGAAGCAAAGAGTGTGATGAAGCTATTGGAAGCCCGTGGCCTGCAAAAGCTTCCAGGTTGCAGCTGGATTGAAGTGAAAAGGAAGGTATACTCATTTGTCTCTGTTGATGAGCATAACCCACAAATTGAGGAAATCCATGCTTTGCTGGTTAAATTGTCAAATGAGATGAAGGCGCAAGGTTATGCCCCACACACAAACGTTGTTCTCTATGATCTTGATGAAGAAGAGAAAGAAAGAATTGTATTGGGACATAGCGAAAAGCTTGCAGTTGCCTTTGGACTCATTAATACTGCAAAAGGCGAAACCATAAGGATCAGAAAGAACTTGAGATTATGTGAAGACTGTCATGCCGTTACAAAATTTATTTCTAAATTTGCTAATAGAGAGATTCTTGTTAGAGATGTGAATCGCTTCCATCATTTTAGAGATGGAGTTTGTTCCTGTGGTGACTATTGGTAGTTTTTGGCAGAATACCATGCTGTTAAAATACTTGAGAAAGTGATTCTAATAGTGGCCCAGATTGAATTGCCTCCCTCAAACACTAATGGTGTAGATTTTTTTGTCTTTTTTACATACGCCGGAATTTAACTTTTATTTAAAACATCAAAGAACACAAAAGAATTGTAATTTCACAAAAATAAAATAAAATTGTAATTTGAATATTGATAAACCTTTTTCTTAGTGTTTGAATATTTGTAATTTATTGATTGACGTAAAATTAAAAAGTTAGAGATATGATATCCTAATATTGCATTTGCATTTACATTAGTTTGTATTTTTAAATACCTAAACTATTTAATCGAAAGGATTGGCGCAGAGGTATAAATAAGTTCCATTGCATTTACAGAGATATAACGTTAGTCTTGATTCAGTGGATTGGAGGACATCCTAATTGATTTATTAACATCACATTTTTCAATATAATTGAAAAAAAATCTTATTGTATATTAATTTTGTTTTAACTTTAGTTTCAACTATCTAAAAAAAAATCAAAACATGTTATAAATGAATTATTCTAATGTTGCATTGAATTTTGTTTTTAAACTCAAGCAATAGCCATTTGCTTTGGAAAAAAAAAAGTTGGAGTAAATGGTAAATAATTAGTATTTTCTGCTAATATTAGACTAGTTTTGACTTATATAAAGAAATTAGATGGGATGAAATGAGTTAAAATAGTGTGGTAAAATGAAATAAGATTTACGTTCCATTAATTAAATACGTTATGATGTAATAAAAACAATCCCATTTCATCTCATTCTCCTTAAAATTAGAAGAAAAAAAAGAATGATTTCTTTTTAGAATTACATTGTTTTTCCGTATAAAACTAAAACTAAAATTAAAATGGAGAATAAAATACTACCATCTTAAAAAAATACAAAATACCTAAATCTAAAAAAAAAACAAAAAAAAAACCCTAGCCCGTGTCAAAAAGTCAAAACCCTTGTGTTTTATGGTGTAGCCTCCTGAACAACAGATATTGAAGCACCTTCTCCTAACATTGTTCAAATTTCAAAAGGTAGGTCTCGGTTCCATTGATTCTTCGTTTTGTTATTCCACTGCGTGACGTTGAAGTCTCTTCTTACTTTACACACTGTGTCTCCCACGAAGGATGGAGGTTGTTTTGGCATCGTCGTCCCTTGACGGCGGAATAGGATGCTGGGACCTTCACACCGGCGTGGAGCAGCTCCGCTACAAAACATGCTTGTCCCCTTCTCACGGCCTCGTCTCCGTCGGTGCTCGCTTCATCGCTTCGTCGCAGCTTCGACAAGATCCCGAAGCCCCTGGCTCTGTTCTCTTCTGGTCCTGGTCCAAGGTCTTTCTCTTTTTCCTTATATTTCATAATTATTATTACTTATCATTTTCTTAGATGATGAAACATTATGAATGAATGAATGATAACATTGTCACTTGCATGACACATGTGCAGCCTCAAGTTGAAGTGAAGAGTTTTCCTGCTGAACAAGTTAAACCTCTTGCTGCTAATCACCCGGGAACCTTTATAGCTGGTGGAGCTCCGTCTGGTGACATTTACTTGTGGGAGGTTAGTTTTTATTTATTTAATTGATAATCTAGACGGACGAGTGAGCAATTCACTTTAGAGTTTAGAGAGTGAAGTAAGTAATCTCAGTCGTTAATCATTGATTGATTGAGGTTACATACTTTATCCTTACTTTAGAGAAGCCAAATATAATCTAGATATGTACTGAAGATTTGCAGCATTAGGCTGCGGAAAATTATGAATTGAAAGTGGGGACTAAGTTTTTGTCTGTTTTTCTGTTCATTGTACCGTGCTGAGTTGCTTGCATTGCTTGTAAGGTTGAAAATTCTGAACTGAAAGTAGGGGCTTGGACTTAGTTTATGTATGTTTTTGTTTACTGTACTGTGCTGAGTTGCTTGCATTGGTTGCTTGTAAGGTTGAAACTGGTAGGTTGCTTAAGAAGTGGCGTGCTCATTTTAGGGCAGTTTCTTGCCTGGTGTTTTCTGAAGATGACTCACTGCTGGTATCTGGTTCGGAAGATGGATCTGTCAGAGTCTGGTCTCTCTTCATGTACTACTTTCTTCCTTTTTCTAGTGATTTTCTCCTTTTAGGATAGTGTACTGCTTGGGTGCTAGCAGGGCTAACTACGATGGCATATGCTGCTCTGCATTTTGTGTTTCAGGATATTTGATGAATTTCGAAGTCAGCAAGCAACTAATCTTTATGAGTATAGTTTTTCAGAGCACACCATGCATGTGACTGATGTTGTTATTGGAAATGGGGGGTGCAATGCGATTATTGTGTCAGCTTCAACGGATCGGACTTGTAAGGTTTGTTTACTGTTTCTGTGTGGTGGTTTAGTAGAAAAATGGATAATCAATGAAGAATGTTTACTCAAGAATTATATTTACTATTGCTAGCATGAATTATCTATCTCTGCTATTTGTAAATTCTAATAACCTTGACATCCATCCCAGAATGACATGTTTTTTAGTATGGGTGGAAGCTGACTGTTCTTGTTTATATAATATTTGTTCAATTGTTTGTATGTTTTGCAATTCACTGATCTGGATTCTGGATTGTAATTTGTTTTCTTTTTTAGGTATGGAGCTTATCTAGGGGAACACTTCTAAGAAATATAGTATTTCCGTCAGTAATTAATTGCATTGCATTGGATCCAGCCGAACATGTCTTTTATGCTGGCAGTGAAGATGGAAAGATATATATTGCAGCACTTAACACTGAAAGCATCACCACTAATAACTATGGGATGCATATCCTTGGTTCTTTTTCTAACCACAGGTTACCATTTCTTCTCTTGTGATGTTAGTTTTCCTATATGCATCAGTTTTGACCCTTTTTCTCCCTTTGGATTGCATTCATATTTTGTTAAGATTGAATAATTTAGTTGACACTTGACACATTTTGACCATCTTGTGCTCCTTTCTAGCTACATGTGGTAGTAGTTGCTACTTGCTAATTGAAATAGTATAGTTCTTAGAGAGTGATAAAACTGGATCATATATATATATATATAATAATAATAAAAAAATGGACAATTTATTCAAATCAATCCTCACTTGTAGCTCATGGAGATTGATTCATAAACTGGAGGGATAAGACAAATTACTGAAAACAGATAATATAACCCAGGTATTTCAAGAGACCTGTAGTCTCCCACTGAAATTCTGATTCAAATTTTTTATACCCACTAATTCTCCCCTTTACATATTTATTCCAGACTTTTCCTTAATGTCTGCTGGACAGTTACAGAACTTCCTCTCTTCCCTGTTTATTCCCACCCTCTTTATTACAATTATTTTCCCACTAAACATTTACTGCTATTAATAAATCCGTATGACTCTAGTATTCTGCTACCACTCTTCCTCTTCCTGCCATAAACCTTCTTAAGGTCAATGTATTCATGTAGTCAATGTTTCTGGGTCAGCTGTTCTGCACAATTTTTTTCAATTTGTTTTCATTATTAAGAAAAGGTATGAAAATGAATTACAAGCCTGTGTTATAACAACCATAATTAATTGTCATCTTAAGATCAAAATATGTATCATCTACACAATATCTTTTCATGTCTACTAATAAATTGAGTAATTGACTAATTAAACATTCATATCCCCCCCACATACCAGTGCCTAGAACATAAAAAATGTATTGGAGTATTTACCAGTGCCTAGTTGAAAAGCCACTATGATACATAAAAATGTATTGGAGTATTTTGATTACAAGAAATTATGTAGTAAACAAATGAATGAACCATGCTTTGTCCATAAGCAGATAAATTCTTTATAATTTTAGTTTGTTTGTAACATCTCACATACTTCTGCTACTGGCTATGATATTTACATAAAAAACTTGGTTCAAGCTATGCAGTGTCATTTAACTAATTTTGTTCCTCATTATAACAGCAACCAAGTTACTTGCTTAGCATATGGCACAAGTGAGAATTTGTTAATATCTGGGTCAGAGGATGGAATTGTTCGTGTTTGGAATGCGAGAACTCGTAACATTGTCCGCATGTTTAAACATGCTAAAGGTATTTTATAAACTGTGAAATATGGCTTGTTTCGCAGTAAGAGTTTTGATTTCATATATGATTAATAATTTAATAATGCTCATATTTTGTGATATTTATTATAAACTTAAATCATCTTCATGAGATGGTATCAATTACATGCTTGTTTTCAAATTGAGTTTGATGAAGCGTACATTTATTTATATTTAATGTGAAATATTGTGGATGCTGCAGGACCTGTAAATAATATTCTCGTTGTTAGACGAGAAAATGACTCTAGTAATCACACATCTTCTAATGTACAAGCTTCATCAAGAAAGCAAGGGTCTAATTTACCCCCTCCTTTGGAAAAATATGCAAATTCAATAGATGAACAAGACTCAGATATGAAGACTATGATTAGCCTTGGGAGTGGCAGGAGATCTGTGGATCCTTCATACCTCAGTTCTCATGTGATATCTAATTACATTAAGGAACTTCAGGTTTGTGATGATTAGTTACTTGTCTTATTAAAGGATGGGCAGTATCTGATTGTGATTTAAACTCTGTTTTTAACCTATGTTTCAGCATCAAGGTTCAGCTGCTGCTTCTGAAATGGAGATGGAGAAACTAAAACATGATTACCAAAGGTCAATGCAAATGTCTAACCAGTGGGAGAAAATGTATGAAAACTTGCATCAGTTTTGTGTAAAGGAGATGTTGGATGGTGGTCAAGCTAGAACCCTAGATGATAATGACAATTAATATGTTTCTCTTGCCAGTCACTTTTCAATTTTGTAGATCTCTGGCATCATTAGATTTCCTTCTGGGAGTTTTCTATATGCTTCAATGCTGCTATATATTTTTTTTTTTTTGGCCCCTCGCCCCCTTTCTCTCTATGCTTAATGTTGTACTAGAAATAATTTTCATCCTTTTATTGATACGTTAAAAGAATTCATTTTTCATAGTCACTGACAATCTCAGTAGAAAATTTTGGACATTGGTTCATAATGACTTCAGCATTTGACCAAATTTTCACGAATTGATTTCTTTATGATTTAGGAATTTTGGATAGAAGGGCAACATTAAATATCTTTTGAACCTGGGAGTAAATTGAACATTTTAAAAATAGATAGACTAAATTAAATAATGTAAGTTAAAAGTTACCAAGTGAGTAATTTAATCTAAATTTAAGATGCATGACGTAGAATCACTACTTGTAAAAGATTTATAACAAGAAATTAAACATTTCAAGCGAAGAAATTGAAGCATTAAAATAAAATGATATTAATTTAAAATGTGAAATCATAAAATCCAAGGAAAAAGTGTTTTTTAAAATAAAAGGAAAATTGTCTTTTTAAAATATTCTTTCAGAAATTCAAAAATGGTGCAAGAGAATCATTTTCTATTAATTTATTAAATAGAATAACAAAACATAATTGACGCTGTGAAATTAATATAATAGTGCAAATTAAAACTTATTAATTAATAAACTTTAGAACAAACCCAAGTCATATTCACAACGTTGACTCAAATATAGGCTAAGTCAGTCCTCAAAATTGTATGAGTTAATGCATCCATGTACTATCTATCACTAGCATACAGTGTATGCTTGTAAAGAGATATCATGCGTCTTTGTTTGCAGATTTTGAACGTATTGTGATATCACTTAAAAAACTTTAAAAAAGTAAAAGTTAAATGATCTTATCACATGTTTGGAAACTTGTTAAGAGAAAGAAATTAAGTTTAGAATGTACAAGCTCTAATTATTAATTTCTGAAAATTATATCTAAAACGAAAATTCATATCCAATTTTTTTTAAAAAAAAAACAGTATTACTTTCGAATACGAAAGTCCTCTATTACTCATGCATTCACAATTACAGCATCAATACACACATGCTTTGCTTTTAGAAATCTTTTTTTTTTTTTTTAAATTTTATGCTTGCATAACTGTCATTTTATTAGTATTTTTTAAGTAAAAAAACGACTGTGAAAAATCAAAATAAAAACAGAGCCACGAGTTTAGTAACAAAAGTTTTTAGATTATTTATTTTTACCGATTCGGGGTTTACTCTTTTGGCAACACAACACAAACAACAGTTAGCGTGAGTGCAATGAAAATTCTCAAATTCCTTCTTTCCGATTAAGCAAACTCGGAAAGCAGCCAGCATTAGCAATAGCAAATAGTAGTATAGTATCTCTCCCTTTCTTCTTCTCCAATTCATCACCGCCCTCCACACGCTCTATAAATATAAAGACCATAAACCTCTCACTGTTCTTTCGTTTACTCGATTCCATTTCACTTCACAAAACCACACACTCTCTCTCTCTGATTCGTTCCGCCATGGTCGCTGATAGCCTCGCCGTCCTCGCCGAGGCTCTCTCGCCGCCGGTCTCGTCCGGCGAGTTTCTCCAGAAGCTCCGCTCCGACGACGCCGTCCGGTCAGGTCTCAACACGTTCTGCTCCGTTCTCCGCCGCTGTCTCCAATCCTCCGATGACGGAACCTTGCGCTTCCTCTCATGGAACGAAGCGCAGATTGACGCGATTTCTTCGCTCGCCTTCGCAATCGCTTCTGCTTCTCGATCTTTGTCAGGTAACTCCTCTCTTTGCAACATCATCGGAACTTGATTTTCGGTTGCGTTTTGCTGCTGTTGTACGATTTGGCTTGTGTGATCCTTGCTCTGACGAGTGTGCTGTTTGCAAATTAGAGAGCGTGTTTTTTGTTGAACATAACTTAGATACAGTTTTATAAGTAGCTTTGGTGTTGTTTTCCTATCAGATTGGAGTTTCACCTCGGTAATCTAATGGAAATGAAAACCTTCATTCCGTAGATTACTGATACGAAACTATTTCTATTCTGATTGGAGAAAACACCAAAAGCATCTATGAAACTGCATCTAAGTTTTGTCTTCTTTTTTATCTTCTGTTTTTTTTTTTCGCATTTTTTGTTGTGTTTCAAATGATTTTGTTTTGTTTTTTGAAGTTTTAATTGCCATTTTGTGTTGTGTTTTGCTTGTTTGCATGAATAGTGGAGCAAGCGGAGGGCGTTCTGGTTGCGACTGTGCAGCATTCTATAGAATTTGCTCTGTGCTATTTGGAGAATTCTGCATTCGACAGTGAAGATCTAGGAATTCAGGTTTGTTTACGTAGTTTGCAAGTGCTGAAGTTCTGTAGTATGGAAATTTGATGAAAGTAGGGCGCAGACTTCACTGAATTTTCATCAAGATTTTAGAGAAGTCTAGTTAGGTCTCCAAATTCTCAAATGAATCATAAGATACAAATTAAATTTTAAGGTGATTGTATAGGGCACATCAATTGCACAGCTCTATTACGTAAACAGTTGCATACAATTTTATAGAAACTCATTATATAATTAAATCTGAATCAGTAATTTTTTTAAAGAGTTTTGCACTGCACTGACAGTGTAAAATAGTTTTATAGTGTCAGACAATCACAACCCTTCATTTATGATAAATCAGTTGATTTTTATAAAAATATTTTGAAAGTCATACGATAGGTGAGCTGTGATTGCCTGACAGTGTAAAACTATTTCACACATTGGTGCATCACCTTTAAACGTTTTTTTCAATAGATAAATAAGAATACATTCAAGAAGATTGGAGGCCATACATTAGTGGTAGCTTATCCCTTCACAATTGATCCCAATGCTCAATCATTAGGATGTTGAAAGGAATTTTTTTTAAAAAAAATTACATTAAAGATGATGAGCAACCTCTAAAGAACAGAAAATTGAAAATAGACAAATAGGAAAAAAGTGATCACTTATACGTAATACAAGAATAGTATTGTTCAATAACCTCACTGGATGTTCACCAAAAGAATTGTCTCAAGAATAAGTTAGATGAACAAATCTATCCCATAATAGATTAGGCAATAGATTCTAAAGTTAGCATATGTTCATTTTAGCCCAAGTTACCTTAAGCCTTTGTGAGATATTTATTACGCTGCATGACAAAATTGTATATTGGGCCCAATTTTGTTTTTTCTTGTGTTCTACATCATGATTGTATGCTAATAGGTTTCTATCCCTGACTGAGGAAGCAAAGAGGTTCCTTTGCTAATATACATTTAGAACAAAACACTGTATGGTGGGCATAGGTTAAATTGTTTTTCTTCAGTATTTAGAGTTTTGACCTGTGTACTTTTCTGTTAACGTCATGGGTATTTTTTTTGTGTTACTCATTGTTGTTGATTCTTCCAGAGCAACATGATACATCTTTTAGAGATGGCTTTGGTTGATGGAATAACTATGGTAGCAGACATGTTGCAACCTACAACTGCAAGTGCCTTGGTAGATATGTTGCCAATGGTTGATGATTGCTGTGGTAATTTTGTGGATGACTACAATAAA
The DNA here is from genome assembly GCA_014843725.1 of Amphicarpaea edgeworthii. Taxonomy (NCBI): domain Eukaryota; kingdom Viridiplantae; phylum Streptophyta; class Magnoliopsida; order Fabales; family Fabaceae; genus Amphicarpaea; species Amphicarpaea edgeworthii. The sequence continues at coordinate 1,796,238 of CM026321.1, read as the reverse complement.
TGCCATCTAGAAGGTACAATATTACTACCCAAAATCACTCAATTGTTGTGTTGTCATGGTTTTTCTTCTAACCTAACCGTGTGCCTATTTTTTTCTCATCAAAGGCTTCAGATGCTCAAAGGAAGAAAAATCAATGGATTGGCTTTTAAAGACTTTGGCCTCTGAACGTGTGCCTCATGATAGGCAGGAATCTGGATTCATTGAACAGACTTATTATCAATATTTCAACAACTTTGTCTTTCTATCCCAGCACTGGGCAGTTGTCCATGGAAAATGCACTCCTCGTTTGATCTTGCTATGCAATAAGCTAGCTAAAGTAAAAGATGTATTTGATGAGAGGGCTGTGAGTCCAAATTTTCGAAGGAGATTGTCATTCATTTTGAGGATGTTGAAGATACTTGGAAGTCTCTTGAAGGATGTTCCATATGTTGAATATGATGCCTCATTGATGAGGGCAGTTGCCACATTTTCTGATTCTCTGTCTAGTTTGTTTAGAATTAAATTTGAGTTTGTGAATACCTATGCTGCTACTGAGGGAAGTTTTGAGAGCATTATTTTAATGGTTATAGAAGAATTTCTTCACAGTGTTCAGGTTATTTTTGGTAATAGTAATGTTGCCCAGAATATCCAAACATGTATTATAGCAGCTATTTTGGAAAGTTTGGATTCTTCTATTTGGGCATATGACAAATCTGCTCCCAATTTGAAGCCCCCCTTAGCTTACTTCCCCCGGTTTGTTGTTTATACACTGAAACTCATTAATGATCTGAAAAGACAAAGGCATCTGGTTCCTTTTGAGTGGAAAGACTTTGACGTAGAATTTGTTGGTAGTTCTATTGACTCACAGATGGGTTCTCCTTCATGCCTTGTTAATCTGGAGCCTCTTCCTTTACTGAAGGGATTTACTTTTGAAGAGCTTCTAAAATTGATATTTCCTGTGTCGAGCCAATGGATTGTCAATTTGATGCAACTTGCTTTGTTCCTTCACTGTGAAGGTCTGAAATTAAGGCCAAAAGTGGAAAGGTCCCATTCTAGTTTGGCCAAAGTTGCTGGGACATCTGAAGTTGAAAATGCAGTATGCCATGAGGATGAGGCTCTTTTTGGAGATCTTTTTTCTGAAACTGGACGTTCTGTTGGTTCTACAGATGGATGCGAACAACCACCTGTTACCGCTTTAATTTCTAGTTCCAGCTATCAAAATATGCCAATGCAAGCTGCTATAGAACTTTTGAACTTTCTTAAAACGTGCATCTTCTCTGCTGAATGGCATCCTTCTCTTTATGTTGATGCCTGCAACAAACTTAGTAGTAGAGACATTGATATTTTGCTTTCCCTACTCAATTGTCAGGGCTGTTGTTCTGAAGATAATATGTCTGATAGTTGTACCCCATTACATGAAGATGGAAAGATTGGGCATATCCATGATCTGTGCTTTGATCTTTTACACAACCTTCTCACTAACCATGCTTTGAATGATTCACTTGAGGACTACCTTGTGGATAAAATCCTATCTGTTGAGAATGGCTCTTTTAGTTATAATGACAAAACCCTGACCCTGCTTGCTCACACATTGTTTTGTAGGGTCGGTTCTTCTGGTAGTCAGTTGAGAACCAAGATTTGTGGGGTATATGTTGCCTTTGTTGTTGAGAAGGCAAAAACTGTTTGCATAAAATGCCTAAGTATCAATGATCTTGTTGGTACTCTTCCCTCGCTGTTTCACATTGAAGTAGTTCTCATGGCATTCCACTTGTCTTCTGAAGGTGAAAAGGCAGTGATGACCAAATTAATCTTTTCCACCCTCAAAGAAGTTGCTAGTTTGACATTAGATTTGAACGGCACTACCTTAACATGTTGGGCTTTAGTAGTTTCAAGGTTGATATTAATTCTTCGTCATATGATATTTCACCAACAGACATGTCCAACATCATTGCTCATAGATGTGCGATCTAAGTTGAGGGAAGCACCATTTTCTGGCTCATCTATGCCAAACAAAGTTAATGATTACATGTCATCTTGGTCATCAACTGTGTTTAAAAATATTGGAGGTGGATTGATTGGAGATGAAGCTTTTGTTAGTAGCTTGATTGGACACCTAATTGATATTTCTTGGTCTTCTGCTTCTCTTGTTAGGGAAGATTTGGCAATTGGCAGCTTAACTTTGAATTGGGAAGAAATATATTTTACTTTTTCGCTGATTTTGGGGTTTTGGAGCGGTAAAATGGCCACTGCAGTTGAGGATCTAATTGTTGAACGATATGTTTTCTCCCTTTGTTGGGATATTCCTTATGTAGGCTCTGAAGCAGACCATACAGTTATATCTTGGGATCAAGACCACCCTCTGGATCCATCTAATATGTTGCATTTTTTCCACTTCAGCCATTTACTCCATGGCCATCCAGAGGGCATTGGGAAGTTCACTATTTCCCCAGATGTTATATCGAACCTGCTTCAGCATTTAAATGCTTTGCCCATACCAGAAGGCAATGAGCAATTAGGTTGGTATTTCCTCAGAAGTGGAATGTGGCTGTCTCTGGCGATCTCCTTCATTAATGTTGGCATATGGAGATATTGCATGGATAATGCTATTTCTGGACATGGTCTAACCTGGACTGAGAATGCTTTGGGGGATGAGAAATATGTTAAAGTTGCTGGAAGCATGATTTCCTCTATGATTGAATCTGGCCAATTTGTATTGCTTATAAAGCTGTTTTCATCATTTCTGAACAAGTATTTACAAGTTTGTCAGAACTCTTTCCTTGATATCCTTAATAACAATCAAAAGCTGGCTCCTGGTTTTTCATCATTCTTGCTTCTGAAACACACTGAAATGGACCAAAGCCTGCAGGATGAGCTCCTAGAGAGGAGTGGTTCGAATGCAGGCGAGCTGCAGTCTGTTCTTAACCTCATTTCAAGGTTGGATGCTGTTGTTGATAAAAAAGCTTTTGGAATTCTTTCTAGAGCTTCTTGGGAGTGCTTATTGCATGGTTTTCCTTTTAATCTCTCTACTCCTAGTTCTACTATGTTTTCTTGTGTCCTTAGCATAAGAGGAATTATCTTTGTCTTAGATGGGTTACTTAGAATAAAAGAAGCAGGGAGTGTTATTAACTTGGAGGATGAAATCGTTGGACAAGTTCTTGATGCAGTAATGATCATCAAGTATGATAGGATCTTTGAAAGTGTTCATGGGAAATGTGACACTATCTATCACAGCTTGAGTGCTGAACTGGAATTTTCATGTTATGAAGATTTAATTCTAATGAAGCAGATGGAAGGGTTTCTGAAGGATGTCAATGCTGGGGGAGCAAGTGATTGTAGTGTTCGTGAATGGATAATCTGCAAAATTATTGAAATATTAAACAGTCTAAGAAAAGACCCTTCAAAGTCTGTTATATTTCAATTTTATCTAGGTGTTGAAAATGTTCCTGAGAAGATGAATAGGCTTTTGCAGTTGCATCTTGGTGACTGTTTGGTTCTAATTGATGCTTTAGATTCCTGCTTCTCTGAATCAGTGAATGTGAAGGTTCTTGGATTCTTTGTGGATCTTTTGTCTGCAGAGCAATTTCCTGACCTTAGAATGAGAATACAAAGGAAATTTCTGGACAGAGACATACATTTTGTTTCTAAGTGGTTGGAAAAGAGGCTTTTAGGAAGCATAACGAAATCAGATTGTGGGGGGGACTGTGCAAAGGGGAGCTCCATTTCTCTAAGGGAATCAACAATGAATTTTATTCTGTGTCTTGTATCACCACCCACTGAACAACAATCAAAAGAATTGCAACAACATATTTTTAATTCTGCACTGGTGTCACTTGATTCTGCTTTTTTGTTGTTTGATATACATGTAGCAAAGTCTTTTTTCAATTTCATTGTTCAAATTTCTAGAGGAGAGTTCTTGATGAAACAGCTTTTGATGAGGACTGTAATGTTGATGGAGAAACTGGTGGCCAATGAAAATCTGCTTCCAGGACTGAAGTTTCTATTTGCCTTTATTGAAACTGTCTTGAGTGATTGTGGATCTGGTAAAATTTCATTGCAAAAGACAACTAAGAAGTGTTCTACTGGCAATAGTCTTGGGGTACATTCTTCTGCTCGACTGGTTGGATCCAGAAAAAATTCCGATGCATTTATTCTTTCTGCCAATCAAGAAGGAGGATCAACCTCTCTTGAGTGTGATGCAACTTCTGTAGATGAGGATGAGGATGATGCAACTTCTGATGGAGAGGTTCTTAGCATAGACAAGGATGATGAAGAGGATGCTAATAGTGAAAGAGCCCTTGCCTCTAAAGTTTGCACATTTACTTCCAGTGGCAGCAATTTCATGGAACAACATTGGTATTTCTGCTATACGTGTGACCTGACTGTATCAAAAGGCTGCTGCTCAGTCTGTGCCAAGGTTTGTCATCGGGGTCATCGTGTTGTCTATTCACGTTCAAGCCGGTTCTTTTGTGACTGTGGAGCTGGGGGTGTGAGGGGTAGTAATTGTCAATGCCTGAAACCTCGGAAGTTTACTGGAGACAGCAGTGCACCTGTTCGTGGCTCAAATACCTTTCAGTCATTTTTACCTTTCCCTGAGGATGGAGATCAGCTGCCGGACAGTGATTCAGATTTTGAAGAAGAAATCAGTTCAGATGCAGATAACAGTCTCATGTTATGTATTCCAAAAGAACTTCAAGAAGGGATTCCGTTGTTATTGGAAGAACTTGATATTGAGAGTCGGGTGCTCAATCTTTGCTCTTCTTTGTTGCCGGTTATACTTAGCAGACGAGACTCTCACCATTCTAAGGATAAGAAAATCAGTTTGGGTGAAGACAAAGTGATATCTCATGGCGTTGATCTCTTGCAATTAAAGAAAGCATATAAAAGTGGTTCATTTGATCTTAAGATAAAGGTTGATTATTCAAATGCCAAAGAGCTTAAATCACATTTAGCAAGTGGTTCTCTTGTGAAGTCCTTACTCAGCGTGAGTGGACGAGGTCGGCTTGCCATTGGTGAAGGTGATAAAGTTGCTATATATGATGTTGGACAGTTGATTGGTCAAGCCACCATTGCACCTGTGACAACTGACAAGACCAATGTGAAACCTCTTTCTAAAAATATTGTCCGCTTTGAAATTGTACAACTGGCATTCAATCCCGTGGTTGAGAACTATCTTCTTGTAGCAGGTTATGAGGATTGCCAGGTCCTGACATTGAATCCTCGTGGTGAAGTGATTGACCGCCTTGCCATTGAACTAGCTTTGCAAGGTGCATATATTAGACGAGTGGATTGGGTTCCAAGCTCACAAGTTCAGTTAATGGTTGTGACTAACAGATTTGTTAAGATATATGACCTATCCTTGGATAACATCAGTCCAATGCACTACTTCACTTTGTCAGATGACATGATTGTGGATGCTGTTCTTTGTCCGGCTTCCCAAGGAAGAATGTTTCTCCTCGTTCTTTCAGAAAATGGAAACATATTCAGGTTAGAGTTGTCAGTTAAGGGTAATGTTGGGGCTGTGCCAATGAAAGAACTTGTAGAACTTCAGGGGAAAGAGATTCATGCAAAGGGATCATCATTATACTTCTCTTCAACTTATAAGCTACTCTTTGTATCTTTTCAAGATGGCACCACAGTGGTGGGTCGCCCAAGCCCTGATGCAGCCTTTCTAGTTGAGATGTCTTCTGTATATGAGGAACAAGAAAGTAAGCTGCGGCCTGCTGGAGTACATCATTGGAAAGAATTGCTGGCTGGCAGTGGATTATTTGTTTGCTTATCAACAATGAAAGCAAATTCTGCGCTCACTGTGTCAATGGGGGAATATGAGATAATTGCTCAGTGTATGCGGCATTCAGTGGGTTCAACCTCACCTATAGTTGGTATGACTGCATACAAACCACTATCAAAGGATAAAATCCACTGTCTTGTCTTACATGATGATGGTAGCCTTCAAATATATTCTCATGCTCCAGCTGGTGTGGATGCTGGCGTGATTGCAGCATCTGAGAAAGTTAAGAAATTGGGTTCTGGAATCCTCAATAAAGCCTATGCTGGCACAAATCCTGAATTTCCTCTTGATTTCTTTGAGAAGACCGTGTGCATTACATCGGATGTGAAGCTGGGTGGTGATGCTATCAGAAATGGAGATTCTGAAGGAGCTAAACAGAGTTTGGTAAATGAGGATGGTTTTCTAGAAAGCCCAAGTCCTGCTGGTTTTAAGGTATCTTTTATTCTTTTCGAGTTAATTTTATTTTTAAGGAAATATTTATAATTGTTTTTACTTTGTCACATACTCTGTTTTGTGGCTGATGGGGTTGACAACTTTCTAAAATCAGGTATTTAGGTACAGTGGAGCTGGTTTTTAGGTGTAGGTTGTTTGGTTATCACCTAAATTTTAAAAAGCTATATACTAATTTTTATTTATTTAAAAAAACAGTTCTAATTGGAACTGAATTTGAAATAAGACCTTCATAAAAAGTTGAGTTTTTTTTAACTCCAGCAGTCCAGCATGTAAACACTTTCTCCTTTTCAGGAAATAAAATACTGTTGTGTGGACTGCTCATTACTCCTATGGTCAATAAGTTTGCCAAGTTTTGGATAAATATCAATCTGTCATGTTCATATAAATAAATTCAATAAAACATTTTGAACCAAATTAAACCATATTTTCAACTGGTTTGTTTTTGTATGGATTTTTGTAAATGGTTCCAACATATGCCATTTATACTAGTTTTAGAAATTGGCAAATCCCTAGATGAAATTCGTAATACTAATGATCCTTGTGTGCGTGCGTTTAATTTATTTGATATAAAGATCAAAATGAACATTTTTTAATAGTCTGATTCTGATTTTATAATTGATACTCCAAGGTGATGCAGTTGCAGAACTCCTATTCCTTGCCCTCTTTTCCATGTTCTAAATTTTGCCAAATATGGGGAAAAATGTACGGGTGCTTAGTTAGTTGAGTGAGTAGTGTCTGATGCTCATTTTTATTTAGAAAGTTTTAATTTTTTTATTTAGTAGTAATCAATAAAAAAATTCATAGTTTTTCTAGGTATTGATTTTCTTTTTTGATATGAATGATATGGTTAGAGAAATCTGTTTTGTATATTACATTTATTTTATTCACAATTCACATACTAAAAATAGAAGGGCAGGTATGGTAATGATGATTTATATGGGAGGTGGTTCATTTTGTGTCATATGTTAGTTGTTTTTGGTACTGTCATTCAAAAGTGATTGATAATAGCTCTTTATCTCCCTGATTTCTACCTTTATGTATTTTTACAGATATCTGTCTTCAATTCAAATCCTGATATAGTCATGGTTGGTTTTCGAGTTCATGTGGGAAATACATCAGCAAGTCACATACCGTCTAGCATTTCTATTTTCCAAAGGGTTGTTAAATTAGATGAAGGAATGAGGTCCTGGTACGATATTCCATTTACTGTTGCAGAATCTCTTCTTGCAGATGAAGAATATACAATCTCAGTTGGGCCAACCTTTAATGGCTCAACACTCCCCAGAATAGACTCACTTGAAGTTTATGGCCGAGCTAAGGATGAATTTGGTTGGAAAGAGAAAATGGATGTAGTTTTAGATATGGAAGCAAGAGTACTTGGTTCAAATTCCTCACTTAGTGGATCTGGAAAGAAGCGCCGATCGATGCAGTCTGCTCCAATTCAGGAGCAAGTAATAGCAGATGGGCTCAAGCTAATTACTAAGTTTTATTCATCATGTAAGCAACAGGATTGCTCAAGGTTTGAGGAAGCAAGGACAGAGCTTGGAAAACTCAAGTGCAAGCCCCTACTAGAAACAATATTCAAGTGTGATAGGGAACCAATTCTGCAGGCTTCTGCTAGTCGTGTCTTACAAGCGATTTTTCCCAAGAAAGAGATATACCATCAAGTAATATATAGTGCCATTTGGTTCTCCTTTACCAGATCTGTTTTGTTCATTATTTCTGCTTATCTATGTTAATATCATGCTAATTATTACCATCTGCATTCTCTCCACATTAGGTTAAGGATACCATGCGGCTTCTTGGAGTAGTTAAATCCTCTTCACAACTATCCTCAAGGATTGGGATAGGTGGTGCTGCAGGAAGTTGGATTATTGAAGAGTTCACCACTCAGATGCGTGCAGTCTGTAAGATTGCATTGCAACGCCGCTCAAATTTAGCAACATTTCTGGAGACAAATGGTATTGTTGTCTTCGATGATTGAATCTTAAAATACATATAAATTAGCTTTTTGTTGTCTATATTTAAACAAACAGTGGGGAGATAAGTAAGGATAAGCATCGGTCAATATAAACATCGATGTCTGCTGCATGCTATGACTAATTGATTACAATGAGTTTTCTGTCAAAAGTCCTAAGGTTTACGTCCTTGATTTAATGTGGGGTTTTGAATGTTATTTTTTTATCTCAAAATCAAGTCCTCACTTTTTCTTGCATTTTTTTTAAATAATAAAATTTCTAGTTCTTCCTACAAAATATGCACTTTGTTTTTTCTGAGTCCTTAATCATCCATTATTTGTAATGGTATTTGACCTATAAACTGTGGTTTTAATATGTTATGAAATATACTGAAAATTAAATGAGCTATTATATTTGTCCTATAATAATGATGAAACTTATTATGGTTCATGAAGAAATCAAACAAATTCATTACAATAGATTATCTTTCCAGCTTGTTCTGGTTCAAATTGATCTGATATGTGATGATTTAGATATAGCACTTAAGTACTTCTCAAGGATCTTGAGTGGTATTGTAGGAAGCTATGAACTAGGAGGATCATATTTTGTGATTGGGATTGGGGGAAACCAAGGAACCATAATAATGCTGGTGGAGTTTTTCTGTTTACATGATCTCAGATATCCAAGTCTGCATTTTGAGGGGAAAATGTTGTAGTAAAGAAAAGGCCCACATGATTTTAATAAATGCTTGAATTCTGATGATTCATCAAGTAAATATTCTTCATATTAATTTTCATGTGTTTTTAACTTTTTATTGATTTTGGGCTATTCAGAATAAGTGTGATGTATCATGCATTTCTCCTCACAATACTATCAAACTGTTGAGGTGCTAATATTATGAATCAAAAGACTAGAGTCATTGTGTCCTGTGTGAGACATATTTGTTCTACCTGCTACCATATATATAATGTTTTCCCCTTTTTTTTTCTTTTCTGGTGTAGGCTCAGAAGTGGTGGATGTACTTATGCAAGTTTTATGGGGAATTTTGGATTTTGAGCAGCCTGACACACAAACCATGAACAACATTGTTATGTCTGCAGTTGAACTTATTTATTGCTATGCTGAATGCTTAGCCCTACACGGAAAAGATGCAGGAGTGCATTCTGTGGCACCTGCTGTTGTGTTACTTAAGAAGCTTCTCTTTTCATCCAATGAGGCTGTTCAAACTGCTAGCAGGTATTTTAGTTCACTCTTTTTTTCCTTTTCTTTTTTGGCTCTGAATTTGATATTTGTGTTTTCACACATTTCCTCCCCAGTTTGGCCATATCTTCAAGATTGCTTCAGGTCCCTTTTCCAAAGCAGACCATGTTGGCTACAGATGATGCTGTTGAGAGTGTGGTGTCAGTTCCTGGCCCTGCTGACCCAAGTTCTGGAAATAACCAAATCATGATTGAGGACGACACTATTACTTCATCTGTCCAATATTGTTGTGATGGTTGCTCTACGGTACCTATACTAAGGCGAAGATGGCATTGTACAGTTTGTCCTGATTTTGACTTGTGTGAGGCTTGCTATGAAGAACTAGATGCAGATCGACTTCCTCCACCACACTCTAGAGATCATCCCATGACAGCAATTCCAATTGAAGTGGACTCAGTGGGAGACAGCAATGAATTTCACTTCACAGCTGATGATGTTAATGACCAGAACTTGTTGCCTGTACCTGCTGATAGCAACATGCAGAATTCTTCTCCATCAATTCATGTCCTGGAACCAAACGATTCTGGGGATTTTGCTGCTTCATTAACTGATCCTGTATCAATCTCTGCTTCAAAACGGGCCATAAATTCTTTACTTCTGTCTGAGCTTCTTAAACAATTGAAAGGATGGATGGATATGACCTCTGGAGTTCAGACAATCCCTGTTATGCAGCTTTTCTACAGGTTGTCATCTGCTGTAGGTGGACCTTTTATTGACAGCTCCAAGCCAGATAGCTTAGATTTGGAGAAGCTAATCAAGTGGTTTTTGGATGAGATTAATCTCAACAAACCATTTGTAGCCAGAATCCGTTCATCATTTGGTGAAGTTGCAATCCTGGTCTTCATGTTTTTCACATTGATGCTTAGAAACTGGCATCAGCCTGGCAGTGATGGTTCCATGCCAAGACAGAGTGGAACTACTGACATGCATGATAAAAATGTAGTCCAATTTCCACCATCCACCTCAGCCAGTGGTAAGACTTCACTAGATGACCAAGAGAAGATTGACTTTGCATCACAACTGCTTCGAGCTTGTGATTCTCTTAGGCAGCAATCTTTTGTAAATTATTTAATGGATATATTGCAGCAGCTGGTGTATGTTTTCAAATCTCCTGTTAACAATGAAGGCGTGCATAGTAATGCTGGGCCTGGATGTGGGGCTCTACTAACAGTACGTAGAGATTTACCAGCTGGTAATTTTTTACCTTTCTTTTCTGATTCGTATGCCAAAGTGCATCGAACAGATATCTTCATGGACTACCACAGGCTTCTATTAGAGAATGCTTTCCGACTGGTGTACACCCTTGTTCGGCCAGAAAAGCATGACAAAACTGGGGAAAAAGAAAAGGTCTACAAGTTATCATATGGTAAGGATTTGAAGCTTGATGGTTATCAAGATGTTCTCTGCAGTTACATTAACAATCCTCACACCAATTTTGTAAGAAGGTATGCCAGGAGGCTTTTTCTGCATCTCTGTGGGAGCAAGTCTCATTATTACAGTGTTCGAGACTCTTGGCAGTTCTCTAGTGAAGCCAAGAGACTTTATAAACACATAAACAAATCTGGCGGTTTTCAAAATAATCCTATCCCATATGAAAGAAGTGTAAAGATTGTGAAATGCCTTTCCACTATGGCAGAAGTTGCAGCTGCACGTCCTCGTAACTGGCAAAAGTACTGTTTAAGGCATGGAGATATTTTGTCTTTCCTGATGAATGGAATATTTTATTTTGGTGAAGAGTCTGTTATTCAGACTCTTAAACTTCTCAATTTTGCCTTCTATACAGGAAAAGATGTTGGTCACGCTCCACAAAAAATGGAGTCAGGAGACATAAGTTCAAACAAATCAGGTACTGTATCTCAAGAATCAAAGAAGAAAAAGAAAGGTGAAGATGGAGCTGAATCTGGTTCGGAGAAGTCCTATTTGGATATGGAGGCAGCAGTAGATGTCTTCACTGACAAGAGTAGCAATATTTTGAAACAGTTCATAGATTGTTTCCTTCTGGAGTGGAGTTCAATTACTGTGCGTGCAGAGGCTAAGTTAGTTTTATATGGTGTCTGGCATCATGCCAAACCAACATTTAAGGAAACCATTCTAATGGCACTCTTGCAGAAAGTTAAGTTCCTCCCAATGTATGGCCAGAATATTGTGGAGTATACAGAACTTGTTACTTGGTTGCTTGGAAGATCCCCTGATACTAGTTCAAAACACAAGATTTCTGAACTTGTGGACCGATGCTTGACACCTGATGTAATTAGATGCATCTTTGAAACACTCCATTCACAGAATGAGCTGTTAGCTAACCATCCAAATTCTCGCATATATAATACTTTGAGTGGCTTAGTGGAATTTGATGGATACTATCTTGAGAGTGAACCTTGTGTTGCCTGCAGCACTCCTGAAGTACCTTACAGCAGGATGAAGCTAGAATCTCTGAAATCTGAAACAAAATTCACTGACAACCGGATCATAGTGAAATGCACTGGGAGTTACACGATCCAGACTGTGACAATGAATGTTCATGATGCCAGAAAGTCAAAATCAGTGAAGGTTTTGAACCTATACTATAATAACAGGCCAGTCACTGACTTATCAGAGTTGAAAAATAATTGGTCTTTATGGAAGCGGGCAAAGAGTTGCCATCTTGCATTCAATCAGACAGAACATAAAGTTGAATTTCCCATTCCAATTACAGCTTGTAACTTTATGATTGAACTGGATTCATTCTATGAAAATCTTCAGGCATTGTCCCTCGAACCATTGCAATGTCCACGTTGTAGTCGTCCAGTCACAGATAAACATGGTATATGTAGCAATTGTCATGAAAATGCTTATCAATGTAGGCAATGTCGCAACATCAATTATGAGAATTTGGATTCTTTCCTATGCAATGAGTGTGGATACAGTAAATATGGGCGGTTTGAGTTTAATTTCATGGCGAAGCCAAGTTTTACATTTGATAATATGGAGAATGATGAAGATATGAAGAAGGGATTGGCAGCCATAGAATCTGAGTCAGACAATGCTCATAGGAGATACCAGCAACTATTAGGCTTCAAGAAGCCCTTGCTAAAAATTGTATCAAGCATTGGTGACAGTGAAATAGACTCACAGCAGAAGGACTCTGTACAGCAAATGATGGTTTCTTTACCTGGTCCATCGTGTAAGATCAACAGAAAGATTGCTCTTCTTGGAGTTCTATATGGTGAGAAGTGCAAAGCAGCTTTTGATTCTGTCAGCAAAAGTGTCCAGACACTGCAAGGGCTACGCAAGGTGTTGATGAATTATCTGCACCAGAAGCATTCTGATACTAGTGTGGCTTCAAGATTTGTGGTTTCCAGATCACCAAATAATTGCTATGGCTGTGCAACTACATTTGTAACACAATGTCTGGAACTGTTACAGGTGCTAGCAAGGCATCCAAATTCTAAGAAACAACTTGTTTCAGCTGGCATTTTGTCCGAGTTATTTGAGAATAACATTCATCAAGGTGCTAAAGCTGCTCGTGTCCAAGCAAGGGTCGTACTTTGTTCTTTATCTGAAGGTGATGTAAATGCAGTTACGGAGTTGAACAGTCTGATACAAAAGAAAGTTTTGTACTGCCTTGAGCATCATCGCTCCATGGACATTGCAGTGACTACACGGGAGGAATTGTTACTACTTTCTGAGGTGTGTTCTTTGGCTGATGAATTCTGGGAATCAAGATTACGTGTTGTGTTTCAATTATTGTTTTCTTCCATCAAGTTAGGTGCCAAACATCCTGCCATATCTGAGCATGTCATTCTTCCTTGTCTGAGAATTATATCTCAGGCATGCACTCCTCCAAAACCTGAGACACCAGACAAAGAGCAAAGCATTGGGAAATCTTCTGCAAATACAAAGGATGAGAATAATCAAAATGTATCTGGTCCCTTGACTGGTGCTGTCACTGTTGGTGGAACAAAAACATTCCCAGACTCATCAGAAAGAAATTGGGATGGCACACCTAAGACTCAAGATATTCAATTATTGAGCTATTCAGAATGGGAGAGGGGAGCTTCCTATCTTGATTTTGTTAGAAGGCAATATAAAGTGTCTCAGGCAGTCAAAGGTACTGGGCAGAGGTCAAGACCTCAAAGACATGATTACCTGGCACTTAAATATGCTCTGAGGTGGAAGCGTCGTGCTGGTAAAGCAGCTAAAAGTGACTTATCAGTGTTTGAGTTGGGATCATGGGTTAAAGAACTTGTTTTGAGTGCTTGTTCTCAATCCATTAGATCAGAAATGTGCACACTCATAAGCATGCTTTGCGCTCAAAGTTCATCCAGACGGTTTCGGTTGCTGAACCTAGTGGTGTCCTTGTTACCTGCAACGCTTTCTGCAGGTGAAAGTGCTGCAGAGTATTTTGAATTGCTATTCAAGATGGTAGATTCAGAGGAAGCTCTTTTATTTTTGACTGTTCGGGGGTGTCTACGGACAATTTGTACTCTAATTACCCAAGAGGTGAGTAATGTTGAGTCGTTGGAGCGGAGTCTGCACATTGATATAACCCAGGGATTTATCCTTCACAAGCTCATAGAGCTTCTTGGTAAATTTTTGGATGTTCCAAATATCAGATCAAGGTACAATTGCTACTTGAATAATTTTACTTGAAGTTGGAATTTTTGTTTACATAATCTTATAAGAGTATTTTTTTTTTTTCCAGATTCATGCGAGATGACTTACTTTCTGAAATTCTTGAGGCCCTTATTGTAATTCGTGGATTGATAGTTCAAAAGACGAAGTTGATTAGTGATTGCAATCGGCTCCTTAAAGATCTTTTAGATAGTTTGCTGCTAGAAAGCAGTGAAAACAAGCGACAATTCATAAGAGCATGCATCAATGGTCTGGAAATACACAGGGAGGAGAGGAAGGGGCGTGCTTGTTTGGTATGGATGGATTTTATTCTTCATTTTCCTAACTTATTTATCCTCTAAATCAGTTGTAGTAATTTTCTACCCAACAAAGTATTAATTTAGTTGCATGGGAATATGATTAACACATAAATAGTAAATACTGTAACTGAATGATAAATTTATAATAAACTTTCACATTGGCTCATTGTGAACTTGATGTGATCTACACCTGCATTTGCAGTTTATCTTAGAGCAACTCTGCAATGTGATCTGCCCCTCAAAACCGGAGCCTGTATATTTGTTGATCCTGAACAAAGCACATACACAGGAAGAGTTTATCAGGGGATCAATGACTAAGAATCCATATTCGAGTGTTGAAATTGGCCCATTAATGCGTGATGTTAAGAACAAGATCTGCCATCAGTTGGATTTGTTAGGTCTTCTTGAGGATGACTTTGGAATGGAATTGTTAGTTGCTGGCAATATTATCTCTCTTGATTTGAGCATTGCACAAGTTTATGAGCTAGTCTGGAAGAAATCAAATCAACCATCAAATGTGACTAATTCCAACTTGTTGTCTCCAAATGTCGTTAACTCATCCAGAGATTGCCCACCAATGACAGTGACTTATCGGCTCCAGGTTTGTTTATATCATTGAGCATGTGATTTGGCTTATTTGTTAAACATTTGGTTTTGAATTTATATACTATATTTTATGATATTCCAGGGATTGGATGGTGAAGCAACTGAACCTATGATTAAAGAGTTGGAGGAAGATAGGGAGGAGTCTCAGGATCCAGAGGTTGAGTTTGTCATAGCAGGTGCTGTTCGTGAGTGTGGTGGACTGGAGATACTATTGGGCATGATTCAGGTTAGAACTTTTTTCTTTGATATCTGTAGACTTGAACACTTGGTTGTATTTGAAAATTTGAACTATTATCATATAAATATCTTCTGTTCAGTATGCCACTGGGACACTTTTGGTTATAAGGATAGGAATAGATGAACACTCTTTTTTAATTAAAAGGGCAAAATATGTTTTTAGTCCCTAAAGTATTGGGCATTTCTGTTTATAATCCTAATGTTTCATTTGATTGGTGTCTCTAAAGTATTTTTCTGTTTTCCTTTTGATCCCTTTGACCGTGAGCTCTGTTAGTGGCTCAGGTTTGCACCTTAGTAGCTTATTAAGTTGAGTCACGTGTCATGTTGCTGACGTGAATTTTTTTTTTATATAATTTTTTTTTAATTTAAAAAAAAAGAGATACGTGATATCTATCAGAGGCAAATCACTCACTAACGGAGCTACCAAAAAGAAAATGGAAAAATACTTTTTAGAAACCAAGACCAGTCAAATGAAACATTAAAGACTAATAATATAAATGAAAATACTCAATACTTCAGAGTAAAAAACATATTTTGCCCTAATTAAAATTTAGCAACTTATATGAGAAATACATCGTGTAAATCAGTCTTTCTTTTGACAACCTGTATGTGAATTGTGACATTTATGAGTGCTCAAATTCTGCACTATCTGCTACTGCTAGCAAGTCTTTCTATGTCTGACCACACTACTCTTTTTCTATGTCAGACCACGCTATACTCTCTTTTTCCCCTAACCTGTTGTCTTATTTATAATACACTAGCCTACAAGGCTACAGCAATGCAGCTGTTAGGATATAAATAGAAAGTAGAGTTAGTTAAGATAGTTGGACTATAAATAGAGGAAGAAGGATAAGAGAGATGATGTAGTTGGACTATTTAAGGTTAGGAGAAAATCCTATCTCATCACTAAACATCATGGTTCTTTTTGCCGAGAATGGTGTAGTTTTGAAGAAGTATAGTTCTTTCTCTACTTTTGATATTATTTTTACTTAATTCACATAGACTAGACCATGTCATTGTTCTTGACAGCATCATTTTGTAATTGCAGCGATGATTTACTGTGATGGTACTTGAAATGAAAACTACTGCAGTTTGTGTAGAATGTTCATTTTCATTTCCAAGATTTTCTCATGCATTGTTACTAGTGTTTTTTGTAAAATGTCTAGTCCTGCAGTATGCAACCTTAAAATTGATAATATAATTCTCACTTTTTTCCTGATGTACAGCGTCTGCGAGATGATTTCAAGACCAATCAGGAGCAACTGGTTGCAGTTCTTAATCTTCTTATGTACTGTTGCAAAATCAGAGAGAACAGGCGTGCTTTGTTGAAGCTAGGAGCATTAGGTTTGCTTCTTGAGACTGCAAGGCGAGCTTTCTCAGTTGATGCCATGGAGCCAGCTGAAGGCATACTTTTGATTGTTGAAAGTCTGACTTTAGAAGCGAATGAAAGTGACAATATAAGCATCACACAAAGTGCCCTTACTGTCACTAGTGAAGAAGCTGGGACAGGTGAACAAGCCAAGAAGATAGTTCTCATGTTCTTGGAGAGATTATCTCATCCATTGGGCCTTAAGAAATCAAACAAACAGCAGAGGAACACAGAGATGGTTGCTCGAATATTGCCTTACTTAACCTATGGTGAACCTGCTGCAATGGATGCTCTTATCCAGCATTTTAGTCCTTACTTGCAAGATTGGGGTGCATTTGACCATTTGCAGAAACAACATCTGGATAATCCAAAGGATGATAGTATTGCTCAGCAAGCTGCAAAGCAGAGATTCACACTTGAAAATTTTGTTAGGGTTTCAGAGTCACTGAAAACAAGTTCTTGTGGAGAGAGATTAAAGGACATTATCCTTGAGAAGGGTATTACTAAAACTGCAATGACACATTTGAAAGATAGTTTTGCCAATACAGGGCAGGCTGGCTTTAAGAACAGTGCTGAATGGGCACAGGGTTTAACACTGTCATCTGTCCCTCTTATATTGTCTATGCTGAGAGGTTTATCAATGGGGCATCTTCTCACTCAAAAGTGTATTGATGAGGAAGGTATCTTGCCCTTGTTGCATGCCTTGGAAGGAGTTCCAGGAGAAAATGAAATTGGGGCAAGGGCTGAAAATTTGTTGGATACACTATCTAACAAGGAGGGAAAAGGAGATGGATTCTTGGAGGAGAAGGTGTGTAAGCTGCGGCATGCAACTAGGGATGAAATGAGGCGTCGAGCTTTGCGGAAGAGAGAGGAATTGCTTCAGGTATTTTACATAAATACCTTTAGTTTACTTAGTTTGGGTATATAAACAATAGTGTTTGAAATGGTAAAACCAAATTAGCTGTTGAGTTTTTTTTTCCCTTGGGTAAGAAGCATGTTCCAACTAAGTAATTGGGGATTGTCTAAGTGCTTACTTTTGCCAGTTCCTCTTTGTTTTTCTCTCTTTTTGTTCCGACTTTCAAACATGTTTGATATGAAATTATTTATTGTACTTTCTGTTACCTTGGTAAATTTTAGTTCAGCAAAAGTTCTGCTGTTTTCAGTCTATTTTTTGTTTACTCCTTTCCTTCACCAGATTGAATTTTCATTCAGATTTGATTTGATAGTTCGTATGACACGTGTTATATATTCTACTTTAAACTCTATTGAAGTCTGATTTCCTGTTCCCTTCTGAATTGTCCATTATATCTGATACAGGGGCTTGGAATGCGTCAAGAACTATCTTCAGATGGAGGTGAACGTATTGTTGTTTCCCAACCTGTCCTTGAAGGCTTAGAAGATGTCCAGGAGGAGGAGGATGGGCTAGCATGCATGGTATGCCGGGAAGGATACAGTTTAAGACCTACTGATTTACTGGGTGTTTACTCTTATAGTAAGCGTGTGAATCTAGGTGTTGGTTCTTCGGGAAGTGCTCGTGGAGGAGAGTGTGTTTATACCACTGTAAGTTACTTCAATATTATTCATTTCCAGTGCCATCAAGAGGCCAAGAGAGCTGATGCTGCTTTGAAGAATCCAAAGAAAGAGTGGGATGGAGCAACACTTAGAAACAATGAATCTCTCTGTAATTCTTTATTCCCTGTCAGAGGTCCATCTGTTCCTCCGGCACAGTATGTTCGCCATGTTGATCAGTATTGGGACAACCTTAATGCTCTTGGACGTGCTGATGGAAGTAGACTCCGCCTGCTGACTTATGACATTGTTCTGGTATGTTATTCAGCTGCAATAGCTCTGTCTTTCCTGTTTCTTGTGTGGTGAATTTGACTGAGATGATAATAAAAAACTGATAAAGGAATGTTGTTTATGACATTAACAACTGACGTAAATGGTTCATTTAGATAACTTATGTCACTGGTTTCAATAATTTATCAAGAAAAGGATATAACTACAGTTATCTTTAGACTGCTTGAATCAAGTGATTTTGTCTTGCTCTGGTGTTCATCATGCATTTTTTCCCATTCTCCGTAGATGTTAGCTCGGTTTGCAACAGGAGCATCATTCAGTGCAGATAGCCGAGGTGGTGGGCGGGACAGTAATTCCCGGTTTCTCCCATTTATGATCCAAATGGCACGACATCTCCTTGATCAAGGTAACCCCTCCCAGCGTCGAACTATGGCCAGGGCCGTATCAGCATACATATCCACTTCCTCATCAGATCTTAGACCCTCTTCTCCATCTGGCACCCAACCTACACGGGGGACTGAAGAAACTGTCCAATTTATGATGGTAAACTCATTTCTCTCAGAGTCTTATGAGTCCTGGCTGCAGCATCGCCGTGCTTTTTTGCAGCGCGGAATTTACCATGCATACATGCAGCACACACATTCGCGATCTACTACCCGTGCATCATCTATTACAACTCCTGCACAAGGTGTGGAATCTGGAAGCATGGGCCAAAGTGCTACAACAGAAACAGGGCAGAGTGATGATCTTTTGTCAATTATCCGTCCAATGCTTGTTTACACAGGCTTGATTGAGCAATTACAACATTTCTTCAAGGTCAAGAAATCAACTAGTGCAACAACACCTGCAAAGACTGAGGAGGCATCATCTACAACAGAAGGGGAAGATGAAAGTGGAAACCTGGAATGCTGGGAAGTGGTGATGAAAGAGCGACTCTTGAGTGTAAAAGAGCTTCTTGGATTCCCCAAGGAGATGCTGTCATGGCTTGATGAGATTAATTCCGCCTCTGACTTGCAGGAAGCCTTTGACATAGTTGGTGTTCTAGCTGAGGTGTTGTCCAGCGGGTTCACCCACTGTGAAGATTTTGTGCAGGCTGCAATTAATGCAGGGAAAAGCTGAATACTTTGTGCCTCTTTTGTATTAATGAAATATTAACAGCATAACTTATATTCTGAGGGAATGTAAAATGCTTGACTTCTATGTTCTTTTGAACGTATGAAGCTGATGGAGAATGCAAGGGCGGATATTGTGATGGTGTGGGAAAAAATATCTTTCCTAATCCTGAATTCAAGAGACATTAATAACTGATTTAGAGGATAAAGAACACTAATAACAGTTGATTTTCTAGTGACATTAATAACACAACTCAATAAAGGTTCCGCAACCCGAATGGATAGGAATATCACATATAACTATTAAGAAATGGCACACTGTAGTTTTAAGGACGTAACACCCTAAGTCATGGTTCAATTCTTCTGTAATTGAGTAATTCTACCTAAGACATTAGTTCACTTGAATGATTTAGTAAGCATCTATTCCCTCGCCCTCTTCATGAAATAGAATGCATTTGGGTAATTAATTTATGCGCGCGTTCGTTCGATAAATTTTCATCATATAAAATTTTGTATGAGAGAACATGTTGTATTAATCACTTCATAAAATAACTAGGATAAATTAAGAAGTTATAATTCATTTTTCATGAGTCTAAAAACTCTTCCAAACACCGTCTATGGTTTCACGAATTGATATTGGTGTGAAAACAAAGGGCTGTTAATGATAACTACACGGAATATTCATTCAAGTTTGATAAGTGATAATTATTGTAACAAGATACAGATCCCAAAGCCGTATCTAAGCTGATCCAAATGAAATTGAAATTTATTATCAAATTACATTGCGGACCCTTTACGATTGAATATTATTATTATATACAGCAGTATAAATTAACAGGAAAAAAAGTCTTGCACCATGCCTGTGACTTAATATAACTATAATCACATGCTGCTTTAGATGGAGAAAGGTAACTTTACGATCACGAGAATTTGTCACGTATAGCACACAAGTTGCAAAATAACAACGTCTCTTTCCCTCCTTCTGAAAAGTGAAAAGTGAAAACACACTTGGGATTTGGGAACTAAGAGAGGTGTGATTGTCATTCGTCACCCACTCCTCCCTGCCACTTGCTTGCAGCCTCTAAATTTGTTCACGTTGTTCCCACGAGTCGTTATGGCCGATTAAGAAAAAAACTAAAATTTAAATTTCAGCTGCAAGCTCCTCCACCTTTATTTTCTGACTATTCCAAGATCAACTACTTTAATATTTTAAATTCTTCTTCATAACATAAGATTTAAAAAAGAACTATCAAAATCTATAGTAACCCTAGTGGATTATCTGTAGATGAAGTACATAAAAATGTAGAAATCCTACACCTGGAATATCCATCATTCTTTTGCTTTGATTGAGAATATTTTTCATTTTAGTATAACGAAAACTCAACGGATACTCTCATCACTATACATTTATCGCTTATCAGTAATAAATGGCAAGGAGGTGGTCCTCCGAGACACACACAAACATATATGTTTCCATTTTTATTTTTTTTTTCACTATCTCATTAAAAAAAAGAAACATGGAAATAAAAAAATGTTTTCCCAAATGAAACCACCCTGGATAAATTATATATGCAAATTAATTTTGCTAGTAAAAAATAGTTTTATAAGTTATTAACATAATTATGTATTTATTCATTATTTATTCCCCTGTATGTTTTTAATCCGTCCTGAGTAATTCTACATAGACTTATCCTAAGATGCCATGTCACAATGCCACGCCATCTCTCCCGTGATTAACATTTGAATTTACCATTGTGACTCCGTACACTTTACCGTTTTTTTTTTTTTTTTTTTTGTAGTTTCTGTTATTTGTTTGTTGTTCAACATTGTTGTCAGGAACTCATCAAGATTAGACCCAGTTGAGGGAAATCCAATAGGAACATCACTTTTTCTTCTTTTTTCTGGATTTTCTCCGTTATTTGACTCTTCAAGCTCATATAGTCATATGAAAGCCACATTGCCAGTGTTGCAGTTGTTTAAGCCTTAAAAGGTTTAGATTTAGAAGAAGTCAAGGAAGTTTTGGAATTTCAAGGTGTAGGTGATGTGAGTCAGTGCAATGAATCACCTTGTCTGGTGGGCGGGTGGATAACATTTTTTGCCTTAGAATAACCAGAGTCCACAGGTCAATTGGCTTGGCTTTATTAGCATTTATTTTATGTTTGAGGATCCAAAGGTGAAGTGGCATTATATAGTTTAGTCTTGGTTTCTGGGCATTTATTAAGTATCACTAAGTTCTAGGAGTATTATAAGATTTTGAAGAGTTAAGTTGAAGTGATAGTGTGATACCCTGATACCAACTTCAATGGTGTTGAAATGGGGAAAAGACTACTACTGCTGTGACAGTAAGGGGATAAAGATGGAGCTCAAGGTTTTGACTACAAACAAAGTTGAGAAGCATGAGAGTTTGATTATAAGGCCTAGAATCAAGGTGTGGATGGCTAGGACCATTACAATTGTGGTGCTTTGGACTAGTCTTGTTCAGCTTATTGCACTTGGAGAATTGTTGGGACCAAGTTTGTTAAGGGGCATGCCTTATTGTTTCAGTTCCCCAACAGAAGGAAAGTTTTTTGCTCCAGCCAAGGCTGTGCTTCCACCCAAAAGTAACTCATTTGCTTCTCTTGTGAATAATTATTTGTATTCCTCTTTTGTGCTAACACTTTATGATTTCTCATCCATATCTCTTTTGGTTTTGATATTTTTTGTCATCAGGGATTTATAGGAATAATGGTTATCTTGTGGTTTCATGCAATGGAGGACTCAACCAAATGCGATCAGCAGTAAGTTCTTTGTTTCAATATCTTTACTGCAATCAACATCACTATTGACATTAAAAGTCTGATCTATTTTTTTTTAAAAAGTCTTTATTCCTCCAATTGTTTGTTTTTCCTGCAGATATGTGACATGGTTGCTATTGCCAGACACTTAAATGTCACTCTCATAGTTCCAGAGCTGGATAAAGCCTCTTTCTGGGCTGATTCAAGGTTTGCACATTGTTCATTCTGTCATAACGTCAATTTTGGAAACGCCTTCTTTTAGGACTATCATGATTGAAATATCTTCTCATTTCTGTGGCATTCTGTCCCCTTGATGTGGCAGTGACTTCAAAGATATATTTGATGTGGATCATTTCATTACCTCCTTGAGAGATGAGGTTCGAATAATAAGGCAACTACCACCTAGGGTCAAGAGAAGAGTTGAACAAGGATTATTCATCTCAATGCCACCCATTAGCTGGTCTAATATCTCATACTATGAAAACCAGGTATTTTGCTTGGTCTTATCAGATTTTGACTAGGTTCTTTTTAATTGCAAGTTAGCAACTAATTGTCCTTATTAACTACTTAAACAGGTCCTTCCTCTGTTGCTAAAACACAAGATCATACACCTAAATAGAACAGATGCTAGACTTGCAAATAATGGATTACCTGCTGAGATTCAAAAGCTACGATGCCGAGTAAACTTCAATGCTCTGAGGTTTACTACTCAGATAGAAGAACTTGGCAGAAGGATAGTCAAGGTTTTGAGGGAAAAGGGTCCTTTCCTTGCACTTCATCTTAGATATGAGATGGACATGTTGGCCTTCTCTGGTTGTGCTCATGGTTGTGACACCAAAGAAGAGGAGGAACTCACAAGAATGAGGTAATATGAATCTTACATTAATGTGTCACAAGTTACAACATCCCTTTTTGTTTTTTGTTTTCTAGTTTTCCTATGAATGTAATTTTGGCAAATGGTATTTCTTAGGTATGCATATCCTGGGTGGAAGGAAAAAGTTATTAATTCTGAGCTTAAGAGGAAAGAAGGTTTGTGCCCTTTAACACCTGAGGAAACTGCCCTAGTATTGTCAGCACTAAGTATAGATCACAATGTTCAAATTTATATTGCTTCTGGAGAAATATATGGTGGAGAGAAAAGAATGGCAAGTTTACTAGGAGAGTTTCCTAATCTGGTAAGCAGAATGAGCTAAATACTAAATAGTATTTGCTGTATTTATATGCAAAATTCATCAGTTGCCACTAACATTTTTCTCAAACTGAAATAGGTAAGGAAAGAAACTCTGTTGGAACCTTCAGAATTGATGTATTTCCAAAATCACTCCTCACAAATGGCTGCAGTGGATTATCTTGTCTCCAAAGAGAGTGATATATTTATTCCAACATATGATGGGAACATGGCTAAAGTTGTGGAAGGCCATCGCAGGTATTACCTTACCTTGTTGCCAATACATTCTATCTGCTATCCTTTGATGAGGTGAAAAAATATCTTGATTTCATATTCATTCTTTATTAGCTGTATAATGATGGAAGAGTTCACAGAATTACTTGCACTTTTGATATATCCTATTATTATTATTATCAATGTAAATTACATTGTCAACCAATAATTTCAAGGTGGTTATTACTGAAGTCATATATACTTGCTGCTCTTCAGATTTCTAGGATTCAAGAAAACTATAATACTGGATAGAAGGCTTCTGGTACATCTGATAGACCAATATTATAATGGGTTGTTGAGTTGGAATGAGTTTTCCACTGCTGTGAAGGAAGCTCATGCCAATCATATGGGAAGCCCCAAGAGAAGAGTTATCGTTCCAGACAAACCCAAAGAAGAAGACTATTTTTATGCCAACCCTCAAGAATGTTTGCAATTACTAGATGAACCATTAAAAAGCACATAATCTGGCTCTGATTTAATCACAGTTCTCATTTCAGAAGGAAAAATGCAATCGTTGTTGATTATTCTGTACATGAAATAAGGACCTATGCCCCTGCCAAATAATATAAATTTATTGTTTAAGGGAATTAGTTCTGGTATAAAAAATCATGGCAAAGTGGCGTCACATCTTCTTCAATGCAAATAAGTGCAAAAGATAGAGTACTTTATTTCACTAACGGTATTTCAATAGTTTTTTTTTTTTAATATTTCCATATATAGTTATTTATTGTACGAACATGTTAGATCCTCTTATTATGTCTTTGAAAAAAAAATATGAAATAAAGAATTGAATACATTTATAAGAAGATATTATTGTAGTATCATTTGGAATTATTCTTTACCTCATCATATACTAGAGCCATTTGATATGCCAAGTGCTGGGGTTGTTTGTTCTGGTTGACTTCTGCATCCCACAAACACACACACTGTATTTTTGGTGGGGTCCACAAGGGAAAGCCATGTCATCTCTAACTTTGTTAAGTCAAGGATGGCACTGTTGTAAATTTCAACTCCAATTTTATACTACTATCGTAACAGCAAAAACTGGATGTTTACGTAATGATTATGGTCCTTAACAAGCGCCTCATATTTTAACCAAAATAAGGAGACATGCCATCTGTTTCACAGATCCCAAAATTTTAAACAAATACTACTAATACTCATTTTTGGAGCCTGGAGAATACTGTAGTGTTTATGAGTTAGTGATCCAAAAAGGCTTAGAATTTCTAGGAAAAAGCATAACCCTGATCACTTTCCAAGAATATACTGTTCCATTTTCTATAAGCCTTTGTCCGATTTGTTGATTAAGTAATTTGCTTAATTCCATTCCATCATACTGCTTTGTCTGATTCTGATTGGCCATGATTACTTTTAACTCAGCCAACACATGCAACATTTTACGTTACTTAGGACTTTTAGAGTCTCCACAGTCTTGATGAATTGTTTTGTACGATCTGATCCTATGTATTGCTTCTATCAGCAGCATCATCTAAACTTAATTAATGTGTAATTTTCTAGTTTGGCTTGTGTATTTTGCTTTGTATTATTGTATATATATTGATGTGAATGGATAAATTAATATTTTTTTCCATGTAAGTATATGTAATTTAGTGATTTGGGTTCTAGAAAAATCATGTATATATTTGCAAAGTATAATGTTATTTTGATAGCAATTTTTCATATTACTTTTTAATATTTTTTTAATCAAATTATCTATCTTACTTAATATTTTTATCTTTTATTTTTTTAATCTCTCATTATTCTAAAAACTACTACCACAAATTTATATTAAAAAAAAGCATTACTAATTGGCAAATGTGTTCAAGTAATTGTGTTGGTTGGTGATGGCCTAATACCTTTATCTAGTGGATGGATACTGAGTATTGACTTCTATTTCCCTTCATATGCTTTCTTACTTTGCACTGCTACATGAAGTGTCTGTTACCGTTAAGAGATACTCCACTATTTACATTTGTTAGTGTCATGTGATTGTACTAGCCTAGGACATTTTATTGAACATTTCTTTGCATTATGTTGACTTAAGTGACTTGTACCTTAAGTACACGCATCATTTCAATTCTAATTTAGACCCCGTTTTGGTGCTTTTATGTCTGCTACTGTAATTTGGTGCTCTTTCAGTATAATAATTTAATAAGAGCAATAATATATAAATATCTTTGTACATTTCATCAGTAATTATTTTTATTTTATTTTTTCTATCGTGAATTTGTTTAAAATTATAATAAATATTTATAAAATAAATAATTTTCAGATAAAATGATTATTTTGTATAAGCGAATAAAATTTATTTCTTTAAATAAACAAAAAATAATTTATTTTAAATAAAAAATTATTCAAACAAACATACTAAAAATATATATAATTATTGGTTAAAATAAATAATCATTTCCTGAAATAAATTTAAACAAAACCAGCCGATTATGTTATTTATTATATTTAGTCTACACCAAATTCTGTTTAACATCTACAGAAGAAAATATATATTTATATATTAAGTGAATTGTTATTACAAAACTTTTATGAAAACCCACTGAAAAGTTAGATGGTGATAAGGAGGAGATTCCAATTAAGAACACCTAACATCCCATGTTATTAAAGAAAAAAGTACAATACATTATAAAATAAAATAAAAAGTACAATAATAATACTAACTGGCTAGCAGCTGTCAGAAATAAAAACTCTTATACTTGCACCTGGATTCAAGATGACGGTATAGCAGAGAACGAAATTCAGGGTTTTCTTGTTCCCTCAACTACTAAAAGTTGTTATAATTATGTATGATATCATAACAACAACTTTTATACATAAACTCATTCTAGTGGAAAAGTTATTTATTTAGTAATAGAAATGAATTGGTAAAAAAGAAAGAAAGAAATGAATTATCAATTTTTTTTAAATAAAGATTCAACAAAATTAAGTTTGTTTTTTACACATTAAGGACCACTCTCGTACCCCATCAAAAACCAAATACAGAAGACTCTAACATGACTTCATTTGCCTCCCAATGGAACCAACAAATTATTACTTTGTTTACATCTTCGAATCACCCAAGTTGTCTCCAATAAGTTCATACTACAAAATCGTGTACCTCTTACCTCCCTTTTTTCAATTGATGTTTCGTTTTTGCCCCTCACTCACCCTCATATAACCTTCCAATTTTTTTTAGTTTCCAAGCAAGTGACAAAAAGACTGAGACTTCAGCTTTACAATTTTCAAAGACCTTTTACGTTGTTTCTTTAACACTGCCACATAGGACGTGTTAACAGAGTTTAGATGCCACATCAGTCTTTCCCATATGCATTTTTGTTTTCTTCTTCTTCTTCTATATGTCCTTTAAGACAATTCAACAAAAGTAATTTTAATAAAATATTATTTTGACATTTTTTTACTATTAAATATATTGTAAGTCTTACATAATAACCTAAATTCAGTTGTATATTTAAATAGTTTTATATCTAAAAATTATTGAATTATTTTAATTTTTATAAACGTGTTTTTATAAATTTTAGTTATATATATTTATATGAAGACATCAAATTACTCTAAAAAAATATTTTCTGTTTTGAGACCATTGAATAGGAAATTTTTATTTAGTAATGAATGTCAATATTTATACGAAGTCCACATGATCAAAACCTAACTGAACCGAAGTCATATGTTACATATTATGGAGGATAATTAGATCAAAATTCATTTGTTTCTATTAAAAAAATGATAATTTTTTTTCGTTAGATTAGGTATCGATTCAGTTAAAACTCGTCGTGTCCTCAGACTACTGGTACTAGGTTGTACACATTACATAATACATTACATTATTCTACTTCTCTCTCTCTCTCTCTCAGAGCGCTCACTTTCTTTCTCTCTGTATTTTCTCGGGAAAACATTTCCATCTGTAGAAACAAATGGCTAGGTCTGCCAAAGGGCATCAAGATGAATTCGATGACGATGATGAAGAAGAAGAACTCTTAACTGCAAACACCTCTTCTTCCTCTCTCAACAAAGGTTTCTTTTCTCTCTCTTTGTGTGGTTTTGTTTGGCAACACCCACCAGGGTTTATGGGTTGATTCCTTGATGGGTGTCTCAAAGTTCTTCTCTTTTTACCTCTGTAGTTGCATTCTGCATTTCAATTTCATTTTTTACCATAATTATTTATTATTACGTTGTGACTTGGCAGTGAAGGTGGATGAACCCAGCACGGGGAAGAGGGTGAACCCACATCGTTCAAAGCATTCAGAGACTGAGCAACGTAGAAGGAGCAAGATTAACGAAAGGCAAGCTTTAAAAAAAGAAGAAAAAAACATAAATTGGTTGAGTTAATTGTTTCTGTGTAGGTTTTGAGTGGAAGTTTGATGTAGTTTTATATTATTAAACTATTATGTTTCTGAGCCAGGTTTCAAGTTCTGAGAGATCTCATACCTCAAAATGATCAAAAAAGAGATAAGGCGTCCTTCTTGTTGGAGGTACTTCATTCAACTTTCAACCATTTGTTTCTTGTGTACATCTTAATGGTTGGTTATATTTTTTGTGTGATGTGAACTAAATTTAGCAATTTGTTTTTTTTTTCTTCCCTTTATTTATATATATATGCAGGTTATTGAGTATATTCAGTTCCTACAAGAAAAATTACAAATTTATGAACAGACTTATGAAGGGTGGAATCAGGAGCCCACGAAATTAACTCCATGGGTAAAGTTATTTGGAATGGTGTAATGTGAACATTTTTTGTGCCTGTTTACTCTGGATTCTCTCTACCTTGATTTATGAAATGTTGTGCAAATGCATAGCAATACAAGTATGCATTATAGCACCTTTCCTGACTGATGGTGAATTGGTGATATCACCTCAACATTAAGAAAGAACACAACTATGAAGCCTTATTCCCACTAAGTAGAGCCACCTACATGGATTTTGGAACACCAATGTACTTGGCCATGTGTTATGTACCCATGATGCCAACTGCCTAAAATTTCTCATACAAGACTTTAAGTTCCTTTCATGCTTAGGATTTCACACCTCTTTAAGCTGTTTCTTTGAATTCATATGTCTGCTTGTAGTTTTCTTTTTTTATTTACAATATCCTTTTTCTTCCAGAGCCAGTAGCCCAGTATGCATATTTGAATGAGTTCAGGGAAGGCATTGTGGCAACTTCGGTGATCTATTTGTCACAATGGTTGGTTGTGACTTAGTGTCTTGAAATTGTAACAATGGCTTATTATCTGAAGTTTATTGTTCTCATCTTTTTTTGCAGAGAAATCATCACGGGCCTGCAGAAAACACTACAGATCCTTCTCAAGCTACACAAAATGGGTCTGTGGATGAGAAAAATAACAATGTCTCTCCATTGTTGCCGAAAAATGTACAGAACCTGATAGAGTCTGATTTCTCAATGACAACTATTCCGAAGGGCCACACCCCTGATTCAACTACCGAAGCAGTTCGACTGCCCATGCAAATGCGATTGGACATGTTTGATCCAGTTGTTAGCAGTGGTATGGCAACCCAACATCTGCTGGAATCTATATCTAATGTTAACATGCCTTCCCATACCCAGACTCAATTGTGGTTTAATAAACCAAACAAGGGCAACTTTATTCTTCCAGATAATGATACAATGAAGGAGCAGGAGGAGCTGGTGATTGAAAGTAGATCAGATAGCATCTCAAGTGCCTATTCCCAGGGGTGAGTTTCTTATATAAGTTTGACAGTAGTTTTTCTTCACCAATCTTATCTTGTGTTAATTATTTGCTTGAACTGCATTTAGCGAGAGTGAACAGTGTGTGCGCACGCATGAATGTGACCATTCCCCCATCTCTTTTTTTTTTAAAATAAATAAAAAGGAAAGTATACAGTGAATTGTTTCAAGTCACCTTGTGATTTTTTCTTCGTCAAAATCCTGTAAAAAGATCTGGAAAGCAATATCCGAATTATATTAACAGCAAAATGAAGAAGTGTCTTTGTGAAGTTGTTTGCCATATATATATATTCTTGATTCAATAACTACATTTCTCAAATCTGATAGCTGGTTCCTTCTATCTTAAATATGCTGGAGCTTGCCATTCCACTTCAAATCATAAGGCAATTAGGGATGATACCTAGTGGATTGGTGTAATATGCTATGATAGTTTGATGATCAATTTTTTGCATCTTTTTCTCCACTTGAATCTTGTCAAACACTCTTTGCAATCAACTAAATTAACCAATCTTCTTAATTCTGAAGAATTAGTTAATTAAACCTTATAATAAGGACTCGAGGTAGTACAAAATAAGTGGTGCAACTTTACCTTTTAAGGAAATTAATTGTTTAGCACTTGAGTCAATTACCTCAAGCATCATTGAAGTGAATATATCATTTGTGCCACTGTTGACCAAGTTTTTATGTGTTTTAACAGAGTTTTAGATTCTCTCACGCAAGCACTGCACTCTTCTGGCGTAGATATGTCCCAGACTAATGTCTCAGTGCAAATTGATGTTGGTAGACGAGCAAATGCTGACTTGATCCCATCTGCATATACTTCAAAGGTTTGTTTATTCTTGAATTATTTTTTGAAGATATTTTGCAACGATGTTATTATTTCCCTTTTAACATAGAATTAGTATATGACAGTTTATTCATTAGAAAGAAAGAGTAAGAAGAAATTGCTGCCAATGGATATCTTTATATTTGAACTTGCCAATTTAAAACTAGCAAACCAAGTATGTCAGTGTTGTTGACAGTTCTAAGGATTATTACATCATAATCTCTCATTTCCTATTAAAATTAAGAGTTTAATTTTGATACTGTTAATATAAAAAAACTTTACACTGTTAACTAATTAAAAATCACTCTAAATATAACTTTTAAAGTAATTATTATAAAAATCAATCATCTTATCATATTATTTGTTCATTCAGGTTCAGGGTCATGAAAACCAATTTGTGAGCAACCCAGCAATAGCACATTCTGGAGTTGATTACTGCAATATTGATTCTGAACAAAGTTCAAAGAGGCTCAGACAAGAAGCAAGCTAGAGATTCCTCTCATGTTCATTTTGTCAGAGGAGTTTCTTTTTTTTTTTTTTACTTGTCTTCAGATGAGAGTAAGAGGGATTGGGTGGATCGGTTCATTTTTGCCACATGCTGGTTAGTTAGAGCCACAGATAAAATGTAAATTTCACGATTCTGGTTTTGGGACTAAGACATTCTGAAATAAAATGTTATATATATGATTGTGCTTGCTTCTTCTACTTCAATTTTCCATTTTAATGGCATACATTCATGCTTGGCAATTCATTAATGAATAATTATTCGTAGCAATGCTGGTTCTTGGAGGCTATGTTCTTCATACTGTCTGTCTCAACGAAATGTTCATTACTCGTTTTTTTTATGACATTACTTATTTTTTCATATTTTCATTTTAAGACATTCTTTCGGTTTATTCAATTTTTTATTATTTTTAAAATTTTTCAAGACATTATTCTTGATTTTTTTAAATTTTCATTTTTTTAAAAATTTTCATTTAAATTTTTTTTTTTTTTGTAGATATTACTCTTATTTTTTTATATTTTTAAATTTGCATTTTTTTTTTAAATTCAAGACATTCCTTTTTGTTTTTCTTATTTTTAAAAATTTTCATTTTTTTAAATTTCAAAACATTACTTATTTTTTCATATTTTTCAAGACATTTTCTTTTTTTCATATTTTTAAAAAAAATATTTTTTTCAAATTTTCAAGATATTTTTCTTATTTTTTTTATATATTTTTAAACAATTTTTTAGACATTCCTATTGCTTTTTTGAATGGTTAAAACTTTCATTTTTTCATATTTTTTTAAGGCATTCCCTTTTTCATATTTTTTAAATTTTTATTTTTTTCCAAAATTTTAAGATATTACTCTTTTTTTATATTTTTTTCAAAATTTTCAAGATAGTACTTAAAATAAACTATATTGAGAGAATAAAATTCAAATTATGCACTCAAGGTCTCTAAAAAAGATTAATAAAAAAAACTATTTCGTATCATTATCATTAGAAAGAAAAAAATGAGATTATTTGACGTAAGTTACTTGTATCCAGAACTTGCTAGATTATAGACGTTTATTCTTAGTTTCCACGTGCACCCAAGAAAGAATAGCAAGCCTTCATTTGATTCTTAAGATCATATATGTTATTCACTTTATTATCCTATTCTTAAAATTCCACATATTTTAATCCTTAATTCCAGTCTAAAGTGAATGAAATTGTAAAATGTTTTGTAAAATAAAAAATTAAAGTTTTAAGTAAAATCAGGAACTAAAGTAAATAATGGCTACAATCTTAGGACCAGTGTATTGAAAGAAAAGTTGGGAGAAATTTTATAACTGTCATATCTTATTCAATAAATAAAATGGGGGTGATGATTTACTTCTCTCATCAAGTACAAGAATGAGTTAAAATAAATACAGTCTGAGTATGTGTGTAGCAGAGATAACCAGTAAGTTTTACTAGCAAAGAATTCAAACTGCACTAAATATTTAACTACGAAGAACATGCAAAGTTACATCAAAAGTCAAAACTGACATGTGGTCAACAAATTAGCCTATATATCTGAGGCCTTGAGCCAAAGAAAAAAACGCTAATGTCATAAGATGATTCTCATTTCTCAGCTAGCGAACATGTTTTCTGAATCAGAGTTTCAGAGCCACATTTATATGACTTCGGTGCTTCTCTCACCCAAAACTTGATTCAGTAAGCAACAGTTGGAAGCAACAATTGATTATGTACATGAATCTGAAGAATGCCCATCAACACATGAACTTGAGGTCATCTTTCCCCACCCTCGTCTTCTTGATCCTCAAATTGATTTTCTTCTTTAATAATGTTTACTTCTGCTGCATCAACTTCATGATTTTCAGCATTTTGTTTAAAGAATAACTCGGATGCAGAATCATCCTCATCTACATCCTCTTCATTTTCCTTATCTTTTGATTGAGAAATTGGACCAGTGTCCATCCATGCAGGACACCGGTGAGCAACACCAAGAGATGTCCATAATTGGGAAGTTAAAGGGCTAGATGAATTCTTTGATACTTCAAAGGAATCACGCCGTGAACAAGAGCATTCAGGGACAGGATGAGAGAGAAAGGATAGTGGTTTTGATTTGGTTGATGCTTCTATAATTCCATCAAGTAATGTTTTTGTCAAATGCCTGCGAACTGATTCTAACCATGTATGATTTGCATGATGTACGTGGTCACGAATCTCATCTAAAAGTTTCGCCGCTTCCTTTCTGCATCAGAGTAAGTATGATGATTACTAAGTATTAAAATTGAAAATCTTCAACTTTAAATAGCATTATTGAAGCTTCTGTTTCATAATTACACATAAACTTAGCAAAGTTTCCTAATCATGTTGCTCTAATGCATTGCTTTAGGTTGTCTTGGATTTTTAATGGCACAGTTGACAAGAATGTCAAGAAACATTAAATTCGGGCTTTATTTGAAACACCTGCAACCTTATGTGTTATCTTTCAGATACATGAGAATTGGAACTTCCAAGCATTTGATATCTATCTTGGCTGGTTATAAGAAATTCGGTATGGTGTTTCGGAGTTATTTCCAGAGCAAAAATTGCATTTACATACATCAAAAATATACATGGACTCAAAAAATAGAGGTATGTACCTGTCAGGTCTAAATGTCTTTAATGCAGCTGACTGATATAGCCTGTGCCCCATCACCAAGCTAGCAAAACTTGGATGCCCCTTCCCGTCCCGGTCAAATCCAGGGATGAATACATCAGCTTCAACACAAATCACATAGTCAATAGCCTCCCATAGTAATTTATGGGCATTGGTCCTCAGTTCCATAACTGTACTATCAGGCTCATTATCACTCTCAGCTACCCAACCCCACCAACCTTCTATGTTGTATGATTTCGGCCTTGCTGGAGGTGGAGGAAGTGGGCGAGGACGTGGACCTGCATTTTTCCAAGCTGCACGCTTCGTTACTTCTTCAACAGAAGGTGGCGGTCCAGGAGTATCAACAAGGTTCATCTCTTTCCCATAGAGCCTAATCATCTCCCAAGGAGTGCTTAGAGAAGTTCTATCAATAACATTTTCAAACATAGCATGAAGAGGGGTCAATGTTCTTTGACCACCAAAGACTTCTCCCCCAGACACATATATGATTGCATCATTTGAGTATCCATAAGCACGAAGAAGAATACCAATCTGCAAGAGATTAGAATTGTAGAGCATATAATCAGCCAGGGAAGTTCTCTCTCTCTAATATATGGCATCAGTACAACAAATGCAACAATTGTAAATGACCAAAGTTCGCAGAGTCTATCCAACCAATTCATTGACATTAAACAATTTGACTATCTAAAATTTAAAAATATTTTCTTACCTCCTGAGGCATTAAAGGACAGGAGCCTTTTAGTCTTTCTTCGGCTGAGTTGACTGAAAGCTTCCCCTTGACAATCCCACGTTTTATCATCCAAGATCGTTTGTGTTGAATAAGTTCGGAATGTACATCCTAGCAAAGAATTCATGGCCATCATAGCTCAAATATGAAAAGCTGAGGAAGTTTAATTTAAGAGATAGTTATCACAGATTGATCATATACCTGGAACAGTTCTGCACAACCATGATACGCTAAAGATTCTCTAGTCATGCCAGGGTCAAAAGCAATGAATGGACGACCAGGAGCTCGTAACCTACAATCATATCATGATCTATACATAAGCCAAAGAAGGAGAAAAGAGTATGAGTATGAAAGAGAAGAACAAACTTAAAGAGAGGTGACAATGAAATTCCTCTTGCCTCTGCAAAATCTTAGCAGAAAGTTCCTGGACTTCCTGTCGAAACTGAAGTGCATGAAAAGAAACTCTACATCTCAGCCTTTGATATTCTTCAAAATTGGGAGGAAGAGTGGCCTAAGAAGAAGAAGAAGAAGAAAGGGGGGGGGGGGGGAGCAAAGAGAAAAAATCATCATTTATTGGTCTATTTAATAAAGGCACAATAAGAACCATTTTAAACAAACAGCCTGCACTGTGTAGAACAAGAGGAGAAATAGTACAAAGGAAAACAGAAGACATGAAACCGAAGAACTAGATACAGAAGAAAGATAGCAGCATGAATGCTGTATATCACTCCATATGGCAAAATTAAGCTCATCACAAGCAACCCCCCCAATTCAGAAATTAAGAATATAAATCCCTAAAAAGTAATAAAAGAAAGTTCGTCAAATTATGACCCACGTCTAAATTGTCCTTCATCACCTCACAGGATTCCCAGAACTAAAAGATTGACAGTGTGTATTAGTTAAAATAAGTTTGGTCAAATTTTAATCCCAAGAACATTTGCAACGTGAACAAAATGGTCAACTACATTGCACTCTGGGAGGGGGCTTACTAATCCATTGAATCTTGGCTCAGTCAATTCCATTCAAACAAAAATAAACCTTTGAATTTGAACTCTGGAAGGAAATTTTAGATCAAAACAGGTTATGGATCTAACAGGTTAAGCAAAAGTTGCTTTTACCTTCAAGCATCCACCTTCAGAAACAACTAGTTCAACAACTGAATGCTTCTTCAATACCGGGAGAACATGATGAAAATAATAAAAAGGTGATGCTGCATATGGAACTTTAAAAACAGGAATCTCCTTCTTTCTTCTTGCACCTTTTAGATCTTTTGGAAGAGTTCTCACAACTGTGACATCTTTTGCTAATGAGAGGACAAATTGCTCTTCATTGTATAGGTATGCAAAACTCTTGAACTGAGAGCTGGATAAAAATAATTATACAAAGAAATAGTGAAATAGCTTAAACACATAATTTATATCACATTAGACTGAGTTAAATATAAGCTTCTTTAATTCCTTGCAAGAATAGTAAACCTTATTCCCTTGGTGCTGGTTGTTGATTGGATCTCAGGCATAGCTAATGTAGCATTGAGAAGTCGAGCAACCACAACAACATCACATATCTGAAAAAAACAGATAATGCTACAGTATCAGTTTGATATGATTTAAATATAATGTGATACAAGACCTGAAACTTGATACCCTTACCGAATTCCTGATCTCATGAAAACCACCTTGTATCCGGACAAAAATAAACCCATTTGTTTCTGAAACAGGATCTGTCCAGAAAGATAAACACATTTTCTTTCAGAGAGAGAAAGATAAAAGGATTAACAGAGCAATTTACAGAAATACAAGCTTCTTCCCTCCAGAAAAGACCTTGTATGGTTTTACATATAATCCAAAGTTCGGAAATAAAGGCAACGGTATTTAAATTAAGATAAGTCTTATATACAAAAATATAGAGAATCGAGATCAAATGCATATAGTGAGTGAATGGTGATTGGTGAGCAACATATGTGACAATCCAAATATTTGATAATTTGCATTGCAAAATCTGTGACTGAGCAACAAAAATCTGACAATCTTGGTATATATTACACACATCAAACATCACAGAAAATGAAACGAAATACACATGCATGTGTTGAAGCAAAATAAATTCAGGGCAACAAATTATCATATTGGGTAAACTTTCTTACAGAAGGCATTATTAAGGAGATACACAAATGAAAGTCCAAACTCCACAACAACAACAAATGAAAGCCTTATCCCATTAGGCAAAGTCCAAACTCGACAGATCCCTTCAAATAATCTGACAATCTTGTTTTGTTTCCCCATCCATAGGTGAAAGACAGAAAGCCAAATTTGTCTCAAGTAGAAACACACTAAACAGAAGGGAATTTGAGTCTCAGTCACACAATATCACATCACATGGTTATATGTGATAGAGGCACTGCATATGCTTACATAACTCGATAATCCCAAGTCCATTTCTTATAAAAGAAGCTACAACAAAAGACCCAACTCATCCTAAAAATTTATGTACAGTTTAGAATCAAATACTCAACCGATTTTGGCAAATAGACAACCAGAAAAATAAAGAAACAATAGTTCACAAGTTTGGTCAACAGAAAAATCAATGGCAAATAGGCCAGCACAAAACCCACGTAAGTATGAAGCAGTAGAATGCTGAGCACTAAGATGAAATGTTGAACTCACCAGCATAATATCCTCGTGGATTTGAATCCGGATACAATGATTCAAGACGCTTCACCGGACCCCATAATTTTCTATAAGAGGGAGTCTGCAGCACAAATAACAGCAAACAAAAATTGAAACAGAATTTTACTTTATTTTAGGGAAAAAAATGCACATAAATGAAAACATAGTCCAAAAGCTCATTAGCCTATGACTCCGTATACATAGGAGCCACGACGTACTCCAAATTCAGTTAAACGTAGCAACCGACAGATCCAAACCAATGAACAAAAACAACGTTGTTCGATGCTGAGTTAATTTCCATGAACGAAGAGAAAAACAAAACAAACACAGCATCTGACTAGACCCATAAGCAGAAAATGACACTAAATGCAACACAACACAGCCTTGTCATTTTCCGGAGCACAAAGCCAAAATTTTGAAGCACGAACACTCCCCAGAATATAGGGGGTTACCAAAAAGCAATGCAAAGAAAAGCACCCACTTGAAATATGGATAAAAAGGTGAGATCTTTGTGTGAATAGAAGATTACATTCGTGGGGGGAATTGGTTTCTCAAAGATGGGTCTCCAAGAGAAGATTGTGACTGAGGACTCATAGTCTGCACCACCCATTTGAGTGAATCTAACAAGTAGCAAGTGAATGAAGATAGAGAAAGCTGAGAGCACAAGCCCAAACAGACCAATCCATTTCATCTTTGACTTCATTTTCACTTCCCCTTTCATTGAGAACTGAGAGAGAAAAAAAACGCACTCTCTATCTCTCTCTCTTCTCTCTTCAGAAGAAGAACTGAGAAGAAGAAGAAGAAGAAGAAGTGTAGAGGAGTCAGAAGAAGAAAGTCTCTCTCGCCAATGGGGTTGAAAAACCACGTGTTAAAGCATGTTTTCTTCTGTCTTAACTCTTAATACAACACGGGCCACAAACAAGGAAGTGTCAAGTGTGTTGTTTGTTTGAGTTGGATCAGGATTCAGGACACAGCACAGGACCAGTTTCTCTATCTTCTTCTTTCTCTTTCTATTTATTTCTTTTTTATTTTTCAATATTTATTATACTGCTGTTTTTACTTTCTTCCATAATAAATTTGGCAGTTTCAACTTTCAAGGACATGGAAACGGATGGTGCGCCTTGTGTTTTAATGTTTCTGAAATACTTAGTAATAATGGTTGTAAATAGAATTAATAAGAGACTGATGATAAATATTCACTCAAAATAGGAAAATTATTAGGTAACTTTCACCAAAAAAAATAATAAATGTTATAACTTATAAGTGATATAACAAAATAATAAAAGGTAAAAATAAAACAAAAGAAAAAAATTGAACTTATGTTAAATATTTTTCTTTACTTTAGGTTATCTAGGTGTAGCACTAAAGAAAGGCAGTGGAATTTTGTCAAGGGTAAAAAATGTATTTATTAATAATATAAAAATACTTTTATATTGGTATTGTTATTTATTTACAAGTGGTATATAAATTTACTAAATTTTACAATATTACTATCTATACTTATGATATATTTATTTTTAATAAAGAATATATATTTATTCATTTTTATAAATTACCTTGAAAGTGATATTAACATTCATAGGTGATCGAAAGTGATGTAAACATGGTTCACAATAGAAGCAGTCATTTTAATTTTACCGATATTTCGTTTTTGGTATAAGCGTAGTCCATTATTGAGATGGGGCCATGTAGTATATTGCGGTGACAGTGAGACCAAAGGAAAAAGGACAAAAACTTATTTCGTATTTTGATTGTGATTTTTCAATTTAAATTAGAATTTTATTTTAATAATTTATATTATTTTTAATGTAATTTTTTATTATACATGAATATGAATTGTCAAAGCGAAACATTGATTTTAATTAAAGAATAGTAATAGTAAAAACAATTAAAAAATTATATTTTATTTTTGTTTAAAATGAAAGGACGTTTTATCGGAATAATTATGGAAATACGTAATTTTAAAGGGATAAAGTTATATATGATATAGATTAACGATAGAAATAAAACTTTTTTCTTTGACCGGTAGATCTAACAAGTAGTCAAGTACCGTTTTAAGAAAATAAAATCAGTAATCAAGTACTTAATCTTAGTGGATAATTATGGCAAGTCTTGCTTTTCATATTAAAAGTATAACGTTTGCGTGTTTTTTTTTTAAATGTGTTTTTACTTTTTTTTAGTGTAAACTTATAGTGTTTTAAAAAATAACGTCTGTGTTTTTACTTTTAACAAATACAAAACAATTGAGAGAAAAAAAAATAATATATGCTACTACAACGTAAAAGATTTCATATTATCGTTTAATTATCAATTATTATGTATGATAAATATGTTTATTCTCAAAATAAGAAATACTACGTCAGTGTTTTGAAAAACTATAATTCTTCGCTTTAAATGAGTAAAATCTTTGAAATAATTACCTGAAAGGGTATTAATTGATAGTGTATTTTTTCACGTTTCATTAAATATAAATTAAAGTTGAAAAAGAAATTCTATGAGCAGAGCACGTGAGGCCTGAGGAGGGGTTGGAACGTGGGGCCTTCTACGAATTGACGTATGAGGATTTTGTGAGATGAATCAAACGCACGATTAAAGAAAGAAAGAAAGAAAGAAATGTTTAAAAAAAGTGGGGAAGTTTTTTTTTTAAGGAAAAAGTGGGGAAGTTGAATCTATAAATAAAAGGACCCTTTTTTATAATTGTTATTACCGTAAAAAGTTAGGGTAAAATGATTCATTGCTGATACATTTAAATTTTTATTTTTAAATTATTCGATTTATTTTATCTATACATTTATATGATATATTTTAACATTTTTATTATATTTTTTTCATATATCAATAATTATATGTATATTTTTTATAATTTATATTTTTAATATTTTGTAAATATAACTTAAAAAATTAAAATATTTATTAAAATTTTTTGAAATAATCATCTAAATTAAAAATTTTTATTTTGATGGGAAAAAAACTATCATCTCCCACTAGGACTAGGAAAATAAATTAAACTAGACCGAATTGATACTAAATTAAATTGAATTGCATAAAAATAACTAAACTTTTGTATATAAAAACTGATCTGAACTACTATATAGTTCAGTTTTTGAAACTGAATTGTTTCTATATTAATAGTTAACCGAACTAGTAACTAATTTAAGAATTGCTTCACTAATACTCGATTGCAAAATGAAACGCTCAGTTTTATTGCCTTTATTTTGTTCTCTGTTTTCAGCGGTTTAAACATTAAAGCCTTTGTTCCATGTACTATTGAAATGTGGTATTGTTGCTGTGTGCAGTGAAAACAAGGTAAGTTTAATGTTCATATACGAAAATTGATATTTTTTTTTTATGAAACTAGTCAATAAAAAAAATGAATGTTATATTTTAATATAAAAAAATTATTTCAGTAAATTATGTCAAATTTTAATGTTTATACAAATTATTAACAGCATAAGAATAAAAATTAAAATAATATTATATGAAACTTTTTCATTTAAAAAAATTGACAATAATATACAATAAAATCATTTTTAAAATTAGAAAAAATATATTCTCATAAAAAAATGACTTTTAAAAACAGTTTAAAACAATTTGGAGCAATTTAGAATAATTTAAAACAGTTCAGATACTAGTTCAAAACAATTTAGAACAGTTCAAAATTGTTTGAAATAGTTCGAAAAACAGTTCAATTTAAATCAGTTCAGTCCAGTTT
This sequence comes from Amphicarpaea edgeworthii, assembly GCA_014843725.1. Taxonomy (NCBI): domain Eukaryota; kingdom Viridiplantae; phylum Streptophyta; class Magnoliopsida; order Fabales; family Fabaceae; genus Amphicarpaea; species Amphicarpaea edgeworthii. Next base: position 1,755,771 of record CM026321.1, on the reverse strand, counting down.
AATACATCTCTAAAGTAGTTTAGTCGCATGAATCGATTAACAATTCAGTTTAGTTTAAGCGAACTATAAATGTAGTTCAAAATAATTTGACATAATTCAATCCAGTGCAGTTCAAATTAAACAACCCTAGTCGTCGCCGTCGCCACCACCGCCATAGCCGTTGCCGCCACCGCCACCCCACCACCACCCCCTCCACCATCGCCTCCACCACCACCCTTGTCTCCACCACTGTCATCACTAACACCACCGACAGGGACAGATTTAGGGGGGGGCAAGCAGGGGCTTCAGCCCCCCCCCCCTCCCCTGTTTTTATATATATATATATATATATATATAAATAAAATAAAATAAATATTATTAAAAAAAAAAAATTTAAGTTAATACTTTTTTTTTATTAGTAAATGATATCTTAATTTTATATCTAATAAATATTTGGTTTCATTATATTTTTATTTATTTTTTGTAAGTTTTACTTTTAATAAATTAATTTGACACTTTTTATCTATAATTTTTTAAAATCTTATAAATTTTACTTTATTATTTTTTTCTTACATCACATGATTGTAGATTTTATTCTCAATTTTTAAAAAAATTGTCAAATTTTATATCCATTTTTTATTTTTTTAAATAAATTTTATATTAAATATTTTTTTTTAAAAAAATTTTTGTAAAAAAATTCTAGCCCCTCCCTACCAAAATTCCTGGATCCGTCCCTGACCAACCGATATCTTTTTCTAATAAAAATAGATTTATTATTTTAAAATTTATATAAAAAAACATTCTCATTCTTAACTTGAAAAAAAAAAAAACTTCAAAAGTACATTATATAAATATATTTAAAAAGGAAAAAGGAAAGAGGAAAAAAAAAATGAAGGAGGGTCATATAAAGGAAGAAGAGAGAAAAAGATTTAAAAAAAATCTAATAGAAATGATGCATTATATTAACATGTGGTAAGATAAATCGGAAGGTTTAAAAACGTAGTTTACCAATAAATCACTTATATCAATAGTTCATACTAGTTTTTGCCTCTTATTATATTATTATATAAAAAAATAAAAAATAAAACAAGAGGAACTTTTTACAACGGGGGAAAGTGGATACAGATGTTGATCATTAAACATTGTGTTGAAAATTGCCATCTTTCTTTCTATTTTCAACTGTTTATTTGTGACGGTGGGTAACGATTGATAAAGATGCTACATTGCTATTGCTATTTATCGCTGATTGTAACGTTTTGGTATTTTAAGCAATGAGGGATATATTGGGTAGAAATATAACCCTACCACTACCCTTCAGAGTGAGATTGAATTGAATGTACCACACTACAATCAAATCAATGCCAATAAGGTGTCAAATGAAAGCAACTTTCTAATACTTTGTTCTTTTTCATTTTAGGAAAAAAGATAAACTTGATGAAATTGGCAAAATTTAACTGTAATTTTTTTTTACGGAGTTTAATAATATTGTATTGTTTATTTTTAGTAATTACATATTTTTATTTGTGAAACTTTTAAAATAATTTTATAAAAATCAATTAATTTATCAAATGAATGATGATAATTAATTGATAATATAAAATTAATTTAAAATTACATTACCTTTAAACTCATTTTTATATTATTCATTAGTAACAGCCTAGCCTAAGAGGCTTTTTACCTTGAAACAAAGTGCTAACTCCACTTATTTTATTGTTATGTTAATGTTATTAAGATATAATTTTAAGTTAGAGATTGATGTTTAAAGTATCTAATAAATTATGCCTAAGTTTTGTCTTTATGAAATTCTCTCGATTATTGTTGGTCATGACATTAACCAGACATTTTGAAAGAGTATGTGATAAATTTATTTAGCTTTATGGAAATAATTTATGACTCATAAATTCGTTTTATATCGACAATGAAATCATCTAAACAAGATAATTTATATTTTTTATTCAATATATCGACAATGCCTTCCATTCCATGTTTATATATCTATGTATATTTCTGTTTCATGTAGTTATTTTGATACTCTATCAATACACACAAAATTGTCCAAAAGTATCGGATACTTCACCAATACTTCGTAGGTCAATACTTTTCATATTGATAGATATCTTTTAATAATTCGTGCAATTTTTTATTTTTTTTTGCCTGACCTTCAGCTAAACAATTCTTTTCATTATTGAATTTGTTTTTTTGCCACGCCTAAAATATTATCATGTTTGCGGATTAGACAACCAAGGCACGGACGGGCAAACAATTTGAAAAAATAAAAGTAAAGTAGAGGGAATAGGGACGTAGGCATTTGCCATTAATAACAATAGCAATGGTTTAAAATTATAATAAATATTTATAAAATAAATTATTATTAAATAATTAATTTTTTAAGTAAATAGAATTTATTTTTTTAAATAAGTAAAAAATAATTTATTTTAAATAAAAATAATTAAAATAAACATATTAAAAATACATATAATTATTTATTTTATTAAAATAAATTATCATTTCATCAAATAAATTTAAACAAAATGAATCCTAAATAAAATGATGGGAAATAGAATTAACATTTTTTTTGCAAAAACGTAGATAAGCGAACAAATGGTTTTCTAATTTTTTTTTATATGTTAAAAAATCTAAAATTAAAATAAGTAATTATTAAATAAATAATTATTTTATAAGTAAATAGAATATGTTTCTTTAAACAAATAAAAAATTATTATTTTAAATAAAGATAATGTAGACAAACACATTATAATTACTAGTGGTGAAGAGATATACACTTCGTGCCTCTCTATATTTTCTATATTATTAAATAGTAAATATTTAATAAAATAGTTATTTCATTAATAAATTAACTCTGTGTATATTTTGTTTTTATTTTTTTCTATTTTATCTTTTGCTAAAAATATCAAATCCAGCACCTTCCTTCATTTTTCAACCAAAACTCGAGTATCTTAATAATTCCAAAGCCAAATCTTTTTCATCTTTCTTCTCAAGATGTTTCCTAATCTTTTTGTACACTGAAAAATTAGGTTTCAGACCCCTGTCCATCATCTCAGAAAGAACCTTACAGGCAAGCGGCACGTTTCCATTCTTCAAATGAAGGGTAGCAAGCAAGCTGTAGTTTGTATTGCTGGAATAGCTTAGCCTACAGGCAGAACCAATCACATACTCTTGTGCTTCCCCATACTTTCCCGATTCAAAATAAGACTTTATTACCGCCGCATTAGTTAAAATACTAGGTTCAACACACTTCAAAGTCATTTTATCAAGAAGCTTCAAAACCGGATCAAACTGGCGGCGCTTACATAAAAAGCTATAAGAATATCAAAGCTATGCACATCGATTAAACCGTGGTTTTTCTCCATAGCTTCAAGCACTTGCCAAGCTTCATCAATTTTACCACTCTTGCATAGACAGCTGAGTAACAAGTTATAAGTACTTGCCTCCATATCACAACCACTTCTCTTCATCTCCTTAACCAAATCTCCAACTCTCTCACAATCACCTCTCTTGCACAACATCCTCATCAAGGCATGATAGTGCTTCACCTTCCCCCGTCCGTTCGTATCACAAACTCGGCTATCTCGAAAGACCGAACATCTCTATCAACAACTGAACTCCACAACTTTGATACACCCCACCAACCTCATTGAACAAACACATAACTTTTCTCACACATTCCACACTAGAAGCCTCATCCAAACCTAAATCAAGCAGAAACCCAAATGCCTTCATTCCCAAAAACACATTTTTACGGCTGAATTCACACAAAACGGGAACCATAGCCTCATAATTCCCCAACAAACCACAGTTATTAACAAACAAGCTACCTATATCAGAATCACAACAAAGATCAGAATCAGAACCTTTAAGCCAATCAAAGAACTGCAATGCTGACACTCTTTCACTTGCTAGGGTCTGAAAAATGTATACAACTGATGCATGAGACAGAGACACGTGAAAAGCATTCAACTTGGACCCCAAATCATCGACGTCCTCACGAATCAATGCAATGATTTGAGAAACTTGGTCTGGAGTAGCATGAGGTCTACCCAAGTAAGGGGTACACGTGTGCGTACAAGAATACGCGAGTGTGAAAGTGGGAGTAACCATTATGAATGTTGGAGCCAAAAGTGTAAGAAGGCGCAAAAGTGGAACACGCAAATGAAAAAAGCAACGAACTTGACAAGTGGGGAGATGAAAAAAGAGGTGGGGTGTTAAAAAGTGAGGAATTGAGAAGAACCTGAGATTGTTGCGGATGTTTCGAATTGCCATGTGAGAGTGTTGAAATTTTTAAGGTTTTGGTACCATTTAGCACGAATAGCCGCCGTGGTTGTTGTTCTCGTCCCTCACCACAACGGCGGAGAAAGGGTGGATCGAGGTGGCGGCGGCGCGACGCAGATGATGGGTATTGTGTTGAGAGGGGTGAATCGGTGATGATGTTTGATGGTGTTCTAGAGGGAAAATGGAACGAAGCTTGCTATTTAAACACACTTTTTCACTTATATACCCCTATTACCTTGGGGTTTTTTGGAAGTAGATTCGGCGACTTTGTGGCGTCAACTGCTCAGTTCAGTTCGGTTGAGAATATTAATGGATGAGTGCTAATGATGCTATCTATTAGGGGTGTTCAAATTGCATATAGCAGAAAGAAAAAGCACTATAAAAAACATAACAGTACCTATTATTGTTTTTTCTTTGTATTTTTTTTATCTTAAAAGTTCTTCTACAGACATTTACTCAAACCAATCCAAATTAAAGAGATCCAATGTAACAGAAGAAAAAATAGATCTCTTTAATTTTGTGGAAAGTTCGAGGCTTTGTGCTAATTTTTTTATGGGTTGTGTGAGGTTTTTTTGAGAGTGGGTGGTTTTTTCTAGAAGTGTTAATAGGAGAGTGTAACTTTTGAAAGAAAAAAAATTGAAAAAGAAAGTGCGTAAGAAAAGAGGAGTGGATATAGTAACTATGTTTTTTGTTTTCTTGTCAGATGATAGGAAATATAGGATTTGGACTTTTTCAGCTCAACTCTCTCTGGACTCTGTATCTATCGAGCCCAATTCTCTTCTGTCTCTCGGTTTCTATCTTCTTTTTTTTTCATGATTTCTCTATTATTTACTCTCTTTTTTTTCATTCTTCTTTTCACATTTTACTTTTTTTTTTTCTTGAAAATGAAGAGGGTTGTAGAGTATCTAATTTCTTGGTGTATATTCTTGTGCTATACTAATATGTGTCATGTGAACAAATATGGGTTGCACGGATGATAATAGTGTTCCCTAATCAACTATCCATATTCAAACTCTGATATTGGATATGAAAAAAATCGTATCTATGTGTGAACTCACTTTCCAAATCACCACTTTTAACTAAGGTTATTTCATATCAATACGAATAAAAATATTAGAAAAAAAAAACAAACAATGTCATATTACTTGTTTATAAGTGTTATTTTCGCTACAAGAATTATGAATTATTTGGTTAATAAAGAGCCCTGCTCCAAAGTCAATTCAGATTATTACTTAGTAATATTTTATCACACTGTCACTACCTCCATTTCGGAAGCTATCATCGCCATAGTAAATGATTGACTTTGTTTTTGAAGATGTAATGATTGTTTCTGACTTACTAAAAAAACAACCAAACACCGTTCATTGGTTTAAATATTTATTTTAAGGAAAATAGTTAAATTCGTATTGAAATGTAAAGTTCTGATTATTACTAGTAATATTTTATCACATTGTCACTACCTCCATTTCGGAGGCTATCATCGTCATAGTAATGATTGACTTTGTTTTTGAAGATGTAATGATTGTTTATGACTTACTAAAAAAATAACTAAACACCATTCATTAGTTTAAATATTTATTTTAAGAAAAATAGTTAAATTCATACTGAAATCTATGAAATCTAAAATATCGTAAATTCGTTTTAAAATATGATAAATTAAAATTTAGTTATTAAAAATGTAAAAAGTGTAACATAATTAATTTTTTTATTAAGTTTTATTTGTTATGTTTAATATTTGTGTTGATTTTTTATTTATTTATGACCTATTTAGACACATTACTTTAGAATAATTTCTAAGAGAGAAAAATATAAAAAAAAAAAATTAACTTCTCTAAAAGTTAAAATTTTCTTTTCGATAGATAATTTGTAGAAGTCTCACATCTCTTACATGAATCTATTTGAAAGCTTCCACTAATTTCATTTTTTCTTCATATTTTCCTCTCCTATATGTCCTTTTAGAACAGTGTGTCCAAATAGACCTTTAGTGAACTATATTGACGATAATAAATGTACTATTCAAAGTTTATAATAACATTAAGGGACTTATTTGTCAATAAGTTATAAAATTTTCAAACATTAAATATATTTGATTGCATCTTTCATGAGTCATCAATCTAAACGACACTCTTTTGTGGGACAAATTAGTGTCAACATGTAATATAGGCGTGTACATTGAATATAACTTAACAACATGATTAATATGTCACACATTTTATACATTAGATGACTAAATTTAAATTTATCATCTTTCATAAAAAAAAAATTGTCAACACATTACACTTTCAATTTTCAAACAAGAATTTCACTACTTAACTTTTATTTTACTTACCTTTTATTTTAATATACCGTAAATATAAAGAATACTACTATACTATCAGTTAAAGTTAATTAATTTTAAATTAATTGTCTTTATAATTTATATCAATAATTTTGATATGGTATATGGTTTTTTTCTTGTAAAGATCATATTTATTGTTATGGGATGCAATTTTATTTGACCGAAAAAAAAAAACTATTATGTTGTGAATATCAACTCCTTCATTAAACTGGTTAAAACACTAGATTAATGAATCAGTAATGGAATTGATTAGATACTATTTTTATTTTATTCATGAGAATGAGTTGTTAATTGAATTAGTTTAATTTAGTAAAGACTAAATTAAAATAAAACAACTTGAGCCATTAGTTATTACCAAATCAGTATTAATAGTTTCTTATTGAATTATATTTTTAAGTATATTTATTACTAAAAGGCTGTTCTGTGTTCTATATTTGTTAGTATATGTGCATTCTATTTTATTGTACTAATAAAATAATATGATAAAATATATTTAAATATCTTTTCTTGATTAAATTAAGATGATAAAAAAAATATAAGATAATGACAATGAATTGAATTCTCTTAACTTTGACAAAGTCAAACATCAAGTGGTAAATACAAATGGACTTGGTTTATGATGAGTAAGTGTACATAAGTTTTACCTAGGGATACAAAATATTGTGCTTTTCGTGTCAAAATGATGTTTGTATCTTGAAATATATTTCATTTTGTGTTTTTATTGGCTTTTCTGCTTATAAAAGTATTTAAATTTTAATATTTAATTTATAGTTTTTGAATATTGAATTTATCCTTTGATTTATTTTTTATGACCTAGGTTATTTTTTCATGAACTTTTTTAAAAGACAGTGACTAAAGGTTCATACGCTTGCGCCTGGCATCTTACACAACAATATCAAGTATTGACAAGGTGCATTCTCGAACACGGAAGCATTTGGATGAATGTTATGTTACATTCATATCATCCAAAATAATGATATAAATTTAATCATTAATTATTTTATTATATAACAATGTTGAGTGTTTTATTATATGTTAATAATATGCTATTTTTGGGGATCTTATTTGTTTAGTCTCAATAGGTTATACTATTTTCTCATGACAGGAATCATGAGTATTAAAAAGGTACCACAATTTCTTTAAAATAAAAAATATTAGAATTTTTGACTTGAGTTTAAAAATATTTGAAATAAATGTTTTTATTTTAAAAAATGTGTGATCCTTAATTATTTGTTATAGTTGTGCTTAAACCATGTTTAGATGTTGATCAACCAACTTCGAATGCATCACTTAACTACAATCGGAATAAAAGTCATGATAATTTTACACATAATTAAAATCAAATATAAAGGTTTTTTATTTTTCTATTTATTTTTCTTCATTTTTTTTTCTTCTCCCAATTCTTTTATTCAAGGAGCATGGTACACTTACTTCCCTTTCTACTATTCTTTTTCTTTTTTTTTCTCATTTCACTTTCATAAATATACTTTTTTACCAATACATCAACTTGATATTTGTAAATTGCTTTGAATGATGATATAATGATTTTTTCTTATTATTTTTACATGTTTTTAAGGATCAATGACAAATATTAGGTTTTCATAATCTTGGAGTTAGTGCTTTAAATTTTTATTTGATTTTTGTTTAATAAGTTTAAAATAATTCATTATTTTGTTAATTTATTTTCAAGTTTAATATCTTATTTCACTTTTTATTTTTTATTGTGTTTATCTTTTTTTAATATATTTGTTTACGTTACACTCCTTCATTTATTTTTCCTATTTTTTCTAATGATTTGTATGTTTTTTTTATATTGGACAAATTTTTTATTTTATTTTTGGATTTGTAGGTTTAAAAAAATTTAAATCTATTTAAATAAAAAGTAATCATAACAACCGGAGAAATTATGATACAAAAATTAACGATTCTACATAGTATTGGACTATACTCATCTTAAAATTGACATTGTATTTTTATTTTCTTTTATTTTTCTCATGAATCTTAGTTGTGCGTTCTTGAATTTTATATTGTTACATTTCTCATTATTTTAATGTGTTTCAATATTTATTTTTCTTCTTTTAGTTTTCTAAAACAACTTGAACATAAATATTTATTTTAATGTGTTTCATTTTTTCTAGATTAAATAGATTTTAGGAGACTTTTTAGTGTAAAATATAAATATTACACCCATCAAGTAATCCCATCCAAACCCTTAAGGGATTTGATCAAACTTTTTTATTTCATGAGCTTGTCAAACTTTTTTTTTTTTTTTATCCCATCTAATTCCTTCTTTCTTTATTGAATCCGGTTATAATTTCATTTGAAAGAAATATTGATATGATGATTTTTCAATTGGATAATAAATCAAATCCAGCAAACAATCATATTCAATTTTAAGAGATTTTCTTAGATTTGATAATCACAAAAATTAAGTAATTCCACACTTAAACAAAATTTGGTAAAATCAAGAGGTAAATAACTCCACATCCAGGTATAAAAGAAGAAGTCAACATAAAAAAAAGGTATAGAAGAAGATATACAAGATAACTACCCAATTATATATTTTTTTTCTTGTATTTTCTTTTATACCTCCCATTAATATTTTTTCTCATATATACCTTGATCTCATGTAAACAAACTAACTCCCCTCTCTTCATCTATTGATCTATGGTCAAGGATAGAATATGGAATTAAATCATTTAAGTGCTTATTGAATTCTTATGAAGAGAACAAATCAAGGAATATTGATTAATTATGTTTTATTTTTTTTAAAACCAACTTAAATTAAACTGATTTCTATATATATGTTTTATTTTGTAAGGATTTGAAAACTTTTTGTCCTCTCTTAAAATTTTTCATTAAAATTTTAAAAAATTGATCTAAACCGATCAATCCATTTTTATTAACGGTAAATAAGTATAAAATGAAATATGATTCACAATTTTAATTAAGATTTTACATGATTTAAGAAATGAGTACATTTTATTTTTCACTATTTAAAAAAAAAATCATGTAACAACTAGAACATATTTTTTTTTATTATATTGTGTTTTTACTTTTTTTTGTTATTCTTTTATAATTAAAAGTAAAAATAAAAAATATTTTACCACATTTAAGTAACTTGGAATTTTTCTCTTTTTCAGGGGAAAAAATCAAAATTTAAACATAAAAGCAAGATACATGTTATTGAAATCGAATACATAAATTGAAGGAGAATTTAGTTTCTCTTTTTGTCTTATAAAATCAAGATACATGTTATTGGCGAATAAATAAATTGAAAGAAAATTTAGAAGGAAAAAAATGTGATCTATGAAAAAAGCAAAACAACACAACGTAAATTGAACAATTTTTAAATAATAATTATTTATTTAAAATTTTAAAATTTTTTAATTTTTAATTTTAATAAATTAAAATAATAAGTCAAAATATTAAATTATCATTTAATTTTAACCATTTTGAAGTTCAATAAATATTAAATTATCACATCACCTTAAACTTTAAATAATTGAAAATAATATTTATTTAAAATATAAATATAAATATACATATATTTAATTAGACAAAATAGTAAATTAAATAAAATAAATTTATAAAATATCAAATTTAAAACAATAAAAATGCGGACATACTGCGCATAATAAAATGTAATAAAAAAAAAGGAGTTATTGTTTTTTTGATTTAAATTGGAATCAGTTAAAGCATAGAGTGTACTATCTCGTTAGCAAGAAAACGATAAATCCTGCGGCGAGACAGTACCGACTGACGCACATCATTCCCTCTCTCTTCGGATCTCACCGCCGCCGCTCTCACTTCGATCTCCCTCACGCCGGTGACTATTCTTTCATTTTTCTCTTTAAATTATTTTTTCTCATGGTTTATAGAATATTCATCTAATCGAGTTTCTGAACCGGATCGTGTTCTGTTTATTCGAGGAATCGAATGGTTTGAATTTGTTTATTCTCGATTTCTTTTTCTGCGAAATTAAAATTAAAGTTTGGTTTATAATTTTCTTCTTCTTGTTGTTGATGTAGATACCGTGAAGGTAAAGTCGTTCACGATGGCCGAAGACTCTGGTAGTAAGAGTTGTGGCACGTTGGCTCTTTCTGGAGGCTGAAGAAGGCGAGAATCTTATCTGATTTTACTTTTTTGTTCATTAATTTTAGAAACTCTGCATAACGAATATTTTTTTTGAAAAAAAATGTATAAAATCTATTACTTATGTGAATCTTGAATATTTTAATCATTTTATAGTATTTTTTACTATATGCTTCTTTTAATCACAATTATATATATATATATATATATATACACACACACACACATACACATACACAGGGACGTGTGAGAACAACTTGAGGACAATTAGAACAAACAATAGTAACGATTAAAATTAAAAATAATAAATGCATTAGATTAAAACATCAATTTTAAATGCATTTATTTTTTTTCTCTACATTTTGTTCCAACAGCACATAGGCAAAACACTATCCTCATCACCGTGACCACCACCTCGTTACCACCACCACTACTATCACTAACATGGTTACTTCTTGTAACCACCAGGGCCACCGTCGCCACCACCATCATGATTGTCATCCTTGTTGTTGCCGCTACCACCATTGTCGATGGCAGTGGTGGTGGTAACAACAACGGGGGACGATGACCATGATGGTGGCGGCGATGGTGGTCTTAACGGTGGTGACCATGTTGATGATGGTAGTGGTGGTCATAATGATGGCAGCAACTCTTGACGGCCATTATGGTCACCACTGTCAGGGACACCGTCACCGTCACCGTCACCATCATGATCGTCGTCCCCGTTGTTGTCACCACCACCACCACTGCCGTCGGCGGTGGTGGTGGCGACAACAACATGGATGGTGAACATGATGGTGGCAAGATAGTAACCATGTTATTGGTGGTGGTGGTGATAGGGCGGTGGTTATGGTGATGAGGGTGGTGTTTTATTTATGTGCTTATGTTGTTGGGAAAAAATGTATAGAAAAAAATTAATTGAGAGAGAGGGATGGATAAGATCTCATGGTGATGCACTTAAAATCGAGGTTTTAATCTGATGCGTTTATTATTTTTAATTTTAATTTAAAGGTTATTATTGTTTGTTCTTATTTAATTTTAATACTTCATTATTGAAAAGATTTTTACATTGTCAACTATCTTACTAATGGTTTTAAAGTCAATTATTATATAAGTAGACAAATTAATTACCATATATATTAAGATATGTGAATTCTTACTTCAAGTTCAAACTTTGTGTACTCTAATTTGTGCAGTACTGGCAGATCCGTGCAATAAAAAAATGTGTTCTCTCTTAGAATATGAGACTGTCATGTGTCTAAAGAAAAGGAGGATCCAAATCCATTGTTGTCGTAGTTGCATGCGTTCACATATGGCCATACCAATTCTCATGATAGCGATACAGTCAGATTTTACACATCAATTTAGGTTGTGGACTTCAGTCATGACATAGAGTATGCATGAAGTGACCTTAGTGCCAGGTTTATGGCCGGTTTGTTTTAAATATAATATAGTGATGGACGGTTTGTCTTTATTTGAGTGGTTAGGGAAGTTAGCTAGAGCTTAGAACTTCTTAATTAATTAAGCTTTTCAAAGATGTTTCAAATAGTCTTTTCTTTTTGGGGGCCACTTCATATGAGGTCTGAGGAAATGCAAGCCAGAATAAGTTATATTATTTTATTCTGTTGAGATTAGGTTGAGCAAGGTAAATGAAAGAAAAATAAACTCCTTTGAAAACATAAGTTTTCCAGTGGTTACTTATATAAAGATCAATTGCCTCTTTTTCTTTTCATCAAGCACGAACTATCCTGGTGCTTATTGTCACTGGTGAACACTAATTTCTTTGGTTGGGATTAGCCAACTTTAGATGTCATTATGTTGCACTGATGGAGGTGATATACATCAGCTTTTTTTAATCTTTTTCTTTTGATTACTATGATTGATTAAATACCTTTTATCCTTCAATAACTAACTAAAAATCCATTGTTAAAAAATAAGACCGTTCATTTAGGATAAAGTTTAACATCCTTTCTTGTGCTTGACTGAAAATTAATATTTGGAAAATGAATTTACCTTCATTTGTTATTATCTTTGGTAATATATTTGTGTAGTGATTTTATTTTTCATTTTCTATCAGCTTGTGCTATCAGGTGACATATCTCCGATGTAGCAGTTTCGTTGAGTGAAATCTGTGTTGTAGAGTAAGCTGTTGTCATGTGAGAACTTTTAAGAGTTTTTTCGATTTTACACAATTTACTATGATTGTTTATGGGAAAAACTCTTCTCTGCAACATCAAGTGCCGGCATTCGACTTTGGTGTTTGTTTGACAGAGAAACTCTCTGCCACTGCCACCTTTGCTGCTGGCATTCAAGTTTGCCTCTTCTCTTTTTCCTTACATGTATCCTGATTTGGACACCTGTTTACATGATGAGATGGCGGTTGCAACCTTCAGAGGACCTCCTAGTGAGTGTTGTGGGAATAAGGAAATGGAAAGAAAGCCTTCTGGGAGGAGACGTGTATTTGTTCAGACTGAAACTGGGTGTGTTTTGGGAATGGAATTAGATAGAAGTGACAATGCCCATACTGTGAAAAGGAAATTGCAGGCTGCCTTCAATGTCCCAACTGAGGCAAGCTCGCTTATATGTGGGGACTTGGTCTTGAAGAATGACCTAAGTGTAGTTAGAAATGATTCTCCACTTCTACTCACTAGGACCTTTTTACATAGGAGTTCATCTACCCCGTGCCTTTCACCTACTGGCAGGGATCTTCAGCAGAGGGATCAGGGTGGACCAATTGAGGTTATAGGTTGCTCAGATATGTTTTTAGGAACCAAACAACTGGTTAAGGATATTATGAAGGCAATAAAAGTTGGCATTGAACCAATCCCCATTCATAGTGGATTAGGAGGTGCATATTATTTTAGGAACAGCAATGGTGAAAATGTTGCTATTGTGAAACCAACTGATGAGGAGCCTTATGCACCAAACAATCCTAAAGGTTTTGTTGGCAAAGCTCTTGGACAACCAGGATTGAAACGTTCGGTGAGGGTTGGGGAGACAGGTTTCAGAGAAGTTGCAGCTTACCTTCTTGACCATGATCATTTTGCCAACGTGCCCTCTACCACTCTTGTAAAGGTCACACATTCTATTTTTAATGTCAATGACAGGGTCAGTGGTAGCATGCATCATAACAAAAAGCATATAAGCAAGATTGCATCACTGCAGCAGTTCATTCCTCATGATTTTGATGCAAGTGATCATGGAACTTCTAGTTTCCCTGTTACTGCTGTTCATAGGATTGGGATTTTGGATGTACGAATTTTAAACACAGATAGACATGCAGGAAATCTTCTGGTCAGGAAGCTTGGAGGGTTTGGAAGGTTTGATCAAGTGGAGCTTTTTCCCATTGATCATGGTCTTTGTCTCCCTGAAACTTTGGAAGATCCTTATTTTGAATGGATCCACTGGCCTCAGGCATCAATTCCTTTCTCAGATGATGAGCTTGACTATATATATCATCTAGACCCATTTCGTGATTCGGAAATGCTCAGAATGGAGCTTCCCATGATTCGAGAAGCATGCTTGCGGGTTTTGGTTCTCTGCACTATCTTCCTCAAGGAAGCAGCAGCTTTTGGTCTCTGTCTAGCAGAGATTGGTGACATGATGAGTAGGGAATTTCAGGGTCTCGATGAAGAGCCAAGTGAGCTTGAGCTTATCTGTATTGAAGCAAAGAAACTGTTAGATCAGGAAGGATTATCTTCTTTTGAAGCAGAAATAGGAGACAAAGATGTGACTCAGTTTCAGTTAGATTGTGAGGATCAGGATTTGGATTTCACTACAAACATAGAGGACAACTTGACTGTAATGCCACCATTTCAAGTTGGAGCAAGAAATAGAAACATTAGAAACACTCTTTCTAGACTGGAGGAAAGTGTGATGGAGGATGAGACTGAGAGTGAAGGGAAGTTACCCTTAGGTGGTGATGGATACAATGGTCCTGTGGGAAATGGGGTGCATAATGTTTCAAGGCTTTCTGTGTCTGTGAAAAACACGAAAATTGGTGAAAAAAAATGGCAGCACATGGGTGTAAAGCAAAAGAGTGGCTTTTTGGCTGGGACATCATCTGGAAACACAACTGTGAATGAGTTGCCTGCAAACTCAAGTTTCGTGAAGCTAATAGATATGGATGAAGAGAGGTGGAATCAGTTTCTTGAGAATTTCCAGAGGTTGTTGATCCCAGCTTTTGTTAATTGCAGACGAGGAAATGAGAGCAATAAGCAGAGACAGAGACTTGGAACTTCATGCCAGTTTTAGGGTGGATCATAATTGAAATGTGAAGTGAACCAATAAGTATTAGAGGCTTGTACAATGTGTCACATGGAATTATATATATATAAATAAATAAATAAATACAGAGGCTTTTTATTCTCTACACTGAGGAGGAGAGAGTATCCAGGAGTAAATAGTAAATGAAGATTTTCAGGTAGTAAGGTCTTGCAGCAGCAGCAAATAGAGGGAGAGCTTATTCATCTGTAGATGTGAAGACTATGTCCTGATTTGCTCCTTTTTTTTTTTTTTTTTTTCCACTTTATGTTCACTTGTTGAATAATTCAGAGTAGATGCCAAAATAAAATTTGTGTATACCTATGTTTCATGGAGATATAAATGATATTTGTAGTGTGGTTTGTTTGTCGCCTTTAAATTCTTCTGTTTTTTAATCTTTTGGTGATTTTCATTCAATCCTTGTATGGTACCATTGCTACTCTTTTATAGCAGTTGTGGCAATAGTGGTTTAACCACATGCCTCTTACAAAATGGAGATTTCATACTTGAATTGAATTTTCTTAGACATTTTATTTTAGAAAAAAACTACATTGCTGGCTGCATTTTCCTAAATAATTTCTGAAATTATCGTAGCTATATTTTTTTACAATCTTCAATGTGCTAAAAGCTTAGAAGGATGAAATAAACAATTGTTCCAATGAATTCATCAAATTTACATTTTGATTCTTACAATTTTTTTCCCTTAATTTTTATATTTGTATACATTTTGGTTTCGTTTTTTATTGTTGGGATATTGGTCTTATATTTTCCAGACACTTGAGTTTGAGATAAAAGAGTTCTTATTTGTTACCTTTTTACTTTTTAATTTTTATGAAGTTTTTTTTCTTTATATATAATTTGGAATTATTGTGGTGTTAGTTTTTAAGGGACTAAAATTTACACAAGTAAAAATATGCAACTTTTAAAAAATAAATGTCAACTAAAATTCAAATCAAGTGAAAATTTAAGCACTAACCGTTTATTTCATGATAATAAATTAATAAACAATATATTCAGAAAAAATAAAATAATAAACAATATTGAATAGTTGGACTAAATTATCTCGTCCAGACGAAATTTTAGCTGGAAACAGTTTTTAACAAAATCTTATTTAATAGATAAATATAAAGAGAGATTCTAACCCATTTTAATTTGTAGATATGAATACGAAGTTATTTTTTACCAACAAATGTAGAAATTAGAGGTTTTGGTTTGAATTTGGAGTGTCACAACAAAATTTTATATATGGCAATTGGCAAATGAACCTAGCATTAACTGCAGCAAAAAGAAGTTCATGCTAAAATTAGAAAAACTCAATCTTAACTAGCTCATGTAATGATAACTAACACCACAGTTCCTATATAAGCACGAAAGATAGAGTACAAGGAAATATAAACTCAATCCAAAATTATATTCAATATTTTTTCTACATACACTTTTTTTAGAACCGAAATAAAAAAATGCAGGGAAAACCTTTGTGCTTGATCTTGTTGTTAGCACTTTCTCTCTTTGCATCACATTCAAATTCTCTTCCACTTTCAACCAACAAGAGATGGATAGTGGATGAGTCAGGGAAAAGGGTGAAGATGCATTGTGTGAACTGGTCAAGTCACCTCAATTCAATGTTGGCAGAAGGTCTTGACATAATACCCTTGAAAGAGGTGAAATAAAGAAACAAGGCTTCAATTGTGTTCGTTACACATGGGCAACACACATGTTCACACGCTATAGCAGCCACAAAGTTGGTGAAACTTTGGACTCATTGAACCTCCATGGCATTAGATTAGGCCTTAGTCCTTACAACCCTTCTTTGGAGAATGCCACGCTTGTGGAAGCCTTTGATGGTGTGATTGATGAGTTTGGGAGACAAGGGTTGATGGTGTTGGCTGATAACCATGTTAGTGACCCTAAATGGTGTTGTGGTGAAAATGATGGAAATGGCTTCTTTGGAGATGAACACTTCAACCCTCAGGAATGGCTACAAGGCCATTCCATCGTAGCTAATCGTGTCAAAGGAAAATCTCAGGTTAATTCATTATTATTTTTCTCTCCTAACTAATAATAAACCAAATTTTAAACTATCTAATAACTTTATCTATGTGTAACGTTTGAATAGGTGGTGGCAATAGGCTTGAGAAATGAACTGCGTGGTCCACGTCAAAATGAAGAGGATTGGTACAAGTACATGAGCTAAGGAGCAGCAACAGTTCACAAAGCAAATCCCAATGTTCTGGTGTTTGTTTCTGGTTTGAACTATGACACTAAATTGAGCTTCTTGAAGACAAGGCCTCTAAACGTTAACGTGGGGAACAAATTGGTGTACGAGGTACATTCTTATGCATGGTCCTCAGCATCACGAACCGATTGGATAGAGAAGCCAGTGAATGAACTATGTGGCAGAGTGATGAAGGGGTTGAACGAAAGGGCAGGGTTTGTGATGAGTGGTGAGAATCCTGGTGCATTGGTGATGAGTGAGTTTGGGATGGACATGACCAAAAGGGATGAGAAGAACAACAGATTCATGTCATGCATGTTGGCCTACCTTGCAGGGGTGGATTTGGATTGGGCATTATGGACTGCATAGGGTGGCTACTATGTCAAAGAGCAAACTAGGATTGTTGATGAGACTTATGGCTTGTGGATGTATGATTTTAGAACCCTCAGATATCCACAATTCTCCCAGAGGTTTCAACTAGTGCAGCAGCAGCTTCTAGGTATGACCTTTTAATCATTTAGCTAAATAAATTTTATATAGATAAGTCTCTTAAATATCCTCTTTCACATATTCTTTACGTGTGATTGGTTTAAATTTAGATGGATGTATTATGCGAAAGAAAGTCTTTGTCAGTCAAGTCAACTAGTCTTTTATATAGTATATAATTTCTTATGAAATATAATAAAGTTAAAATGAGTGCATGTTTACTTAATTGCAGACCCAAGCTCAAATTCTAACAAGTCCTATATAATGTATCACCCACTGAGTGAACAATGTGTGAATGTAAACAAGAACCATGAACTTGAACTTGGTGATTGTGATGGCCAAAGTAGGTGGAGCCAACAAGGACAACAAATTAAATTGGTGGATAGTGAAACATGCTTAAAAGTAATTGGTAATGAATCTTCAGTGATTCTATCAAATGACTGCAAGAGCAAGCAGAGTTCGTGGAAAACTTTATCAGCTTCCAATCTCCATTTGGGTATCATAGATGGACAAGGCTATAACCTATGCTTGGAAAGAGAATCTCCCACTTCATCTAAGATTGTCACAAAAAAATGCATTTGCGTCGATGATAGTCCAGCTTGTTTGGACAACCCTCAGAGCCAATGGTTTCAGCTTGTTACAACAAACATGTAATAGTTTTAACAGCTAAACATTGTGTAGTTTTCATTGGTTACATGCAACGAAGCAAAGATGTACATGTTGTTAACTACAATAAGTGAAATCAAAGAATGTGACATTATTTTTACTAAAACAAATTTCTAGTAAAATAATCACAAATTATAGTTGAAGTGATTTTTAAGATAATTATTATAGTTTTTGTTATTTATATAATAAGTTATAATTGAATATGTATAATTGAATGTCTTACAAATTTGAAATAAATGAAAATTTCAAAATTATGAAAAAAAGAGTAATGTCTTCAAATTTTAAACACATTTGATGTAAAAAAAAAAAAAATTTGAAAAAACAAGTGTAACGTTTTGAAAATTTAAAAATAAAAATAAAAAATTAAGCAAAATGTCTTGAATTTTGCTTTAAAATGATAATTTTTAAAAATATAAAAAAATAAGAGGAGTGCTTTGTAGAGTTTGTAAAAAAATGAAAGTGTAAAAAATATGAAAAAGTTTGATGAATGTCTTGGAAATTTTGAAAAAAAATGAAAAATTAAAAGCTATAAAAAAATCAAGAGTAATATTTTAAAAAATATGAAAAAACAATAGGGATGTCTGAATTTTTTTTTTAAAAAAAGAATATTTAAAATAAAAAAAACAAGAGTAATGTCTTCAAAAATTAAAAAACAATAAAAATTTGTAAAATATGCAAAAACAAGAGAAATGTCTTCAAAATGTTGAAAAAATGAAAATTTTAAAAAATTGAAGTGGAAAGGTCTTGAAAAATTGAAAAAAAAATGAAAATTTAAAATAATATGAAAAAGTAGGAGGAATTTCTTGAAAATTTTAAAAAATATGAAAATATAAAAAAGCAAGAGTAATTTCTAGAAAAATTTTTAAAAAATAAAAAATATAAAAATATAAAAAAAAACAAAAGTAATGTCTTCAATAATTGAAAAAAATGAAAATTTGAAGACTATAAAAAAATAAGAGGAATATTTTTAATATTTTGAAAAAAATGAAAATTATGAAAAATTAGAGTAATGTCATGAATTTTTTTTAAAAAATTAATATAAAAAAAGCAAGAGTAATAATGTCTTCAAAAATTGAAAAAAAAAATACAAAAACAAAAGGAATATCTTGAAATGTTTTTTGAAAAAAATGAAAATATAAAATAAAACAAGAAGATTTTCATTGAAAATTTTGAAAAAAAAATTATTTAAGGTTTCATTAATGAAACCTTAATTAAGGTTTCAATAAAGAAACCTTAAATAATTAGGATTTCATTTATCAAATCCTAAATGTTTAGGGTTTCTATAATAAAACCCTAAATAATTAGAGATTTATTAATCAAATCCTAAATATTTATATTTTCACTTGAAGGTTTTACTAATAAAATCCTAAGTATTTTTGTTTTTAATTTAGTGTTTAATTTATAAAATCCTAAATATTAAATATTTTATTTACAAAACCAAGTGTTTCATTTATGAAACTCTAAATATATAAAATATCAATTTATGATGAAATTTAGGGATTCAATAATGAAACACTAAATATTTATAATTTCAATAATAAAATCCAAAATTTTCAGGGTCTGAATTTAGGATGAAATTTAGGGCTTCAATAATCAAGTCCTACAAAATTTAATGTTTCAATAATGAAGCCTTGTGAAATTTAGGGTTTCAATAATGAAACCCTAAATAATTAGGCTTTCATTAATGAAATCCTAACAAATTAGGGTTTCATTTATCAAAATCCTAAATGTTTATAGTTTCAATAATAAAACCTTAAATATTTTTATTTTTAATTTAGGATTTGATTTATGAAACATTAAATATTTAATATTTTATTTACGAAACCTTTAATATTTAGGGTTTCAATAATGAAATCCTATGAAAATTAGGGTTTCAAATAATGAAGCCTTAAATAATTATGCTTTCATTAATAAAATCCTAAATAATTATAGTTTCATTAATAAAACCCAAAACAATTAGGATTTCAGTTATCAAACACTAAATTTTTAGGATTTTAATAATAAAACCTTAAATATTAATATTTTCACTTTAAGATTTAATTAATGAAATCATATATATTTTTTAATTTAGGGTTTAATTTATAAAAACCTAAATATTGGAGTATTGGATATTTTATTTACAAAATTTAAATATTTAGGTTTTAAATTTAAGATGAAATTGAGGACTTCATTTATGAAACCTTAAATATTATGGCTTCAATTTATGATTTCATTTATCAAAATCCTAAATGTTTAGGGTTTCAATAATAAAATCCTAAATAATTAGGGATTCATTAATCAAATCATAAATATTTATATTTTCACTTGAGGTTTCATTAATAAAATCATAAATAATTTTGTTTGTAATTTAGGGTTCAATAAACCCTAAATATTAAATATTTTACTAATGAAATCATAAATATTTGGGGTTTCATTTTAATGTTTCATTTAGGAAGCCCAAAATATATAGGGTGAAATTTATATTTTCAATAATGGAACCCTAAATATTCAAGGTTTGAATTTAATATGAAATTTAGTATTTCAATAATGAAGCCCTAAAAAATTAGGTTTTCATTAATCAAATCTTAAATAATTAGAGTTTCATTAATGAAACCACAAATAATTAATGTTTCATTTATCAAACCTTAAATGTTTACAATTTGAATAATAAAACCTTAAATATTAGGGTTTCATTAGTCAAATCATAAATATTTATATTTTGAATTTAGGGTTTCAATAATAAAACCTTATTTTTTTTAATTTAGGGTTTAATTTATGAAACTTAAAATATTTAATATATTATTTATGAAACCTTAAATATAAAAGGTTTCAAGATGAAATTTTGGGTTTCAATAATGAAATATTTAATATTGAGGATTTCAATTTAGGATGAAATTTGGGATTTCAATAATAAAAAAATAAAAAATTAAGATTTCAAAAATGAAGCCTTAAATAATTAGGTTTTCATTAATGAAATCTTAAATAATTAGAGTTTCAATAATAAAATCCTAAATAATTAGAATTTCATTTATCAAACCCCTAATATTTAAGATTTCAATAATAAAACCCAAAATAATGATACCTTAAATATTCAAGATTTCAATAATGAAACCCTAAATATTTTGGATTTCAATGTTGAAACCCTAACTATTTTGGGTTTCATTTTAGGATTTTATTAATGAGATTTTAGGGTTTCATTAATGAATATTTAATTAAAGATCTAAATTTAATTATAAAACCCTAAAGATTTATCTTTAATTAATAAAACTCTAAATATTAGGCTTTTAATTAATAAAATCATAAATATTTAAGGTTTCGATTTAATGTTTCATTTATCAAGCCCTATATTTTTTGGGTTTCAATAATGAAGCCCTAATTTTTTTTTAATTTAGGGTTTAATTTATGGAACCATAAATATTTAATATTTTATTTAGGAAACCCTAAATATATAATATTTCAATTTAATATGTAATTTAGGAATTCAATAATGAACCCCTTAATATTTAGGATTTCAATAATCAAATCATAAATATTTATATTTTAAATTTGAGATTTCATTAATAAAACTATAAATATTTTGGTTTTTAATTTATCAAACCCTATATATATATATATATATATATATATATATATATATATATATATGTATGTATGTATGCTTTCAATTTAAGATGTATTTTAAGGTTTCAATTTATAATGAATTTTAGGGTTTCAATAATGAAACCTTATAAAAATTAGAGTTTCATTAATAAAATCTTAAATAACCAGGGTTTTAGTTATCAAACCTTAAATGTTTAGGAATTCAATAATAAAACCCTAACTAATTGGGGTTACATTAATGAAACCCTAAATTTTAATATTTTCACTTTAGGGTTTAATTAATGAAATCATATTTTTTTAATTTAGGGTTTAATTTATAAAACGCTAAATATTTGATATTTTATTTACAAAATTTAAATATTTGGGGTTTAAATTTAGGATGAAATTGAGGATTTCATGGAACCTAAATATTATGGTTTCAACTTCACATTTAATGTATATAAATCCTAAATATTTAAGGTTTCATTTTTTGGTTCATTGTTGAAACCTCAAAAAATTAAAGTATCATTAATCAAATTCTAAATAATTAGGGTTTCATTAATCAAATCATAAATATCTATATTTTCACTTGAGGTTTTTATTAATAAAATCCTAAATATTTTTGTTTTTAATTTAAGGTTTAATTTATGAAAGCCTAAATATTAAATATTTTATATACGAAACCATAAATATTTAGGGTTTGATTTTAATGTTGCATTTAGGAAACCCTAAATATATAGGAATTCAATTTATGATGAAATTTAGGGTTTCAATAAAGAAACCCTAACTATTTAAGATTTTAATATTGAAACCCTAAATATTAAAGGATTGAATTTAGGGTTTCAACAATGAAGCCCTATGAAATTTAAGGTTTAAATAAGGAAGCCTTAAAAAATTAGGTTTTCATTAATGAAACCCTAAATAATTAGAGTTTCATTAATGAAACTACAAATAATTAGAGTTTCATTTATCAAACCATAAATGTTTACAATTTCAATAATAATACCCTATATATTAGGGTTTTATTAATCAAATCATAAATATTTATATTTTGAATTTGAGGTTTCATTAATAAAACACTAAATATTTTTCTTTTTAGTTTAGGGTTAAATTTATGAAACCCTAAATATATAACATATTATTGACGAAACCCTACATATATAAGGTTTCAATTTAAGATAAATTTTAAGGTTTAAATGATGAAATCCTTAATATTTACGATGTCTAGTTAGAAGTTTCAATGATGAAACCTTTAATGTTTACGATTTCAATTTATGATGAAATTTAGGGTTTCAATAATGGAACCCTATGAAAATTAAGGTTTTATTAATGAAACCTTAAATAATTAGACTTTCATTAATGAAATCTTAAACAATTAGAGTTTCATTAATAAAACCCTAAACAATTAGTATTTCATAAAATGCTTAATGTTTAGGGTTTCAATAATAAAACCATAAATAATTAGGATTTCATTAATGAAACTCTAAATAATAATATTTTCACTTTAGGATTTCATTAATGACATCGTATTTTTTTAATTTAGGTTATAACTTATAAAACCACAAATATTTGATATTTATTTACAAAATTTAAATATTTAGGATTTAAATTTAGGATAAAATTCAAGTTTTCATTTATGAAATCCTAAATATTACTATTTCAATTTAGGATTTCATTTATCAAATCCTAAATGTTTACAGTTTCAATAATAAAACCCTTAATATTATTATTTTAACTTTATGATTCCATTAATGAAACTCTAAATATATATAATTTATGAAATTTTAAATATTTAATATTTTATTTACGAAACTTTAAATACATATGATTTCAATTTAAGATGAAATTTGTGTGCTAATAAGAAATCTTAAATATTCAGGATTTCAATATTGAAATCTTAAATATTCAAGGTTTCAATTTATGATGAAATTCTGGGTTTCAATAATGAAACCTTATGAATATTAGGATTTTATTAACGAAGCTTTAAAAAATTAAGCTTTCATTAATGAGACCCTAAATAATTGGAGTTTCATTAATGAAATCTTAAACAATTAAGATTTTATTTATCAAACCCTAAATATTTAGGGTTTTAATAGTAAAACATTAAATAATTGAGGTTTCATTAATGAAACCATTGTTATTAATATCTTTACTTTAGGGTTTTAATAATGAAACAATAAATATTTTTTTTAATTTAGGGTTTAATTTATCAAACCTTAAAAATTTAATATTTTATTTACAAAACTTAAATATTTAAGACTTCAATAAGGATGAAATATAAAGTTTCATTAATGAAACCCTTGATATTCAGGATTTCAATTTAGTATTTTACTAACAAAATTTTAAGGTTTCATTATTGAATCTCTAATTAAAGATTTAGGTTTAATTAATAAAAGCCTAAATATTTAATATTTTATTAATGAAACCCTAAATATTTAGGTTTTCAATTTAATGCTCCATTTATCAAGCCCTATATTTTTAGGATTTCATTAGTGAAGCTCTAAATTTTGTTTTTAATTGAAGGTTTAATTTATGAAATCCTAAATATTTAATATTTTATTTACAACATCCTAAATATATACTATTTCAATAATGAAACCCTTATTATTTAGGATTTCAATAATCAAATCATAAATATTTATATTTTGAATTTGAGGTTTCATTAATAAAATCCTAAATATTTTTGTTTTTATTTTAAGGTCTAATTTATGAAACCCTAAATATTTAATATTTTATTTACGAAACCCTAAATATATAGGGTATAAATTTAAGATGTAATTAAGGGATTCAATAATGAAACCCTTAATATGTAGAGTTTTAATTTATGAGAAATTTAGGGTTTCGATAATAAAGCCTTAAATAATTAGTAATTCCTGAATGAAACCTTGAATATTTAGAGTTTCATTAATGAAACTCTAAACAATCAGGGTTTTAGTTATCAAACCCTAAATGTTTAGGATTTAAAAAATAAAACCTTAAAATAATTTGAGTTTTATTAATGAAACCCTAATTATTTAGGGCTTAATTATTGAAACCTTAAATTTCATAGGGTTTCATTATTAAAACCCTAATATTCATCCTAAATTCAAACCCTAAATTTCATCCTAAATATTTATAATTTCATTAATGAAAATTTAGGATTTCAATAATGAACCTTAAAATGAAACCCAAAATATTTTGAACTTTCATAATTGAAAGCATAATATTTAGAGTTTCATAAATGAAATCCTCAATTTCATCCTAAATTAAAATACTAAATATTTAATGTTTCATAAATGAAATATTCAATTGAAATAAGAAATTTATAAATGATACTTTAATACTGACCCAAAGTTCAAACCTTGAATATTTAGAGTTTCGTAACTAAAATCATTAAGGATTTCATAAATGAAACCTTAAATTGAAACCATAAAAATTTAATGAAACCCTAAAACTCTTTATAAATTAAAATTGTAAATATATATGGTTTTGTAAATAAAATATTACAAATTGAGGATTTGATAAATAAAACCCTAAATTGTAAGCATAAATATTTTTGGTATCATTAATGAAACCATAATTAATTGGGGTTTTATTATTGAAACCCTAAAAATTTAAGGTTTGATAAATGAAACATTAAATTGAAACCTTAAATATTTAGGATTTTATTAATTAAAGCCTAAATTTTTAATGACAGTTTTAATTAATGGGTTTCATTATTGAAACCCCAATTATTTAGTGTTTTGTTATAGAAACCCTAAATATTTAGTATTTGATTACTGAAACCTAATTATTGAGGGTTTCATTAATAAAAGTTTAATTATTTAGGGTTTCATTAATGAAAGCCAAATTATTTAAGGCTTCATTATTGAAACCTTAGTTTTCATAGGGTTTCATTATTGAAACCCCGAATTTCATCCTAAATTGAAACCCTAAATTTCATCTTAAATTGAAACCTTATATATTTAGGGTTTGTAAATAAAATTTTAAATTTTTAAGGTTTCATAAATTAATAACAAAAAATATTCAGGGTTTGACAAATAAAACTTTAAGTATTTGGGGTTTCATTAATGAAACTCTAATTATTTAAGATATTGTTAATCAAAGCCTAATTATTTAGGGCTTCATCATTGAAACCCTAATTTTTATCCTAAATTGAAACCTTGAATATATAGAGTTTCATTATTGAAATTCAAAATATTTAAAGTTTCATTATTGAAACCATAAATTTATCCTCAATTGAAACCCTATATATTTAGAGTTTCATAAATTAAATCCTAAATTAAAAACAAAAATATTTAGAGTTTTATTATTGAAACCCTAATGTGAAGATATAAATATTTATGATTTGATTAATGAAACACTAATTATTTAGGATTTTAATATTGAAACTCTAAACATTTAGGATTTAATAAATGAAAATGTAATTATTTTGGGTTTCATTAATGATAGCCTAATTATTTAGGGCTTCATTATTGAAACCTTAAATTTCATAGGATTTCATTATTGAAACCTTAAATATTTTGGGTTTCATAAATGAAACATTAAAATGAAACCCTAAATATTTATGGTTGCATAAATAAAATATTTAATATTTAAGGTTTTATAAATTAAACCCTAAATTAAAAAAGTATTTAGGATTTTATTAATGAAACCCTAAAGTTAAAATATAAATATTTATGATTTGATTAATGAATTCGTAATTATTTAGGATTTTATTATTTAAAGTGTAAACATCTAGGGTTTGATAAATGAAATCCTAAAAAGAGTTTTATTAATGAAAGCTTAATTATTTAAGGCTTCATTATTGAAACCCTAAATTTCATCGTAAATTGAAACCTTGAATATTTAGAATTTCATTATTGAAACATTAAATTTCATCATAAATTGAAACCCTATATATTTAGGGTTTCATAAATGAATCTTAAAATGAACCCCTAAATATTTAGAATTTTGGTAAATGAAACCCTAAATTGAAACTATAATATTTAGGGTAAATGAAATCCTTAATTTCATCCTAAATTGAAACTCTAAATATTTAAGATTTCATAAATGATACCCTAATACTAACCTAAAATGAAAACCTTGAATATTTAGAGTTTTGTAACTAAAATCCTTTAACTAAATGAAATCCTAAATTGAAACTATGAAAATTTAATGAAACCCTAATACTTACCCTAAATTGAAACCATAGATATTGATGGTTTTGTAAATAAAATATTAAATATTTAGGATTTCATTAATGAAATCCTAATTATTTAGGGTTTTATTATTGAAATCTTAAAAATTTAGGGTTTGATAAATGAAACATTAAATTGAGACCTTAAATATTTAAGATATGATGAATAAAACTCTGATAATTTATAGTTTCGTTAATGATTCCTTAGTTGAAACCATAAATAATTAAAATTTTAATAAATAAAATCCTAAATCAAAACCATAATATTTAAGATTTCTTAATTAAAATATTAATTATTTAGGATTTCATTCCAACATTAAATCAAAATCATAAATATGTTTACCATGTGTGAATGTA
Source organism: Amphicarpaea edgeworthii (assembly GCA_014843725.1). Taxonomy (NCBI): domain Eukaryota; kingdom Viridiplantae; phylum Streptophyta; class Magnoliopsida; order Fabales; family Fabaceae; genus Amphicarpaea; species Amphicarpaea edgeworthii. The sequence continues at coordinate 1,728,366 of CM026321.1, read as the reverse complement.
AAAAAGAACCATAAACTTGAACTTGGTGATTGTGATGGCAAAGTAAAAGTAGGTGGAGCCGAGAAGGGCAACAAATTAAATTGGTGAATAGTGGCACATGCTTAAAAGCAATTAGTGATGGGTCTTCATTTATTCTATCAAATGATTGCAAGAGCAAGCAGAGATTTCGTGGAAAACTTTATCAGCTTCCAATCTCCATTTGGGTACCATTGATGGACAAGGCTATAACTTATGATTGGAAAGAGAATCTCTCACTTCATCTAAGATTGTCACAAAAAAATGCATTTGTGTGGATGATGGTCCTACTTGTTTGGACAACCCTCAGCACCAATGGTTTCATCTTGTTACAATAAACGTGTAATAGTTTTAACAATTAAAAACATTGGGGAAAGATGTATATGCCATTAACTTCTGAATGATAAGAAAAGGAAAGTAAGTGAAATAAAAAAAAAATGTGACATTATATTTTGATAGACAAACGACTGATGCGACTATAATTATTTTAAGTTTAATATTATATACTTTTATTAAAAAAAAATTCTATAGTGTAAAATAATCAGTTGAAATGATTTTTAAGTTAGTTATTATAAAAAAAAATTATCTTACATAATAAGATATAACTGAATAATATTTTTAAATTATTTTATAGCATCAATGGATAATGAATAATATTTCCTGTATTATTGATGAAAAAAATTGAAAAAAAATGAAAAGGAAAAAAAAAGAGGAATGTATTAAAATTTCAAAAAAAAAATGAAAATACAAAAAGAATGTCTTAAAATTTTGAAAAAATAAAATGAAAATTTAAAATAATAAAAAATTAAGAATAATATCTTAAAATTTGAAAACATTATATGCAAAAAAAAAAAAAAAAAACAAAAATAATATCTTTAAAAGCACGTACTATTGCAAAAAGAAATTAAAAAAAATGAAAATATAAAAAAAATGAAATACGAGAGAAATGTTAAAAAATTGAAATAAATGAAAATTTAAAAATTATGAAAAAATAAGAGTATTGTCTTAAAATTTTAAGTACAATGAATGCCAAATAAAAATTAAAATATAAAAAAATAAGTATAATATCTTGAAATTTTTTGAAAGTCTTTAAGAAAAAAAAAGGAATGAATTTAAAATTTTAAAAAAATAAAATTTTAAAAATATAACAAAGGAAAGCAAGCACAATCTCTTGAAAATTAAAAAAAAAAAATTGAAGTTTTGGAAAAGGAAGAAAAATGTCTTGAAATTTTTGAAAAATAAAATAAAAATATAAAAATCAAGAGAAATGCCTTAAAAAATTAAAAAAAAAAAACTGAAAAAGGAAGAGGAATGTCTTGAAAATTTTGATAAAAATAATTTTTTTTAAAAATATAAAAAGGCAAGATTAATATTTTGAAAAATTTTAAAATTATGAACAAGAAAAAGTAATGTATTGAAAAAAAATATATTAAAAAGGCCTTAATGAAATCAATTTGAAAAAAAAAAGGAAATTTAAAAACAATGAAAAAACAAGAAGTATATCTTAAAAATTTGAAATAAACTGAAAATTTTTAAAAAATATATATAAAAAATGCCAGGGGAATGTCTTACAAATTTTTTAAAATATGAAAATAAGATAAATTACTTAAAAGTTAGAATTCAGAGGATGCAAAAAAACAAAAATATGAAAGAGCAAGAGGAATGTATTGAAAATTTTGAAAAAAATAGAATTTAAAAATTTGAAAAAAAAAGAATAAAAATAAAAATTATTAAAAAGTAAGAGGATTGCCTAAACAATTTTGATAAAAATGAAAAATAAAAAGCCAACGTAATTTCTTTAAATAAATGAAAATTTGTAAAATATGAAAAAAAAAAAAAAAGAATGTCTTGAAAATTATAAAACAAAAATGAAAAAAGAAGCATAATATTTTGAAAAATTGAAAAAAGAAAAAAGAAAAAAGCGAGATGTGTCTCAAAAAGTTAAAAAAAAGAAAATTTAAAAATTAGAAAAAAAAGAAGAAGAAAGAGAAATGTTTTGGAAATTGAAACACAGGGATTGTCTTGAAATTTTTGAAAAAAATAATAATAATTTTAAAAAATATGACAAATCAAGAGGATTATCTAGAAATTTTTTTTAAAAAAATAAAAAATGAAAAAAAATAGTAATGTCTTAAAAAGTTAAAAAAAATTAAAAATATATGAAAAGAAAGAGTATTTTCTCAAAAATTTTGAAAAAAAGGAAAAGTGAAAAATATTTATAAAAAAAAAGCAAGAGATAGTCTTGAAATTTAAAAAAAAATTAAAAATATGAAAAAACAAAAATAATATCTTGAAATTTTTTAAAAAAAAAGGAATGTCTTAAAAATTTTGAATAAAAATAATTTAAAAATTATGAAAAATAAGAGTAGTTTCTTAAAAATAGAACAAAAATGAAAATTTTAAAATATAAGAAAAAATAAGTGGATTGTCTCGAATATTTTGAAAAAAAAAATAGAAAATTAAAAATATTTAAAAGCAAAATTAATGTTCAAAAAGATGAAAATTTCTAAAATGAAAAAAAAAAAAGAATATCTTGAAAATTTTCAAAAAAATAGGAAATTTTTGAAAAATATATTTCGGCAGTCTATCTGTTGTCCAAATAATTACCTCTGTTTTGAAGTAAAAAGAAATAGGAGAGTAAGTAGGATAAGAAAATGAGTAGAAAGGAAGTTTTCAGGTGTTTTTTAGATTAAACAAAATTAGAAATAAAAATGTAGAGAAAGAAAAATTGAGGTTTTTTTTTACTTGATAAAGAAAATATAATCATATTAAAAGGCATTTATGTTTTACGTAATACTCTCTCTGGTTATTTTACATAATACTATATTCTTTCCAAATTGGAGTTATTTTTATGTAAAATTTACATTTTTTTTGTTCTTTATCTTCACTTCTTTACCTTTCTAAACATATAATTTTAGAAAGTGTCTAATTTATTTATTTTTCCCTAAAGGGAAATTACATTTATATAACAAAATTATACTATTTGTTTTATAACAATGGCAAAGACAGGAAGAAAATATAAAATTAAAGTAATGAGATAGAAAGAAAATAATGTAGAAAAACGTTATATGCAATGGTTGGTGGTGAAATAAAGAATTTATTTGTGCTTAGCTACAAAAACTCACAAGACAGAACCGATCATTCACAAATCAAAATCATGTTTCAGAGTAGCATGGCATTGGGATCTGCCCTTGTTATCTGTACATCTTGGACTCATTCCATGATTTTTTTTTCTACAAACTTCGTTGGTTCCAAAAAGACTACAAAAAGAGTTTTCACCCCAAAATATATGAATATGAGTTCACCCTACTTCTCTGTGGTTCATGGTGGTTATTCTAGTTAGTTCAATCTGTTGTTCCTCTATTTGACTCACACTTCGGGAGAAGTTGCTGCTTGCAAATGACATTGTGTCTTCTTTCATGGGGCGCTTTTGCTTAATCCTCAATATACCCTGCGAAACCTCACCAATGGAGGGGCGTTTCCTTGGTGATTTGTGCAAACATTTGTGTGCAATTTTAGCAAGCTGTCTAACTTCTTCAAGATTGCAATTTCCCACAAGTTGTTTGTCAAGAATTCCATCTACACCATCATAATCCATTGCAGCCTTGTTGCAGTAAATGAAAAGTAAATATATGAAGAAGAAATCATCAGTCGAAAGATTTATAACACTAGCACTGAGAACTCAAGATGCAGAGTTCCTTTCCAAAGCAAAAATAACTTACAAGGTGGATATATTCCATCAAATTTTGATGGGGGTGGATGGCAGTGATGAGCTCAAAAATGATTATACCAAAACTGTAAATGTCACTCTTCACTGTGAACTTGCTTGAGGAAATGTATGCTGGGTCCATGTAGCCATATGTACCTTTAAGGCCAGAATTACGACCATCAAAGACCTCTTCCTTTGAGAGCCCAAAATCAGAAACCTACATACATAATCAGTAATTTTGGAGATAATCAATACCAAATAAGAAAAAGAAGATAATTTACACTATTGTCATCATGTTCATATTCCAGGGTAGAAGGAAAACTTTGCTTTAGAATTCAGCTGTTGTTGGGTGAATTCTAACATTGAAATTGTTCAATTCAATTCCATGTTGTTGAGATATTGTGTGAAATACTGTAGACATATTTAGTGTAATTAGGGATATATTGTCCATTTATGTAACCAAGGAAATTCTAATCTCTTCCCATCATTTCTATAAGTAGATTGACTTTAATCCTTGATTCTAATTCCTAAATTTACAGAATCGATTTTATCAACCTAGTGTATAAATACCATGCTATTATTATGAAATAAATACATCCTTCTTTAGTTTCTTGTGCCAACCCTAGTTGTTTTGTGGTTGTGCTTAGAATCTAGACTGTTTTTACCCTAACCTCTATGTCTAGGATTTGTTTGTTTTCACTTAAAAAAAAGATTTAATTATAACATGCTTAAAGCTTAATAAGCTTCAGTTTGAGGGAGAGTGTTGAGATATTGTAGGAAATATTGTTGAGATATTTGGTATAATAAGGGAAATATTGTCCATTCATGTAATTAAGGAAATTCTGGAAACGATTATAGTGTAGTGTTTGAGTTCATATCATATCAAAACCTTAGAAAATGAATAAAAGAAACTGACTATCAAAAAGCAATAGTAGGAAAAAGCTTACCTTAGCTCTCATTGAGTGATCTAGCAATATATTAGCAGATTTCAAATCACGATGTATGATGGGTGGGACTGCCTGTTCCATGCATATTCATGTTAACCAAGAACATTTTCATATAGAATAAGAGAAAATATAACATTAAACAGACCCCTTCATGAAGGTATTCTATTCCGTGTGAAATATCAATAGCAATTTGCAGCCTTTCATCCCAACTCAATTCCTTTTCTTCACCTACATGCATGCACAACACCAACTTTTCTCAATAGAGATTAAAGAGATTATTTATAAGATTAAAGGGTTAAAAATTTCAGTAAAAAGAAAAATTCCTCAGCTGTGTCTTATACAGGGAAAAGGTGAAATATACATTACATTTACTAACAATTGTGGACTACTAAAAACATGTAAAAGACAACAAGATCTTCCTGTCTTATTTGGGGGATTATCATGCAAGTCTTGATATATAACTATCACATTAAAAAAAAATCTTAAGAGGAACATAAAAATTCTTATTCTTACCATATAAAAGGCTTTCTAAACTTCCATTACTCATGAACTCATAAACCAGCATAAACTGTCCTTTATCTATGCAGTATCCTAACAAATTTACAAGATTCCGATGATGCAGTCTTCCTAGCAGATGCACCTGGACCAACATATCATTAAAGCACAGTGGAAATAAGTAGTGATTAATGTTAAATTCATGGAGTAATACATGGATTGGAGTGGCTCAAGCAAGAACCAGTATCATTACTTTAAGTGAAACCCAGTGGAAATAAGTGGTCATCCCCACCATTTTAAATTAATTATTGCATCTGGGAAATAAAGGAACATATTGCCTCAGAAGGATTTTATGTGCCAATGATGATGGCCATATTGCAAAATGCAAATACAAACTCAAATAAATTTCCAGGTCATTTAGGAATGTATGTTCCAAAACAGAGTTCAAGTCAACTGGAACACAGCATACTATACCTTTTGTGAAATGACTAAAGTCGGGTTAAACTATGAACATCAATGTATATGGTAATCAAAGCAAACATGGATTAGCATTATCTGCATGGTTCCTTTGAATTTTCATCATTATGATTTAGGCCTAATCAACAAGCATCAAGCCATGTATGAATGATGCCTGTAAAAATTAAAGTGTTTGAGTCTCTCAATAAAAAGAAAACAAATAAACAAGGAGGGAAAACAAAAGTCTAACTATTAAATCCTTTCCAATATTTATAAATCACTAGTGAAGTTTCAAAAGAAAAGAAAAGTTCTGCATCCCACAAACCTTGTATTAAAATGATTATTTGCAAAGAACTTTTTTGTAACCCAAAAAACAAAGAAAAAAGTATTATCATATACCTCTGTTTGAAATTCTTTCTCCCCTTGTTTGGAATTGGATCCAAGCATCTTCACAGCTACCACTTCTCCTGTAGGTATCATGGCTTTATAAACTGTGCCAAATGATCCTTCTCCCAATGTATTTGTGAAGTTTTGTGTAGCCTTTTGAATTTCTCTAGAACATGTAAAATGTCAGCTAACCCATTGCAAATGTTAATGCCCCTGGATGCATTTTTTATCTAAGAGATTCCAAGTCCTATTTTCTCTTTTTTCTACCAAACTACCATGCAATGAAAATAAAATTTTGCAAGGTGGTTGCTCTTACATACAATGGAACTTCATTATAATATAAAAGGACATAAAAAAAAATCCCATTTCCACAAATCAAGCAATCAACACTTTCTTAATGCAGCAACTATAAGGTTTACATCCTAATAGAAGTTATCCCAAAACAAAACACTTTGGAAGAAAGAGCAAGGCTCATGCTGAAGAGAGAAATGAACTTACTTGTATGAGTACTTCAGAATGCCTGATGTTGAAGCAAACCCATCTTTATTCTGATGACTCCACCAGCTTTTGTGAGGATTTGGTGACCTTGAAGTGGCTATGGAACTGGTGAGAGAAGCGCTGAAATCAGTGCTTGTTTCTAATCCATTTGTTCGAATAGGGATAGTTGTTAAACTAGGCTCATTCGCAGATCGGCTAAGATGAGCTCGCTTCTTGTACCACCTGATGCCAAAATATATGAGGCATGCTATCAAAACTCCAAGGGCCACCCCAACAGAGACACAAATGATAACCAAATCAGTTCGATTAACCATCACTTGACCTCTCTTGATGTTCAAACAACTCAATCATCTTGCATAAGACTCTCACTAGAGAGATTCACTGCCACAAAAATTAACACAACTTCAACTTTTTAAGCTAATTCAATTCAACACTCTATCCAGCTAGAACTGACACCAATTCAAGTTAAACACTTTATCCTCAACCAACTTGAAAGATGAAACTAAACAAAAATACATATACAAATTAATACACAATATTGAAACATCAAATTATTCAACATATCAAAATAATTGGTCAATTCAAATAAGCCACTATAGTGCTTTATTCTCATAATTCACAAACATTGGAAATAAAATTGTCCACCAAACAAACCCATGATCATCCATAAAACTCAAAACCCACCAACTCAAATTCAACAACAACCATAAAAAAACTTTTCTTTTCAACCCAGACAGCAAAATCAGGAGAGAAAGTACCTTGATTCAGGAAACGGCTCCCACTTTTGATAATTGTGTTTATTAAGAATGAGGTAGCCAGATGAAGAAGAGAGAAAGGTGTAAAGGGATATGAAAACTGAAAAACAAAAGGGGGGAAGAGGTCTGAGTTGGAGGCTTCTTCATGCTTTGAAGCGGAAATGAAATAAAAAGGAAAACGTGGATTAATTTGGTGAGTCTTTCTTCAAACACAGCGACTGCGTCTTCATTTTTTCAATTAAAGATTAAAATTAAAAATAATATATATATAGTGCTCAAGGTATTCTTAATAAAAAAAAATTAAAGACTAAATTTTTGAAATATGAAAATTCATTTAAAATATTGATATTTTTCAAATAAGCATTTAAGGATTTAATATTTGACCATATGTTTAAAAGGCATATTTGTCTTTCAACTATACTACATAATATTAAAATTTTCAATAATTTGACCAAACTTGTCGAAAACTAAAATTCAATATATTATAAATTAATGTTCTCATTGTGATTAATACAGTATGTAATAGCAGGCTTATTTATTTTAAATCATTTTAGGATGATTAAATTTTAACATATCCTCTCGATTCAAACAAGTACCAGGTTATATAATAGTATTGTATTACGTTCCTATGTTATTAGATTTATTTATTGTGGGACCCGTTTCACGTAAACCAAATGTCGTGTGTATTTATTCTTTTGTGCGTCTTTATGCCTGCATTGCAACTTGTTTTGGTTTTGGTGTTTTAATAAATGTTTGTTTCGTCCATTTGAAACGTACTTTATATCAAACGAAGAATGGTGTTAAATAAAAATTAAAAAATATTTAATGTTTAAAAATATAAATATTTTTTATTTAATTTTTTTTATTAGTAGATCATATCTTAATTTTATACCTACTAAATATTTAGTTTCATTACATTTTTTTTTTGTAAGTTTTATTTTTAATAAATTAATTTGATACTTTTTATTTATAATTTTTTAAAATCTTATAAATTTTATTCTTATATTACATGATGGTAGATTTTACTCTCAATTTTTTAAAAATTGACAAATTTAATACCCATTTTTTATCTTTTTTTTATATAAATTTTACATTAAATTTTTATTTTTTTAAAATTTATCTTTAATTTTTATAAAAAAAAATTTTAACCCTTCCTACTTAAATTCCTGGATCCGTCCCGTTTCTACGATATCATATATTTAAACTCGTGAAAAAGTCAAAGGAAGTAATATTTTTTCGTAAAAAAAAACTATAACAAAAACATATGTAAAAACCATTAAATATAAGAAGACAAAAAAAAGTTTTTAAGTGGCTAATCAGTAATCATGCACCGTTTGTCTTAATCCTCTACTCTAACTCCAATGGAATTGCTTTAAAATAGAGTGTGTTAAAGGGTTTCTCGGGTAGCATAGCATTTTTCTTTAAACATTAAATAAAGAAATTAATTAAAAAAAATATACTCAATCAAGTAACGTAGATCCATGATAAAATATAATATACTTTAACACTGCTTGCTTTGCATTTGATTAAAACTGCTTGCTTTGCATTTGATCAAGACGAGGACTTTAATTTCAAGGAGCAACCTTGGACGCGCGCCAAAGCTGGTGATTGGTGAATGTAATTAAAATTAAGGCTTTTTACGTAAGGTGTGGGAATTCTGGTTAGCTTAATTTGCCCTCGATTTCGATAACGTACACAGTGACTAGTGAGACTTAAATATTTGGCTTTGAAGAAAGTATGTAAGGGTATGTTTCGACATATTATTTTAGAAAGACTTTTAAAAGAAAAAAAATATAAAGAAAAAATAAAATTAATTTATTTAAAAATTAAATTTTTTTTTTTAATAATTAATTAATGAAAGTTCTCTCAAATAGATTTATTTAAAAGATATAAGATTTTTATAAATCAAATTAACTATTGAAAAAAATAATTTTAACTTATTAAAAAATTAATTTTTTTTATATTAGAATTCTTTTAAAATAATATGTTCAAACATGTCATATATATATATATATATATATATATATATATATATATATATAAATTATGAAAACACAAGAAAGCGAAACCAGTGAAGAAGAAAAATGCTTCCGATCCCTTATCTCCTTCGTTTTATTCCAGCTAAACACACTATCTCTTCAGTCCTGCCGCGCCAGACGCTCAATATTTATAAATTGTAATATTGATTTTGAACCAATAGTTCTATTATTAAAATTAATTTAAAGGGACTCTTTTTGTGAATTATTTTTCATCACTACTACACAATAAATAATCATTTTACTTAGCGCCTTAGATATATATAAGTATAATCAGAATTGACATTATAATAAAATTGTACTCATGAGTAGTCATGATCATCAGCCCTGGAATATTTTGTCTCATTGTGTGCCTTCTTTTTCTAATCTCACAATGTAGGCATCACTTCACTATTCTAATAATTAAGAGGATAATAAGAATATATATAGCAGTCTATATATATTAATGCATGATATATATCTTTCACACGGGTCTCATGTGGTAATCACTGAATTAGTTAAACAATAACCACATTATAGAACGATATCCATGACGTGAAACCTCTAGTAACTAGAATTGCGACTTCAAAAGGCACAATTAATCAATAAAGATGTTACGAAGATACACTAATTAGCTAGTTAATTACAACACTCAAACTGCATGCGTTCTACATATATCTATCTATTTTTAGTATGAAATGAAACGAACAACGACTATTTGCTAATTAATAAGTCCTATGGCTGCATGCCTTTATGCCACATGATAAAAAACAATAAAATAATATTATAATATCAAGCAAACCTATATATCTAGGCCATTACCAAGTACTGTAGTTGCTAACGTACGCAATAATACTTGGTGCAAAACTGTGAGGCTAGAGACATATATGATATATATATATAGTCTCAATTTTTAGGGTCATTGTTATTGATGGGTGGCCTGTGACTGGGCTTTCCATGATAATCCTTATTCATCATGTTTGCAATCTCAGCAAATCTTTGTGTCTCATCAGCACTAATACTACTACTCCGAGCTTCAGGGCTTGAGTAGGAGCTCGATTTAACTGAAACATCAGCATTGCAATCTTCTTCTGAACACTTCAGCTGGTTCTTGCTGGTGGGAATTCTTCTTGGAATTACAAACTTGGTGGATTTCAAATATTGCTCTGGTTTCGTACTCATAAGCTTCTGCATGAATATAAACTAGCTAGCTATGTCAACACTGAATCTGCATAAATATGTGTGTGTGTGTGGGGAAGCTAGCTAGCTATATAGGCTAATATTTTTTGCAATTTGCATGCATATATATATATATATACTCTCTTTATTTCTAATGCATGGCTTAATTTGTAAGGACTGAGCTGGTTCAACTTATTTTAAAGAAATAATTATTTATGAACAATAAACTAGTTTTGTGAAATCCTACAGTTATATATATGATAACTCTAATTTTGCTACGCATATATATATATATATATATATGATCTATTGTAGAAGAAAAAAAAGACAGAGAGAAATTTTAGGCGCTATATATAGGTATCAGCGAATATAACCTGATCATCATTCTTTTGGTCTCGTGATCCAGAAGTCTTCTTCAAACCATCATTATTATCCTTACCTGCCATATATGGAAACAAAACATAAGGGGAGCCATATATATAAGTACAATTTCTTTTGATAAACTAATTACTATCATGAGTGAAAGAAGAATAAGACTGGTTTAATTAATTCGTTGATAAGATGTTATAGCATAAATATTTACAATTTTCCTTAACAAAAAAGACAAGGATGTTGGGCTTCAATGTTTAGGATATTGCTGCACCTTAATTCACACAAATTAATTAATTAATTAAAATATATGTACATGAAATCTACAAATTAAAACAAGTTTCCACTCCAAGACTAGCTAGTGATGAATGGGCTAACTAGCAGACTCACAAGGGATTTCAATGCTTTTTTCACTCAGTTATGTTTTGGAAGGTGGTGCCTGGGTCCATGATAGTCATCAGTGAAAGCAACAAAACCATCCATTTTGAGCTTTCTTGTTGGTTTAATTCTTTTCTCCCCTTTACATTTTAGTACTATTTTATGATCTCTCTCCCTTTCATCAGAATAGGTTGCACCTGAAATCTTTGAAGTCCCTTCTCCATTCTTAGAGTAGTCCACAGTACTTGTCACCTCATTTCTGCTAAATTTCTTTTCCCCAAGCCCTAGCTTCCTCATCATGTGACCAGCTCCAGCTCTCAAAAATGGTTCCTATATATATCGTCCCCATAATACATGATCATTAAATATGCTGAAAAAATCATAATTAATCATATGAAACAACATAGGAATATTATAGTTGATTAACAATTGACATATATATACCTTTTGAGCAAACACTACTCCAAGCTTGTTTTTGTTCCCTTCCTTACCTGCAGTTTCTGCTATGGTAATCAGATCATGTAATTTCTGGCTTGATCTTGAATTTTTGAGAACTAATTAATTAATAAATGGGGAATACTGTTTTACCTGGAACAACTCTTGATGATGAATCTCCTTGGACAGTCATGGCCAAGAGACATCCTAGTAAAAGGGTTGAGAGCACCGTGATCTTCATCTGATTATCAATGTTTCTTCTTTTCACGAGTTTGTGTTTTTCTTTAACAACTGAAAGAGAGAAAACTTAACTAGTACAACATGGGTTTTATACAGTGTTCAAAGTTCGACCAAGTCAAAGCTAGGGTTCCGACTCCTGTTCTTTTAATCATTATATTATTCCTCGGAATGTCAAAAACATAGGAAAGCTCAATATCAGATTAATAGAAATACTTAAGTTTTTTTTTCACGTATGAATAATTGGTTATTAAAATAAGTGTGTTACTCAATATGTATAATTTATTCTCGTATAGAGTAATGTCTTTTATATATAAAAAAAAAAAATACAACAAATTATAAAGAGAAAAAATATGAAATAAAGTAGATTTTTTTAGAGAATGAAATAAAGTAGATAAGTGGTATAATAATAATAAAAAAAAAGCGTGTAATATTGTTATACCTAAAAAGGCCATGTATACTCAAAATTAAAAGCAAACTTTCTAATATATATTAACAAAATCATTTTTTTATGATAATGAATAAACTATTTATATTTGCCTTTTCACGTTAATTTGTACTACACAATGATATGCAGGATCACAAATATACTTCTAAGATTGGAGAGAGGAACTCATCGATATAACTTTTTCTAGTTCTAGTCAAATATGCCTTAGGCTATGCTTGACCTTGGATGGCTATATATGTTCGAGCCAGCTCAGCGTCTATGGCTATACATAGTTTAATTATGATTCTCATGGAACCGTGTCTCCAAACTTTAATTATTTCATTAATGAGGAAATAGTTAGTTCTCTGATCATTACGTTCAATAGACACAGGACCACAATATCGTGGCTAGCTCCTTGGAAAGATGATTTTTAAGACAAAATTAATTAATGTTCATGGCAAGAAGAAGACAAAATGGTTTATTTGAAGGTCAATTTGAGAGATTGATCACAGTTCTGCAAATCATGAGTTGAATAAGAATAATCTAACAATAATAATAAAGCCTTATTCTACATAATTAGGTTGTTATATAAGAACATCACACGATAGTTAACAACAAAAAATTCAGGGATCGATAATATTATCCATGGCAAGAAGAGGCTAGGGCCAAATTAAATGTAACACTACTGCATGTCCTCTAAATTAATCTCAGTATTCATGTGACAATCGAAGCAAAGAGGTAAAAGGATCATCACAAACAAATTTGTAACACATTGTGTTGAATTGCAAGGATCGATCGGACATAATTCCCCAAAAGGCTCGATATATGGCATCAAATTAAGAGCCTATGCAACATGGGCTATTGATTTTGCATGTGCATGGAATTGCGAAACCAAGTACTACTCAGTATAAAACCTTTTTAACAACCAATGAATACATAAATTAAACTACTACAGTAAAGTTTAAGAACACGAGGGCGTGTGGCGTGACCTCCAATTTCAAGCTAGTGGTCTCTTTTTGAGAACAGCGTGCCACTCACGACCAAAGTCGGTTTATTTTCAATGTTTTTTTTAAGTTCAAACTACTGGTCTTGTTACTAATTCTTCTATTAGTAAATGTTTTTTTTTTTAAAAGTTTTTAAGATGTTACATATATTTATTTTTTCATAAAATATTTTAAAAAATGTAGAAAGATTTATATAGACAAAAAGAACATATAAGGTTACTCTTTTAAAATTAGAATAAAGGGATCTCGTTGAAATTAGTTTTTATCATCTTTTCCCCCCTCTTATGAGAACCCTCGTGAGCTTCTTTACTAATCCATTAGTAGTGAATTATGAAGTGTGAAGTGTGAAGTGTGAATCTCCCCAAGTATAATACTTTTTATGTATAAAATAGATTCACCGACACCAAGCACGTTGCATATTAATTTATACTATATCTTTTGTTGGAAGCCTTATTTCGAGAGGAAACCACATTGAAGTTCATTGTCTTATTCAGTTGGCATTTGGGGACACGAACTCCATTTTCGAAACATTTGAAAATATATTTATATGACATTTCTAAGAAAAAAAAAAACTTGATGATACGTGTCTACATACATTACAATGTAATGATACTTGATGATATATACAATGCGTGTATATATGTACCTGTAAGTGGTATGCATATTAGCTATGTACAAATGTAAGTTTTTTAAAATAAAATAAAAATACACACGCAAAAAAAAAAAAAAAAAAGTTTGGTTATGGCGTGAAAAATGTGGAGTCTTTTAGTTGAAACAATATTTTAAAAAATTAAAGTCATAATAATGCTTGTGAAAATCTGTTACAAACCGGATTATGATAGACTACAAACCTGTTATCTTCTCGATAAAATAACGCATAATTAACCTCTATTTCTTTTTTTTTTTTTAAGGATAACTGTCATTTTGTAATTTATGTTTTAGCTTTAATTTAATATATTTTAAAAATGATTTAATTTAATATTTTATGTTTTAGAAATAAGTAAAAATATTTCTTATGAAAATAAATATAATTTTTAATTTCATGACATAATTTTGAATTATTTTTTTTATTAATTCAAAATATAAAAATTATTTAATTAGATTCATTTATATGATAATTATAAAATTCAACTAATGTTTTAATAAAAAAGATGATAAATATAATAAAAATTTCATGAAAAATATATTTGACAAACAATTGAATTATAATAAAAAATTTAATATTAATTTTTTTTTTTAATTATTCATCATATTCATTTTGTCACATAATTTTTATTTTAAATTACTAAAAAAAATATTCAAAATCACGTTAAAAACAAATATTATTTTAAAATATTATTTTAACTTATTTTAAAAATATAATTAATCAAATTAAGACTTTTTTTTTTATGAATAATCAAATTAAAACTTTTAAAACACAGATTAAATTGAACCAAAACTAAAATATAAATGATAAAAATGATATTTAATTTTTTTTTATCTGTCATCGAGTACCTGAGGTTAAGGAAATTATTATACGTGGACACTTTAAAATTCTCCAGGTGTACTATTGAGAGAAAAAGTAACATCTTGCATACTTTTGCCTATAATTGTGATTGACGAGATTAAAGAAACTAACTAACCAAAACTTATACTACTCCTATTCAAATTAAGCTTGGGGGGCTTTTGAGGCTTGGGACCTGTAATTTAAGTGTGAACCAGTTAGGCTGTTGTTTTGGGAGCATTAAAATTAGTTCAATTTTCAAAGAAATGAAAAATTGTTTAGCTTTAAAGAACATAGGCACATGCAATGCCACCAAAATCGCATTTAGAAGCACTACAAGAGGATTTGTTTAACAACCCAAGAAAAGATTCCCCTAAGACTAGACCTTACTATTTCACATTGATCACCAATTGCACGGTACATATACTGTAGTATATAACTCTTAGAAAGTAACAAAGGGCCTAATATCTTCTTATTGATTCAAGCTCTGACACACTAGTAGTCATCTTTGTTTCTCAGCACTTGCTTCTGTCTACTGCGATAGATATTGGAATTTGGAACTTCATCAAGCATTCATTCCTTCAGAAAATTAAAGCTTCCTGCACCTAATGCTAATTATTGGATATGATGTTATAATTTAGTGTTTTTGTAAATAGGACTAAATTGGTCTATCGAATTAGAAACAAACGGTAAATTGATTGGGAGTTTGGTTCAAATAAACTATAGAATTAGTTCCTCGAAAAATCAATCAAAATAGGTAAAAACTGGCAAAAATAAAATAAAATCACAGGAGGTCAATAAAAGTTATTTAATATAACATCATTTTGTTGTTTTAAAAAAAGAAAGAAAAACAACTTAAATTATTTTTCATCTTATTTTTTATTTTAAATGTAAACTTATTATTATCAATAAATAACAATGAAGATTGTTGAAATTTAGACTTTTTTATGAGTAGGAAATAAAAAAAGCAAACAGAAATTACAATCTCAAGATAAAAAAATTTAAGGGAATGACTGACAGAAGATGCTGAATCAACACAACTAACAAAAACTTTTTAAAAAATTATCATAAGAAATCAACACTCTCATACATTATATTTGTGAAAGATAACATTATAAGAAATATTCAGTATGAAAAAAATATACTGAAAAAAATAATAATTACTTCATGTTAATGGCAAGTATGTATGAAAAGTCACTTTCTGATCTTTATAGCAAAGGTTAAAAAGACTTAAATTAAAATTCAAACTTTATGTGTTAGGTTGATAAAACGTGGACATTGCATTTAATGTATTGATTAAAAGCTTTGACTATAAATAATACACTCCTTCCATCACATTTTGCATTACAAAACCAAAAGTTAGGCATATAAGTGTTCTAAATGAATGTTTCTCCTATTATAAGAAAGAGTGTGTAATTGTTCTCTCCTTATATTTAGAGAGAGGTTGTAAGTTCTCTTCTACTTAGTGAAAA
This sequence comes from Amphicarpaea edgeworthii, assembly GCA_014843725.1. Classification (NCBI taxonomy): domain Eukaryota; kingdom Viridiplantae; phylum Streptophyta; class Magnoliopsida; order Fabales; family Fabaceae; genus Amphicarpaea; species Amphicarpaea edgeworthii. Next base: position 1,712,105 of record CM026321.1, on the reverse strand, counting down.
TATTTTTCTGGTCTTGCCTGTGATTTTTTTCCTTATTCGTTGAGGGTTTTCCATGTTAAATATTGTGTATCAATTTCTATATTTCTCATCTCTATTTTAGTTGTGAGTTATTATTTTTTCACTTTGATACCTAACAGTGGTATCAGAGCTATTGGTTGTTGATATTATTCTGCTGCAATAACACGCTGGTATGCTGGAATAGTATCAGAGAAAATTCTTAGTATGCTCTGTGATTGCGGTATAGTCTGATCTGTCACATTAGAAAAGAATTATTCTTGTTACTGGATATATAGTGCGTAGTGTGAAAGTGCATATCTAGGAAAGTTCTAGTTAAGGAAAGACTTGGTGCTTAAGTGTGTCCATTGGTGACTCACCTCTCTTTCCTGGGAATTTACCTGGTGTACTAGTTCACAGTCTACTATTTCAATAGGCGGTACTATTCACGGTTGAAATTGTGTAAGTCGATTCTTTTTAGTGTGAAACCATGACAGCAAAATACGAGATAAATAAATTTAGTGGGAGTAAATTCCCTCTTTAGAAATTGAAGATAAAAGCAATTTTGAGGAAGGATAATTGTCTAGATGCAATTGAAGGCAAGCTTGTAGATGTCACTGATGAAAAGTGGAAAGAAATGGACGAAAATGCTATTGCCAATTTACACTTAGTAATGGCAGACTCGATTTTGTCCAGTGTTGTGGAGAAGAAGACCGTAAATGAGATTTAGGATAGCCTCAATAAATTGTACGAGGTTAAATCATTTCACACAAAAATATTCTTGAAGAGGAAACTCTACACTCTTCGAATAAGTGAGTCCATTTTAGTGACTCAGACCACATCAACAATTTGAATACTTTGTTTGCTCAACTTCCTATATCAGAATTCAACATAGAAAAGAATGAGCAAGCGGAACTTCTACTTCAGAGTTTACCAGATTCGTATGATCAACTTATCATCAACATAACGAATAATAATATTATTGGCCGTCTAACCTTTCATGATGTTGCCGGAGCTATTCTTGAAGAAGAATTTAGACGAAAGAATAAGAAGGACAAGATGGAAAATTCTAAGTAAGCAGAGGCTTTAATGATGACGAGAGGTAAATCAACGGAACGTAGCTCTAATGAGAGTCATAATCATGGTAGATCAAAGTTTCGGAGAAAGAAGAACCTTAAATGCTACAATTGTGGCATAAAAGGGCACTTGAAAAAGGATTGTTGGCACAAGAAGAGTGGAGGAAATAATTTTGAAGCATCAACCTCTCAAGGTTATGTTGCAAGTACCTTAGATGATGCGGAAGTTCTATATAATGAAGCAACAATTAGTTCTAGAGGCGAGAGACAACTCCATGATTGTTGGATATTAGATTCAGGTGCAACTTGGCACATGACTCCACGTCGAGAATGGTTTTGCACTTATGAGCCTATCTTGGGAGGATCCGTGTTCATGGGAAATGATCATGTCTTGGAAATTACTGGAGTCGGTATTATCCAATTAAAAATGTATGATGGTATTGTACGCAAGGTTCAAAGGGTACGACATGTGAAAGGTTTAAAGAAGAATTTATTGTCTGTTGGACAATTGGATGACCTCAGATGCAATATTCATTTTGAAGGTAGAATCTTGAAGGTAGTGAAAGGCAATCTTATAGTGATGAAAGTTGAGAAGATCACAGCTAATTTATACATGTTTTTGGGAGATACGTTGCAAGAAGTAGATGCATCAGTTGCAATAACAAGTCAAGAAGAAGTAACGATGATATGGCATCGTAGACTAGGTCACATGTTAGAGCGAGGCCTAAAAGTTTTTGTGAAACGTAATCTCTTACCTGGGCTCAAAACGGTTAATTTATCATTCTACGAGTATTGCATGATGAGTAAGCAACATAGATTGAAGTTTGCTAAAGTAACTACAAGAAATAAATACATACTAGACTTGATCCATTTTGATGTGTGAGAATCGCCAGAAGTATCCCTAGGAGGAGCAAAGTATTTTGTATCTTTCATTGATGATTATTCCAGGAGATTGTGGGTGTACCCGATCAAGAAGAAGTCAGATGTGTTTCTAGCATTCAAGGAATTCAAAGCACAAGTAGAGCTTAAAACTGGAAAAAGAATTAAGTGCTTGAGAATAGACAATGGAAGAGAATATGTAGATGGTGAATTTTTGGCATTCTACAAATAAGAGGGTATTTTGAAACAATTCACAGTTCCACATACACCTTAGCAAAATGGTGTGGCAGAGCAAATGAATAGAACTCTCCTAGATAAAACAAAAGCTATGTTGAGAACAACAGGGATGGCCAAATCTTTTTGAGTTGAAGCAGTTAAAAATGTTTGTTTCTTAATAAATCGATCACCATCGACATCAATTGGTTTGAAGACTCCAATGGAGTTGTGGAAAGGAAAACCAGTAGATTATTCTTCCTTACATGTATTTGGATGTTCTGTGTATGTAATGCATAACTCCCAAGAAAGAACGAAGCTAGATCCAAAATCTAGGAAATGTATATTCTTGGACTATGTTAACAATGTTAAGAGGTATCGTTTATGGGATCTTACTGCCTACAAGGTTGTTGTTAACAGGGATGTAGTTTTTGGAGAAAAGGAACTGCGGAGTCAACATAAAAATGACAGCACTAAGAAAGACATTATTATGGTAGAAATGGAGAAGAAGTCAGGAGATGATGATGACTCTTTTGAAGCTAAACAAGAACACGAAGAAGAAGAACCAAATGAGGCCAATGGTAGACAGGTACTTCGACGATCAACACGACCGAAGTTTACATCAGCTCAGTTCTCAAATTGTGTCATGGTAGTTCATAATGTGTACTGTCTCTTATCTAAAGAAAGGAAACCATTAACCTTTTAAGAGGCTGTGAGTGGTTCAAATGCTTCTTTGTGGATGACAGCAATACATGAAGAAATAGAAGCCTTGCATAGAAATAAGACATGGGCACTTGTTGAACTTCCATAAGGTTGAGAAGCCATTGGGAGCAAATGGGTCTTTAAAATTAAACGAGATAGCAACGATCAAGTGAAGCGATATCGTGCAAGATTGGTGGTTAAAGGGTATGTGCAGAAAGAAGGCATTGATTTCAATGAAATATTCTCTTCTTGTTGTCAGATTGACCACAATTAGAGTTGTTCTAGCTATGTATGCTACATTTAATTTACATCTTGAGCAATTTGATGTAAAGACTGCTTTTCTCCATGGAGAACTTGAAGATGAGATATATATGCTCCAATCGGAAGGCTTTAAAAAACAAGAAAAATAAAACTTGGTTTGTAGGTTGACCAAATCTCTGTACGGTTTAAAGTAGGCACCAAGGTATTGGTACAAGAGATTTGATTCCTTCATAATTAGTCTTGGTTATAAAAGACTGAGTTCAGACCATTGTACGTACTACGATAGGTTTGATGATAATGATTTCATCATTTTGCTGTTGTATGTGGATGACATGTTGGTGGTAGGCCTTAACAAAGATCGCATTCAAGAGTTAAAGGCATAATTAGCTAGGGAGTTTGATATGAAGGACTTGGGACCTGTAAACAAGATTTTAGGGATGCAAATTCACCAAGACAGAAAAGATAAGAAGCTTTGGCTTTCTCAGAAGAATTACTTACTGAAAGTCTTGCGACGCTTTAACATGCAAGATTGTAAGTCAATTTCTACCCCACTTCCTATCAATTGTAAGTTATCTTCAAGTATGAGTCCTAGCAATGAAGTAGAGAGGATGGAAATGTCTTGAGTACCATATGCATCAATGGTAGAAAGCCTTATGTATGCCATGATATGCACTAGACCAGACATTGCACAAGCAGTGGGAGCAATTAGTAGGTTCATGGCAGATTCAAGCAAAGAGCACTAGAATGTTGTTAAGAGGATAGTACATTAAAGAAACCTCAAAAGTTGCATTATATTTTGAAAGATCAAAATATATTGTCAATGACTATGTTGATTCAGATTTTGCAGGTGATAAGAGAAAATCTACTGGCTATGTGTTTACTCTTGCAAAAGGGGCAATTAGTTGGTTGTCCAAATTACAAATTGTTGTAGCTTTATCTACTACAGAAGCAGAGTACATGGCAGCTACCCAAGCATGCAAGGAGGCTATTTGGTTATAAAGGCTATTGGGGGAACTTGGACACAATCAACAGAAGATTACTGTGTATTGTGACAGTCAAAGTGCCTTGCACATTGCAAGAAATCCAGCCTTTCATTCAAGGACAAAGCACATAGGTGTTCAATATCATTTTGTCAAAGAAGTAGTGGAAGAAGGAAGCATAGATATGCAGAAGATTCACACTAAAGATAACTTAACAGATGTCATGACCAAGCCAATCAATGTAAACAAGTTTGCATGGTATCAATCCTCATTTAGCCTATTAGAAACATAAACAACAAGGAAATGACAAGATAAAGAGATGATTTTTAAAAGCATACAAAAGTAGCTTTTAAGTGGGAGATTGTGAAAACATAAAGCCACTTTTTATGACTTTTATGGCAAAGGTTAAAAAGGCTTACGTTAAAATTTAAACTTTATGTGCTAGGTTGGTAAAATGTGGACATTGCATTTAATGCATTGGTTTAAAACTTTGGTTATAAATAGCACCCTCCTTCCATTACATTTTGCATTCCAAAATCAAGAGTTAGGCACATAAGTGTTTAAGTGAGTATTTCTTCTATTATAAGATAGAGTGTGTAATTGTTCTCTCTTTATATTTAGAAAGAGGTTATAAGTTCTCTTCCACTTAGTGAAAACATTTCTCTGGTCTTGTCCGTGGTTTTTTCCTTATTCGTTGAGGGTTTTTCATGTTAAATATTATGTGTCAATTCCTATATTTCTTATCTCTATTTTAGCTGCGAGTTATTATTTTTTCACACTTTGTTACCTAACAATATGCTCCATATAATTGAAAACAGAAAAAAGAGAGAGAAATAAAAATAAAAAATAAAAAAACTCTGTTTTGTGATCTTTTCAGGACATTCTATAGTGGAGCTTTTAATTTTCAGCTGCAACATCGCCCTCACTTTCATTATCACTAAAAAATATATTGGCATGTAATTACAAAAAATTATATTGGCATGTAATTACAGTAATGTAGGAGTGCTTTCTATGCTTTGCCCTTTTGAATTTCTTCATCAGATGTACTCACCGACTTTGGGTAAGGTAAGTTATATTTACGAGAGTATTAGGAGAAGTTTCACAATTCTCTATTTATTATGGTAGAAAATTTGTTTCCAGTCACTAAAAAATAGAAAATGTAGAACCTACCAACAAGGGAATAAAATAAAAACTCTCAACTTCACGTACTAGATGCGCATGATATGAAAACATAACAGAAGACAGGGATGACAGAAAGAAATAGTAACTCCAGCATTCATTTTAATATCGCATCTCAACTTTAAACAGTTTTTGTATTGGCATCAAAACTAGAACAATAGTATAGATAAATAACAAGATCAATTTCTATAATATGATCAAGATTACAAAATTATAAAGTTAACCATTTTCTTCATGAGTTCACTTTTTTCAAAAAAAAAAAAAAAGGTTGGGATAATCCATTTACACGAGAAAGTTACATATGGTCAATGTTTCAAGACAATTTAAAACCGTTACATTACACTGGTAAGCCATTGATCAGGAAAGCAGTGAAAGTTTAAGATGCACAATTTCAATGCCCTAAGCATTTCCAATCAATAACGTCCCAAGTAAGAAAATGTCTCCAAAAAATTGTTCCCTGAACACCATCAGCTGCATACCCACTTTTACGCCTTCAAATTCTTATGTAGAAGTTTATAACCTTTCCTACAGCAGTGTACATCAGTTTCATATCCTAGTCACACTGTCACAATACCTCTTGCACGCACTACGTTTCACCTTGAATTCCATTCACAAAAATCTGTCTATGGAGCTGAACCAGTATTCAGAATCAGGCATGTTGTTCATTACAGTTTGTAAGTAAGTTATGTTACTGATAAACAAAATCAGCCCATTGTGAGGAAATAACATCATGAATGGTCAGAGAGAGATGTCATTGCAAAGAAAACACGTCAAGAAAATCACTGGTAAATCTCGGTTTTTAAAATGTTGATGTACAACTGACATCATGTAATAAGACTCTAGCTTAGTAGATAGAAGTATCAAACCTTGGATCATAGAAACATACTTGATTGTTGTATGATTGCAGAGCACACCCACCAATCCATGACCAGATCTTTTTATCCACGTCATATAGAAGGCCCTTCCCTTGGTTCCAAGAGGTGAAGCAGATTAAATTATCCTGCCCGAAGCATTCAAATCTCTCCGCTGATAATCTCAATAAAGCACGGAAATATTTTGGGGGCATCCTACTGATCTCCACCCACGTAATTTTGGCATGATCCAATTCCCAAATTCTCATACTCTGTAGAGTACTATAAAGGCCAATCCTTCCAACAAGAAAAAGACGCTTCTGGGTACCAGCAACCAAATAACCATCCAACAACGACCGCGGGAACTTAGCCGAAATATGTTCCCAATGACCTGTGTCTAGTCTATACATCATCAAACCAAGTGGTGAAAGGGTTTCCAAATACAATCTGGAGTCACAATATGCCATCTTTGAAGAGCAGAGATTTACTGCCGGCATAATCTGATGAACTGTCCAACTGTTTGTCTTTGAATCATAAACTTCAGTTGGCAATGACTTGTCACCGTAAATATCGCTAGTGGCTATCACTTTAAACGACCGATCCACCCGATCAACAACCAATATCAGTTGTCTTTGTTGATTGTAATGCATACTAGGCAATGCCCTCCAAGTTTGAGTTAGGGGATTACACACCAAGGTCTTAAATGTTAGCCCATCATGCCCAGAAAAGCAAACAATACCACCAGCAGAGCCAACTAGCCAGAATGCCCACGGTGGCAAAAAAGTGAAAGGTATTCTATACCAAGTTTTCAGCGGCAAGCTGAAGACCGAACACTGCGGGATCTGCGTGTTCTTGCAAAATGTAAGGAGACATGGCCCATGTGATGGCACACTGGAATGGAATTTGAGAAAACTACTATCTTGAAGCAGCGAATTCCACCGTTTACAAACCAAACGAAGCCGGAAAATCAGAAAAGGGGGTACCCTAGCTAAGATCTCATGCAACAAGTCCTCAGGCAACATTGCCCATATATTATCCTCCATCTGAACATCAGCATGCACTACCTTACCAAATGTGGCAAGGGTTTCCTCATCCAAACCCCTAGGCTTGGTCTTAACAACTTTCTGCCGCAAAGGGCTCGTGTTCCTGGACCCGGCCCGGCTCATTGGACTAGTATTCCTAGACCCACCACTCCTCGGAGGGGAAGCTTGCTTGCAGCACCTCCCATCTCCACCAAAAACTCCATTCTCTACTGATTGAGAAACACACACTCCAGACCCTGATTCAGAAGAATTCCCTACACAATCCATGTCCCCTAATTCCTTAAAATCCCCAAATCAAGCGAAATTTTAGATTCAGACATCTATTCCACCCTCACGCCAACCACAGAACATAGACACCCAATTGTTTCAATCAGCGATACCCCAGAGCAAAAACATCTGATACCGTAGATCAAGATCCAAAATGATAAGGATTTCAAAACCCCAGATGAACATGTAAATCGCGCAATGAAAAAATATTATTTTTTTAGCATAAAGTATGGAACGGTAGAGTGTAGCTACGATGGGGGTGAAGACAGAATTACCTCGGATTCTGGAACCATGCAGTTCCCATTGATGACAAAAAAACTTGATAGAGCTCGAAGAATAATTCTAATAAGAATATCGACGAAGAAGGAAGACCCTGACTAGGTTCGGGTTAAAGTCTCTCTCTCTTTGGTTGGATTTGATTTACTTTGTCACTATTTAACAAGGAACAACAAAATTGAATATTATTACTATGTGGTACTTATCCTAGTACCGGCTTTGAGGTGCGAACGAATCCACAATATTAACCCCTAAGTTGTCGCCACGTCAGCAGCTCTATATTAATGATTTAGGGTTAAACTATAATTGTACTCATTTTAAATTTAGTCACTAAAATGTAAGGTTTAGTCATGTAAGGTTCAAATTCAGTGATAAATCACCACACAAAAATTGTGTAGGAACTAAAATTTATTTGTGTAATAAGTTTTTACATGGTCATACGATCATATTTTTACAATGACTATTTAAAAATTGTATTTGTCATGATTTTTAATTATTTGATAATAAAAAAATTATATTGACCATACATCAAAGTAAAAGTCATGTTATTTAAAAAAAATCTATTTATACATGAATTTGTATTTTTTTAGCATTAATTTATTTTATTGATTTGTTTTTTTAATGATTTATGCAATTGCTCTTATTTTAATTTATGTCGATATGATGAAAAAAATATGTTTGGCTAATCATAACGACAATCAAATAATCAACAATCTTTGTAGTTTGTACGATGAGTTTATGATGGCCATTCAATTTATATACGCACCAGGATTTAGTTGATTGGTTCATTAGACGGCTAATAATAATGGACGATGGTGATCAGAGGGAGTATAGGATTTTATAAAAACACTTTTGATTCGTAGTCATTCAGACAATCTGAAAATTTTAGATTTTTCATTATTCAACATTAAACTTAGGGAAGCCATCCATATTTTATTTTATTGTATTGTTACAAAATACAAATCATTTGAAAAATTTTAAGTTTTTCTGAGCTTCATTTGAACCATTCACAAGACGATTACATTAAAGTAATGAAAATAATTCATGAGAACATCTTTTGGGGTGAAAAATTCAATCTCGGGTTGGCCTATTCTATGTTGTGAGGTGTGACCATGACCCCCATGAAACCTTTTTGAAACCTAGACATTTTAGGTGGGCTTGTTGTTACTAATGGCATTATGAATGACAATTCAAATTACCAAACGGAAACTGAGGAAATTGAACATGGTTGGAACGTCAAGACTGGAGAAATTTTATGGGCCCAAAGAGGTAGAAACTAGAAAGCTTCGGCATGTGAGGACTGAGGGTGACAGAAGTAACTATGGATTTTGAAGTGCATGCAATCAAATTATGCATTTTTTGTTTCATTTTTTAATATTTTTAATTAACTTCAGTTAATTTACATTTTATTTTAATTAATGTTTCTAACTTTAGAGACTAAAAAGCTATCATTTATCAATGGACAAAATATATGTGACTTAGATGTTAGGTATAAGAAATTAAACCTCTCCACCTTGAAAGTTTTAAATTCCTTTTCGGTGATTGACTGAAGCCATGGGTGTTGTTTAAAAAAAAATACTTTACTTTGCTTTGTTCTTTGTGTGAAGTTCCAGCTTCCCAGTCTGAAAAGGCAAGACACTCTAAGAAGTTGCACTCAACGCTAAATTGAATAGAACATAAATAAAGGAATTAAAATAATTCAATTCTCTCTCCCAGACCCTCATAAAAATTTAACCAAATATAAAAATATAATGTGCCATTCTAATTTGTCAACCTAGCAAACAAAATTGGATGAATCAAATAATATAATTGAACACATCATGCATTATCTCCCTCAACATTTTTTTCTTCTTAATTATATAATGATATGGTCTACATCTCTATGATAAATATTGTGTTGGGTCTTGACACGGGAAAGGAGCAGGGGTGTGTCGCTGATAAGAGTTCTGATTACAAGTCCAGCTAATCAAAACAGAAAGTCCAGTTTGTATATCATCTAAAGATATTTGTTAAAATTCTCCTTTGTTTTTTTTTTTTTTTTGTTACACCAACTCTCCTTTATTTAAACACAGTTCCCTAAAATCAATTAATTTTAATAACTATAGTTTTTTTTTTCAAGAAAAATAACTATAGGTTAGGTGTATGTAATTAATTTAATTTGTTTTAGGTGGGAATTTTTAATGAAGGCTCTCTATACTTACCGTTGAATCTCAACCAGATTCCTGAAAATCATGATGACCCTTGAAAACACACAGATCTGTCTTTGACGCTCTTGAAATCCTTTTGGCAGTTCAATTTTGTTCTCGCGGTTTAATATTTCCTAGAGTTTTTATTTTATGTAATACATGATCATTGAAATTTTATATAGAATTAAATTTCCTTTAATTTTTTTGTTTATTTAAATAATTTCCTTAGTGGTTTAATTAATGTCTATTTTTTAAACTAAACCCAATGAGATAGATGTAAAACACTAGTGGAATAATTTTGTTTGTTCTCACTTTAAAAAATATAAAAAAATTAAACACTTGAAGTTTATATTATAATTAGTATTTTACTAGTAATTTTTTAAAATATGTTTTTCTTATATTTTATTCTTACTTTAAAAATTAGGTACAATTTGTAAAATACTTTTTTTAATGGAAAAAAACATTGCTAACTAAAGAAAAAATTAATGCTTGAATTATCAATCATGTAAGAATTTTTGTTTGATTGTGTGCTAATGGCAACAACACATACGACAAAGAAAAAGTGCTGCTAACCTTGGCGAAGGGGCCATGCCATGCCTTAACCAATTTTGGTAAGTAGTTAGCAGCATAATATTAATATTAATATATGATAGGAACATATAAACTTTTTTGAATGACTTCGTCGTAGGAACGTATAATTGCAGTGTGGGGGCAAAGCATTAAATCAAACCTACTTTATTTTTTACATAAATCAAATTACCATAGGCCAAAATATTAATTTTAGCTTGTGTGATATCATAGGATTGTAGTTGTGTGAATTATAGGACACTAGGACACATAAATAATGAGACAAGGTTCATAGTATTTATTTTTCTGAAGCTATTGTTCTTCGAGTTCCTTGATTTTTTTTCCTAATGTTCTTGCAATTTACTTAAATATATTTGAATGCTCTTGAAATAACATTAATTTTAGGATAAAATCTTCCATATATTCTATCTCAACTTTGTTGGATAAAATGTGAAGAGTGAAAAATTGGTCGTCATTCATATTTGAAGACATATTTATAGAAAAAGTAAAAAAATAAATAAAATACTCTTCCATGAAATGACATAAATGGTTGATTGGTTGGTTCATCAAGATCAAGGGTTATGAGAACTGATAAGGTAATAGAACATTTAACCCGTGATGCCAATAGTACATGAAACAATCATCAGCTGAGTAGTGAAGAGTGAAGAAGCCCCACCCTAAAGTGACACGTGGCAGAATTAACAAAGCGTTGGTGTGAGTCTCACCAATCCCTTTCAGTCTTCTTAAACCATCAGCATCGCCTCCTCTAAACTCTAAAGTCTCAAGTCTCAAATCTCACCTCACACGTGAACGTGACGTGCCAAATTAATAAATAAAAATGGGGGCGGTGACGTCGTCGATGGCGGCCAAGTTCGCGTTCTTCCCCCCCAATCCGGCGTCGTATGGAGTCGGCGTAGATGACGTCTCGGGGAAGCTGAAAATGACGGGACTGTCCACCAGGGAAAACGTTGACGTATTGAAGCTGTGCACGAAACGAGGGAACAGCATCGTGGCTATGTACATTAGAAACCCTTCCGCATCGTTGACCATGCTCTATTCGCACGGCAACGCCGCCGATCTGGGTCAAATGTACGACTTGTTCTCCGAGCTCAGCCACCATCTCCGACTCAACCTCCTATGGTCACTACTCAGTATTTTTAAATTTTAATAATTAATAGTCTCATTCTCATGTGACGCCAATTTCTCTATTTTTCCTTTTTCTAGTTATGACTATTCTGGATACGGCCAGTCTTCTGGGAAGGTAACCATTTTTTCTCTCTTCTTTCCTTTAATCATTTTCCTGTTCCGACTTTCGAGGGATGAATCATGTATGTATGTATTTACGTTTTTTCTTTATAAAATAAAATAGTACTTGTTTTTCTTTTTATCAGAGAAAATTTGGAATAATATTAATTAAGAAATATAGAATTACAGAAAACTTGAAAATTATATCGGGGACGAATAGAATTTTAAATTATACCAAAGCTTCCTTTTTCTTTCCCAACAAATTGAGAAATACCATTATTTTGGGGAAAATGAAATATTATTATGTAAATTAGTAAGAAGTTTGGACTCTAGACATAATGAAAACCCAGATTCACTAAACGAAAGTCATAATGGAAGTAGATGATTTCAGTTTCATGGCTATTCTATCATAGAACAAAAAATATTATATTGAATTATGAGCAAATAGCATATATGTACTAACCATGTAAAGAATTTTTATATTGTTATCTAACTTTTACAACAACCACCTTAAATTTATACCAATTAATGATTTATGATTGATTAAAATTATAAAATTTCCTACACTATGCATAGAAATTAAACTTTTTAAAATTTTCAAACTTATACAAAGTCATTCGTTTTGAACAAAGAGTGCTGTTGTTCTCTTTTCTTTTTTATATCATTCTATTGTTCCTTATGTTTTGAGCTAGGATGTCTAGATAGCTTAATAGTAGTAGTATTTTGTTGGAATGGGAGTGAGTTGAAGAACGTTGTATTTTTTTGGACAGCCTAGTGAGCAGAACACGTATGCAGATATAGAAGCTGCTTATAAATGCCTGGTAGAAATGTATGGGGCGAAAGAGGAAGATATTATTCTGTATGGCCAATCTGTTGGCAGTGGACCCACTACAGATTTGGCCACTCGTTTACCAAACCTTAGAGCTGTCATTCTCCACAGTCCCATCTTATCTGGTCTTCGAGTCATGTATCCTGTTAAGCGGACATACTGGTTCGACATTTATAAGGTTTTATCTCTATCTATCTATGCTAAACAAATTGGTCAATCACATTGTTCAATTTGATTCTCACAGTCACATTATATGTATTTCCATTGCTACAATTTAATGATGTTTTCCTGCTTTTTGTGTAGAACATTGATAAAATTCCCCTGGTCAGTTGTCCAGTTCTGGTAATTCATGTGAGTATACTTATTTCTATCTATATAATAGTATTAAATTAAATGTGCCTATATTGCTTTTGCTTTCTATACATACCCTCATGGCCTCGTCATTATAAATAATAACTGAATGAAACTTATTCAGCTGTGTTGATCTTTTAATATTATTCGGAGCCATTCTGATTATGAATTTCACTCTCAGTAGTTGAGAAATTCTTGAACATTTGTCATTGTGGATGTCCATCTGAGCTTTCTATCTGTAATTTTAAAACAGTATTTATGTGGTTGTGTCAAGTAGGCCAAAGTGCTTTTGATAGAACACTGGAACTGGAAATCTGAAACATTTTTTATTGATGAAATGAGACCGAGTTCCTTCATCTGCTGATGTTGCTGTGATATTATCAGTATCAGATAAGGATTATGCACACTCAACTTTCTTATCCTCTGTCTCCTTCCTCTCTCCCCTCTGCTTAATACACTTGACTGGTGAAGCAGATCGTTCCTCTCTTACCAGCTATGCAGGTTGTTGCAACTTACAACACACTCCCAAACCAACCCCCTAATACACGCACATACATGCCTGTAATTGTCTGTTTCCCTTCCCCTTAATAATATACCCCCTAGTGATAAGTAAATGATTACTGACCATCATATTTGTCATGATTGCAGTAATATGTTTCTGTAATTCTTTAATATATCATTGACAACCACCGCCACAAACTTAAACTTCCCAATTAAAGAAATTGTAAGGCTTTCTAGCTCACTCTTTTTGTGATTATCTGGATTAACTCTTATATAAAATGAAGTTTCCTATCTTTATGACTATTCTGGATTGGTTTGTCAACATTTTGTTATTTGAATGACTTGAAATATTCAAACAAGTTTCCTATCTTTATGGGGATTCCCATGCTACATTATTATGTAAGATGGTTCTTTTTATTGGTGTTTGTATCTTTTAGGGAACAGCTGATGATGTAGTAGATTGCTCCCACGGGAAGCAACTTTGGGAACATTGCAAACAAAAGTATGAACCCCTATGGATTAAAGGAGGAAACCATTGTAACCTGGAGCTTTACCCTCAATATATAAAGCATCTCAAGAAATTTATTGCAGCTATTGAGACGTCATCGCATCAAAAAACTGGATCTGGACCTGTTCCTGATCAACTGGACAGACCAAGAAGTAGCACAGATTTTAGAGAGAAACCTAGACTCAGCATGGATCTGAGGGAGAATTTGAGACGGAGTATTGACTTCAAAGAAAAGCCTAGGACAAGCACAGACCATAAAGAAAAATCAAGAGCTGGCCCAGATAAGAAAGATAAATCAAGAAAGAGTGTAGATCGCTCTGAGAAAGCATGCAATGTTAATGGAGCTGAAATTCCTGAGAAAGCTAGAAATAGCATTGACCGGTCAGTTACAAATTACCATGTCCAATTAATGTGCTCATGTCTGTTGTTCATCTGCTAATGTTGTTTCTGACAAATTTTCTTCTATATTGTGATTCTGCAGTTTTGGGGACATGGTGAGATCAGTTGGATTGTGCAATATTGATTGTTTCAGACCCAGGGTAACTCATGCATAAAGATGACATTATGACAAAAGCTTACACGTTGAGGTTGTATTCTTATTGATTATTTGATTGGTTGATAGGTTGTATCATGTATGGTATGGGTGATAGCAAAATGTTGCAGTTGTGTACCGTTTATTTTCTAACGTAGTAGATGCAAAAGTAATTTAACAAGGTAAATTATGTGCCACTAAATCTTCTTTTGGTTGATTAACCAACCTGTTTTTAACATGCTAGCATTAACCGATTGAGATAGTGAGTTCAATTGATCGTTAAGGGTTGGTGTTGCTATATATATAAACAAGCACTTCACTTATAAAAAGCCTCACAGTTCTGCATTGTTAGTTTTACATTTACTTGTGCATTTGTGCGCTCTTACGGTAACATTTTTCATGCACGAAAACAAATTGAATCAACTGCTCTCCGTTCTCTGCATTAGTACAAAAATCAACAACGAATATCCAAGACGTAAAGCGAAACGTGAATAGAAGTGCGTGTTTTAAGGAACCTTGACAAAATTGATTATGAATTAAATTAATTTGGATAGATTTTAATGATGTCTTCACTAGGCATGGGAAGACGATTAGCTCTCAGTATTTTTATCTTTCTACAATTCCATTCTTTGCTAAGGGTGCTTTTAAGGCAAAGAATAATGAATATTTTTAGTTTTTTTAAAAGGTCTGACTAGATGTTCTTACATCTTAAAAACAGAAAACATATCTAAAATTTAAAATTTTATATTATTTTATCCATAAATGTTAATTATTTATTTATTTATTAATTAAAAATGTGTATATATATATATTTTTTTTCTTTATTTTTTTATCTCTTGACCACTCGATGATTTTATTTAAAGATAAAGCTCTGAATTAATATAATTTTTATTTCGCTAAAGGTAAGTTGAAGAATTAAAATCAAGGTTTGTTTAGAAAGATGACCAAGTTTTAAAATATTTTGAAGGTATGACTTGATATTCTTACATCTTTAGAAAAGGAATTTGAGTCTTTATTATTTTTGTGTAATTTACACGGTATAAATGAATCAATGAGTCATAATGCCTAGATTCAACTCGAATATATATTTTGAAGGAGAAAAAAATGGGTTTCTCTAAATCATCCCAACTAAAAATTGGATTATACAATCCCATAATATAATTGGTATAATTGAATTATTAATTGGATTCACTTATTTATTTATTTTTATACACAATATTATATCTATATTTTTTTTTCATTAATGAAAATAATATATAGAATATATAGATATTCAAAATGTTGTGTATAAAAAAAATTAAATAAGTAAATCCAATCAATTATTCAATTGTACCAATTATATTAGGTCATCACAGGATTTTATAACCCATTTTTAGTTAAGGTTATTTAGACAAACTCATATAAAATAAGATTAAAAGGTTATTAATTTTGTCATGCAAGACCACATTCATTCTTTCATTCCTTTGGAATCTTTGGTAGCCAATTGTCCATCAAATATTTAAATAATATGAAATATCGCCGTGTCCGTATAGTTCCTTGTGAAAGATTAAATTAAACTGATAACAAAGAAATCTTCCAAAATAAAAAAATCTAATTTGATGACAAAAGAAAAAGTTCAACGAGCTACTAATTTGGCAATAAAAAAAATTAAAAGTTTAATTAAAAATGCTAATATATATATAACTTTGAAGGACTAAAATAACTTTCTTTCGCTCACAAAAGATTAAAAATAATCTTTAAGAAATCTTTATTGTTCTCAATTAAAAAAATTATTTACCTTTTTTCTATAATTATGTGTTTTTATTAATTAAAAAATAAACAACGTAACAATTTTTTTATAATATATAAATTTACTGGTTGGTTGTAAGCATTGCTCTATAAATTTTATTTTTGATTTGAGACAAGCTTTACGCGATCCTGTTTTAATTAGTTTATTTTATAGATATTCAGAGAACTTTTTTTTTTTTTATTATTTCTTTTATATTCAGAGAGCTTCTAATCAAAAGCATTTTTAATTTTATCTATCTATCTACACGCTAATAAAGATTCATAATTAATAAATATATAACTGATCTCTGTTACTTAACTTCCCCTTAATTCTTTTTACGTTATTTTGGCCTGCCTATTGCCTAGCGTACGTTTTCGAAATAATTAATTGATCTATACAGTTTATTTTAAGCCGTTTCATTCATTTTAGGGACGTTTGGTAGTAAGTAAATTTATTATGTATTTCGAATTTTAGATTGAGAATCATTTTTAAAAATAACATTTTTAATAAAGAATGTTTTCAGAGAATATTTTTAATTAGATCTCCCAAAAAATCACCATGATAGATGAGATAGAATCCAACTTTCCGGATTAAAAAATATTTTTACTTAAGTAAACAAAATATCATATTACTATTATTAAAGTATTTAATGTGATAAATAGTTAAAGTAATTTGACAAAAATACGACGTGATTATTTGATTCAATGAAAATTTATATAAATACTTTCAAAAATATTTATGACCAACCAATTTTATCATTTTCAAAATCCATAATTGCCCATATTTATGATTTTCAGTAATAATGATTTTTTTTTTTTCCTCTACCAAACGCTTGCCGAAGGTTTTAGTTCATCTCCTTGGATATGTGTATATAATTTTAAATATTTGAAAAAATAATAAACTTTACATTAAAAACATTTCTTACCCAGTATTCCCAGAACAATATTGATGAAAGAATGAAATAAAGAAGCAAAAATAATAAAAACTAATTAAACTTTTATTATACGAGATAACTAATAAACAATGCCAATTAATACTCATAACATAAGATGATCAATTGCAATCTCCTGTAGAAGAAAGAGGTTGGAATGGAAACTGAGGAAGCCATGCATACAAGAACGCTACAGTTTCATTTGTACTAATGGCTTTGCCACTTTTGAGAAGACACACATCGCCATTAATGCTCAAAATTGATGGGTACTCAGCGTAATTTGTTTGAAGTCCCTTGCAGTTTAACTTCACTTGAGACTGAGCACAGTCACATTTGTTTCTGATACTCACTTTCCACACTGGCATGCCATGCGCCCAGTTAGGTGTGTGTGAGTGAACAATGCTAAATCTCTTCTCAATGGGGCATTCTGCTGCAACACCTGCAATAATATATATTGCCAATGAATTAAACATTAATGATAACCATTAAAAAAAAACAAAAATGCTGATTATTTGTACAAATTGTCATGTGATATATATAGACATATTATGTTTTTTTTTTCTTCAAAATATTAGAGATAATGAGTGTACTTCAACTCATTGAATCGAATATTTATTCTACTTGTATAGTCCACAATAATCGAATATAAAATCTTTTACTAAATAAATCTTTACCTCCCAACTATACATAAATGAGTTTGTTACCTTGGAAAACCACACCAAGGAAGAGAACAAGAGAGAAGAGAAGCTTGAGAATGGAGGCCATTTGAGATGTGCTAGACTGCTAGTGCTTGGACTTCTGTATTTCTCTGTTGAAGAAAATGTTCATTTGTCAGTCAGTATATATAGGACAACATCAAGTGGTTACCCATTGATTTTAATCTTTTATTATTTAAAGTAACTTATTTAAGACTGTAATTTCATAATCCACCAGAAAATGTCACAATAATTAAAATTAAAATATTAAATAAATATTAATATTAAATTCTATCACCTAATTAGGGTTAATATTATGTAACGTTAATTTAATTTTAATTATTTTATTTCCTTTCTAAAACGATAACAATTAAATGTTTAATTTAAATAATTTATTATAAGTCATATAATTTATTATTTAATTATAAATTTTAAAAAATAATCAATTTTAATGTATAATTTTATAAGTATATTCTTATAATATTTAACATAAATAAAATAAAAAATATGCATGAATTAATTTGTTTAAACTTATTTAGTAAAATAATTATTTATTTTAATAAAATAAGTAATTATTTGTGTTTTTAGTATGTTTGTATAAATTTTTTTTATCTACTTATTTTTAAAAAAAATCTTATGTACTTATGAAATAATTAATTATTTGACAATCTATTATTTTAGAAACACTTACTATGATTTTAAATATTTGTTCAATATTTCAAATTACAAATAAAGTTCATAATAGTAAATATGAAAAAATCCATCCTTATTCTAAATTTAATAACATTACCAAAATAAAATCTTAAAAACAAAAAAAATCCTAATGTCATTTCAATTTTTTTTAAATAAACAAAAAATGAAACATGTTTTATGAAGAACAAATCATCTAAATCTCAAATTTTCCTTGATCACACAAGGTCAAATTGATTCTCATACAAGCATGTTTGATATAATAATTCACCTAATCCAAGTAAGGGTTTAAATATCAAACTTACCCTTAGGAGGATAGATGGGATGATTCAGGTGAGATTCAATGTAGATCTAACTTTCTTTTAATTAAATTGGTCTAATTAACCAGATCAAATTGAGTTTCACAATAATTAAATAACTTAAATAATATTATTTCATCAACAAAGGAAATTACATTTTTCATACTATTAAATAAAGTAATACATTTTTTTCGTACGATTAAATAAAGTAAGACTTTAAGTTATAAATATGTATTATTTTTATTAAATTAGTCTATGCACCATGATTTTTGAAAAAAAAACCAAATCAGATGATAGTTGTACTCTTTATGAGTTGATTTATCATTCAAATTCAGCAATTTAAGAATTAACATAAATTAATAGTATTTATTTAAAGCAATAGTAAATGCAAAACCCCAGTCCTGAGGAGGGTTTATGAGCCGTCGTGGCTACTGCATCAACCATCAACCAAAGGCGGCGACACTTTCAATCCATGTCTCCACTCTGTTCATCTATGACTTTGGGATCCTTTTTATCACTCTCAGCAACTTCACTCTTCTTCTTCTTCTATTCAGTTTGATGTTCCCTTCCTTCAATTCCCTCGCAAAGGGACTCGATTCTCTTCCGAACTCTCTCATTTCCCATCCCACTCACTCCGCCATTTCCTCGAACATGTGGCGGCACGCCGCCAGACACGCCTGCCGCGGTATTCTTCGCCAAAACATCCACCCTCCCAGGTCTCTCTCTCTCTCCCACGGCTCCATTTTCTCCCCCAAAAGTGAGGTTCTGTTGTCCAACTTGCATAAACTCAACTGTATCGGGCGTGGCGATTTTCAGTTTCAATTTGGTGCCAAAGGGTATTCCGGCGTTGCCGAGGCGGTTTCTTCTATTGATGTGGAGGAAGATGGTGCTGTTGTTGATGAAATTCAGCAGATGTTATTGCAGGAGATGAATGAAGAAGTGGAGAGTCAGTTGCTGGAGGAAGAGGCTGCCCCACTGTTGCATGGGATGAAGACGAAGGTGGTTCGATATAGGCGGCAGAATCCAGGGCAGTCTAGGTACCAGGAGCTGAGAAGGAGGCAGGTTAAGATTGAGACTGAGGTATGGGAAGAGGCGGCCCAGGAGTATAGGGAGCTTTTGATGGACATGTGTAAGCAGAAGCTGGCACCCAATTTGCCGTACATGAAGTCGCTCTTTCTTGGATGGTTTGAGCCTCTGAGGGATGTCATTGCTAAGGAACAGGATATGTATAATGAAGGGAAGAATAGGACTGCCTATGCGCCATTCTTTGTTCAGTTGCCGCCGGACAAGATGGCTGTTATTGCAATGCATAAGTTGATGGGGCTGTTGATGACCGGAACAGAACATTCCACCATTGGCACCACCAGGGTTGTGCAGGCTGCGTGCGGCATAGGTGATGCCATTGAAAATGAGGTGGGATGTTGCATTCATCATGTTGTTTGTGTTCATTTTTGTTTCGACTTATGTCTTATGTGCACAAATAGTTTAAGTATATGTTTTGGTTACTGTTTCAAATTGATGTTTGTAGAAAGAGGACGTTTGCAAAAGCATCTCTACCATTCCTTTTACATTCCATCACGTCGAACAATCCATCCAATTTGTCTTGGAATTCATGCAGAGCAAGTTGAATCTCTTCTTATAGGTGCAACCTTATGTATTGTTTATTATTTGATGGTTCAGGTTAGAATACACAAGTTCTTGGAGAAAACTAAGAAGAAAAAGGGTGATAGAAGCAAGAAAAGTGAAGCAGGTGAGCCTGTTGCTGACATCAAAGAGGAGCAAAAGCTGCGGAAAAAAGTCATTGATTTGATGAAAAAGCAAAAGCTAGTCACAGTGAGGGGGCTAGTGAAGGGTAAGAGCGACACAAAACCCTGGGGAGCAGTCATGAAGACAAAGGTTTGTGTAGCCTCTCCTTCACTCTCTAAATTTATCTTTTGCTATTTATTTGCTTCTTAGTGAGACAGTATCCTCTCCACTTTACAGGTAGGAAGTCGTTTAATTGAGCTCTTGATGCAAACAGCATATATACAACCACCATCAGATCAATTACTGGATGCTGCACCCGATATCCGACCTGCATTTGTTCATTCATTTAGAACAGTGACAAAAGAGTCAATGTGAGCTTTATTCTCTGCCTCTCATAGCCACCTTTTAAATTTTCCAGCAGTATTTTACATTGTTGCTCTGGATTTTTTTTTATTTAAACAGTAAAGCAAGCAGAAAATATGGTATTATTCAATGTGACCCTATAATTCTTAAAGGACTTGACAGAACTGTAAGTATATTCCATCACCTTTTATTCTTTAGTTGAAGTTTAAATTGAATTGTTCATCATTTTTGGATATCTCTGGCTAACATATTTGGAATTTTTATTTGTCAAGGTTATTGAGCCTTTAGTTTGGAAAGGGGATTTATGTTATGGACTCCTGAACTGATAATTTAGATCCTAAATTGAATCAAGGCTAGGAAAACTTTGACTTGTAATAATGGCAATGCTGGATCTTGACAATCATAGGATGCAGATCATGAAGTTAGGAGAAGAGAGAATTAAGGAGATGTGTGAGAATCTAGCTAGAGCAAAATCTTGCCAATTTAACCTTTTTCCTAGACTTTGAATTCATGATAAAGTCTATACATATTAGGGATTAGGGAACTTTAAGCATATATATTCCTACTTGTAAGCAGCACTTTGTATAGTGATTTTACCAGGATACGACCTTAAATATAGTCCTAAAATAGACTTACTCCCTATTCATAACCTAAACCCTTGACCCAAGAAAACTTGTGGAAATGTGCAGATTTTGCTGTTAATGTGGTTTATTAGGTTGGAGCATAATGCTTGAAACTTCTAAGGTAGATCTTTATCTTCAAACCCTTGATTAGCACATGGAAGGATATCTCTGCAGTATTAGGCTCTGTTGTTCTTTTCATTATCTCTGGTATTTTCTGAAATGGATTTTGGTGCCCAATGAGGGGTTGGAGTAAATTTTATTGCTAACCCTGGAGTTAGGCTCCGTATAGCCCAGCTTATTTTCAACTTATAAGCTATTTTTAAGTAAAAGTTAGGCCAAACATCAATTAGTAAAAACTTCTTAAAATAAAAGTTACTTATTTTTAATGAAGAAAAATTAGAAATAAGGAGTTTTATAAGAAACTACCCAGAGCTACTTATGCGGAATTTATTTCCATGTTCTTTCTTTGAATCCCAATAAAGCCAAATTTTGGAATAATTAATATTTTTTTTATCGGAAAATATTAGTGATTAGTTTGTTAGTTTTTGTTAACGGGGGTAGTCAAACCCAAGACCTCTCCATCTAATTATATTTTAACTTTAAAGAGCTTTTAAGTTAAAAAAAAAAAAAATATTAACAAACAACATTTTATTTATTTTTTTAAGCTCTCATTTTTAACTTTTAACTTTAAAGTAACTTATAAGTTAAAAATAAGTTGGGCCAAACGGAACCTTAATTGGCATTGTAGTCATGTTCTTAGCACATCAAAGCTGGTTTCTTTTTAAATATACTTCTCTTCCAGCCGGAGTGTAAAGTCCCTCTCAGCACCAACAACTCTTATATTTATATATATGTGAAACAGTACACAAAAAGAAGGATAAGGTTGCTTCTAGAGTAGAGACTTCTAGAGTATACTACTAGAGACATATCTAGTATACTAGAAAGATAAACAAACAACTATTCTAACACAGTGCTAGTGGTTATGTCATACGATCCGTATTTTATTATTAAATTCTGGGAGTAGATGAATAGAGTTTCTTCCAGAAAAAATCACATACTATGTTGGAGTTGGTTGTCAATGAACAAATGGTTCTTCTCTTACCTGTCTCCATATCTCTGATTAAATGGTGTGAATTTTCAGAGGTTTATTAGCTTGTCTAATTGGGTATCAAAGCTAAAGCATATGTACAGTTTATTTCAATCAGTTCTCAATAGATGATTGCATCTAAATATCTTATGTTGTTTGTATGTGTATGTTTATAGCATCTCAGCTCATGTCCTTGGATTCTACAGATCATTTATTTCTTTTTTAAATTTTCATTTTTCTACAGGCAAAAAATATGGTCATTCCTTATATGCCTATGTTGGTTCCACCAGTCCACTGGACAGGGTATGATAACTTGCACATTTTTTAATTCACACCATCCCCCCCCAACCCAACCCACACACACACACACATATTAGAATAGTGGTCATCCCACTATCCCAATTTTAAGGTTGGCCACTCTGCTATGACGGGATTGACAACTATGCTTTATGCTTACTGCAATATACTTTTCTTTTACTCAATTATACTATTAACCCTATCCATTTTCCCTTTGCTGTACTTTCACAGTTATGACAAAGGTGGGCACTTGTTCTTGCCCTCTTATGCCATGCGTACTCATGGAGTCAGGCAACAACGTGAAGCCATTAAGAGAGCCCCTAGGAAGCAATTAGAGCCTGTATTTGAGGTCTGAATTTGTTATAGATGTCATGCATGTTGAGTACACTACAGTACAAATATTAGTGTTACTCAGTGAGAGTAGTGTTTGAACTGTGTGTGTGTGTGTGTGCGCATTCTATTCAGTATGCCTTTGTTTAAATAGGAATTAGGGAAGATTTTTTCCTAAACACATAAAACTCATGTGATCAGGCTCTGGATACACTTGGGCTTACAAAATGGAGGGTAAATAAGAAGGTACTGGGTGTTGTAGACAGAATATGGGCTAGTGGAGGCCGTGTTGCTGATTTGGTGGACCGCGATGATGTAAGTTCAATTAAATAGTTTGTTTGTTTGTTAATTTCTGTTTTAATTATTATCAACTAATTATATTGTAATTTGTTTCATTAATACTATGCATAAATCATAGTCTATAGATTATGAATTGTATATTTTAAAGTTATGCTTTATGAGACTTATGTTAACCATGGATCAAAATGATGTTTAACTTTCTATTGCCAGATTCCTTTACCTGATGAGCCGGATACTGATGATGAAGCAAAGATAAAGAAATGGAAGTGGAAAGTCAGATCTATAAAGAAAGAGAACAGAGAGAGATATTCACAACGTTGTGACATAGAACTTAAACTTGCTGTAAGCTTCCTTGAACATTATGTTCATTAGTTTGTAATCCATAATCTGTCTGGTGACACACCCAATATGGGTACAGGTAGCACGGAGAATGAAGGATGAAGAGGGTTTTTACTACCCACACAACCTTGATTTCCGAGGGCGTGCATATCCCATGCACCCACACTTAAATCACCTTGGTTCAGATTTATGCCGGGGTGTATTGGAATTTGCAGATGGACGCCCTCTTGGAAAGTCTGGTCTACAGTGGCTGAAGATACACTTGGCAAATCTATATGCTGGTGGCGTTGATAAACTATCCCGTGAAGGTCGCTTAGCGTTCACTGAAAATCATTTTGAAGACATATTTGATTCTGCAGACAAACCTCTTGAAGGGAGGCGGTGGTGGTTGAAAGCAGAAGATCCATTTCAGTGTTTAGCTGTGTGCATAACTTTAACTGAAGCTTTAAGAAGCTCTTCACCAGAAACATTCATCTCACATATTCCAGTACATCAGGTATTTGCATGGTTTGAGTGAAGTTTAGCATATCAAAATATTCTAGACTTGGATTCGGTTTAGAGGTTATGGCACTTCCATTCCTAATAAATCAGGTGGACACTGGGAGTGGCAAGTACTTGTACTTTTGCTAAAACAGACCGCATTACATAATCCCAATCTGATTATCTGAACCAATTTTTTGTAATTAATCATGAGTTGGGTTGAGATGTTGAATAAGATTTTTTTTATCTTAGAAAGGTGTAGTGAAAGAGTTTCAATTCTATTTTTTTTATCTTAGCATTTTTCTTCATTTGGGTCAAGCACTTCACTACTGTGTAAAAATCATCAGCTTAATCTATTCTTACTAATTATTCGATGTCTAATATCAATAACTAATTAACCATGTAATGCTCATAATGGTCATTGTCAAGTTTATCATTTTCATCATCTCCATGGAATTAATCATGTTTATTACTAATCACTATTTGTACTACCATGATTTTCTTTCTTAGGATGGCTCCTGTAATGGCTTACAACATTATGCTGCTTTGGGGAGAGACAAGGTAAAGGCCTTTGTCACTTTGCTTTTTTCCCCAAGTTCTTTGGTTATACATATTAGAGTTCAAGTTAGAGAATTAATCAGTTTTGAATGTAGCTCATAAGATTTTGATAATTGTTGAAAATGATTTTGGCTTGAGTGGATTAACATCACATCTCTGTACATTCACACTATTTGGTTGATTTTTACTGTAAAGTTTGTTGTCTCTTTGGCTTTGTCCAAACTAGTATTGTCAAAAAATGGCACTGGGTGAAACATATGCTCATGTTGTCCTGTACTGATTTATGATCTGTTAGAAGCTGAGAGAATATAGAAACTGATATTATTGATGAATGTATATCCAGATTACAATAAGGGATACAGTTCACTATTTATACTCTGACTCTAACAGCTGTGTAAATGACTTAACTAACTGCTAATGACCTGATCAACTACCCAAGAGACATGAGCAGAAATGTGTGATTACCATGTGTTCAGTGAGAACTCTTAACTGATGTTCCCTTAATATCGTCATCTCCTACTATGTTTATGGTCACTATCACTTGGCAATTAGCATGCCTTCTATTATACTATTTTCCACTTCTGATCATAACTGCATTGTATTGCCTATTGGAAATGCCTGTCTAGTGATTTATTATTTAATTTTCTTATTCAGTTAGGGGCTGCTGCTGTCAATCTAGTTGCAGGAGAGAAGCCTGCAGATGTTTACTCAGGAATAGCAGCTAGGTGAGTTTGTGTGAATTGTTGCCTATAGCTTAAAATTTGAACTTCTACCAATCAGCATTTAGGTTTCCTTTTTTTTTTCTGGAATAAACAAAGATGTTTACACATAGCAGAAAATTTCTTAGTTTGATGATGACATTGGACATTTGGACCCTTTTTATTATCTTAGAAAATTTCTTGGTACGCATGGAAGTTTCTCTTTGTTGGTAGTGTTGGTTAGATTTTTTATTTTTCCTTAGTTCAATGAAACTAATGGTTGATTTAAGCAGTTATGGACAGCAAACCAACTTTCTTGCATTATTGTTGGGGGTGTTCAAATTGTTGGAAGATAAAAGGAAATAGTGTTTATTTTATGTCTTTGCTATGGAGGATGTTTTATTGCGCCCTTATGTATTTTGTTTTTCTTTCTAATTTTTTTTTTTTAATAAAAATATGTTTATGTAACTATAGTCTTTGTATTTATGTTATGGGTCTGCTATTAATTTGTAGTTATTATGATATGTAGAAAACTTTTTCTTTTCCTTTGGTTTTTTGCTACCCTCTTTTTTTTAGACGTTAATCTTCCCTTGTGAGAGGGATGTTCTCAAAATAAACAGCTCAATTATAGAAAAGTCATTTCTGTGCAGAGTATCAAACATCATGCAAAGTGATGCTCAGAAAGATCCTGCAATTTTTCCTGATGCTCTTCATGCAAGGACTTTAATTAATCAGGTTCTTTTCCGTTCTTTTGATCTGATAAGGTGAATTTATGAAAAGAGATAGGTTACTTATAGTTGTTGGAAAGTGTAAATTATAGTTTGCCTGGAATCATAAACGTGAATGAAAATGATTTATTGCTTAATGCATAACTGATTCTAGTTAATGTTGTACTTTCTCTTTTCACTCCTCATCTCAATTGATTTCGGGCTGTTCATCTTGAACTTTGTTTAGGTGGATAGAAAATTGGTTAAGCAGACAGTGATGACATCAGTGTATGGTGTCACTTATATTGGTGCACGGGAGCAGATAAAAAGGAGATTGAAAGAAAGGAATGCCATTTCAGATGATACAGAGCTCTTTGGTGCTTCTTGTTACGCTGCAAAGGTTTGGGGGTTAAAATAGTCCATTTTAAATATCTAGTCCCTGTTGGATAGTTATGTGGTGTTTGTGTTATCTATATTCCCTTCTCACTTCTCAGGTCACCTTAACTGCCTTAGAGGAGATGTTTCAAGGTGCACGAGGTATCATGAACTGGCTTGGTGACTGTGCAAAAGTATGTTGCATTATTCCTTGTGCTGGCATGTGCACTGTGCATATTCTTATTCCTGGACATGGAGAGTATAAAATGATGATCTGTATGTGTGTGTTTGGAGTTATGTACTTATTTTATGGTATGATTATGACTAAGACAATTTGAACAGGTAATTGCGTCTGAAAATCAACCAGTGCGCTGGACCACTCCTCTTGGACTTCCAGTGGTGCAACCTTACCGTAAACTAGGAAAGCATATTGTGAGTGCAATAGAATTTTCTTGGAATTAAATCAATTAATCACATCCTTAATACTTCTTTCATGTTCCTAGGACTTCAAGGCCTTTCTAAAGGTTAATAATCTATTATTTTTGTTATATGATTGCAGATCAAAACTTCACTTCAGATGTTGACATTGCAACGAGAAACAGATAAGGTATGTAAATTTCACATCATTCTTTAGATATGGGAATGGGATGTGATTCCAGTGGGTTGGAAGACTTCGAAACATGCATAGTGGTCCGTAAATAGCATCTGAGATGCCCATGGTCATCTCACTCCCATGTATAAAACATGGGAATCTTTCTTGAGTATTTGTATTTCATCATTTTCATGTAAACAAGTTAGCAGACGTTTCTAGCATAGCTCAGGGGGGAGAAAATTTTGGTATTTTTATTTTTATTTTCCAGATTTAAATTGTAAATTTTTAATTCAAATATTCTAGGTCATGGTCAGGAGGCAGAGGACAGCATTTCCGCCAAATTTTGTTCATTCACTTGATGGTTCTCATATGATGATGACTGCAGTTGCCTGCAAAAAGGAAGGCTTGAATTTTGCAGGTATTTCCTTGATGGGCATAGGCCCTTTCTGTTGTTCCCCCTTTTTCAGTACAGGACCCTGCTTGGGACTAGGGACAGCCTCACCATCAAAGTGGTGCCTGCGGTGAAGGGAAAATGAGAAGGGGTGTTCCATCCGAGAGGGGTGTCAAACCCCTATACCATGAATTTGAAGCAAATTTTCCAACCAAGTGAACCAAGCTTGTGGTTCCCTTCATATTTAGATAAATTATGATATTATGATGAATAATTTCTGCTGCATGATTGTAGGGGTTCATGATTCATATTGGACGCATGCATGTGATGTGGATAAAATGAACAGAATACTGAGAGAGAAGTTTGTAGAATTCTATGAGACCCCAGTTCTGGAAAATGTATGGTTTAAATGCTCATTATAATTATATATTTGTGGTGAAACTGTTTTCATTGGTGTAAATCTTCTTAA
Organism: Amphicarpaea edgeworthii; assembly: GCA_014843725.1. Classification (NCBI taxonomy): domain Eukaryota; kingdom Viridiplantae; phylum Streptophyta; class Magnoliopsida; order Fabales; family Fabaceae; genus Amphicarpaea; species Amphicarpaea edgeworthii. The sequence goes on along the minus strand of CM026321.1, from coordinate 1,683,927 downwards.
GGTGAAATGGCCTCAGCCTTATTGATGATTTTAGATTTGTCTGTAAACAAATAACAGATGTTTCTTTGGGGAGTGTGCTTTGTTTTCTGGGATTTGAGTGGTACTTTCTTCATTGCTTATAAAGATGGGAAAACCATGCCACTGTGTTATTTGACAAGATGTGGACTCTGGAATTTTTTGTTCAGCTTGCTGAAGAAAGGAATCAGAGTGGCATCTTGATTTGTTATTTGATTTGATCATAATTTTTTTTATCTTATGTTGTTTTGGTATTTATACATTATTGCTAGATTTCTCATCTATTTATTTTGTGAACAGTTACTTGAGAACTTTCAGAGCACTTTCCCATCATTATCTTTTCCACCCTTGCCTGAACGGGGAGATTTTGACTTAAGGGAAGTATTAGAGTCACCATATTTCTTCAACTGATCACCATCTGCTGCCTTCTCTAAGGCAGGCGTGGACTATGTCTTTTAGAGCTTACTGACAACATCTCATGTTATATCTGTGTGAGCATTGCAAGGACAACATGTCTTCGGAAAGTACTCTATAGAGGCTATTTCAATGGCTGTATATATCTTAAAAGGAATTCAGAGCCTTGAGGAGGACCTTTGTGGTATGATATGATAGGAAATTCAACCGATGCCAACTTGGTGTTGATGCACGGACGAATAAAGTTTTCGAGGGTGTACACATGTATGAGATAGAAAGATTTTGAAGTTGGTGCAGCATTCTGGAGCCCTGGAAAGCCAAAGGGTTAAAATTTGCATTTCCGGATACTGAAGTATATGCACTATGAATTTCATTCATTAATTTTAAGGGCATGGAGCATCATTAACAATGAGTGGCAAATCTGTAACAGTTCTGCTCCCAAGTCACCATGCAAATTATGGTATGGATAGCTGCAAACCATCTTGAAATCAATAGAGAAGAATTCTACACTGTTCATTCACATTTGTACAATTTTTCTTCTTCTTGTAAATACCAAGAGGCATTTTTATTTGAAGTAGTGTGCCTACATGATTTATTGTATACGTGTATTAACTTATAAAATTTTAGTGACTGCAATCAATGCTATATCGGTTATCACTTCAAGATGGTTAATGCTGTCAAAGTTGATAAACGAGACATTTGAATTTCCCAAAGGCCATTCATTTCCTTGAGAATTTTTTGTTGCTTCTATCCATTGATTACTCTAGTGATGTAATAACTTTTACTTCATATTTTAAAATTTAAAATTTTTTTTTTTAAAAATATGAAAAAGCAAGATGAATGTTTTGAAAAAATATAAAAAATAAATAAATGTCTTCAAAAATAAATAAATAAATAAATGAAAATTTTAAAAGTATTAAAAAACAAGATTAATATATTGAATAATTGAAAAAATGAATATTTTAAATAAAAAAATAAAAGAATGACTTGAAATTTTTGAATTTTTAAACAAAAATATATATGAAAAAGTAAGAGTAATGACTTGAAAAGTTGAAAAAAATAAAAATTTTAAAAAAATATGAAATAATTAGATTAATGTATTGATAATTTTTAGAAAAAATGAAATTTTTTAAATATATGAAAATGAAATGGGAATGTCTTGAAAATTTTGAAAAAATGATTTTGATTAAAAGTATGAAAAAACAAGTTTAATATCTTAAAAACATGAAAAAAAAATTTAAAAATATAAAAAAAATATGAAAAAGAAAAGATAATATCTTAAAAAAATTCAGAAAAAAAAAATTAAAACTTCAAAAATATAAATAAAACACCAGCAACGTCTTTAAAAGGTGAAAAAAACAAATTCAAAAGTCAAAAAATATGTAAAACAAGAGGATTAAAATTTAAAAATATTAAAAAAAATAGTAATGTGTTAGAAAATTTTAAAAAAAGAATATTGTCTTGAAAATTTGAAAAGTAATGTTTTTTTTTTAAAAATATAAAAAAAAATAAGAGTAATATCTTGAAAACACGCAAAATGAAAGATTTAAAAAATATGAAAATGAAAGTTTTAAAAAATATGAAAAAACCAAGAAAAATGAGGTCTTGAAAACTTGGAAAAGGAATATTTTGTGTATAATTTACTTAATAATTTTTAAACATTTCCACTTATTTTATGATTTACAATTTATATTTATATTTATATTTACTGGTAACTTCCATTTTTGCAATTTATGGTCTTTACAACATAAAAAACTTTTGTAACTCCCATATCCATAATTAGTTCGTTACTGGCATTATTACACCCTATAAACAAGTATATAGCAGAACTCAGACAGCAAATGATGCAATCTCAAGGACAGTAAATGCAAATGCATCATCATAGGGCAGAGCATTGTAATAAAAATAAAACATTATCTGTAAAGTCTGTTAGCACTATAATATTCCTCGTATTTACCATGTTTAAAGAGAACGAGAAAAAGAAAAGTTGAAATTTAAGGGTGCAGACAGGCTTTAATTAGAGTCATTTCTTCGAGGATAGACACTTGTGACAACTGCAAACAGATAACAAAGCTCAAAAGCACCGACATTTAAAGAATACATTTTGTAATAATGGCATCAAGGCAGTCCTTACTTTCCAAGGGACAGTAGCATGAAGAATGTACATTGGTCCAATGGCGTAGCCTGCCTCACTCACTACTTGGATCAAGCATTTGACAACGGTATCAGTCAAGTGCATCTGTCTGTCACCCTGCCATGTCTCTGTTAAATTAGTCCTTTCACCAATGAACTTTATCATCCTTTCACTTCTATTTAACAAAGGATGAAAATCACCGAGTCATATATAATATATAATCCACTCTACATTTAAGTGCATCAATGCAGAGTAGGGTATGCCTGATCCGTTGCCAATATATTTAGGTGAATGTATAGCCTAAACCCCCTTCTTGTAATGAACAATGATGCACTTCATCCAAACCTTAGTAGCCATATCTATCATTCAAGGAAGTGCGTCCATCACCTGATTGTCCTGCACAAGCCACAAAGCAAAGGAATGTATGATCATCCAACAAAATGACAATTCAAGCACTAGCTAAGTCAGACTGTTGAACCAAAATTTGCTTACCTTCAGGAGGAACCCATGATGAGTCATGATCCATCTCATTATTCAAGAAGGACGGTTTCTCGGGCCCAAGCACTCTTTTAGGCCCCCTCCTCTCTTGGCCTTCATATCTTTCCTCATCATCATTCGTATACAGACCCTTATTGTGCTTTAATAATAGCGCCACAGCATCCTCAGCCATTTTTTCACCTGAAGTGGAAGATGTCAATTGTTGAGAGGCATTATTACTATTTGTTGCACTTGTCTCAACTTGCTTCCGTTTCCTTATTATTAATCCAGCAGAAGACTCAATTTTAGATTCCACTGAAGTCTCTGCATTATCTCCACTGCCCAAAATTTTGCTCCTGTCCTTATAGTCCACAAACTGATTGGACTCGTCTATCTCATGCACATGCAGGGAGGGCATCGACTGTTGGGTATCATCTGCAACCCTATCCTCTACAGCTCCAAGCCATTGGGGCTTTGGTACAGCAAATACAACATTCTCAGCCTTCAACCTGTCAGAGTCAGGTTCCGACTTGTCTAACTCTAAACCCAAAGTTGTCGCTGCAGTCTTTTCTTCTTCTAGAGAGCCATCTTGCTTTACAGGGGTCTTGCTGATTTTCTGGGTTTCCACAGGTGGTTTCTTGTTATTTGCTTTCGCACAAGGCTCACTGCTTTTCTGTGCTTCTGCAGGTGGTTTCTTCTTGATGGCAGTGGTTACTTCTTCAGATTTTTTTGGTTTGGGCTCGTGTATTTTTAACTCCCTTTTGTTGGCAGCTTCTCCTGTTGGGTCAGCAATCTTCAGCAGGTAGCATATCCTATCCAGCTCGGACTGAAGAGTTGACAATTCCTTTTCAAGTTGCATGCTTATATCATGCACTGACAGAAAAGAAGAAATCAGAATAAATAACATAAGGCCAAATCTCTATCTGCAGCTTAATACACATTGTTGCACATAATGAATCAATGGAATATAAAATGTGGAAAAAAGACACTGTCTACCCAAAGATATTATACTTCGAATAAACTAAAATACAGAAAGCTTAATGTATTTAGCTAAAGGAACTCTCACCTAGTTGAGATGAAAGCCCTGACATGTATGCATCAAGTGAGTCATCAACTTCAACTTGGGTGGCACTCTTGGACTTTGACAACATTTTGTTCTTTTCAATCATAAGCAACTCTTTCTTCTCATTCATTTCCTTAGTGATGGCATCTCTCTTATCAAGAAGAGTATCTGCAGTCTCAACTGATTGGTTGTCACCAGGTTTCTGATGTGAGGGCTTTTTCTTTGTCCGGTCATAAAAGTCATCATCATCATCACTTCACAATACAAGTAATTACCAACATGCATCTTAGTTTTGGCACATCACTATAAATATTGCAGCATGAAAGAACCAAGCATTCAAGCAAGCACATTAAACATTGCACTTGTTTCACTCCAAAAAAACACAAGATTCCAAGAAATATATACAAACAAGTAAAATAGCTTTTAGCAGTTAAAAAATCTAGTTATCATCATTTGATATTCAAACATGAGATTCATCTCAATAAATTTCAGCTTTCACAAAAAAATTCTCCCATCAGTGATATTATACCTCAAATTTTCTTCTTCATCTTCCACTGCACCTTTCTTCTTCCCACTAGATAGCTTTCCTGTACGCACACCCATACTCTCTCGAATACTATCATTCAGTGTCTCTTCCAGGTTTTCAAGTTCTTCCAATATCTATCCAATTAAAAAAAAAAACTCAGCTTATCAGCTTGTGTGATCAATATTTACCTAATTAACAACAAGATGCCTTGATGAGAAAAATTCTCATTCAAAAACCTCTGAAAATCACAGAATATGGAGAGCAATATACAAGATTCTTCATTCTTGCGAATTTATTTTCTCCAACATTACCTGTGTTATTCTCTGCTCATTCCTAGCAATCTGAGTCTGTTGACCTTGAGTTAATCCACCCTGAGAAATGTCTTTAACTCGTATAGAATTTATTTCTTTCTTCATGTTCGCAATCTGTACAAAGAAAAATACACAAATATAGGGTAAGCCCTTACGAGCATACTATCATGGTTAATAAGTTTTAAGAGTATGTAGTTGTGTATCCTTGTATCTCTGGGTTACATTCTGTTGTGATAGCTGTAGGTTAGTTAGAACTTAGAACCTGTTAGTATAGTTAGCTTCCTAGGGAAGTTAACACAGAAATTAGTTGGTGAACTTATCATGCAAATCAAAGCCCCAGCTAGCTCGCTCATCAGAGCTTTTATATCTTTTAAACATGGTTAGCAACTTAGCATTCAATTTGAAGATTAGAATTAGATATGATGATGGGTCAGACCACTGACTGCTATAAAAAATAGTCTTTAATATCTATAAGCTGTGTGGATTATAATTCAAAATGAAAGACATACAATAGGAAACCAAATTAACAATAATGACTCACCTTTTCCATCCTTTTTATTATTTTCTCACGGGTTTTTTCTTGTTTTTCTGTAAGTTGTCCTTTGTATGACTGCCATGTCACTTCTTCAACATCATCCTGAAATTTGAATCCATCAAATTAATGAATCAGAAGACATACATAGTCAACTTGAGTTTTCACACAAAAAGTAGATTCTGAAGTCTGAACATATAAAATGTTAATAATTAATTAGATAGTTCAAAGGAAAAATCATATGTTATCATATATTCTGTATTTCAGAATTACAAGCTTCTACAAACCTCATCTTCTTCAATAGCATCCTCACCCATGCCCCAAGAAATTCCCTCAGCAAGGGATGCTTCCTGCCTTGCTCTTCGGACTGAAGCTTCCCTATCTAGCATTGCTTCACGCATCTTCACTTCTCTCATAAGTTTTGCATTAGTTTCCTACAAAATAAAGGCAACATGAAAGGGAAAAAAAAGTGAATTACAGAAATAACCAGATGAAAAAATTACAATTTGTTATAAAGAAAAAAGAGGTGAAGAAAACTAGAGAAAAGTTAGACCTAGACATGGCCATCAAGTCACAAGGCAGCAACCCAACCATTGCACTAATGCTCACCCTTAAACCTCACTATCACGTTGGTTAAATTGTAGATAAGCCAACAAAGAAGAATATTGTCTTATTTTTTATTTATATAATAATTGGCAATGAGGTTTGAACCTAAGACCTCATGCAAACTACCCAAACCCTAGGAATCACCACTTTCTTTAATTATATATTTAAATTTACAGCATTATCCTACTTGATGGACAGCCTTGCTGCCAAGATTTTGTTCTTGATTTTCTTTCTCAGATCATCAGAAATATATTGCTTATCTGTCATTGAATTTTGCTTCCCGGTAAATGCCCAACAACCCTTGGTGCACAAGAAATATCTTATATTGCATTATAGATAATTACGTAAGGGGGGAAATGAAAAGGAGAGCAATAATTTAGGAAATATTGACAAGCGTACTTTTAATTGAGGAATGATTAACGACAGTTGAGAATAATAATTAATCCATGGTCATGGAATGGTTGATGATTATGAGTAAATAAAATTAAGTTTGACGCTGGTGTTTTTACTAATTAAATTTCTTTCCATCAAAACCTTAGAAATTGAAATTCTTCCAAAAATAAACGCATAAAACTACCGATCATGTATGAATGCATCAGTCCAAAGTCAGCCTTTACTAGATGAGCAACAATGTGCAAGAACATATTTCTCAGGAAGCTATAAATTAAAAATAGACTTACATATTGTACGTAACAACTCAGCCAGACATATTTACTAGCTTTCCCCTTTTTATTTTGTTCAAATACAAAATGAAACAATTTTTGTATCTTTACCCACCAGCTTAAGCTTTTGGGATAGTTGTTTCATAATATGGTCTTAGAGACTCTATGAGCAAGTGGTCTAGAGTTTGATTCTTATACCACCCCAATTTTTCTAATAAAAAGTTGAATTTCAGCACAAAGTAAGTGGGTTGTGCATGATCCAAACTCTAGAGATATAATATAAAATTATTCATGTATCTTTAACTAACAAATTGATATTAGGATAGTCATTCCACAACATATTCCAGTTCCATAATGACTAAAGTGAGAACTGGACACAGGATTTGTTATCTTTATAGAGAATGTATTTAGTAAATAAAAAATAATATAAACAGACGCCTAAAACCCAGATAGAAATATGACAATAATATGCAAAAAGAAAACACAAAAAAAGGAAATGCGTGCAAAATCAATTAACCCCAAGCACATAAAATACTGTGAGCTAGGACCCTTCCTATTTTTCATTTCCAAGAGAGATAACAAGACACATTTGCCAACACAAACTGATAAATGATCATAAATGTAATGAAAAAAACATAAAAAAGAAGCCCAGATCTTACCAAAGGCATCAAGTCAGATGGTCCTTGAAAAATGAACAAGCGAGATGACCTGTAAATGTAATACAGGATGAATAAATACAAACATGAATTAGGAAAATGAAATTCCTATTTCCTTCTAGATGAAAATCCATTCAATCCTATCATCTTCTATCTACACTCACAACATTTAACAAACATAATCAATAATTAAAAACATGAACATGAACACAATCACAATCACAAAAGCCTTTTTTCCAACTATGTGGGATCAACTACATAGATAAAAAACAATTATTTAGCTATCTTCAATCTGATTGTTCTTACTAGGCCTCATTGGGTCTTCTTCTCAAATGTCCAAACCATTTTAGGAGAGATTATATCATCTTTCTACGTAATACATTCAATAATTTGCTTATCTTTTCTTTTATATCCACCCATCTATTGCAACATTCTCGTCCCAACAATACTTATTCTCTTGTTTACATTTCCCCAACTACCATCAGGGTACAAAAAATTATGGAGAACCACAAAAACAGTGGGAGAGAGAGATGCTGTGAAAAGAAATATGTCAAAATCAATAACAGCAAAAAACAGTCAGGATCTCTCAACTCAACTACAAATCTCCAATGATGAAAATTCAATATTGATTGCTCTTAGTGTCAAAGAATACTGAGCCTACTGAGTCTGTAACAGAATTTACAGAGGCAAGGCCCAATAAATTGCAGAAGATTGCATTCAGAAAGAAGTACAAAGACAGAAGGATAACATGTCCTCCACCAGCAGACTACTAAAAACGAAAATTATAAAGCAGCAAAACAGCATTCAAGAATAACAATGCATAATGACAACCTCAATCTCTACACAAATCTGAAATGACAAAACCATTAATATATCATATAATATACTATTCAAATGGACTTGTTGCAGGTCACAGTTCAACTGAACTTATTGCATATCCCTCTAATAAACAATAGTTTCTCAAGAAAGCTGCAACTAACAACTTTTAATGACTTAATAACTATAACTACTGCATAGATTCTAACAGATACCTAGCACATGATTCATAAATAGACTAAACAAATAAACCTATTACACCATCTGAAATGACAAAAAAAAAGTAATAATGGCTTAAGTGAGAGAACCAGAACAGTATGGCTAGAAGGAAAGACTTATTTATGAGCATAATAGAAAAATAACCACACAAATACCTACCGGCCAAATCGAATGACATCACCAACATGCAAGTCAACATATGTGTTTTGTTCCACCTAAGCAAACAGGAAAAGGAAAAGCAGTTATGTCGTTGACGTTATAAAGTTATAAATCTGCAGACAGTTTTTCCTCACAGCTGGGCCCAAATAATTCAATTGATTCTTGTGACTTTCATTAACTTTAGAGTTGTTGATATAATGCTGGGCATGCACAAGATTTTATGCATACACATTACTAATTAGTAATTACTTGAATCAGGCTAATATCAAAGATAACCTTTTGCATCATGAATTAAGTGCTAATGAGCTCCACCGCAATGTAGAATTGTTATTCACTTGAATTATACTGACATATCTGTTTACCAAAAATAGATTGTTTTTGCATCATGAAGGATTACAGACTCAATAACCTTACCAGTAAGTACAACGCAAGACTCCCAAGATTATCTCTGCTTTAGCTAAATGAGGTCTTTAATTGATAAACTTAGTTCACTCAGTGCAGGGGGAAATATTTTAGATGCAGCCCAAGTAGCAAATGAGGTAATTAAAGATTTGTTATTTGTTAAAAACATGGGGTTTAGTTAACCACTTTTGGATAAGGTTTTGGCAAAAGCATCTCTGACTGAACAGTATCACCAAATAAGCTTAGCTGACACTTCTTCAGTTCACTTAGTGATAGCATAGCTACATGTTATTATGCCTTAAATAAAAACACAAAATAGAAGAAAAGGGGAATTCAAATAAAAAATAAGGATAATTTAAGAATAAGAGCTTAAATAGAAAAAGTGACAATTCCAGCATCTTTACCATAGTATATTCGGCTCAATATCACTTTTGGTCTTTTATGTATTGTTTTTTAAAATGAGTTAAAATCGTCATTCTAAGACAAATATCATTTTCGATTTTGTGACGTGATTTTCAACACTTTTTTGACTAATTGAAAATTATTTCATTAGATTCACTTATATAAAATCTATAGAACCAACTAATGTACGAATCAAAAGGAAGCCAAACATAATGAAAATAAAAAAATGAATCTCTTGAATAATTGGAAAAGAATTTAATATTAGATTTTTCATTAATTCGATTTTTTTGTTGGATACATTTTTCATGCAATTTTCACTATGTTTATAGCTTCTTTATTTTTTATTCAACATCAGTTGGATTCCATAGTTTTCATGTGAGTGAATTTAATGACATTTTGACTCATTTTAAAAACATAAAGGACCAAATTGAGGTTTCTAAAACATAAAGGAACAAACTTAACGAAAACTACAACATAAGGCACCAAAATTGACATTTAGCCTACATATTCCAAACATGAAAAAATAAGGAACGCCAATCACAAAAATTATTCGATGTATCAAAGATCTCATAGAAAGTAACACAAAAATTTAGAAGGGAGATGAAATGCTATGTAATACCTGATTTTTGTTTAAAAAGGTTCCATGAGTACTCCCAAGATCATAGAGATATGCATCTCCACTTCTCTTAAACTGGATAACTAACAAAAGACAAATGAAAACATTGGTGAGAATCATGCCTATAGACACTAACACTCAGCTCAGCAGTTCATATACGTAGAATAACAAAGGCAGAGATTGCCTACAACATAATTGACCAAAAGCAAAGCAATTTTGTAGTACGCAACTTCACTGTGATTGCATAACGTACCAGCATGAAACCTAGAAATGGTTGGATGCTCGAGCACGAAGTCGCAGAGATCCAATCGGCCGAACATGTAAGCTCCTTTATCGAACACGTCGAATTTGTCGATGATGGAACCGTCCTTGAGAACCTCCAGGTAGAACTCATGGCAAGGGGAAGCACTCCACGGAGGAATCTTATACGGAACCGCGACGCCCTGAGAGGAAGCGTTGCTCGAATCGCGAGGCGGCGGCGGCGGCGGTTCTGCTGAGTCACGAGGAGGTGGCATTGACGGCGCGGTGTCTGGCGTATTAGGGTTTTGGGGAGGTGCAGGAGGACCCATGGAGTTCGTCATTGCGAGCGATTCTTCGCAACCGATAGATGTTGAACAAGAGACAGAGACAGAGACAGAGACAGAGTAAAGGGAATGCAATGCTGCGAGAGAGAAGCAGAGCAGAACTTCAACACCAAGCACTACTTATATTTTTTTAATTAGGCGACTTAATTTATTTCTTAATTGAAATATCTTATAAATTTTATACTAACATTTATTTATGATTTTAATTGTTAGTTTATTCTTTTACAGTAAATAATTTTTTTAATATATAAAATGCATAATATAAAAATATAATATCAGAAAAATCAAAGGAAAAATAAATACACAATATCATAGCTTTTTTTTTTTTCATTTTTTAAAGGCAAAAAACTCAAAACAATGTTGCGTTTTTTTTTTTTTTATAAAAAAATTATTTAAAATCTTACATATGTATAACCTTATGTTAAAACAATTTTTAACATGAAACCGTGGCATGTTTAGAATTTTAAAAATTGTTTAATGCTTGAGAAGGAAACATGATAGTAATCTTTTGTCTAAAGTCAAGTCACCCAAAAAATTGTTTTAAAAAAAAGGCAAAACTTGAAAAAATCAATAATCTAGAGCCCACACAAGCATGAATCTAATAGGTATATCTGTTAGGCACACAAATATATACGTTTAGAATCACAAAAAAAAAAAATCAATTGATCTCTAGAAATTTATGAAAGAATTCAATAAAAAAAAAAATTTGTCACCCAACAAACATGAAAAAAAAAGGCAAAAAGTTAAAGAAAAATTAACATACCAATTTAATGGTCATCTGCTTTCCTGTTTGTACATTAACACCTAAAATAAGTCAGAATATTACTATTATTAATTTGTTTAAAATCCAAATTGAATGAGATATTCATCATTATACAGCTTTGTATGCTCATATATTTTATCAAAAGATATAAATTAAATCGAACTATCTTCTTCAACAAATGGTTATCCCTTTACATTGCCTTCATATTTATTTTATGATAAAAAAAAAAGAGAAAGAAATTTAATTTATATTTTTTTTAGATTTATTATTAGTATGAGTGGAAGGTACAACACCAAATTGTAAAAAATTAGAAACGTGAAATTATTGATACAATTCATACAGATGGAAAACAATAGTGTTAGTGTTTTTTTGTTTTTTTTTTTGGTGAAATCGTGTTAGTATATATATGTCTCCTTGCAGAATTTAATCAGTATATTATGGAGCCATGATGACATTAATTAGTTTTCATTGAGGCTTCTTTTATCAAGGCTTTTTCTTTTGCATTACTTAAACTTCTATAATTTTCTATCACTTTATTTGTCTTTTTATAAGCAATTTAAGCAAAGGGATTAAATAAGAACAAACATTCCACTAAAAGGATATAGCTAGAAATTGAAGGGAAAGCATTTTTGCAATAATGCACCAACTTAACTGAACTCTAAGAGCTTTGTGTAGCAGCTCTTGAAGAAGAACAACATCCTTTTAATTTGATCACTCAGCAATCAGCATCGATCGAATTCAGCAGAGAGAGCAACAATTAATCTCAACAACATCAATTCGTTCAAATACTCCAGTTTGGCAAACAAGAAAACTAATACTGTTCAGCCTGTGTTGTTGGCTAGAACAAAGACTACAAAGAAGCAAAACAAAACTACATGATATTACATATTCCTAATTAAATTGTAAATAGAGTTTCTTGATACATAATCACTTGATATCCAGAACGAATATAATTAAATGTTCTTTGTTCTTCGACCTTTCCATCTTCATTCCATTTTGCCAATATGCCATCAGGATCACTTCCAATAACATGACCAGTTTCAGTACTATTGCATATTGGTAAAAAGAAAGCAACCCAAATGTTGTTGATAATCAAAGTTTTTGTCTTTGTCCAAGATGTGTGGTCTGTGTATTGTTTCAATTCCCATATTTGAATTGAATGGCCAACCTGACCCATCTCCCTCGTAGAATATAGACTCAGTGTTTCTCCAAAGACATTCAAAGCATGAGGTTGAGAATGCACAAAATCAAACTCATCAGGTAGTTGTATCTCCGAAAAGGCCCTTCTTGTCAAATCAAAGGCAAGAACAACGTGCCTATATGTCTCGTAGTTATAAACAAACCAGTGAAGAGCATTATTGAAGAATGTCCCCATTAAGTTATTTTGATTATCGTTCCAAAAACAACACGATTTATAGGGAAAATTGCTATGCTGAATTTGCATCCATGCATTCTCTTTGACTGAGATATACTTCGGTTGGTTGGTGAAGGAAATTGCAACCACCATGTAATCTTTTGTTCTTGGATCATATCCAAGACCATAAGAAAACCAGGAAACATCCTTAGAAGAAGACCATTGTATCATTTTGTTTTGACCTGTAGAAGGATTCCACAAATAAAGAAAAGTGCAACAAAATTGGAGAAGAATAAAACCTCTACAAGAGCCCTTGATTTGAACGCAAGATTGAGGATGATGGCCTAAAAAACCGACGGACAATGATTGGTAGGCAGATTCATCATGCAAAGATTTGGTGAAGTTGATGCTTCTGAAGTGGTTAACATCAGGCGATATGAACATCAGTTTCTCTGTTCGTGATCCATAGTTGAAATGTCTCTCTATGAATTCAGGGTGAGAAATCAGATAATGCCACTCCTTACTCACACACTTGCACCTTAACAGAGATTTCATCGGCAACTTCATCAAAATTTGTTCGACTAACACGCTTGGAATATACATACTTATCGTCTACTAGTAAATATGTATAAGCTTTTTGCTACTAACTTTTATGTGTTTGTAACTCGTTTATTTATATGTCACTATCTTTAACATGTTAGATGACTAAACTTCAAATCTAATCATATCATATCTAATAAGATGATATCTTATTGAATTTAATTTAATTAATGCCAAATTGATTAAAAACATATCTTTTTAAATTTGATTAACTCATAACTAATCAGTTGAGATCCTATGAGATTAAATGAACGTAAGATGTATTAGAAAATTAGTTTGAAAAACATATTCTCTCTCTATATATATAAATACAATCTTATTAGCCAAAATTTCAATTTATTAACAAAGTTGTGTCCTTCTATATAAGATATAAAAATAATTATTTAATTTTCTTATAATAATTCAAACATATATAAATATTACATATAGAAACTAATAAGTAAATAATAAATGTGCATCTATATATGTTTGAATAAATTATAGAAACTAATAAGTAAATAAATAAATTATAGAAACTAATCAGTAAATAAATAAACGTATTTAAAAAGATATCAAATGTGTATAAAAATATATCTTAAATTTGAATAAATTATAGAAACTAATATGTATTTATAGATAAACGTGTATACAAAATTCAAGTCAAATTTCCTTATTTAATATTTCTTATTAAATTTTATATAAATACCAATTTAATAAATAGTGTAATCTATATGAATTATTTATAAAATTCAAGTTGGTAAGAAAAAATATTACAAATAGTATATAATTTATTTAAATAAGGAAATTTGATTTGAAAATAAATTTAAATTTAATACAATTAATATATTATTTATATAGATATATTATTAATTGGATATTTTATGTATAATATTACCATTTTTGGTATTGGGTTAATTTTTCTTCGAAAGTGGAATAATATTTCACAAATAGTTATGGACTAGTTTAGTAGACATGTTGGCCCAACTTGATCCAAATCTCTCACATTTTTGTATGTTGATGATATATTTATCTTCCTTAATTAAGTAATATATATTTTTTCTATTTTTTTTCCTTACTTTTAATTTAAACATAAAAAGCTAATATGAGTTTTTATGAAGTTGAAAATCATAAAAAGATGTGTATTTTTTTGATGCCTAATGTTTCTATTTTTAAGTGAAAAGTTCAGTACAGTATTACAAATCAACATAGTCGTGTTAGAATTAAAATGATTGGAATCGAAATAAACACAACCATGTTGATAGTTACCGCAATTATGTTTATCATAAGGTTGAAAAACTTTAGTTAGGCATGGTCGTGGTGTTGACTGTGCTGTAGGGTGACCACGGTCATGTTGAAAGTTACCACGACCATATTGAAGAATGAGCACCTAGATCCTTCTTCTGAACTCAAGGATACCAAGCTACACACATTGAAATGGCAACAATCACAACAATCTCGTATGGGTCAATTTCGAAACATTCTAACTCCACAACAACTTCATTGTCACGATGCTACCTGAAAATGAGAGTGACCGACAAAGGAAAATAAGGTAAAAGTGGTCACAGAGAAAGAATAGGTAAGAGCAACAATGGAGGAAGAGGGAGGGTAAGATGCTTAGTACTCATGGAGGAAGAGAGATGACAAAGAAAAATGGGATTGAGTTGCAACGAAGGAGGAAGAAGGGGTAATACTATGATAATCAGATTGCTTAGAGGAAGAGGGGGTAAGTAAAAAATAAATCAAAAAATATTTTAAAAAGAAAAAATATTAATAAAGACATTTAAGGGAATTCATTAGAAAAAAATGAAAAGGAAGATATATTTTCTTAATTGACAGAGGTATATATATCACGAACCCATTTTGTGTGACTCGACCTAATTCATTTGGCCTGTTAGGCTAAACCAAATATGCCTTTTTTTTTTTTTTTTCTTAAGCTTATACTAATTTTAAAATAAAAAATAAATGTTTATATTGGGTTAAATATGCCTAATAGTGTTTGAGCCAAGAATTTATAGACATGCTCAACCCATTAGGTACAACTAAATAATCTAGTTCTTTTTATGTCAACTTTTTTCCAACCTAGTCGAACTTAACCCGGACTAGTTGGCTAACTCATTAGGTCAAACCAATTTTAACCACTTTATGAAAATGTTAATGATATATATACTTCTTCTCTTTATTTCCCTAAATGTTCTTTCTAATTTATAATATTATTTTTATATTGTTTTTGCTTACCCTTCTTTCTCTACCTCCCTTTTCTTCCTATCATTTTATATTCTTCATCCATCATTAGTTATTGTCCCTCTCCTATGAACTCAAACTCCCTTTAATGGGTTAGATAAGATGGATTGATCCAATCAACTCATAATTAGAATTAGACTGGACTCTAAAAAAAAAGTCTAAATATAAGAGAATATTTTTTTATCCAACTCATTAAGTCCGATGACCCAAATGGACTTAGGGCAAGCTAGCCTATTTAGTAACTATTTCCCTCTCTCATTTGCTGGAGTCATTTGATTGGAGGTTGGAAATCAATAAAAACTTATTAATCTCTCTATACATGTCTCTGTTTTGTCATCTCTCTCTTTTCTTCCTCATGTTTTCAACTTTTATATGTAAATAAAAGGGGAAGAGGGACTCTATGATGTAGTTGCTACTTGGATATTTTGCTAAAATTGATACATTTGTTTGAAGTTTGAACCTTTAGTTAGGCGATTGTGAGGATCTACATCACTTGTGTTAGCAAAAAGGTTGAATTTTCATAAATTTTTTTCATTTTTTTTACAAAATATGTTTTTTTTAATTATTTATTTTTAATTTTTAAATTAATTTATTGTGGCCCGATATATGACCGAACTAGACCTAAAAAATAGTAGGAATTCATAAGAATATAGATTAAATATAGACTATTTCAATTTGACTATTTGATCTAATGGTCCAAGACGATCCAACCTAACCTGCTCCTTTTACTACTCATACATGGGAATAAGAGTAGAGCACATGCCAATTATTTCTCCTCTTTCGTAAAAGCCAAAGAAACATCAAGTTACTATATTATGCAAATTTTAACTCTCATAATAATGAGAAGCGCTAGGAATTGATAGACATTATCTTGTTCGGATTTTCATAGAACACTCTATCAAAGTTAAAAATCTTCATTCTTGTTCTTGTTCTTGTGGTAACAGTTAAATCAAGCTAAAAAGATTGTACCCCTTTTTATTTACAACTGAATTTGTTTATCATAGTGTCGCATTCCCCCTTTACCAATGTGATGTCCCCTTTCTATCTTCTCTACTAAAGTTGTGTGTTGATTGGGTGATCATTGTTAGAATATATGATAATATATTCTGATTTTGTATATTCATTATATTTGTTAGGTGTATATTTAGCCATATAATTAGCCCTTAATTATAGCTAATCAGTTTGGATTCTTAGCCTAACTTTACGCTTGTAATCTTGTATATAAGCTAATGATGCTTAATGAATTATTCAAGGAAACAATATCTTTCATGGTATCAGCTTGCTTAGGGAAAGATCTTTGAACCTTTCTCTGCTTTCCGCACACAGGCCCTAGCGCTGTTCAGTCCCTTTCTTCCTCTTCTCCCCTTCTTCTCCATCACCATGCCTGACTCAAAATCTACCTTTCACCCTGCTCTTGCTGTTTCCAACATCAAGAATCATGTCCCAATCATTCTTGAGATGGAAAATGTCCAATACGCGACATGAGCTGAACTGTTCAAAATTCACGCACGTTCACATAAGGTAATTGATCATATAATTCTTCCGCAAGATGGCAAGCAGAAGGCGCCACCAATAGAGGAGGAGACAGAACTCTGGTCGACACTAGACGCCACCGTTCTATAGTGGATTTATGTCACTATTTCTCATGATCTTTTACATACTATTCTTGAACCCGACACCACAGCAATGGAGGCTTGGAATAGGTTGCGTGATATATTCCAAGATAACAAACACTCTCGTGCCGTTACGCTTGAGTATGATTTCACCCACACAACCATGGAGGGCTTTTCAAGTGTCTCTGCTTACTGTCAACATCTCAAGTCACTGTCAGATCAACTCAAAAACGTCGGCTCTTCGGTCGATAACAGTAGGTTGGTTCTGCAATTGGTGTCTGGTCTTACTGAACCCTACAAGGGAGTGGCCACACTCATCCGTCAAAGTGATCCCTTGCCTCAGTTTTATCAAGCACGGTCGATGCTTGTTCTCGAAGAATTCGGCCTCAAGAAGGCGGCACAGACCTCGTCCTCCGCCATGGTGGCTCGTGACTTGGATGAATCTCAAGAGGTGTCTGATCATTCATCAACACACCGCACAAATAATGGT
The DNA here is from genome assembly GCA_014843725.1 of Amphicarpaea edgeworthii. Classification (NCBI taxonomy): domain Eukaryota; kingdom Viridiplantae; phylum Streptophyta; class Magnoliopsida; order Fabales; family Fabaceae; genus Amphicarpaea; species Amphicarpaea edgeworthii. Next base: position 1,666,293 of record CM026321.1, on the reverse strand, counting down.
GGAAAACGGTCTCAAACCGTGGCAATTCTGGAAAGAATCGCAACAACATTGGTGGTCGTGGTAACTCCGGCGGTGGCAAGGGAAGCTCTGATGGTGGGAGTAAAGGTGGCGGTGGCAGCAACCGCGGGGGTGGACAGCAGCAGCCCCAGAACAACCCCTGGCCTGCAGGACAGCAATGGCCTTGGCCATGGATGCAGTGGGCTGTTCCTCATTGTCCGTACCTAGTTGCTCCATGGGCCAAGCCCAATTCTCAACATCCCCCGCGCCAACAGCCCGGTATTCTTGGGTTAAGACCTCAGCTGGCATACATAACCACAGCTCCTACTCCAACAGACATCGAGGTTGCAATGCACACCCTCGATATCACTCCTCCGAATCCAAATTGGTATATGGACACCGGTGCCACTTCTCATATGACGTCCGCCTCAGGTAATCTCATGTCTTATTTTAATATGAGCAATAATCGTGGTATAACTGTTGGTAATGGTCAATCAATTCCAATTCTTGGTTATGGTCAAACCAACTTGCCTTCCCCACATCCTCCTTTAGCCTTAAAAAATGTCCTTCATGCTCCTAAACTAATCAAAAACTTAGTGTCGGTTAGAAAATTTACTACTGATAACTCTGTGACTGTTGAATTTGATCCATTTGGGTTTTCTGTGAAGGATTTTCAGACGGGGATGCCTCTAATAAGGTGTGAGAGTCGAGGCTCGCTTTATCCTATCACCGAGTCCACCACTCCAGCCACTTCTTCCTCTACTTTTGCTGCCTTAGCTCTATCTCTTTGGCATGAACGGTTGGGACACCCGGGAGTATCTATCTTGAGTTCTCTTAGGAAGAATAAATTTATTGAATGTAATCAAGTTAGAGATTCTCGTATTTGTCATTCATGTCCTCTTGGAAAACATATTAAATTACCATTTGTTTTTTCGCATTCCAATACTCTTATGCCATTTGATATTGTTCACACTGATATTTGGACATCACCTATTTTGAGTTCCTCGGGGCATCGATATTATATCTTGTTGTTAAATGATTATTCTAAATTTTTGTGGACTTATCCTTTGTCAAACAAATCAAATGCTTATTCCACATTCATAAATTTTAGAGCTTTCATCCGAACTCAATTTGAAAGGGAAGTAAAGAATATACAATGTGATAATGGTAAAGAGTTTAATAATAAGCCTTTTTGGGATTTTTGTAAAGTGAATGGTATTTCTTTCCGATTGTCTTGTCTTCATACTTCACCTCAAAATGGGGAAGCCGAAAGGACAATTCGTACAATTAACAATATTGTTCGTACTTTACTTGCCCATGCTTTATTACCTCCCTCATTTTGGCATCATGCCTTGCAAATGGCGACTTACCTTCTCAATATTCTTCCTCATAAGTTATTGAACTATAAATCTCCTCTTAGGGTTCTTTATTATAAGGATCCAACATATTCTCATCTTCGGGTTTTTGGGTGTTTATGTTATCCTCTATTTCCTTCCATTACCATAAACAAACTTCAACCCCACTCTACTCCATGTGTTTTTTTGGGATATCCTTCGAATCACCGTGGTTACAAATGCTATGACTTATCTTCTAGGAAAATAATTATAAGTCGTCATGTCATTTTCGATGAGACACAATTTCCATTTGCTACGCTACATACTTCTCATAATCACACTTATGATTTCTTAGATGATGGCCCAAACCCATACGTGGTCCATCATTTGTGTCTCAATCCACTACTCCTAACTCCTGGTCTGGTTCCATTAGGGCCAACTCCCCTGATCTTGCAACCGACCCAACCATTGAGCCACATCTGCCTAGCCCAGCAGGGAATCCTAGCGTCCCCTCTCCTGTGTCTTCTAGGCCGCCCCTTTCAAGCCTCGGTCCAGCAACTGCTTCCCCTCCTCCTAGTCCAGCCCCTTCTTCACGTCCCAGCCCACCTCTCCGAGCTATTACACGCAACCAGCATGGGATAGTTAAGCTAAAGAAGATCTTTAATCTTCATACCACTGTTGCTAAATCCCCTCTGCCACGTAACCCTGTGTCGACCCTTCGAGACCCGAATTGGAAAAAGACTATGGATGATGAATTTGATGCTCTTATTAAAAATAAGACGTGGGAGTTGGTGCCCCGTTCACCTGATGTTAATGTAATTCGGTCAATGTGGATTTTTGATCATAAAGAAAAATCTTATGGTTCTTTTGAGAGGCATAAAGCCCATCTTGTAGGTGATGGCAAAACTCAACAGGTTGGCGTAGATTGTGGTGACACATTTAGTTCGGTGGTCAAACTGGCAACTATTCGCACAATTTTGAGTCTGGCTTTGTCTAAGGCATGGCCCATTCATTAACTTGACGTCAAAAATGCCTTCTTACATGGTGAACTTAATGAGACTGTCTACATGCATCAGCCTATGGGTTTTAGGGACTCGCAAAAACCTAATCATGTTTGACTGTTAAAGAAGTCTCTATACGGGCTTAAACAGGCATCGCGGGCTTGGTATAAGAGATTTGTTGATTTTGTTCGTACACTCGGGTTCTCTCATAGCACTTCGGATCATTCTCTTTTCATCTATCGACAAGGTACTTCTATGGCTTATATTTTGTTATATGTGGATGACATCATTTTGACTATTTCCTCTGATAAGTTTCATAAGTCCATTATTACTCTTCTTAGCTCGGAATTTGCTATGAAGGACTTGGGACAGTTGAGCTATTTTTTGGACATTGCTGTAACTCATCATGCAGGTAGTTTGTTTTTATCTCAAAAGAAATATGCCATGGAGATTATTGATCGTGCTGGCATGTCTTCTTGTAAGCCATCACCTACCCCTGTTGATACTAAACCGAAGCTTAGTGCTACATCAAGCACTCCATTTAAGGATCTGACTCTCTACAGGAGCCTTGTTGGGGCTCTACAATACCTTACTTTTACCAGACCCGACATTACATATGCATGCAACAGGTGTGCTTATTCATGCATGACCCAAAGGATAAGCACATGCACGCTCTCAAGCGCATATTGCGCTACATTCAGGGTATTCTAAACCATGGTCTTCATCTTTATCCCTCATCTACATCCACTCTTGTTTCTTATACGGATGCTGATTGGGGTGGATGCCCGGATACAAGACGGTCTACTTTTGGGTATTGTGTATTTCTTGGTGATAATTTGATCTCTTGGTCAGCTAAACGATAGGCTACTTTGTCTCGGTCTAGTGCAGAGGCTGAATACCAAAGGGTTGCCAATGTAGTTTCAGAGTTGGTTGCGAAATCTACTTTTGGAACTTCATTGTCCGATCCAGAAGGCTACATTGGTGTATTGTGATAATGTCAATGCGATATATCTTGCTGGTAATCCGGTTCAACATCAACGCACTAAACACATTGAGATGGATATACATTTTGTTCGTGAAAAGGTTGCTCGTGGTCAAGTTCGAGTTTTACATGTCCCGTCTCGTTATCAAATTGCAGACATATTTACCAAAGGACTTCTTTTGGTGTTCGTCGACCTCCCGTTTCGACTGCGGGGGTATGTTAAAATATATGATAATATATTCTGATTTTGTATAGTCATTATATTTGTTAGGTGTATATTTAGCCATATAATTAGCCCTTAATTATAGCTAATCAATTTGAATTCTCAACCTAACTTTACGCTTGTAATCTTGTATATAAGCTAATGATGCTTAATGAATTATTTAAGGAAACAATTTCTTTCAATCATGTACCGCTAAGGTATATTAGATTTTGAGTGAATATAATTAAATTAAATTTTAAGTGAATGAAATTAAAAAGAGAACATAAATCATGAAATTTGAAAGGAATAACAATTCGAAATTAATAAAGAACATCAATCGTGAAAGCCGAAAGGGGAAGAAGAGAGGGAGGGGAGGAAGAAGGGGGTAAGACGTAAGAGGAATTGATTAAAAGGATAATTAAAAAAAATCATTAAGAAGAAAAAGAAAAGGGGAATATATTATCTGCCTTATGAAAATGGGTCCAACATAATTGGACAAGGTTACGAAAATTGTTACTAAATAGAAATGGATCAATTTGGCCTGGTCATAAACCATGGTCCTAGACCATTTTTGCTCGATATATATATTTTTTAATTATATAAATTAGACAAAATAAAACAAAAAATTAATACTTAACTTAGTACCTAAATTATTTTAAAATATCAATATGTGGTTGGTTTGAATAAAACTAAACGAGAGCAAAATTATGTATATAGCTAGACACATCATTGTTAAGTTATGTATGAAAAATACTTTATTAAAGGAGAGCAAAATTCACTTAAATGTAGAAAACACAAGTCACCAATCGTTCGAAATTACTCACAAAAACACTAAAGTCAGGAGTTTTTAAAATGTAAAAAGAAATAAGTAAAAAGTTGAGGTAGCTTATGGTGAGGCCAAAATTGATAGTATGAAATCCTTTTATGGTCTTATCCAATTATTATATTATTATAAGGTAGCTGAAAAGGTGTGGAATGGTTACACCGAGGATGAAGGAGGGATAATGTCTGGAAAAGAAAAATTGAATTGAAAGCCGTGGCGTGGACTGAACTGAATCCACCAGCCAGCAGCCACACTCTGTGTCTCTCACTCCATTAAAGCTCTCATCTTTTTCATCATTTCAGATACCCTTTTGCCTGAATAGTGAATAGTGCTATGGCATCAACCCCAACTCCCCCACCCCACTTTTCCTCCGTTCCCCCAAGACCCTCTAACAACAACAACAGCAACCAGCGCCGCCACCATAACCAGAACAGGAGCCACCACCGCCGCAACAGCAACAACCGCAACCGGTGGTCTTCTTCTTCTTTTTCTTCCACCAGGTACTATTCCTCACCTGCATCAAGTGCAGGTGCAGGTGTTCCCTCTGCAGCTGCCACTGCCTCTGCTGCATTTTCATCCTCCCCAAGCCCCTGGCTTGGTGCCCAGAAAACCCGCCTCGCCCCCGAGTTTTCCGGGCGGCGGTCCAACCGGAACCCGGGGAAGATGAACTCCGGCGGCCCCAGGGCCGTCCCCAACAACCAGCAGCACTCAAAGGCAGCTGAGGAGGTTCTGCATAGCCTCATCAGCTCTGGTAATAATGTTGCTGCCATAGATAGTGTGTTGCTTCATTATAGGCTTTATGTTGCTGAGGATTATGTTTATTTGCTTAAGGAGTTTGCCAATACTGGTGACCTATTGCTAGCTACTAGGACCTATGATTTTGCCATGAGTAGGGCAACTGATGGTACTTTCATGGGGAAGTTGACCAGCAACATGATTAGGACCCTTGGCAGGTTAAAGAAGATTGAGCTTGCTTTGAATTTGTTTGAAGAGTCTAGGGGTAGAGGGTTTGGAAACACTGTTTATTCCTTTTCTGCTATGATTAGTGCACTTGGCAGGAATGATCGCTTTCCTGAGGCAGTTAGTTTGTTGAGGAGCATGGTAAGCTTTGGCTTGGAACCCAATTTGGTTACCTACAATGCTGTTATTGATGCGGCGGCCAAAGGGGAAGTTGCCTTTGAAATAGTTGTTAAGTTTTTGGAGGAGATGGTAGCTGCCGGTTGTTTGCCGGATCGGCTTACTTATAATTCGCTTCTCAAAACTTGTGTCCCAAAGGGTAGGTGGCAACTGTGTAGGGATCTGTTAGCTGAAATGGAATGGAAAGGGATTGGGCGCGATGTGTATACTTATAATACGTATGTGGATGCGCTGTGTAAAGGTGGACGGATGGATCTTGCCAGGCATGCTATTGATGTGGAGATGCCTGCCAAGAACATTTGGCCCAATGTGGTGACTTATAGTACTTTAATGGCGGGATATTCTAAGGCTGAGCGCTTTGAAGATGCCCTAAATGTATATGATGAAATGAAGCACCTACTGATTAGGTTGGACAGGGTGTCTTATAATACACTGGTTGGACTATATGCAAATCTTGGTTGGTTTGAGGAGGCAGTAGGTAAATTCAAAGACATGGAGAGTTGTGGAATTAAAAATGATGTAGTAACTTATAATGCACTGATTGAGGGATATGGCAGACATAACAAGTATGGTGAGGTCAGAAAATTATTTGATGAGATGAAAGCAAGGTGCATTTATCCTAATGATCTAACTTATTCAACATTGATTAAAATATATACTAAAGGTAGTATGTATGCTGAGGCGATGAATGTTTATAGAGAGTTCAAGCAAGAAGGCAAGAAGACAGACGTTGTATTTTACAGTGCTCTCATTGATGCTTTATGCAAAAATGGTTTGATTGAATCTTCATTGAGGCTGCTGGATGTGATGACAGAGAAAGGAAGTAGGCCAAATGTTGTAACTTACAACTCCATCATTGATGCCTTCAGAATAGGACAGACACCAGCTTTGGAATGTGCTGTTGATAGGTCATTTCAAGCTAATGAGCATCAAATTGAACCTTCATCTTCTAGGCTTATTGCAGGTTCCTTTCAAGATCAGAAGACTGATGTTGGGAACAATGATGAAATCGTGAAGATGTTTGAGGAACTTGCTGCTGAAAAAGCAGGTCTTTCAAAGAAGGAAAAGAGGAGCAGACAAGACAATTTCTACATAGTGCAGATCTTTCAAAAAATGCATGAAATGGAAATCAAACCAAATGTTGTCACATTTTCAGCCATCTTGAATGCTTGCAGGTAGCAAATAGCTATCCAATATTTCTGTTTGTCTTGCACCATTCTATTTTATATAGTCACTTACATTTTACCCTGGAATAGAAGTGGCAAATGAAAATGGATTTCCATCAGCTTGAAATGGAAAGCATAAGCCACTGTTTTTCCCCCAGGAATGTGGCATGCATAGTTCACTACTAAGTGTATAATTCGATGTGTTGTATGCAGTTGTTGCCAGACATTTCAAGATGCTTCAAAGCTGTTAGACGCACTCCGCGTGTTTGATAGTCAGGTCTATGGCGTAGCTCATGGGTTACTTATGGGTCACGGGCAAAGCATATGGGATCAGGCTCGGACACTATTTGATGAACTCGAGCACTTGGATTCTTCAACAGCATCTGCATTTTATAATGCTCTGACTGATATGTTGTGGCATTTTGGTCAGGTAAAATTGAGCCATTAGAAATTTGCTACTTTTGCATCTGTTAATTTTGTAATTTGCTACTACATCTGTTGCATTTATGTCTCATTAGTGAAATGATTAGCATTGGGAGTTTATAGGAGATGCACTATTTCTTTACATTGATCTAACTTTTCCATTTCGTTTCTTCTGTTTTTATAATAAATTGATTTTGACATCAGAAACTAGGGGCTCAAATGGTTGTGATTGAAGGGAGAAACCGAAAAGTGTGGAAAGGGGGCTGGTCTACTGAATGCTTGGATCTACATCTGACATCCTGTGGAGCAGCCTGTGCCATGGTGCATTCATGGTTGCTCGAATTGCGTACCACTGTTTTTGGAGGCCAGAAGCCGCCTCCGATATTGAGGTTTGTATCTATCCCTCTTGAGATTATTGTTATTCTTAATTGGATTTAGTGAGGATTGAAGTTTTAATAATCATAACCTTTTTGCAGCATATTAACTGGATGGGGGAAGCATAGCAAAGTAGTGGGCAATGGTGTTTTAAGAAAGGCTGTTGAGGCACTCATAAATGGCATTGGTGCACCATTTCAGATTGCTGAGTGTAATTTGGGGAGGTTCAAATCAGAAGGACCTGAAGTTGCTGCTTGGTTAAGACAACCCAGCACATTGAATGTGCTGCTTCTCCATGATTACATTGTTTATTCTCAACCAGTTGAGAGAAATCAAACATTTAATATACCATCTCTTGGAGCTTTGTAGAGAAATCGAGATTCAACTTATGAATTGGAAAGCCAAATTTTGAATCGTGAATCATAATTTGTATTAAATTGTAAGGTTAAGATATTGAAAAATAACTTCAAATATATTATATCATTAGATGACATATAGTGTTCAATGTAATAATTTTAAACTAGAAATAGGTCAAATAACTTGAAGTCTTATAATTCGAATTATTAGTTATATCTGAGTTAGTAAAACTTATATTTTGGAAGAATGAAAGCCAAATAATCAAATAGGGTGCATCCAATGAATGGAACAAATAAAGTTGTGGAATAATAAAATAAAATATGATAAAACAAAAAGGTGTAGCCCTTGGACGTGTTTGTTTTTTATACCACAAAACAATTCCGATGCTTATTCACTCTGTTAACCTCATTATTGAGAATTATAAATACTTGGCATCGCCATCAATAACTATCAAGACTTGGGCATTTACATCGTTTACATACATATCAAACAAGAAGCTTCTTTACAAACCCTCAGCACCAAAGGAAGAAAGAAAGAAAGAAAAGAGTGCGGAATATAACTATACAGTTGTTACAGACTAACAGTAACATTTTTATCTGCTATTGGATTGGTTCCCTGATTCGGTTGACTATGATATCTTTTTTGTCATCATTTCAAAACTGTTGTGTTAGTTATAGCAAATAATGGACTACTATTAGCTACTTCCTTTTCCTTGTCATACGAAGCATAAGTACTTGTGTTTTGACATCAGGCTGAAAACCACTTTCTAACATTTTTGTGTAGACCTTATTTGCCAAGTTAACATTTTTACGTAAGCACAGCCCTTGAACGGCAGCGTTATAAAGAGTGGCATTTGGCATCGTCTGCTGCATAAAGAACAGATAACAGGGAGGTCAAATATATATATGTCAGACCAGGAAATAAGACATTGGATCCATAGTATCCATGCATAATACTCAGCATGGTTTGCAAATGTTGCTGTGACTGGCTTCTAATTATCATATCAATGACCAATCAGTACTAAATTTAACTGTGCCAACTTTCTGAAGGCTAGTTTTTTTTAAAAGAATTAGTATCATGTGTCTTTAGAATGTTTACAATATCAGTTAGTACTAAATGATAATCTTTTTCATAATTGATATCATTTTTTACAGTTCATAAATTATTTTGATGAAATAGTTGTGACTTGTGTGAAAGTAGTGCTATCATAAACAAATCTATAAATTGACAGAGGTTAAAGTACAATCTCGTTAAAAATTGTTTTCAATTGAGCTTCTATCACTATCATCTGTAATTCTTATAACAAACTAGGTTCAGACAAATATTGCTTAAAAATTTGAAAATGCTTTTTACTCACAGTTAGGATTTCTTCTAACTCTTCCAAGAAATCTCCATGAACACAGCATCTAATCACGGACAGATAAGTAAATATGTTTGGACTGCACTTCTGGTGAACCATGTGCTTGTACACCTGCAGTGCAATTGTTGGCTTCCTTGCAAGCTCACAGGTCCTGATGACAAGATTATATGACATTGTCAAATCAGAGAGTCCAGAAGCTTCCATCTGCCACAGAATTTCTATAGCCCTATCCCACAACCTAAGCTTTGAGCAAGATGTTAAAACAGAATTGTATAAATGTATATTGAATTGAGATGATTGATCAATTTCAATCATCTCAAAAAGCTCAAGAGCTTTGTGATGCCTATCAGCCTTGTTAAGAGAACTTAGCAGAGCGTTGAATGTATACGCGTCTGGTTTAAGGTCTAACAATTTCATCGTGTTGTAGATCTGAAATGCTTGCTTGAGTTCCCCTGCTCTTCCAAGTGAGTTTATTAATGCATTGCAGGCAACTAAGTTCGGTTTAAGCTCATCCTTCAACATTTTGTTAAAGACACTTAATGCAGCATCCCATTTCCCCTCCTTAGAACATACGCTAATGATAGCATTCAATATATTGCTATCTGGTTCAAATCCATTTTGAACCATTTCTCGGTAAGCATAAAGAGCAAGGTCACTCTGGTCACATCGTACAAAACTATTGATTAACAGGTGATACGTGACACGTGTTCCACCACACCCATTTGCCTTCATACTCCTCCACAGCCTCTCTATCTCACTCCAATTGCCAACATTTCTGCAGAGAGATATGATGGTATTGTAAACAATAACATCAAAATCCTTCTCCACATCACATTCACTTTCTAGTTCTCTGAAGAATGTAAGAGCTGAATCGCCACCATGAGCTTTTGCATGTGCCATAAGAATCAAGCTATAAGTATGCCCTGTAGTTATCCCTTTTGCCCTTGTAAAATTGAACACTTTGATGCAATCATCAAACCACCCATTTCTGAAAAGGCTAGAAATAAGAGAATTACAGGCATGGATATTTGGAGAAAGACCTGATAATTCCATAGACCTAAAATACTCCATTGCACTCCTAATCTTGTTAGTTCTGCTAAGCACCAAAATCCTATTAGACAGCACATTCTCATCCAACTCCTCAAGAAAAAGTGCCCCATGCTCATTCATTAGTCCCATTCCCTCTGAATCTGATGAAGTAGTTTCAATAGGTCTAGAATGACGGTGTCCATCATCTTCCATTTCACCCCAGGGAGGCAATTCCTTCTTGGACACAAAACATGCATTAACACTTTCTACTCTTTTATCATCATAAGAATGCAATTCCTCCTTGGATGTACCAAATTCTTCTCTTCCTTCAATACCATCATCATCTTCCAGTTCTACTTCTCCCCAAAGAGGAAATTCCTCTTTGGAAACTAAAGATGTATAAAATTCTTCTTCTCTTCCTTCAAAATCATCATCTTCCAGCTCTACTTCTCTCCAAGGAGGAACCGTGTCCTTGGACAGTGGAGTTGACCCAATTGAATATTTCGATTGTGACAAGAAAACAATGCCAAGGTAGCTATCAGGCGTTCTTAGATAAGCATTGGCTCGAGTAGGGGCGGCACTAAGAAAGGGACAATAACAAAGCTTGTGGAGACAAGTGTGGAACTCAAACGGGAAACTCAACAAAAGGGGCATGTCAATACACTCTTCAAGAATCAAACATCAAAGCATGACCCAATATATGAAACGTTAAGAATAATAAATAAATAAAAACGGAAACTTTGAGAAATGGAGAAAGCAGAAATCACCAGAAGCTGTGTCTCTGTCTCTGTGGCAGAGATGAGAAGAAGCTTTGGATAGAGCTTTGGTTTAAGATTAACCCCTTTTATGTGAGCCGTTGGATGTTTGCCAGCTCAGGTGAACGGCGAGAGGATTCAATCTGGTCGCTAATTATTATTAGAAAAAAATATTTTACTTTTTTTTTGCTAAATAAAAAATATTTTAGTTTCATATTCACATAACTTGAATGGTAAAAGTTATTTTTTATTATAATTATTAAATATACTTTTAATTTTGAAAATTATTATAACAGTTTTGTCGAAAGCTCGTATAAATAAAAATTTGTAAAATAAAAGTGATTTTTCATGAAAAACAAAACAAAACGTTGAAACAAATCTAACTCATAATCTTGCTGGCAAGCAATAACTTACTGTAATTCATTTACATTTAAGCATAAGGAACGCATTTCTTACTATTGAACAGAAACCTGTGACATAATGACCATTAGTTAATAATATTCAAAGCAAATTTATAGTTTAAACTCCCTTCACTTCTCACCAAACATAGAACCAGAACAAGAGTAATTTTTTTTACAAAATAAAAAACATGTCTTATTTTAGACCCACCACGCCAAATGGCCAAAAAACCAAGTTTGATGAGGTTCGGTGGGTGATTCAAATACGTGAAACTCTTAATGAAGTGCTTGAAGATGATGATCAATTCCTTGTGTCCATCTTCAATGTGCCTAAGCCCCTTATGGCTACTGATCCAGATTCTTATATCCCTCAACAAGTTGCTATAGGACCTTATCATTATTGGCGTCAAGAACTCTATGAGATGGAGAGATATAAAATTGCTTCAGCAAAAAGATTCCAAGAACAACTACAAAGCCTCAAATTAGAACACATAGTTGACCAATTGAAGAGGTTAGAACATAGGATAAGAGCATGCTACCACAGGTACTTGAATTTTAATGGAGAAACATTGATGTGGATGATGGCAATTGATGCCTCATTTTTGCTTGAATTCCTTCAAGTTTATACCATTCTAGATGGAACAATGGTACCAGGAATTTCATCAAGAATGTCTCAACTGATGGATTATGCAGGGAGGAGAATTGCTCATAATGCAATCTTGAAGGACATAGTAATGCTTGAAAATCAAATCCCACTATTTGTGTTAAGAAAGATGTTGGAATTTAGATTCTCATCACTAGAATTAGCAGATGGCATGTTGCTTGCAATTTTGATTGGATTGTTTAAGGAACTCTCTCCTTTCAAGGTGATGGAAAGGGACTATCCAGAGATCATTGTCTCAGAGTGTGCACATTTGCTGGATTTTTTGTATGCCATGGTTGTGCCAAAATTGGAAGAATCAGATATAGTCCAATTCGAGGATCAACACAAAGATGAGGAGGACAATGAAGGATCATTCTTGAACTATGTCAAACAATTTCTAAGTGAGGCTTGGAGGTTGCTTTCAAAATTAGCTACAATATTAGTAAGTTTAATTAGGAAAGTTCTACAATGTAGAGCCATGAAATTAATCATTTGGTTGCCTTGGACTATCATTTCTAACCTTCCTGTAATAGGAATTATAAAGCAACCAGTTGAGTACTTATTTTTCTCTCAAGATAAAGAAGCAACCGAAGCAGAAAAAGGGAATTTAAGCTCAGATGATGTCATCAACAAACCACCCTTAATGGAGGAAATTGCTATTCCTTCAGTTACAGAACTATCGAAGTCTGGGGTTTGTTTCATGGCCACCAATGGAGACATATCAACTATTGGATTTGATATTAAAACAGTAACAATGTACCTTCCAACAATTGGTTTAGACATAAACAGTGAAGTGTTGTTGAGAAACTTAGTTGCTTATGAAGCATCAACTGCATCGGGGTCATTGGTTTTCACCCGTTACACTGAATTGATGAATGGGATTATAGACTCTGAGGAGGATGCTAAGATTCTTAGAGAAAAAGGGGTTATTTTGAACCGCTTGAAGAGTGATGAAGAAGTGGCTAACTTGTGGAATGGGATGAGCAAGTCCATTAAATTGACAAGGGTTCCATTCTTGGATAAAGTCATCGAAGATGTTAACCAGCATTATAATGGTAGGATGAATATCAAAGTTTGGAAATTCATGAAGCTTTATGTATTTGCTTCATGGCAATTTCTGACATTCCTTGCTGCCATCTTTCTCTTGTTCTTGATGTCCTTGCAAGTGTTCTGCTCTTTCTATAAATGCAATCGCAGAAATCGTGTCAATGTGACTAAATGAATCACTTGAGGAATTATATTTTTGCCTTGCTCATTATTTTAGTGTTTTCTGCTTTTTAGAGAAATAACAGGAAAATTTTAGCATTGTCAAATTCAGTCAACGATTGAAAAATCATTAGTTTATACTTCAATGAATGAGAAGCATTTAGATAACATGCTAGGCTCCACGGGACTGTGTAAATTCCTTGCTGCAATCATTTTGGGTTAAAGTTCACAAAGTATAAATGCCCCAGTCATTCCATTTTTCTTATAAAACTTCTTATAGCAAACTAGTTTATTCGTACCTATACACATTAATTAGTGCAATTGAGATGGTAAGAAAATTTCCTTTTTATAATTTGGTGTTTGTGCAATTCGCAAATATGAATAAACATTTTTATAAGCGTATTCATTACATAGTCATAACACAAAAAGTTCTGCAAAATGAGTTATTATCAGGATTTCCAAGAGATAGTCACTATCATGTAAGTTACCACAATATTCAGTTTGAAAAAACCAAAATCTGCTTTCAGGAAAAAAAGGGAATACTATGTAACTTTTTCAAATCCAATTCTTGAACTATACACCTTTCTTTCATAATTCATTCCTTCATCCAATCCAATACAATAAATACATACAAATGCCAACAAAGGTTTCTTTTATTACATTTGAGGAAGAATAAATCAGGGAAAGAGAAAACTTAAACCATAAGTCTACAACAATAGAATGGCAAAAAATTACAAAGGAGGCTGAACGCATGTTGCAGGCCTCAACACCTGTGAAGCATATTTGTACACAGGGTAGCTTCTCCGTTTATTCAAATCAACCCATCAGATCCTCTCAGAAAACCCTGATTTTCTAATTGACCAATAACCCTGTCAATTCAGTTCCTCTCATCTAAAATCAAGGCCATCACTCACGTGATGTATTGTTCTGCTTGATCAAGGCATAGGCATCACTGTATATAGCCACAACATTTGAGAAGACTGCCAGGACTATCATAACAACAGACAAAATCTTGTCTGATTTGGTAGCAATGTTGTAGCGGTTCCTGCATGGTTGAAAACACATTAATTAGGTATCAGGCTATCAGCAAAAGCATAAACATAAAAACAAATGTAATATTGCTATGTCAGGGATCCAGCAATAATCAGAATCCTGGAAGAATAAAAAACAGTGACAACAAAACTCACTTAAGGGTGATGGCAGCTGGAAAAATGAATCCTATACAGACTGCGGCAGTTGCTCCAGTAAACTGGAAAGCATCCCAAATGCTAGGTATGAAATTTGCTCCCAGGAAGATAACACCAATAAGGGAAATAGTGAGTGATGCAAATCTGAAGTTATCCAGAACCAGAGGCTTTGATTTAGAGAAGAGGAGACCATCTATGTTGAGACGCAACGGATAGAAGACAACTGGAAATACAAGCATCAGGTGTGCGGCGTAGCTTATACGAACAGCATCATTGAGCACAGAACCAAAAGGAATTCCAAGATCAGTATCGAAATTGGCCAGCACATCATCAAGAGTTCCTTCTCCAAACAGGAGGAACCCAAAGAAGCTTATCATTATGTACACTGAAGAGCATAGAGCAAGGGCTGTTTGTACAACCCCTCGCATCTGTGAGGAGTCCTCAAGTTCATTGTCTATGCTGTGAACTGCAGAAGAAAAAGTGCACAAATATCAGTACTTTTAAACCCACATAATGCAACCATCTGACTTTCAAAGGAATAAAAAAAAAATTAGCATACAAAAACATCAAAACAAGTATAGCAAGAGAAAAAGTAAGCTTGGCACAAAGGTTGAATAATCTTCATACCATTGTAGTGGCAGATATACGCAGTCACAAACACAGGAACTACAGTGAATAGTTTAAAGAATGATGCCACATCAGTAGTGACAGGGAAGAGTCTGGGCATCGCAATGCCTCCACTGATTATCCTGACAACTGCAATTCCCACAGCAATGACTAGAAAAACAACTGCAAGTGCAACTGAAAGGGCGGATGTGAATCTCAATGAATCTGCAACCACAGAGCAGGCATGTAAATCCTCCATGCATTCATTGTAAAAGAGGAAGGTAAATAGATCAACATAAGACTTCACCCATCACATGAATTGAACATTCAGAAATTACTGCTAGACGAATTTAATGTGTTGCAACTGAAATGCAAGATCTATCAGGGTTCAAAACAAAATAACAACATATGTCCACCAAATCAAGTCATCAGGGTTGAAAATGATAATATAGAATGTAAGGCTACAAACAACATAAATGTTTCCAAAATCTTTTTTTCATTTTTTTACAGTACTTAGTTTCTACCATAAAATAGATATTTCCAAAACATGACCAAACTGAGTAACAGAAAGCTACTGCTATTAACAAGCAATTATTGAGAATACCCTACTTGTCTTAAGCTTTAATGGCACTTTAAATTGGCTGTAACACTTCCAACAAATACTTTGATGACTAGCTGTGTGACAACAATCCTTGTAGCAATCTCTTGTTATTAAATGAATAACACTCACCAATTCGCTTAAAGCTTGACAGGGGTGCAAATATGGCAAGTGTTGTGAAAAGGACAACAAATGTCCGCCCTGTCCACCAGTGCACACCAAACCATCCTTCAAGGATACCATAGTGATGATCTCCATCTCCACTTGAAGATGTTCCAGAGAGCACATCACCTGCATGATGAATGAACAGTACAAAACTAAATTAGACAACCATACAGATCTTGCTCCTAGGGGTTGATGGTTAAAACTTAAAGCCTAAACCTATGATAACAATAACAATAAGCGTGCACCCAAATAAATAGAAGTAGTAAACTCAATAAAGGTCATACCAATTATAATCATGTAAACAATCAGCACACCGATGTTATTGATTATAACACATATCTGCACCAGAGCTTTTCCATAGCTCCCAAAAGAATCCCCCATGAGACCAGCATAAGAAACAGACTTCCCTGCCCGGGTAAACCTAATCAAAAGCTCAATTGACTTCTCAGTCAACAAAGCCATGATGATGATAGCAAGAAGACCAGGTATCATCCCCAACTGTTTCAAGGTTGCAGGCAGGGCCATGATGCCAGCACCAATAATTGTGGTGGACAAGTTAAAAACAGCTCCAGAAAACGAAGCTCCATTGAAATCATCAAAGCCAGCATCACTCTCCTGAACATGACTTTTTGGCAACAAGGGTGCGTTCTCATTAACAACTGCCTTGTTCTTCCTTGATTTCTTCTTCTCTGCCTTGGGTGCAAGACTACTAATCGTCATTTTCGGGTTTCAAGCCTTGGAAAACCTCAAAGCAACCTAACAATTCTGAAAACAAAAACATGCCCAGTTGTAAAATGGAGTCAAAGTTGCAGACTTTTTGAGCAATAATTAGTTCAGGTCAGTTCAATTAAATACCTGATAAATAGTAATAATAAAAAAAATACCCCAATTCAAGGAAATAACTTTCAAACCCAGGAACACGGAATTGACAAGCCCAAGAAAAAATCAACAAGACCCAGTTGGGGGAATGGAAATGAATAATTGTGTCAGAACTCAGAACCCAGAATCTGCTGCTAGGAGAAGCAGTGAATCAAAACAATCAATGACCAGAAAGATTCGACGGACTAATTTAAGGGTTGATATCTGCAGCCGCAAGACCCCAACCAAACCAAATGGAAAGAAAGACCAATCTGAGGTTGGTGGCCAATAGGCTTCATTTTATTGACGAATCAAAGAGAAAAATATACACGCAATCATATTATGATTAAATAATAATATTAATATTAGTAATTTCATTTTCATAGACACCAATTGCAATTGATACTATTTAATAATGTTGCTGACGCGTTTAATCCAGACGAGTTTAACAGTTTGGACCATATGTTGGTTTCACCATTTCAATACAACCAAAAAATGATGAATAGTTTAAAATAAAACAATAAAGTATATAAGTTTTTAAGTAAAAAAAAAAATATATTTTCAGATTTTTTTTCTTCTAGAATTATCGGTTTGGATATACCTTAAGAAAGATGGTGAAAGCTTGGAGTTTAGGTGTTTACCAATTTATGCAAGCTGGAAATGGAATTCCTATTGATATCCTCAGTTTTTTTCTTCCTACACAGAAAAAGGAAGGGTCTGCGATCACACCACGTGGCAATGGAGGTTCATCCTACTAGGTTAAGAGTTGTCAATGGAAATCACAAATAAAACTAAAAAAGAAAAAACAAACAAACTATAGCATTTCAAAATAGAAAATGATTCGATTTTCCAACTTGTGCCTGTGCGCAACAAAATAAAGGCAAGTTGCCAAACGTGTTTATTAAAAAGAGAACAAAGCACAGATATTTTCTGGTCGCTAGTCTAAGTCGCAAATCAATAATCTTATATAGGAAAATTGATTTGCTAAATATTGCAAAAAATAAAACAACTTGTATAAAACGATAATTGAAAAGGTTACGTTTCTTAATTATTTGAAAACATCATCACGGAGGTGGCTGGTACAACTCGTGAAGTTTCGTTCTCACTACAAACAAAAAAAAAAAGTGTTGTTGGTATCCTAAAAGCAATCAATGATTCAACGGTGCCCACTTATAACATAATAACATGAGCAACATGTGACAATGCCAGATCAGTTTTTATTCTTAAATTCACTAGTATAGTAGTATATTATATATGTGTGTGTGTTTTTTCTTAGTAAAAATAATTATCACATTTTAATTAAAAATGATAAGTATATATACATATTTATTTTCATAAAATTCACCGCTATTCTAATAGGTTATTGAATGATGGATTAATTTCACAATAATTGTTCTAAATCATATTTAAATAGATTTGTCGTAAATTTTGAAACAAGCTCATTGGAATACAATTTATAAGTATTGTGGCAACAGAGCTGGATGGATCGACCACCATTCCCATCACCGACATTTATGTAATTATATTATTTATATATATATATATATATATATATATATATATATGCGCGCGCGCGCACAATTGCAAAAGACATTTATGTACTTTCAGTATACCCAAAAAGTTGAAAGAGAGAAGTTTATTTCATATTACTATATTAGTAAACTTGAATACTCCATTTTCAAGGCTCTGGGTAAAATACTTGGAGAGTGGAGTAAGTTTAAATACTAAGAGTAGACATAAATCTCAAAGTCAAATTCTAATGAAATTAATTAGCTTTCAATCCAATTATTACCGTATATTAATTCACCAATACCAATGAAAATGAAAAAGTGACGCGACTAATGAAAAAGTGTGAGCTGCGGAAAATAGTTTAAAAAGAAAGAAAAAAGGTTATTAATTAACAGTGACATATGTGATGGTGAATTTGGAGCATTCATTGGCCCTTTTTGAAATGACTTTTGGTAACGCAATGGGCTAAGTTAATGGGCCCAAAGCTATCGTCACCAACAAAATGGGCCCACGTGACCGACCGATGCACTGAGCGTTTCAATCTATCTTTTTTAATCTAACAATGTGTGATAAGCCAAAATAATACTTGGTTGAATTAATTAATGAAAAAATTATTGTTTTGTGCTGGATTATTAAATAATACTATAACTTCTAATTCTTCCCTTTGTTAGACTGGTGTGTTGTAGAGCAAAAAAGTATAATTTTAAACTAAAATATAAAAATAATAATTTATTAAAAAGTAAAAATTTAATAAATAAATAAATAATTTATTTATTTATGTGTATGTATTTTTTAAAATTTGTAATTAATAATTATATTTTTTTTATTGTAAAAAATACTTCTATGTTTTTTTAAAAGGAAAGGAATCCTTATTTGTTTAACGGAAACATACAAACATAGAACGGAAGTGCTTTCTAGTTCAAACTGATGATGAATCAGCATGTATTTTGATTTATAAGTCCTTGCAATTGCAACCACAAGTTTATGATAAAATAATGTGGTATCATTGTTTGAGGCTTTGAGCAAATGATTTAGCTATAGCTAATTTTACCGGCTAACAAAAAACAATTGAGTGTTCATTTAAAAAAAATATAATTGATTGAGTGCTATTATAATGTTAGATATGTCTGAGTATGAATTCAATTCAAATCAATAATCATAACAGACATTATTACTAGAAACAGTGACTTGAATTCAATGATTAACATTCAATAAATTTAAAAGAATATCTATTTTATTCTTCTAAATTTATAAAATCATCCATTAGATAATAAAGTAAAATGTTGACATAACATCGTATCTTTCACCAAATCTTTTTAAAATCGATCTTTCATAATATCAGGTCTTTCAGAAGATCTTTCATGATCAATCTTTTATAAACTAATCAATTTTTTTAATAATATAAAATATAAAATAATTAACAATTTTTTTAATAATATAAAATAAAAAATAAATAACCATTTTATTTTATGGAAAGTAATGTATAACAACAAATTTAATAACAAATACAATAGATTCAACAAAAATAAAACAATAATTTATCATTTTTTTTTCAATGTCAATGTTTATATTTTTTACTTATCCATATCATATTATGTATTAATTATCATTTTAATCTTTATTCAAAAATAAATATTTATATTATTTTTTAATATTAATTATTTCATAATTAAATATTATATTATTAAATAATTAATTTCATTTTAAAATAAAATTCTAAAACATTAGTCTGGGACTTATAAAAATATTATAAGATCTTCAGATTTATCACTAAAACAAAAAAATATAAGAGATTTTGATGTTAACGTAATATTACGAGAATTAAAAAAATACTTTAAAATTTTTTCAATACCTTATCAAGTAAAAATGTTTTTCATATATAAACACTATTGAGATTTTCTTATAATACAGTGGAAAAAACTTAGAACCATGACATGTTGAAAAAATATAAATACATCTGTTTTTTATTTTATTTTAATAATTATGCTATTTTTAATTAAATATTAGAGGAAATGGTATACAAAGGTGAAAGGCGTCGTCACGACTCTTCCTACATATCATAACTGGTACATATTTGAGAGCGGTCAATTTTGTAGGTGCGTTTGATATTCATTTTTTTTTATTATATACTTATCAACAATAACAACAATAGTTAAAATATTTTATAATAGTCTTTTTTTGACATAGCTATAATATACAGTCCACTCCACGAAAAAAGTAATTAAAAAATTAATGGAAAAGAACGTTCCACATTTCATAATCAAGCTCATGTCCATAATTTTTTTTTATCTACAAATAAAAAAGATAATATACATATTAATAATGATTATTGGATACAAGTATTATCGAAAGATGTTACAAAAATTAAAATCATAAAACATGATACAATGTATTAACATTTATAATGTTCATTATTTTCACTTAAAAATAATTTTTTAACTCACGAATCACGACAAGTTATAAATATTAACTATTATATTTAGAATTTAGAATATTAACTAAAAATTATTAATACACAATACTTTATAATATTTTTTCTATATTTATAACGAGATTTTTAATAAAATTTTTTATTGATTATTTAATTAAGGAGATCTATAATTTTGATAGTGGCACTTTTGCACGGTTAAATCCATTAGAGCATTGAAGATGCATTTTTGTCGTTGGGATTTGGACTAATAAGGAGGCACAAATACCTACAGAAAAAGAAAAAGAAAACTCGTGTGTGAAAAAAAAAGACGAAACGTTTCGTTTCACGGTGAGAGGCAAGTGTATTGTTTGTGGTAGGGCGCAACCGTGTCTGTCATCGGAAACCAGGAATTCAGTGTTCCAAACCGACCCGTTTTTCTTCTTCTTCAAAGTTCAAATTCCCCACTTTACAATTGGTATGGTCCCATTCCCTTCTTCAATTGTGGGAAAAATTGTAAAATCGTACCTCCAAACTTAACGTTCTCCATTCATTTATCCTTTCCCTTTTAAATTTGCAAAATTTATCCCCTCGGTGGTTCCATTAAATTATATTCAATTTATGGCTTAAATATATAATTTTTTTGAATTTTAATACTTGGGTTCCCTCCCAGGTCCAAGAACAACGAGTGTTGAAGTGTTGGATTAGAACAATGGACACTCAAAGTGCTGAAGACACTGTTGATATTAATCTTGGAGGGGTTTCATGCAGTGGAGAAGCAGTTGGTGATCTGGAATTGAATGTGGCATGTTTCTCAGAGAAAGTTGCTAACTTCAGCAATTTTGTGATGCATTTGGAAACTCTTGGGGTTGAATTGGAGGGCTTGGTTTTGGACAAAGGAGACAGTGATGTGGACATTGGATGTGTTGGGAAGTTTCTAGTGTTTGATCTGTTATGTGGGGTGTTGGGTTCTGAGGTTGTGGAATTGGATAGGTTCTTGTACACCCTTCATGCTGATATTGCTGATTGCAAGCCCTGGCAAGACAAGTTGCTTGATTCTGAGCAATGTTTGAAGCAGTCTGAGGAGCAGTTTTCAGAGATTAAGAAACAGTCTGCTACTTTTGAGAGGACTTTATCTTCTTATAAGAGGGGAGGAAATGGTATGTGGAGGATCTCATTGATTGATTCATTTATGTAGCTTTTATTTTTTGGTGGCACATTGACTGCTTGGTGTTATTTATTTCATGATTTTGTCCTTTTCATCAAGTTGTTAGAAAAAGGTAGTATTTCTAAGAAATCTTTTATGTCTGTCCCATCATATATTCTGGGGGGTCCACTTCAATTTCCACGTGAATTTGTTTGTGTAATGAAGTGGGAACTCCTCTCGTGCGATAATGGACTTCTTCTTTTATTAGAAGGAAAAATTGGACTGATTGGTTCCGTATGGCTGATTCTTGATAAATGTGTGACCAATAAGAATATATTGATCTAAATAATTATCTATTTCTGATAGATATTTTTTTACCTTTTTTTTATGACAACAGGTAATGTTGAAGAGAGTGAGATCATCTTAGAGGCTGATGAATCTTTAAATGTAAGCACAATAATAAACATGCAAACAACTGAGCAACAAAGACATGTTCTGAGGATGCTACAGAAATCTTTAGCTAATGAAATGGATCTTGAGAAGAATTTGATTGACTCAAGGAAAAGTGAAGAAAAGCTAAAACAAAGGATGGTTTCTTTAGAACAAGAGCTAATTCTCATTGAGGGTGAAGCAACTGATGCTTGGGAAAGATGGCTTGAGGCAGATAATGCACATGAGATACTGATGGGAATTTCAAAACAACTGTTGGGTAGACTTCAGATTTCTCAGTTCAATTTGAATGGTTTAAATCAGCGTGAATCTGAGCTGAGAGCTTGTATAGAACAATTGAAAGAGAGTGATATTGCTTCGGATGAGATTGAACAATCGAAAAATAAACTAGTTCTTGCCAATTCTCAGGTTGTCGCTTTAAGTGTCAAGGTGCGTTCACTTGATAAGCAGTTAAAAGAATCTGAGTGCCAGGTACTGAATGTGAAGGCTTCTGCTGATGATTATCAGAAACAGTATAATGTTTTGTGTTCTGAAGTGAGAGACATGGAAGAAGTTATTGTTGAATTGAAAGAAAATGTATCTAATGTGGAAAGTCGGGCTAATACTGCAGAGGGTCAGTGTAAGTTATTGACAGAGACTAACAATGAACTCAACAAGCTACTGGCACCTTTGAAAGATGGTGGTGGCAACTCTGAGAGAGTAGAGTCACTTGAAAGGCAGCTAAGGGAATCCAATTTACAGCGGCAGCATGCAGTAGCATTGGCTGAAGCTAGTCAAGAGAAGCAAAGTATGTTGTATTCCACAATTAAAGATATGGAGCATGTGATAAGGGATCTTAAGTCAAAGGTTTCTAAAGCTGAGAGTCGGGCTGACAGTGCAGAGGAGAAATGCATCTTATTATCTGTATCTAATAGTGATTTAAACGAGGAACTAAGCTTCCTGAGGAGTAGATTGGAATGCTTGGAGGGATCACTACACCAAGTGGAGGACACAAAAGTGGCATCTGCAAAAGATATTGGAAAGCAGACCAAAGTATTAAAAGATTTGGTGATGCAGCTGGCTGTTGAGAGGGAGCGTCTTAATAAGCAGGTAAAGATCAGGCTTTTGAAATATTATTTCTGGCCATAAAGTACTAAAACCATCTGGATCTGTGATGGGACTGACTGTTTTTAGGCTGCTAGGTCTCTGGTCTGCATGATGTTAAGTTTAAGCAACTGGGATTTCAAATGGCATCGATTAGTCTGCATAGTATAATGACTAAATGTTGTATGAGTATAATATGTATGAAACTACGTGAAGTTTTGTTTGTTGGGTCAACTAAACAAGCATAGCCTTTTTTTCCCCTTCCTTGAGTTTTCCACTTTACGCCTTTAGATTTTGACTAGTTATATACTTTTCATGTATAGAGTTGTTCCAATTTATTTTTAATTTAAACACCTAAATTTAATAGAGAATTCAGAGGATGAAAATTTAGCAGTGGTTTACTTGACTATTGGGATGCATTTCTTTTTCAAAAACATTCAAGTCATCTTGATTGTAGAGGTAGAAAAACAAATACAAGACTTCAAAACAAATCTGATTGAAAATTTTGAATCATGTGAGATATTCATAAGGGAAAATCTTTTGGTATTACTGTTAAGAACTCAATCATAGCAAAAGGTAAACTGGATTTCTTATGGGCTTTATTTTATACCAGTTCATGGTAGTTGAGATTGTTGTATTTTGTCTGCAGCTATCTTCCTTAGCAAGTGAGAACAAAATATTGGTAGTGAAGCTAAAGCAGACAAATAAGCATCCTTCTCAAGAAGTTAGTGTGGCTTTGGCCACTGACCATGAGGTTGGTACTTCAGACTTTATTATGTTTGCTTTTAGGCTACTACTTTATGTTAAACATCTTTTTAATGTTAGTCTGATATTTGGATTTAAGATGTGCCAGTGGGATATGTAAAATTGATTATTTTTAACATTATTAGTGCCTCTCGTGGGAATCTACTTTTTCTAAGATGAAAAAAATGCACTTATGGCTATTGGTTAAATACGTAGATGTACTTTTAGCAAATGTGAAACACCACTTGTGTTGGCATAAAATGCACAGTTTCATGGATAGCAAGCTGTGCTGCATGCTATGTTTTCTGTCATAAATATAACTGCAACACTATAATTTTTGCCTATATAGTACTTTTCTTCCTCTACAATACACACGGATAGAAAATAAACATAAGTGCACATTATGACATTATCTTATGTCAGCACCTGGTTCTTAGTAGAATTCTGATCCAAAGAGAGAGACTTGACACTGAAATGTTATTAGATCTGCTGATTTGTTCCATTCTAATGTTTCCATTTTTTCCCCATACTGAATTTAATTTATTTTGGGGGAAGAATTATTATATTATCTTATTATCTTATATACACTGAAAGAGTAAATGTAACATTTTATCGTTTCTGTCAATCCACTTTCTGAAGTTTATAACAAGTTCACAGATATGAGCACGATAAAAGAGTATCTAACAATTTAAAATAAATTAAAGCACATAGAAGAAAAATGTGAACAGATACAAGTTCTAATTGGTGCTCCTATTTTCCTTTTCCAGGTGGACAGGACTTGGAAAAATTCATCTACAAATGATAATGGAGTAAAGTTTGCAGATGCTGGTAATGTGAGGAGAATAGATGCGGGAGTTCTTAATTTTAAGCACTTATTCATGTTATCAGTGCTTGTCTTACTGTTTTCAGCCGTGACTTATCTGAATGTTGATGTCAATCTTTGAATGAATAGTCAGAATTTTTTCCTTGTGTTTTGGGATCTAGGTGGGGAATTGGGGAATGAGGTGTGGAGGCAATGGAACCCCCCAACCTTAAATACCACAATGCCGGGTAGTATAGGTTACAAGGCCATTGACATTGTAAGTTTCAATGCAAGTCATTGTGTAGCAATAGCAATCAAATTTTGTACTAAATGGAGTATATGATTGTGGTAGATATGATCCATGCAATAGCAATCGCAATCAAGTTTTGAGACTATACTTTTCTTTTATTGCCATTTGGTGGATATGCTAAACGTTGTGAATTGTATTATTAGGAAACAAGATAAGAAGTCGCCCCTAATTTAAGATCTGGTAAAGAGAATTCTTAATGCTTCAGAAATGATGGTATAATAATGATAATCAATTGAGAATTTTGACTGAGGGTCTTGACCAGTGGAATTATCAATTTTCTCCACCAGACTTCGAAAGATGATATAAAATTACAGAACTGGAAATCAATACTGGAGCAGGTTAACAACACTAGACAGTAACTACCTTGATTCGAACTAATGCACCCTAAGCAATATGCTCGTACTTCATTGGCTTACAACTTACAAGTCAAACTATTTTGTTGGGTGTTTGATTAAATATTTACTTCAGGGAAAATAATTTTTCTTCTTCAGAATCTCTCAGAAAACTGAGAAAAAAGATTACTTCATCGAAATGAACTGAACTAAATATAGTTTGGTGTCAAGGAATGAAATTGTTCAACCTTTGTGCTTTGGATGATATACAAATGCAGATACAGAGGAATAACGGTGCAAGTATTGGAACTGCTTAAAATAAAGAGTCTATATTCTTTGCCAATTTCTAATATAAGCATTTGATAACAATTTTTCGATATATATAGAAAAAAAAGAACACTGAACATAATTGTGATTTTATTCCATTTGCAACTCGTTAAATTTTTGTGCTGGAGAACATACTGTATGGTCTGTCAAGCCACAAGTATAGCAAGAGTATCAGTGCAAAAAGTTATCTCCACTTACAAAGAATGAGTTAGATCCACCCACCCGTCTCATTTGATGGTTGTATGAATCAGTTCATGACGATCCACGGTATGAAAATTTGTAGCTGGCTTATGAATAGAGTGAAGAATCTAATTACATGTTTTTTCTTTAGATACAGATTATCACATACTTGGATGCTCTCCTCCACTTCACATTCAACTGTGCATTTATCTCACAGAGAATCTGCATGGATGATGAATGAATATTGGAGGTGATCAGATTGCTGGATAAAACTCCAAAACTCTCTGTGACCCTTAAGAGGCCACTAGTGGCAGCCAGATCCATTTTGAGGGTCCAATTAATCCGAGCCACTTTTTAATGCAGGGGAATATGGATCAATCTCAGCATGTGAAACAGCACAACTAAAGCACCATTGAGTGTAGGGGAAACTCCATTAAGCCACTGTAAGCAGCGTTTGAATCTTTCCTACATTATTACCTCACACCACAAAGGGTAGTTTTGAGCCCCTCATAAGGATCTTGTTCTTCAACCTCC
Organism: Amphicarpaea edgeworthii; assembly: GCA_014843725.1. Classification (NCBI taxonomy): domain Eukaryota; kingdom Viridiplantae; phylum Streptophyta; class Magnoliopsida; order Fabales; family Fabaceae; genus Amphicarpaea; species Amphicarpaea edgeworthii. The sequence continues at coordinate 1,639,866 of CM026321.1, read as the reverse complement.
TCACCAAGCATGAAATCAGTGTCTGGAACATATCCAGCCCACTTCATCTCATCCACAAGTAAATGAGTTTGCTCATATATCTCTTCAGATCTTGGATGTGCCTTGTCTCCAACAAGAAATGTGTGTACCTCATCTCTGACCTCAATCCAGCTACAACCTGGCTCTTTCTTTAACTTACAGTTCTTCATTATACTTCTTATTTTTGCGACCTCACCCCACATTCCTATGTTAGCATATACATTTGCTAAAAGAATGTAAGCAGAAGAATCTTGAGGGTCCAACTGCAGTAAAGAATTGAATGCCTTTTCTGCAACTTCTACATTCCCTTGCATCTTGCAATTACTGAGCAAAGTTCTCCAAATTACATCATCAGCTTCAAAAGGCATGCTTTCAATAAGCTTCAAAGCTTCATTTACTTGGCCTGACCTCCCTAATAGATCTACCATACATGAATAATGCTCCATATGGGGATCTAAACCATAGTGACTTAGCATTTTCTGGAAGTAATTGAGCCCTTTGTCCACATAACCCATATGTGCACAAGCTCTGAGGACTGAAATAAAAATTGTATGATTTGGTTTCACATTCAAAAGCTGCATCTCCTCAAATAATTTAATGGCTTCTTCTCCAAGACCATGGTATGCATATGCACAAATCATGGCACTCCAAGTCACATAATCCCGCTTTGGTGCCTTCTCAAACATTAGCCTGGAATCCTGCATATTTCCACACTTTGAATACATATCTACAAGTGTGCTGGCAATATACACATCTGAATGCAACTGCAGCTTTAAAATTTGAGCATGAATCTGCTTTCCAAGTTCTATGGTAGCCATATTAGCACAAATATCAAGAACTGTAGCATATGTGAAGTTGTCAGGTATTACACCCATTTCCAGCATCTGAGAAAAACACTTCTGAGCATTTTCACTTTGCTTTTGTGACGAGAATCCTGAAATGATCGAATTCCAAGAAACAGTTGTTTGCTCTTCCAGTCTGTAGTGGATCTTTTCTGCCTCAATTAGCATTCCACACTTGCCATACATATCAACAAGGGCACTGCCAACAAACCAGTCTAACCCCATCCCAGACTTAATTATTCTTCCATGGATCTCCATACCATAGTTTAAAGCTTGCTGACCAGCACATGCCTTTACAACACTACCATAAGTAAAATCATCAGGTTCCATTGTTGATCGCGACATTGAAACAAAGAGTGAAAGTGTTTTCTCTATTTCTTCATTTTGCTCATGAGCTGCAATGATTGCATTCCAAGACACAGCATCCCTTCTTTCCATCTTGTCAAATATTATACATGCTTCCATCAGAGCTCCACATTTTCCATACATGTCCAAAATTGTATTTGCAACACAAATATTAAACCCTAAGCCACATTTGACTGCTAATCCATGTAGCTGGATCCCCTCCAAATGGCCCTTGATCACTGAACAAGCAGTCAAAGCACCAGACAAACTAATTTCATCAAAGCCAAGATAAGTCCTCTGTAAAGACTGAAAAATCTCTAAAGCTTTATGACCTTGATCTTGCCGAGCATATCCAACAATAATGGCATTATAAGATTGCCGAGGGGGATTAGGTAATGTTTTAAATACCTTCCAGGCATCAGACATTCTGTCACATTTTGCATACATGTCCAATGTGGCAGTTCCAATTATACTGTCATATCCAAAATCAGACTTTAGAGCATGACCATGCAACTGTGTGCCAAATTTAAATGCAGATAATCCCGCACAAGACCTGAATACACTAGCATAGGTTGATTGACTCACCCCCATACCTACTTTCAGCATATCCTTAAACAGTATTAGTCCCTCAATAAACCGGTCATTCTGAACATAGCCTGCAATAACAGCACTCCAGCATACCAAATTTCTCTCAGGCATTTCACGAAAAACCTTAAAAGCATCATCTAGTTTCCTACATTTTGAGTACATATCTAGTAGAGCACTTCCTGTCACCACATCATTTTCAAAACCCATCTGAAATGCAAGGCAGTGCACCTGAAGCCCTAAACCATAGTCTTCCATACCTGAACAAGCTTTCAGAACGACAGCAAATGTAGCATAGTCATGTGGGATTTTAAGTGATCTCATCTTGACAAAAATTTCAATTGACTTACGATAGACACCGTTATATAAGTAACAAGAGAGCAAAGAATTCCAGGAAACCACATCTCTCTCAGGCATTGAGTCAAACAAAGATTGTGCAAACCCCATATTCCCAATCCCAGCATACCCAAATATCATAGTATTCCAAGAGATCACGTCCCTATGAGGCATTCCGTCAAACACCTTGAATGCATAGTTCATATTGGAACTTTTGCAATAGAATTGAAGTAAGCAGTTGGCAACATAGATGGTGGGCACAAAACCAGTTACAATCATCTGGGCATGGGATTGTTTGCCAAGATTGAGAGCTTTAAGATTGGAACATTTTTGGAAAATATGGGAAAATGTTAATTTCTTGGTGGGGTTCATTTGGGTTGAGGAAAGAGTACAAAATGCATACAGTGGCAGGGTTTTGATGAATGAGTTTGATGGAGAAGTATTGAGCCTTGCAACACAAAGGCCACAAGACACAGTACGCTGTAACATCTACTTACAATTCACAATTGTAGTATTATGCATGAATTGGCGGGATTTTCACACTTCAAAACAATTGTTCTCTCAGTTTTGATTATCTTTCCAGTGTTTTAGAAGTTCTAACCTAAGAGAAGATAGTTCCAATTTCCAAATAAATAATTAAGCCAAAAATAACAAAATAAACAAACTTAAGCAAAATAAAGCAATTTTTGTTTACATATTTTTTTTCTCTGAATATTGAAATACAAAGCACATGGAAAAAAAAAGTGAAAAATTAACGTTCTTTTTTATTTAAAAAGTATTTTCTATCTTTTTATAATGACTATAAAATTTTAAAATATCACATTATCTTGATTTTAAAAAATTATCCAACAAAATTTAAAAATAACACAAAAACATAAAGTAGTAAATAAAGTTAGTAGTTTATTAAGACTTATTCTATTTTTGATGATGATAAAATAAAAATCACTAGTTTACTTAGTTGAAGAAAAATGGCTTTCTTTCAAAAAGTTAAGCCTCAAAAGTATGCAAATAAAGTTAGTATTCGTTATTACTGTATATCAACAACAATTATTAAAAAAAACCTAACCATCTAAAGTGCCAGTAAAATCCATGAATTGGTCAATCCTTTGAAAAAAAAAATCGATTAATCAGTGCTTGATCCATTCAATTTAAAAATTTGGATCATTAAACAATTAATCTAATTATTCTAAAACTAACAAAAGATGGTGGTAGAAAATTATTTTGAATTGACTTCTATTAATTAAAATTTTTTAGTTCAACAGAATTTTTTTTTTTTTTGGTAATTTGTAACTTATCTTTAGCATGAATTGTTATTATTTAATCATTATGATATATTAGTATAAAGTATCAAACTTGGCAATACTAGTTGCTAACAAGTCTGTCAATTCCCACCAAAAAAAAGAAAAGTGTCTGTAAAAATAAAAAGGTTCCTAAACAAGTGGTATGACGGATCAATAATATATTATGAATCTACTATTAATTTCCCGTGTATCTAAGAATATTTCTGTATTTTTACCTGCAAAGTTAATTTTCTTTGTGGTTTCTGTGGTTGGTTGTACTCAATGTGAAGGTCTTGACTTGTTGCATAAACTTAAACAATCTGTGAGGTTAAGATTAAAGTGGGTGTCTCTTTTTACAGCAGAGAATCCTAGCTAGAAGCATATTGATAGTTGTGTGTGTATACCGTTCTAGAATATGTGTGCTGTGTGCAATGCAATGCATACAGAGAGTTGTGTTGTGAAATCTTCTGGTGGATTTACTTCACCTATGTATCCACTTTTCAGATTTGTTTTTTTAACTACGAAAATTGGAGCACACTAGGGGAGTAAAGGAAAACAAAACAAGGTTGTCATTTTCATAATTTCATTAAATTCTCTGATTCCACAGTGTCCACAATAGCAATCAAAAAGAGCACTCATTCCCTCTAGAGAAAACCTTGCTTTGTGTGGCCCTTGAGAGTGGCTTTGGTTCAACATTTTCTACCAAGTACTACACCCCTTTCCTTCCAAATGATTTTTTATTTAAAGGGTTAAGTGGGGACTAAGTATCATTATTACTTCAATCATTCTAGGTTTGAAAATGATAGGCAAGGAGGGTCTCTCAAGAGATGGTGCACCCTTTTGTTTAGCTTTGGCTTATGCTTTCACTTGTTGTTTGTTTCTTATAACCCCTTTTGTCTTACCTTATAGGCACATTAGCCCCCACTACCACTTCACCATTTCATAGCACACCCAACATAACATTGACAACACCTGTTAACTCTGGTCTCTACATAGGCCAGTCTCACTCACTGTGTGAAACTCCACAAAGCAGGCTTAAGCCAACACAATCTAGTAGCATCAATATAAATGTCCAACCTATTCCTATTGGAGAGGAATCTTTTTTGTATAGCAGTAACCAATTTGCATAATAATAATTGAATCCACCAATAGTCAATTTTTGTTGTGAAATAATATTAATAAAAAAAAATGTTATTGATTATGTAAGTTTATCCATTGGTTAGACATTAGGCAAAAGGCTTTATCCTCCTGGCCAATAACATTGTGACACCTTTGTGTTTTAGTGTGATGTAAGGACAAGAAATTCTGGTCAAGGAAGCACTGGATTCAGAACAATTTGGCAAGCTGATTGCAGAAACATCAAAGATGTTAATGATGAAGGGAGGACATATAAAAACAAAAGCTGAAGCACAAAAGAGAGCTATAGCCCAAAACAGACAACAAAAGGAGGGATAAAAGGGCCAGCCTCAAGAGGGTGCATATCGCAGCATATCACATACTAATAATTCTGTGCTATGATAGCATTAAGTAAGGTGTATCATCTCATGTTTGGAAGGATTATGCAATATGCTTCACACAATCACACATATTTCTCCTTCTCATTATTTGAATATTTTTTTGGTGAATCCAAAGTATCTCCAAATACTGAGATTCATTTAAGGAGTCATCTCTCTTAATAGAAGTTATTTTATACACACAAACCTAAGGATGTAATAACTTATCGCATGCAGCTTGCTTCAGTTTTCTTAATAATCAGTTCTTTGCTTCCATCTAGCTAATGGCTAAAGTTGTTGTTGTTGTTGTTGTTATTAAATTCTGTGTAAAGAAATTCAGATTTGACCTCTTCTTTATCCATATTTAAAAGCTGGTTTTCCCCTTCTTTGCAGCACTGATCCACTTCAACAGTGTACTAGTACTTTCTAATTGGTTTCTTTACAAGTTTGGTATTAACATGAATTAAATAACATAGCTGGTTTCGTGTTAGGCAGTTTCTGAGTCCTTTTAATATCACTATGGAGGCCTAAGGTTTTCGATTGGTTTTTCAATTCCACAAGACTTTAAAAATATCTTCCATTCCTTCTGTCTTCTACTGGCTGATTAAATTATTAAATTTGATCATCACTTGGAAGCTGAATTGATTTGAGCGCAATGCACCACCATATGATTGTGTTAGGAACCAAACTAATTAAGTGGCAGACGTTAAACTGCACTTAGCCATGTATTAATTATATCAAATTAAGTTTTGTCAACAAAAGTCTAAAATAGCTGCTTAATTAACACATGTCAAGAGTATATGAAATTGTGGTTGGATAATCTACGACAGCTGACACGACCACACACACAGTAGCAGCAATAACATAATAACAACTTCTTATTGATACGATGAGGTACATTTTATGTAATCTCCAATGGAAAAATTGGAGGATACTATAGTCAATTGCAATAAAATGAACCACTAGTTTTCTTTATGATCGCTGTATATTTTGTCAGTGGCCAAAGAAATAAAAGAAGTACGTAATCCAGTATATTATTGTACGTGCAAGTAAATTGCTGCACCAAGCAAATATCTTAATTATGAATGCTTTTTTGCTAGTGAAAGGAGATAATTATGAAGACTCACAGTCAGGTACATAATATCCGCAATGGAGGACGTTTATGAGATTCTTGCTAAAAAATGTTATGATACGTGTCGAAAGCAGGGTGAATTTTGAAGTACTAGTATTATACAAATGTCCGATTTCAATGATTCTGTGTCTTGATCTTCTTCCTTTTGAACGTGTAAAATGGTTTTAATCTGTACGTTTGCTTTGTACCTGATCATATTGTGATACTTGGGGTATATATTTTTGGTTGATGTAAACAAAAGAGATGGATTGATTTGATTTGATTTGATAATTTAATAAATTTAAATGGCTAGCTAGCTATGTATTTGTTCAAATCTTACCCTTCTTGTCATGCACAATGAGAAATGAAAAGAAAAGAAAAGAAAAAGAAAATGTGGGGTCGTGATAGTGGGGTGCACACGCATGATTTCATGTGACACCACCTGCAGGCCCTGCTTGCTCCAATTTCCTAGTAATCTATAATCTATATATACCCCTAACTAAAAGGAGGAAAAAAAAAAAAACAAAGAAAGACCCCACTAAACCAAAAAATATATAGTAAAAACAACTAACTTATAGATAAATGACAATTTTTTAATATAAATTATAGGTTTAAAAAAAATTAAGTGAATTTTGAAAAATCTAGGGTTCAAACTTAATACCCTTTAATTTTTAAAGGTTAGCATAATTATTAAAATGATTTAATCAATAATTATTATGAAACATTTATATATAAAAATATTTCACATAAATTTTATTTATTATCATATATTTATTTATTATTTCTTGTGTTATCAACCATAATTTAACCTTTTGAATAAAAGTAAAATAAATGGAGTAATTTATAAAATAAAAAGTGAAATATATAAAAAAAAAATTACAACTAATAATCGGAGATGTTAAAATATAAAGAAAGAATAAATTAAATAATTTTTAATAGTATTAAAAATTAATTAAATAAAATTTTATAAATTTAAAATTTGTATATAATAAATATTTTTAATTTTTTTCTATATAGGCCAATCATAAGAGTCAATTTATTGATCAATTGGTTTGAAGACTTATATTAAAAAAAATTAAAAATATTTATTATATACAAATTTTAAATTTATAAAATTTTATTTAATTAATTTTTAATACTATTAAAAATTATTTAATTTATTCTTCCTTTATATTTTAATATCTCTGGTTATTAGTTGTAATTTTTTTTTATATATTTTACTTTTTATTTTATAAATCACTTCATTTATTTTACTTTTATTTAAACTACTAAATTATGATTGAGAATACAAGAAATAATAAATAAATAAATATACGATAATAAATAAAATTTATGTAAAATATTTTTATATATAAATGTTTCATAATAACTATTGATTAGATCATTCACTCAGTGATTATACTAACCTTTAAATTCTAAAGAATGTTAGATTCAAATCTTAGATTTGTCAAAATTTATTTAATTTTTTATTTAAATCAAAGATAAATTAAAAATAAAAAAAATTATGTCATTAATAAAAAAAATTATCTAAGTTAATGTTAAAATAATGATCAATTCTTCCATTTTAACTATAGTTATAAACTTTTTGATGTTAAAGTATCGGATATAATTACTCAATATTAATTGATATGGCTCGGGTGACTCTCAAGATATTTGTGCAAATAAATCAAACAATAAAAGAAGTTATGCATTTTGGTTGGGTGGTTGATTTGACATGTTGAGCAATAGGGTGGTGCAATAGAAAGCCATGCGTGCTTGTTAGCCTGGACCCTACATGCCATCTATCGTGCGCCCTCATTTTTCTTGCCTCTCAACTCAAATCTCAATATTTTTTTTCCCATCGAAATTGTCGACCCAAAATTAATATCTATATAATATAATTGCAAATTATCTGCTTTCCTTTGTCATTTATTTTCATTCATTATTAACGATCTCTAAAATTCGTCACAAAAAGGCTTATTATTAACAACATATTATATTGGTTAAAAAATAATTTAATCTAAATCCAAACACATTAGTTTTTCATAAGACTAGTAGTACCTAACATTTTTTTTTAAAGAACCACAAAAGAATGCAATTTTAAATTAAAAAAATAGATATTTAATAACAAATAAATCTATAATATAAAGGCAATATACTTCATAGGACATGAAATGAAATGTATCGTGAGTGAAAGTAAAAATAATTTGTGTTTGGTACGAAATGGACAGTTCCAGAACACAGTTTCTCCTTTTCGACATTCCTCCTCAATAGTCCGAGACACAGTGAGAGCGTGCGTGCATGTCAAGTGACAAATATCAAGACTGCTATTAATTTTATTTTCAATATAAGATTTGTGGAATAGTTACATGATAAGTTTAAGAGTGTGTATGAATTGTTTCATTTATTCAGTTTAGTTTAAAGTCAATTTTAGAAATTAGTTTCATAATCTGTATAATATGTTAGACATTTTCTATCTTCACATTTTAGGGAAACGAAATCATGATTAAGGATTCTTATTTATAAATATTATAAAATTTAAATATATTTAATAAAAAATAAAAAATAATTAATAAAAAAAGTATGTCTTATTAAAATGTTGTGAATAAACTTTTAACGATTTTTTAAGAACATATATTATAATTTATTTTTCAATAAATTCATATGTTATCTTTCAACAAATTATTTTTTTAAAATTGTCACGTATATTACTTACAAAATAAAACATACAAATGATCATAAAAAAATGTTTTCTTCTAGCATTTTGAGATACAAAATTATTAATAATAACATCAACATCAATATTCATTTAGCTGATGTGATAGTCACATGCACAGTTAATTAAATTTTATAAGTAATTGAGATATTTGGATAACAAATGCAACTTTGTTTTCCACACTTTTAATTCAAATAAAAAATCATCTAAATCAATATCCAATAAATTGTCATGAGAAAAGGTAAAGTAAATTTTAACACAATATTCTCTCAATTTATTATTTTTTAATAATTTTAACTTCTTTTAATTAAATAAAAATCCAAAAATACTTTCAAATATATTTAATTGTTCAAATCTTTCATTTAAATAAGTAATTGTCATATCCACAATAATTAAAAAAATAATTAATTTTAAATAACTTGTCAATTGATTGAGTTTCTTCATTATGATTATTTTCATCAAATTATTTCTTTCTAATAACATGACTTTTTTTTTTTTGGAAGGATAGACCTTAGATCTATATTAAGTGCAATATCTTTAACAATATTCATACTAAAACCTTCATTTCTATATTTTTCAAAAAACAATCATACATCTTTTAATTGTTTTATGGTAGTATCAATGCACATAAATTTATATTGTAATTTTTTACTAACCATATTAATAGCAAATAAAACCGTTGGATTCTGAACTTTCTCACTCCCTCAAGAGTGTAGTAGAAAAAAGAAAAAGTTTATAAATATATACTATGTAAAGTAATTTAATATAATCTTCTTTTAATTTTTATTATTTTTTTATAGATAATAAATTTATATCTGGTTGCACAGAATATGAAAAATATAATTAATTTTTAAAATATTTTATTTTAATGTTTTAGAGATACTATAATTAGTTAACCCCTATTCCCATTTAAATTATTGATGAGTGAGAGATAATTAAGGATGAATGAGAAAATAATAGATATAGAAAAAAAATTAGATTATATATATTTTTTATAAATAAAATTAATTAAAATATATTTTTTTACTAAAATATTAAAAAATAAAAATCCAGGACCCCAAAATTAGTGAGCCTGGCGGTGCCCTTCCTGCCCACCAGGGCCGGCCCTGATGCTGGATTCAGTTCGCATATTCCATCTAAGGTTTAAGTCATCAAGTGAGTTGTTTTCACTTTTATATAGTGAATTGAATTGAATTATCTTACCTGAGGATTTTTATTTCCTTTAAGAAAGTGTTGCCTCTAATAAGTTAACGAAGTAATTCTTTGATCTAAGATAATTGTAGATTCTGGTTTAAACGAAGAAATCATTATTCTTTTAGTGACTTCTGTAAATCTGGCCTATCGTAGATAATGGTCCAAAACAATTTATATAGTATTGACCTATAATTCATTGACATTATCCAAGTTATTTAACCACTTATAAAAATAAATGTAATTAAGCATTCTTGTACACGAACTTACAATCATGCTTTATTACATCACTAGGGAGACCAAATTAAGCCCCTTACTAAAGTATCGATACGAATCCTCTTTAAGAAATTCCTCGGTTAATGGTCAATATATATGCAGCATTAACAGAATTATACTGCGTTTTGCTTTTCTAAAGGTATATATGTTTTTATTGGCCAAGTTGAAGAGTAGATCAAATGTATATTAAGAATCAAATTCCAAATAGAAATAGAATGCATGCGGGGAGTCATTCTCATAAATTTTGGTTTGATCTCGTTTATTTTATTTATGGCATAAACCATTGTTTTAATATAATACTGAGGAATCCTTCTCTTCTGAAACAAAGATGTGCAATAATAACTAACCCACTTTGAAATCAAGATTATATATATATATGCTGCTACTTTTATGGCTTAGCACTAATAGATAAGTTGAATTAGCCTTTATCCTTTTTTGGTTTCTTAAAACCAGTTTGAATTTTGTATTCAAATAGGCTTAGACATAGGCTTTGGTTGTCATTGTGGGGCTAAACCAGTTTAAGGTAATCACGTGCCTCTTAATTAGGCCTCATGTTTGTTCATTAGTCTCATTTTTAATTCTTATATATATCTATCTACCATATCTGAAAATAAGGGATGATTTGTAAGGATTGACCTCAAACTAATTACTCACTTCCTGCGGCCAAGTGGAGTTGAACATTCCAGAGTCCAACTTCAGTTAAACCACAAACTCATAAAAAAAATATAAAATTTGAATTGTGGCTGAAATTAGATAAGGAAAGGGATGAAAATGCATTAGCAAATTCAAGCATGCATACAAATATTAATATAAAATAGCAGTGATTATTACGAGGACTAATACTTCCAATTCCTATTGTGGATTAAGATAGGAAATGCAATGTAAACACAGTTGACATGTATATGAACAAGACTTACAAAATAGTTGCCAGTCCCACTTAGCCATCATCAACTTGACCTAAAAAAACACAAACAAGAATCATGGGAGAAAGTTTAGCATATAATCTATTTCAAATGGAGAAAGTTTGGGAATTTTGGTTTAGCATTTTGACCAAAGTCACCAAACCAATGTTTAGTACAAGCACAAAGTAGTGAGTGTACAAAGTACAAACAGTGAAACAGGTCAATGAATTAGACATACTGATAAGTCTCCCAGTATATATATAAACATGCTTTTATGGTCATTCCCACAGGTTAGAAAAAACAAAGAAAGAAAATTTCAATGGAGAAAGAGAGAGAAAGGAACAATCAAAAGACAAGAAAAGAAAGAGGGGTCTAAATCTGTCTAATGATATTGTTGACCAATCAGTCACTTAAATCAGATTCACACGGGGGTTGTAGGGAGAAAGCGTTTATCTAAACTAGATTTTTGGTTCCTGTTCTGAATTAATTTAAGATTTGATTTAGTGGAAGATGCAATAGGAAGGCCATTTTTATTCATTAATTTCCACCATACACATGCATTATCATTTTTTCCACTCAGTTGGGTGGTTAAGTCCAAACTCATCTCTCTTTTTCCCCTGAATGAGTAAAATTGTTTTGGTTTTATGGAAAATGATGTAACCAAACTCAAGAAACTATATGGGTAACATTAATTCTTTTACTATGTTAAATACCATGAAATTTATTTCATGCCATGGATAGCAACAGCTTGGAAGATAAAGAAGCAGATACAATAGCTGTATGATCTTTTATTTCATTTAGTAATTGAAAAACTTTAAGGTGTGATTAATCATTTTCTTATTAAACAAACAATAGCTTATTGTAAAGAAGTGGCAGTGTGTGGAACTATTGCCTCTTTCTGATTGGTTATTTAACAACTTGTCAACAGCACTAAGAAAAAAAAAAGATTGCTACCCTTTTCCCTCTGCCTTAGGGTTATAAAGTCTTTTCACGTTGGAATAATGTATATCCCTAAGGTTCATGATCAAGCAGGGTAATCCTTGGTGGTAACACTTTTTTAACAGTTACTTTCAAATCTTTAACAACCATGCATTCACAGAATCACAGTCATAAGAATATTTTGTTTCAGTAGAGGCAGCTTGTACGGAACAACCATGATAGTATGCCAGAACACGTGCTAGCTAGTTGCATAAGCTTACACCCTCACACGCTCCTTAAATCAAAGTTATTGGATAATATCCTGGTCCCTACTATAACTTTTTTTCTAAATGGTTAAGATTATGCACAAATCTTACCTAGTACTATATCTTTATATCATTTTAACAGCTCTGTACAATGAATATATATCTCAGCATTTCTGCCACATAATTGGTGTGAGGAGGTAATAGCTGATCATCCTCCTTTTTGCTTGAGATTAATTACTACATATTGAAGCTGTCATTACCTAGACAAAATAGAAAGCCAGTACCTAACCATACTAAAATAACAGAAGTGGTTGATGATCAAATATTTGGCTTCTAGTTAAATAATATATATTAATGTATTTGGTGGTCCCAGACCCAGAACGAGTGGCTCTTGAGTCATCATATTCATCATCCGTTCTTTCTTCTTCTTGTTCTTTGAAATGAATTAGCATGCCTTTCCTAATCTCCTTTTTCCCCCCAAAATTTCTTATGTCATTTAAGTGAACATTATCCAACATAGAATCAGCTTAATTAGAAGTAACACAATGCACACTTAATATAATAAATTGACTTTCGGAACTTCTATTTTTTTTCTATTGTGCCTGCTTTTGTTTGCCTAAACAACAGTCTGCGAATTGAATTATTATACTCCCCATGATATGAAGTTCCATCTGATGTAAGCATATATTGTCTAAAATGATTATCCATTTACACAAGTTGCTTCCCCCACGTTGCGTCACCCATGTCTATGTGCCGCATGTCTTTCTCATATAGCTTGTTCAATGAACCTAATGCCCCCACATAGCACATGAACAGAGCATGCATGTCACATACTCACACCACACAACACCACCACACGCTTGTTTGGATTAACTTTATAAAACATTTTGCAAAATGCTCAGAAGAGAGTTTTTTCACTAATTGTCTAATTTTATTGGAATAAGTTACAAATAAAGTCTACTTACATTAATAGCTTTTTCCACTGCTTGTCTAATTTTATTGGTTTATAAACGTCAATAAGTTTTCTGAAAAGCTCTTCTGCATGCTTGCTTAATCCAACATTGTACACAGACAAAAGACAAACTGCAAACCACCAATTTAATCAGTGATATTGACTTCAAATACTCAATATGCAGTTAGGTTAAATACTCTTGAGACTGAGATTTTTTTGTATACAATAGCCTTCCCTGATTCGAATAAGATTGTTTCGTGTGAGGATAGTTATGGTATTGTAAAAAAAAAAGAGGACAAACTGAATACTTGATTAACACATTGTGCACGATATTACATGAATCTATGCTTAAAAAGAAAAACCTCAATATTGTTACTTTGACACATTCAGTGGGGCCATTTCAGCAATTTCTCTCCCTATATATACTCGATGGGTTCAGTCTTGTTTCCTTCATCTCCAATAGCAACTGAGTTAGTTCTACATCAGAGTTATCTCTCCAATCTTTTGTTGATACATATTATATTGATTGCTACATAGGTGATAAACCATGCAGGCCAGAGAGATGACAGGACTGAATTATTTACTCCCTTCAGAGCCTTACCCTGTAGGTCACTACAGCATGGTTGAGAACAGCATCCCGACATTTCAACTAAACAAACTCTCAAACCAATTCTATGGCTTCCATAACTTCAGCCCCCCTCAGTCCTCCTCATGCATAAGCAGCAACTCAACCTCTGATGAAGCAGATGAGCAGCAGCTGAGTCTGATCAGCGAGAGGAAGCACAGGAGGATGATATCGAACCGTGAGTCGGCGCGCCGGTCACGCATGAGGAAGCAGAAACACCTTGATGAACTGTGGTCGCAGGTGGTCTGGCTCAGGAATGAAAACCACCAGCTAATGGACAAGCTCAACCATGTGTCTGAGTCACATGACAAAGTTGTTCAAGAGAATGTTCAGCTGAGAGAAGAAGCCTCAGAACTTCGCCAAATGATTTGTGACATGCAGCTTCATAGTCCTTACCACCCTCCACCATTGAGCCCCATTGATGATGATGTCTCTCCCTATGTCAAAGACAATTAAGGCCAAAGTTTTTATTATTATCATATATAATATATCTCTTCAATTTTTCTTCTTTTTAAGTTTGTTCTCTGTGTGTTTGCTAATTGTTGTGTTGTGGAAGTACAAAATAGTAGTAGTCTTTGCCTCCCTTTTGAGATGTATGAGGTGAAACCATAACATAAACGGCAATGACATGTTTTTGAGTTTCTGATTTAGTGTCTGCTCATCAATTTTCGCCACTATATATATATATATCTTCTAAGTTCTAATGATATGTTCCAAGCAATAAGGCATTAATATTTAAAGTTGCTACAGAGCCATAAATGAACCTGCTGGGCTAATTGTTAGAACCAACTAGTGGGGCACTCAGCATATATAATCAAAAACACCATCATATAATACTTGCCCAGAAAACAATTTAGAAAGGTTTCATTCATGATCTCATCATCCAGTTCCAACAATCACCACACGAAAGAAATCTGAACAGATTAAACAATAAACAAACTATGAAGCCAAAAGAGTTCTATGACTGTAAGAAGAAAAAAGTTAATGACATTTAATTAATACTATTATTATTTTTTTCTTTCAAATAGATGATAAATTGGATGTGGTGTCACTAGTTAAAATGTATTGTTAGGGTTGTGGAAGTAATCATGTCAGGTGGAAGTGAGTGATTGTGGGGAATTAGAGATGGTGCAGAGAAAAAAAGGTGTTTGTTTGTAGTGGTTATGGAAAGGTCGTTGCCAAAGAAAAGGAAAACATATGGACAAGGTATCCACTAGAATCCTCTGTACTACTTACTATATGGATAATGGGTTTTCCCATACTATCTAGAGCTTCACTAATGTTCCTGAAAATAACTACAGTTTTGCTAATTTACTTTCCATTTAGTTTCGTACACGTTGTTGCCACAAGCCCACAGATCACAGTATTTTTTTTTTTTCAAGACAAGTTTATTCAAATTGAATAAAATTATTATATTTGCAGCACGTACGTATAATAATCGGATAAAATTATTAGAAGCAATAAAATATGCTGATGCATTGAGAACTGATCTAGATTTTATTGTTCAGTATTCCAAGGCTACGTACGGAATAATATAACTTTATTTAACGCACAGTTAAGTCAATAGCTACTACCAGTGGCAAAATAATATACTTGAAACTATTTACAATACAGTTTCATACATACATAAAAACTCGCTATATTTAGTAAAAGGAAAAAAAGAATCATAGGGCAGAGGAACATTTCCCCTGGTCTCGGAAAAAATATATGTTAATTCCCCGCCTCGATTTGGTTAAAATACAACCTCATGCATGCCTCTGGAATGATACAAAGAACAACGATTAATTTAAGAAGCCATAAATGAAGCATCAGTCCGAAAGGTGCAAGGTTGAAGCAGATGATGTATGAGGAGTGCTTCTTTGCCAGACCATGCTACAAATTCATTTACTTAATGAAATTATACAAAATATATGAATGAATTTGTATGTTTAGTCAATGGGTTTAATCTATACACAATATACTAATATAATGATAAATAATAATGGTAATTAGTATTAATATTTATGAAATTGATATTTTAATTTTAAGAAAGAAAGTTGGCGAGTCAAACAAATGCAATATACTGTATGAATTTGGGTCCATGATGCTGATTTCATTGTGAGGTGGTTTGATTTGAAGGCAGGTGTGAAAAGGAGAGATTTGTATTGGGCCTGACTCTGACCCAATCACCTCACCCATGTTTCAACGGTGTCGTTTCCTCACCCCACCTACCCCCTCTCCTCTCGCAGTAGCTGGACAACTTTGACCCACACCTTTCACTGTTTCCCACAACAACAATAATATAATAATTTAATGACAATCAAAATAAGTTGTTATCGTTTAATCACAAGTTGTATGTTTGTTATTTTTATAAAAAAATTTGGTGAAATGTTGTTTTTATAAAATTATATGTTGTTTATAATTTGAATGTATCACTGTTAATTTTTAATGATAATATTATATTACTAAGATAAAATATTCGTTGGTCTAAAAAATTCGCTGGTCAGTCTCGTTAGCCATCGTCGTCGCTTTTCAAGTTTCAACTGCGAACAATAAATAATCTTTCTTTATTCTATTATTATAATTATAATCATTGTTACTTAATAGTATATATATATAGGTTGTGTCCTCGCATCTTTTGATCTGTGCCCTGTGATTCCCAGATCTTAATTCGCTTCAAATTTCAGGTTTGCCCTTTAAGCCCCCCTTTTTTTTTTATTTCTTCTTACTTTTAATTTTTGGGATTCACTTTTGAGTTAGTGTCGGTGGTTTATGTGAACTTAAGATGCTTGCCCAGAAAATCTAATTGCAATTATTATCATAATTAATTATGCTGGATTTATTCTGTTTGTTATGGTTTATGGGAAATCAAGGAGGCTCTGATTGCTCTTTTTTCTGGGTTTTATCTTATGAGTGTTGCTAATCTGGGTTTATGTTCTACTTTATTGCTGATTCATACCCTTAATTGTTGGACCATGATATTCTTGGTGTCACTGATTTGCATGCAGCGGATACCCTGTTTTGATTCTTATTTGTTATGATTTGTTGGCTTACACTGTCTGTGCCTTAAGTTTGCTGAACTTGGCCGTCTTTCTGTACTTTTAGGTGAACACATAATTGCTTTGGATTGCAATTCGAATATGTAAAATTGTTTGTATATTGGCATCTTGTGAGATTTTGAGTTTTAGGCAGTAGCTATATGTGCAAATCTAGAAAAACATGCGTTTTGTTTGGTAGTTGGGTTTAGTAGTTCACATTAATCAGCCGTTCAAAAAAAAAATTAGTTCACACTAAGGTACTCTGGTGCTTCTATGGCATGACCATAGGGTCATTTTGTAATCTCACTTTTTAAAAGAAAGTTTAGTAATTTTAATACTTTTTTTTTTATTGTTGAATGTCTTAGAAGACACCCTTTCTTCCTTTGTTATTGGAATATGTTCAAGTTTGTTGTACTCGGTAGAAGTTTTGTAGTCACCCATCAATTTCTAATTATCTTCGGTTATCGTAGTTTACAACTTTTTTCAATCAGAAGGCCATGCCAGTTTTTGTGTACCCCTTTCTTATTATTGTTTTCGTTATCAATCATTGAACAGGAGATCAATTATGGCTCAACCCACAACAAGAATAGGCCTTGCTGGATTGGCTGTTATGGGCCAAAATCTGGCACTCAATATTGCTGATAAAGGCTTTCCCATTTCTGTTTATAACCGAACTACTTCCAAGGTTGATGAGACTGTAGAACGAGCAAAACAGGAAGGAGATCTTCCAGTTTATGGCTACCATGACCCTGAATCTTTTGTTCATTCCATTGAAAAGCCTAGGGTGATAATAATGCTTGTTAAGGCTGGGGCACCTGTTGACCAGACCATTAAGACCCTATCTGCATACCTGGAAAAAGGTGACTGTATAATTGATGGTGGTAACGAATGGTATGAGAACACTGAAAGAAGAGAGAAAGAGGTGGCTGAATTGGGTCTGCTCTACCTTGGGATGGGAGTTTCTGGTGGTGAGGAAGGTGCTCGTAATGGTCCCTCTTTGATGCCTGGTGGTTCATTTGAGGCTTTCAAATACATAGAAGATATTCTTCTCAAGGTGGCAGCTCAAGTCCCTGACAGTGGTCCTTGTGTGACTTATATTGGTAATGGTGGTTCTGGTAATTTTGTGAAGATGATTCACAATGGCATTGAATATGGTGACATGCAGCTGATTGCAGAGGCCTATGATGTGCTGAAGTCAGTTGGAAAGTTGTCAAATGAGGAACTACAAAACGTCTTCACGGAATGGAACAAGGGAGAACTTCTGAGCTTCCTAATTGAAATCACTGCAGATATATTTGGAATTAAGGATGATAAGGGAGATGGACATCTTGTTGACAAGGTTCTAGACAAGACTGGCATGAAGGGTACTGGTAAGTGGACTGTTCAGCAAGCTGCTGAATTGTCAATTGCTGCTCCCACTATTGAAGCATCATTGGATGCAAGGTTCCTGAGTGGGTTGAAGGAGGAAAGAGTCGAAGCTGCAAAGGTCTTTAAATCAGGTGGCATTGGTGATATCGTGACTGATCAACCTGTAGACAAGCAGCAGTTGATTGATGATGTTAGGAAGGCACTTTATGCAGCCAAAATCTGTAGTTATGCACAGGGAATGAATTTGATCCGTGCAAAGAGTATTGAAAAGGGTTGGGATTTGAAGTTGGGTGAACTGGCCCGGATCTGGAAAGGTGGTTGCATCATTAGAGCTATATTCTTAGACAGAATCAAGCAAGCCTATGATAGAAACCCTAACCTGGCAAACCTTCTTGTGGATCCAGAGTTTGCAAAGGAAATAATTGACCGTCAATCTGCCTGGAGGAGAGTTGTTTGCCTTGCTATCAATTCTGGTATCAGCACTCCAGGTATGTCTGCTAGTCTTGCTTATTTTGACACATACAGAAGGGAAAGGTTGCCAGCTAATTTGGTGCAAGCTCAACGAGACTACTTTGGTGCTCATACATATGAAAGGGTTGACGTAGAGGGGTCTTACCATACTGAGTGGTTCAAGCTTGCCAAACAGTCAAGAATTTAGATTACTGTATTTGAGCCAATCAGGATTCCTAATAAATGTAATGTTTTCTGCTCAGACTGTATGCGGAGTTGAATTTACATAGCCACAATGTGGTGAAGTTTTATTATATTATTTCCAACTGAATTGCTTTTGTTTTCCAACAACTATGTTGTGTCTTTTCTTTGCTGATCGTGCTTTGTGCTTGATACAAAATTGGTCCCAGTTCATGGTGCCTTTTTAATTTTCACATTTTGATAAGATTTCCTTTAGCATCTTTGATACATGTTATGTTCCAGCAGGGGTTGAAATTTGTAATTTTATTGTTAACTTGTTCAGTTTAATGTTGATGATCTACTGTCAAGAGCGCACAAGTTTGATATTGTTAGAGAATATTAAGAATATCAGTAAATTATCTTATAATATCTTTCTTGATTATTTAGGTTTTGATTTTATTATTAGTGGGCATGGGTTTGTACCACTGGTAGCAGTGCTCTACCCAATTAATAGTATAAATACCGGTGTTAGGTTATCTCAGTTAACAATATCTTTTGTTTATTAATTTGAGTTCTCTTTCTCGTGTTTTTTTTCTTCCTTGATATTAAATTTATCATTCGTAACATACATTATCATTTATCACGTCACATCATTGAGATTCTTAGTCAGAAGTCAAGAACTTTAATGTTAGGGTAACATGTGATCGAATGATAGTGATAAACGATGGATCTAAATTAAATCCTTATATTATACTCTGTCTGTGTTGTAGGCAAACTCTATATAGCTGGTCTGAGCCCCATATTAATGGGGATAGTTTTTTGAAGACAACATAAAATTTGTCATTTTTTTGTTTATGAATCAACCATTCAACTTTTCGTTTCTTATAGAGGCCAATGGCATCGTTTAATCAATGTAACTGGTCCTACTTGAAGTGTGTTTGGGACAACTTATAAGCTAAAATTTTAGCTGTTGTTTTAGAAAATAAGTTGTTTTCAAAATAAAATAAATTGGATGTTTGGAATTACAGAGTAACAACAACCTACATAAATAAGTTATTTTAGTAGGACTATAAATCTTTAGTCATAGTTGCACACTTTTGGAATTGCATACTTGTGGAGGCTGACAAATTTTAATTTTGTTGTAGCTTGCCCCACAGATAAAAGACAAATCAAAATCTGCCTTGCACAGGTGTGGATGATGTGTTTATAGATGGACTATATTTCTCCCACTTCCTCCACTTATTTCTTATGTTTGAATTAGTTAGACAGGAGTAACATGCAAATTCATACTCTTTTATGCTGCTTAGAAAAATGCATACTTTTCTTTCTTTCCTTTCCTATCTCTTTTCTCATTTTTTTGGGGTTGAGCTTGGATTTTACAGTTTCCTTGTAAATCTTTTATGTCAGACCCTACTTACCAGGACATGTGTTGTTTAGGAGCATTGTTCAAAAAACCAAACCGAACTTTCCGGTTCAACCAGAAAAACAATGAATTGGTCAAGTGTTTGGTCTGTTTAACCCCCAAATCAGCTTATTCTAAAACCTGTGGGGAACTGGTCAAGAAGCAGTGATGAAGAACCGGTCCAAACTGGTTGTCTCATTTTTTATTGTGTATATTTTTTTTTTTTTAATTTCTTTATTTAACTAAAAATATTTAGTCAAATAAAGGCCCAATGTTATTGTTAAGTTACAAAGGTTCATATACGAGGCTCACTTATAAATTGTTATCATTAGCTTCTGATTATTGATTTTGCATCTTGCATGTTATATAATATGATCAATTGGTTTTAATTTAAATTTTTACCTAACTTGATTAATTTTATTTTATTACTTAATGATTATATAACATTGAAAAAATATTAATTAGAAATCATCACTAATTTGACCATGGTTGAGTCAAAATGAACCATGAGCCAGTACCTTCCCTATATTGATGACTAGTATTTTAAAATACTATTCAGGAGCGAGTGAGCTTTTCTTTTAATTAGTTTACATTTAGCCCTTTCTTTACATTTACTTCCTCCTTGTATTTGAGCTAGTGGTTACTTAGAAGTAACTTCTGTGAACCCATTTTTTTCTTTCTTCTGTTGATGTTGAGCTTCTTGGCTTTTCTTACATTTTCTTTCAAGTCTTCAGTGTCAATAATGAACTCAATGATTGAGAAACCTATAATGATATTTTTTCAATAATGAGCTCAATGATTGAAAAGCCTTTTAATGTTTCTTGGCTGAATCAGGGATTGGCACAATTCATGTGCAACTTTTTCACTAAATAATTTCTTGTCGCAATTCTTGTTATTGAGAATTAAAGGTGGTATTGCATTTCTTGTGTTATAATCACTATAAATGGAAGTTACGAAAGTTTTAATCATATGTGTATTTGATTGGATCTCTGGTGGTACCCATCATTATCTTTGCCTGCGTTACTTGCTGCTAATTGATATGCATGCAACAAGAATCTGTTCAAATCAAATCACATCACAAAGCGTTATTAACTTATTGCAAGTGGTGACAAACCAATTTAGTATTTTAAAATATCTTATAGACTCTGTAAAGCAACAAAGTTCAGGATGATTGATATGTAATAGTAATACCTCTCATGGAAACAGCAATGTGCATTATGTTCAAAATTCCCATTAAAGTTATTAACGTTATAAATGGGACACATACAAAACTATTTATAAATAAAATGTTCCAAGTTCTGTTAGTACTTGAAGCACCATTACCATGATCCAGTGAACAATGATAACTTTCACCAATTTGCTTTCTTTGCTAAAACGTGGATAAAAGAGAGAAAAAACTCATTTTCTATCTTCTATACAAAAAAAAAAAAAAGAGAAGTCTCTCTCTCTCTAGATATATTGGTTTAATTTATATGAGAGTGACCTTTATTTTTTTTTTTATGATTCCTTTCAAGTCATGTGTGGCCTCATGTATTGATGTCACTGATACAGCCTAAAACTTGCGATTGCCTTGCTGTTGCATTCGTGTCCAATCTTTGGAAAGTTGGTTCACATAACCAGCCAATGCCCTGTCACTGCAACAATGCTTTAATTGCTTCTAGTTGTCATTTATGTAACTATGTGAAATCTTACCCTCTTTCCAGCGCAGCATACCCCATTCCTTCTGCTGCATACCATAGACACATGCATGCACGAATCATTCATTATTGGAAGTTTTTTTTTTATATATATATAGAAAATACTTTCTCCCTTTGTGCTGCTAATATTATCCTCCTCATCAATCTTTTGGCCACATCTCTAACTGCCCCTTGGCCACTTTTCTTGTGTCATGTTTCTTGTTTCTTCTGTCAACCAGCTCGATACAACTTTTGCATACGTAATCACTCAACAACAAGAGAATTTTCAACATTCATTCTTGCACCAGTTTCACTTTCTTTCTCTTGTTTTACATCCTCTAGTTAGTTTTGGAGTTTTCACATTTCATGTTTCTTAATTAGCATGTCCTTTCACCCTTAATTAAGTTTTGTTTGTATCAATGATGATGATGTCTTGATGAATGACCGGACATTTCTCTTCACTTATGGCATGATTTTCTATTTTAAAACGAGTTAAAAACAAAATATATCTAAAGTTGAAGTTACATGATGAAAGATTTGATCCTCTTCTCTACAATTCCTCCTCCCTCCTAGAACATACAAGTTAAAACCATCAATTCTTTTATTTTTTCTGGGAAACTGGTGTAATTTGGCTTGCATACCACTGATAATTAATGCTTCAATTCAAGCATAGTTATATATGGTGTGCTTCTCACGGCTTATTCATTTATACTCACATCAAAAGAATAACAGCATTCAACATAGCGTTTAGTTTTAAAATTAAATGCATAAAACTTGTGATTCCATTACTTGAAAGAATGTTTAGGGATATTTCCTTAAGGTAGAGGAAGTGTGAGTACAAATAAATCAACAAATTCATCAAATTATGAATGAGGATGCATGGTTACAAAAATCCCAGCATCATATACAATGGACATTTGGAATATCATTTTTTACTTCTGCTGCTGTCAACACGTTTCTTCTCCTGTTTGTTTGCATTCTTCTTAGAAGAACACTTGCTTCCATGATCTTGTTTATCTTTCTTAGAGGCCGCGGTGCCGCCATGACTATGACTACCTTGGCTGTGAGCATAGGCATGGTGATAATGAACCGGACCAGAAGAAGCATCAGAAGTCATTGAATCATCACTTTCTTCTTCATGATCTACTTTGACCACCCCTTGCTTCTTATTTCTCCTGTTCTGATCAACATAGATGTCATGATGATATCCATCATCATTTTCAATATTGCTGCATCCAGCATCATCTTCCTGCATGGGAGAGGCAATATACATAGTCCAACCAGATTCACTACTGCTACATCCTTCTGCACTACCCCAGATTTGTTTAAAGGAATCCATTTCTGAGGAACACAAAGAATGAATGAGAGAGACTATAGCTGATGAAGGAAAATCAACATTGAACTTACATTAATAGAGATAGATAGATAGCTTGATATCTGTTTCAGCTGCCAAAAGTTTTGGTAAAGGGCCTAAAAGGTTGTGAAGTGAAAATAATTAATGGTAGATGCACCTTGTGTGCTATTGCTAAGGCCTAAGGGCTTAAATTCAAGGAGGAACCAGGAAGGTTCCTATATAACAAATTATAAAAAAAAAACTCTTAGAATAATAAGAAAGCATGAATTAAACAAAGGGAATGTTGGGACTGTCATCTTTGGTCATAAGAAGTATCTATAAATAATAGTATTTTTTAACCTCTGCTGTTGCCATCTTAAATAGAACTAGTCTTGACTTTTATTGCATAATACAGATGTCCCAATGTGCACAACTGGAGGGAATGTAAAATCCTTGTCCTTGAATATGCTTTAAGTCCCTTTTTTTCACTTTGTATGTATCCATCCATCATTGCATCAAATTCTTTTGTCTTGTCTATAGAAAACAACCCAATCTATTTTTCTCAAATGTCTTATCTTATGTATAATAAAAATTGGTATGAGAAGCTGGCCTGTCTTTATTAATCTAACATTGATTGATTAGTTTTCAAACTCCTTAGTTTAACTTTAATTTAATATATATATTATGATGGCAGGTCGTTGCTGGTAAAGGGTTGTTGGCTTAAACTTTGTTTAGGTGTGATGTGATCGTGCTAACCACAAAGTTAGACCACGTACAAGACCTACTATATAAGTTTGTTTGGCTTTGGCCTAAACTATCTAACATCTATGGGTGAGTCTTCTTGATATAATTATCATGTGACAAATGAGTAAATTACAAGATACAACGACGGTATGTGTGTGTTGTTTAAGAGTAAGAAAATGTTGATCAAAGTGTAGGTTAAATATATGACTTGGGTAAGACAGGGGACAGACCTACTTTATAGGTTTTGTGGGATCCCACAATTTTTATTTTCTTCATAATATTATATGTATTATTTGTACTAATTGTCTCCAAAAAATAAATTAATTAAAATTAGAAATGCATATATGTGTGTACATGTCATGTGAGTACTACCTCCATGGTTTAAAATTTTGGATGCATATTTGGACCTGCGCCAAGGAATTATGAATTTTCTATCGACATGTGAGATTTACTTTATGTTTGTATGTAAGAGAATTATTATGGATACATGTAAACAGTGAAATAACTATTAGTTACTTTTATATTTTTTTTAGTTAAATTTACAGGAATACTATCTGATGCAAAAACAAACACATACTCAATCTTGGATAAGTTGTCCATAAATAAATTTGATATGACTTCTGTTAGCACTCATGAGCAATTATATTAACTAGTTATCAACTTGCGCTAATAAATTATTTAAATTGATTATTATTATTATTATTAAGAAATATGTTAAAATATACAATTGATTTAATTTTAAAAGTTGTTTTTTTTAACTATGAAATGAAAATTACTAAAATAATTTTTTTAGTTTTTACGTTATATTGAAACAATATTTAATTACTATATATCATAATTAATTCAAATTTATGAATACCTTATATAGAATTTATATCTTTCGATAACTTGAATAACTAATTTAAAAGAAAATTTATAAAAATTAAAAACACAAAAATTTACCATTAATATCATTTTATCAAGTAATTTTTTACTTGGTTTATTGAACATTTAGTGCATAGAAATTTTTTTTTTTTTTTTTTTTTAAAGAAGTATGAAAAAGTTTAAAAACTAATTAGTAGTGGACCTATCCGTACATGAGGGTAAGCAATTGTACCCCTTCACTACAATAAGTTACTACTAAATATATTAGGTTTATAATTATCAGATAAATATAATTATTATGTTTTTTTTATCCCATTATTTTTCTTATCATATTTGTTATAAATAATAAAATATTATTATTATATTTTATTTCGTTATCAAAGAAAGAAATTTTGTAAAATAATTTTCAAAGATATTAATTATTCCATCTAACAAATAAAATGTTCACTATTCTTGAATATGTCATTATTAATTGTATGGGAAGCTTTTATGAATTATCAAAAAGTACATTTCACTTATATGAGAAATCAAGAAAGTAAAAATCTAAGAAATCAAGAAAGTAAAAATGTATGAACAAATTTTAATGTCAATTTAATAGTTTAGTAATGTTTGGAGATTGAGTAAAAATATATGATTGAATAATAAATGACACAATCATTTAAGTTGATATGTCAAAAATCAATAAACTTAGGTAGTAACGTATGTATTTAGGGTCTTATAAATAAAACTTTACATTATAATTTAGGGTTTAAGATTTAAAATTTAGAGTTTTAGATTTCAATATTTAAGGATTTATTATTTAAGGTCTAGGGTTTATACTTTAATATTTTAAAGTTTTGTGTTGCATTGATTATGGTTTTATGATTTAGAATTTAGGATTTTATAATTTAGAATTTACGATTTCATTTCATGATATAGAATTTATAATTTTTTTAAAATTAAGGTTTTATAATTTAAAACTCAAGATTTTATTTATGATTTAAAATTTAAGATTTAGGATTAAAATATCCTAAGCTTAGTTAGTATGACAGGCTGAATATTAAGGAGCGATCTAGAGCCATATATTAAGGTATGGACCGTATGGGTGTCATTGCTTGAAAAGTATATTTTTTTATCATTAAAGTTGAGAAATTTTAATATAAAGGTCAAGATGGCCGAGTTGGTCTAAGGCGCCAGTTTCAGGTACTGGTCCGAAAGGGCATGGGTTCGAATCCCATTCTTGACATAATATTTTTCTCATTCATTAAACTTTTTAATATCTCTTTCAACTTGTGCCAAGTGCCAACCTTGAAACATTCGAAATCTGTTAAGAACTATGCTTCCGTACACCATGATAAGACTTGAGAGGTCTCAACCATACCAGTTTACATCTGCAGTACATGGAATGGAATATCCTCATAGGATATATTATCTACAATCTTTTATTTTTATTTTTCATATTGTTTCTTCCTTCTATATATCACCTTTTCTTTTCATCTCTCATATTTCACAATATTAAAACTTTGTCCTGCGACCACAGTTTAAGTCCTTTGTTGTTGTATTTCTTTGAAGTTTTCAAGTTGTGGACATTCCATTGACACATTTTCCACTCGAAGCCGCCGAATTTTGCAAAACCAAATACTATGAGATAAGAAAAAACAAGTGCGGTTCGCCGCTGCTACTAAATCTTTGTGGCTCCTACAAAGTGAAGGCCACGTAGGTTGCTTAATAAAACAAAAGGGCTCCACTTTCCACATGCCTAGATGCTGTGTTATCCTATTCCACTTTCCTACGTGACTTTGATGGGTTTAGGGACTTCAATGCTAGCCGCTGATTATTTCTTTCATCAGCATATATATATAATTTGATAAGTAATGCAATGAAAAAGGAATTGAGACAAAAAGAAAATACAGAGAAAATGATGAAATTTTGTATTTATTATTATTATTTGATCATGAACCCAACAAAAAGTTATTCTCTCTAGCTAGAATAGATATTATATTTGGAATGTTCAATTTGATGAAAGAGCACTAAACATTGTTTGTATTTGGTTATTGACGATGCCCCGGCCCACTTTAATTCTTCAGGCTTTTGCGTCCAAGTACACACACACACATGACGCAACAGACTTCTTAGTTTCATGTTGGCACCCCTCTAAGAACTTTAACTCAGAAACAAATGGAATCATATGCTACATGAAACTCAAAAGAAAAAGTTGGAAAGAAAGAAAGAAAGCTTGGCTAACAGATAAAACGATTTCTTTTATATCTGTTAAGTGACATGCCAATATATACCCTCTTTTTTTTTTTTTCTTAATTCATGGACTGTGTTCAACAGAATGCAATTCCCATGCATTATTTAAAGTTAGCATTGGGAAAAGAATATGAAAAATGAAGTTACTCTTTGTTAGGTGATTGGTGGTTCTTTGTTCCACTATGGTTTCTTGTTTTCACTATTCAGTTTTCACTTATCTTCAATGCTTACAAGTCCACTATTAGTATTACAAGTTTTAAATTGTGGTCGCAGTTTTATTGTAAATGCAAACAAGTAATTGCAATTGCAATTGTCCAAACGCCAAAAACTTTGATATATATCGTGTAAGAAAAGAAATGAAAAGCACAATTAGTAGCAAAATATATGTATCAATATAATAATTAAGCCGCGAGATCCTTTCATTATGAAAAACCAAAATTCTCAAAAAAATAAAATAAAGAAGAAAACACTGATCTTCAGTGATCACATTCCGTGCTCTCACAAAACCACTGGAATATGAAAATTGAAAAGGGAAGAAAAGTGTCTATAGAGTAGTTTTCGCAAAATTTTGTTGATCTTGGGATGTTGTTAATTGGTCAGCTAGCCTTCACTCAGTAGTTGTTGGTTCAGTTGGTTGAGGTTGAGGTTGAGATTGAGCAGCCCCACAAGTGCAGTAAATTGAAGAAGTGATTATTGGTTTGGCAAGGTATGTGGGGTTGTGATCCCCAGCCATTATGACAAGAACCTCAGGCTCTGAGTCTGTCTCTATGTTCTTGGCCATTGCTTGTTGTTTCATCTCTTCTGCAGCATCTTCTTCAGCTGATGATGACTCAGAATCATGTTTTCTGTAGGAGCAAACAAGGATCACCAATGCCACAGATATTATTGCTAACATTATTGCTAACCCTCCAAACAGATATGGAATTGGAGACTTCCATATTTTTATCCCACTGAATGATGAATCTGATGATGATGATGATGATGATACACTGTTTATTGGCCTCATCTCTCTCTCTCTCTCTCTCTCTCTCTTTGGATGGCAGTGAAATGAAGTGAGGTGGTGGTTCTGAAATTTATAGCACAATTCACACGTTTTGATTTACAAAAGTGCCCTTTTGGCATTGAGGAAGATTCCTTTTTGTGCTTGGCTAGATGCTTCATGGAGTTGATGTGATTAATAGTGAAATTATTATGACATTAGTGGTTTAGGGTTTCACGAGTGCGTTCTAAGATTGTTTATTTCTATTCCTCTGGTTTTTTTTTTCAAAATTTAACAGTGTTTTATTGCTTCATGTCACATTTCGGTGCTGCCGAATGGGATATGCCTAAAGTGCTGCTTTTCTACCACCTAAACTAAACACTCGGCTGCAGCTCCCCACAAAGACTGTCATTTTCATACTTTTCTAGAAAAACTTTTGATGTGTGTTTCAAATAGGAAAAAAAATGTGGTTTTAATCAATTTTATGTTTTTGAGAATTTTATATATTAAATTTTATCATAAAAAATTTCAAGATGGAAATCATTTTTCTTCAAACTTGATTTTAATTAAAATGAATTCTGCAAAATCAAGATCATATCACATAATATGAAAGACAAGAGACGAGTATTGTAAGCTTTTTTATACTGAACTTCCACTTCTCCCTCTAAAGAAATATTCCTTAACACGCACTTATATACATACCATCACAAATTTTCCTAGTCTTTGCCGACTCACATGTAAGCCAAAAGTATATTTTGCTCAAAACAGGGTTAGAGGCATTAGAAACTCCTAATCTGTAGAGGCATCTAGATGGGTCAGGATAAGAACTAGGGAGTAAACAAAGACAAATTATTGAAATTAATTAACTTTTTTACCATCAGTAACATGTTTTAAAATGTCTACTCAGCCATGACACTGTGCTAGTTGCAAAGTTGACGTGAACAGAACATCCTCTTAAATTGTTTTGTGAATGTAAGTGTGGCCAATGATCATGCGAAAAAGAAGAAGCCTTCATGAATTTGGAAAAAAACAACGGCCAGAACGTAGTCCAACTAATAACAATTACCCTCACTGAAGTTTCATTATCGTGAAAATATATTCCATTATCAACTTTAAACATAGGAGAACCTTGTCCATGTTACTCTTGATGGTGAAATAAAGTGACACATTTTCATTTTATATATAATAAATCACAATGATAAAATAAAGTAATTAACATACTTCCTATACTTCAAAACATTGCCATGAATGGTTCATTGATATAAATGGAACGCTTCATTAGATGAAAGGGTGCGGGAATTAGATACTTCATACTTGCCATCCCAATTCCCTTCATAATTTGGAGTTTGGGTCATCTTTACTTTAATTTGTCTATAATTCAGGTTTTGTTGATGAGGAATATTAGAGATGACGTTATATGCTTAAGGCTTTAGCTAGCAGCATTTCAAGCTCTAAAGTCTACGTTAAAATAAAGGGTTCCTTATCGTGGACAAACCAAAATAAAATCTAGATATAAGAAATAAGAAAAGGAAATTCCCTCTCCCTAATGTAGCGTTCTCTGCTCCCTTGTGTTTGAGGGTAACTGTAGAAATTGGGGGGCCTATTACAAGTACGGCAATTTTTTTTATTATAAAAAAGTTGTGTAAATTATATCTCATGGAATAATAATATAATAATCTCCTCCATTACGTTTTTCTTTTTTTCTCTCTTATCGTGCATATAGTCATGTACAATACGAAAAGATTCTAAAGTCAACTTTGAAAGTGGCAAGAGGATTTTTACTCGGTAATACATATTTACAGCATTGCTATAAATGAGTTTCACGAAATGCAAAATGTTAAAAATACTGTAGTTAGTTTCTTGAAAGTCTATATATCCATCATTTAAACCATACCGCATCATCCATATTTAGTTAAATTGTGTACTCAAACATATTCTTAATCATGTTCTGTCCAAATTCTTGAGATATTTATATTTTGAAAATAAAATCCAAAATTATTTTTATTTTTATCCATAATAAGAATCCAACTCAACTTCTAAAAATTTACAACAATTCAAACATGCATGCATGATTAACCAACTGAGCATCGATAGGAATAAGTTGTTTGTTTCTAAGAAATTTCTTCATATTTATTTGTAGTAGATAAGGGTTCCTTTCAGCCAAAAATAGTGATAGATCCTATTGGGGCTGGCCACAACACAATGAAATATTGAAAAGGTTGCACAAAGACATGTTGTCACCCACTAAAAGAAGCAGATGGAATGTGCATTAATCATTTCAATTTTCAACTAGCCTATCTCCGTAGATAATCTTTTTTTATGTTGTAATCTTCTTCCCAAACTAATTCCAACTTGAATAATAAGCCTATCAAATCATTTTTTTCTTTCCAAACCCAACACCATTAGTGGGAAAATATTTTATCCTTCTTCAAGAAAAAGGGCGTAGAAAATCAGGTTCTCACAGCCTCCTCTTTCATTTCTGACTCATTCATGCTTCATCATTAATATTAAAAAAACAAAAGTAATAAACATCTTTATTACATTCCCCAGTTGTCGCGTCCACCAACCCACAGAGACCAAATTGAAACCCAATTTCAATTGCTTTGCCAAGTCTGCTGAAACATGTTGAATATGCATATAATTACTACTAGGATTACTGTTAATTGATGACAAATAAATATTTAGATTTGTCTATAAGGACGTGTTTGGAATTGTAGGTAATATTCAGTTACTATTACTATAATCGATTGTAATTAAGTATTTTGCTAGAAAAAAATTTAATATAATTAATTTCGTTTCAATACAATAAAAGTATTAACTTTTACATAATAAATTATGAAAATAATATGTATGAAGTTGAAATAAATAAATAAAACTACTTAAAATTTTTAGGATAATTTAGAGACAACATTTTGTAGGGGGGAAATGTTTGGAAAAAAAAAATCAAAAGTTTCTACTCTAATTTGGATTCTGAACAAATTTTTTTTTCAAAAAAAAAAAAGCACTTACCAAATTTCAACTGATGTTCCAAATTTGATTAAATTTGCTAAAAAAAGGTTTTTCATTTAAAAAAAGAAAGTTGAAATGGACAAATTAACTGTGCTAAATTTTATAATTAATTTATACTAAATTTCAGAATATATACTTCCTATATGTTACTAGCTATACAGGCCTGAATAAAAGTCATTCTATTCTTAAGTGAGCATCCAAAGTGATCACAGAACAACCAATATTAATTTACTATCATTGTCAGGGTGAAGCATGAATTAATTTACCCTGACAAGAGATTTTGATCACAGAACAACCAAAATTTGAACTTTCGGTATTTACTTTATGTATTTACGTTCATTTTCAAATACTTGACATATGCTGAAGAATCTCATGATTTCGGAACATTATGAAAATATAGTTAGGAGAACAAAATGAATAATTCTGTGATAATAATAATTAAAAAAAAAAGGAACAAAATGAATAATTAGGTACATGATGAATTGATGGAAATGTAATAAACTTTGAATAAAAGACTTTTAATTCTAGATTTAAATATACACATATAACACCCACATTATTCTTAGATAATTAAACTTGTTGATTTCCCACACGTTTAATTTTATGTTAGTGGGGGAAACGAATGTTGGCCACACCTGATAAACATTGGTTTTCATAAACTCATCTCCATGTGAATTGTTGAAATATTGATGCGTGTAATTCTTGTCATGTGCAAAATTGAGACACATTGGTAGGTCAAACACCTGAGCTCTTTATGCATTGTGTCGAAGCTTAAGAAGTCAAACTTCTTCTCCACCAAACATTTCCATTATTTTAAAAGATAATAAGGGAGTGCACTGACACAAAGGATGACAAAATGAACCTAGTTCGATGAGTCGGTCCGATCGACCTGCAATAAGAGTCAAGTTAGACTTTAAAAAATAAGGTCTAAATAGAAATGAGTCTTTTTTATCCGATCCATTTAGGTTGGTAGATTAATTAAGTTTGGGTTGACCCAATAATTAATGTTAAAAATTAAATATATAACATATTATATAATATTATATTAATGATTCAATATTAAAAATAAAATAGCATAATTGATAACTGCGTCATTAATAAATTTATTATAAAACGTTAATGTGAAAACATTGTAGGAATATAATCACTCTTAAGTTTATGTTAGAATGATTATTTATGTGTTTTATAATATATATGAATGTTATATATGCATCATAAAATAAATATAATATAATGTATGTTAAAAAGTTTTATATATGAGATTGTATGTATAATGTTAAAATACTTTATATATATATATATATATATATATATATCAATGCAATTTCTTCACCCGTATTATATAATTAATGATAAATTGTACAAATTTAATTAAAATATATAATTAAAAAATCTTATAAAGGAAGAGGTTGATCTTGTAATGCAATTGAGATGCAAATTGTGTCAAAAAACTGAGTAGTAATTTTGTTCTCTAAATTATAAATTTATCTTTTGAATTATTATTTTTTCATTTTTTTTTTACAAAAACTTATATTTTATTATTATTTATTTTTAATTTTTAAAATAGTTCATTTTAGCCTAAAAGCTTGGTGGCTCGATATAGGGTCAAGCTAAGCCTAAGAAATTGAGACCCACAAAAATATGGATCAGACTTAGTCCAACCCACTTTGACTACTTGGCCCGGTGGACCGGACTGAGCCGACCCGGCCCGCCCATTTTACCATCCTTAACTGACATACAGTGTAACAAAGTTTTATAAATAATCACAACCTATATTTATAATAATTCAATTGACTTTTATAAAAATATTTTTACACTATTAGTACACTATCCTTATTCCCATGCAATTTTCCAAACATAAAATGATGATTCTCACTTCTGTATATACTTAAACAATTAATGAATTTTCTTACAAAACAATTAGAATAAATTATAATAACATCCCCTAAGATTTACTTTAATTATAAATATACCCCCTCCTTTTTTTGATTCTACACAAAATATCTTAACTTTTGGGATCACATTATACTTACACCCCGTTAATAAAAAATGGAATTAACTCTATTTATTTTGTATGTTACGTGACTTGCATATGATTTATATAATTTTTTTTCACAAAAATGTCCAAATGTTATATTTTTAGACATGATGTTTGATTACCTTTCTCCATTTTTTATTGTTTAAAGCAATCATTGAAGAACTCAATTGAAGGTCCATACCCTTTCTTTAACATATTGTTGTTATTAATTTTTTGTATTCTTTCAATTCACTAATTTCATATTTTCTTTTGGTTAGATGTTCAATCATCATTTTTTTTATTTTGTGTGTTACTTAATGTTTGAGCAAGTGATTTTGAAGATTTGTTTCGTTTATAATATTTTTAAAACTTAGTGAATGTGTATGTAATGTGTTTAAAAGTTCAGAGAATACATATGTAATAAATTTTAAAGTTTAACCATATGTGTGATGATTTTAAAAGTTTAAAGATACATGTTTAATGTGTTTAAACGTCCAGAAATAAATATGTGATGATATTAAAAGTTTAAGGATTAAAGGTATAATGATGTTAAAACTTAAAAGTTTTTTGTTTGGTCATTTAACCCTAAGGATATTTATGAGATTTAATAAAAATTAATTAAAAATAAATAAAAATTAATTTTAAAAGTTAATATTGTAAGAGTAATGGTGTAATAAGAGGAATGTGCATGTGTTATTGAAACAAATATAGAAGATTTGTTTATGTAATTATTATATTATAGGAACTGATATTTTCTGATCATCAATTACTTATATTAATGAGTTTTGTTTTTTAGAGAAATAATTAATATTTATTTAATGAAAATCATAAATAATGTATACGTATTTAATGTGAAAATTATTGTTAATTAATTATTTAATTAATGTGTAATTATTGAGTCTCTCTCTCCCTCCCTCCCTCCTATATGAGCATTTCAAGAGTTGAAGTTAATTCCGTAAAAAAAAAAGGTAAAAGTTAAGAAAATAGTGTTGGAACCATGATGAAGCTAAGAAACATTCTCCTTATTGTGTGCGCTCTGTTTGCTCTCTTCAGCAACACTTATGGTACAACTACTATAACAATTTTATTTCATTTTTTTTTTATTAGAATTGCTACTTGATCTTCTTGTCGATTGTTCATACGAATTTTCAAAAGAGTATATATGTTACAATTGTGAGAATGATCTTAATGAATGAAATATTGTTGTAACACGTACATGCAATGAAACAGGGTTAATCCATTTTTGCCCGAAAACAATGACGTTTGATGGGTCATGTCCAAATGGGACTTCAGGAAAAAGCTGCGCTTATGAATTCCATGCTAGACTGGGAGCAGGTGCCATGCCTATGAATTGCACTTGTCAAGATAATCTTTCCCAAAAACAACGCACTTGCACTTGTAATGTTGCGTGTAATCCATCAGAGACAATATAATTTTATTCCAAGTACCAACCAAGACTTTTAAGATCAAATAACAGATGCCAAATTTTACCTTCAACTAGCTCAATAGATGTTGTATGTGAAGAACTAAAATTTGAAAAAGTTCATAGTAGTTGAATGAAATTGTGACTTCTTTATCTGTTTTTTAATTATTGTACGAAATGGGGGATGAAATCATTTCAATTTATTAACTGTTATGAAACTTTTATAATTGGACAAATTTACTATTCTGCCCTCACACATCACTTATTTCAATCCTCATCCACACTCCACCGCGCAATCACCGACATGCCCTTCACTAGATCTGGGATGGGTCTGCGCAGATGAGTTGTTGGATGCGAAGGTGACTGCATGCGGTGGGATGTGTGTGGAGGGGTTGTTGCATGGTGGGGTAGGTTGCACGCAGTGGGGGACGTAAATCTGGCACCTTCGTGGATCTAGTGGTGGGTTGCGTGCGATGGATGCAGATTTAGGCACATTCGCAGTGGTGAGGAGTGGGTTGCGCACGGTGGACACCTTCATGGATTTGTTGTTGTGCGCGCGGTGGTGTGGGCGTCAGAGGTGGGTGGCAATCAGTGGGGGATGCGAGGGGTCGGAATGCGGGATAGCGCGCTGATTGCGCACAGTGGACATTTTTATTTTTTAAAAATAACATTTTAGAGTTTAGACATTTCAAATTAGAAGAGAAAATTCAATATTTCATTGGCAACAGTCTAAGGTGAACCTATAATTTACATGGTTCATAGGTGAATCCATAAGTTAACAATGGATATAATGTAAAATAAATGAACGAACACAATAAATACCGATTATTTATTAAATTAAAATTAAATAATAGGGAGAATGTTTATTTTGACCCCATACTCACACTGGTCCGTGACTTTGTAAAAGTGATTTATGTCGTCCCCTTCCTTTTGAAAAAGCCGCCGTTGTTTGTGCGAAAGCCCCAAGAGAGTGATCATCCCCAAGTTGTTCGGTAGTCGCGTTCAAGAAAGTGGTCGTTTCTTGACCATTTCTGGTCACTCACTTGCTCTCAAAGTCGCTCATGCGGAAGCTTATTCACTATTGTAATGTTGCCATGGTTGATTTGTGTTGCTGCAATGCTGTTAGATTCAGTTCTTTTTTCTTTTTTTTAAATAATTGATCTCTTGAAAATTTTGTTTACACTAAGTAGGAATGGTGAAATAGCGGAGACCGGTAGGAAATCACAATTTGAGACTAAGGATTCTTAATTTGCTTTCGAAGCTAAATAAGTTACAGCATAAATTTATTATTTTTTTTTACAATTGATGAGACTAATAATAACATCGCATAATTTTGGTGTCTGAAGAGCTCTTCCATCTTCCCAAAGAAAATAATACTGGTAGTTTAGTTTATTGGTTTGCCTTTGATTATTTAAAAAAAATAAAATTGAATGCATCAATTTATTTAAACAATCGGGAGTAACATTTCATTGGGAGAAGAGAATGTGGATCGTCCACTCACTCTTTATATTCTATTTTTATTTTTACAGAGATATATGTGTAATTGTATCATTTAAATTATTAAATAATATTTAAGTTAACCGATTAATAAATACTTTACCTATAATATCCAGTCATTTTGCTCCCCCACCCATGAATCATTTGTCAGACATATCCACCATAGCTTTGGCCTATTTCATTGTAGGGTATTGTTCAATTGAATTTGGATGATCTATTTTGGACCACCTATTTAACTTCTTTCCTAAAATTGATTCTAGGTAACAAATATCTACTCATATAGTTAATCATATTTTTAATTTGTTACCTAATTTTATTTCGGAAGTCTCAATTTTTTTATTTATTTCTTAATGCGCGTATTTACAAGAATAATAGAAATATATATTGAAAATATATATTATTAATTATGCATATAATTTAATACTAATTAGTGTGAGAGTACTAGTATTAGTTAAAATACTAGTTTAATAATTAATTCTAAAAACAATACTCTATGCCCATAATATTTGCCGCCTTAATTTCTTTTACACGAATTAAAGAGAAACTAGTTATAAATAAATAAAAAAGAATACCACTATGCAATCTGAGTGCTCAGGCAGGTTTTTAACATAGTCATGATAAAGTTGAGATACTAATATCATTAGAAAAAAAATAAAAATTAACCTTTAATATATATATATATATATTTTTTTTTTTTTGAGACTTCCTTAAATTAACTATTAAAGAATATATTTTTAATTTAACAATTATAATTCTCAATTTATATAATTTTTAAAATAATTTTATAAAAATTAATTAATTTTTTTAAAATGGAAAAATATGATTGTTTTACGTTGTATTGTTAATACATTATCATTATTCTCTTTTAATTTATAAAAGTTAATTTTATTTTATTTTTCATATTTTCTTCTCCTAACAATTTTTTTTCTAAAAATCCTTGTGAAAAGAGACTCATACTACTAATTTCTCATTCGAGCAAAACATGAGTAAGTGTTATAAAAGATAAAAGATGCTAATAAATATTTATAAAACAAAATAAAATTTATATGATTTTTAATGTAGAGAAAAAATATCGTGAAAGATTGTATTAACAAAAGAAAAATTGAAAATAACAATAATTAATACTTTTTTTTGAAGATATAATTAATACTTTTTATTATTAGAGCGAGTAATAAATACTTTTTTTTAAGATATAATTAATACTTTTTTTTATTATTAGAGAGAGTAATAAATACTTTTTTAATTATTACAGCAAGAGATGCATATCAGTACATGTATATATATATGAGCATTTGCAAGAGTAAAAGTTAAGAAAATAGTGTTGTCCGGAGCAAATATCATGATGATGAAGCTAAGCAGCATTCTCCTTATTGTGTGCGCTTTGTTTGCTCTCTTCAGCAACACTTATGGTACAACTATTATCACAATTTTATTTGATAAGAATTAGAATTGCTACTTGATCGTTGATACAAAAGAGTATATATGTTAGAAATTAAAGTAAATAAATATTGTTTGTTGTAAGTTGTAACAGGGGAAATAAGTTTTTGCCCGAAATCAATGACGCTTGATGGGGCATGTCAACTTGGGACTTCAGGACAAAGCTGCTTTATGGAATTCCTTAATAGACTGGGAGCAAGTGCTATGCCTATGAATTGCTCTTGTCAAGATAATCGTCCACGGAACAAACGCATTTGCACTTGTAATGTTGTGTGTAAGTGAGACAATTTTCCGATTGCAATCATAAAATAATATTCAATCGATCGTGTTCGACCTATTATAGCAGTTAATGAAATTTATTTTCAATTCGTTACCTAATTTTCTCTGGTCTCGGTTATGTTTTTCTTTTCTTCTTACTGCGGGCATTTACAACAAATGATGTTTTTTTTTATTTTTCCAATGGTAGAAAGTTTCGAAATTCGAAATACGAAATAAATACTAAGTTTTGTTTGTTGAGCTTATTTTTAATTTATAAGTTATTTTTAAGTAAAAGTTAAAAATAAAAATTTTAAAAAATAAATAAATAATTGTTTATTAATATTTTTTTTTAACTTAAAATTAAAATACAATCAAATGAAGAGATCTTGGATTCAATGTTTCTGCTAACAAAATTTAATAAATTAATAATTAATATTTTTTAATAAAAAATACTAATTATTTTAAAAATTAACTTTATTGGGATTCGAAAAGAAAATATAAAAATAATTTTTGGTGATTTATTATAAAACTTCTTATTTTTAATTTTTTTTCATTAAAAATAAGTAATTTTTATTTTTAAAAACTTTTACAAATTGGTGTTTAATCCAATTTTTACTTAAAATTACTTATAAGTTAAAAATAAATTGGGTCAAACGGTACCTAAAACTAGTTAACAACATCGAGATAGTGTTTTTTTATTTTTTAACCACTTTTGATTTTTTTTTTTGTGAAGAATGAATTGAATAAATTAATATGTATTTAATGAAAAATCATAAATAATTAATGTGCATTTAATTTAATGTAAAAACTATTATTAGTACTATTTATTATCATAAATTTAATTCTTAACAAATTAATTTGACACATTTTACTTTAAATTTTTTAAAATTTGACAAATTTTATTTTTCATATGATTATATAATTTGTTGATAATTTTATTGTTTTTTGATAAATTTTATTCTAATTTTAATGTTTTTTTTGACAAATTTTATCCATAACATTCATGTTTATTAAATAAAAAATTATAATTAGTACTTATTTTTAATTATATTTATTATTATCTTCAAAATATACACATATATTATTATTAATATTTATTTTATTTATTTATTTTTAGTTTAAATAAACTATATTCTCAATTTATTTTGCTTATGCGGATGGGTGAAGTTATTTTGATAGATCGGGGTGGATGAACCCGGTTTTGCCACCCCTATCCCATGGGCTATGGCTAACTGCGGATTTGGTATTTGACGGGGATGCCAACAACAACCAATTAAGGATCCAAATTCCAAAAGCAAAAGGAAAACATCTTACTTACGTTAGTATGTCTGTCTAACTAAACGACAAAAATGTGAAACCTATCTAGCTAGGCCTAGGACTTCATGACTCATGTTGCTATGCTCTCACCTATCATAGGGAGTTGCTGTTAATTTCCCCTTAGACTAGTTTAATTCTTTCGATATTATGATTCTTTTTTAAAAATGTGTATAAAAGTATGTTTGTGACTTTATTTGTAGTATTGCGTGCTGTTACTGCTGAGTACTAAACGAACAAACTTCCGAGACGCCACGTTTTTAGTCTAATGTGATTTTTTGGATGAAAAATAAAAATGAATTAAAGATGTTCATGTATGACAACAGCCCCTTTCTTTCCCAATATTAACATAGCCGTGTGCATCTTCTTTCATATTTCTTTTTTTATATCTTAAAAAGTGAAGAGTAGATGAAACAGATCAAAGGGGTGGGGATGAAAAAAGAGGGAAAATATTTAATGTGTAGAAATGAACTTGTGTTTTCTTTCTTTGGAGACTGATTTAAAAGGAGATGAAAACTAATTTACTTGCTCCAATCCTTCTTCTTTCTATTTAACAACTCATGCAATTTCCTTGATCCAAGACACATGGTAGCTATATATGTAAGAAAAACAATATCTCGATCAACAACACTACCATTTACATCTCGCATGCAGATTCAACAGACCTACAAAAATGTATCTATCTATATATATAAGGTAAAGAAAGTACTTAAACCCGGCCAGAACAAGAAAATTGATCTGGTGTGTCTGATCTTCCTTGTGTACTTTAAGTATGGCTAGCTAGTGGCTTGGCCAAGTAAGTGGGG
Organism: Amphicarpaea edgeworthii; assembly: GCA_014843725.1. NCBI lineage: Eukaryota > Viridiplantae > Streptophyta > Magnoliopsida > Fabales > Fabaceae > Amphicarpaea > Amphicarpaea edgeworthii. Next base: position 1,600,025 of record CM026321.1, on the reverse strand, counting down.
TTGGTCTCTCCAGGCATGATGATAACAATCTTTGGCTCAGAAACATTCACTTCTCTTTCAACCATCTTCTTGGTTGGTTTCTCTTCATCAGAAGTATAGTATTGTCTACGATAAGAACAAGCTAAGATGAGCAATGCAACTGCTATGACTACAAGCATCAGGGCTAACCCACCAAAGAGGTAAGGAATGGGAGAACTCAACTTCTTTAAACCTGCTCCTGATTCACTACTCATTTTTTAGTTGTTATTGGGATGGATGAGATAGAATTTAATTAACCAATTTATAGTACACAAGTACATGTACCATATATAGTGATCTGATTCTGATGAGATCTTAAATTAAATGAAAGGGAAGTGTGTGAAGTTATTAAAATGACCTTGTATTATCTGTCAAGGGTATTTTTCTTATTCTTTTTTTTTTTTTGAGGTTGTCTTAAGCTTCAAATCGTTTTGACTAATTGTTGATTCTTTACAGTGTTTGGAGCATCATTTCGTGGAATGTTTCTCATGGAAGTTTCTAGCTAGGATTGCTTTAGCTCCGGAACCTTATCTCACACAATCTTTTCCGTCAGTTAATTAATTTCGTGTTCATATATATATATATATATATATATATATATCTTTATTTGTTTGATAATATTACTAAATGATATTTTAAGCTTATGTTATGGTTATGACTTATGTTGACTCGTGTAAGTTTCCTTAGTAGATTAAAATCCGTGCTTGCGTTTAAGATTAAGTTTGAAAAACAATTTTTTAAAAATTATTATAAAAAAAATCCGGTATATTTTCCTCGAAGTAAAATAAATCATGAAGCACTTGCTGTGTGCCTGTATCCTTCGTAATTAGTCTTGGGTTGGTTGTTTTGTAACAGTTCCAACATGGATGGGAATGGGATGATTCATGTTATATCGATGAAGCAACTGACACGAAAAAGAAGGAAGAAGAAATCTGAAATTTCAAATTATTGTACCATGGAATGAAAGTTTCAAATTATTGTCCATGCAATTTAAGGGGTATTTCGTACATACAATTTTCTTTGATTCTTAAGATTTAAAAAATAAAAAATAATAATCATAATTTATGCAAATGTTATAAATGTATTTGATATATTTAATTTTTTTAGAGTATTATATTTGAACATGTAATGCATTTTTTTAATTTTTTTTTTCGTAATCTTAAATTCATAGAATCAACTTCACTGTGAAAGAGGAAACATGAAGATCTTTAGCTAAAACCGCGGTGCAGCTAGCAGCTATTCACCCAAGTAATGATTAAATACAACTATTGCTTCAAGGAATTTACATGAAGAACTTTAATTATTATGCTATGGCATTACAAGACAATGGACAAGCACATAATGGGATTAGTTTTTTTTTTTTTTAATCGAATCAGCTAGTTAAGAACTTTAATAATGTGATCTAATAATGGATTTGGTGTATTATTAATGGGGTTATGTGGAAAATAGAATGAAGATGGAATTAATGGGGATCACTCACAAGGTGGATTAAGTTGAGCAAAAAGCAAAACTTTTGTGGGGTAAATTGGTATAAAATAACTCAGTGGGAGTAGTTGAATGTTGATGGAGGAGTCCTTGTCCTTAAGACTTATGAACAGATGGGGGTAAAGAAATTTGTTGGAGGGCCACACAGCACTCAAATATTCTACGTCCACATATAAATGTTTAAATATTTGTGATGATAAGATGTCTTAAACTAAACACAACCATTTGGAACAAAAAAGGCAAAGATGAAATGGTGATCCGATTTTTTAGTTTCAGAGTTAAAATTGGAATATGTTCTGTTCCTTTTGGAGTTACATAAGGCCGTGACTTTAAGTGCTAACCAAAGACTACTCTTCTAGAAAAGTGCTTCATATAAGAAAAAAATTGAGATCAAATAACTCATATCTAATGATCTAGTAGCTAAATGACAAAAATGTTAAGGTTAAAGTTGAGATTCACAAATAATGTGTCCATAAAAGACTAAGATTTCATTATGAAATTATATAACATTACCGCATTGGCTTCTAAAGCTTATTGATTTAATTATTGAAGTGCTGATATCGATGAATCTAGAGTTTTTGAATCCTATAGCTTGGTGGGATTTTTTTAGTCCATATACGAATTATGCAAATCTGGATTTTTCATCAAACTTGATCCAAAGGTGTATTCAATTGCAACACCAACCTTAGTTCAATGCTTTAAATAGTTATTTTGCGGAACTATTTTTTAAAATATTATGAAAAAATTATAACTTAAATATAAATTGTGTAGCTTAAAAAATTGACGAGAATATTTTATTTCCAAATTATTTTTTCAACGACTCTTGTATTATGTTGAAAAAAAAAAAGTGAAAGTAATTGGTATGGCTATTTCCAATTGTTGTAGTTCAACATGGATGTGGTCATAAAAAAAAGATATACAGACGTGGCCCATAAAAAAATTGGTATATTATTGCCTATGGGCTTTGTATTGAAGATTCTAACTGACGGGCTAATCGAACCTTAGCAGGGGTAAGGATACAACTTCCTGCACCTCCCAAGAGGTGTATGAAGCTCAAGCCACCATTGTAGCCTTATAGGTTATAATGTGACAGTTAAAAGTAATATATAATATAGTGAATTAGTTGTCATGTGAAATCAATTAAAAAAAGGAAAGCTCATCTTAGGTGAAAGCATCATGACTAATTGAAGTCGAAATAATCCCTGGTCAATATAATAGTAGTAAAACTGAAACCTTCTCTGCCAAAATTTGATTTCCACCGATTCAATGTCTGATAAGAGAATAACCAGCCCCCACAAGAATTACAGAAAATAACATCGTAGAATCACAAAAATGTTATGGAATATAATGCGAGGATAAACAGAACTACAGCCTATATCTCCAACTGAGCATACAAAGCAATTCACATCACAAGTTGCTACAGAGCATGAGCTGCCAACTAAAATGTACCATTTCTTACTCTTTTTTGTGGTAGCTGCGGTCGTATTTAAAATCAATCTTTCCACATATCTGCAAACTCGTCAGGCTCCAGAGGATTGGACATCTCATGCGTCTTCCTCCTTGTCTTTGCTTTGACCTTCTTTGCAAACTTTCCAGCCTTCTTCTTTTTCTCCAAAGCTCGAATCTATAAGAACCAGCAATCAATGACAATATGTTTATTCTCCGTGGAAAGCATGGGAAATTATAAATATAGATGAAAAATATATTGGTCAGTACCTGATTTGGCGACACATAGAGTGGATTCTCATATAAAGTTGGGCCTCCAAAACTGCCACCAAATATTTTTATTGGGTTCAAGCAAAATCGCGGACCAACCTAAAAAAGTAGTTTGCACACAAGGTTAAATGAATATTAGAAAGCAACAGATCAAAATATAAATCAACAACAATAACCAATTTTCAGACCTCAATCAATGTCATTTTATCAAGGCCTCCTCTTGGTAATTTGTCTGACTCGTTATGATGAACAGAAATCTGCAAGGGAATAAAGATGTATGAAACATTGCTCTCGGTAACCATATGGAGCCAGTTATTCAAAACAGAAAATTAGTTTAAAGCTTAACTTTTGAGCTAAGTAAACAATACCATAGTGGAACATCTTGATTCATTTATAAATAAAATGTTTTACATTGGTTGTAGATCAAATTTAAACTCTCATCATAATAGCCCAAAATCCTCTATCTTCAAAGTTGTTGTGTTTAAGCCTTTTTATACCATACTGAAGTGTATTTGTTAAGGAACCCAAAAGCTAATTCTTCAAATTGCACAGAAACTCAGGTTGATTCCTCAGTAATGTTTATAAGAACAATTTTTTTTCAAACTTCACTCCAATCATTATGCTATGGCTAACAAAAGCAATCAACATAATTATAATCACAATGCACACACTTTTTGTTTGTTTAGAAGTAGGTGGAATGGATGCCAAAAACATAAAATCTCCAGATTTTAACCTCTAAATTAATGCAATAGGTAAAGGAAATTCTTCACATCTTATGCAAATAGTAACACAAACCTGGTAATTCCGGAACCATATATGGTCATCAACTATTGAGAAAACAAAAACGTGATCATGGAAAGGCTTAACCTTTCTGTGGTCCTTTGGTGTTTCAAATATCTGAATAAAAGAAAGAAATAGTATATCAGCAATAATCAAATACAGTACTTGGACAAGATTATCAGAAATACAGAAAATTGTGCACAGGAATATATGAACAGATCTCAACATCCCACTTAATTTAAGAACTTTCTCTGACCAGTAACAACAAATTAAGAAAATACTCCTAGGCAGATATATGAGAAGCATAGTATAGGATCCCAAATACATCAGGAAAGAGCACAGGAAACAATTTTTAATTGGTTTAGAGATTTCCTAATTCTTTTTTTCAGATGAAACTAGATGGACAATTAAGAAATACTACTTGCAAGGAAAGAAACCCACCACATACCTGCAACAACATCTCCTTTAACAGTTTCCAATGTGCATCTTTTTCAAAATTTGCTGAAAATGTCAAAAGAGGACGGGAACCTTTTAGGTGATTTCCCGTTAGCTTTAATTCCTCCATTGTGTGAACTGGAAAGCAGTGGAGAAAAAAGAAAAATCAATAGAAGTCTATCAGAAATAGTTGAAAGAGAGAGAGAGACAAAAACAATCATAATCCAACAGGAAGAATGATGACTAGAGTACACAGAGATTGGAACTCTGCATCATCATAGCAAGCAAACTAATATTGTATTAACATTATGACAACAATCAGATGAGAATATTACCAGCACTAACTAAAAATTTTACAGATGGGCCATTAGGGCATTTTGCCATCCAAAGATAAAGATCTTTATGCTTCCTGCACTGAAATTCATATACAAAAAAGGAGAGAAGACACTAATCAGAATGTAACAGGATGACCAAACTCAATGTCAAAAGAATTAGAGAATGAGTGCAAAATTAAAGACATGTTATGCTTTAAAATAGATAAACATGAATCTATAGAACAAAATTAAAAACAATCACGTTTAACACAATCAAAAAAAGAAAGTGATGGATACCAATATGAAACTGAAAGTAGCCAACAACATATATAATATAACAGAGAAATAACGTGATCAACATTTGTGGCCAACCAACAAAAGAATTCCTTAAACTATAAGCATGCTTTAAAATTTCTAATTCAATAACAGCATAAACATTCACATCAAAATGGCACTGAAAAATTTGTGATATAAAAATAAAATACCTCAAAAAATAAACAAGCGGAACAATTTTTGAGCTCAACAAGCTCGTTCAAGGTGGCTCCTTTAGTTTCCTTTGATTCAACCTTGTTATCCTTCTTGCAATGAGGCAAAAGTGACACCAAATTCAACATCAAATGCCGGTACCTATAAATTTATGGGAAAAAAAAAAACACTCCAACTCATCAACACAATATACAAAGCTAACCCAAAAGACAAAAAAAGTTTCTCTGCTCATAAATTTGACACCGAAAGACAGCATTTTTATTGTAATATTTGATTTCTAACACAACAAGCACAGAAAGTGCGTAAGGTATGTAATAGGTTGTAGTACCTGTAATTGATGCGCCTAGAGCAAGTGACCAATAGCTTCTCTTTGTTCCTAAAAATTGGTGAATCAACATTGTTATTATCATTATCAACCACAACTTGATTCCTATCCTTCCACCCTAAAAGGGTTCTCGCTGGTCTCTCTGGAGCAGCCTCTTCCTTTTTGGGTGCCGCAACTTGACTTGTCTCACTGTGCTTTCGCTTCTTCCCCATTATTTTTTGCAGAGGCTTCAACTCGCCGGCGGTGGCAACGAATGAATGAGTTATAATATGGCAATGGCGGCAAAGGGTTTTTCTACTTCTCAACGCGACTATCATCAAGTTGGGCCTTTATAAACCGGTTTCGGCTCTGTTCATATGGGCTTATATAAAGCCCACATTTACACTCCCCTATATGTCTTTCGCTTATCCGCTTTTGGAGGATTGGGCTTCGTCGACTATATGGATTCAAGTTTTATAATTTAATTATTTTATTGCTCAAAAGAGTTTTCTAATTTTTAAAAATTACTACTTGTGCAATTTAACCCAGCAATTAACCTGCACAACTGGAAAATAAGTCCATAAACCGATGTATATGTTAGGTATCAAAGTGAAAAATAATAACTCACAATTAGAATAGAGATGAGAAATATAGAAATTGACACACAATATTTAACGTGGAAAACCCTCAATGAATAAGGGAAAAATCACAGACAAGATCAGAGAAATATTTTCACTAAGTGAAAGAGAACTTACAATCTCTCTCTAAATATAAGGAGAGAACAATTACACACTCTCTCTTATAATAGGAGAAACACTCACTTAGAACACTTATGTGCCTAACTCTTGGTTTTGGAATGCAAAATGTGATGGAAGAAGTATGTTATTTATAGCTAAAGCTTTGAACCAATGCATTAAATGTAATGTCAAATTTTCTACCATTAAGCCACATTTTACCAACTTAGCACATAAAGTTTGAATTTTAACTTAGCCTTTTTAACCTTTGCCATAAAAGTCATAGAAAGTGGCTTTATGTTTTCACAATCTCCCACTTAAAGCTACTTTTGTATGCTTTCAAAAATCATCTCTTTATCTTGCTATTTCCTTATTGCTTACGTTTCTAATAGGCCAAATGAAGATCGACACCATGCAAACTTGTTTGCATTGATTGGCTTGGTCATGACATCTATTAGGTTATCTTTAGTGTGAATCTTTTGCATATCTATGCTTCCTTCTTTCACTACTTCTCTGACAAAATGATATTGAACACCTATGTGCTTTGTCCTTGAATGAAAGGCTGGATTTCTTGCAATGTGCAAGGCACTTTGATTGTCACAATACACATTAATCTTTTGTTGATTGTGCCCAAGTTCCCCCAATAGCCTTTGTAACCAAATAGCCTCCTTGTATGCCTGGGTAGCTACCATGTACTCTGCTTCCGTAGTAGACAAAGCTACAACAGTTTGTAATTTGGACAACTAGCTAATTGCCCCTTTTGCAAGAGTAAACACATAGCCAGTAGTAGATTTTCTCTTATCAAGATCACCTGCAAAATCTAAATCAACATAACCCTTAACAATATATTCTGATCCTTCAAAACATAATGCAACTTTTGAAGTTCCTTTGATGTACTGAAGGATCTTCTTAACAACATTCCAGTGCTCTCTACTTGGATCTGCCATGAACCTACTAATTGCTCCCACTGCTTGTGCAATGTCTGGTCTAGTACATATCATGGCATACATAAGGCTTCCTACTGCTGATGCATACGATACTCGAGACATTTCCATCCTCTCTGCTTCATTGTTGGGACTCATACTTGAGGATAACTTACAATTGATAGGAAGTGGGGTAGAAATTGGCTTACAGTCTTGCATGTTAAAGCGTCGCAAGACTTTCAGTAAGTAATTCTTTTGAGAAAGCCAAAGCTTCTTATCTTTTCTGTCTCGATGAATTTGCATCCCTAAAATCTTGTTTGCGGGTCCTAAGTCCTTCATATCAAACTCCCTAGCCAATTGTGCTTTTAACTCTTAGATGCGATCTTTGTTAGGGCCTACCACTAACATGTCATCCACATATAACACCAAAATGATGAAATCATTATCATCAAACCTATTGTAGTACATACAATAGTCTGAACTCAGTCTGTTGTAACCAAGGCTAATTATGAAGGAATCAAATCTCTTGTACCAACACCTTGGCGCCTGCTTTAGACCATACAAAGATTTGGTCAACCTACAAACTAAGTTTTCTTTTCCTTGTTCTTTAAAGCCTTCCGGTTGGAGCATATATATCTCTTCTTCAAGTTCTCTATGGAGAAAAGCAGTCTTTACATCAAGTTGTTCAAGATGTAAATCAAATGCAACACACATAGCTAGAACAACTTTGATTGTGGTCAATTTGACAACAGGAGAGAATATTTCATTGGAATCAATGTCTTCTTTCTACGCATACCCTTTAACCACCAATCTTGCACAATATCGCTCCATTTGATCGTTGCCATCTCGTTTGATTTTAAAGACCCATTTGCTCCCAATGGTTTTTCGACCTTGTGGAAGTTCAACAAGTGTCCATGTCTTATTTCTATGCAAGGCTTCCATTTCTTCATGCATTGTTGTCATCCATAGAGAAGCATTTGAACCATTCACAGCCTCTTGAAAAGTTAATGGTTCCCCTTCTTCAGATAAGAGACAGTACGCATCATGAACTACCATGACACAGTCTGAGAACCGAGCTGGTGTAAACTTTGGTCGTGTTGATCGTCGGAAGTACCTGTCCACCATTGGCTTCATTTGGTTCTTCTTCTTCGTGTTCTTGTTCAGCTTCAAAAGAGTCATCATTATCTCCTGACTTCTTCTCCATTCACACCATAATAGTGTCTTTCTTAGTGTTGTCATTTTTCTGTTGACTCTACAGTTCCTTTTCTCCAAAAACTACGTCCCTACTAACAACAACCTTGTGGGCAGTAGGATCCAACAAATGATACCCCTTAACATTGTCAGCATAGCTCAAGAATATACATTTCCTGGATTTTGGATCCAGCTTCGTTTTTTCTTGGGAGTTGTACATTACACACACAGGACATCCAAATATATGTAAGGAAGAATAATCTGTTGGTTTTCCTTTCCACAACTTCATTGGAGTCTTCAAACCAATTGATGTCGATGGTGATTGATTTATCAAGAAACAGGCATTTTTAACTGCTTCAGCCCAAAAAGATTTGGCCATCCCTGCTGTTCTCAACATAGCTCTTGTTCTATCTAGGAGAGTTCTATTCATTCATTCTGCCACACCATTTTGTTGAGGTATATGTGGAACTATGAATTGTCTTAAAATACCCTCTTGTTTGCAAAATTCCAAAAATTCACCATCTACATATTCTCCTCCATTATCTGTCCTCAAGCACTTAATTCTTTTTCCAGTTTCAAGCTCTACTCGTGCTTTAAATTCCTTGAATACTAGAAACACATCTGACTTCTTCTTGATCGGGTACACCCACAATCTCTTGAAATAATCATCAATGAAAGATACAAAATACTTTGCTCCTCCCAGGGATACTTTTGGCGATTCCCACACATCTGAATGAATCAAGTCTAGTATGTATTTACTTCTTGTAGTTACTTTAACAAACTTCAATCTATGTTGCTTACTCATCATGCAGTGCTCGCAGAACGATAAATTAACCGTTTTGAGCCTAGGTAAAAGATTACGTTCCACAAGAACTTTTAGGCCTCGCTCTGACATGTGACCTAGTCTACGATGCCATATCATCATTGCTTCTTCTTGACTTGTTGTTGCAACTGATGCATCTGCTTCTTGCAACGTATCTCCCAAAAGCATGTATAGATTAACTGTGATCTTCTCGGCTTTCATCACTACAAGATTGTCTTTCACTACCTTCAAAATTCCACTTTCAAAATGGATCTTGCACCCGAGGTCATCCAATTGTCCAACGGACAATAAATTCTTCTTTAAACCTTTCACATGTCGTACCCCTTGAACCTTGCGTACAGTATCATCATACATTTTTAATTGGATAGTACCAACTCCAGCAATTTCCAAGGCATGATCATTTCCCATGAACACGGATCCTCCCGAGATAGGCTCATAAGTGCAAAACCATTCTCGACATGGAGTCATGTGCCAGGTTGCACTTGAATCCAATATCCAACAATCATGGAGTTGTCTCCCGCCTCTAGAACTAATTTCTGCTTCACTATATAGAACTTCCGCATCATCTGAGGTACTTGCAATGCAACCTTGAGAGGTTGATGCTTCAAAATTATTTCTTCCACTCTTCTTATGCCAACAATCCTTTTTCAAGTGCCATTTTATGCCACAATTGTAGCATTTAAGGTTCTTCTTTCTCCGAGACTTTGATCTACCATGATTATGACTTTCACTAGAGCCACGTTCCGTTGATCTACCTCTTATCATCGTTAAAGCCTCTGCTTGCTTAGAATTTTCCATCTTGTCCTCCTTATTCTTTCGTCTGGATTCTTCTTCAAGAATAGCTTCAGTAACATCATGAAAGGTTAGACGACCAATAATATTGTTATTCGTTATGTTAATGATGAGTTGATCATACGAATCTGGTAAACTCTGAAGTAGAAGTTCCGCTCGCTCATTCTCTTCTATGTTGAATTCTGATACAGAAAGCTGAGCAAACAAAGTATTCAGATTGTTGATGTGGTCTGTCACCGAAGTGGACTCACTCATTCGAAGAGTGTAGAGTTTTCTCTTTAAGAATATTTTTGTGTGAAATGATTTAATTTCGTACAATTTGTTGAGGGTATCCCAAACCTCCTTTGTGGTCTTCTTCTCCGCAACACTGGACAAAACCGAGTCTGCCATTGCTAAGTGTAAATTGGCAATAGCATTTTCGTCCATTTCTTTCCACTTTTCATCAGTGACATCTACAGGCCTGCCTTCAATTGCATCTAGGCAATTATCCTTCCTCAAAATTGCTTTTATCTTCAATTTCCAAAGAGATAATTTACTCCCACTAAATTTCTCTATCTCGTATTTTGTTGCCATGGTTTCACACTAAAGAGAACCGATTTACACAACTTCAACCGTAAATAGTATCGCCTATTGGAATAGTGACCGTAGACCGTGAACTAGTACATCAGGTAAGTTCCTAGGAAAGAACAGTGGGTCACCAATGGACACACTTAAGTACCAAGTCTTTCCTTAGCCAGAACTTTCCTAAATATGCACTTTCATACTACGCACTATATATCCCAAGTAACAAGAATAATTTTTTTCTGATGTGACAGATCAGACTATACCACAGTCACAGAGCATACTAAGAATTTTCTCCGGCACTATTCTAGCATACCAATTGCAATAGAATAATATGAACAACCAATAGCTTTGATATGGCTGTTAGGTACCAAAGTGAAAAATAATAACTCACAACTAAAATAGAGATGAGAAATATATGAATTGACACACAATATTTAACGTGAAGAACCCTCAACGAATAAGGGAAAAACCACAGGCAAGATCAGAAAAATATTTTCACTAAGTGGAAGAGAACTTACAACCTCTCTCTAAATATAAGGAGAGAGCAATTACACACTCTCTCTTATAATAGGAGAAACACTCACTTAGAACACTTATGTGCGTAGCTTTTCGTTTTGGAATGCAAAATGTGATAGAAGGAGTATGTTATTTATAGCCAAAGCTTTGAACCAATGCATTAAATGCAATGTCAAATTTTCTACCATTAAGCCACATTTTATTAACCTAACACATAAAGTTTGAATTTTAACTTAACATTTTTAACCTTTGCCATAAAAATCATAGAAAGTAGTGACTTTATGTTTTCAAATATCAACTACAAACTACATAATTAACATGGAGTTAAAATTATTGGTAAAATTGTAAAATAAATATTTAAATTGTCTAACACGGGTTGGGACTGGTTTATTATAATATTATGTCCCTAGCTGACCAGCTTTTGAATAGGATAAAATTTATGAATCCAAATCCAACCCAATTAAAATATGACAACCTTTAGGACAAGAGCAAGTCAACCTAACTTGTTGCGTAATATATTAATCTTAACATATATATATATATATATATATATATATATATATATATATATTTAGTTAAATAGTAAAACTAACGAAGTATACAACTAAAAGTATTATTTACAATATATATTTAAGACAAATGGTATCAATACAAATATAATATCATTTTACATAATATTATTTATTTGGTCAAGAAATTGTATTATTAAAACATAATTATTTAAAAAGTTATGTTTTTTAACAGAATATATGACATTAGACCAGATGGCAGCATACTTTTTAATTTCACGACTTGTGGAAATACAAATTCAGCTTAAAATAGAAAGAAAGAAAAAATGGCAGCATACTTTTATACTCATTCTTATCTGTACTTTTTTGTGTAATTAAGTTGTTGCTCATGTATGGAGGGCAAGAAGTTATAGGGTACTCTCTAAAGCGTAAAGATCAAACCAGAAATGGATAAATCATCTCATGTGCTAATGAGAATTACAATTGCATTTGGATATGTTGCTTTTAAAAGTAAAACAACCTACCTTTGTCGGCATGGCATGGCATGTTTTTCTTTTCTTTTTATTTTCCTCCATATATATGGCGGAAACGTCTATACCAACCAGATATCACCAATAATAATTGGGACACTGTTTTTATGTTAATTACTTTTTTGCTTGCTACAGAAGAAACTGTCTATACAACACTTAGAGTTAGAGTTTGTGTTTGTGTTTATGGCAAAACCAACATACTTGGCCATCATTCAATGTGATTTAGGGCCACGCACGTACATATATGTTTGCTTTTCTAGCTTGAACTAACTCTTTCATTTAAATAAAGACCCCTTTTTTTCCCCTTTAAAGCTATATATACTATGATTATATATATAGTCTATTTTGAGTGACATGCAGATCAAACCAAAGTGTATATGTAACAATAGCCCCCACGAGTTCTACTTTTATCTCATGTTCATGCCTTTCATAAAATAAAATAAAAGTGCATGCAGACACTTTTAATTTGATGACCACTATGTGACTCTGGTTAGTAAGGTTATTTGAACAAAGAAACTTCAGAAGAAAACGTTACTAAGATATAACACAAGCTTATTTCTGTTGCTTTTTTTTTTTTAATTAATAGGGTCGTCTTAATTAGTATCCTAAGGGTACTTTTAAATCTTAAGAGAGTGAAAAAAAATTGCATAAAAATATATGGAGTAAATTGACATTACTGTAAACACTTGTTTAAGATAGTTGTATATAGATTACATTGTCCACAATAACAAGAGAAAGAATATTCCAATCTGTAACCCTTTGCTCTGTAGTCATGAAATGTGGGAAAGAATGGTGGCTGCTATGACAAATAGCATATAGCATATATAGCAGATATTGATTATTCAAGTGCATATTTTTATGGAGCATGACAACCTCAAACTTAAAGCAAAAATTAAAGAATCAATTTGATTTTATTGATTTAGGATTTCTGATCATTGGGTAATGGGTATAATGCATGACTCTCCCGTAGATTCATTTACTACTACTTTTTGTCAAATTAAGATTCACTCCCACGAGGGCGAAAAGTGCAAGGGAACAACATTGTTAATTATACCACTTTCAATTTACTGTACGAAATATACCACTTGAGAAGGAGACAAAACATTACCTTTTCACCAAGTCGCGAGTCAGTGGAGGATCATATTGATTCCTCTATAACTCAAATCCTATTGAAATAAAATCTTACATTTCATTTGAGATGGAAATTAAAGCATACGTTAGCATGATATTTCTTCAACCTGATCTGTTCATAAACCCAACCCGTAGCCACAGTTTCATTGTAAAAAAAATTCTTCAAGAGGTTTTAAAAGTAATTAAGTTCATGCATTTTGTATGTGATAAATCCATCAACAAATGTGCAGAACTTTTCAAAAAGTAGTTTGGCATATGTGGTCAGAAGACAATCATCATATAACATCTCTTTTCTTCTTTTAGAATATGCTATAGTGCTATGAAAGCATAAGCATATTTGACTTCTCTAAATTAAGCAGGTACTTAGAGGATAAAGTACACTTACAACAGTTAATTAGAAAATCAAGCCTGCGAGATTAATGAAATAGAGTGCATGTATTAAGGGAGTCTAACTCTGTTGGTTGAGTAAGGTGTATGAATATTGTAAACCCCCTGTGATATTCTTATAAATAAATAAATAAAATAGAGTCCATGTATAACAAACTCAAAAGTTTCTCCAATTTCCATCATTAGTTTTCTAATCAATGATTATAAATGCATCTTTTTCTCCAAAGTAGAACTCTCTCACTTTCAGCTAAATCTGTCATAAGCACTCATGGTCTCTCGATGATATTGGTGAATTATATGCAGAGGAATGATGAACAATGAAAACATATATAGTAAGAGAAGAGAAACATAGATATAATTAACATGCTTTGGCCTTTGACCTTCTTCCAAGGGAAAATAAATGATTAAGGAATTATATGCAGTATGATTAATAATTTCTTCAATTTTCTATTCTCCTTTTCACTGTAGTCAGATCAAGATCATGAGTATATCAACCAAAACTCAAACCACAGTCAAGTTCAGTGTACCTGAATGATGTTTAATGAAGATAATTAGTTTTGATCCCTGAATGTCAGTTCAATACTTAATTGGATTGAAGTGATATCTAAATGAAAATGACCAAATAACAAAAACAGAAGTTATTGGTTGGCTATCATTCTAGCAATTACATACTATGATAGAAATTGAGAAAATGAAAAGAATTTCATCGAAGATATGCTGACTGTAATTTAATAATTTAATACAAGGACTGTATTTACAAATACAAGTTTCATTCAAACGACAACAAACGAAATAATAAAGCATCCGATTAGTGCAACTGCGAGTAATTAATTGGATTACATAAAAAATACAGTATCAGCAAAATAACTTAGTACATAAGTGGTTGCCATTTCTATTGATCATGATCCTCTAGCATCTTCTTCACTGTCTTGTCTTCTGGCCATTTTGTTCAACACAGGATATTCAGAAAGAGGGAACAATGCCATATCCAACTTCTGTAATTAGTGATGTGGAGAACATCTGATCCACTTCAGCTTCTACATCGGTTCTCTTGGCGAATCGACCTTTTATACGGGGTCTTGTCTCTGCATAGGCCTTCCTTGAGGCATACCTGATGGTCTTCTCAAATTTTCTTGTCTTCTTTTTCTCTCTGTACCTTAGGACTCTGGCCTCCCTGTCCATTGGAGAAAAATGTGAAGGCACCTGAATGGGAGGTCCAGAAAATAGGTCAATTGTCCCTTTGGGGGGTCTTGTATGCCCAATTGAGACATCCCTCATTGGTGATTCAGGCACAACACCAATATCCATTGATGAAACTGATACCTGATTTCAATGAAAAAGGGAAACAAATACTAGTTAATTAATGTTCATGAAATCACATTTTCAAGATAAATTTTCTAAGCAGTACTAGTAGAGTAGTAGTCATATCCATGATGCCGATGAGACCAATAAATAATTGACATTTCTTTATCACTTGAATAAAACAAGCTTTTCACAAATCACAAATGATTCTAGGTTCTGGTTTGTATATTGGGTACTGCAAATTCTAGTTAAAAACACAACTGATGGAATCAGCTTTCTTGACAAAGAAAGAACATCTATAGAAGTCAATTTCGGGGAATCCAATCATTAATGTGTATTTCACTGACAGATAAATATTCCTATATTTATGTAATCACTGCTGGAGATAACAAAAGTACGAGAATCTAGAGGGAAAGCTTTTAACTCTTTGGAGCAAGTCAGCGACATGGTAAAAAGGACACAGAGGAATATACGAATATACTACAGAATATATTTTAATGAAGAAAAGGCAGCTGCATGCATATCCCTAAAAACAAAAGCAGAAAGTTTTAAAATGTTTATTGAGGAAAACAATCTTATCATGGAAAGAAAGCATGATACTGAATTTGCCCTTAGATTCCCTCCACTAAAAAAGTGAAAAGAAAAAAGGGTAAAGAGAACCAAAAAAGTTGCGAAAGAAGCGAGACACCGTTTCTGTACAAATTAAACCAAACATGAAACACGAACTCGGAACAAGTAAAATTAATGGCAAACAATCCAATAAGACAGATTATTATTATGCAGATAAACAAGGTAAAAAACAGAACTTGAAGCAGAAAACAAAATAGTGAAATTGGAAGTCTCTGACTGTGTTTCAAAAAACAAAAACAAAAGAGAAGCAGAAAAGAGTGAAAATGGAAAATGGAAGGCTTACACTTTGACTAACAGAAGCATTGTAACTGAAGGTGGCAGCTTTGGAGTTGTCAAAGTCCAAGCCAAGCTGAAAGTGCTGTTGAACTGGAACCACGCTGTCTCCAGCGTAACTCTTGTGAGAAACAGCACCGAAATGATGATGATGAGAGTAGTGATCAGCGGTAGTAGCAGCAGAAGCAGCAGCAGCGAAGTGGTTAGTGTCACCACAAGAGTTACAGTTATCAACAAGGTCCAAATACTCATCAACCTCACCATTAAACAAGAACCCATTGTTATTGTTATTGTTGTTAGTGGGAACACTAGCACCTTTCACAGGGTTGAGCAAGAGCCACGAAGCGGTTTCGTCATCGTCGTCGTCCACGTCAGCAGCGTCGTCGTCGTCGTCGTTGGCGTTGGCGGCGATGGGGAGGATGGGGACGCGGTGGTGGCGGCTGGCGAGGGGGTTGGCGGCGTGGATGTCGGCGTCGCAGGAGGCGCAGAGGGAGGCGGCGTCGGCCTTGCAGAGGAACGCCGCCGGGGCGCGTTCGCAGGCCTCGCACACCCATACGCGCTCGTGCCACGTCAGCGATACGTGCACGCGCGCGTCGCACGTGGCGCAGAGGTAGGCGTTGTGGGCGCGGCAAAAGACGGTGCAGGTCGCCGAGCGGCACGTGTCGCACATGCGAGCCCACGTGCCCGTTGCTTCTCCTTCCAACATTCGAGGAGTTAGTTAGTTAGTAGTATGACTTATGAGAGTGTGTTTTGGTGAAGAAGAGAAGAAACTGAGAAAGAAAGAAAGAAAGAAAGAAAGAAAAGAGAGTAAGGAAGGAAGTGTTGTGAGTTGTGACTTTGTGTTGTACTGTTGTTGCAGTTTTTGGTGGCGTCGAGAGAGCGGGAGAATCTATGTGCAACACGTGGCAGAAAGTTAGTGGTGTCAGAAAGTTGGGACATTATCTATCTTGTGGGTGGCTGTGCTTTAAGGTGGGTCCCCCGTTTAGGGTTGGGGGAAGGGGAAGAGAAGGTGTTACCCTTTCTCTCTCATTTCCTTTGGCTTTTGGAACTTGATGGAACTCGAACATTACTTCCTATTAGTTGCTACTTAGGTTAACACACTTTTTTTTTTTAAGTTGAAGGAAATATTAAAATAATGTTAGTAGTAGTTTTTATGTTTAAATTGATGAGTTATGAGTTTATTTGATTAGAAACTGCAAATATCTAAAAATGATGTATGCACTAATTTTAAATATATTAGGAAAAGTGTGTGAGGGGGAGGGGGTAGGGCTGTTGTTTGTTTGGAAGACAACTGACAACGTAAAGTAGGCATGCATGTGTCAGAGTGTGTCCCTGCCCCAGCTGGTAAGGTACTTCAATTCAATTTAATGAAGAATGAATTGGGTCATACTATTACAGACTTACAGTACTCATTGGTCAATCTCGATCTCAGCATCACGTACCTCCAACGTCACGCACATATCTTTATTTTTTCTACCCCACAACGATTAACAAATTATACACTCAAAAATGTTTCTATTTTGTAATTTTCAATCCACTTTTATAATTTTTACTAGTACGTCTCGATATACTATAATAACTTGGTGCATAACGCTTTTTTTGTTGGATAAATTTAATTAATGTCTAATTAAGAAACGGAGGAAGTTCTTAAATGAAAAAGTGAGAGAGCTGAAGAAAACGTACATCTTGAGAATTTTGTGTTGAAACTTGAAAGTGGTAACGTGGTGGGGGTGGGGAAGTGCTTAATTGCATCAAGAAATGAAGATCGATCGTGAGACCATGCATGTGCTTCCTCTTTAGGCCTTTATTAATTATTATGTGGCAGCGAACTCACTCAGAGTTTGTTTTTGTTGTTTTGAGTCACAGGAGAATCTGTACTCTGTATGCATTCGTCGATCCAGAATCTATGTACGTGTTAGATAGATAAAGGATCCAGATGAAGTAAAAAAGAACATATCTGAAGCCTAAAGGGGACGAAATTCTGCATATATGGAATGTGGGTGGGTAGGTACCTATGTTTATTATAGGAGGACCTTGGTTGATGGTTCTACTTTTATTTATTCAGTTAATCGGCTAATTGTTTTGCTTTTTAGAAATGGATTTGAATCCTAACCTAGGTTTCATTTTTTTAATTAACTGACCCATGTTACTTGGTTGACTACTTTTTGTTGACTTCCATTTTTTTAATCACGCACGCGAGAAGTGAACTTTCTGCTTTCACACTGTAACTTGGTTCATTTTATATTATTTTTTCTTGGCTAGATCAATTGTTTTAAATCGTGCGAATTGATAATCCATAACATTGGATGATTGCAAACGAGTAGTGTTTGGGGGCCGGGCTTACAATGGATCGAGTTGGGGCAATTCATATGAATAATAATCCTAATCATTTCTTGTAAATAGCTAGGTAATTAATTGTTACGCGGAGTGAATTAATATGTAAGTTTGGTTTTTTTTTTTTTTTGTCAAAAACTAAAATGTGGCAAAGGGTTAATTATGAAGCAGACCCACGGGCGCTGATAAAATGTGTAGTAAAATTGAATGACAGAAAGAGATTGAAACAGCACCTACGAAGAAATGTGGTGGCCTTGTATCCTCTCGATCTATCAATGTTCAGCAATAAGGGGAAGACTAATTGGCAAACATGTCAGTAATTAAGTATCCAAGATGTGACATATATATTTAGGAGAATAGAATATTAAATAGTGATCAGCTAATATTTTCTATATATGTTTAATTGAGGAGATTATATTCAAGGTTAATTTAATTAATGGGTGAATTGGAGACTGACATTTTTATAAACCATATATATAGTATAAAGTATAAACTATTGATTGCATGTAGTTAGGTAGAGTGGAATGAATGAGAAGGAAGATTTATTAGGAAATGGGTTTGCCAGGTTGGTAGGTCACGAATAGCAGAGGGAAGACACAGACACGGTTGACAGCACAAGTGGTGAGTATTGCAATTGCTGGATGTTGTATATAACTATAACTATTCTGTTGCCTATATCGATAGAGACAAAACCAAACACAATCAACCTTTAAATAACCTTTTAATCTTTATAAAATATATCATTTTCTTTTATTTTAGTTCGTTCAAAATAATATTTTGATTTTAGTTCTTTTAATATTTTATTTATTTATTTTAATTCATGTTGTCAAGTAATATAATTTTTTAAAAAATTAACGTAACTGTTGTATAATCACAAGTCAATGAATTAAGTTGCCAACGTAACTAAGCCGCTAATTAATGTTGTTACTTGATAACGGTAACTAAAATAAAAATAACGTAAAACTCTTTATTTATGGGGATCAAAATTAAGGTTATTTAAGTATATTATTACTTTTTCTTTTAAAAGTGAAACGCTCTTGTAAAATAATTTGTTAGTAATTAGTATTTTAACTTATGTATAATATAAGTTTTTCCTTTACATAATAAAATTGATAATAAGTAAATTAATTAATTTAAATATATAAATATATTTTAGATTTATGATAAAAAATAAAAAAATAAATTATAATATAGGGTTATTTTTTACTCATTTGGTTGGAGGATGTGAGTTAAAAAGATGAATCATCCAATCCAACTATTTTTTTGCGGGTTAAATGAATTGACCTCGTTTTAACATTCCTAACCACATGGATCACATAAACACTTTTAATTATTATTTACTTAATAAATATTTTTAAGACGTTTATTAACAAGTGTCGTATAAAAAAAAATAGTTGAATTTAAAATTTAAACCATGCCACAGCATAAAAAACATAAATCTGAGTTACTTTATTTGAGTGGATGTAATCTGTTTGATAAAGTACAAGTTGGTTTAAAAAGGTGAGAAAGACGAAAACTAATGGTAGCAATTTGCCGTAAATATCTGGGAGCAAACAGTAAATTAAGTCTAAACACACAGTAATAAATTAGCAGAATATATAAAACACGTCAGCATCCTGAATGCTGAGATGTTTGAAGCTTGTTTAGCGTAGTTGTCACATGTCAGAGTCTATGATGACGTGGAACCAACTTAAGAATGCATCGAGTAAGAAAAAGTTAGAATATCGAATATGAAGGTGGCACGTAGGAAGGCAATAGATTAGGATGCATGTAAACCACAAAAAAAAGGGGTTGCTACTTACTACTTGGTGGTCCTGGCCTATTCACATGGCTTGTGGGTCACTATAGAGGTTTTGTTTTTCGTCAATTGCTGCTCCAACGCTCAAATACTTACCTTTCTGCCCGAGAGAGGGTACTAATTCAATTTTGCTTTGCCTTCAACTTTCTATCATTATCATGCATGCTAAGTTCACTACCATGCATATATTATGTGTAAGTCAAATTCCAAGTATTACAAATACTTATTACTATTTATTTGATAATAAAAAAAATCTAAACAACAAACAAATATGAAAGACTATTGGGAGGTTCAATGGCTTTAATGTCTGGATATTTCAATTATGTGTGTTATTAGGAGGTTCTGTTTGGCACTAGCACTTTGAACAATTAAAGCCATGGATATTGTGTTAGTTAATTTATTCAACGCGAGAATGATGCATATGCATTACTAGAAAGAAAAACGATCATAAAAATGCTCGAGTCAAAATAAATAAATCTTAGAAGGCACTGCAGTTTGAGATAAGCACTGAGAAATTATTCTGGGGTCAGTGTGTAGATGTGACATGAAATTACAATGTCGATAGGAATGGGTGTGACTTGTGAGGACAGAACATGTATGTGGCTCAAAACAGAGGAAAGATTGTGGAGATCACAGTATTGGACATCGTTTGCAACTAGATTTGCTATACTAATCAGAGCCGCACACTAACACCAACCATTGAGCCCACTAGCTAGGATAGGAATATGTATGAGAATATATATATATACACATATACTTTTACTGACAATATTCTATGATTGAATAATAATTATTTTTAATGCACTTTAATTAAATTCAAATCACAAAATTATTAAATTTTTCAATACATTTTTTTACAAACTAATAGATTGTTTTTAACTCATCCATTATATTTATTATTGAGTTCCTAATTCATCCCCTTTACATTCAAGCTTAATGTTTTTGTTTCTGAAGTCTTTCATTTGCTAATTGATATGGGTAGAAATCCAAGAAAGTGAACCATTTCTGAACGGCTTATCCGTGCAGTCCTGGATGGGAGGTTCAGAAAAGCCCATGGGCCTTGAGGCTGCACTGATCCAATGATCTGTCTGTCTTCCCTTCTTCCCTTCGTAATTCAAATAATCATATCATTATTACAAGTACTCATGCCTTCAAAAATTAGTTAAAAATTTGACTATCTAATCTAATTGAAACTTTGTTTAAGAAAATCGAGTCTATTATTACCGATTGGACCATCAACTTGTTGGTTGTCTTTACTTCATATAAAAAAAAATAAAAATTCACCTTTACTATCTTTCTTAAATAATCTTTAAAATAAATAACTTATGTTAGTAATTAATCGAGTAATAAGAATCATTTTAAATAATCTCTTGATTATTGAAGAATTATTCAAATTACTGAAATTAATCTCATTAATAAAATATATCAACTTAGAAACTAAATGAATGGGTCAGGGACTTCTTATATAATTTCATAACTTTAAAGACTGCTTAAAATAAAGAAATACTTGAGAGATGAAATAGATATTTTACTCTAATATAAATGAAAATTTACTACTTTAGAAAGGAAGGGACATTCCTAATTGCAAGAATAGTCACTAAGCTCAAATATTATTACAGTCAAATCATTTATTTATTTATTTTGGCTAAAGTAGACTTCAGACTTCAGACTTTAGAGATGTTTCCTAAAATAATAAATAAAAAGATTATTAGTATAATGCAACAATAGTAACCAGAAGTAGTGCGTAGCATACGTAGTGCTAATTGAAGGAGTTTTCGTCCCTCAAATTTCTAAACATGTTGGATGTATTTCTTCTTCTTCTTCTTAAAATACGAAGGTTTAATGCTTTATTTAGAAGTAAGATTTTTGAGGAAAAAATAAAATTATTTTTAATTTTTAAATTAAGAGAATCAGAAAATGTTATTACATTAAAAATAGGTTAACCTCGAATATTATATCACATTAAAAACATAGAATAAAGTTATTTAAGACCTGCTTAGCTAGGTTAAATACCTCGTACCTCTTGATAATAAATTGTATCCCATTCTCTTCTTAAACATAGAATAGCTTGAGCTAAGACAAAAGAATAAACATGTTTTGTTTGTGGTGTTGGTTAGGGGAATTGGAAAAGAGGGTGTGGGTTACATGAGAAATCGAACTCATACCTCGTGTACCTATTCTTGTATTTTTGTTAGGTAACGTGGTATATCACTTATCGATCCCAGAAAAGAATGACCACTTGAAAAAGGACCATTGCATTGCACCTTCCCGTGGGACAAACCTAAGTGGATTAGCTACCAAACATAATGTGACAGTTGCATCTTAATGGGACCACTTAAGTGGATCACATCTTCATAAACATGGATTATGAATTTATGATCGTCTGTAATTATTGTTAATCTAGTTTGAATTTTAAAAACCGGGATGTATAACCAAATTATGCAACACATTACACATATAGCTAAAGGAAACATCAATTCAACAAAAAAGAAAAGGAAACATCATAAATAACATCGTAAATTTTGAGGCAAGACTCTCGATTTGTTCACTTTACTCAACCCCTGTATCATTTCCATTTGGGGCATTTAATTCGCATCTTGTTAGCAAAATTTGATTGACCATGGTGGGAATGGTTTAAATAGAATAATAATTCCTTAGGCGTGTTTCTTTTTTTTAGGGAGATTTCGGATAGTATAACAATGTCAATATGTTTTAACTAATAAAATTACAATTGAAGTAAGGGGGAAAGTGGAAATAAGACAAATAACAGTAACACATTTTTGTATTGCTTGAGATGTAAGAGGGAATCAAATAAAGAAGGAAAGTTGAGATCAATGTTCACACAATCACAACGTTTCACTGCAAAACCAATACAGGCTTCATTCATTTTTAATAATATTACAAAATTTGCATTACAAAATTAACATTCAACGAATCAGATTCTGTACATTACCAAAGCCGTTTTCAGCTTTGGTAGATCTCTCTATCATACAACATTAAGGGATTTGTAACAAAGATTCAACTATCATATGCTCTTGAATTTCATATGCTTTCTTTTCAAAACCTTTAAAACAAAAAGTAAATAAAAATATAGCACTAGACAAGCCAATTCACCTGGGTCCTGAGAGCTCCATGGCTTGGACTAACAACAGAGAGTCATCAGTGAGATCAGAATATCTATCTGATGAAGAGGACTCTTGTGGTTTGCACTTTGTTGTGTCAACTCTTTGAGAAGCTTCCCATCTTTCTGCTAGTCCATCACCTTCAAGCATTCGTACCACTTCAGACATTTTAGGCCTGTGCCCTGGAAGATACTGAGTGCACAAGAGTGCCACTTGAACCATTTCCTCAAGCTCAATTCTGTCATAGTTGCTCTTTAGATCTTTGTCTACTAGAATTTCAAGCTTTTTCTCCAGATGAATTTTCTTTACCTGTCAACAATATGAGGACTTGACTTAGACTAAGACTCACCATTTGTTTTTTGTTTTTTTAATGAAAGGGAGACTAACAAGTATCACCATCAGTGGATCATATACCTAAGCCTCACCACTTGGTTTGAGGTAAGGGGGAAAAAGTTTTAGTTTTGATGAATAAAGTGAAACAAACTCACTCACCCAATCAAGCATGGCTCCTTTGTTGTTAGCTGATTTTCCAAACTCTAGAGCCCTTTGGCCTGTGATCAATTCAAGGAGGAGAATGCCAAATCCAAAGACATCAGTCTTCTCAGAGGATTGTCCTGTGGATAGGTACTCTGGGGCTATATGCCCCACGGTGCCCCTCACTGCAGTTGTCACATGTGAGTCTTGGTGATCCAAAAGCTTTGCCAATCCAAAATCTCCAACTACAGCTTCATAATAGTCATCAAGCAATATGTTAGCGGCTTTCACATCCCTATGGATTATCTTTGGATCACACTGCTCATGAAGGTAAAGTAGTCCTCTTCCTGCTCCTAAAGCAATGTGCTTCCTTGTGCCCCAGTCCAGCACTGGCTTACCTGACAATCACCAAATTGGTATTAGAATCAAATCACCTTAGGCACATTGTGTTACATTGAAAACACTATTTGAAAGCATAAGGGTGGCATTTTTAAAATTATTTGTGACAAGTTAAATTTTTTATCTTTAATGGAGCTGAATGGTGTTGTGTGATCCATGATCCATGTAGCTGATCTCAATTCTCACATAGTAGGAAAAAGGTTTGTTGTTGTTGTTGTTGTTTATAAAAAGTAAAAACAGAATATGTTTTTCTAAACTAACACTGAATCAGGTAGTCTAAATTTGAGTATGAAACTTTAAAACTGATCTTACCCTTGAGACGGGAAGCAACACTGCCATTGGACATGTATGGATAAACCAAAAGCCTTTCTGTTGGTGTCATACAAAATCCATACAGTCTGAGGAGGTTGCGGTGCACTGCAAGGCTGATCATTTCAACTTCTGTCTGAAATTGAATCTCTCCTCCAATGGCATTGCCATCTTTAAGCCTCTTCACAGCTACAAGAGTGCCATCAGGGAGAACTCCTTTGTACACATTTCCAAAACCACCTTTTCCCAGTATGCTTTTGCTGCTGAAGTTGTTAGTGGCAATCTGGAGTTCTCTGAATTGGAACCTCTTCAAGTTTCCAAGGTAGACTTCTTCATGATGCCGGTCTGAAACAGTTAATAATATGCCATAAGTAAGATTAACTATACCATGAACATTCTTGTATAATTATGTATGAAATTGATCTCCTTTTAAGGTTTGAGAATTGGAAAGTACCTTTAACATCAAAGAATGCTTGTTGGTGGTGTTTGTGCCTCCACCAAAGAACGAGTCCAAAACCAAGAACTATGAGGCAGAGACTTCCCAAACTCAAGCCAAAGGCAATTGCCATTTTATGAGTTTTTGGTCTGCCTGATTGTAAAGCATCTAGGGAAGCAAAGATATTGCTGTCAGCATCAAAGCAATGACTATGCAGAATGTATCATAATCAGAGTACACTAGTACATGGGAAAGTGACACAATGCATGAATGAGAAACCAATTTTCAAAAAAATTATGGGAAACACACACTGACAAGACCAGACCTTCAGTATTGTTTAAGTTCATAGACATAGGCATCAATGTCATCCCATGGCAGTTTGGCTCTTTTCCCGTGGCACAAACAATGGGGTTTCCAACAATGCTGAAACAATAAAAAGAAATGGGAATAAGAATAATCCATCAGTTTATACCCAATTTTCTGTTTTCCACCCAAGCAGAAATGCACATACATCACGGAGAGAGATAATTACCTGAATGATTTGGCTAAAATTCTGGGGACCGGACCACTAAGATTGTTGTATGACAAATCACTGAATTATAATCACAAAACAAGAGACATCTTTAGGAATACTAAAACTGGAAAAAATATAAACTGAAATAAAGCATAAGATACAATTATGCAAAAGAAGAGGTCATGTGTATTACAGAAAATTAAGCTGAGTCATGTTAGCCAGTGATTCTGGGCATTCACCAACTAGACTGTTATTATTGAGCCTCCTGAAACAATTTTAGTAACATTTTAACATCAGAAATCACAGATTGATGATACTGAAAATTGCTTCAGCTCAAGATTCCAAATCTTAGCTTATATATGCTTACAGGTATTGGAGGCTTCTCAAGCGACCAAGAGAGGGAGGAATCTCCCTACTGAAGAAGTTGTTAGAGAGATCAAGGGTTTGAAGCTTAGGAAGTTTGCCTAGCTCTGAAGGGATTGGTCCACTTATGTTGTTATTCTGTAGCAGCCTAAAAAGTAGTTCAAAACACCCTTCTTAGTCAACAACAACAAGAAGCATCCATCTTGAGAGTGGTAAAAAACTAAATTGCATAGAGCTTTGCAATTACTTACACAATCTGAAGATTGGTTAAGTTGCCTATGCTTGGAGATAGAGTGCCAGATAGACTTTGACTTGGAGTGCCCCTGCACCAAACACACAACACAAGTTTAATCTAAAGCTTGAAGCAATTTGCACAACAAACTGGTACACTTGCTGAGTGTTCAAACTTCAAACATTTCTTTTCAAGTTAATTAGTAGATTGAAGAAAGACTTACAGTCCAATGACCAAGTTTTCAGTAGAGCAAGTAACCATAGTCCAGCTACATGGATCAACTGCATCCCCATCCCAATTATCTAGAACACCATGTGGATCCTCTAGTGAATCCTTTATGCCCATTAAAGCTTGCACTGCATTAATTAGGAGAAAAAAGAGAGTCCCAATTCAAAACTCTGCATATTGAAAAAATATGATGAAGGAAACTATGGACTAGTAGAAAGAATAAACAAGATTTCAAATTTACCTTCAAAGTTCACTCCCTTAGGAGAAAGCAAAGCATTTGCTGAGCTCCAAAACAAGAAGAATGTGAAACTGAGAAGAGCTGTTCCTCTTGGCGTCCCCATTGTATTGAAATTGAAATTTCCAAGAACAAGATGAGAGTAAGTACACTTCACTTGACTTGAGGCCTCTTCTAACTGTAACCAACAAGGATGATGTTAATATGGAACGTTATTAACAGTCCTGAAATGGGTGTAGTTTCATCACTGTGGTGTTCAAAATAAGAAAAGAAACTCACTTCCTTCTTTCCATGCTATGCTAGAATCTCATTCACCGAAAAATCTCGTGTCAGACCAAGGGGGAGAAAAAAGACATGTTTTTGGACAGCATAAAGAGAACTTAGCATGCCTGTCACTGAGTCAGGATGCTGTAAACAAAATATTATATATAATGGCCTTAATCCTTAGAAGTTAGAACAACACAACAACGTATGAATAAACCATATGATATATGAAGGTAAATATTTCAATGGCGGGGAGAGAATGGGAATTTCATTTGAGTCTTGCTTAATCATGCACATGCACATAAAGCATAAAGAAGTTTTCATGAAACTATATATGCATCAGCAAAGTAGTAGATAAAGCACAAAATGAAAAAAAAAGTACTGGCGCATGAGAGATATCATTAGATTTTTTTAATGAATATTATGCAGACACATTTAGAATAAAAGAAAAAATACCGTAGTGCTTTTGTTTCCTTTTGGGTGCAAAGAACCAAAATCCTACGTGTTTTATTCAGTACCACGACAGTATTTTCTTTCTAATTTGTTGAATTAGCAAAAGCTAGCTTGAGATGGGTTAATCTTAGTTTATTTAAGTATGAACAAACAGGTTATGCTTGCGTGGAGAATCCAAAACTCTAGAGTTTGGCCATTTAGTAAAGTCCTAAAGTGAATTTTTTTTTATAATATTAAGGTATTGAGAATGTGAGAATCTCGAGGACATTGGGTGTTCTGGGGGCTCAAGATTGATGATGGATTTGGTGACCCACTATAGATGAACCATGAAAATCTATGTTATAAACTTTGGTATATTTTATATAAATTATAAATAATAATAATACTATAAGGTAAGTTGATATCTTTTGTGCTGTAAATGTTGGGTGATGGCATGGGGTTGTTTGTGCTTTTTAGATTCCACAAACCACTATGAGCTAACGATCACACTTGGGTCTCTTTGGTCTATTCTCACAGCAGACAGTCATTCCCCTAAAATTGTTCAAAAAGAGTAAAACTTTGAAAAGCAAAAGCTGCCAGTGCCATTCTCCTCTCTCTTTCTTTCTGTGACCCACACATCTTCTTTATGAAAATTATGTTTCTTTTTTTATGTACTTATTATATGATAGTGTGAGTGAGCATTTAGTAGTTACATAAACACTAACACTACTATTGTCCTATATTCTACCTCAACAAACAAAAGCGCGTGCTCCATTCCATTATATATATGTTGCTTCGCTTTGATTCTTGTAGTTAGTTGTTACCAAGAAAAAAAAACAACCTTTTACATGCAAGAGTACGCTTGTGTTACTGTTGAGAGGTTAACTTTAGATCTTTGGGAAATATTACTTTTAAAAGGATGCGGATCCTTTGCATTTTCAAAAGAATTGCACTCTGTGTGCAATTCCATGTTTATTCTTGATATTTTATTTATTTATTGTTTAATATAAAATTTTAAAGACTAGGTAGGTGTTTTCATGTTATTTCAACCCATAATCTAAATCAATTATATATTTAATACATTAATTCTAGATTCTTCGTCCACATGAAAAAATATATAAAAATTGATCTAAAATTAAAATCAAACAGGAACTTAATTAATAAATAATCTTGACGTACGTTTCTATATATACGGACCAATATCAATATGAATACTTATAGGGTTTAAAATAGAATGTGACATATTTGCGCATCACAAGTCCCACAATAGATTCGTTGCAGATTCTATATATTTAAGCAGAAAAAATCGGGTGGAAGACACGCCATGTAGATTTGTTAAAGAGCATGAAATGAAATGAAGTTTAGTAATAATAAGATAATTTTAATGGGTGAATCGGCATGGATCCAGATTTGGCAAAGACTAGAAGATAACAAACATATTAGCATTAATAGCTAACTTCTAATAAGAAATTTTGTTGAATAGGTGACACGCCATTTATCGAGTAATGAGAATGTTTGCCACTTGATCAGTGAAAAATTATATGATATGACAAAAAAGTCGGATTATAATGAATTGGATGGGTATAAGGGATGTGACACACTGCCAATGGTGCTCTCAAAACGAAGAATGTTAACTAGGGAGAGTGGTCGATCAATGAATCTTTCTCCCTAGATATGTTATATATAGAGTACTTCAATAAGTGTAACGACAAGGATGAAAATGAAACCTAGCTAGCTACGCGATTTTCTCACTTGCATGAGAGGCACGCTCAACATGCAGTAAATTCCAGTTACAAAAAAATGTGTTATATATTTGATTTGATGTGCATTTAAATATTAATCGACCTGCATGATATCCCTGACCCTGACTTCACAAA
Source organism: Amphicarpaea edgeworthii (assembly GCA_014843725.1). NCBI lineage: Eukaryota > Viridiplantae > Streptophyta > Magnoliopsida > Fabales > Fabaceae > Amphicarpaea > Amphicarpaea edgeworthii. The sequence continues at coordinate 1,571,165 of CM026321.1, read as the reverse complement.
AAGGCCTATGACTGATATTGAGGGCATTAATGGGGTGAATATATTAGATGAGCGGTGGCCAATTGTGTACGCAATAAAGGAAAAGAAAAATAGACCCAACATAAGAAAAGAACACAGCACTTAAAAAATATTAGAAAATGACAAGAATATCCACGAATTAAGGACCAATGTTAAGTGATAACAGCTAGGATGATATTGTCCACAACCACAACCACAAGGAATGAATAATGGCCCTCTCATGTTCATACCTTTGTTCAAGTTTGTTTAAGTTAACTCTCCATTCTCATTCGTCTGCATTTTCTCTGTCTTTTCTAGTCTTTTGTCTTTGGTTATCACGATTCACGGACATCCAAACATCACAAACAATCAAAATACGCCAAGTGTACGTCCTTCTTGGACTTACCACAGTAACCTTCTTTACATTAAATATTGGACAAGGATGTTACCTAGTGTAATAGTAAAGCTTCTTCAAATTAATTTCCACATGGTTGGTAGAGCTAGCAAAAGTTATGTATCTAAAAAAAAATCTTCTTATCAAGGGTTTTATATAATCTGTAATGTATAATCTTGAATTGAAACATAATCGTTTCTTTAAAATTGTTGTAACAAAAAAAATAGTCATTCTTTATTTGAAAGGATGCATGCATTGGATTGGAGATGACGTTGGCATTGAGTCATTGACTACACAAGTTTTGTTACCATTTGTATGAACATTAGGCTATGTATGTTCCACTTCCACCCCTTGAATAGCTAAGATCCTGATCAGAGTTAGTACACTGCAGGTTTAGCTAGTGGTGAAGTACCTACGATATTTAGGTATGTTGGTTTGTGTAGTATACACAGCACAAACATGAAAACTAAATGAGTTAAAAGAAAAAAACTTATGCACTAAGGGAGTATAAGCATTTTACTTATGAGATAAACCTGTTTTGATACTTTAAGTTATAAATGTTGTCAAAGCTCAATTTTAAAAATTAATTAAAGATTTCCAACAGTTAATGTTTATGTGGCATAAAAGAGTATTTTTCTGTTTAAGCCTAAAACTGAAATGAACATATCTAGATACAATGTAAGACTTAATATATTCGTTTTATCTCCACTCTCTTGGGACACTTGAAAAACAGAACAAATTTGTGAAAATTTTTTTCACAATATTGGATTATTTTTACAGAAGAGTGCTGTATTTGCATCAAGTTCTTGTTGTATGAAGTTGGTTTGTTTTGAAAAAGTTCCAAGTACTGAGTCACGTGTTACTAATTTGACAGTGTTGTTGAGTTAGAAGACAATACAAAACATGGAAGCTCAAGTTCAGATTTATTGGACCCCATCTGTATAGACCGAATTTCAAAAACCAGTCTGAGAGTCTTTACACTCCTCTCTTTGGAGGTACTTGAATCATTTTAATTGCTCTTTTCTCTTCTTCTTCAAATGCCTTCCCTGCTTTCTCTTTTCTATAATCTTCTTTGGTTGAAGCTGTTTCCAATGGACCACTTCCTCATCAACTCAATGTCCATTTTTTAGTATTATAGATGTCATTCTACACATGGTGTTTTGGTTCCATGTATTTAATAATAAAAATTCCTACATACTAGAAAAGGATAAACTATATATATACTCTTTATTTCATTGAAATACTGGATAAATTACACCTTCTTCCTGTTGTTTCATTCTTTTTAAAATAATTTTGGAAAAAAAATTGTCATTAATAAGAAAAAAGATATAAATAAAGAGGATAAAATGCAATTTATCAAAAAATTTGTTCAAACCAACGTTAATTTTAATTTAAAGCATAATACACTAGAGTCTCTTCAATATTAAAAAAACATTGTAGCTAGGCAACTTCTGTATTCAGAGATTTGTCTTCTAAAACATGTTGACGGGTATATTGTCCATTCTGTATAACCATATATACTGTATTTGATGAACTTTTGGGAAACAAAATGATTAGAATCATGATTGATCATTTTTCAATCGTTAGTTTAAAAATAAGTTATCCGTAGTGCCAGCATTTCTGAATCTTCATTAAACTAAAAAATAAATGTAATTCATAGAGATAATTTAGAAGGCACAAAAAGCTTTCTGCGGCACATGGCCATCATTTCTTTGGCCACCATAATTGAGCTTCGGCTCCTTTAAGGCTTGAATCGAAACTTTTTGACAAGGTCATATACTGCTATCTATGACACTAATCAAGGGCATTTGAGAGCTTGTGAATAATTTATTTCTTTTACTCATATATATATATATATATATATATATATATTTTTTTTTTTTTCCTAACTAATTTATCTTCCTTTTTTCTATGTTGGCATTGCAGGTGGCTACATTATTTGATACACTAATGTCAGGTTCAAAAGTCAACCATATTTCTCATTATCCTTGTATGAAGATCATTAGGCATGTCTGGAAGCCATTGATTGCGTAACAAAAACCATAGTATAATAGTGTATTCATTTAATTTTCCTTTTTCTTCTTCCGGATTGGATGAGATGCTAAACAATATTTATTTTACCAAACTTGAAATTAATTAATATAATGTATAGGCCAATTGAGTCCATGTTGTAGTTGATTTTATCATCCCCCCAAAAGTGTTAATTAGTTGAGTAACTGCGGAGAGAAGAAACAAGAGAGCTAAAAACAGAGAAAATTGGCATTATTTTGTGGTTGAAGTGTTAGTGCAGGTGCAGGAAAGTAAAGTGATTCATATGTCCACAAGATGAAAGACAGTGATGGAGCTAACATCAACAAGGTTGATTGAGGGAACAACTTATCCTATTTTTCTACTTTTTCTTTTTCCACCCTCTCTACTAAAGTGTCCCATTTTCTTCTTACTCTGTGAGAATGATGTTTTAACATCTTGATAAGATTCCAAAAACTTATCATCCCACTTTATACCTCTGCACTCCCTCCACAATAATTCTCACTCTTTGGTCCTTTGCATTATTCATCTTTCACTGCTTATTCTTACCACACCCAAACTATGATTTTCTCTCCCTTATCCAAATTCACCTTTTTTCCTTTTATGCCCCCCCTTTGAAAAAATTAAAGAAAAACATCGCCTATAGAATCAAAAGACACATATTCATTGCCTATAGAATCATATTGTGTTGTAGCAAAGCAGTTATACAAGAAGCCGTTATATAATGGAGAGCATTTAAACTGTTTTCCACCCACAAAGGAAACTCAAAACCTTTGGTCTCAGGCGACAAGGTTAGAATAGACATATGATTAAAATTATTACATGAATTCCATTCCGGCAGCACTACACAAAAATTGTTAGTGGTTATCTAATCTTAAATCTAGCAGCACGGGTGACATGAAATGAACAGAAGGTAATTAATTGCCTTTTCTAAATCCAATTAAAGACTCGATATAATTTTCAGTCATTTCAAGAGACTTAACTAGCTAAGCTAGCCAAAATCTTGAGTCACATGCATGCACTGTCATTTTGAGAGTCACATGTATGTAATATATATTGCTCATTATGTTATTCATAATGTACATTAGGAACTGTGTTTTTGGTAACATAAACCATCAGTTATCAGTAGCCATGTCAATTGCACACAATAGAGTGAACCAAATCTAAAAGGGGTCACTGATAATTGATTAGTTGGCCTTTAGCTGAAATTGAGCCTAACCGTTATTAATATCATTAGTTCAGTTCAATTTATGATGCACGCATTCTTCTTTCTTCACAGGTTTGGTCCCATCTTGGCTTTGAACTGATGCACATTAGATTTTTTGGGCAAGCAATAGCTACTAATCATCACGAGATGATGGCATTTTTTGTCACATTATTTGTAAGAATATAACTTGTCTTTTGTTTCTTATCTGTGGTTCTGTAAGTCTTTCCAAAGGACTAAAGGTGCAACTACACAAAGCTCCAACAAACATTTCCAGTTGGAAAATACATTCAAAGAAGCACTTGATGCCGAGGCAAATTATTTTGAGGAAAAAATGAATATAAAAAAAAAAATAATATAATGTAATAAGACAGCATTGTGCTGCTTCTTTGGTCACATTCAACTCTTCAGTCATCACGTTTTGTTTGCTGATAAGTCTTATTCAAACCATTTGGCTATCAGACTGACAACTCTGTCACGGATTGAGAAATGAAAATGATGTCATGTTTAGCCAAACAATCAAGAAGAATGAGGTATTTTCGAGCAAATGAAGAAGAATATGTTACTTGAAGTATCATTTTCTATATGCTTCTCAAACACACAATAAACCACCTAATTTCCATATATCTTCTGAATGTCATTTAGTCAGGGATGTCACAAATTTTAAAATTGAAATCTCTAGTTGCATATTTTTAAGCTAATAATGAGTATCCAACTAGATTTTGTAATTCAAAGTGCAAAGGAACATACCAATTGCTTTGTCTTTCACTTTTTCATACTTTCTTTTTGGCAAGCCTAAGACTAATCAATGATGTATTGAGATTCATTTAAGGGATTAACATGTTTTGTGTACTTGAATTAACTACAAAGTTAATTACCTTGTGTGCAGAAAAGAAGATACATAGTGTTGTAAGGCAAAGAGCACAACAAGTCTCAAGGGATATATTGCAATGAATGAATGAAGCAGAAAATGGCATTGAAAGAGCAGAAAAAGACCACACGCATGCTTGTTGCAAAGACAAAATGGAAAAAAAAGGCGAATTTTTAAAATTCCTTCCCTCCCCATGACAGTAGTCACTTTAGCAGTCTCAAAGCATGCATGTATAGAACAACAAAAAGCATATGCATGCTTTGGTCCCCCCCACATACATACAATTACAACCCTTTCTTTCTCTCTCACTTCCTTGGAGGGAAGCTTTGATGCAGATAGAGATAGGAACCAATACAAAATCACCTCCGTGTCTCAAGCAGCATTGTTGTGAATGTGATCTCCTTTAGGAGAACAAACTCCAACATTTTCATTGTCCAGAGTCCAGACTCTACACTCAGTTATCATTATAATTTATAATATATATCATAATAAACATTACAGAATGAATGCATCAAAGTTTGAACTTAAAGAACATTGTTTAGAACTATCCCAAAAGTCTTTATCAATATGATGGCAAATAAATTAAATTTTGATTGGCGTTTGACAAGTTAGGGAACTTCTTTCCAGCCACATTATTATTATTGTTCCGTTTGTCTGATTATTGCTACATTTTTTTTGGTTAGGGGAGGGTGCAATGGCCAACCGCATTATATATGCCTTTTATTTATTTATTCTTGAGAAACATAAAAACACGGTTTCTGAGGCAATGTTGGAAGAAAGTTAAAAAACGGAAAAAAAAGAAAAGAAAAAGTGTCACATTATAAACGTTAGTTTTAGACGTAGTGATTAATCGTACTATCTATGCTCAAAGTATTGGCTACCATTTAAAGGGAAGAGGCTTACTTTGCTTTCAAAGAAAGGAAGAATGTGGTTGTGGTTATAACTTAGAACATAGTTTAGGACATTGATTTTGGATCTACAAGAAACAGGGTGGTCCATGGTTGGGAATAAAACAATTAACAACCGAGGAAAAGTCACACATACACACGTCTCTCTTAGTTGGCAATAGCTTGTTGATATTTTCTTTCCCTTTTTTGGCTTTTTTTTTTTTTTTTGTCTAGCTGATGATCCTGATTAAAGTTCTCTTCTTGTCATTTCTTTTTATTTGTTAAAGAATTAGTTTGCTTCGTTTAAGAGTTGTTGTAATCAATATTAATATTTCATATTATTATCCTATTGATTTGAAAAATTGAACTGGACCATAGAATTAATCAAGTGTGTCATATAATTATTGGAAGTCATCAAAGAGTAAATGATTTATTAATTTATTTATCAAATATGGATGATTTTAATTTATCTTCAGGATTAAAGATATCGAATGAAGCGCTAATGAAAAAAAATCAAAATCTTATTAAATTATATATAAAAAAAAATCATATTCTTTTACCAATACATAGATTACTCTTACAATAGCTTCCAAAAATAATACTCGGAATATTATTCACAATACTATAACTTTTGCAATTGCTAAAAGAATTTTCAAAATTAAAAATACTAAAATCATATTTGAAATTAATTATATACTAAAATAGATATAAAACATTGATAAATGATTTTACAATTCAAATTAAAAAAGAAAAACAAAATTGGCATGGATAATTTGATATGATATGACCTTCCTATTATTGGTGTCAGTTGTTTCAATGTCATTCTACATGAGCAAAGTTAATAAAAGGAAAAGGAAAAGAAAAAAAAAAAAAGTATTGCTTCCTTCCTCCTCAAGAATGTGCTTTTATATACCTCATCAACTACTGGACGGATTACATCCTGGTGATTTTAAGGGATCTACAAATGGGGCCAATATTTGTGAAGCCCAATATGAAACTTTAAAATGAGGATCCGGGCAACTAGAATGTCCTAAAGTAGTGGTTAGAAAAAGAGATAGCCAAAGGTATATTTAAATTTTTAAGTAATGTTCCTAAATCTAAAATAGATTATAAAACGCCTACCTAATGAATATTTATTAAGAGTGTTTTTTTTAATTAGTTTTTGCATTATTTCTTTTATATTAAACTCGGTGACCGTTAATAATAGTTTTGGAGTTGGAGGAAAATGAGCAATAACTTGGTTATTCGGTTAACATAAGAAATAACTTTTCCTGGCTTAAGTAAGAAATCAACCGTGTTGATTTTTTCTTGGACAAAAACCAAATCTGCTTTGGCATTCATAAAATCAGCGATAGACGATTAGTTAGAAAACAGAAATGGAGTCCAATACTAGGGCCCATTTGGAATTGGACAGGAACACATCATAAGGAGGGGGAGTCACAACTCACAACACAATCGCTCATTTTAGCAACTAGAAACAACTTTTGATCTTGTTATTAGTATCCATTCCACTATCCTATATGAAAAGGGTTCAGTTTAGTATATTAACGGTGTTAATCTACTACTATTAATGCTGTTCAAACACACTCAAGGAAACAAGTGTGCATTTGTGCAAAAAATAAAAATGAGATAACACTGAACAGATCCAGAAGAAAATCTAATGAGGAAAGAATTGCAAGTTTTTCGTGTGTAAAACGTTGCTTATATAGCACCACTTTAATCTACAATGTACATTTAATAAGACAGCGTAAACCAGGATGCATCGAACTACAAGTCTACCAACCAAAGAACCAACCAAAGCATTTCTTTGGTGTCCTTCAATCAATAATGATGCTGGAGACAAGAATTATGAGGTACATGTCAAAAATCATACAATGTCAAAAATCTTGGTTTGTTTGGCTTTATTCAAAGTAAAATTCAACTTCTTTTTCAATAACTTAGATGAAGGAAAAAAGAATAAGCCCTCACCAAAATTTCCGAACAAATGCAATTGCAGATATTTCTGAAGGGTACATAAGATGTATTCTGAAAACTTAAGCAGCCAGCATACCAGAAGAAGCAGCTTCTTTAGAGTTCATGGAACAAAAGAGATTCAAGACATCAGCATGATTGCGGATGTAGCGGGGACATTTAGAGAGAAAATTTTGTGCTTCTTCATGCCTTCCGTGCTTGAAAAAAGCTTCAAACATACTGAGAAACACAGATGCAGATGGAAACCTCTTTGATGTCATTGCCTTGAGAAACAGTACAGCATCTTCGCCACTTCCACTGTTTGACAAGTGTTCAATAAATGGATCAGTAAAAGGTGGAAATCCATGAGTTCTCATTAATCCCAAAATATTCAAAGCATCTGCAAATCCTCCCTGAACCAATAACTTTGTTACCAACAGCTTGTAAGTAGAATGCCAGGGTTTCAACTGTTTTTCATTCACCAGTCGGCAAATAATCTTGCTTGCATCTAGTGCCCTATTCATTTGACAATATGAATTCATTAACACATCAAAACTATAGCCTGCAGAAGCAACCCCTTCTTTCTCAACAACCTCTTTAAAAGATTCAAAAGCTTTATCAAGGTTCCCAGCTACACAGTGCCCCTCAATTAAAGATCCCCAGGTCTTGCAATCTAGATTAGACCCAGAAGCTTCAATTCTATTAACGAACTCATGAGCTTGTTCCTTGTTACCAGCAGCACTGAGTCTAAATGCAATTTTACTCTGTAAATTACCACCAGCAACAAACCCAGAATCTTCCATTTCTTTCAAAACCTTGTTCCACTCTCCAGTCCTACCAACACTGGTCAAAGACTTCAGCACAGCATCAGCCATAGAATCAGTCAACGCATTCCCACTTCCAGTAAAAACCTTCAGAACCCTCGAAAACAAATCCATATCCAACTCTTTCCCAGCAGCAACCTTCCTCAACAGAAAGACACAGCACTGCACCGAAGGCTTATTCGCACCAGCCATAGCAAGCTCATAAAGCTCAACAGCATCCTTCACCATCCTCCTCTTACAAAACCGCCCCAAAACCTTAACAAAGGTTTCATCCTCCATCTCAAACCTGGCACTCCTCATGTCACCAACAAGCTTCCAAAACCGATCAATCGAGTCCTCCCTCCCCAACACCCTCGCCATCGCATTGTAAGTTCCCCCATCATGCTTAAACATCCCACTCTCCTCCAACCACCGGAAAAATATCAACGCCTTTGCCGGCTCCAAAGCCAAACTATCCAAAACCATTTTAACAACATCACTGGAGAACCCAACATTCAAGCCCTTAATCTGACTCTCAACATCATCACCCCACACATTGTTCCTCACAATCCTACACATTGTAGCAATATTCTTCTCATTCGAGTTATCAAACAAAGCCTTGAACTTTGCCACATCAGCATCCATTCGACCCTTTTCAAAAGACTCCAACACTATCTCTTTCACACCCTTGGAAACTCCATACCCTTTTTTCTTCATCACGTTAACCAAGTCCCAAAACTCGTCAACGACACCATTGGTCCCTAAAACGCACAGCATCTTGTTGTAGCACTTGGAGCTCAACCTCTCGGGGTGGTTCTCCGAAGCCCATTGGAAGAACCTCAGCGCCGCTTCGGCGTTGGTTTCGAGCTTCCACAGAAGCGCGAGGACCGCGTCATGGGTAATCGAAACGCGTTTCGAATCGAGGAGGGTTTTGAAGTCCTGGGAATCCGTAGGTTTGAGGAAAATGTCGGCGAAGATGAGGTGGTCGGTGTCGGCTTGTGCGAGAACGGGTTCGGAAGAAAAATGACGGAAAGTAGAGTTTAACGGGAACGTGGAATTGGCAGTGAAACGACGGGGAATGGAGGAGGAAGAAGGAAGTACCTGAGAGGGATTGGGAATGCGGTGGCGAGAACGGAGAAGGTGGTGAAGAAGACGCCATTGGTATCTCATTGCTGCAATGCAACACAAACGAATCGAGGGATTGGGATTTGACACCAAATGGATCGAGATTTTGAGTGTGAGAAAGAAAAGTAGAGAAACAGTAACTAGGGTTTTAGGGAGATGCAGAATTGTTTTTTTTGCTGATTGTAGATTTGGATTTTGATTTGGGCCGATCAGAGTATGGTCTGTTGTCATCCCATTGGGCTTCCACCAACTATGTAAGGTAAAATTAAAAGAGAATATAATTTTTTTAATTTATTTTTGCAACTATTTCATGTTGAATACATTTATTTTTAATAAGCTGGAGTGTAAAAATCTCTATATAAATTTTAAAATAATTATTATATAATTATTTCAACAGAAATATTATATTATGAAACTTAAAATTTTTATTAGAAATATATTATCAACGTCGATTATACTTTAGAAATAAGATGATTTTTTTTTTCATTCTAAGAGATTAATTTATGAGAAAAGGCTTATGCATATTTACACCATAAATACTATAAAATTATTTTAAAAGTCATTATTATGATAGTGAATCAATCACAATCAAAACTCTTCATTCATAATCAAACAATTGTATAAAATTATTTCAAAAGTTATATAAAATTATTAACTGGTTTAATGATTTTAGGAATGAGCATTTTACTCATAATTTATTTGTAAAAAAAAATTAAAAGATAATATTTTTTAATTGAGGAAAGAGGATATTTTTCTCCTTTGCTTTATTTTAATTATGAAATGATGGAAAAATTGTTTTTTTGAAGGTTAAAATAAATTGGATTATATTATTTTGCCTTCTTTTGATGTTATTGTATTTAGTTTCAGAAGTTTTTTGTTATTTTCCTTTTGAAAACATGAGATTTGGATGAAATTAGATGAACCAAGAACATGGAATGAAGAGAATAAGGTACAAAGAAAAGAAAGTGAGTTGAGTAGTAGTTATGATGTACCGTAAGCATGTTTACACAAGGAGAATGAAGCTTTTCTATGCAGCACTCAAATTGATCAATATATAATTGCTTAATACAATAATGATGCATCAGAGAATACAACAAAATGGAGCCACATGTGACTGATATTCAGAATATAGAAACTCAAAAATCATCAGCAAAAAGGTTAGTACTTAACAATATCTTGGTGATAATAATCTCATACATTTTTCAGAACATTGTTGAATTTAATCTTTTTAATATCTTAATGTTAAGGCTAGCTGATAAGGTGGCAGTTATAACTGGTGGTGCAAGAGGAATTGGCGAAGCTGCAGCCAAGCTGTTTGCTGAAAATGGAGCACATGTGGTGATTGCAGATGTGCTTGACGATCTAGGAACCACGGTGGCTGAGTCCATAGGTGGCCGCTACATACACTGCGACGTGTCGATGGAAGAGGATGTCGAATCAGCCGTCAAGCTTGCAGTATCATGGAAGGGCCATCTAGACATCATGCTCAGCAATGCTGGAATTGGAGGCCCTGAGGGAAGAAGCATCACAACCCTTGACATGGACCATGTGAGGCACTTGTTTTCCATCAACCTTCACGGAACAATACATGGTATAAAACATGCTGCAAGGGCAATGATCAAAGGTAACAGAGGAGGTTCCATCATATGCACTTCAAGTGCTGCAGCAATCTTGGGTGGATTGGCCTTGCATGGTTACACAATGACAAAAGCAGCAATAGATGGGTTTGTGAGAAGTGCTGCTTGTGAGTTGGGAGAGCATTTGATTCGTGTTAACTGCATTTCCCCACATGGGGTCCCCTCTGAGATGCTTCTAAGTGCTTGTAGAAGGTTTGGGATTGATGATATTACCCCTCAAGGGGTGAAGAAAATGATTGGGGCAAGGGCAAGTTTACTTAAGGGGAAAGGTGCAACCATTGAGGATGTAGCAAATGCTGCTTTGTTTTTGGCTAGTGATGAGTCTGGTTTCATTACAGCACATAATCTTCTTGTAGATGGGGGACACACTTCTGCTGATAGTAGAATGAGTTACATGTACCAAGACCCTAAATGATTGACAAACTAGTAACTATCAATAGTTCTACTTGTCATTTGTTGAAGGAGGCCTTGGCTTTTAATCTTAGTTTTTTCGAGTATGTTCAAAATGATTCCATTAATTAGTCTTCTTAATTACTGTAAGATGAAGGATTGGAATAATAGGATATTTGATTTAGTTTAACTTTAAAAGTCTCATTCATGAATCATGATTAGAATCTACATTAAATTATTATAAGATAAAATTCATTGATTGATGAAATGAGAGCTACATCATAGAGCGCTCCTTTTTAGGAGCACCACTCAAGACAAAAACCAAATTAGAGCATCTTCTTATACAATGCCCCAGCAGTCAACAAGAGTAAATTAACAAAATAAAAAATAAAATGTTCAATACATCGTGTAAAATTATTTTATAAAGTCGGTTAATCATAATTAATTATTGTAATAATTTTTAAAATAATTTTATAAAAATTAACTGTTTTATCATAAATAAAAAATTGTGACTAAGCGAAGATGTAAAATAATTTTATATCGATGTATAAACCTCTTTCAAAAAAAAGGAAAAACAAAAACTAAGTGAAACCGGAGGATCATCACTCATCAGGATCCATCCCGCTTAAGTAGTTCAGTTTTTTTTCATGCCAGTTGCATTCTTCACAGCCTCAGCTGCTCCTTGTGCTGATGCCATTACTGTTTGACCAGCCTACATATAACATAAAAATAAACATATACATAAATAAATGTATCTAAACATGCAATGGCATTCACACAATAACAAAGCATTCAATTTGATGAATTAAAAATTGGAACCTCTTGCACGGTTTCCTTAGCAGACTGAGCAGCATTGCCAGCCATGTCCATCAAGTTGCTAGTCTTTTCCTGTAATACAAGCAAAAAATATATGGTTTATTAATTAATTACATTAACTTATATAAAATTTGGCACACCCGAAAGACTAATTAAATTTGAGTGAAGAGTAAGAAAAGAAAACCTCAGCTTGGCCCTGAGCCTGTCCAGCCTGGTAGTTCATCTTCTGGGAATCCATGTTTTGAAAGAAAATGTAAAGAACTGAATGTAATGAAGATCAAGAATGGTTGTAGTTTGAGATGAAGATTTAATTTCCCTGCACTCTTGTGTGATATTTATATGCAAGTTTCGTAAAGAAGTGCATTGCTCTAGCTATGTAAAAGGGGGCACGTGGAATAATCCTATAACATTTACTTACTATTTGAATGAAGGGTTCTTAATTGGGTTGCTCTATTTTCCAGAAGAAGCTTTAAATAAACCGGTTGACTAGGAGAACTGTGGAGAACTAACTCATTACTATTTTTAGGAAGGTCAAAGGTTGTTGCTGATTTCATACACGGACAAGTATTTCTTATGATAATTAATGGGAGAAATTGTTGTATAGACTCTATTGATTTATATCTCACTGATCCAATGATTCAAATAATGTGTAGCTGGGGTTGGCACGTGGTATATTTGCATGACTTAATTAAATTAATTCATGAATCCCCTGTATTAAGAAGAAAATCTATGATTTCACTATAAATCTTTATTTTGAGTTGCGATTTATCTTGGTCTTAAATTGAAGGGAGTCTTTAAGTTCGGAAAGAAAAAAGTAATTCGGATAATGTGCATGGACTTTAAATAAAACTAATACATATCATACAACTTAGGGTTGGATCCAAGAAGGGCAAGGATAAGGATGTCTCCCCACCTTTTATTTTTTCCCTAAAAATTCGTATCTATAGTTTTAAAAAAGTTATAAACATGATGTTTGATTAATTAAATTAAGTATCAAATTATATAAAATTACACTTTGTTCTGTGTGCGTGTGACATAATATATACATATGTCAAAATAAAGTTATATAATGAGGTGTTAATCACTTTTTAAATCTTATAAAATTTGTAGATTTAATTTATTTTACAGAAAAAATAGCTTTCAGAATATAAATTTATTTTATTTTACAGAAAGAATCATAATAAATTTTACGATTAAAATTACGTTCTCTAAAAAAATATTAGCAGTTAATCCTTTCTAATAAAAAAATAAAATTTATTAATTAATATATAATTATGTATATTAAAAATTGTTTGTTTTCGACATCTACCTATTTTATGCCGTTCCTGAAATTGATCTGAACTGTTTGAACATGGATTAATAGTGAAGTAAGTTTGTACAAAAAATCGTCATACATGTGGCTTTCCAATCTTTTGTTTGTTCTGTTTTCTTGTTTATTTTCTTATTTCTTTAACTAAAATTTTGTATGAATGTATAAATCGCATCAGATTCTCCGAACACCATGACATTAATTATCACTTCGTTAGTTAGTTACCAACTATAAAAAGTTCCTTAAAATACTACGTTCAAACTTGTTTATCACTTATCCTAAACAAAAAATCCCCTGTTTACTACTTGGGTAAATACTAAATACAATCATAACGGAATCTCTTTCTGAAAGGTAATATATGCTTCAAAATTGTGTAAAAAAGTTAGATCTTTGAAAGATCTATTTTAAAATAAGAAAAAGTTTACAAGATATGTACTCCTCTGCTTATAAAAAAAATTGCAGAGTATTTCGTGAGGAGAAAATTTAGTGGCTATTAAGGATAAATAAAGTAAAAAGAATAATATAACGCACTTATAGTTATAACTTATATACATCATCTTTTAATGTTAGTTTGTACCTGTTGCTTGGCCAATGGCCATTATTATGCCCGAGACACATGAATTAAGACTGTTTTTTAGATCAAAATCGTCTAGTCCATATATTTCTTTTAGGTCAATTTTTGCATCAGCGGAGAGACTATTGAATTTATATGATCATTTATGTAATTTGAAGCTAACGTTGTCAGGGATCGAGAAATTGGAATATGAAACTTTATACCCACGAATAATGTATTTGATTTCAGTAGACTTATGATTACATTTTGCTATAAAATGAAATCAACTTATGAAAATGCCTTAGATCAACTTGATACAAGTATAAATCTAGAAGGCATGTTGTAATGTATGTAGCAATGTCAAATCCAGCAAAATGATCTCCTTCCTCACTTGTTCAGTGTGTCCTTCACGGCATCAGCAGCTCCCTGTGCCTTGGCCTTCATTTGTTGACCAGTCTACACAAAATCAAGTACAAAAAAATTCAGGTATATATATATTATGCCTAAGAACCATGTTGCAAATTACACTGTTAATAAAATAAAATGTATATAGTATTTGAAACAAAAATGAAACATGTCACAGAAATAACAAATAACCTCTTGCATGGAATCTTGTGCTGACTGAGCAGCATTGGAAGCCTTGTCCATCATGTTGCTGGCCTTTTCCTGTAAGCATGTACAATATCAACAACTATATTTGACTTGGTTCAATATATATATATATTCAAAAGGAAACCTCAGTTTGGCCCTTGGCCACTCCAGCGTTGTAGCTTGCCTTCTCAGAGTCCATATCTTCTTTTTTCTAAACTGTAAATAGAATGAACTAAAGATATCAATAAATTGTTAATGTTTGAGTTGCAGATTACTTTCCAAAATCTGTTTAGATTTATATAGCTTCTCAAACCATTGCATTGCCCAACAGGTGTTTTCCTTAATTCGTTCTTGGCTGTAAATTAAGATTGAAAAATTCAATGTATATATACAACTCCTTAATTTCCATGGTTTCTTGGACACACATGTCATAATGCCATTCTAACAAAGAGAATAAGACATTTGCTATATTCCTAATCCATCCGTACACATATTGAGAAATCAATTTTTTTTATATGATAAAAGAGATTTTAAAAAGTGTAAAATAAGATATAAATATGATAGAAAATAATTTAAAAAACATATTGTAAAAAATAGAAATCAACTTATTCTAGGAATAATTTTTGGTAGAGTTACTTCATTCAATATTATTTTGTATAAATTCAATGTGAATTATCCAAGTATTAAATACTTTTTAGTATTATCTCAAAAATCATTTTTATTTTGAGAACCATTAAATTATTAAATATTAAGTTATAAAAAAATTATTGAATAGAGAAATAATATTTTTTAATTTTTTTTAAAAAATTATATATTTCAATAAAGACTCAAGAGATAAGAAAAAAAGAGTTAATGGCAATTCAGAGTAGAAATGGAAGTTAATGATCGTCGGATAAGTTTCACAATCATTTTATTTGTATTTATTCTTATATTGAACTAGTTTGTTTAAATTTATACCATAAAATAAATATTTTTTGTATTTTTAATGTTTTTATTTAAATTATTTCAATGTAATTTTAAAAAAATTATTTATTTATAAAATAATTATCTATTTAAAATGTATTTTTTATAAATATTTTTTAATTTTAAACAAATTGACCAATTATAAATTTAAATTCTCACTTTTAAACAAAAAAAATATATATAGGAATCATTTTCTTTTTTAAAAAAATACTTCATATTTTTTCATCTATTCTAAATATTATTATTCATATTTTAGTTTCATAATTTAGCTTAATTTAAATTTTAAATAAATTTTAAAATTTGAAGATTAAAAATGAAAGTAACACATGTCTATTCAAAAATATACTGTCCTAATTTCTTCACTATTATTAAATATATAATCTCTTTAATATGTTCTTTATCTAATACTGTAAAACAATATTATTAGAAGATGAATCGAAAAAAAGACAACTTTATCTTAACACAATTTAAATTATAATATAATATAATATAATAATATATTTATTTATTTATATAACAATGAAATACAAGTGCAAGGGCAACACACTCATTCCCATGAGTTGGTAGTAGAAACGAAAAAAAGAAAACACATCTGCATAATGACACAAGCAGAGCAAGTGAAGCAACACAACACGTTCATTGCTTCACTCTGACATTACAACCCCCCAAATTTATTTAGTTTAGGTAATAACACACTCAACAGTAGTAAAGATAATAAAAAACAACAGAACATATATATAATAATAATAATTATTATTATTATTAATTATATCTCCCTTATTTCATCTTCGTTCTCATCCTCAGTCTCACTCCAGCAGCATTTGAGAATAGACCTGGGAGATGCACAGCCATTGCCTTGAACAAATGTTTGGTACACAACTGAACCAGCCACACCAAGCTCTTCATTGCTCCTATCTGCAAGGTAGTATCCTTTGATGTCCAATGGAAACTTGTCAAGTCTTTCACCATTCATGTCGATGTGCAAAGCAACAGAAAACTCTGCTGGGCGAAAGCATGCTAAAACTCTCTCCACAACTTCACCTAGAGCCATCTCATCATCATACTCATAACCAACAGCTTCAAAACTTGCATAGCTGAAACCATCTTCTGGGGTGACATGGATTGTGGATATTGCACTCCCTTCTATTCCATTCATTGAATATCCACAAGGGTCAAATTCAAAATCACATATATCAGACTGTGGAAGGATCTTCCTAATTCCAGAGTTTTCTGTCATCAAAGCAGCTGAAGATGTGTTGTCTTTGAAAAATACAGAAGCCCTTTCTGTGTCTAAACCAGTCATGCACATCTCAAGGCCATAGACAGCAGCTTCTGATGATGACGACCCTTTAGTCTGTTGTGCACTCGCAGAGTAGATGTGCCAAATCTGTGATTTTGAAGGGTCACCCATAACATAAGCTTTGCTACCAGCACCAAGGTTGCTGAAGTAGCTATCCAGAACAGAAACCTCCTCTGAGAAACTGCGATGAGGAAATGACTGTGCCCCAGGAAAAATGAAACTTCCGCGAGTGTACCTCACAGATTTCACAGCAATGCCAAGAGCATCAGCAAGCTCCAGAATGACAGGGATGGAGAGAAGCAATTTGGTGGTTCCACAAGTTTTGATGATAATTTTGTAAGGATGGACAAATAGGCTTGACTCTGACAGAACATAAGAGTCAACATAATCGTTTGAAAGAGATGCAACAATAGTGCACTCTGCAGGTTTCAGAATCTCATCCAACTGGTCTTTGGACAATGCTCGGAGGCCTAATCCACCAGGGTCGGCAAACACACCATGCTCAAAAAATGATATCTCAAGCCTCTTTTCATAGCCTTCAAAACCAATTGCTGAACCCGCCATCTCGACTCAAGAAGAAACAAAGTATTGCTGTGTGTAGTAGTAGGTAGAGAACAAAAAGGCAAGGAAAAAGAGAACAACAACAACAAAAAAAAAACAAGACAAAAGCAGACTACAATAGTTTAGCAGATGCAATATCACGGGGGCTATGTTGTAACTTGTAACTCGATACAGCAAATCTCAGGATGGTTTGCGGATGCACTGCACCAGGAAAAAATTCTGAGTGTTAAACAATAACAACAACAACAACAACGTTGGATACTAAAATCTGTCCATTTAATCATTCATTCATCAGCAATAGAAACTTACGTTGGAGTAAGCAGCAGATCTGAACTTCTTGATTCCACCGTATGGTCGAACGTCTTCAATGATGTAATCGAGAGGAGCTTCGTATAAACAGGATTTACTACTAGAAGATTTCTTCTTCCCGACTTTAGACTCCATCAGATCATTCAGACTTTCCTGAGACAAAACAACAAACCAAAATCAATCAATGAATAGCCTAGTAATCAGTAATCACAATACACACATAAATATATAAACTTAACCCAAATGCATAACAAATACAGCGCAAATATTGATACTGTTGCAAAAAAAAAATTTCAGAAACATTGAGCATTCTGAAATGGTTATAAAACTGGAGAGAAAAGAAAAAATATATTTTTTTAAAAATCAGAACCCCGAAATGTTCATGCCAGAAAAAAGAGAAAGAAAGGGATTGAAGAACAAAACATATAAACAGGTTAAAACAAAAAGGTTGACAGACATTTCATACCAGAAACAAAAAGAAAAAAGAAGCTTGGAAATAATGCCACAACACCCAGAAAAAATAATTTGAATTGTCTTTCTCTTTCTCTTTCAAATTCAATTCATTGGTTCATTTAAAAATGAATGATATTCACATGTATTCCTTCAAAACATAAACAAAAATCTAAAGAAACAAAATAATAAAAAAGTCTGATACTTACAATGGGGGGCCAATCAACTACTCTGATATGTGATATGATATCCCTTCTCGCAGTTAAGCTTCGAATCGAAATTAACCGAAATGAATAACAAAACAGAACAAAAAAATGAAATAAAGCAAAGGGAAAATCGCAATGCACTTACAGCGATTTAAGGAAGAGGAACAAATAAGTCTGAAAGAAATTTGAAGAGAAAAAAAGGGTTTCGTTTGAGGTTTGCAAATTCGTTGGGTTGTTATGGGGAGCACGCAGAGGTGACAGTTATATAGGCGCCTAGGTATACTTGCAATTACGATAGTGGCCTCGTGCTTTTCTATCTTTCGACTTTCATTTTATATCCTCCTTATATAAATTTGGCAAAGAATCTCTCATCTTGCGTGCAAAACAGGTAATTCGTTAATTAGTCAATAGATTAATAGCATTCATATAGTTATGTCTCTATTCATAAAATAAATAAATAAATGATGAAACTAGTTTAGAGGTTGATGAATAAGAATCTCCATAAAATTTACTAAATTAATATTATGATATATTTAGTTAACACAATGATAGATATAACTCAAAAGAAGAGTAATAAAAACATGGATAAATGTCTCTACTCATGAAATAATATTAAAATTGAGTTATTGACTACTTGTTGAATAAAAAATACAAATGTAACTTGTGTTTTTTTTGAAAAAAAACGCGTAAGAAATATTGATAATGAGATGATAGCTAGGGACATAAGTGAAAAAAGAAAGAAAGGAAAGATGCGAATTGGAAAGAGGATGTGGCGGGGGTACGTGTGCGAGCGATATTCGAAATGGAAATGGAAGTCACGGCCAAAGAAATAAAGAAAGTGAGTTGGTTTTGGTTCATAATATTCATATTCATATTCGTGTTTGAATTTTATAGTATTTGGTTCTTTCTTTGTCTGTCTGGTATAGTTAACGAATCGCCTTTTTGAATTGGATCCATGCATTCTCATTCTCTTGTCCACATCTCATGCATCATATATGCTTTCCACATGACATGCCTCACAATTCCATATCTTCAAATCTCCATCAAATTGCATAACCAAATCTTATTGTTATTTCTGCATGTTTTTAATGTTTTGACTTGGTTTTATTGTCTTAACAAGTTAACATAAATTCACAACATTTTTTAATCCATACGAAAACATTTTTTTATCTTTAAGGTAAATATCTAAATTAGTCTATGAAAAAAAGATCCAAGACACTCAATTAGGGCTACTAAACAAAATTAGACTGGATTGTGTATTCAAATTTATATTTATATTTATTTTTTATTTTGTTTAAATTTTATAGAATGCATTGACAACATTAAAAAAAAAAAAATGCAATCCCTTGATTTATTAAATTTTTTTTCTTCCAAAAGCAAGTTAAAATTTTACAAACATCATAAATTATCATGACAGGCTTTGGGATGAAAATAATTGAAAATAGTGTTTAGCGTGTAAATAGAATAAATATAATGTTTGTGAAATATTCTACTTTTCTTTTTTAGAATAGATAGTTTTTTTTGTTAAATTAAAGGATGCTCTTTTATGTTCTCATGCCCTTATTTGTTTATACACAGAATATAAAACAATTCATTTACTTTATAGTCTGTCTTATTTTAACACGTTTATCAAATGCAATCTTAAAACCACTAACCAAAAGATTAAAGCACAATGCATGCATGGATGAAATGCTGAATGAAATGGAATAAAAAAATTGAAGGAATCTACATATATATATATATATATATATTTTTTTTTTTTTTTTTTTTTTGTTAAGTCATGGAAATTTCACATGAAGAAAAGAGTGATTATCTAATACTGCATTTATACAAAGTGTGGAGCCCACAATTTTAAAAGAATATAGAATCTGTATGAGTGTTGGAATGACTCTATGACCCTGCTGGTTCGATTTCTAGGGAAGCATGGAAGGAAGTTTTTACTTTTCAGAATTCATCCTCATCAAACCACCTTTTCCAACTTATATTTTATCATATTCTTCTTTCACTTTCCTTTATAGATAAGCAGATATATGGAACACTACTTCACATAAAACAAGTATTAGATTATATGGGCACTTAATTTTGTCATGTAATATATTACAGTTTAAAACCATCATGCATTATTGGGATGTTCATTAATTAACTCCATCGTGCTTTCATTTATTCGCTCTCTCTCCCGTTTTTTAGGGCTCCTTTACGTGTTGGGAATATTGTTTGTTTGAGCAATTTCTCATATTTTATCTTTGTGATGCAAAATAGAGGGAAAGAAAATAAAATATAAAAATATCAGATAAAATATGATATTTTTAACATATCGCGTAATTAACAGTGCTTTCACATATTTGTAAAATATTTAAAATAAATAATATATGAAATTACAAATAGAGTACTTATTTTAGTAGTTAAAGAGTATTTAAAAAAAGATTTACTAAAAATTAATTAAAGACTAAAAAACAAAAAAATCCAAATGGTTGATAACGTGAAAACAATTCATTTAACCGGAGGTCTGGTACTCGATGTAAAATTTCTTTCCATACAATTACACAATGTGAGTAGAATTAATCTCTCTTAACTTTTAACTGCGGTTTAAATTCACTGTTTTTTGTTTTTTTATTTTCATAAAAAAAAAATACATTAAAAATTTGTTTGTTTTAATTTTTTAAAAAACTAAAAAATGAAAATAAAGATACGATGTTTTCTCTTCTATTTAGAAAATAGAAATAAAAAATATCTTTGAGATACGTGTATTTTAGCAATTTTAGGTTGTTTCCTCAGCTTTTTTAAGTATATTTTTTGAGATACGTGTATTTTAAGTTATTCAAATAACAGAATTCCCGCAGGTTATTAGGAGACCGTGTTTTTTTTTTTTCGTGATTATTGATAAATGGATACGTATTTTTAAATTTTTAAAGCATAATTTTTAAAATTTAAAAATAAGAAATACTTTTATATAAATTTTTAAATAATAAATTTATTTTTTATAAATATAATTAATGGAAAAAAAAAATCCTCGACCCATCAATAATAATAATCTTACAATCTTCTTCCAAGCATCACATTTTCACTGTAATAGGAAAATATGTGATCAACATTTTTAAAATAAGCAACACCTAAAATATTAATGAGAATCTAGATTCTGTTGATGGTGATGGTGGCAGTGAGGGGTGTCAACGGTGGCAGTGAGGAGTGTCGATGGTGTTAGTGACAACAATAATTATGACGATTGTGATGTTTTTAAAATCAAAATAGAAGTTTTAAATTTTATCTATTAGTCTAAAAGAATTTTAACAGATATTTTAGTTTTTTTAAGTTATATTTATAAAATATTAAAATTATAAAATTATAAAAAAAAATACAAAAAATACATGTGTTATAATATTATTAGTATATTTCATAAAGATATTGAAAACTCTTTAAATAAAAACGATACCTAGAATTTTTTATTTTTTCTTAATCTTTCTCTCTGTTTCACCTTTGGGTGGTTCTCCTTTTATTGGGGGTGTTCTGTGTTCTGTGTTCAGTTCAGTGTCTGCGTCAAAGGCAAAAAAAATCTATGGAATCCAACTAAGTAACAGTTGGGTACTTGGGTTGGGATGGAATCTTTCACTTTGAATTCAATTTTAAATCTTATCCTTGGAATTAATAGTTAATGAAACATCACTTATGTGTGTCTGATTTGATTACTTTTCGGCTCGGGTCACTTTCCATGTTAGGAATTGAAGCCCTTTTTGGCCGTCCCTACCTTAAAATTGGAGTACCAATTGGAGTGAATTGAATTTGACAGTTGCCAAATTGTGTTAAATAGTGGTCTATAGCTGTTAGCTACCACAAAATGATGGGGAACAAATTGTAATTATTGTCATGACTTGTTTGATGAAGAAAAGCACGTTTGGACTCTTCCAAGCAAATGGAACTAATGATTATCTCATCTGCATTTTTTTAAATGAACTGTACAAATTTGATTTGAAAATGATAAGATTAGTACACAAATTGAATCTGCAACTTGGACAACTGGTTTTGTCATTAGTCTGCTTCTCTTGTCTTTGTTTATTCTTCAGAGCACATCATGGTTGCTCTGTCCCAATCAATTTTACTTCATGTTAATTTGTCCATACCAATTTAAATCTTTCAACACTAGGGTGTTATAGCGATGGCTGATGATATTAGTGAATCCATGTTTTAGCTGCTATCTTATTTTACATGTAAGTGATTTTATGTATTTATAATTTTCTAGTCAAATTCAATTAGAAATTACCTACATAGTGTATAATTATTAATTTTTTAAGAAAAAATAAATTTGAATGCAGTCTTTGCACACAAGTGGAATATATTAAAAAATTGAAACAACTATTTCATTTAATTGATTTGAATGCTGCATCATTCAAAGAAATTACAGGATTCTCTAATTCTGTACAAAGAATTCCCCAGTCCTGTTTGAACTAAAAGACATTATTACATCTCGGTAATCCGTCCTAGAAAATTTAAAACACAGCAGCTTTTAGTCTCCTAGCTAACTCCATCCTGCACACACAGAAGAAGAAAACATCAAATGTCACTGTCAGAACAACACCAACCAAATGGAAAGTGGTTAAGATAATAATAATTACTAAACGTTTTAGTTATACCTCATGAGTTGCCTGTCAAAACCTGAAGCAGCTAACAATCCTCTATTCTCTTCAGCCCTTCTAAGAAGATATGGCATAACAGTCTCTACTGGTCCAAATGGCATATACTTGCTAACCTGAAACCCTGCATTGCTCAAACCAAAGGAAAGTGCCTCAGACATTCCATGCAGCTGTGCAAATTCAAGCTTGTGGTTCACCTTTCCAATTCCCAACTCATGTGCTTTTGCAGCAGCCAATTTCCCTACACATACACAATATTACAATTGATAGTTAGTGATGCACATATATAAATTATTAAACTCAATGAATATCTATAGTGATGCACATGCACATACGTACCTGACTCAACATTATGAGTTGCAAGAACCACTCCGCCAGGGCCATTAGCAACCTTCTCAAGCATGTAAGATGAACAGTCATTGAAGCACTTGTGTGTGTCTTCAATGGTGTCGTGAATTGGGGATTCACATCCCAAAGACTCGGCCAATCTAGATTCTGTTGACATATAAGCACCTCTCACAAGTTTGAAGCCCATTGGGATTCCCATTTTGTCTGCAGCCTGAGCTGCAAGTTCCAACCTTTCCTTGGCATCCTTGAGGTATGTCTGAATGGTTCCAAAGACAATGGGGCTATCACCTTTGTTGTGCAAGATGGAAGAGGAGTAGGTGAAGTAGTCAATGGCAGGTTGAACAGCAGTGTGTTCTGCATCAACCAATAAAGGCATATTGGCTTGAACACTCTTTTGGCAAAGGTCGTGGAATCTCTGCATGGCTTTTTGAAGGTAAGTCTCTTCCTCTGGGCTGAGAGGCTCGGGTCTCTTACTTGTGTGGTACAAAGGGCTTGACTTTGAGAAAATGGGGAAACAATCTTGCTTCCATGGCAAACTAAAAGAAGGGTCTTTGTGCTGCCATCTAAGCAAGTCACTCATTCTTTCCAACAGGCTCATGGGACATATTGCAGTGATTTTCACGATTACAAAGCTCACCTGTCGATCGTCACATCAAAGTTCAAACATTTAATTAGTAATCATCATCATCATTCATCATACAATACAACAAACAAAAAAGGGAAAAGGCACAAGCAGCCACGGAATTCACGATGGATGGTTATAGTAGTAGTAGTAGTTGCAAGCAAAGGTGGATCCCCAATGAAATAAAGATTTCGTTTTCTCATCATTTCAACAATGTCAGTCAATCCCAGTCCCAGATCGCGCCATTCATTGCTGTCTGTCTGTTGTCTGTGACATGCAAAAACCCAACAACAAGCAAACAAAAGAAGAAGAAGAAGGAAAAAGAAACGGATATTTACGAAAATGTTGTGATTTTTATATGATGAGAAGGGATTACCGAAGACGGGGGAAGGGATTTGCTAACGTCAATGGTATGAAGAAAGCCCTCGTAGTTGCGGTGGCAGGCGTCGTTGTCGTGGGCGTCTTCGACGCCGTAGACGAGCATGCCGCGGAGGCCGGCGTGGTTGAGTTGGCGGATGCTGGAGGCGGTGGAGATGGCATCTTCGCCGGCGCAGAAGTGGCCGTAGAAGGTGCTGCGGATGGAGGCGATGATGATGTCACGGAGGCCAGGCACTTGCATGAGGTCGGATTGCATGAGCCAAGTGCCGAGGTCGACCATGGGCTCGATGGCGGTGGCGTGGAGGACGGCGGTGGAGCGTAGGAGGTTGGGGGTGGTGACGGAGGAGAAGAGCTTTTCAATGTCGTTGAAGTTGAGATCTGCGGCGGCGGCAGGACGGAGAACGGCGGAGGTAGGCGGTGGGGGGAGGAGAGCAGGAGAAGGAGAGAGAGCCGGGGAGAGAGGAGGGTGAGAGGAGTTGAGGGGTTTTGTGGCGGTGTTGTAGCGAAGGTTTCTTAGGATTCTTGGTGGGATAACACGAGTGGCCATGTAACAACGTAAAAAGTACGTTGTTGTTGGTTGCTGATTTATGTGGTTGGTGGTTTTTTCCTCCCTTGCTTTGCTTTCCTCTCTCTCTCTCCGGGTACCTAAATGTTCTGTGAGATGCAAAAATGTGAGTTTCCCACAATCACAATCACTCCCTTTTATTCATCGGATTTCCCTTCATAATAGCACGTCTTTTTCCTTATTTTTGCAATCAAAACAAACCAAAAACATCTTAGCTGTATGTTTTTTCTCTGTCTCGATCACACACCGAGACTTCAGGGGACCACATTTAATTTAAGACACTTTCATTCTTTTCGGAGGTCTTGTCTCGATCGATCTCTTGTCTCGCATAACTTAAATACTATTATTATCTAACAAATCAAATACTTGGGATCGTAACATCTATGTATAACTAATGCACTTTTTCATTAAATAATACTGTATATACTACGCTTAGGTTTAAATTTAGCTATCACTTCCTTTTTTATGACTGAAGGTGGCCGTTATTTATACTTTAATTGGTAGAATAATATCACTCCTAGTATTTTTTATTCTTACCTATGGGTATTTACAAATACTAAGGATCGAGGAGGACCACTTGAACTGATGTCTGATAAGATTACGCGACTTCCTTTTTCCTACTCTATGTGCTCAAGAGTCGTTCCATGGTAAAAGAAAACGAATTGAAAGAGCTGAAGATGCAGAATTGATTACGTTGAAAGATAAAAGAGTAAACTAACTAACAAAAATTTCCATTCGCAGTGTGTAAGAAGGCCCTGCATTACTATTCTCCAAAGTTAACAACCAAAAAAAAGTCACCAAGTACTTCTAAGTACAGTGTAAATGCTATCACTATCAGTATCAGTCTATATTAGCCAATTGACAGTAATGTTTCCAAGCCATATGAACAAAGGGAACTGAGCCAAAGCAATGAAGAGCAAGAGATAGTGGTGTCTGCTTGAATCATAACTCCTGACTTCGGCAAAAAGGACTCTCTTCATTGTTTTCACCAAGAACACTGCCATACATACGCAGGTCCACAGCATGAGAAAGTAGTAGGAGTAACTCAATATCATTCTTCCACAAACAGCCAAACACAAGCCAGGAAAAGTGTACCCAGCATAGGCTATAATGTCCAATAGAGGTGCCTCCCCACTGCCCAACGAAAGTAAAGTCACTTTAAGCAGTGCTGTTTGCATAAACCAACCAACCAATCCCTTGATGAATAGCCAGCTCAAAGCTTCAGGACTAAACCTGCCCCCACAACATGTGGAGATGGAACACAAACATGAGAACTATAAACCAAACTCAATTCTCAGTGAATCTTGCCAAAATTAAGCTGTGGAGTTATCAAAATAACAATCAGGAAAATGAAATTAGCAATCTCCAAATGTATAAGAAGATCCATTACTTGTTGAATTTCCAATTAAGTTTCATATGTTTTAGTTGTAAACACAAGAAAAAAAGATAAGTGAGGAAAAGTAAAAGTAAAAGAAAGAACTGTACAAAAAAGGGGAATATTTTCATACAAACTTTAAATTGAGGAAAATAAATATAATAACCTTAGTACTACACTATAGAATTAAGATTAAGGAAATATTATACTTACTTTCCACGAAGACCCAATGAGATGCCAGCAAGAACAACATAGGTACCAAATGCCATTAAAGGAATGTACAAGTCAGGAGCATTTATGTCATAAATTGGTGGTTTATAAGAGAGCCTACCTCCCACCGGTTCAGTAATTCTAGTCCAATGACCCTGAACACGAGAAGAAAAAGATAAGGGCAAGCACAAAGATACAATAAGATAATGAAATGAAAAAATTCAACTAGATAACTGTGAAAAAGGGTGACATTATTGCTGCTTACTCGGTGCAAGAATGGGAGCAAAACGACCTTTAATTTGTTCTTAACATACTGGTCATTCACTTGAAAGTAGTATTGGGGATCAGAGAAATATCGGCTTATCTGTCATTGAAAAGATAAAATTATTTTAAAAAATAGAATATAGGAGAAAAAATTGAATTCACACCTAGAGATAAAATCTATAATTAAGTTAAACAAGATAATGAAAGCAATTTAAAATCATCTTTCAGTGGTATGGGTTTTCCCCTCCAAAGTCAGTGGAACCTGACTTGATTGACATGTAAGCATTATTGAAGTGAACGCTTATGCCATATATGAAATAGAATCAAAAGAGAATTACAGAAAATTTCAAATTTTCTAAGATTAAATGAGAAGACCAAACATTAAAAATTTCTGATAATCAATAGATAAGCATTGCACAAATGATATACCAAACAGCTTAGAAACATGGGATTGAAGGGGTTATCTCAGCTTTCTCAGAATAAGCAGTTTTCCACACACAATTCAAACACAAGTAAGACAATGGAAAAAAAAAATTAACCATACAAAAAGAAAGAGAAACAGAAAAATATCTAATATTATCAGCCAAGAATTTGCATGTTAAATCAAATGATCCAATAAAAATATTATAGAATGGTACATACATTGCTTTGGACGTAATCAGAGCTTGATCCTAGTATTTTTTCTCCATACGCACCCAATCCACCTCGAATGAGACCTGAACCAGCAGAATTAAATGCATTCCCAAACAGGTTAGGTTGTGAGCTCGTTGGAGGTTGAGGATGATGTTGAGGTACCCCTGGTCCGGGTGGCATACTAATATTAGTATACATTCTTACTGCCACATAGAAAGACATATAATCAATCAGAATTTAGAAATAACTTTTTCCAGGTTCTAGGGAGATTTTAAAAAGCAGACTGCAATTGCAATTTTGGCCACAAGCCCACGACATAAAGGTTTTTAGACTCTGAGACCACAATTGTGGTTGCATCGGTCACATTTGTCTGAAATTTCTGACAATGTGACTGCAACCGCAATTTAAAACCATGATTGGACCTAAGGAGAAAGGAAAAATGGAAATGTGGGGATTGTAGTTAAACCCCACTACATAACCAGAGCCGCCTAAAGTGAACGAGATATAACCACTTGTTTCACTATAGTATGGTATAATCAGAAAAAACTTAAATAGGCAGAAATCAACAAAATAAAGCTCTCATCACATGAAGAAATCATCCAGCTAAAGCATAATCAGCCAAAGTGAGACAAAGATCCATTTCAATTCAGATTAAAGATGTCAGTTTGCTAATTTCAAGGGGGTAACCTCACTCTCCCAAGTCCCAACCTATTCAGGGTAGAGAAAATGGGGATTACTAATACCCGTTTGAAAAAAGGAACTTAAACTAGCACGCTAATTAATCATGAACAATGAGATGAACACAGGGAGAAGAAAGCAAGGTTCGTTTTTTATTTTATGATAGCATAGGGTTGAAGAAGCCCAAATAGAGAGAAGATGGAAAAACAGTGAGATATTGGAGGTGCGCGCAAATCAGGGAACAACCCAATAGCAAAGAAGCATAACAGAGTGAAAATTTGCAAGCTTTAAAGCAAACAAAGGCACGCAGAGAAATAAAACGATCTGTGATTGAAATGCGGAGAAGAGTTGAGAAAAAGAAGAAAGAACCTGAGTAGTGAGAGAGGGGAGGAAGAGTCAAAAAGAGAAACGCGGTTTGGAGATGAATTGAAGACGAAAGCAAGGGACGAAGATCTCACACACTGAAACTGAATCAAATTCAAAGCCTTTCTTCCCTTTCTCAATCCGCACCGTTTTGATGCCTCCTTCTCCGATCTTCTCACCCAAGATAGTGTGAAGGTATACTACTAGAGTAATACTATCTTTTCTTATTTTGAATAAATAATAATAACAAATAAATTTTAGAAAATGGGTTATCATAGAAAAACATATCATAATCATAATTTTAATGAAAAAAAACAACATTATTTTCATTTTTTTAGTAGTTTAACTTTAAAAATAATAGAGATAATGCTATTTTTAGTTTTTTACACTAATGGTTTTTTGAAAAAAAATTATGTTCATTAGTCTTAAAAAGAAAGTTATTAATTTTCTTTTTTTAACCAAGAAAGGAGATTGTGAATGAAAGAGAAAGATTGAGATGTAAGGGAAAAAATACCAGAAATTGTCATATAAAAAATTATTAACCAGAGTATAATATTAGCTATATTTATCACTATTTTAATAGTAATAGTTTTTAAGAAGTTGGTTGAATTTTTTTAAAAAACTATTGAGTATATAAATAAAATTGCTCAAAAATCGTTAACATGCAATGCACTCAGTCTTGGGTGAGTCTGAGTTGCAAAAAGTATAAAGCTTGGTTGAATAACGAATATGAATATGAATGTAATTGCAGTTTCTTTCACTTTCCTCCGTTGATGCAGAGAGAGAAGTGAGTTTGTTAGCTCGTCGAAGCAGGTAAGCTAATCAAAGAAACCGTCTTAACCAACCATAGTTTCATGTGTTCTACTTCTACATAGTTGCTGAGTTGAGTTTCTTTAAATTGCTTCATATCTTAATGTGATTTTCTTGAATTGCAAGAGTCCAATGTGGAAGCCCCAATGCTGTCTTTTGCTTAATTTTTCAGCTTTATCTTCGTTCTTGTTTGTATATTGTTAGATTAGATGTTTTCAAGCTAAAGTTTTTTTTAGGGAATGATCGAACCCCTTGCATTGCATGTTTTGACACACATCATCATGATCATGAGTGTGATTAGTCCATTTTTCATTTCAAAATGTTAACTACTGACATTGTGCTTGCCAATTTTCTCTTGTAAAGAATGAGTCATTCAGAAGGATCTTCTTCACTTAAACGGAAACGACAAGACTTGACCGAAGATGAACGTGCATTGTATAATCTCATCCATAGCAAGAAAGACATGGGAATCTGGATAGGAGACATGAAGCAAGAAACAAATCTGCCTGAAAGCACAGTAAAAAAATCACTGAAGTCGCTTCAATCCAAGAATCTGATAAAAGAGGTTGTTAACTTTCAAAACAGAGAGAGCACTACATGGCAGCAGAGTTTGAACCTTCTAAGGAAATCACTGGTGGGATTTGGTATAATCAAGGGAGCCTCGATACAGATTTCATAAACCTTGTAAAGGACGAGTGCTTTAAGTACATTTTCAGGCAGAAAGTCGCCACAAGTGATGAGGTTTTGGAGTGGTGCAGAAAGAGTCGTGCCTTAACTGTTCGAGTCACAACACAGCATGTAGAAGAGATTTTGCGAATTTTGGTTTTGGATGATGAGATTGTAGAGGAGAAGAGCCCTGGATTTGGGGATTTTACATCTGTTCCTATTGGCGGAATTTGTTACAGGTGCAAAAGCAAATGTGGCATTAGAGGGAAACAGAAACCTGGTGCCACTGCCATGGCTTCCATTCCTTGTGGAGTTTGTCCACGAATAAACTCCTGTACACCAGATGGCACTATCTCTCCAATAACTTGTGAATATTATCAGAAATGGTTGGACTTCTGAATGAAGGATTCAAAAAACAATTCAGACACGAAAGTTGAAAGTAATTCATTTTGATCATCAGACAGATTAAAGATGTATGCTGCTGTCTCAGTAGATTTGTGTTGTTCTAGAATCTATTGTAGTACTAAACTTGTACAGAATATTTTGTTGAACCTGTTCTGGTTGCCATGAGAGTGATAATGTCACTGGATATTCCTTGTAGTAGCTTGGCCAAGTATTAGAGTTTTAAGGTGGGATTTAGATATATGTTGTTGCTTGAGTAGTCTCACATCATATCAATGAATCATTCATTCTCTGCAAGGCTTCTGAAATTGTACCTTTTGTTAACAGAAACAAATTAACGACAAACAACCTGATATCTCCCCTGGCTGCTAGATGCCTTATATCTTCATGCATGTATGGCCCTGTTATTTCTTCCATCAACTTGTTCGCTTCTTCCATGAAGAAAATAAATAAAAATAAGGATATTTTATTTTTCACTTAAATAAAAACTTACTAGAATTACACCTAAAAGATTTTGATTTTAAAGTTGAGAAAATTTAATTATTTTCTTAATTTTTCTTTTTTTTAATTTAATTCCTTAAAACATCTAAAATACAAGATTGCTTAAATGAATTTTATGAGCTCGTAGTTTCGCGTATATTTAAATTCTCTATTAAAAAATTCACTCTAATGATAAGATTGGTAAAAAAAATTACTTAATTTAATTTTATGAATATATTTAAAAAAATATTATTTATGATAATAATTTTTAAATAACAGTTACTTATATAAACAACAATACTTAAATAAGCATCAACATATTATTATTGGTTCAAAATGATAAAAAAAAATTCTTTAAGTAACACTATTTAGGGTTAAAGAACTCATTTATCATTATGATTCCAATTAGCCCAAATTTTAGGCTTGTAACTAGTAGCGGTTTAACAGCCAGTTTCACAAGCAAATAGAAGAATTGCCTGGTCTTAAGCCCAAAAGCTTCTCACACAAATGGTGCATATAATTGCATGTGTCACCCATCTGATTATTTGAGCCTCAGCCACTATATATATATATACTCCCCACAATTATGAGTTACATACTTACATTTCATATTAAGTAGCACTTGTTAAACTATCATCTTCTTTTTCAAGACCAATACAGGGAAACTAAAAATGGATCAATCCCACAATGTGAGCCATCAAGCTGGCCAAGCCATGGGACAAGCTCAGGTGAGTCCTTTAAATATTTGCACATCATTCTCAATTAATAGCTAGAAATAATGTTGTTACTGATTTATTTAGGAGAAGGCAAGCAACATGATGAACAGTGCAGGGAATGCTGCTCAATCTGCCAAAGAATCCTGCCAAGATGTTAGATCATTTATATACTTAAACAAAATTTAGCTATGTTGACTTAGATTCTATATATAGAACAATGGAGAACTTTGCTGATGGATATTGGAACTGTTTAATTTGCTGTTGTAGGCTGGCCAGCAAATGCAGCAAAAGGCACAAGGGGCTGCTGATTCTGCAAAGAACGCAGTTGGGGCTAACAAATGAACTACTTGGAGAATGGAGATCCCTCTAAGTGGCTATTTAATATTTATGTCTTTCAATTTTTGGTTTTTTGGCTTTATGCATTGATGATATGCTTCTGCTATCTTTTGCTTTTAGCATTTCTTTCCCTTTTCAGACGGATTAATGTGTATGGTTGTGTGACATGCCACTTGAATCATGGCCTGGTTTGTTAGTAGGTTATTATAAACATTCAATTTTCAATAAAAATTACACGTTTCAATGCAATTTCTTTGTCATTTATTTTAAAATTGACCCTATGTAACTCGACTCCATTTGCAATTTCTGACATGTATTTGGTATAAGACATATTTAATCGTTAGTATTACAACTTCATATTAATAATTGTAAACATACATAGTTTAAAGACAAAGTTACCAACTATTGTATATAATCACATTCATATTTACATACGTTGAGAAATAGACATTGAGTAGAGAACTCGAGCATATCGTTTATCATTTACTCATAAAATAATATTACACGACGTTCAAGAGAGAGACAATAGAAAATGAGTCTTTTGCAGTCTTATATCTACCATGGCAAAACCTAACTGTACAAAACCATACTCAAATTAAAACAGTGCTAGTAACTACATATTTTGTAAAAATCACCGTCACTTTTAACTTACAAAGTTAGAACACTTGACTAATTGCACATAAATAATTTATGCGAGAATGATAGCATATAACAAGATGATGGGCATATGAATTTCCATTTTAGGGAATTAAGATGGAAGCATCTTTGGTAGGTGTACCCTAGATGTGGTAACAATAAATTAGCTACAATTACTAAAATATACTATTAAGAGGTTCAAAACTAAAAATTAAAAACAAAATCATTTAACTGAGCAGGAAAGTAACTCATGAGAAAAATGACAAGAGTCCTTCTAAGATTATATACTATTTGATTTCATAAAACCGATTAACTGAATGCTAATTATGTAACATGCAGTATGTTTAAGAACGCGTTAAAATACGTTTTTCGATGCAAAATTTATAACACAACATGGAAATTGCTTTTATGTTGTGTTAAAGAGAACACAGATACAAACACACTGATAATCCTCTATAATTGTCATGCTGGGTACATGACTATATTATTAATTATACATAAATCCTTTTTTCTTTTGAAAGAAAACAAACTGTTTTCATAAAATAATTAAGAGTGGAATTATTTTTTAAAATTCTGTTAAACACGATCATTATGCACATTACATTGACTCCATAAATAATAATTTTTTTTGGGTACAAGAATCCACAAATAATGTAATAAGCATGTTATATTCATCCATTATACTGCTAGTTGATTAAAAATTATTATTTTTGCAATAAAATCTCTTGAATGATATATTTAAAATAAATTTTAATTAATTAAAAATATAAAAATCATTACATTATCGGTTTTAACTTTTAATAATAATAATAATAATTCATTATTAGACGATAATTTTAATTTTTAATTTTTTTGCTTATAGTATATTTGTCATCATGATCAGTATAGAAATAGAGAAAAGGGGCTAAACTCAGAAATATTTCATTGAAGAATAAAAATATTAAATTCCGATTTTATAATATGATTTAATGAAGAGAATAAAGCTTGAAGAATAAAGTGATTAAATTGCGTAGTGTGTCTTA
Organism: Amphicarpaea edgeworthii; assembly: GCA_014843725.1. Lineage (NCBI taxonomy): Eukaryota > Viridiplantae > Streptophyta > Magnoliopsida > Fabales > Fabaceae > Amphicarpaea > Amphicarpaea edgeworthii. Next base: position 1,537,692 of record CM026321.1, on the reverse strand, counting down.
GTTCCTCCATCTTCGTCACCTGTCATTTGCTTGCAGACTCTTCTCTCTGGATCGCTGACATTCATTGATCAGGCTTCCAAGGTTACATTTTTCTTTTAAATATTATTCTCCATTTTCCTCTTCCTTATTAATTTTGTTGCAAATTCATTTCTTTGCATGTTCATTACGCCATGTTCAGAAATGGGAGATCTATGCAATTTTATATACTTTTGTTTGAAACGAATTGGGACTGTACCCAACTTTTCAATTTGAATACTGAACACAAAACTGAAACAAAGTTCCAATTTTGTTGATGGGTTTATTTCTTTGGCTTGGATTTATTCCTGTTTTTCTATAGCAGATTTCAAAGTTCTATTTTTTCTCCTTTCGAGAGAAAGAAAAAAAAAATCACCGTTGAATGTTATTGGTTGTGTCTTTGTTAGTTGTGAAGCCAAATTGCTGAAAGATAAAATGTTTGTGTGTATGATACTTTTTATGCATGCAGGGATTTGGTAGTGAAGACATCATTAGAGTGATTTGTTATTTGCTATTTAACGCTACTAGTTATAGCCTGAGGGAAGCAGAATGAGTAGTCCACAGTTGCCAAAGAGAAGAGTGGCATTTGTGCTGATTGATGGGTTGGCTGATGTGTCACTGCCAAGGCTTGGATACAAGACTCCTCTTCAGGCAGCAAAACTGCCCAACTTGGATGCGATAGCATCTGCTGGAATTAATGGACTAATGGACCCTGTTGAGGTTGGCTTAGCTTGTGGAAGTGACACTGCTCATCTTTCCTTGTTGGGTTATGATCCTAGGGTTTATTATCGCGGCCGAGGAGCATTTGAATCCATGGGGGCAGGGTTGGCCATGTCACCTGGTGATATTGCTTTTAAGGTTGGTTGGTTAAGAACCCCATTTTCATTTTTTCCGAGCTTACTTTTGCTCGAAGCAATTATACTATATTTTATTTCATGCTACTACAGAAACCATCCCCTTCCTGGATGATTTAGGGTAGTGGAGGATGGCTTCATGTTAATCACTCAATAAAATGATTTCCTGCAGTCAAACTTTGCAACTCTCGATGAGAAAGCTGGAATAGTCACCAGTCGGAGAGCTGACCGGCACTTTGAAGAAGAGGGCCCCATACTTTGTGCTGCCCTAGATGGAATGAAGCTGCCATCTTTCCCTCAATATGAAGTCAGGGTCAGGTGAAGATGCCTAAGGTTGCTATAACATTTAAGGGTTAATTGTTAATGTAGGTAACCACTTTTATGGGCAATGGTAACTTTTAAGGGTTAATTGTTGAGCTTCATCTTGCTTAAAGATTTCATTCCAAAATTTTTAAATTCGGCAAGTAAAATTGACTACTAAAAGATTTATTTACTAGTTTGGGAACTCAAGATTTATGCAGTGTTATATTAACAATTCTTCACTCCCAAAAGAATTAACAGTTCTTTATACGTTTTGGCTATTCTTTTTATCAGGTATGCAACAGAACATAGATGTGGAGTGGTTGTTAAAGGACCAAATCTGAGTGGAAATATATCAGGAACAGATCCATTGAAGGACAACCGCTTACTTTTGAAAGCAGAAGCTTTAGATGATTCTGATGAAGCAAAGAATACTGCTGCTGTTGTTAATGAGTTATCCAAGGAAATAACAAAAATTTTGGTTTCTCATCCTGTGAATGCTAAACGTGCTGCAGAAGGGAAGAATATAGCAAACATAGTCCTTTTAAGAGGCTGTGGCATTCGAATTGAGGTCTGTTCTTTCAGTTTATTTCACAATTGATACATTTATCTTTCAGGTATAAATGCTAATGGGTGTCCATGTATTAGTTGCATGCATTTATCACTTTAAATTGTATATTACAGGTTACACCATTTTTAAATAAACATGGTTTGTGGCCATGCATGGTAGCTCCAACGAAAATAATTGCTGGCCTGGGCTTATCACTTGGTATTGATATTCTAGACGCTCCTGGAGCAACTGGGGACTATCGAACATTACTAACATCAAAAGCATTGGCAATAGCTAAGGCACTCTCGTCTCCTTTACAGTCCTGCCCCAGAGTTTTTGTACCTGGAGAGGATGAGCTTAAAGCAGGCCGGTCAGATGGCTACGACTTTGGATTTCTTCATATTAAGGTCATAATTTTACAACTTTTGGTTTCGTTATCTGCTTTTACTTTTCAGAAGTTTGCCTCCTAGCCTTTCCAGAGTATTCTACCATCTTTTTGCTGCAATGCTGAAATTGAGAAGTGTTAAATTGTAATTGAATCTCTGGCCTAATGTAAAGGATATGATGCATATTTGCAAACAAATGCCCCCTGTTTAGTGTTGTTACTGCATACTCCTCTTGAAGAATGAAGACTAGAACTGTCAAAAGATGATATTGAATCAAACAAAATTAAAATGGACATACAAAAATTAAACATTCCTAGACTCTTACAATATTAGAGTTTAATCTTCCATCTTTTACTTAGAATGCTGCTCCTTCATTTCTCCTTCTTATCCTGTTTTAGGCTATATTTGTTTATAGTATTTTGAATTATTCAATTCTGATGAGACCTTATATGGTATTGCAGGCAATAGATGATGCTGGCCACGACAAGGCAAGCATCCTCAAAGTGAAAGCATTAGAAGCTGTAGATATCGCCATGGGGCAGTTGGCAAGGCTTCTCTGGGAGGCAGAATCAACAGGAAAATTTCAGTTTTACCTTTGTGTCACAGGAGATCACTCTACTCCAGTAGAGTATGGAGATCATAGCTTCGAATCGGTCCCATTCACGATGTGCCGGTTGAAAGACTTTGTTGGTGCAATTGGAGAATCCACTATTTCCAAAACTTCTCTTGACCCATTTCCTATTCCAAGTGTTAAGTCTAGTGAAGACTTGCTTGATGATTTGGAAACACAAGAGAGAAGAGACAAATGCTGTCAACCTTACAGTGGTGACTCAGTTTATGAGCTAACTGAAGTGGCAGCTGCAAAGGGATGTCTCGGGCGTTTCCCTGGGGGAGAAATGATGGGAATTATAAACAAATTCCTCAACTTAGATGCTGGAACTGCTTAACTAGGAACTTAGGAATCTTGTGTTATGGCACTTCATATTTATCTAAGTTTATTTTCTCATTATGAAATCAAGTGAAAATCAAATTTTGAACTTTTTGTAGAATAAGTCTTGTTCTAGAAATAACAATGTAAACTCACCTTAAATAAAATCATCTCTTGTTTTTGCACACTCTGTCAGATTGCCCTAAAGTTTGATATGAATTCAAGAAATTCTGATGAACTTCTACTATGTGTGACTTGACCTGAAAGGAGTGATTATGCCTATATAATGAAGGTGTCCTCTAGAAAAAGAATGTGATAAATTTAAAAGAAAAAGATTGATGTTTATATTTTATAATATAAAACATCAGTGGTATAAGGAGTTACTTTGATTATACAAGGCAAAAAAAAAAAAAAAAAAAAACCAAGAGATTAGTTTTGTAAATTTTAAATCTTCTTTATTATTATTATTTCAAAATATTTTGCTCATTTAAATGATGAAATCATTAATGTCTCCCCAATAAGCCTGTAAATAAGTACATTAAATCTGGGGTTTTCCCATCCTTTCCATTTCAATCTTCTATCATCATTCCTATATCAAAAATTTGATTCATAATAAAGATTGTGACATCATTCAGATTGACCTTAATAAATGTAAATGTACTCCAAAGGCCTCATCCATGATGATATCGTTGAATCTCATCAAAAGTTAGAAGTGACGAAGTCTTTTTTATTTTTTATCAAATTTATTTTTAATTCCATTTAACATTTGATTTCCTTATAGATTCATTTTCATTGATTATTATTTATGCCCGTTAATTGATAGTGATATATATGGAAATTGCAACGGAACATTTGAGATGCAATGCAACGCATGACATAACCAACAACGTCACGTGACCTATTTTGAAATCGGAGACAAAGCACGTGCGACACCCATTTCGTATTTTGATTTGATTTGATTTTGAACCGAAACCAAAACCCTCCCTTTTCTTCCATTTTCTCTCTGAAATCGAATTCGAAAGCAGCCATGGAAGCGATACTTGTGGATTGCGTGCAGAAGAGTCTTCGGCATTTCATGCACACGAACGCCACCTTCCTCTGCCAGCGACTCTGCGCCGAGTTCCCCACCGAGGTGAAACCTTTTCTCCTCTTCAATTTTCCTCTTCTTCATTTGATTTCATAGAAACTTCCAGAAAATGGAAATAAAAATGGAAGATTCTATCCTTCCGTTACAAGCTCCGCAAACTTCACAGTTGTAAGCTCCGAGATCGGTGGCTCTCGGCTTAACCTACTATTTATTCGATTTAAGTCCATTTCGTAGTTTATGAAGTGTTAGTTGGATTTTTTTAGACGATTTGGATTTGGATTCAATTTCCAATATTTAGCTTCACGGTTTATCTGGACTGCACAGATTTTTCCCTCTTCTTGTTCACGGTGTAGTAGTACGATTGAATTGGGTTCGTGATGGTAATTTGAAGTTTCAAGTTTGTTTTTGGCTCTTTGTGAGAGTAGTGGATTTATACAAGATGGTTTTCCCTCTTCCAAGGTTTGAAGCTGCGTGTGTGCACTGTGGTAACAGTGAAAGGGTTTCTTTTCATGTGAGGACTATTCACTACGTGTAGCAGTTTTTGCAAAGGGTTAGAAGATATCTCTGTGCTCCTTTATAAGGAGACTTGTACCTTAAATTGCTTGTACCATACAACAAGGCTGGAGCAGAAATCAATTAAATAGAAAATGCCAATATGAAGTTTGGACTTGGTGTTGGAGTACAAGTGTCAAGTGAAATCCCACGTTGGGTAGAAATGGGTAAGTTGAGTAACATGAGTGAAAAGAAGACCCACAAACCTAAGCTATAGACGGTGTTTGGTAGGGGAGAAGTTTTTTCCCACCTAGAAATCATGATTCCGGGGGAAGTTGATTCCTGGAAATCATGTTCCTTTGAATGATTTTCACATCCGATTACATTAAAACTTTCCTAGGTATATAAGATTGTCTACAAATACATCCTTCATTAAAATAACTTTATGAAATATTTTTTTATCCAAAATTTTATTATAAATGACACTTAATTCAATTACAAGATTTAAATAAATTTTCATATAAAAAGGAGAAGAAGAAAATAAATAATCAAATACCTGGATTTTGATGAGAAAGATGGAATCGTGTAGATAAGTGTATTATTTTAACGAGGAAGATTGAGGAGGTCTTTTGATAAAGATGAACTGAGATGCGAATAAACGGGTTAACATAGTCTTTTTGTCTAATTAAAACTTTCCCCTATTTGGAAAAGTTGGATTCCCACCTCCCTCCAAGGGAAAGTTTTCGTGGGAAACTAATTAAAATACATTTCCACAAAACATCTTTTCCAAACATGTTATTCTTTTAAATGGATACCAAACATGGGAAACTAAGATTCGCAACTTATGATTCTCGGTAAACTAAAAGTTTTTCCCTTACCAAATGTCCCCTTGAAGTTTTGGATTAAAGTGTAGTGTTAAGTTCACTTAAGTGGTGTGCTCAAGGCCTACTAGTGAAAATCCCCATATTTATCCCCTCAATGTACAACAATTGGTATCAGAGCCGATAGTTTGATCACTTGACTAGCTCAAATGAGTAAGATGGATGAATGGATCAAGGTATGGACATGCATGGAGATCTCTTGTATCAAAAGTCTTCTTGACGGTGGATCCATACATGAAGGCCAATTATTGTGTCCCGTGGCCATGAAACTGTAAAGCACGGCTATGCAAGGTACTAGAGCATGTTGATGCCTTTAAAGGCCATGAGTACTCGCAGATGAAAATAACTTCAGCTCAAGGGGGAGCTACCATGTGGTCCCGCATTGGGTAGAAATGAGCAGCATATAATCGAGAAAAGACTCACAAACCTTAGTCTTAAAAAGTATGGTGTCAAGTTCACTTATGTAGTGTACTCGAAGCCCATTAGTGAAAATCTTCCTAGTGTTTATTGCCTCTAATGCACAACACTTGGTTCTTGTAATATATTTTGTTTATTTATATTTATGTAAGTGTGAAGTATAGACTTTGTTTGTTCTTCTAATTTATTATAGATTCTGGCTCAATATGTTTTAATTCTTATTTGTTGTTCTTAAGATATACATCAGACCTGCTCAAGTGATAATTTTTTAATCCTTGTAGCCTTGTTAGTTGTTTCTTCTTGTTCATTAATGGTCCTCTCTTAAGCTATATATTCAACGTCACTTGCTGAAGGATATCTTTACTCCCTTCATTGTTTTGTTTCATGACTACTTTTCTTGGATATTATACAGACAAATCTCCAATTGCTGGCTGGATGTTACTTGCAGAATAATCAAGCTTATTGTGCATATCATATCTTAAAGGGTAAGTTTCTTTCAATATGCATGTACCAACCAGTTTGGAATCACATTCCCAATCCTGTTATCTTTTTCCTGAATTTCTTTTGAATAGATAATGTTTTCTTTCCTTTGTTTACTATTATCTCATAGTTGTGCTTCTCATTATGTATCTTGTTTGTTTTGTCTTTAATGCTTGAAGGAGCGCAAATGGCTCAATCCCGGTACTTGTTTGCAATATCATGCTTTCAGATGGATCTTCTTAGTGAAGCTGAAGCAGCACTGTGTCCTGCTAACGAGCCTAGTCTAGAGGTACAAAGTGTAATTTAAAATATATTTTAATTTAAGAATGATTTTCCAAACTTTTTTTAATGGTCTCTAGGTGGCCTTTGCATTTTTGTCTCATAAATCACTGGTTATATTTTTATGTTACTTATTTTTGTGTATTCTTTCTCAAATTCTTGTATGAGTTAGATCTAGCATCAAGCATACTGCTTTGCTTTAAGTTGGTTTTTATTATAATTTGTCAATACATTTGCTAGGAGAAGTAGAATGACTACTTAAATTTTGTTGCTTTCTTCTCTATGTAGGTTCCAAATGGTGCAGCTGGTCATTATCTGTTAGGGCTGATTTACAGGTTGCTTATCAGTCTTACTTACCATCAAGAGTTTATTAGTTTATCTGAAATTTGCTGTTAATATTGTTTGAAAGGGAATGATCCGATTCTGGCTAAATCAGATCATATGCATACATATTTAACATCAAAGCAGACATAATTGGAAATTTATATTCACATTCTTGCCTCTTTGTGATATGCAAAAGCTAAAAGTCTCAAGATGCTAAAAGGAGTTATAGTTACATGATGACAGGAAGAAATGTTAATTGATTGTAGTAAAGTGTTCTTAGTTCTAACCTCAAAGTTCAATATTAACTATTCACTGCATGAGTTATACTGTTGACGGTTCTCTTAACAAAGTAAGGTTTGATTTAGACAATTTTAGCAAAGTTAAAACAGTGGTTGTATTGATTATGTTAAGGACTTATTTGTACACTCCTATGAAAAAATGGATTATTAGTAACCAGACTTGTGTGTATGTGTGAGTACACATATGTATGTATGCCATGCAAGCATGCCACGTGTGATAAATCCACCCTTCTAAATTCTCTTTGGTTGTTATTCTCTTTTTCAGATACACTGACAGAAGAAAAAGTGCCATACATCATTTTAAGCAAGCACTATCTATGGATCCTCTAATGTGGGCTGCATATGAGGAGTTGTGCATATTAGGTCTGTATTATGATATTCAACTTGCTCACTGGGCATGCTTTCCACCCTCCTTTAAGTAGACAATGTATGATATCAGAATAACACAATCACTTATCATTTAAGCATTCTGGTTGGGTGATGGACTGAAAACTTGAAAAAGTGGCCTTGGATCATGATGCTCTAGAAATTGATTATATTATATTCCCTCTGCTTTTGAATCTTGAGATAATCCAATATAAGCATTTCAAAATTTATTGATGTTCTGTGTTGAGTGTCACCTTTGTGGGTGTGTGTGACTTGTCCTCATCAATTATAATTTATAACTATACTGTTTCCTGAATATTTAGGTGCTGCTGAAGATGCAACTGCAGTTTTTGGTGAAGCAGCTGCTCTTTGTATACAAAAGCAATACCTACATTGCTCAACCTCTCTCAAGTTGCATTCATCAGCTGAGGATTGTAATATAGTTGACACTAGACACTCCGTCTCAGAAGACACAAGTCCTAGGCAACTGAAACTCATGCATGGCCTGAAGGATATTCCTGGAAATCATCATGGGGCATCTATTTTAGTAGGAACTGCACAACCCATTAATAGTAGTCTGTCTAATGTATCATTTTATAACACCCCATCTCCAATGGCAGTACAGGTGATTGCATCTATTTTCATGTCATGTACACATTAATGTTTATTAAATATTTTGCATAAGCTAAACTATGAGTCATAATTTCTGTAATTTTGATTTTTGAAGATGGTTAGATAAGTCAGAATCAGGCATTGGTAAAACTCGTCCTATTATTTCATAAATATGAATGAATGTTGCTTGGTTTATTCATTTTATTGAAAATGTGTTTCATGCCCAATTTTCTTAAATTTCTTTACAACATATAATATTTTTTGTTCACCTCTTCTGTAGTTGTCAGGTGTTGCTCCACCCCCTTTGTGTAGGAATGTGCAGCCTAATGGCCAAAATCTGAGCACACTTAATGCTGAAATTTCTCCTAAGTCAACAGTGAACTCTACCATTCAAGCTCCTCGAAGGATGTATGTGGATGAAGGAAAGATACGGAAGGTTGGGGACCTTATTGCTATAAGACTTCTGTTGTCTACTCCTTATGCATCACTAAATAAACTGACCTCCTTGGTTGGCATTTTATGTCATTAAGCATTGATCTGAAAGTTGTCTTTTTAAGAGTCTAAAAGCTTTATATTATACAATGACTTACTTAGTGGGGCAAGGCTAGGTTGTTGTATAGAAATTGATTTGATTGAGTAGCTTAATGTAATGTACCATGACAATGTTGGATACTCTTTTTCTTCTGTTTGGATATGGGAAGTATTGGTACTGATATATTAAATTTTTTGTTAACTATGAGTAAACTGACAGTCCTCACTCCAAGCATTTAGTACGGAGTGCCCTTCATCATAAGAAAGCCAGGCTTTATTATTGGAACATTAGTTGACATCACATTTGTTTTATCTAGTCATGACTCATGAGTTTTATTAAACTGCATCTTAATTTATCTTTTGATTTCCTGTTACCATTGGTTCTCATTTATGTGGTTGTAGACTTGTAGTGTGTTTGGATTAGTTTATTTTGCTTTCAGGAAAAAAATCTTATGATCAAAACTCTCAGTTAGATGCTTGAGTCTTATAGATTGCATTTTATTCTTGTTTTTTTTCACTTTGTACTGTTCCTTGTACTTTTTTTTTAAATTACTTAATTGCTTCAGATTTCTGGAAGATTGTTTTCTGATGCTGGTCCTCGACGTAATTCAAGACACTCTAGTGATGCAAGTGTAATTGCAAATGCTAATGCAACAGTTGTATCCGGAAATGGAACTAGTAACTCTTCTAAGTATCTTGGAGGGTCAAAGCCTACTATGGCATTTCGTCCTATGACAGTTCGTAAAGGGCAGTCATGGGCCAATGAAAATGCTGATGAAGGTGACGAATCTCTATCTATAGCATACCACCCATGTTTATACTAAACAATAATTGATAATTACCGAGTTTGAATAAGTATAGAGTATGGGTAATTAAATGATTGATATTGGTACTAATATTCAGTTTTGATATGTTATATCTGTTATAAAATAGTAACCTAATACTATTTATTCGACTAATCTAGTACTGATGTTGTACTTACTAGTTATACTAGCTCTACTAATATAACAAAACTCCCAAGTTCTAGGCTCTAGCATGATAATATTGATTCCAATTTTCTAATATAAAATATTTTTGAACAGCTAATACATAATGAGTCCTCTTTTTGGTCTTCAGGGATTCGTAATGATGTTCTAGATGATTCTCGTTTAAATGTCACATCGACAACTTCTTCTCCTACCATGGAAGCTAAATCTTATGAGCAAGAAGCAGCAAATATTCCAATTGGTGGACAAATAGTGAGTGGTTTGAAAGTCATCTCTGGTGCTTCAGAAATACTGACCCTTCTAAGAATTTTTGGTGAAGGATGTAGACTTGCCTACTTGTATAGGTGCCAGGTATTAATTAATTATCATTTCTTGGGAAAAACATAATTTTTATTTATCTATTCATTTTTTTTTTAATTAGGTGTATGAAGAGAGGAATAATGAAATGAAGAAGATACCTTGTCCATTATTGCATTTAGTTTTCTAATATTTGTTTATTTATGAAACAGGATGCACTGGATACCTATATGAGACTTCCACATAAGCATTACAATACTGGCTGGGTTCTTTCCCAGGTAATTTTGGTTGCTCAGCTTGCAATTTCTGGTCTTTCATAGGCTGTGTATTAATTTATCATTATACTACATTCAGATTTATGATGCTATATTCCAACGTTTTTTTGGCTGTACCTAGAAAAGAAAGATTTCCTTGATGGAGTTACTTTCTTCAGTTTCCCACCTGATGTATTTGCTTTTATTTCTAGATTCCTACAATTTCTCATTCACAGCTGTTGAGATTGTGATCTTTCTAACGTTTTGTAGAGTATTCATCAAATTAGGTTTCAAATAGAGTAAAGCTTAGGACTGAAATTATCCTCTTATTCATTATCTTCATTTCCTTTCGGTGTGCTCTTGTGGTCATCATCTTTTGAATCTTGTTTCAATCAATTTCTTTATTTGCATAGTTCTGCATGACACTTGAACTGTTTAATATTTTTAAGATTGTAAAATAATGTTAAAATTTGGGTCTAGTTGGAAAAGGGAGTTAAAGAGAATAGGAATACTGATAAATAATGAGATTTGATTCATTGACAAATACAAAGTTCAAACACCTAGGGTATGCTCATTTTTTATTTGATACTTTCAAGTACTAGTGTAGTACTATCATCATAAGCCCAAACCTGCTTAAATTCTTGCTGGTTATTGATCTAGAGATTCTTTCTGGTGCATATCACTGACATTTTGTAATATGATGCTTGGATGTTTTAAGCAGGTTGGAAAAGTGTACTTTGAATTGGTTGATTACTTAGAAGCTGATCAGGCCCTTGGTCTTGCTCGTCAGATTATGCCTTATAGTTTAGAAGGAATGGATGTGTACTCAACAGTCCTTTATGTAAGTTTGTTATATTTCATCATTTTCTGTAATATATCATATGTTGTATTAACAATATTAGAAGTTCTTTGAATTGATGAACCTCAAGTGGATAAGAATGAAAAGCTAGAACAAACTCTGGATAGTAGTCGACTAATTGTGTAATAATGTGTTACAAAAGGCAATATACTAACCCCTCTTTATATAATAATCCTAATCCTAATTAACTAATAAAATATATATGAAAATCACTCTCAAGAGATCAAAATATACCAAGGTACAAATGTACAATAATTATAAAATGAGATATCATCTTGATATTCCAAATTTCTAGCATGAATAAAGCATGTGACTTGTTTTCCTCTGTTGCCTTTGGGACTCAGATTTGAGATTTGTGGTTGTTTCAATTAGTAAACCTCTTGGTAGAAAAATCATGCTGTTATCAATGATGGCAAATTCATGATACAAGGGAACTGAGGATTAAATCCAAAGAGAGAGCTGATTTCACTTAATAGTTTGATGCACCATTTGGAGGAAAATATTATAGTTAATGTCAGCCTACAGTAAAATTACTCCTGAGAATGTTCAAGGCTAAGGCTTCTCTGATGTTGTAGGCTATTTATATAAACAAATTCTTTGTTTTATGGCACTCATCTACGAATTACCAAAGCACCATGAAAATTTATGTGTGGCATAGCCTTCTAGAGCTATTTTAGTTTATTGTCTTTCTTTAGCTTCCTGCTTTTATTTCATGTCTAATCGTTGAATACATATCTGTATGCTTAATGCTTGACCAAAAGACTAACTTATCTCCGGTGCAGCACCTAAAGGAAGATATGAAGCTAAGTTACCTGGCTCAGGAACTGATATCAACTGATCGTTTAGCTCCTCAATCTTGGTAGGCTTATATTTTGAACTTCTTTCTGATTATTCAATGTACTTATTTTTGTGTTTTCTGTTTTGAAATTGTTTCCCTTAAAAGTCATTTCTACTTGCTATTGTCCGAAATTACTCTACCAGAGTGGGTCAGACTGCATGGCTTTGTGCAGGCATGTATGCATGTGTCTCAGTTCATGTGCTGTGAGCCAAAACTGTGTTGTATGTTTTGCCAGTGCATTTGTTGTTGGTTGATGCCACATTCCAGACTTATATATGATAAGTTGATAACATTAGTGTCTATATTCTTACCTACTTCCATTTGAGATACAAGGTCTTCCATATCTAGCCCATTTGTGTATATCACTATTTTTCCTTACCTGAGCTATCTTTTTTTAAAAACTTCTCAGAAAGTAAATTTATATCATAACATTACCTTTTATTTGGCTATTCTATTCTGATTATTATCCCTTTTTTTGGGTTTATAATTGTGGTTGAATGCTCTGGCAGGTGTGCCATGGGTAATTGCTATAGCCTGCAAAAAGATCATGAAACTGCACTGAAGAATTTTCAGCGAGCTGTTCAACTGAATCCCAGATTTGCATATGCACACACCCTTTGTGGACATGAGTATGGGCAGTCTTTTTGTTTATATTACATACATAGTGTCTGTGTACCTTCTGCAACTTTTTATGGTTTTCTAATTCATTGCTACTGACAGGTATGTTGCACTAGAAGATTTTGAGAATGGAATCAAATGCTACCAGAGTGCACTCAGGGTTGATGCAAGACATTATAATGCTTGGTATGGACTTGGAATGGTATATCTTCGCCAAGAAAAGTTTGAGTTCTCTGAACATCATTTTCGGATGGCTTTCCATATCAATCCACGCTCATCTGTTATAATGTCATACCTTGGTACTGCTTTGCATGCTTTAAAGGTTAGTCTCTTGCCACACTAATTGTAGTGATATACAAATAAGAACTACATTTGTCATTGTCTTGTATTTTGTATCTCGAGAATTCTGAAATTATGTTATGCTTGTTATATGCTTGACAGAGAAGCGAGGAAGCACTGATGGTAATGGAGAAGGCTATTTTAGCAGATAAGAAAAATCCCCTTCCAATGTATCAGAAGGCTAATATACTTGTGAGCTTGGAAATGTTTGAGGAGGCATTGGAAGTCCTAGAGGAGCTTAAAGAGTATGCTCCCCGCGAAAGTAGTGTCTATGCTTTGATGGGCAGGATCTATAAAAGGCGTAACATGCATGAGAGAGCGATGCTTCATTATGGTATTTCTTTGGATTTGAAACCATCTGCAACAGATGCTGCTGCTATCAAGGTGATTGAGACTTCTAACAGCAATCATTTTGCTCTAAACTGGTCAAGAACTTAACAATTTACATTTACTTATCCTTATGCTTTATGTTTGGTTGGGTGAAATTTCAGTTACATCTGTATTTCATAAACTGCTGACTACTAATGTGTGGGAACTTGTCACGTTTTCTTATTGCAACTTGAAACTTGACCTTTAACAGGCTGCCATTGAGAAATTGCATGTACCGGATGAGATGGAAGACAGGTTGTAGCTAAGATGTATGAAGCGCAAAGTGCTAACTTGGTGTAAATTACCAGCATTTGAATCCTGATCAAGGATTTGAATCTGCTTGTGCTTTCGGAAAAATTGTTCATTAAAGCAGCACAACTACTAGAGGAAGTATTTATTCATGCAGCCATCACGCCCACCTTAGCGACGGATCTCCCTTTTAAGTGACCAGAGTTTTGTAGGAGATGATGTAAAAAAGGTGCCAAGAAGCTCCTATACGTGTACGAATAATTGTGTCATGTATCATTAGTTAATCCATTCATTTGTTAATAAATCACAGTTTTAGTCTTTTCTTTTTTATCCTTCGTTTTTAAAAGTGGCCATATCTAAAGTAAAACAAGTTTTTTAAGTAATGGCTCGAAATTTGCTAAGACAAAAAGTTAGGTCGGATCTTGGGCTTAGAAGATCAAACTCGTAAATCTTATTTGGTTTGCTCAGGTTGCTTAATTTCTAATTCGAATAGTCTTGCAAATTTGCTCAAACCAAGTGTGTTTGGTTTTCAATTGGCACAAATTTCAAATCATGCTCGATTGAATCCTCGAGTCTATTGAATCATGTTCATTCCTACATTTTATATTTTTTTATTTGTATAAATTAAACTCAGATACCAGAATTCATATAATAATATAATAAGTGTTTTTAATTAATTTTTATTAATAATTAAATTTTCTTTAAACATCCTTAAAAAAAAAGAATATTAGCGTAGCAAATTTGAAACTATATCATATAAAGCAGCTTGCGCAATATTTTCTCCATCATCAAGTTAGGGCTTTTGCAGTTCCCCCAATTTGAAACCCTCGTGGATTCACATTCACTCTATCTCCTAAATCTCACGGTACTTGTTTTTTCATCATTCTCGTTCCTTTGTCGAATTCTCCATTACCTCAACTGCGTGTTTCTCTTCATTCAAATTCGATTCCCTCCGTGCCATAATTTCACGATCACTCCATTCTCTTCAGCAATGGGGAGCAAAGGCCGCATGCCGCCGCCCCCACACCTGCGGCGGCAGCACCCGCCGGGCCCTACCATGATGCAGCACCCGCTCTCGTCGCCGTTCGATCTGCTCCCGCCGCCGCAGGTGATGGAACAGAAGCTGGTGTCGCAGCACGCGGAGATGCAGCGCCTAGCCACGGAGAACCAGAGGCTCGCCGCGACGCACGGCGCGCTGCGGCAGGAGCTGGCGGCGGCGCAGCATGAGCTGCAGATGCTTCACGCGCACGTGGCGGCGATGAAGGGGGAGCGGGAGCAGCAGATGCGCGTGCAGCTCGAGAAGATCGCGAAGATGGAAAGTGAGGCGCAAGGCGCAGAGAGTGTGAAGATGGAGCTGCAGCAAGCGCGTGGGGAGGCGCAGAACCTTGTTGTGTCGAGGGATGAACTTGTTTCCAAAGCGCAGCATTTGACTCAGGAGCTTCAGAGGGTCCATGTTGATGTCGTTCAGATTCCTGCTCTTATCTCTGAGCTTGAATGCCTCAGACAGGAGTATCAGCATTGCAGGTATTCTTCTTCTTCTGCCTCTTGTTTAGGGTTAAATCTTAAATGCACTGCATAGCGCGTAATGGAACGGATTTGTCTTTGGGAAAATGCTGTGATTATGTTGTAATGGACTGCCTATACGAGAGCATTGATTAAATTGTTGTCTCTGAAGACATTACTTCCTGTGGAGTAGATAGTTTGAATGCCTCAGACTGAAATATCATATAGGGTTTAATGCGTAGTACTGAATAATGGATTTATCTTAGGGAAAATGTTGTGATGATGGATGTATGAAGTTGTTGTCCCTTAAGACATTCTTTCCTGTGATTTGAAATGCTAGTTATCTCTGTGGGATGTAAGCATGCCCATTAAATTCAGGGGTGGTTTTTTGTTGCTTTGGTTTAGAGGCTTTGTAAGTAGGGGAGGCTGAAATTTTGTGAAGATGTGGCTTGGCAAGTTTAGAGATTGTCGTGTCCATTCCTAAACATTTGTCTTATCTAAGGGCTAATTAGGGATATAATCTGATAACTTATGTTTGGAGAAGTGAAGAGGATAATTGAACTTGCAAATCTGGAAATTCCTTGTGTGATTTATTTGCTGGAAAATATTGTGAAAAAATTGTTTCTTAGAAGAGTAGAGAATGGAGAAATTGGGATTATTGGAGAAGATGAATATTGGTGAACCAATTTGGAAGTCAGGTAATGATGTAAGGAACTAATGGACTATACAGGTTCTGTCACAATTAACAAATGTTATAAATGCTCTCCTATCTTCAAAATCTTGTTTTGTCTTCTTCGTTTACAGGGATAGAAACATCTCTTTCATATCTGAGGGGTTTCCCTTGGTTTGGAATGGGAGAAAAGAAAAGAGGCCACATGCAAGAGTGGTGGCACTTCACGTTATGAGTGAAGCTTTGACTCCTATCAGATTCTTCTAAAATCCATTACTATTTTACAGAGACTATTTTATTATATTTTATTCTTAAGCATTCTGCAGTGAAGCAAGAAATATTTTTATGTCTAGCTTTGCATCTGGCCACATACTTAGTTGAAAGATTCATTGTAGGCAGTAGGCCTGAGGTGGATGGAGAGTTGGGTCTTTATAACTTGGTTTCTGAAAATGATATTTTGTATTCATCATTTCATCTAGAGATAGTATTTGTAGTTTGTACTACATTTAGGAATCTATCTTCATCTTTCAAGGATCCAGTCTCTTGCTTGAATGGTGGTTACATGATAAGAATATAGGATTAATACTAGTTATGTTACAGGTTTGTATTACTACCAAAGCCTCTACCCTCAAATGTGTGTTTAGTATGCAAGCTTAGAAACATATGCTCCCTTTTTCAATAAATTCTGCTACAGCTATTTCATTCTTGTGTTTATATTTTGTTATTAATGTTGAGTGTGTCCTCATAGTGTGGAGTAGTTCATTATGTTGACTAACTTAAGAGTTGTTTTTTTCTCTGTATTTAGTCTTATCAGTTTTAGAGGGATTCTTCATTCTTATCCTCACAAAATTTGTTGTTCTATCAAAAGAAAAAAATAAAGGATGGAAAAACCTTATGATGTCTGTTTTTGTAGCCCTTTGGTGTTTTTGGCTGGAGTGAGCTAACAACTGTTATCATTAATTAATTATTTTCATGGATTTTTCTTTGTCATCTTCCTTTGGCCTTTGACCTCTGGCTTATCAAATGAACTTTAAAGCTTATTTGCTCCAATGAGCTTGTTTATTGTTATTGTTTTCCTTTCTGTTGTCTTTATAAGGTAATCTTATAGTATTTGTATCTTATAGTGTTCCTTTCTTGTCATCCTACTAGTGCCCATGACAGAGTCAGATTCGTTTTCTCTGTCCATAAATTGTACTGCATTGAGCTCCTCAAGCTTAGAACACGTGCTCCCTTGTTCATAAACTATGCGTACTTTTCTTTTTTTTTGAAACAGGTGTTTAGATTTTTTATTAATGTTGAGTGTGTTCCCTTTATTTGGAGCCTGGTTTGTTTATTATTAGTGTGTTTTCTTTTCAATCTAACATTTGATGAATGTCTGTCAATCACTCATCAGCTGGGATTAATAATAAAAACTCTCATTTAAATAAGTCCCTTTATAGTTTATGTTAGCTAGCCCCCCTTGAAGTGGGTTCTCCTCTACATCACTCAGTTCTTATAGGATTAGGATTTATTCTTTATTCTAGTAGGGTGTAATAGTTTTTCCCTAGATGTGCCATATTATCCATCTGCCTAGTTATAATTTCCATCTCTTTAATAAACTTTCTTTTCTTTAAAATATATCCATTTCTCATAACTGATTATTTTGGATTTCATTAAAAAAAAAAAAAAAACTAAGTGTGGTGCTAGAAGGCTCCTTGCTATGCAAAGGTATGGGAGAGGGTCATTGTACACAACCTTACCCTTGTATATGCAAACAGGCTATTTCCAGATTCAACCCCATGACCAACCAGTCACCAAGGCACAACTTTACCGGTTACGTTGGATTTCATTAAAAATTGATTTTAATATCTTACATTTCCTTAGCTTGAATTTATCACAGAAACTTTTCAACTGAAAATCCTAGTTTCTTGAGTATAGAATTTTCTTGCATGACTTCCGTAGTTGGATTCTGTAGATTATGAATCGTGGCCAATGGTCAATTGTTTTGTTTTGAACTTGAACGAGTGTTTGAAGGATTTCCTTTGGCAATTTGAATCTTGAGGTCATTTCCTTGGCTTTTTTATTCAAACTCATGGGAGTCTCTTCAATAGAAACATCCATAGATTTTCCAAGCAATCTACTTGCTAGGGCATTTACTCAGCCAAAGAGATAGTAAGGCATCTGCATATACTTCCCTTTATAGGCAGGCTTAGTTTAACTAGGGTGGACAGCATGTGGTAGGCATATAAGTTGAAAACAGATCTGGCAGGCGGTAGTTAGAGGTTCCTGTTCTGGTTTATGGGTTAATCTTCCATTCTTATGCCTTTCTATTTGGCATCCCAACAGCCACCAATGTGACCCTTTAGACCCATTTTTCGCTTCCAGTTGATTCTTAACTTTCTCTCTATGAACTTTCAATCCACCTATTTTTACCCATAATTCACTCGAGCCCTTCCTGAACCCAACCCATTGATTTCTGTTCTCACTCTCTCTCCTTACATCTGCTGGCATAGCGTCAGACTACCAGGTCATGCAGGGCCACTGACAATCTTTTGTTCTGGTCATGCAGGGCCACTTTTGACTATGAAAAAAAATTATACAATGATCACCTCGAGTCACTTCAGGTGATGGAAAAGAACTATGTTTCTATGAGTAGGGAAGTGGAAAAACTTCGAGCTGAGCTTACAAACACCGCCAATGTGGATCGGAGAAGTAGTATGTATCTCCTTTCATACCTCTGTTTTCTGTTAGAATAGTGCCCTTGGTCCTCAATTTTTCATGATCTGTGGATTGATCAATGGTAATAAAATTCAGGTGGGCCATATGGTGGCACCTCTGGAACTAATGAGAATGAGGCTTCTGGTCTTCCTGTGGGACAAAATGCATATGAAGATGGTTATTCTGTTATGCAGGTGTGTGATGCCTCCCTGTGTTATATGCTGTTTTGGGTTTCTTGTGGGAGTGCAGCATTCTAGTTCATTATCTAATATTATTAATTTCTGATTTTTTTAATAAAAAATAATCCCTGGAGTTTTCTGCTTGTTTGTATTTATTTTATAAATTCTTTTTCTTAAATATAGAAAATACATATAATTCTTGCAAATTGTAATTGACAACTACTGACTTTGATTCTTGTGGATTAAAAACAAAATATCTGCTTGGTGCTTTGGGTGGTAACAATTAGGAGAAGTGTTACTTATATGCTGAGAAAATTGTAATGATTCTGTGGTAATAATAGATGCGGTGTTCAACTATTGTATTCTTACATCTGCTACTCAAAAAACAGTGAAATAGTGTAACAATTGAAAGATTTTAGTTTTCATATAGCTTAGGCACTAATGATGGATTTTCAAGCAACGTGTTTACTTAGTGCCTCAAAACTAAAATTTCAATTTCTTATATATATTCAAAATACAAATTCTATTTAGCAACCACCTATTAAAGGAAAAAGATTATAGCTGATAATCGTGTAGTGTAGCATATATCCATATTTATGGTGAAGGGGCATTGCATTTGTCCCCTCAATTGGGGATAATTATAGTTACCAGAGTAGCTAAAAAGCAAACAAAAACTCATGGCATTTATACATTGTCAGTGTTGTGTATCATGGCATTTATACATTGGTATCAATAATTCAAAACGTTGCTTATCTTGAGCATTGGAGATATGCTGGTAACAGAAGATTTACTAATTAGAAGGGCCATGCTCTTGGGTTGATTCTGTTAATTTGTCCAAGTTTAATCTACCCACTTTACTTTATCTTCCTTGTAGATTTTATATAATGTTCCATCATACATTTTGTTTGACAGGGACGAGGCCCCCTCCCTGCAGCCAGTGGTGGTGGTGGTGGCAATGCTACTACACTTGTTACATCTGGAGGTCAACCTGGTCCAGCTCCTGCAGGACCTGGCTATGGTGCATCTGCAGGGCCTGCCTATGATGTCCAAAGGGGTGCTACTTATGACACTCAGAGGTTGACTGGTTACGATGCATTCAGAGGATCTGCTTATGATTCAAAGAGAGGGCCAAATTTTGATTCTCAAAGAACTGGCTATGATCCACATAGAGGTCCAGGTTATGATATGCAGATGCAGAGAGGACCTGCTTCCTATGATACAGCAAGAGCAGCTGCTGGCTATGATGCACAGTCAAGAGGGGTTGCTGGTCCTCATGGACACGCTCCATTGATGAACAATAATATGCCTTATGGATCCACAACCCCGCCTGCTCGCAGTGGAGGTGGATATGATGCTGCTCGTGGTGTAAACCCTGCCAGGAGATGATGACCTTGAGACGACGCTGCCATTGATGGTCCTCAAATCAAATCATTCAAATCTGAATGGTTGAAACTTCTGCCTAGCGCTGCCTAACGAACGTCTGGGTTTGTCCTACCGTAATTTTATGTGCATAGTGGACGAGGGAAAAAAATGTTGGTCGATATTGGGAAATACATTCTCACAGCGTTTAATTGCTGTACATGAGAACAAAGGGTACAATCTACCCCTACCTATCAATTAGAGTACTTTTAGTTTTATTTGGGATAACTTCGTTTTATCTTGGTGTTTTTTTTTTCTTAACCTTATTTTAGTTGCGCATATTTATGCCCTTTAATTTTTGCGTTTACCATAATAAATAGCATTGTCCAGAATACCATCATAATAGCATGCTCCATAATACCATCATAACAGTATGGTCCAGAAAATTGCAATTATTACCTTAAAATCATATCCGATACGTAGAACAAAATGTACTATTAATTTTGAATTTAGAATCAATTTTTTGTAACGACATCAAATATTTAAATATTTATTTAAGTAGTATTTTAAAGTGATTCTTTTATCATCCTATATGAATTCAAATACATATATCTACATTTCAGAGATTGACCGACTTTATGGATTCTTATTTGTGATAAGCCAATATACTTTGAACTGTCTAGTATCATGGGCATGATGTGATATATTGGGCTTTTTTTTTTTTCATCAAATGGGTTATTTTTTAAAACAAAATATCCATATGGGGCATGCATGAAAACTATTTAGACTTTATGAGTTTTGAATATTACATCGGTTACATTTTAACCGATGTAAATAATACCTATTCTATAAAAAATTAATTTATTTACATTAGTTGAACTTATAACCGATGTCAAAAAGTAAAATAACCAACCAATTTTGATATATTGTTTTGAAAAGCTAACCCTTTTTTCTATTAAAAAAGAAATGATATAAAGTCTGTCACTTAAAACATTCACCTTTGCTTTTATTAGGTAAGCTATGTCCCCCGTAAAGTTGATATGCACATAAAAGAATCCAGAAAATATAATTTTTTTACTTAGGAGTAATATACTCCTTTGATTACCCATTCTTTTATTATTGTATTAGTTAGAATTTCACTAAATAGGAACCAAACTCGCATAGTTTAGTAAAATTTTTGTAATAAATAACAATAAGTTAAAAAATATGAGTAAAATATTCGTATATTACTGTAAAATCATTTTACATCGTCGATTAATTATAATCTATTGTTATAATAATTTTATAAAAGTTAATTGTCTTGCATAAATGGAGGGTTGTAATTGACTAAAAGAATAAAATAATTTTACACTAGCATAAACCTTTTTCTCAAAAAAATATATTCATTTAAAAAAAAATGTGAATATATATTTATTGAGATTAATGTTCATTCACCATTAGTTTTATCCAGTCGGACAATCAATCAAAACTCATCATTTTAATAATTTTTAAAATAATTTTATAAAAATTAATTATTTTATTATAAATAAAAAGTTATGATTGATTAATTATATAAATAGTTTTAATAACTTTTAAAATAATTTTATAAAAATTAATTATTTTATTATAAATGAAAAGTTGTAATTGATTAATGATATAAATAATTTTATGTCATTAGTCAATTACAATTCTCTATGTATAATAAGTATTGTAACTAATTAAAAGTTAAAATTATTTTATATTGCTATAAACATTAAATTTTATTTATTTATATATCATGTATTTGTTTGAATTTCTCTTATCCAAAATAATATATAAGTGTAAGTTCGAATGTTTACCACATTTTCAAGGAATATTAAGAGTTATAAGATTAATATATTTTATTAAGAATATTGTTTCATAAATTAATAAACTAATCATTAACATTTCACTTATAAAAAAAAAAAAACAGTTACAAATTTGGAAACAACTATATATTGGCATGTGTGGCAGTAGGAACAGATATCAGAATTATTTGCTTAATTTCAAGGTTTTCTCTTCTTGTATTGCTTTCTTTGACAATGAACATGCGGTCATTGCAAGGATCTTCTGATGACATTGGAGAACACTTAAGAAATATATTGTGATTTTGCAGAGGGTGCCGTTATTTAAAGCAAAATCATAATCTACTGCGTTTTATTTAATATCTAAATAAGCATCTCTAATAGGAAAATACTTGCTGCTAATTCCTTTTTTTCTCTACACAAGTGAAGTAGCAGAATCATAGTGTAGGTACGGTTTGAGATGAACAAAATGTACTGTGCAAATGATGCATGTTAAGTGTATGTAGTGTCATTTTCTCGTGGTGTACCTAATATGCTGCTCTAATTTGTGGTGATGAACCTCCATTTTGGAGTATTCCATTTACGAGATTAAAGAGCATCATGACATGAAAGAAAGAGTTCAACTGAATTTCATTTGTGCATTACGATAAGGATTTCGTTCAATTGATTGTGATTGTGATTGTTATTCTCTGCAAGCACATACATGCATATATAACAGGCACAGGATATACATCCAGACTGCACAGGTTCTTACTAATGAGTTTTTTATGTTTGTCATTGTCAAATCTATCAAATATCTTTATAATAATTTAACTATGCGTGTCTGAATCTGATACATGCAAAGATGCAGGACAATTATAGACCCTGGACCTATGCTATGCTATGCTGCTAAGCAGATTATATATATATATATATATATATATATATATATATTACATACTGTTGTGGTGAATATGTATATACATATTTTAATATCATTATTCAAAATAAAGTCCTAAACATTAGTAAAGATACAAAAGGACTAACCAAATGTTCTTTGTTTGAATCTTCCTACTTGATCTATGTGCTTTTGTTTGTCCTATATTTTTGTTAGTAGTTTTGAGTCTGACTGCTATATAATTGCCTTGTGCAGTATTTTCCTGTGTGATCATATATCCATTTTTGAGTTACATCAACATCCAACGTTGTTTCATGATCCAAATTTCATACAAGAGAACATGTTGGTTGAGTCTCATGAAGAGAACATTCACAATGAAAATGAGTTTCCTGATTGATTTGGTGTTTTTCTGTCTCTTTGCTGATTGTTTTTGCTTTAAATGTCTGTTGCATCAGGGTTAGCACAGGAGCACAAGAAATGAAATTGGAGTGGAGAAAAAAATAAATGTGTGATGTGTGACGTGTGGTTGGCATAAATTTGGACTTAGTTGTTGGAAGAAACAATTTACTATCCCTTCTCATGATTCACTTGCTGCCAAATTCCACATCAGAAATGTTCATCTTTATTCTTGGTGGCTACCCACTGCACTAACTATTTATTTTTATTTCCGTCTCCTGTTTTTTTCACATCAGCCTTTCATTTTTTTTACATCAATATATAAATGCTGTCACTAAATATTAGAAGAGTTTTATTTTACAACTTGAATACACTATTCTCACTTGGTTGACCTTAAAAGCTGACCGTTGACTGGTAGTTTCATTGGAGAATTCCTCATTTTGTTTGGTACCTTCGCTTCTTATAATATATATAGTTTTCCATTGGGGAATTGGTGGTTCAGTTTTATGGGTTCCACGTTAGCCACATCAAAGGATTCTCCCATTAAACTTACCCTTCTTTTTTGTACTCCATAGAATTTGTAATACACGTAGATGTTATCCATACATTTTAAGAAATTATTATTTATTCTTGTATGCATATGAAACTTCTATTTGACATGATTTCATTGCATTAACTTCAACATTTTTACCCTTTAAATCGATTGCATTTCAGAAGCATACTCTATAATCTCTTGAAAATAAAATAAAAACTTCTAATATTTTGTTTTCATATGCAAATCGGATAAAGAATCATAATTTACAATGAATTTGTAAACACTATTCAGAAAGAATTCTATATATTAACTTTATCTCGTAGGGAGTGTTATGCATGTGTAGTTAACAAGTAAAAACAAAGGGATGCCGGTAATTATCTTCAGTTTAATATAAAAATATATATTTTAAAAGTCATAAAAAATAACTTCTAATTATATATATATATATATGAGGAGGAATCCATTTACTTCACGAATAATTTTTTCATTATTCATTTTCTTAAAATAAATTTTAATAGTTTTATCTTGAAACAAAAATTTACAATTAATTAATATTCGATTATTTGATAGGATATTCAATTATTCATTCCTCGGTCTCAAATCTCATCCCTACACATTACCCAATTTGACGATACTTTTAAGAAAGCCATTTTTCAGCCATTAAATTTAAAAAGGGCACATACGTGCACGGATTTGGCTCTTTTATTTTAAGGATAAATTTCAATTATACACTAATAATATAAATAACAAAATAATGATTTTGACTAATTTTATTTATTTAATCAACAATAGTGAATGTATTTTATTCTCTACTATGCACTCTCATTTTAGAAGAATAAAATCCTGCTTGCATGATTTACATTACATTAAATTACTTATTGAATATAATTTGAATGTATTATTAGTGTTAAAAACTCTACACTGTCATTCAACCAACACATAATATATATGATTTTTAATTAATTAAGTTATTAAAAAAAAGTTAACAAATTCATTGTGTAGTTGAATTCATCATGTATTAAACGTGAGATATTTTCCTTTTTCTGCATCAAATTCGTGTAAAACGCAATAGTTACATATATTTGCTTAAGCATGGATGTCTACTAAGCTATTAATAAAAAATTATAAACTATTTCCTTTTATTTTTATTTTCAAAATACTAAAATTTCCTCCTCTGAGTAAAACCAATAGAAAAGAAATAAGTGAGTGCATGTGACATAATTGGCCTGCACTCTTCTTCTATAGGATGGTCCACCCAAAAGCAGACCTGATGTTAATACGCAATAAATTTGAAAACGAAAGGAGCTTCAGTGAAAATCTACTACCCACACTACACATATATTTTTACTTTTTATTTCCATTTTTGTCCAAGTCAAGCAAATGGCCTCAAAAAACAAACTCATACTAATCCTGCAAAGTCTTTGCATGCTTCATACCAATCTAAGACAAGAACAAAGTTCTAGATTATACACACCACATACTTGGTTATGTCACATGTGGTGGATGCATGTAAAGGCTATATATAAGAGTTAAAGGGTAAAGCTAATTACCTCATTGATGAAGAAACAAAACCTTAATTATTCAAGAGTTTTACTAATACATATATATATAAGGTAGCATAGCATAATCACAAGGTGAAGGTTCTGGACTTAGGTGAATCAGCAATTTTGAGGGTCTCTTCAATAAGCTTTTTGGCCTTCCTGCTTCTTATCTCCACTCTCATGCTCTCACTCTTCTCCATCTTATCATAAGGTTTCTTCAGTTTCAAAGACCTTATTTTCGATTTTAGACTCACTACAAGCCTTCCCAAACCCAGCATCACCATCTTAATTAATTCTCTCTGCTCAAATTAAACAGCGAAAGTGCATGATGATAAGAAAAAGAAAATACAAGTGAAAAAGAAGAGGGTGAGGAAGAGAAGCAAATTACCTTGTGGCCTTGTTCTGTTTGGCAACAGAACACTTTACACTCCACTTGGTAGATAGAATGCACAAAAAAAAAAAAAAAATGAAAAATAAATACTTAGTGTTGAAATAGAAAGAAGAATAAAGTCTCTCAATATATATGATGATTAATTAGTACTATCTATGTTAGAGGGGGGGAAGGAAACAAGTAAGGAAGAGGAAATGAATGAATTGAAGGGGTTGGTTGTGATTTGTGAATGTGTGGAATGGTAAGCATTAAGAGCACGCAAGGTGAACCACGCATGTAGCAATGAAGATATATCTTTATATATATGGATTCAACTTCTTTATTTCTAATATTTTCATTTTAACTATTGATTATTCAGCACCATACAAAAATGTTTTTATTCCTGGTCCTTTTAACCAAAAGTTGAACAAATATATTTGTGTTTCAGTATATCTTTTAAGATTAGTCTCTTGCCTAGTTTATGGAAAAAATATATATATTTTGAAAAATAGACGTTAATACATTTTTTCTTTGTTAGAGTGGAACTTTTATCAACTAAAACTTAACACATTTATTAAAGAGTTGAGTTTTGAGTATGTCTCACCATGTGCACGGTGAAGACTTCTCTACAAAAGATAAAACTTAGTTTGAAAAGAATTGCATCCGATTATTGAGAGAACATTATTCCTACACACACACACACAAAAAAAAGCAAAAACTTTTACATTAATAATGAATTAAATTTGTTTTAAGTAATAGCTTTTATCAAATCAAATATGAATTATTCTTAAAGTTTAATTTATATATGCTATCAACGTGAGACATTTTTACACATGTCTACTAAAAATGAATATTTTATTTTATTCATTAATTAATACGACACATTGACATGATGATAAAATTATTTTTTTATATAAAAATATTTACACTTAATGGAATATATAAAAATTAAACTCTTAATTTTATAACCGTGATTATTCATAATCATATAAGATTTAAAATTCAGAGTGATTTGTAGCTAAGTCACCATTATTTAATTTTTAAAGTATTAAATTGAGTATTTTATATGTTGTTAATCATTTTGAAAAATCAAAGATAATGATGAGTAATTGATTTTAAAGCCAAAGTAGAAGGCCTATATTATATATCTTCCCATCGAATTACTCACGTGGTCCACTCCAGACACACTTCTGTTATTCTTCCTTCAATTTCATGTGAAGTGTGCCTTGAAACATGAGCAGATCATTAATTCACCTTTTCTTTTTTAATTTTCGAAATGCCCTTGTTTGTGGAAAAATAAAGGGAAAAAAAGTTGAGTCCCGACGTGTTTTTTTCATTTTATTTTTTCTTTCGTTACATAGGACGGAATTTAAGAATTAAAATATAGTAATTAATAACTTACTCACGAATACAAATACAAATACGAATACGAATACGAATTTGATTTTTTTTATTATTATTACCATGCTTATAGTTATATATACAGAAACACAATAAAGGATTAAGACAAGTGTGAGCTAAAGTTACAATACAAAGGAGGAGTCGTGGGATAATGGAATATTGAAGAGTTCCAACGTAAAAGGCTTTTAACTTTTAAGGATTGGGTTGGGTTGGACAAGCCTAAATGAATTATTGGACTTCAATCCCAATCGGAGAATGCCAACAAAAAAGAATACATCTTAATTTAGGTGTAAAGCTTAAATTTCTCTCATTTTTAGCCTCAGTACCACGTTCCTACTCAATTATTATTATTATTGCTAAAGCTCGTAAATAAAATCTGGAACAAATTCAAAATTATGAAAATCAACAAGACTCGGAAAATCAATATGATTGCAACCATTTAAAACCAATCTAATCGCAGCTAAGCTAGCTAGAGAATCCGATTCCATGAAGGATAAAAACATATTTTTATTAATGAATAGTTCATAAATATTAAAATTAAAAGTACAAATGTATGTATATATAAATCTACGCTGTGCTCGTTGTAAAGAAGGAAGTAAAAGTTTGCTGTCATTCTTAAAACAACATGACCTTTAATTAACTTTAAAAATCCGTACACTTTTTAAATTTTAAAAACTTGTAAAATGTGGTTTAGGGGTAAATAACCATTGCATGTATATATGTTGGTCTTCGTACCGAAGTACACGTGTCTTCTTCGATCCAAATCTTGTTCCCTACACCGTCTCCAAAGTGCATGTTATTGTTGCCATCTAATTAAATCGTAATTTAGCACAGACACGACTATCATTGATGAACACACTGGCTTCAAGATGATTGGGCGTCAAAAGGCAGTTACAGAGGACATTTAATTGAAGATTGTTGTGTAGTTCTAGTGTTCATTTTCGTGTATCGATTAGTCTCATTTTTTCTTCTCTATTCAACTTCAACTTCACAAGTGAAAAGTCAAACGTAATAAAAGAAGAAGGATGAAGAGATCGATCGAACACAAATTTGCCACCATATTTTTAATCCTTTCTGTTTTTAAGCCATTAAAAAATCACAAAAAACGTCTCTTCTTTTGTTTTCAGAATTTTTTTTTAAAATATTCTCAATTTTTTTAATAATAATAAAAAACAGACGACAAATCAAACAATTCCATGATTGAATTCTGCTCGCGAATTGTCTTTTCATTAGGCTCTTGTTCAATTAATTAAATATCAAATCACTTATTAATGTAGTAGTCACCACTTTATTTTACAAGAAAACAAACAAAAGAAAAAAAGGAGAAAGAGATACGAGACCAATGAGCGATGACTCATTAATCAAATTAAAATGGATAGGAAAATTAAAGGTAACCTCACAATTCACAAACTAGAGGCTCTATGAAAAGGCGTTTATGAATACCAAATTTTATACTCCACATACTCGATTGTAGAAGATGAAATCTCATATTTTAAGGGGGGAAAAAAAAGAGATATTTTCATTATTAATAATGAATATTATATTGATATTTTAATTTTTACATAAAAATAAATCAAAGAGATGAAACTATTGCAATAAAAAATAATTATACAAATATATACTAGTCATAATTTTAATTAATTAAACTCAATTTCCATTATCATATAAAGCTTAAAGTTTATATTGATATTTTATGATTGCAGAACAAAGATCAACGAGCTCAATATATTTCTTAGCCATTTCCTCCTTCACAGATCCATTGATGGTGGTAGTTGTCTAATTGACCCGTAGTAGTATTAATTTCTTATGAAATTTATTCTAGAATCATACTATCTTGCAATTCATGTCAACTTCCACTAGCAAGTTAGCATTTTTTTTCCAAGGCTATGTAATCTCGGGAAAAATGAACTTCTCAAAATAATCAATGAGTCACATGAGTTACTAGTATTTTCTAATACGACCAACAAACTTTAATGGAGAAGACAGTCTAAAAATAATAATTAAACTCCAGCTTGTACTTATAAATTAAATTTGCACTAAACCTTATTTCGAGGAGAATTGACTTTCGTACCAAAAACATACATTTTTTTTGCTCTTTACCATATAAGTACATTAATTTATGATATATTGACTTATAATTTATAATTCTGGTGTGTTGCATTGCATGTGATTGATAGAGTTTAGGGTATAATATAGTTGGGATCTCTCATCTCTCATCTTATAGCTAGTGATGTTATTGAATGCTAGCTTTTGTCTTAAAATAATTATAATTACTTAGATTATTAGAAAAATTGATGCAATATTATGTGTAGTGATAATATTTTTACAAGAAAACAATCTAGAAAATATTTTAAAATAACTTTTTTACAAAATGATACAGAATGTTGACGTTTTTTTTAATGTTGAAATTCTTGACTAGATTTTCTACTTTCTGCAAAAAAATATCCGCAGAAAAATTTGGAGGAAAATCTGTAAGAAATCTCACAGAATACTTATGTACAGCCTTTATCGTGATTTATAAATAATATTGAATATTTCATGCAAAATTAACTCCACAAAAAAATATGCCGAAATAAAGAAATTCCTAGGGAAAATTTCTTCATATTTTAATTCACAAAAAGTTGACTTATATTTGGGAAACTCTTGCAGAATTTTTTTCCAGCAAAATCATATATTTCTAGCAATGAAATCCTCCTCTTCTTTTACAAAAATAAATAAATAAATTTAATATCTTAAAATATAAACTACATTCAATGAGAATTAATGAAACTATGGTAACAGAGAGTTTAGAATTATTTATACAAAAAAATATAGAGATCTGGATCTAAAACTCTGACGTGCAAGCTTGATTCTATTCCTGAATATATTGATTCTATTCTAAGACTCTGAAGGTCTTGAACCAATTAAGAAATTAAACTACCTAATTAATAAATTTATTATTGTGATAAATATACTTATTTCAATGATAATAAAATTGTATTGTTAAATATTAATTTTATTAATAATTTAATTGTTGCTTTTTTTCTTCTTTTTTTTTATGAACCTAGAGAACCCAATATTTACACAGTCCGAGATGAAAATATGGCATTGCCGCATTGGAAGAATGATCACGGATCTAGATGTACAGTAGTTAATTTGGTTCAAAGTTGACATGTAAATTGCGAATTAAAACAATACGTTCACTTTTTCACATATTTTTCTCTAAATATAATTTAAATGTATCGATAGATTAACACAGTTTTTTATTCTTATCTAATTAAAAAAATCAAAACATAATAATATAATAATTATATTAAAAGTTATATTATAATTTCTAATTAATTATCAATATACTTTTTTACTGTTTATATCTACACCCGTTTCTCCTTCACGAGGATTGAAAATATTATTAGTCGTAAATATAGATTTCAGTTTTATATTAACAAAATAAAAGCAAAACTCAGTACGCATAAGTCAACATTTGAACATATTATAATGACACTATCATTTACCTGCTCACTTAATTAGGTGCTTACGTACGTACTATAAGTCATTTCAAGATGTCTAATATATCTTGTTATAGAAATAAGCAGCCTCTTCCTGTACACTTTAATAAAAAAGAAAGAGCATAAGTTTATTTTTATAAATTAATTACTAGTGCTATATAGATATATTTGCGTAATTAAGGTAATATAGTAGGACACAGAAAAAGACAATTCCTAATATTTTATATCATGGCGCAAAAAGCATGGGGGTTGATAGATACAATCACGACAAGCGAAAATCCAAAATTAATTCTTAAAACACAACTCATGCATGTGTGAAAAAATTTCAAATTAATTAACCTGAGAGTGAGGGATAATATTTAATTAAGTGTAACTTGCAAGGAGCCATCCAATTTAGAAAGTCCTTATGGAGAAACTTCCTTAAGTCCTTGTAATCATAATGCAAATAAATAATAAAAAAAAGATTCTCCAAGATATTTATATAAGCAAAACTAAAACTAGCTTCTCCTCCATTCTTCTTTAATTTGTTTTCTCTTTCTTCTCCCTCCCTCCTTTGAAAATGAAGTTCCAAGTTATAGAGCTTCTGTTTGGTAAAAGCACCCCAAAACAAATGATCCCAAAAGTGACTTTACTTGCAGTGTTTGCCATACTGTTATTCACAGTCACACCACTGTCCTACCCTTTGTTTAGACACTCTTCACCATCATCATCAGCATCATCATCTCTGAAGAAGGCATCATCAGCATTTGATGATCTGAATGAGTCAGCAAGTTTGCCTTCAACTTCCATAAAGAAGTGTGACATCTTCAGTGGGGAATGGGTCCCAAACCCAAAGGCTCCATATTACTCAAACAAAACATGCTGGGCTATTCATGAGCACCAGAATTGCATGAAGTATGGAAGACCAGACTCTGAGTTCATGAAGTGGAAGTGGAAGCCAAATGGGTGTGACCTACCCGTGTTCAACCCTTTCCAGTTCCTTGAACTTGTCAGGGGAAAATCCATGGCATTTGTTGGTGACTCAGTTGGCAGAAATCAGATGCAGTCCATGATTTGCCTCTTATCAAGGGTAAGTCTCTCTCTTCTGCCTAATTACTAATTTACTATGTACTTAGATTAAAATTAGATCACATGGTTCTGTTCTGTGTACAACTACTTTTCTTTTCTTTTTACTTCTCTCTAGCTAACATTTTGAACCGACTATAAAATATGTATATGCCTTGTTGTTTTAATTTTATGCTATGTGGTAAGAGTACTCTGAAGTATTTTTTTTTATATCCGTTGAGAGCATATCAGCTAGCTCGCTATTTGAA
Organism: Amphicarpaea edgeworthii; assembly: GCA_014843725.1. NCBI lineage: Eukaryota > Viridiplantae > Streptophyta > Magnoliopsida > Fabales > Fabaceae > Amphicarpaea > Amphicarpaea edgeworthii. The sequence goes on along the minus strand of CM026321.1, from coordinate 1,505,954 downwards.
AAAATATATATGTTTTTCATTTATAAATTATAAAAAATGTTTTTTTTCTTTTTATCTTGGTATTTTCATAACTTCTCTTACATAAATAATTAAAAATGAGAACTAAAATATATTATGAGGAGTCTCATTTGAAAGCTTGACCCTAGTTTTTTAGAGTTTTTTTTTTCCATCTACCAGACAAAAATAATACTGAAAAGGAAAAACTAAACTTGTAAACTTTAGGCTAAACTTTTAAAATTAGTTTAGGATCTGCTCACATGACAAGCCTACATCTTTACCTGAAATTCAGAGCCATAAATATTAAATATCTTAATAATTAAATAATACCCTTTTTTTTTAATGGAAATCTAAGGTTTGTAACATTTTAAGTTAAAAAATTGAAGTGGGAGTAGATGGGATTTCAAATCTGTGAGCAGACATCATTACTATTCTTATAATGCCTGTAGACTCGTGAAGATTAGACATCAATAATAAGGTTTTAGCCAAAATTACCGATAAATCACTATCTTAACTTTATCTTCAGCATATTATGTCACCAATAATTAAACGTTATTTTTGAAAGTTATGCAATACACTTAATCAGTACGTGTTGGATTTACTCCAAAGTGTCTTTATCCCGGGCAACTCTATAACGATGAGTTGTTATCCATATAATAATATTTTATAACACTTTTTATAATATCATGATTTTCCTTTATCACATCAATCATCTTATCAAATATCTCTTTCTTTTTTTTTGTTCTTATCTCTTTTTTTATTGTGCATTTTTTTATAAAATAATAAAAAAAAAATACAATACCTTGTCCTTATACTTGTAGCTGGTTAGTCCACCTAAGCCCATTATGATATTCAACTAATTCAAGGATTAGGTAAATGATCAAATGGAAGTAACATGCATGAAAGCATCAAGCATGCATGCCGAGGAGATCGAATCTTTTCCCGGGAAAATGTGCCAATCACATTCATCGCCCCTTGTCCTCCACGTCTGTGTCTAGCTACCACATGAAATTAAGAAAATATATGTCTAACCTTAAAGTAGCGTTGGTAAATTGTTACACCCAAATCATCTAAGTTTATTCGTTTCTCTAAGAAAAGATTAATCATTCCATACAGAAAAATAAAATAAAATTAAGTGTCGGTCTAATTCTTGAGCCTTCAAGTATATCTACCTAACTAGACTTAAATTAGTCAAAAATTCAAAACGATGTTGAAAAATTCTCGAACGTACTATACCTACCAAAATCTGATGTCTCAACTTGTGCTGCACTCAATATACTCAATAATACACCCACAATTAGCCTATGCACGAAGCTACTCTGACGTTAACTTAGTCACTGTTGATCGTAGTAGTAGTATTTTCTTTCTGTTGGCCTCCGCTTTGGAATATTATACGAGTATTATGAAGAGTCTATGTCAGCTTGCACTTCAGTTTGCAATAATTGTTCCAAGTCCTGCCAAACCAGAAAGTAGAAATGGTTGAGAATTGAGCTTTCACGTTTAGTTAAAAGATGGTGTTAACACTGTAATTATTAAGTGAAATTTATGAAAGAAACTAAATAAAGAACTATGTAAAATAATGACACACATATATAAAATGTACTTACGTACATAGCTAACATGTAAAGAACGTTTTAAAGGGTAGTAGTAGCTAGTACGTATTTACTAGCATTTCTCCTGAATGACACGGGGGAAATGAAAACACACGGTGCCCCAGCTTCTTGTTGTTTTATGTCAGACTGTCTTTTGACATTCCAACCAATATGCATAGGGCTATTAGCTAAGTGGTTGTTTGAATCAGTATAATTATTATACTACGTTTGGTTGTTTTTATAAAACACTTTTGAGTTTGTCTTCATCCCTTTTTACAATATTCCTTCTGAATTGCTTTTCACAATAATAATTGTTTCACTTTTCTTCTTCTACATAAATAAATATTTTTAAGTAGATATGTGTTAGTAATTGGATATAAATAGATTAAGAGAATGAAATTTATATAACTTTTAGCACAATAATTATGTAAATTATTGACAAATTTAATAATATATGTGTATGTGAACAAAGGAGATAAAATCAAACAGTTTGGATTTGCTATTATAGGTATAAGTTGTAACATGAAACTCTATCTATAAGAAAAAGAGAGAGAACAAAAGGTGGTCTGGATTCTCTGGAGAGTTCAATAATTGTTGAAGCTCAACCAAAATAATAGATCTGGTTGAGAGGTCACATTTCTGAAAGAAGAAAAACTAGTAGTAATGCTTTAGTGCACGTCAAATACTCTTGATAACATTATGACTTCGCTCGCATTGGACTAAGTCGTTAATTAGTTGGATATGAAATTAATGCCAAATTAAAAGCTTGGCCAACTAAATCCATATATGCATGGACAAAACTTCTTATTAGTTAGTGTTTGAAGGGAATCTAAGATGTGAGAGTGAGAGACCGGAAGGGACCACTCAATTATTTTATTTACTCTAAATACAAAAGTGAATGTGTCATAATATGTATTATTGGCATTAGCGTAATGCATTATTAATGAGATTAGCTATCCATTTGTATGTCTTTTGCGGAAAAGTTCACATGTAAGCAATGTAGCTATGAGCTGGATCCTCCGAGTTTGTAACATGCACAATGGGAACAGAAAATCATGACTTAAAGATACAATAAAGGTGCCCAAAAGGAATGGCTCTAAAAGTGATGTTACACATAGAATAATTTCAGAATTTGCAGTGTTTACGAGTTTAAAAGTAGTACTAGTACATACATATAGTACGAAGATGGCTGAAAGAGAGGACTCCTCAGTCACATAAAGGAATATGATTTTGAAACTTTTAACTAAAACTTTTAGAATTTGTAAGTGACCCTGTTTTGCAATACTTTATCTCAACACGTCTTTATAATATTTTTATCTTATGTAAAAATAGCATTAGTTACTCATAATTAAATGCATCTGAGTAGTTCTTCAATTTTGAAAAAGAAAAACATATATAAATTAAATAATGTATCACCTCATTATTGAACAATATCACAATTAACAAGTATTCACATTTCAAAGAAAACGACACTTGTAGTTTGTTTGGTACCAAATGGCGCTTTATATATGTTTGATGAACTACCATTCTTGCTCCTTACTTTTTATTTTGTTCAGCAAAAATGCATCTTTTCCTTTTGTATTAAGCAATCACTTTTTGTTTGTTTCATAACATGTCAGGTGGAATGGCCCATAGATGTATCATATACAAGAGATGACTATTTTATGCGGTGGCACTACCCAAGTTACAACTTCACCATGGCTGCTTTTTGGACAACCCATTTAGTGAGATCCAAAGAAGCAGATGCAACGGGTCCAGGCCCAACTGGCCTTTGCAACCTTTACCTTGATGAGCCAGATGAGAAATGGATAACCCAAATTGAAGATTTTGACTATGTCATTCTAAATGGAGGACATTGGTTTACAAGGTCAATGGTGTTCTATGAGAAACAAAATATTGTTGGATGCCATTATTGCCTCTTAGAAAATGTTCCTGACTTAACCATGTACTATGGCTACAGAAAGGCTTTTAGGACCGCATTGAGAGCCATCAATAGATTAGAGAACTTCAAAGGTACAGTGTTTCTTAGGACATTTGCTCCATCTCATTTTGAGAATGGGTTGTGGAATCAGGGTGGGAATTGCATTAGAACTAAGCCATTTAAGAGTAATGAGACACAATTAGAGGGTCTCAATTTGGAGTTTTATATGATTCAGTTGGAGGAGTTCAAAATTGCTGAGAAGGAAGCTAGAAAGAAGGGTTTGAAATATAGGCTATTTGATATCACACAAGCATCATTGTTGAGACCAGATGGTCACCCAAGCAGATATGGGCATTTGCCTAATGAGAATGTGACATTGTTCAATGATTGTGTGCATTGGTGCTTGCCTGGGCCTATAGACACATGGAGTGATTTTCTATTGGGAATGTTGAAGATGGAGGGTGTGAGATCAGCTGAAGAGAGGCTTCATTTGCATTCAAATTGATTTTTTTACGTAATCTTGCTTGTAATTGTAAACTTCCTTGCGAACATGTATTGTAAATCTTTTTCAATTAAGATCAAATTCGACTCACCCCCGTTTATAAGTTTTATCATATATATGATCTAAGTCCAAAATGCAACAATTCAATGCAAACAATATAAAGCTAGAGTATTTGTTAAAGAAAAACAAGTATTTGAGTATGAGGTCTGATATTAACAATACGGGGACCATAAATCGACCGTTGCCGGTGCAATCGACTGATTACTGTTAATAGTGTCAATTTCTGGTGGCTAATACAACCAAAAGCAAACCCAAGTGGCGAAAATTCAAGCTTTGCATGATTGCATCTTAACAAAAACGTGCATTCACTTGCATTGTCTTTTATGTCATCGATTGAACCTTTTGAAATGCAACACAAATACTTCCAATTTTATATTTGCTACGTCTTTATCGTATTATTGTTTCTACTTTCTAGTAGACGGGTACAAATATATAAGAGTAGGAAATAGGTTAACTAAGCTAGGAGTTTATGTTGTATAATTTCTTGTCTTAAGCTTCTTTTTTATACCTTGCTTAAATGACCTTCATATATTTGTCGTTTTGGTGGAACAAAGATATATAAATAAATTCAAAATTTTGTTGTGCAATTGATCGATATTGGACAAAGGGACCACTTAGGTGGCGTGTCGTTTTGGATTTTGGCTTGACTTGTACTGGCGAGCCCACCCAACTTGTATTGTGAACCTCTTCCTAGCTATTATAAAGTTTTGTTGATAATAGTAATTAACAATAATGCAAACTCATTATTTATATTTGGACCTGCTCTCAATTGTACACAAATATTAGTTATGAATATAGAAATATGCTTCTTTTTTTATAACTTAAATCAGTATTAAAATCATTTCCTTACAAAATTCATTTGTTTTTTTTCTTAATATCTATATTTGCAAGAGTGGGTGGCCTCACACTTTGAACTATTGCAAAAGCAATTATTTTTTCTTAATATTTACAACTTTATTATTTTTTATGTGGTCCAATATCTTAATATGCACGATAAAGTATAGCGACATAAGGTCGATATATATATATATATATATATATATATATATATATATATATCTTATTTTCGATTTATTTTGTTTGTTAATAATTTTTTTAATAATAATGAATGTTGTAACTTTCCCACCCACACTCCTTTAATCCCTTATCAAACCTGTTTAATGTTTTCAGGCCTCTCATTTTCATTGGTGGTGCCAAGTGCCATAGACTTTTCAAGATGATTGCTTTATGTTTTTTCTTTCTTTTATTTTTTGCTTCATACCAGTATACCACGACAAAGAAATTACTAACGTTTAGCACATGTGAACTTGAGTTCACTCTTCTGCGTTTTGACATCGTTTATTAACTGGTTAATATGAAAAAATTCACATTAAAATGACCTATATAATTATCTTTATTAATATAGAAGGTCTCAATTTTGTATTTAAAAAATATTTTTCTTCACTTATCAAGAGTCAGGGGAGTGTTTAGAAAAAAGTTATGAGCTCTTTGAGCTTACGAAAACAACTTATTTCAATAAACTTTTTGGTATAGTTTATAAAAATGAAATAAAAATGAAATCTTTTAAATCGTTACGATAAAATTGTGTGATCGATCGATCAGATATATGACTTAAACCCTCACTCATATAATAATTTTTTTTTAAGTATAAAAAGTATAATAATTTTTTTGGAATAAATATTTAATTAAACAGTTTATGATAAGAGTTTATTATACTTACTATATTAATTATATTACTATATTGATCCTAAATTAATTAAAAATTCCTGTATTGATCCTTGCCTTAACAAAGAAAACAAGAATTTTTATTTATTCTATATTCGTAATGATAAGTCTATACCCAAAACTGTGACATATCATGAATCCATTATGTCATTATGCCCAGCCACTCTCGAGAGTGTAGCTGCCGACTCAACTGTTTTTTTTTTTTTTTTTTTTTATCTTTTATGTTAACCACACATGAAAGTACAACATATGTAAGCCGTTTCGTTTCAGTACTACAGATTTCTTTCATCTCAGCCATGAAAAGCCGGTCCGTACAACTTCCCAGTGGGATTGGGCATAAGTACTCGTCAGGAAACACTCTCAAGAATGTTATTCTTCTTCTTCCATTCGCTGTGCTCATCATTTTCTTACCATTTTTTCTCACCACACACTCTCGTTTTTCCTATCCTCAGGTATATGCCACCATCACCAGCAGTTTAGATTTTAACGACAGTAAGCCATTGAAATCCAATTCATCTTTATTTTCCAATAATTCAAAACAAAGTTTGGATTTGAACGCTTCCATTCCGTCTTCAAAATCCAATGATTCAAAAAGAGGTTTGGATTTTAACAGTTCTCACGAGCCTTCCGAATCCAATAATATCTCACCATCTCAACTTTTATTTTTCAATGAATCAAAAAAGTTTCCGGAGCCCAGTTCACCTAAGTTTATCTTCTCCAATGAATCAAACAAAAGTTTGAATTTTAACAGTAGTCCTAGTGAGCCTTGGAAAAAAAGTGAAGAGATGAAACAACGATGCAACATCTTCTCCGGAGAGTGGGTTCCGTACGATAAAGGACCTTACTACGATAACGAGACATGCGATTTGATAGTAGACCAACAAAACTGCATGAAGTTTGGGAGACCCGACAGAGAGTATCTGAAATGGAGGTGGAAACCGGATGAATGCGAGCTTCCACTCTTTGATGCAAACCTTTTCTTAGAGCTTGTCAGAGGAAAGTCCATGGCCTTTCTTGGAGACTCGGTCGGAAGAAATCAAATGAATTCTTTGTTGTGCCTCCTAAATCATGTAAGTAATATATACTATTATTCACTAGTTAATCCATATCAATCAATGCCACTTTCTGTTAGTTAAAGACTTGAAAATTTTATAAATCTTACGCTAGATCATTTTTCCATAAAATAGCTTTTATTTTATTTTATTTTTACATCATGCATAAAATATTAGTTTTTGACTTCTTTCAACAAGAGATAACTGGAGTCAAATCATAGTTTATTCTACCCACATCAAATCATGCAAGTTCCTAATAAGTTGAAAACTAACTCCATCTCTCCATCTCTCCAATCCCAATCAATGACTACCAATTATCTTACTTTTAACGATTACTTTTTATTTTGTTAGTGCATGAAAACTACTTCCTCAGAAAACATGCATGATTCCATGATTGACTATTATTTTTCAGGTTGCTCGTCCTGAGGACATTACAAAGGGATATGCGACAGATCCGACATACTTCCGACGTTGGTTCTATGCTGACTACAATTTTACGGTTGTGACACTCTGGTCCCCATTTTTGGTTCGATCCAGCGATATTCACGACAGCCTCATGAACCTGTATCTAGATAAGGCAGATGAGTCGTGGACTAGTGAGATTGAAAGCTTCCATTTTGTCATTATCTCCGCTGGCCAATGGTTCTTTCGCCCAGCAATGTATTACGAAAAAGGACACCTTGTAGGGTGCCACCAGTGTCAACAGAAAAAAATCAAAGACCTCACTTACTTCTACGGATACAGAAAAGCATTCAGAACTGCGCTGAGAACCATAGCAAATCTCAAAGGGTACAAAGGGATGACTTTTTTAAGAACATTCTCCCCGGCTCACTTTGAGAATGCTGCGTGGAACAAAGGAGGGAGTTGCGAGAGGACAAAGCCTTATACTAAACAACGGATGAGGTTTGATGGCTACATTTTTGAGACGTATAAGACTCAGGTTGAGGAGTTTAGAGCAGCGAGAAAGATTGCAAGGAAGAGGGGTTTTAAGTTTTTGATGATGGATACGACTGAGATTATGCTAAGGAGGCCCGATGGACATCCTAATAATCATGTCTGGCATGCACCCAACCAAAATGTGTCGCATAGTGATTGTGTTCACTGGTGCTTGCCAGGCCCTATTGACACATGGAATGAGTTTTTGTTCTATATGTTGAAAATGCAAACTAAGAAATCCAATATTTCATCGTTACATAGATTTGTCCAAGACATCAGATCAGATTTGCTATAAACATATCTTTTTTGGGCTGCAATGGCCACAATATAATGTATTTATTTAGCTATAGTTCACTATTCATTCTCGAAGGAAAACACGTAAAGCAATTTGTGGGTACATGTATAATTCTTTTGGAGGTCCATGCGTGACCATGGATATATGTACTATATTTTATTGTACTTGTTGCATATTGTTGTGTCTAATTACTAAATGTTGAGGTCCAGACTTCTTTGCCGGTAAGAAACACTCGGGCAGTTTCATGGTAAGCCAAGGTTTGATCGTTGGCTGGGCCAACAAGCTTTATAGTTTGAGAGTTGAGACATGCATGAGAATAATTTTTTTTTTTTTTAATCAATGAGAAATATAAAAGACAATTAAGATCTAACAAATAAAACTCCAACTGCATTAGCCAGAGAATAAGCGTTAACAGTTGAATAGGACACGAGTGTCAAGTATACAAGGGTTCATTAATTGTTGATGAGTCATACTTTGCAAACCAAGGCATTGATAGGACATGAGTGATTGAAATTTGTCATTGTCAAGACATAAGAGCTTTGATTTTGTTAAAGATAGCTCCATAAAGATACCATTGAAAATAACTATTATTATTCAGATCATGAGTCATCAGTAAGTCTGTATCATAAGTCACAATTCTAAATCCATAATCCCAAGCAAAGACGAGGCCATTGTAAATTGCCCAAACTTATGTTTTCATATTCGTAATATAACCACACTTAACCATTTGCCTATAAAGTTGCGCATGAGGCCACCAAAACCTTACATGCTTGGGTTGCCAAGGCTGCTTCTATCTACGTTAAGCTTGATTCCATCACCAACCGAAGGGGTCCAAGCACTAGATGCTAATTTTTTTTTGTTGAGAATCTCCGTGAGTTTGCTGTAGAATATGATAAGTCCATATTACGCCCTTTCCAAATAAACCAACATGCACATGCAAAGAGCATCCTATGTTGTTTTGTGAGTTGTGTTTGAAACCACAAGTCACCATTTAGTAGGTAGAAATCTGGTGTCTTGTTAATCCCAAGTGAACTCCAATTCTGTTTTGCATGCATATAATCTCTCAATAAATACACAATTATTTCTTCCTTCAAGCCACACATGCAACAAAGAGAATCAAATGACATGTGTCACTTAAAGCATAACACGTTAGTAGGAAGGCTATCATGAAGAATTAGCCAAATAAAATGTTTAATACTCTAGTATGTTTAGCTTCCAGACATAGTTCCAACTACTATGAAGGTAGAGTGAATAGGCTTATCAATTAACCAGTTATAGCTAATTTAGCAATGTAAATTTCCTAATGAGAGACACCCCATATGATCATATCTTCCGTTTTTTAATATGATTTGGAATAATAGAGCATATAGTATTTCATTAAGTTAGACAAAATTGATAAGTACCTCTTTTACAAGTCTCACTTGGCCACACTTCACTTCTGTTATAAGGATGCAATCATTTGAAAAAAATAAGTGAGAAACATTCAGATTATTTTTTGAAATCTTCAATGAATATCATTCTCGATTATCTATTCTTACTGTATATTATAAAACACACCTTAAGATATTTATATCATGGAGCTAACCTTTTGAATTACATAATTATTGTGTGGTTTAAAACAAATTCTTAATTACATATCATTAGACAATAAATAATATTTTACTAAAACCATCATTTTTATGATATATTTTATAAAGTTAATATTAAATTTTAATCAAAGTGCACGTTTATCAAAATTGATTCTTGACGGTGTGTGAACTTATTCTTTTAATTTTTAAACAAGTTATTATAAAATGATATATTTGTGTGTGTACAACGTTAATTAATTATAATGATGGAAAAAAGATAGGATAATGATATTAATTATTCTTACACATGCTGATGTACATGGAGTATATGTTAGAATATACTGCTACTACTTATTGTCTTTATTTACTTAACTATATGGCCCGGTGATTTAATATGTTACACTTTAAATATGTATATAAAACGTAGGAAATAAACCCTATTCTTACCAATTCCAGGTTCAGCTTGCATCTTCATATATAGTTCAACTTCATCGATCGATTTCTCATCGTTCATTGATAGAAGTATATAAGATGTTGAAAAACCTCACAAAAGGTGTCAGCAGTGCAGTAGTTAAGTCCACTCCGATAACCAACACTGCATCCACGGTTTCTCTCTGGAATTGGCAACATTATCTCTTCACCTGCAGACTCTCTACACGATGCTTCTAATTATATCGTCTCTGATACTATCTTAGATGTTTCCAAAACCATCACCTCAAACTCTTCTAATATCATCTCAAACACTCTCTCAGAAACTTCTGACGCCATCTCAGAGGTGTCAAAGATCATCTCCCCAGACTCACTATCTGATCCTTCCAAACTTATCTCCTCAGACCCACTTCAAGATGCTTCTACTATTGTCTCTGATACTCTCTCAGATGTGTCTAAAACCATCCCTTCAGACACTTCTGATATCATCTCAAACACCCTTTCTGAAACTTGTGACGCCATCTCAGATGTGCCAAAGATCATCTCCCCAGACTCACTCTCTGATCTTTCAAAAATGATCTCACCAAACCCACTTGAAGATGCTTCTAAGATCAACTTTGACACTGTTTCAGATGTTTCTAAAACCATCACTTCAGACACTTCTGATATCATCTCAAACACCCTCTCTGAAACTTCTGACGCCATCTCAGATGTGTCAAAGATCATCTCTCCAGACTCACTCTCCGATCCTTCCAAACTTATCTCCTCAAACCCACTTCAAGATGCGTCTAAGACTCTATCGGATGTTTCTAAAACCATTTATTCAAAAACTTCTGATATCATCTCAAACACTCTCTCAGAGCCACTCCAAGATGTTTCCAGTGTCATCATTTCCAACCCTTTTAATGTCTTGTCTTCTCCACTCACTGCAATCACTGAAGCCTTGTTGGATCCCCTTGAAGTTGTGAACAACTCAACAAAACTTGTTAAAACTGTCCTAGAGAGTGCACTAAGCATAACCCTCTTGACTTGTGTTTCATCTCTTCTTGGCCTACTGATCACACCTTTATCGAGTTTCCTTCTCTGTTTTCTGATAATTGGCCTTATTCTGCTACTCTTTGTCATCCTTTTAACACCGTTGATCATCGTAACAAGCCCCATATGGATACCGACACTGCTCTTCACTGCGGCGTTGTTGTCCATATGCGGATCCATTGTTGTTGTGGTGGCTATCATGTTAAGGGGTTGCCGCTACTACATGCGACCCAACTCACCGTTGAAGGCTAGCTAGCTACTTGCTTCTTTTTTATTCCCTCTGCATCATGTGTTTTTATTTCCTTTTTGTTTCTACTTAATTTAAATAAGTATATGTTTATTATTATATATGTTAGCTATGCTACTATTTTCTTATCAGCAAAGACATAAAAAAGTGTACTCTAAATATGTAAGGATGTGATTTTATTAACTTAAACACATACTCGACATTTGTGCTATCATTACTATTTCAATTCTAATTGCAAGCATATAGCCTTGATTGAGGCAAACCAATAAAAAATTACTCTCGTAGTAGTTGGGTAAAATTACTTACTTAAACGCCTACCCACTTTACTAATACGACTATATTCACGTGGTTTGGAGCAATAATATTATGCTTACAAGATAGGTTGTCGGGTTAGACATCTTGTCTTTATTTAGTAAGAACAAGATGACTATTTATAAAAACAAGAGACTTGAATTGATGAAAAAATAAATGAAAATTTAAAAATAAAAATAAAATAACAGTAATGTTTTTAATTTTTTTTAAATAATTTTTTAAAAATAAAAGTAATGTTTTGAAAATTTTAAAAACATTGGATGAATAAAATGAAAATTTTAAAAATAAGCAAAAACAAGAATAATGTGTTAAAAAATTTGATAACATTGGACAAAAGAAAATTGAAAAAAAATTATAATTATAAAAATAAGAAAAAAAAATACAAGTCTTGAAAATTTTGAAAATGTTAGATGAAAAAAATTCAAAAAAGAAAAAAAAGTAAGTGTAATGTGTAGAAATTTTGAAACCATATTGGAGGATGCAAAATATAATTGAAAAGAAAGAAATTTTTTAAAATATGAAAACCAAGAATAATTTCTGTAAAAATTGAAAGCAAATTAAAACTTGAAAAATATGAAAAAACATGAAAAAAAAATTCTTGAAAATAAATATGAGGAATCAACATAAATATCTTGAAAATTTTGAAAAAATATCAATAAAACAAGAATAATATCTTCAAAATTTGAAAAATATTAAATTTTCAAAAATATGAAAAAGTAAGAGTAATGTATTGAAAAATTGAAAAAAAATAATAATTTAAAAACATAAGAGTAATATCTTGAAAATTAGAAAATATAAATATAAATATAAAAAATCAAAAGTAATATCTTGAAAGCTTTGAAGAAAAATAAAAATTTTAAAAATAAGTAAACAAGAGGAATATTTTAAAAATTATGAAAAATTTAAAAATATAGATAAACAACATTAATAATGAATTCAAAATTAAAAAAAAATGAAAAAGCAAGATAATGTCTTGATAAAGAAAAAATAAATAAAAGTAATATCTTGAAAATTTGGAAAAAAAAATATAAAATATGAAAAAATAAGAGTAATGTCTTGAAATTTAAATAAAATTAAATTTAAAAAAAATGAAAAAATAGAATGATTCAAAATTTAGGAAAATGTGAAAAAAACGAATAGTAATGCCTTGAATTTTTTTTTAAAATACAAAAAAAATAACAATGACTTAATTTTTTTTTATAAATTTAAAAATCAAGAGTAATATTTTGAAAATGTAGAATTTTTTTTAACAAAATATGAAAAATCTAAAGTAATGTTTTGAAAAAAAAGTTAAAAATAAAAATAAAAAATGTGGAATTTGAAAAAAAAAAAAATTAAAAATGTCCGTGAAGTTTTCAAAAATAAAATGAAAAATCAAGAATAATGTTTTAATATTTGGATTTTTTGTATTTGGAAATTAAAAAAAAGAAGAATAATGTCTTGAAAATTCTGAAAAAAAAAATGACATATTTAAAAAATTAGAAAAACAAAGAATATTATTTTCTTGAAAAATTGAAAAAAGAAGTATATGTCTTGAAAATTTGAAAAAAAAAAATAAAAATGAAAAAAAAACAAAAATAACATTTTGAAAATATGATTTTTTTAATTATTTAAAAATAAGAATAATGTCTTGAAAATTAAGAATTTGTTTGATTTCAGTTTTTAAAAATATTTTTTACTTTTTAAATATTATAAAATTATAAAACTTCTTTGGTTAATTAATTTTTAAAAATATTTTTAAAAAAATTCTATTTTTTTTTTTAAAACTAAAAAATCAAAATAATTTTTTTGTGTTTTGTTTTCTTTATTTTCTCTTTTCGTAAAATATCAAAGGCTTGTTTGAAAGGCTTTTTAGTTTTTATTTTTAAAAATTATTTTTAAAACTATTTTTTAGAACAATTTTTAAAAAAAGAAAATCCGTTTGTTATTTAAAAATTACTATTAGAGAAAATAAATTTAAAAGATGTGAAACTTATGTAAGAAAGATAAAATGAAAGATGTAGGACTTGTTTGTAAAATTATTAGCAAAAGATGTGAGATTTTATAAAAAGAGAAAATAAAATATGTGGGACTTTATGAAAAGAGAAAATAGAAAAACAAAACACAAAAAAATTATTTTAATTTTTTAGTTTTAAAAACTAAAATAAAAAACAATTTTTAAAAACATTTTTAAAAATTGATTAACCAGACAAGTTTAATAGTTTTATAATTTTTAAAAATTGAAAAACTATTTTTAAAAAATGAAATCAAATGAGCCTCAAATCTTTTATTTTTTCTTTTCAAAGAATTCCACATCTTTTTTTAATAATTTTACACATAAAGTTTCATATCTTTTTCACATAAGTCTCATATTTTTCTCACACACAAATCCCACATATTCTAAATTTATTTTCTTTAGTAGTAATTTTAAAAATAAAAAATTTCTCTCTTTCGAAAAATTGTTCTAAAAAATAATTTTTAAAAGAAAAACTAAAAAGCCTTTCAAACAATCCCTAAATTTTTTTTAAATATGAAAAAATAAGAGTGATTTCTTAAAAATTGAAAAAAAAAATGAAAACTTTTATTTAGGATTTTAATAATGTTTACGGATTTGATAAATGAAATCATAAAGTTTTGATTTATGTTTTCTTTTATCAAACCTTAAGTATTTATGGTTTTATTTGTGTAATATAAAGTATTTAAATATATATGGTTAAATTTAGGGTTTCATTAATGAAATGTTAAATATTTAAATTTTTATTATTGAAACCCTAAATATTTAGGTGGGAATTTATGGTGAAATTTAAGATTTCATTAAATAAATAATATTTAATTTTTGCAACCCTAAATATGTAAGGTTTCAATTATAAAATCTTAAATAGTTAGAGTCTCAATTAAGGTTTTATTTATGAAGCCCTAAATATTTAGAGTGAAATTTAATGATTTATTTATAAAACCCAAAATATTTAGAGTTTCCATTTAGAGTTTCATTTGTGAGACCTTAAATATTTATGATTTCGCTCATTAAAACCTAAATATTTAGGTTTTAATTTATGCATTTATTTATAAAACTTTAAATATTTAGGATTTCATTCAAATTTTTGGATTTTGGATTTTAATTTACGATGTCATAAATGAAAACATAATTATTTAGGATTTTGATTTATGATTTCATTTATCAAACCTTAATACTTATCCTAAATTGAAACCCTTGGAATTAAGGGTTTCATAAATTAAACATTAAATTATAACTCTAAATATTTAATGTTTCATTATTTAAAAAATATTTATTTATTATTTCATTAATCCTAAATATTTAGGGTTTTATAAATTAAACCTTAATTATTTAGGATTTCATAAATGAAACCTAAATTCAAACCCTAAGTAATGAGGGTTTCTTTATTAGACCCACAAATTCATTCTAAATTGAAATTCTAATTATTTTGGGTTTCACAAATGAAACATTAAATCAAAATGTTAATTATTTAGGGCTTCATTAATGAAATTCTAATTATTTAGAGTTTTATTAACCCTAAAAGTCATCTAAATTGAAACCTTAAATATTTAGGATTTCATTAATGAAACACCAATTATTTAAGGTTTCATTAATGAAACCTCTATTATTTAGGATTTCATTAATAAAACCCTAATAGTCATCTTAAATTCAAACCCTAAGAAGGATTTCATTAATAAAATTCTATAAGTCACTTAAATTGAATTTCTAATTATTTGGGTTACATTAATTAAACCCTAATTTTTTAAGATTTCATTTAAAAAATCCTAAAAGTCACCTAAATTGAAAGTCTGAATACTTAGGGTTACATTAATAAAACTTTAAATATTTAAAGTCTTATTAATAAAACCCTAATTATATAAGGTTTGATTAATGAAACCTTTATTATTTAGGATTTCATTTATGAACCCCTAATATTCATCCTAAATTGAAACCCTAAGAATTAAGGGTTTGATAAATAAAACCCTAATTATTTAGGGTTTTATAAATGAAACATTAAATTAAAACCTTAAATATTTAGGGTATCATTATATATTGAAATTTGGGATTCCAATAATGAAATCCTAAATAATTAGGGTTTCATTTATGAAACCCCAACTATTTAAGATTTATTTACAAAACCATAAATATTCCTAGTTTCAATTTATGGTGAATTTTAGGATTTTGTTAATTAAATTTTAAATAATTAGAGTTTCATTAATAAAACCTTAAATAATTATTATTTTGATTTGATATTTAAAGTGATTACTCTTTTTTTTTTATATTTTTAAAAAATTCTAAGACTTTATTCTAGTTATTTCATATTTTTTTTAATTTTTAGTTTTTTCATGTATTTCAAGACATTACTACTGGGTTTTCATATTTTTAGTTAATTTTTATTTTTTTTTCAAAATATTCAAGACCATTATTCTTGTTTTTTAAAAATATCATTTTTTCAAATTTTCAGGACATTATGATACACAAATTCCTTCATTATTGTCCTTACTATTATTATAAATTTAATTTAAAATTAATTTCTTTTCATTAGTTAGAGATTGGTATGGGAATATGTGTCTGGCTATATAGTTAATTATGTTTGTAAGAGAATAGCAAGGAATATTTATATATTTTTTTACAAATTCACTAAATAGTGAGGGATTGGCGTGGAAAATCATTCTTTTGCAATTCTTTCCTCATTTAGCAATGGATTAGCACACAATTTTGCTCTCGTAAATTTTCCATACTAATACGTGAATTACTTATAGTATTACTTTAGATTTTTTTTTCTTTTTTAAAAAAATCAATATTTTTAAGACATTATTCTTAATTTTTTCTATTTTTTTCAAAATTTTCAAGATATTATTCCTTTTAAAAAAAAATCATTGTTTCAAATTTTCTAAATTTAAGGTTTCATTAATGAAACCCAAAAACCCACCTCCATTGAAACTTGAAATACTTAAAATTTAGAGTAATGTCTTGAATTTTTTTAAAACAGAAGTAATGTTTTGAAAAATATGAAAAAAATTGCAAAAATGACAACTTTAAAAATATGAAAAAATAAGAGTAATATCTTAAAAATTTATACAAAAATAATAATATGTAAAAGCAAGAGTAATGTTTTTAAAAATGATTTTTTTTTTAAAAACATGAGTAATGTTTTGAAAAATATGAAAAAAAAATAAAAATTTTAATAAATAAGAATCACCTAGAGTAATGTCTTGAAATTTTTTAAAAAAATTGAAAAAAAAAATAAAAATCAATAGTAATGTCTTGAATAATTGAAAAAAAATGAAAATTTTAAAAATATTTTGAAAAATCAGGAGTAATATCTTAGATTTTTATTAAATAATTGAAAGGTTACAAAATATGAAAAAAAAAAAAACAAGAGTAATGTCTTGAATTTTTTTTTTAAAATGAATAATTTGAACAAACAAGAGTAATATATTAAAACAAATTTAAAAATTAAAATATGAAGAATCAACGGTTATGTATTGAAAAATTGAAAAAATATTTAAAAACAGTAGTAATTTCTTGAAAATTTATAGAAAAATAAAAAATTTTAAAATATGTAAAAGCAAGAGTAATGTTTTTTTTTAAATGAAAATTTTAAAAATTTGTAAAAAAATTAAAATTTTATAAATATGAAACACCAATTGTAATGTATTGATAATTGTTTATAAAAAAAAATATGAAAAAAATACAAATAAAAAAAACCAAAAAGAAATAATAATGTCTTGAAATTTGGAAAAATATATTTTTTTAAAAATATGAAAAACCAAGATTAATGTCCTTAAGAATTGAAAAAAAAAATGAAAATTTTTAAATATATGAAAAACCATGAATAATGTCTTAAAAATGAACATTTGAAAAATAAGAAAAATTAAGAGCTTGCCTTGAAAAATTGTAAAAAAAATGAAATTTTTTTAAATATGAATAAATAATAGGAATGTCTTGAAAATTTTTAAAAAATGAAAATCAAGAATAATATCATGGAATTTTATTAAAGATATGTTTTAAAAATATGAAAAAAATAAAATAAGAGTAATGTTTTGTAAATTTGAAAAAAAAAACCAAAATAATTTCTTGAAAATTTGAAAAAAAAAAAAAACAATAATAATGTCATAAAAAAGTTTGTAAAAAATGAAGTTGTAGCATTATTGGTCCCTCCTTAGGATACGTTGGTCTTAAAAGTAAAGGTAATACACTCTTAAGAAGACCAAATGTACACATAAAGATAAAATGAGAATAATTTGATATGGTTGAGATAATTATTTTTGGCTAATTATAGAGATAAAGAGTCTAATTAAAATTAATATAAGAGAGAAAAATAATAATATTAAAAATATCTAACAAAAAAATAAAAGAGAATAAAAGTGTAATTCTTTAAATTATATATTCTAATTTATTTTAATGTAGAACAGTTAATTTTATTTGAGATGGTTCCACATCTGATAAACCTTCTATACAAGGAAATGTTTCATTTCAAGCTCTACTTTTAATCTTCGTTAATTTATAGCCATACGGCCATACTGAGTTACATCATATAGCAAGATATTTTGCATATATACTCTCACCTGAGTGCGACATCCAAATTCTTTAAGGAGCAATAATATGGTTCCACTACTTCCCCCATGCGTTGCACCAGTGTAATTGCCAGTGCTAGGTTGAAAAATTAAAGTGAGTGATAGCAATGAATTTCCGTTGAAAATGTATCAAAGCTTATCATTACAAATATATAAAATGTATCTATAGATGAATTGAAGTTGGTATTTGATTTATGTCTTCATTTATGTATCTAAAATAAAATTAAATATAACATGTAATTAAGAAAAAAACACTGTTCTAATTTGGTTGTTAGATTTTTTTTTTCCTGATATTTTATATTCATGAATTCATATTAAATGAATTTCCAGCTTGTTGTGACTTATCAACACATTAGGACTTGTGATAACGGACAAACGTTCAAATGATATCCATGCTATCATTTTCCATCACCTCTAGAAAGCTGGGTGCTCATAATAGCTAGTTATGACAATTACGAGAGACAAATACATCACACAAGCCTAGCACTACGTACCCTATAGTCATAGAAAGTTACACCCCAGAGTATTAATTTTGTATATACTTGCCCAAATTCCATTTCCAGTTTCTTTTAGGAGAATCATGGTCCCCACCACTTCCCCCATGCATTGCTCGAGTATGGTACGGTGTAAAACAAAATTTTGTGTACCAAGATATTTTACGAAAAGGTTGCATTAGGTGGAAGAAATAATAGTGATAGTCATGATTTCTGATAAAAAGTAACAATTTTATCATTATATAGAAAAGTTTAAATCTTCATTAAACAGTATATAATCTTTTAGTAAAATGTAATTTTTATATTTTATAAATTTGAATGAAGGTGCAACTTACTATGAATGTTTAAAGTGTCAATTTATTAATAAGTTCCTAGAAGAAAACTTACTAGCTAATAAGTTAATTTATTTTACAAGTTATTAATTTATAGAAAATTTCATCTCTTAAGAATAATCTGTATAGATGAACATTTTAGGAACAAATACTACTAACAGGTAGATTAACTAATGAATGATTTTGTGCCTCAAATACGAATACATGTGAGACGGATTTTAGGGGGGCCAAGGAGGGGATTCAGCCCCCCTCCCCCTTCCCCCTTCCCTTTTTTTTAATATATTTATATATATATAAATAAAAAATATTAATAAAAAAAATTATTAAAAAATAAGTTTTTAAGTTAATATTTATTTAAATTTTTTTATTAATAAATTATATTTTAATTTTATACTACTAAATATTTTTTTTATTTATTTTTTTAAATTTTATTCTTAATAAATTAATTTGATATTTTTTATCTATAATTTTTTAAAATCTTATAAATTTTACTCTATTATTTTATTCTTATATTACATGATTACAGATTTTATTTTTATTTTTTAAAAATTGACAAATTTAATACCCATTTTTTTCTTTTTTTTATATAAATTTTACATTAATTTTTTTTTTAAAATTTATCTTCAATTTTTATAAAAAAAAATTTAACTCCCTCTGAATCCATCTCTATTAAAATATAACTATTAAAAACTTTAATGAAGAGTTTTACCAAATTATGATGATTGTACCTGATGACATGACCTAAATTAATTAGATGGTTAATATAATAGTTAAATATGGATGGTTGTAGACTAAAACAAAAATACAAAACAAGCTAGTCATCTCTTTAATAAACCAAATTCACTGCACTAAAAAGAATCTATAATGGCTATATTTTTATATTGACGTTGGACAATACAATTGGATGAGACTATGTCGAGTTTAATGGTCAGTCATTCAATCATAAATTAATAAAATATGATGCAAAAAGAATTTATCTAAAGCATAGACAACCTAGCTCGTACTATTACAGACATTTTATGATACAGCATTACGCTAATTCTCCAGTAGCGTATTTATTCCTGCTTCAGCGATTCAATTTACACTTCAAATAATATGTATATATAATATAACCCTCCCTTCTCGCACCACATCTGTTCTCCTCCTAGTTCAACATCATCGATTATTCATTAGTACAACACTAGCTCGCTCGCTCGCGATCGAAGATGTTGAAGAACCTCACAACAAAAGGAGTCACCAGTGCAGTAGTACAGTCCTCCAATACTGCACCCACCATTGGCAACAGTCTTTCTCCAACAAACTCTCTGCTAGGTGCTACTAATATTGTCTCTGATGTTACCAAAACCATCACCTCAAACACCCTCTCTGAAACTTCTGACGCCATCTCAAATGTGTCAAAGATCATCTCCTCAAACCCACTTCAAGATGCTTCTGACATCATCTCCGATGTTGCTAAAACCATCACTTCAGACACTTCTGATATCATCTCCAACACTCTTTCAGATACTTCAAACATCATCTCAGGTGCTTCCAACATGATCAATCCCTCAGACTCACTCTCTGATGCTTCCAAGATCATCTCCTCAATCTCCCCAAACTCAGTACTCCCAGATGCTTCCAAAATCAACTCCTCAAACCCATTCCAAATTGCTTCCAAGATCACTGACACTACTGTCTCAGATATCACCAACACCATCACTTCAAACACACTTTCAGAAACTTCTAACATCGTCTCAGACGTCACCAACACCATCTCCTTAGACCCACTCTCAGGTGTATCCAACCTCAATCCCCTAAACACACTTTCAGATGCTTCTAATATCATCTCCTCAAACTCACTCACAGTCCCAGGTGCTTCCAAATTAATCAACCCCTTAAACCCACTCCGAATTATTTCAGATGTTACCAATACTGTGGCCTCAAACACTTCTGATATCGTCTCAAACGCTCTCTCAGAAACTGCCGACACCATCTCAGACGTCTCCAACATCATCACCTCATCAAACTCACTCTCAGTCTCAGGTGGTGGTGCTTCCAAGCGCAACTCCTCAAACCCTCTCCAAATCGCTTCTGAGATCACTGGCACTCTCTCAGATGTTACAAAAACAATCACCTCAAACACCTCAGATATCATCTCAGACACCGTGTCAGGAATTTCCGACACTATCTTAGACGTGGCTAACATCATCATCCCAAACCCACTTCAGATTGCTTCTAAGGTCATCACTGGTAATATTTCCTCATCATCAAAAACTCTCTTAGATGCAGCCAATACATCCTCAAAAAAACCACTCCTAGAAGTTTCAAACCCTTATAATGCCCCGTCAACACTCAGTACAACCACAAACCCTTCTAATGATATGAACAACCCAGCAAAACTTTTTAAAAGTGCCCTAGAGAATACACTAAACGCAACCTTACTACTTTACCTCTTGGACTATGTGTTATCTCTTGCGACGTCGTTTCTTGGAAAGCTTCGAGAGTCCCCCACCCCAACGCAGCTACTTGGCCTATTGATCACCCCTCTGTGGAATTTGATGCGTCGTTTTGTGACACTAGGACTCGTGATGCTCCTCCTTCTTGCTGGGATAGTCATCACGGCTTTGATTCTTTTAATGCCGATTTTGTTGATCTTAACAAGCCCCATATGGATACCAACTGCCTCAGTTTTGTTGCTCGTTACTGCAGCGTTGTTGTCCGTATGCGGCTTCGTTATTGTTTTGGTGGCTATGCTGTTACGGGCTTTTCGCTCCTTTGGGTGACGCAACCCTTTCATCTGTGCGGTTATGTGGCTTTACTTGTCTTTTCTTTTTTATTTTAAATAATGATAATGTTTCTTGCGCATCTCAAGATAAATAAAGTGATAAATGTAATACTTTCACCATGTCAATAAATAAGGAGTGAGCATGTCGGGTGACTAAAAATAATAATCTTTCTATTATTCTAGAACTTAAAAGGGATATTTTTGCAGAGAAAATATGAAAGGGAGGCATCCCAAAAGATTCTCACACTAAAAACAGAAAAAGTTCCAATTTTGTTTTCTCAATCTCGTTCTTCCCCTTCTTGATACCAATTCTACGTGACGGGGAGTGGAAAAAATTGCCAAACTTGTCCACGAAAAATAATAATTTACTTGTTGTTTAGTATTCATGTTAACGAAAAATCAGACACAGTATTAACGGTTTTCTTTCTTTTACATATTGAAAAGATGGCAAAGAGAGCAAGTAAGCTATTAGCCATCTTTTTAATGGGACAGCAGCAAGCAATCTATTTAAAATATTTTAGTTCAACAAACTGTAAACTTAGCTTTGAAGAATTATATAAGCCTAAAAACATACCGATTGATTGGACAACTTCATGTCATTGCCCTTGTGATTGTGAGAGTGTGTGAGGGATTATGGTAGAGATGATGACACTGCCAAGAATCGAACCAAATAAATACAATAGAACTTAGAATCAACCTCTCAGCCTCTGACTGTTCCAACTAATACCCTTTGCTTTGCCTCTTCTTCACTCACTATACTTTTATATTTAATGCCAACAATAACTCAATCACAGCAAATCAGTGCAACATTCTATGCCACTACTCTCCAACTATAATAAAATCATTTTTGTAATAACCACTTGTTTTTTTTACTATTGTAGAGTAGACTAATGCCTATTATAAGTGACTTTAATTAACTTATTTCCGATATTTTATCTGGTTGTATCATACTATCATGTATGTAGGATGAGGATGTACTCACCGCGCAATAAAATAAAAAACTACTTTTAAAATACCAAAACTATTCTCTTATCAAACGGATTTTTTGGGGTAAATTATAAATGATAAAGTTAAAATTATATTTAAAAAAGAAAACTATAATATATTAAGAATGAATTTATTTATTGATATCTTTATGATTGTATACAAAAAAAACTGAGATACTCTTTAAAAAGAATGTAAGCCATCAAAAGAGACATGGCAATTTCTGCAGCTGACAATAAATATTATTCTTTAGAATTAGAACCAACAAAGTGAAAAAAACAAATCGAAGCGATAAGAGGAATAGAATGTCACGAAATATTTCACAAAAATAGTAAAGAATTACAACTGTTAAATGGGAAATTCCACCCAAAAAAAGTAAACCAGAACGGCAAAAGAACCTCTCTTAAGAATTAAAAAATCACAAATAAAAAGCACTGTTGAATAAAAAAATGAATACGAGTAATTTATTTTATAACTTTTAATAAATTTAAAGCAATAAAAAAAGGTATGTTCAAATTCAAATAAATGTGTTGGTGAGATTCCATTAAATAAAAATAAAGTAACAAAGCGATAAAATAAAACACCAGAACCACTTTCGTCCCTCCAATTAAAAAAAAAAAAAAATCATATGGTTTAATGATTGTTTGTTTCAATTGGGACACGACCTTTTCCCATTGCCAGTGCATGTGAGTGAAGGACTGACACAGAGAGAGAGTGTGTGTGTGAACGTGAAAGTCGTCTCCACGTTCTCTTTTGCACATATTGTGGGGTGCGCTGTGTGTGTGTGCCACTATTGTCATATTCCTCTAAATCAGCTTTTTCCTTTGAAGTTCTGAAGAAGACTGAACCTTCCTTTCTTTTGTACAACTCCTACTATACATGATGATGCAATTGCAAGCACCCTTTTTGCTTGCTGAAGCTTGCATTTTTAGTTCTTAGATAGACGAGTTTTGGAGATCTGGGTATGCTGCATTTTGGCTTCTCCAGTGTATTAGACCAGTCACAAATCTGGCTCATAACAAAAGATGCTCCTTCATTTGCAAAAAGGCTATGTTTCATGAGCTGGGTTGCTTTACCCCACTGAATTTGCTTTCTGTCAGGTGTTATACCCTACAAAAGTATTAGCTTTTTTGAAAGTAGTTTGTGGGTATTGACTTTTTGCTCTTTGCCAAAGTTAAGTTTTTTTCTTAAGGAATTGGGTTGTCTTGGTGGTTGTGTTGTTTTTCCTCTGACGAAATTTGAGCATTGCTTGTTGAAGGGTTGATCTGAAATCTTAAGTTGATGCTTGATCTCTGGAGTGTTGTGATGAGTTTGATTAGTGAGGAAAGTATCATCGAAGTAGTGGTGATGGAAGTGTTTGTTTAGCTAGTAGATTTTGTTCTTGAGGGGAAGATTTGTTTTGTGCAGTGATGGCTTCAACCATCCCTTCCCCAAATGCTTCCCCTGTTGCAGTGCCTCCTGCACTTGGTGGTATTTTATCACCACCTCCATCTTCATCTTCTCCAACAAATTCATCCACCTCACCATCACCTCCCAATTCTCCTCAGCCAAATCAAACATCCAATTCCCCTGCTCCTTCGTCACCTTCAGCTCCACCTCCTTCTCCTACTCAGGCAGTGCCTGCAACCCCTCCTCCTTCCGTATCACTCTCTCCTCCGCCTCCAACTCCAACTTTGCCCCCTCCTTCACCACCAGATTCTCCACCACCATTGCCACCAGTCACAACATCTCCCCCCTCACCACCAGCTACCACTGCCCCTCCTCCAGCTGAGACTCCACCTTCCATTCCAAATTTGTCTCCACCACCTGGCTCCCCTCCTCCTCAATCACCTCCCACTCGATCGGTTTCGCTATCTCCTCCTCCTCCAGCCAATGTTCCAAGGCCACCATCCACTAGTACTCCTCCACAGAAACAAAGTCCTCCAAAAACACCTCCTTCACATGCATCCCCTCCAATTCCACCAGTTTCTGAAACTCCTCCTAAACCTCCTTCCTCTGATGTCCCCCCACCATCCACATTGCCTTCAACTCCTCCTTCAGACCCTTCAGGATCTTCACCTCCGGCTCCCTTGCCCGATCCCCCAACTAATAAAACAACCGCCGCTGGGGGTCCAACAGTGTCTCTACCCTCTCTTCCAACTGAGAAACCCACTGCTAGACCAACTAATGATGGTACTGACAACATTTCTGCGAAAAACACACCTTCACCTTCAGGAGGGTTGAGCGCTGGAGGATCTGTGGCTATTGGAATTGTAGTTGGTTTTTTTGTCCTCAGCCTTCTTGTTATGGCCGTGTGGTTTGTACAGAAGAAAAAGAAGAAGGGAACAGGATCAAGAGGTGGTTATGCTGCTCCTTCTCCATTTACCTCGTCCCACAATTCAGGTAGTGCATTATGTTATGTACTGCCAACTATTAGGATTTAGGAATCTATATTCTTGTTGGTTCTTCATGTTGTTTGTTGTTAACCTTGATTACTTGTTATTGAGATAAATACTAAAGGGTTTTCCCCAATAGTGCTTAAACTTGAATTAGATCATCTAGGATATAATGGATTCTCAATAATGAATCAGAGAAGTCCCCTAATTTGGATTCTTGAAATATTCATGAGAGACTCAAAACCAGAAGTCGAATATGGGTTTCATTTAACACCAATTTCTCTTTAATATGGGTTTCATTTATTTGATTTTGCATATCTCTATCTCAATAGTTGTTAGGCATTACATTATAGCTTGCTACTTTAGGATGTTAGTTGCATTATGTTTAATTGGCATGGCACTATACAACTGGCATTTGTTTATAGTAACTATAAATTCAGCTACAATTTTTCGTGTTGATGTGATGGATACTAGAATAATCCTTTTAAACATTGATACTCTGTTGTAGGTACCTTATTCTTGAAGCCACAGTCTCCAGCCAACTTTGTAGGTAGTGGCTCTGGTAGTGATTTTGTGTATTCGCCATCAGAGGCAGGTGGAGTAAGTAGTTCGAGATCATGGTTCACATATGAAGAGCTTATCCAAGCTACAAATGGGTTTTCGGGACAAAATTTGTTGGGAGAAGGTGGATTTGGCTGTGTATATAAAGGTATGCTAATAGATGGAAGAGAAGTAGCTGTGAAACAGCTCAAAATTGGTGGTGGGCAAGGGGAGCGTGAATTCAGGGCAGAAGTTGAGATTATTAGCCGCATACATCATCGGC
This sequence comes from Amphicarpaea edgeworthii, assembly GCA_014843725.1. Taxonomy (NCBI): domain Eukaryota; kingdom Viridiplantae; phylum Streptophyta; class Magnoliopsida; order Fabales; family Fabaceae; genus Amphicarpaea; species Amphicarpaea edgeworthii. The sequence goes on along the minus strand of CM026321.1, from coordinate 1,479,956 downwards.
ATCTGGTTTCCTTGGTTGGTTACTGTATATCTGAGCATCAAAGATTGCTAGTATATGATTATGTTGCCAACGATACTCTTCATTTCCATCTCCATGGTAAGATACATATATCTCTGATTAAATATTTTGAATAAAAAAATAAATAGTTCATCACAAATTTACATGAGCTATGAAACATAAACACCGACACAGGGACCTGTAGATTTCTAAAAGCAAAATAAGTGTTTGACACCTGTTTTTAGAAAGGCATGTAGAGAATGAGGAGTGAAAGAGTGAAGAGTTGTTATAAAAAATTTGCAGGTGAAAATAGACCAGTTCTGGATTGGCCTACCAGAGTCAAGGTTGCTGCTGGTGCAGCGCGAGGAATAGCTTACTTGCATGAAGACTGTAAGTTGATAATTACAGTTGATCTTTATGTTTTCTCTTCTTATTTCTTTTAAACTAATTTATCAGGCCATCCGCGCATTATCCATCGAGATATTAAGTCATCAAACATCCTGCTTGATCTCAACTATGAAGCTCGAGTAAGCCAGTTTTATAGTTTGTTTAAATGCCAGCTTGAATTGGTTTTTTGATTGTGACTTCCTTTGGTCATCATCAGGTTTCGGACTTTGGGCTTGCAAAATTGGCATTAGATACAAATACACATGTAACTACACGTGTAATGGGAACCTTTGGGTGGGTTATTTTGATCTATCGATGGTAGTGAAGGATGAAGTGTTCCTATGAATACCTAATGGTCTGAATTGGCGGCAGGTACATGGCACCAGAATATGCGACAAGTGGGAAACTTACAGAGAAATCTGATGTATATTCTTTTGGGGTTGTGCTTTTGGAGCTAATTACGGGTCGGAAGCCTGTAGATGCATCTCAACCAATTGGTGATGAGAGCCTGGTTGAATGGGTGAGTGAGTGGCCTTACATGCATGATGCATGTTCTATAAATTGGTGATTTTTAAATAATAAGCAAAGTTAATTTGAATTTATCAATTATCAGGGTCGGCCTCTGTTGACTGAAGCACTTGAGAAGGAGGACTTTGATATTTTGGTGGATCCAAGGCTGGGAAAGAACTATGATAGAAATGAAATGTTTAGGATGATGGAGGCTGCGGCGGCGTGTGTACGGCACTCGTCGGTGAAGAGACCGCGCATGAGTCAGGTAAATGTATTGTATTATTCTCTGATTATGAAGATATACTAAAGTGTGCATTGGCATTGGCAGGTGGTGAGAGCTTTAGATTCATTAGACGAGTTTACGGATCTGAATAACGGAATGAAACCGGGGCAGAGTTCGGTGTTCGATTCAGCGCAGCAATCTGCGCAAATAAGAATGTTTAGGAGAATGGCGTTTGGGAGCCAAGACACTTCCACTTTCTTCGATCACTCTCAGTCTCAGAGTAGCTGGAGAACCAGAGATCACCACTCAACAACTAATAAATCTGGGCCTTGGAACGTTTAGCTTTATGCATTTAATTACCTTTTTTCTTTCTAAATTACCTTTTTTCTTGCACCCTTTTTTGTAATATTCATTTAATATTTTTCCAATCCAAAGTTTTATTTATTTATTTTAGGATTTAAATAAATAAATAATTAACGTCACTTCACACTATTAAAATTGTTCAAATTGACCTTCAAATTTTCACCAGACCAAGTAAATATATATAATACAAAAAGAATATTTAGTTGAATGTATGATCTTATGAGTCGGGAAATTAAAGTTCTATACTAGTAATTGTTATAGCTTTTTTGGGGTAAGAGAGGGGGTAGAATCCGAAACTAGATGAATTTTTAAATAAATAATAATTATACTTAAATGAATTTATACATCTTAAAATTGCATTATTTTTTTTATGAAAAATAATATAACAAATAAATTTTATCTCCTAATTATAAAAAAAAAGAATGAAATTGTTTGATGTGATAAATATAGAAAGAAAAGAAAAATTAAAAACCATGTAAAAATTAAGAATGAAATGTGTTCTGATATTCTTTCTTTATTTTGATCGCGTTCAACAATCAACGGTTCCACCTTTGTTGTACATTTATGAGTTATGAGTGGATGTGTAGTTTCGAGGAAATTTCCACGAAGTTGTATCTCAGAAAGAAAGTCCGCGTGAACTGTCGGCCCATTGAATACATATTCCCCCAGGAGACCAAATCTATCTATCTTCTTTATTTCTGAAATCACTCCTCCTCAAACAGAGTTGCTGCATTCAGTCATCACAACACAACCCACCTGTATATTATTTGGTAATTTCATTTTTTTTCTCTTTGCTTTTCTAATCAAAATTGCTTCATCATATTGCCCTATAACTTGTCATACCTAAGAGTGTTTTTTTTTACTTTGCATCTGATAATAGTTAAATACTGATCAGTAGCTGGGAAATCAAAGTTAATGGCTGAATGTTAGGAGTTTTATTACGCTTGTTAGTTTAGAATTTTGATCTTAATTTTAAAAAATAAAAAATAAATTATCCGGTTCATGATCTTTTCTCCTTCAATGATCTCTTTATTTAAAATCACATCCTTTGTTATCATCTGATCTGCATAACATAAATGTATAAATTTCACATTTGACTGGGAATGTTGAGTTCAGGAAATATATATATATGGGTAGGCCTAAGGATTCGGACTACTGGAATAAAGTTACGAAAGAAGAAAACGGTAGATTGAAGTGCAAGCAGTGTGGGATAAAGTTTAAAGGAGGTGTTTCAAGAATCAAAGCACATGTGGATCGAATACAAGGAAAAGGCATTCGCATATGCTCCTCCTCTACAAATGACATCACTACATTGCTAGCCGATCTAGGTACAACTGTTTTGTCACTCACTCACTTTTTTTTGTTGTGTAAATTTCCAAGCTAATTGCTTTTCTTTAATATGCTATTTAACATTGAAGGGGCCTTTATTAACCATGTAAACAATACTCAACCAGAACCTTTATTAGCAGGTACGCATTTTAATTACCAATTCATTCCTTTTATCTATTTATTTAACTGATACAATCATACAACATATATATAGTTTTGTTTTTAATTCTCAATATATAATCAGTTTTATCATTTCAAAAAATAAAGCTTTTAGTGCTTAAAATTACTCTAAATTTTTAACTTTTTTTTCCTTTTTCATTTCTTACCGTTAGCATGATATGAAAAAGTAAATTCCTTACATTTCTCTATCTATCTATAATTAAATTTCTTTATCTAGATAAAATAATTCATATTTTCTGCGTTTCATTTTTTTTAACTTAATATATTCAAACAAACTATTTTGACGTAATATATTTTAAAATCAATTCAAAGATTTAATTCCTCTCACAGGTTGGGGAGCAGAAGACGGTGTGACAGTGAATGGAAGCAGCAATGTTTGTGGTCCTTCCCAAAGTGAGATAAACCAGTTGATTTCCGATCTAACAAGTGAGGAAGATGACATTAATAAACAGTTACAATCACTTGAGTCTTGCGGCAAGAAGCGCAATATTAGTGTTGGGTGTTGGTTAAATGAACTGCAGGACTTGAAGAAAAGGGCCGTTGATATTCAAAACTCATGGTCCAGTACTGACCTCGATGTGCAGAAGCAGTACATAGAAGAATTGACTCGAAAAGTGCGACGGCATAAGCTTAATAAGCCTTTGGTGTTGTCAAATGAATTTGTTGGTGAGCAATTTAAGGAAAATGTTGAGGAGATGTGGAGCCTTCTGGAGGATGACCGTGTTTTCATCATTGGCCTACGAGGAATGGGTGGAGTGGGAAAAACATTCCTAGCAACTTTCGTGGAGAATGAGATCAAAAGAAGGAGAATTTTCAAGCATGTCTTCTGGGTCACCGTTTCCCATGATTTCACCATTCTCAAATTGCGGCATGACATTGCTGAAACAATAGGGGTAAAGCTTTACGGAGATGATGAGAGAACTAGAGCTGCAATTTTGACATCAGAGTTGGAGAAAAGAGATAAAACACTACTTTTTTTGGATGATGTTTGGAAATATATTGATCTACAAAAGGTGGGAATTCCCCTTAAACAGAATGGCATTAAAGTGATTATCACAACTCGCTTGAAACATGTGTGTCAACAGATGGATTGCCTACCAGAAAATACCATAACAATGTACCCTCTCTCTAGGGAAGAAGCTTTGGAGTTATTTTTGCTAAAACTTGGACACCATGGAACACCTGCGACAATCCCCCCTGAAGTACTAGAGATTGCAAAATCTATTGTAATGAAATGTGATGGTTTACCACTTGGAATCGGTGTGATGGCTCGAACCATGAAAGGGGGGGGAAATGACATCCATAGGTGGAGAGATGCACTGAATAAACTTAACAAATTAGAAATGAGAGAAGAGATGAAAGAAGAAGTCTTAACAGTACTAAAACGTAGCTATGACTATTTAAATGAAAAGGACGTACAGAAATGTTTCCTATACTGTGCGATGTTACCTTGTCATCGTACTTATTATACAGAAGAGGATTTGGTTGCAATGCTTGTTAAGAATGGGTTGTTGAATGGAAAGAGGAGTTTGGAGGAAATATTTGATGAGGGCCATGTGATGCTAAATAACCTCATAGAGCAGTCTTTGTTGGAGTTGGAGGTGGAGTACTGGATTGGAATGCACGGTATGGTGAGGAACATGGCGTGTTATACCTTGAAGCAGAGTGACGTTAACGTGATGGTAAAATGTGATCAATATTTGGAAGAGATACCTCACGTACGGGAATGGGCAGTTGATTTGGAGGCAGTTTCTTTGGCGAATAACTCGATAAAAGGAATTCCAAAAGGCATATCACCTAATTGTCCATGCTTGTCCACTTTGATTTTATCACATAATCGGATCACTGACATTCCAGAGTGTTTTTTCACACACATCAATGCTCTAACACTACTTGATCTATCATATAATAGGGAATTAAGATCTTTTCCGAATTCGCTGTCTAACCTGAGCTCTCTTACTTCTTTATTGCTCCGTGGATGTTCAAGATTGGAATTTATACCTCCACTGGGAGAGCTACAAGCACTGTCAACATTGGACATTTCAGATTGTCGTTCGATCCTCCAGGCACCGCAAGGCTTGCAAAATCTAACAAACTTGAAATGGCTTGATATGTTCAAGGATGAGAATTCAACATTGACACAGCTACCGGGATGTGTACTAGCCAGTTTGATTAATATGCAATATCTGGATCTCCGCGGGTGTTCAGGTATAAAAGCAGAAGATGTAAAAGGGATGACTATGCTTGAGTGTTTTGCAGGAAGCTTTCTTGATCAGGATAACTACAGCCATTACGTGCGACAAATTAGAGAAATTGAAGGTGGTTATGGACCTCAAACCTATGATATCCATTTTGGAAAATTTAAGTATGCAACGCCTGATTTTTATCTGGTTCCGATGTATTATGAATTCAAGCGTCGAAGGGTATGGTTTGGAGATTGCCATGAAATACCCTACTTACTGCCAGGAGGCCTTACGGAATTGTCTGTAAGTCACAATAATCAATGGGAATGCTTATGTGATTCTATGTCATCTAATTGGTATTCTTCTTTGAAGAAGATTTCCATTTCTGATTGCACAAAATTGAAGAGCGTGTTCTGTTTATGTTGTGCCATATGCACTAATAATATCCACAACCTTCAATATTTGGAACTTCGTGGTTTGGAATGTTTAACTGCCATCTGCAAGGAAGATGCAGATTTTACACAATCTTTGTCTTCAACGGGGGTGTTTTCACATCTCATGCATTTTGAAATCGAGGAATGCCATGAAATAAAGACGTTGCTGACGTCAAGATTAGTGGCACAACTTCAAAACCTGGAGTCTATAAAAGTATATAGCTGTCATTCAATGGAGAAGATATTTGATGATGATGGTGATGGCGACATTACACTCCCCAAGTTGACCCATTTGACATTGGCGCGTCTACCAGAATTGAAGACCGTGTGCAACGGAATTTTATTATGTGGATCTGAGAATATATTGAACATCCTATACTGTGCCAATGAAGAAGAGCTCCGTAGGAATACGACCGTGTGTCGTGTATGATTAATTCTGGTACTTATCATGTGCCTTGTTTATTTTCATACTTCTTGAACAAACAAATTAAAAATTATAATTTACTTTTATTTGTAGCAGTCATAATAATCGATTCGGGGAAGAATGTATTTATGGGCATTGCGATACCGGATAAAATAATGTTGTCTTTACTTTACAAAGAAAAATAACATTAGAATAGAAACAAATTATCAAAACAAATTGACTCATTCTTTGGTTGGACATGTTTATTCCATGATTTAGAGCATCTAGCTGCAAGCAAGCTCCTGATCAATAAAGTGAAGACATTTCTAAACCCAAGAGTTGATGCTTGATTTCAAATACAGCTAGAACTAAGTAACTTGAAATTATGAGTAACGACAATCATGGTTATAATAATATTCACCAAACACTAGAGGCAACCAGAATTTCAAAATAAAAATATTGCAGTAAAACTAACTACCTTTCTTTAATATTAAATAAATGGGGAAAAAGACATGATGATTCTATATCTCTCTAATCTATTTTTATGGCTCTGCAATTGTTCGTTAAACTGTTGTAACAAGTTTGACAACAGGAGGTGAAATTCCATCAATTAAAAAAGAAAAAGATAATTAAAGCCGAGTTACCCTAGCGCTGCATATTATTATTTACTACTTTACATAGGATGAAACGAGTTTTAGATTAGTTTCACAGTACGCCCTGCATCAAAGTCCTGCATTTTGTAGAAAATAAACTTTTGAAGGCTTACATCTTACTTTTTTAAAATTCTTTGAGGCAATGAATCAATTTTCCTGCATTCCATCTTTTGAATTACAGCTCGTTTGATTTTGACACTAACATCTAACCACCTGTCTTGCAAAGTCTTGGGTCACTATTGTGTAAAACATGAAGATGGTGGTGCGGTGGGTTTGGGCGAAAGGAAAGGCAAGGGCCAATTTGGTCTTTCCCGATAGGAAGAATAATCTATTTTTAACAGGAAACTTGACACTGCTAGTGGAGGAGGTTAAAAGAAAAGATAGATAGTACTGGCCAGTGTAATTAAGATAAACATTAGGGGTGTCATTTAATTTACTCCATAATTATTTGTGCAAAGGTAAAATTACCCACTCCTTGACACAGAATTGACACGCCCAAGTCGCAAACCGAAATTGCCACCTGTAGTTAGCATCCTCATTAAATTCAAACAAACATTTGGATACAATCAATTTCCAAAGGGGGCAGCTAAAATCCAATATCTAAACTTTAGCTACACTGTCGAATGCTTAAAACTATCAACAAATACCAGAGGTTCCATCCAAACATCCATTAAAACGTACATGAAAAAAAAAAAAAAAAGCTAGAGAAATTCAATCACCTCTCCTAAGTACTACCCCTCGTGGTTATAATTTAGAGATCTACTTCCAATTGTTAATACAAAGATAACTTCTGACATCATCCCTAAAAGGATACAACAATGTTTCTTATACTCTGCACTATTCCCTAATTGTATTAGAAGAGATGATTTGGTTAGGAAGTTTGTTGAGAGTGGACTGCTAAATGGAAAGAGGAGTTGGGAGGAAATATTTGATGACGGACATATCATAATCGATAAACTCACAGAACATTTTTTGTTGTCGACAGACATTGATAGGATTGAAATGCATGGTCTGGTGAGGAACATGGCGTTCTATATCCTAAAGCAGAGTTACTGTAATGGGCAGTTGATTTGGGGGCAGTTTCTTTGGCGAAGAACAAGATAAGAGAAATTCCAAAAGGCATATCACCTAATTGTCGATACTTGTCCACTTTGATTTTATCTCATAATGAGATCACTGACATTCCAGAGTGTTTTTTCACACACATCAATGCTCTAACACTACTTGATCTATCATATAATAGTACATTAAGTTCTTTGCCAGCTTCTCTATCCAACTTGAGCTCTCTTATTTCTTTAGTGCTCAGAGGATGTTCAGAATTGAAAGATATACCTCCACTACAAGAGCTACAAGCATTGTCAAGATTGGACATTGCAGGTTGTTCGATCCTCCAAGTACCACAAGGCTTGCAAAATCTAATAAACTTGAAATGGCTTATCTGTCTAAGAATTTCAAGTTGGAACTACCTGGAAGTGTACTGCACAAATTGACCAATATGCAATATCTGGATCTCCGTGGTTGTTCAGGTATAAAAGTAGAAGATGTACAAGGAATGACTATGCTTGAATTTTTTGCAGGAAGCTTTCTCAACAGGGATAACTACAATCGTTACTTGCGAGAAATCCAGGACAGTGGTTATGGACCTCAAACTTATTTTATCCATTTAGATTGGGATTGGCAGCTTGAAAAAAAAGAGCAAGATGATGATGATGATGATAAGAAACATTCTATTAAGTTTAATCATCGAAGTTTATGGCTTGGAGATTGCGAAAAATTGTCCTATTTACTGCCAAGAGACCTTCGAGAACTGTCTGTACTTTCCAATAATCAACGGGGATACTTATGTGAGGCTTTCTCATCTAATGGTTCTGCTTCTTCTTCTTTGAAGAAGGTTAATGTTTCTGGTTGCACAGAATTGAAGAGCTTGTTTTGTTTATCCCGTTCTTGTTCCTCATGCACAAGTATAATTTTATTATGTTCCTTGGTATTTATATTCCCAGTTCATGTACAAACAAAAAAAATTGTAATTTACTCTTTGAAATAATATACTTCATTTCTAGGCACCCCGTTCTGAATAAAATTATGAATGTTGCCCCTGAACCTTTTTTTGTATAGGCTTTCCTGGCCTGTATTCAATGGACTTTCAGTTGAACATAGATAATAAAAATGAAATACGTGAAGCTGGTTGTTTCTTCTTATGGATTTCTGCTATTGACTCTTATAAAACACTTCATTACTTGAACAATCCTCCATTAATGGACCATCTCAAGGTTCTTGGATGCTTTGTATATGCCTGGGTCTGGGTGAGTTAGTAACGTGCAATGCAGGGAACGGTATGAGAAGATTTGGATGGAGGATCTTGCACGCCACACAACACAATTAACTACAAAGATGATTGATTGATCCTCCCTCCCTTTTTGCAAATTCCCACCTTGCCTGCCTTATGCCCTACTTTATTCGTTTTCTCTCTCACACTTCTTCTCTTCCTCTTCCTCTTTCTATTTTATTACTACTATTTAACTCTTTCTCACCCCCTCCCTCCACTTCTGTCTCCTCTTCCATTTCCCCTAAGGTCAGTGTCTTTCTTTTTGCTCTTCCATCTTGGGTTTCTCAATTCCTATCTGTTCTGTTCTCAACTTTTTGTTTTTAACTATGTGCTTTTAGAACATTCAACTCAACACTTCAATCAAGAGTTTTTAACTTTATAAAGTTTTATATTTTTAATCGCGTGTTAAATTGTCTGTCATGCTATGCTGTGCGCAACAGATATACAAAAAAATAGGAGATTTTCGTTCTAGGGGGATATATATCTACGTATTCTGGGATTCGTCATGCCTTCTGAGACAATTGACTTCAAGTGTTTTTCTTCATCCTTGTATTCCTCTGAAGATATTTGTTCTTCTAATGAGGTATCTTCTCGTTTCATCTTAAATATATTATATATATATTCCATTTTGAACACGGTGTTATTTTTTAGGGGCATTTGTAAAATTTTGGAAATTTAAACAATGTTAGTGGTTTCGTCCTATTTATTCATGTTTTTTCTTTCTCTTGACAGAGGCAGGCTAGTGTATGGAAATCAGATAACCTGCCCAAATGCTTTGGTTAGTATTACTAATCAATCAATTTGATTGTGTTATTATTGTTGCTGTTGTGACTGCGCTGTTAGAGCGGATTCGTTTCCAATTTATATAATATTTTTTATATGAGTTGTTAAGGCTTTAGGAGTCATTTGCTTGCTTTGTACTTGCAAATTGCTATGTTAGGAATCTCAGATTGCCTTGGTTGAGCAGTTTTAAATATTTATCTGGTCATATTTGAGTGCTCTTGTGCTTTGTTTGCTTCAAGCCCAAAAGGCATTTGCATGACAAGCTGTGTTGAAATTTGAAAACCATTTCTACCCTTGCATCTGACAACATAACCTTAAACTAACAACTTATGACAGTACAACATGCAAAGTACTTAGAAGTTAGAACATTCCAAGTTATGCCAACTGTAAGAACAGAAAGCAACTCAAAGAAATGCATTGATGTACTACTTTGTTGGCACATTCAACCAGTCTCTGACTTTTTTGTGTCGTGTAGATTTTGATGAAGGAATAAAAACCAGGTTGAATGTACAAGCACTAGCCCATTTATCAGATAGTAGCAAAGTCAAAACAGTTGCTACTCAGCATGAAAGTAGCCTCGTCTCAAGTTCTCTGTCGGAGTTGTTTAGCAGGAAATGTAAGTTTTATTTGCCTCTTAATGTGTGCTTCACCTCTAAATTAGGTTTTATTGTACTAATATGCTAATATGCCTTTGTATGACTTGTATTGATGCAGTGAGATTATCAGCAAATAATGGTTTATATGGACGTTCAGTTGACTCTGTTGCATCTCATCACTATGAGGAAGAGAGACTTTTTGACTCTCTTGAAGAACTGGAGGCTCAAATTATTGGAAATCTACTCCCCAGTGATGATGATTTTCTTTCTGGAGTGACTGATGGGTTTGAGCACATCATCCAAGACAGCTCTGGTGATGACATGGATGAACTAGATCTTTTCAGTAGTGTTGGAGGGATGGATTTAGGAGATGATAATAATAGTTCATCTTCTGGACATATTAAATCAGTTGACAACAACAGATGTGAAGTTACTACTGAATCTGGTTCACCAAACCAGTTGAATTTTGATATTCAAGCTGGACCAGCTTTTCATCCACATTCCCTTCCAGAATGTCATAATAATTTACCTAACAATGTTCACTGTAGTTCTCCTCAGGTGACAGCAAACATCAATCTCAAAACACAGGAAAGAATAGATAACACGCAGTTCTGTCAAGTAAACCCCAATGGACACTTCATGGAAATCAATGAATGTGGTAAGTTCCAAAGTGTAATAATAACTTTTTCCTAGAAAATATTCAATTGATCTTATTTTCCCCTCCTTTCCCAGTTTTTAAACCCTCTGGTAATGGAAGCTTCACTCTTCCTGGTCATCATTACAAATGGAGCAACTCCTATCAGGCTCCTGGGATGATGTGGCCAAATTCACCTTCTTCATATTTTGATGGAGTTTGTGCAGCCCCTAATCTGCCAAGATTGCATGGACTTCCAAGGCCACCATCACATATGAATATGATGGCCACTGTTTTACCCATAAATGGCCAGCATGTGCCTTTTTGGGACAGAAGACATACCTATGCAGGGGAATCTCCTGGGAGTATGCAGTTTTCCGGTAACACGGCACCACACTGTGTTGATTTTGTTACTTATAATATCTTTCCACATTTTGGGGGGAATTGTGTTGACCTTAGAATCCTCCCCAAGAATCTTGGAGTTCATTTTCATAACCAAAGGGACCTAATGTTTCCTAGACGAAACCATAATATGATCAATTCATTTGAGACTCACAAACAACGTACTAGAAGCCGCAGAAATGAAGGTCTGTCAAACTTGGATGACAAGAAACAGTATGAACTTGATATTGACCGCATCAAGAAGGGGGAAAATGACCGAACAACGCTAATGATAAAGAACATTCCTAACAAGTAAGTAGCATTGGTTGAAGCTGTTTTTGTCAATTTGTGTTGTTTTTTTTTGTTGTTAGACAAGCTTCTATTTCCTGCCTTTATTTCTATCACTTGTCTTAAATAGTTTTTGCTGAAAATGAAGAATTATATTTCTTTTCTGCACCTCATTTACATAATTTTTTTTAAACTTATCATTTTCCTGGACTGGTTTGTTATCTTGCAGGTATACATCCAAGATGCTTCTAGCTGCAATTGATGAGCGCCATAGAGGAACTTATGATTTTGTTTACCTGCCAATTGATTTCAGAGCAAGTTCCTTTCTCTTTTTAAAATACTTGGAGTTTATGGTTCATTTGTTGTATAGAGAATATCTTTCTCTGTTTTGTGCTAGAGTAGAAGGAAAATACTTTTTTTTTGCATCTCAGCAAAGGAGGTGAAAATGAATTACTTAAGGACGGGAATGTCATTTTCCTGAAAAAATCAAACAATAAGAAAATGCATCATTTTCTCTTTTGTAAAAATGTTCTCATCTGAATTTTTTTCTGTAGGAAAATATCCTTGCTTGCATGAAAATGTGTTCCACTATGAAATTTAACTTACTTTAGTATTCCTTTCTCCTTTTTGCTTAACTATTCACACGGAATCAACATTAATTGCAGAACAAGTGCAATGTCGGATATGCATTCATCAACATGATCAATCCCGGCTTGATTATACCATTCTATCAGGTATGCTGACAGTGAAAATGATTGCTGTTAAACTATAATCACATAACATTCACACACACATACACATACCCTGTACTAATAGACTAAAGCTTATGATGCAATTCTGGCAGGTGTTCAATGGGAAGAAATGGGAGAAATTCAACAGTGAGAAAGTGGCATCACTAGCATATGCTCGTATACAAGGGAAATCAGCTCTCATTGCTCACTTTCAAAACTCAAGCTTGATGAATGAGGATAAGCGCTGCAGGCCTATCCTCTTCAACACCGATGGCCCTAATGCCGGTGACCAGGTATAAATTTCTTTTAAGATCCATTAATCTTAGGTGCTTCAAGCATAACATATAATCTACGCAAGCCATTTGAAATTTGAACCTCACTTTTTACTAAGAGATGAAGCTACAAAATGGCTACTAACTTTGCTAGGAACACAGGTTCCTTTCCCAGTTGGCATTAACATTCGCAACAAAGCTGGAAGAGTGAGAAACAACACTCAGGAGGATAACCTGCACTCATTGGACTCAGACTAAGGAAGCCATCTAATTTTTGTGAGCACTAACCTTTGGAAACCAAATTATCTAATCACATTAATAAAGCTGGCTCATGATTGGAGTACATAAGCATCAACACTAACCTTAAGCTAAGAAATTTTCTACTTCTTTAGGCTTTGTTACTAAATCCAAACATCAAGAGGAACTATGTCACAATTTTTCAAGTGCAGGAGTACTACTATATCAAAAAATTACATGCACAGGAGTTTCACATTGAAGAGTGGTGAGGCTTGTAAAGTGGTTTGAGGGGATCTTAGTCTGTATCAATTTTACATTTGTTTCCCCTCTTTCTTCTCTCCTTGTTTGTTCATCGGGCATTTTTTTCTTTTGTAAATTGTTGATTTTGGAGTCCATATATCCCACATCCCAAACTCATGAAATTTTGATGAACTATTTATGTATTGTGCCGAAGCCTTCTTTGGTTGTTCATCATTGTTAGTGTTTGGTGTGTATGCAATGCATACTCTTCCACTCTCCTTTCCTTGTAAATATTACACTTTGAATAATATAATTGACGTGTCTCGTCATTTGAGTATCTCTATTATCACTTGTAAAGATATAACTCGATTTCTAAACCACTACTACATCTCAAGTTATGCTACTTGAGGAGACTCAGTATGGAAGGTTTCGTGTCAAATATGATTATCAAAACTGGCAATTTCTGATTTTGACACACTACTTTGAGACAAAATATTGAAATTAATAACGAAGTATTTGTCTGAAGTAACGTACAGGTGAATTTACTCTCAAGTTGGATCAGTAATTATACTAATATAAACACCTTTATTTTATATTTTTCTCTGGTATTTCTCATCCTCTAATGAGAAATAGGATTGAGATATCTAGCAATATTTTCCTCTTTATTAACTTCTTAGCTACCGCTAAAATTGGGTGTCTTATCAAGTGTCAAGGAATTCAAGTGTTGGCAATAGAATCTAATATTTTCGAGAGAGAAAAAAAGGAAAAAAAAGTAAGAAAGCATGCAGCAGCAGCAGCTTCTTTTGACATTATCTAAAATGAGAATAAATGAAAGAGTATCAGTGGTCGAAATAGAGCTGTCAGAACTCATGGCCCAAACTAGGTTTGAACTGACAGGTTTTTTTGGCGTGTCGTATCGCTACTGACAAAATAACTTCGAAATAGTTAAGGAAAAAAAATGGCATTAACATATATATTTTCGATGTATTAATTTTAATTTTAATTCTCATTATTTATATTTAGTTTTCTTAATAACTACAATCAACATTCGTAAGAAAAAAAAAACTAAAATCAACTCTTTTATCTTAAATTTCGTCAACTAACCAATAGAAATATAATAATTAAAGTTGATAAAAGATTAGTCTTATAGTCAACCTATGATAGAATTGAAATTTGTAAAAATATTTTAAAACCGGACCGAAAAACTGAATGCCCTAATTACTTTAGTTACAAAAATTGTGAAACCAACAATTTGTTTTTCTCGATTAAACTCTCTAATCTTATCCCTGGATGATGTAAGTATTGTGAAGAAAAGTTTCAGTAACTATTTTGTGTTTAAAAGTCTTCTAGAAACTAAATTGTGAATGCTTATATCTTCTTTTGATAGTGTTTGTGAAAAATATAAAATAGTATAAGGTGGGATGTTGGAAGCATGTGATGTGAGAGTGAGAGTGAGAGTGAGAGTGATCGATGTTGACATGAAAGGACGGTGATGGCATGCGAGAGAGAGATAGAGCAAAGTGAAGGAGGACAATGTAAGTGCATGCGCATGTACATGCACACCCCATCCAATCCCATGCAACTTGCCCCTTTCCCTTTGCGGCTACCTCACATGTTGTTGATTTGGATCGATATCAATCATCACTCACGCCGACACCCCCCTCTTTCTTCTTTTGCTTTATTCATTCCTGAATTTCGTCGTAGTTTGATGTGTCCTTCCCAAATTAATTCGTTCACTGAATGTAATCAACGTCTATTTTTTGTGCGCGACTGTTGTTTCAATAACTCTCAACTAAAGTATTAGAGTAAGATCAGCAATCATTATATGGGATACGATTCACGTACCACATAGGGATGTTGGTTGGTTTCGTTCGATATGCTATTGCTAGCTAGTGTTAGAAAATAGAAACAAACGAACTGCACCATCATATTTACATTTATATTGAAAATATTAGTGTTTATTTATGAATATAGATATTCTCTATAATTATAGCCAAGTAGGGGAAATATCTGTGGCAAGTGATTAGATTCAAACCAGATTTTATTCCAACAGCAAAGCTCCTTCCTACTCCTAGTCCCTAGAACGTTCACGCCAATTTCCAAATCTAATCTAAACTATAACTTGAACTTTTCAAATTCAAATATTGTACTTATCTCTGTTTTTTGTGTTTTAAATTTCCTCTTACTAATTAATAGTACTAGCTATATATCATGAATGAAAGAAACAGCTAGCTGTATGGCTCAGATTGTTTTACGATTTATTGATGAGAATGAAATGAATGAATATCGTATTCGTACATATATAAAGTAATAAAGATGGGAAATCAATGATGAATCATGAATCATGGGACGTCGACGCTGATCATGAAAGAAGATTATTAGTAGTACATAATATTACATGTGACCAAAGATCATGCGTGAATTCAATCAGGGACGAATGAGGACAAATTAAAGGTACTGCTACTGCATGCCTGCAGCGTACAGACTGGTGATGCTGCATGCGTCATTCGTGCCTTTCATCACCTATGACTCAACTTTGTGGATTAATTAATATTGAAACGAATTAATTGGAAATATATACTATGGGATATATATGATCCTTGAAAGCAGTTATATAGTTATGACCCAATTTGATTCTAGCTTCAGGTTGTACGTATACAGTGTCAAGAAGATTGCCTTACCAATTAATCAGCAAACGTCATTCACAGACTTCTAATTATTTAAATTTAAAATTTATAAAATATTTTAATATAAGCAAGTGTGTCAAGTACTCTATATCATGCATATAGAAATGGATATGTATGTAAAGATCATATATATCAGGTAGCTAGGTAATTACAAAAAAAATAAAATGTACGAATGTAAAGGGAATAAAATATTTTGGAAAATTTGAGAATAATTTGGGGGTAACATTTTTTTTAAAGGAAAAAAAACTGTTAAAAATAATCATAATTTCAACTTTCAAATACATTAAAACACTTTATTTTATTTATAAAAAAAAGTTATTTAGCAAATTTCAATAGCTATTTTAAAACACACTGATTTTTTTTCAAATATTTTTCTTCTTCTAAAAATAGCTGAAATTCGATCTCTCTCAAAGAAAAAAAAAAAAACCTCTAAGATTAATCCCACATATCAATATGAAGGTGTTGAAAAACCTTATAATTTATTATAAAAAAAACCCTATCATAATTAAAGAGATGTGTCTTTCTTTTAGCCACTTATAATCGTGTCACTGTCATTATTCTTTTAACGTTATGAAACCACTTGTTCCAAAGACGATTGGTATAGAAGAATATGGCAAGAGATATGGATTTCGTCTTGCAATTGAGATGTGAGAGCTGTAAAGGAATGTGAATGTGAATGTGAAATATATATACATATATACTACCATAAAGTGAACATGTCCCAGTTGTAATTTTCCCTCTTTTTTCACTTAAAAATGTATAAATTCATAACTAGCTAGCTACCGTAAACTTGCACTCATTCCTAATGCCGTTAACATTAAGAGAGGAATGCAAAAAATTAAACAGATATTTTAACAAAATCAGATCACTTTACTGCGTGCTGAGTGTGTATATATGGAACCACTTTAAATGAAAATTCAAATGAGAGTCAATCATGGTTAATTATGGGATAAAAGAAAGTCGAGAGAGTGAAGAAAAAAAAAAGGAGCAAACTTGTAATTAATATAAGAATAAAACTTAGCATTTATTTTTAGCTAGCATGGTTCTCAGCCCTTATATATATAGCAACACTGACATGACCACAAGATCATATTTGATAACATAAAGAGTAAAGAGCAGCAAACTAGGTCTAAAAGTGGATCCGAGAAGGCAATATTATTATGGCAAACTGCCACTATCTTCAGAAGCATCAGAGGAGAAAGTAGAAGAACAAGAACAAGAGGTTGATGCTTATGCATCTTGGTCGTCAGAAACTGACATGTCTGCAATGGTTTCTGCTCTTTCTCAAGTTATGGAAACTACCGATCGGAACCAACACATGGTCAAATATGAACCTCCCCCTCCAGATCAAGGTAATTAATTTGCTACCTATCTTTTACTTTATTTTAATTAATTATATAGCATGTTTAATTTCCTATAATTGACACAATTTATATATGTGCTATAGTGAGAAATAAATCCCTCATTGTTTTGTTTTCTAAAAAAGAAACACTACTTTCTGTATCTTTAAATTCCAATTAATGGAAATGGTGGATCTGTGGATGCCATATATAAAATCGATATTTTGTTTTTAATCAAAAAAATAAAAGTAAAAATAGAATCCAGTTGTTTTCTGAATTTTCGATGCCTCATTCTTGTTGTATTCTGATCTATTCTTGCTTGTTAAATCCATACAAGTATATAGTTACCTTCTCATAAATTTATGAAAATGTCCTAGCTAGTACTCCAAGCCACGAAACAACGATCTATAATCTTTATTGTATATATAAATATCATGTTATATTGGATGATCCACATGCCACGTAAATTCATAGAATTTATCTCATACTAAATAATTTATATGTTGCTTTATCACTTCCAGAAAAAAAAAAGGTATTTAAAAAAAATGTTTCAAAAGAATTATAATTAAGTCAAGCTAGTCACTTTTCATTGAACTAAACATATAATTTTTGTTTGTCTCTGATCACATAATATTGTATAGAAAAAAACCAAAAAACCATTCAAAACTAAAGAATATGAAAATATTAGTATAAGTCGCAAGTGGACAAGTTAGTAAATAAAGAAATTGAATGCATTCGCCTGTCTTAATTGAAGTTGGCGTGACATTTCTTCTTTCTATGCATCTCTCATCTTTGACGAATGCCCAAAAGTAAACATCAAGATCAAGGGGAGCTAAAACATGAGAATTTCTTCACGTAACAGAATAAAATATATATTAAGTACTTCTCCAATTGCCACCTGCATACGTCACGTATATTTTTTCTTTATGTTACACCATATATTTTTATATTTACATTTTATCTCTAATTTATTTATATGTTAGTCACATCGCATTTTTTTTTATTTTGTATGCATGATGCATGGGGTGTGAATTTTGGGTTATTATTTATGACATATTAGTCTAGAGTCTAATTTCTCATGCAGTAACCATATATAAACATGTATAATTTATTTCTGTTAATTATATAAGGTTGTCAAACTTGTAAAAATAAATTTAATATAAAAATAATGTTAAAAACTTATTAATATGACATGTATATATAATATAATACTCTTTAACACAACAATTAATGATTTAAAATTTTGAAATTTATAGTTAAACAAAATAGAAAATTATAATAATAAATTTGACTACAAACTAATAGGGTTTGAATTCAAATAAATATCATGTAAACTATTAAAAGCTATAGAAGTTGTCCTTAGTTCTTACCACTACACAAGGAGTTAGTTGAAACATTTTTATACAGTAATAATTTCTTATATCATATATTTTATTGTTGGAAAAGGCTTCCAATCTACGTTAAGAGCAAATGTAGAGGTGACAAAGAAGCCACACTACAGAGGAGTGAGACAGAGACCATGGGGAAAATGGGCAGCAGAAATTCGTGACCCAAAAAAAGCAGCAAGAGTATGGCTAGGAACCTTTGAAACAGCAGAGGATGCAGCCATTGCATATGACAAAGCAGCACTCAAGTTCAAAGGCACTAAAGCTAAGCTCAATTTCCCTGAAAGAGTTCATCATGATGTTGCCTATATGCAACACCAACAAGGTGGTGGTTCATCAAACAGAAACGTTTTTCCCTCCCATGCAACTTCCACCACCACTAGTACTCTTGAATCAAACGTTGTTGCCCTTCCCTCATTAATGTCCACACATGACCAACAAGTTTTCCCAAATCTGTATCAATATGCACAGATTCTGTCAAGTGGTGATGCAGAGTTCCCTTATTACACATCCCATCTTTTCAATCAACAACAACAACCTTTCAGTTCTCAAATCTCTACCTCTTCATCTCCATCCTCCTACTTCTACAACCAGCAACAACAATATGATCAACAAGGACATAATCACTCAAACCACTAGCATATATGGTTTTCATCTGTGTGATTTGCAATATGCAATCGTAACATTTAAGTTTTTCAAGTCTTAATTACTTGTAATCTCAATATGCAATATTGACCGCATCGGCATTAATTAGTCGTCCACCATTTTCTTCCTTTCTCAAAACATCAATATTTTTGAGGTATGATATGTAACAGTGGCGGCAATTTAGGGGCAAAGCAATTTTAAAGCTTGACTTATGCATCTGTCAATTTGATTTCCAATTTAATTATGGACAATGCTAGTTACTCGACATGGACAACTTTTTGTTGGAAAGTACATATCGTGTCATTTTTTATTGAGTAAACTAATTCGTATGTATTTGAATCGTTTGACAATTTTTAATTATTAATCTTTAATTATATTCTTGACTTTGTGTTTACTTTTTTTAATCTGAAGAATTACTAAACAACCATTTACAGCAAATTCCTTGAATGTGTATTTAGACCGTGTTGCCAGGCAGTAATCTGTAGTGAATAACAGTAGGGATACCCACCCAGCATCATCAGGACTGTTTTCATAATTTTGTTTATAATGAAAATTAAACCACAATTAGATGAAACAAAATTAATTAATGAAAACTATTTCTTTATTGTTTTAAAAGACCAGTCATATAAAAGGATCTCTAAAACTACTTCTATCAATAGATTCATTATTCATTACAACTTAGAAGCCATAAAACATAGGGCAGCACAAAAATGGAGCTCCCATGACTCTTAGATCACTTGATGTAATAGTAATAAATTAACATTGTATAGTATGATATTACTGTTTCTTTCTTTTCTGGCAACAAATTACTTTCTACAAGATCTCTATCGACTCAAAGTCAAAGTCGATATCCTAACAAACCATCTACTCTTAGGCTTGATGTAATTGTAGCAGATAGAAGAGAGGGAAAACTAACAGCAACAAAAAAATGCTGCAACCTTGCTATAACAGGCAACAATCTAATCAAAATTGACAACACTTGAAATGAGTTATAATTCAAGTTGAAAAGAATTGCAAAGCTGCATGTGTTACAAAAGTGTGAGAACAAAAGATGAAAAGTTAATTGGTCTTGTCCATTTTCTTAACAAGCTGACCCATCTGAAATCTCCAAAAGGTAAAATAAGCGAAGCCAATGCCAATGAGCACAAAGATCCAAATGCTATCATCTTGGCCCTCTTTTTTGGATCTCAACTCAGCAATCCCAAAAGTCTCTCTCCCAGAATCCCCAATTCTCCCTTCATCCAAGTGTCCATACAACACATAAATCCTATTCTTATCACCGACCACCACCGACGTCGGAAACCGCTGCACATAAACTTCCACCTTGTCGTACACCGTTCCCTCCGCCCAATTATCTATGCTCTTCACCAGCCACAGCTCCTTCATCGGCGACACAACTGCTGCCGCCCCGTCGCTCCTCACCGCTATGTCGTCGGCTCCGACCAGGTCCTCGTTCAGCAACACCATCCTCGCCGTGCCGTCCACGGCGTCCACCTTGAACACCTTCCCGGTGTTCGATTGCACCACTAAGAGGTAGCCTTTGCTGACGTAAGCGATTCCGTTAAGTCCTAGGGAGTGATGTGCGTAGTTGTCGATTGCTGGAATTTCGGTCGCCGCCGTGTACATCGGAGATCTGGAGAAGATCGAGGAGTATCCGTCGGTGGTTACCTTCCAGATGAAGTTTCCGCCGGAGTTGGTGACGAATGCGTTGCCCTGGTGGTCGACGGCGACGTCGTTGGCGGCGTCTATGTCTTCGGAGGGGAGGGGGGAGAGGAAGAGGCGGCGGCGGGAGCTGAGGTCGTAGGCGGCGAGGGAGTTCAACGGAGGGAGGGATTGGTGCGAGTGAACGACGGCGAGGAGGCGGTTGCGCGGGGGATCGACGGCGAGGCCGAGGAAGGAAGCGCCGTCGGGGAGATCGGTGTCGGAGATGAAGGTTTCGACGACGCCGGCGTCGGAGACGGCGGCGATGATGCGCTGGCGGAGGGATCCGAGGAGGAAGTGTTGCGCGAGTGGGTCCCACGTGAGTGATTCTGGGTAGAGGTTGGGTGACCGGAAATTGATGACGTGGGCGTTTCGAGCGAGTATTGGGACTAGGCCCAATAAGAAGAAGAAGAAGATGGTTAAGAGAAAGGGTTGTTTGGGTGATGAGATTTGCATTGTGATGAACTGAGTATAGCTGAGGGGAAAACGGAAACATCAAAACCAAATCAAACAAAACAAATATAGCAATTCATGGATAGACTAGATTCTTGAGTTTGTAACTAAATTGAGCAATTTTGGCGGGGTTGACTTAGATTTATGTTTGCAACATTCGTAAGAATACGTGAATGGTATGATCTTAATTGGAAATTCGTCCACGTATCATCAAGATCGTAATGACTCAATCTTTGCATAAAGTACACAAATTCTGTTATTTGATTATCTTCGTATTACTATGAGAGCATGCTATAATCTTGAATATACTACTTGATCTTTTGTGTGCATGAGGTTGTGAAACATAACAAGGCTGCAATGCTAGTGCCTGTTTGTTAAAATTGCCCAAAGCCCAATTTGATTTAAAAGACCCTTCCCTTTGAACCCAAACTCAACAGTATTTCCGCATTCCGTATGTTTTGAGGATTGTGACATGGCCTTGTATTTCTATTTCTATTTCCTCTTCTGTATGATCAACCATTTTTTTATTTTTATTTTACCATCAGCAATCGAGCATGTTAATACTAATAATCCTAGTATGTACATGCACAAGAATCTCAAGCCTTTTATTTTTTTTTTTCTGAACAGCTACAAGTAACATGGCTTTTATTACATACATACTGTTCAGAGATGTGTTAATAAATGGGAGAAAGGACAAGATTTTAAATTTTGAAAGAAAAATTTGAATGAATTCATGTTTAATGTTGTCTTTATATTTATTTCTTGAAAGAGCTATATTCTTTCCCCCACATGTTTCAACTTTAGAAAACAATCTTATTGATGAATTTTGCATGAATAAAGTTGTAAGGGATAATAAGAAGCTATACGGATTGAAAATGCAGAAAAAAGCATGGTGCACGTGAAGCCGAAGCTGTCAGCAAAAATTGAGCACAAGAACACACAACATGCCATCACTTACCATTTTACATAAAACACAAAATAAAAAAGGACCACGAGCTAGAGACTAGAGAGGGACACACACGCCATATAGTCCATTCCCCTTCATAATTGCTCATAATATTTCTATTTTGAGTAAAAATTGCTTGTGTGTTGTGATAAGAGAGAGAACCCAACCACATGATGCACCCTTTATCATATATTTTATTTTGAGGGTAGCGCGCTCTTTATCTTTTGCTACATTTGAAGTGAATGAGAAAGATGTTATTCCTTCTTCTTTGTCTTTCTTTATCTCTCTCTACCTTTTCTTTCTTTCTCATCCACGAAAAGCACCCACTTTGTTTGCAAAGTTGCTCCTCTGTCCACTCCTTCTTTTCTTTATCTTTCTCTTCCACCTGCACATGCATTTCCCACTCTCACATCAATGTCATGCTTGCTTAATCACTTCAGACTGTTGCTAATTTATGAAACACACTAATCAACATCAGTTTCAATCATGTGGGAAAATATTCGTTTATCAACTTTTTTTACAAACCCAAATTAAGCTTCTTGTTACATTTGATAATCATGATCAGTAAATTAATCTTAGATACTGGCTACTGATGTTCTATTTTCTGACCCTTTTGCCAATATCAACTGCAGATCATACACATAAATCAATTGAATTTTAATTTTAATTATCGTTGTAATTTTTTTGTTGAGTTGATTTATTATTTTAATTGAAGGAATTTACTTATTTTAATCTGGAATAGAGCTTTTCTTAAGTAGCTATTATCAAACTCAAATTATTTTAATAAAACAAAACAAAAATCGAAGATATATAATGTTGCACTGCTATTTTTAATTAAAGCCAAACAAATTAGTAAAACTGATTTATAATTTTTATTGACGATACGTTTCGAAGGAAAACACCTAGTTTCCAGTAATCCATTTTTTCTTTTTCTTTTTTTATTTTCAAAAACAATGTTCTCAAATTATTATTTTTTTTTTTTAAATCCTCGCTTTAATCTTAAAACAAAGAAAAAAAAAAATAGTCTACAATGAATGAGTCATTTGAGTACGACTTCATCTTAAAGAGAATTCGTTTCTTTTCAGTCAATTCTCTCAGCCCTTTTTTGAATTTTGTCTTTATTATAATAAAAAAATTCCTTGTATAGTTGTATTTTGAAAACTCACTCAAGTCTCTCTATTTTAAACACTTCAGAAACTTCCATGTCTGGGAAGGTTTATTAAAAAATTACAAAAAAAAAAAAAAATCAGATCAACTGGATCAATTTATTAATCTTATCAGGTTTCCCCACGCCCAAATGTGAAACTATTAATTACAGTCCCGGTAAGCAGTGACAATTACTATGTTTATTAATTTTATATGTTAATTAATATTTGCATATACTTTAAGAATGGAATTGAAACGGTGCAAACACAGTATACAGTAACCCAATTAGCCAAACCAGATGAATAATATTTCTAAAATCATGCCAAATCCACCATCGGTAATAACTCAACAATTTGATTTAATTGTAACAACAAAATATCTATACTGAACTAGTTATGCTTAGATATAAAACTAATCCTATCTTAATATCAATATTTTGAAGGTTAAATTGAAATAATGTGAAATGCATGATAATATTTTATTTTTAATTTTTTTGGTATAGATAATATTTTTTTATTTAATGCATCTCTGCAATGTTTCTACCTAATATGCCAATTTTGTTTTGGATGTTACGAACCGACATTTTCTTCTGACAGAGAGAGAGGTAGGCCAAGTTATCGATTGCAAAATTCATATAAATTTAAACTGAAGCAAGAGATGTTCCATTTTGAATATGTATAAGACAAAAGATCATTATTAATGACTAGCTTACGTATGGAATAATAATTCAATCTCTAACAACTTTGTTGGCTATATCATGTGTGTGACATTAATATGCAAAAACTATTTGAAATGTAGCACAGTTACGGGAAGCATTGCATTATCCTAAATTGAAATGCATATCAGTTACCGTTTCCCGTGCCATATATATTTCCTTAATGTGACTATTCTATGATGTTATTATTATTGCTATGTATTTCAGTCTACTCTATTCATTTGTATGTAATCCCAATGAAGGAATGGTACGTAGCATGGCAGTGAGTAGACATTTTGTTGAAGTACCCATGCATGAAGATAAACTAGTGTACTTTGGATTTCAGAATCTTCAGTGTCTTCATATGAGACAAAGGGAAGAGCTATATAGGTTCAAAAAGAACCACACTGCCATGTTTGAATCATTCAAGAAGGAGAGAACAATATATGTTTGATTGAAGAGTTATGAAAATTTTGACACTTAGCATCTGAGATAACACTTTCATGACTGGAAAATTGATACCTAAAATCACAGACAAGTGCAACTATATTGTGTAGGGAGAAAGTAAGTAGGGGCCAAAAACAAGAGATACTACACTTCAAACTTCAAAAACAGTGGGACAAGAAGTTTATAATCTTGACAACAGATTTGATTCTTTAATCTTGGAAACCGCACCATATTTTTCTCTTTCCTTCCTTTTGTTTTTGAATATTTTTGAAAAATTGAAATCAACCTGACTTTTGTATCTCATTTTGTGGATACTTCTTTAGATCATATGTGAATTCTTATACGGTTAGCTAATAAAAAATCATGGTTTCTATAATTTTTAAAATATTTTTTGTTTATTATAAAAATCAACTACACATGATGGTATGTGACTAGATTATACTCTTGGTGCATATACTGTTTTACTCTAGTTTTACAGTTTCTATTTTGTCAAACAAGGAGAAATAACAAATTAAGTACAATAAAAGAGACACAGACAATTACAATATTTTAAAACTCTGGCAATTTCTTGTGTCCTAGTGTTTTCTCTTCACTTATAATATGAATTGAATGCAAAGTGTTAGAGGTCTTAATTAGAACAGTGGAAAATGCAATAGCACATACCTCTTCCTCGGATTTTGTTTTTGCATTTGAGTTAGGTGAGTCAGAAATTCGAGGTTTTGATCTCTCTGTGATGGATGGGGTTGAAGCAGGGCTAGGACTGGTTGAACTAAGATAAGGAGGTGTACTTTGAGTACCAACATCTCTTGTCAATCCCTCTTTCTTCTTTTCTGCATAGAGAGAAAAAAAAGTAGAAGTAACTTGAAACTGTGCTTGAAAGTAAAAGGGAAATAAAGAAGAACATGGCTAATAAAGTGTGTGAACCTGGATTGGGAAATTCAAGAGCCACATCTTCTTCTTCTTCTTCTTCTTCTTCTTGTGTGTAAGTTGCTGGCTTTGTTGGAATGTGTTTTGAGGAATAAACTAGAGGAGCAGACATGGCAATTCTGTTTATTGAGTTTCTAAAAGATCTTCCACTAAGAGTTTTTGCAGATAAACACTCCAATGGTACCTCCCCTGAGAGAGGGTTGCATATATACCTTTCTGCCTCATTCCACTTTGAATTTAAAGCAAAACCATCTGGTGATAAGCATTCCCAACTGCTGTAGCCTGTCGACCTTGCTTGCAATGCTGCAATTGATTAAAAAAACTTTGAGCACAAAAGTGTAAATAAATAAGAAAGAATCAATGTTATTCATTATTCACTTATAGTTGTACCTTTAAGAGCAGTTGTGAAAGAATATGTTGAAGGGTCTATTTCATCTGCAACAAATGGGAGAGAATTTGAGGTTAAAAAACATAAAAACCATGAACTCACTCCTTTGAATTGGAGTGAAAAGAAAAAGAAATGTAGCTACCTTTTAAAGGGTATCCGGGTGAAGAAGCAGTGCTAGAAATGGTGATGTTTGATCTAAAAGATGACCTTGTTGTGTCTTCTCTAAAGCTTCTCATGTAAGAGCCTGAGTACCTTCTAGAGTTGGTGGTACTACCCTCACGGCTGATTCTAGCTTTCACTGCCCATTCTCTCAAATTGAACTCTGACTCATCTCTTCTTCTTGAGCTATAGCTATAAGGAAGTGGTTCAGTTGTTGAGGCCATGATGAATGAGACTTGGAAAAACAATTCAGCAGAGTGGTTGTTGGTTCAAGTCACTCTCACTCCAACTCAAACTTGCACAGGTTTGAAACTGGGTGCTGCAGGTTTAGACATGACAAAAAAAGAGTGTTCTGAAGTTTAAGCTTTTTGTCTAGGTAAGGTATAGGTAGGTGGAATGTGCCTTTGGTTTGGTATCAATTCAAAGACTAGGCATGCCTAAGTAGTTCTGTGAGGAGTGTTTGCCTCTCCTCAATTTTCCTCTTTCACTTTTTCAATCTACACGGTGCAACCACATAATATGCCTCAAATAATATCATTCTATATTCTGCATTAAATTCATTGGACTCTCTCACTCAGTAACTTTTACTATATATTCTTTGGCCCCTAACATCCTAGACCACTAGGTGAGTTTTAATCTTCAAGTGAATCATGGGACACTAACTATTATTCCCTATTTTTTATGTGCACTAACTATTATTTGCTATTTGCTGATTGCTGAAGAAAGACAAAATGGAAATTTTGTCCATCTTTAATTTCCTTTCTAGTTCCATAAAATTAGGAGGATGCTGTAATTTAGGCCAAAATGTCGTTGATATCACAATCCATCCAGCACACAATCTCACATGGAGACAAATTAATTAAAAACTTATAAAAAGGAATGAACTTCTCATTTGTTAGACATTTCACGGTGAATTTTCATTTTATTCACATTGCAGAAAACAAAACAATACGAAATAGTGGATTTGCCCACATGTCCTTGCATCAACATCACTTTGGGTGATTATGGCTCCTCATATTTTCTTTAAGGGAATGTCACAGCACCTACTTGGCATACCAATTAATATAAACTCTTGAAGGAAGGATTATTTGGACCAAAGATAGAAAAGAACAAAACAATACGCTAACTTCTAATTTTAATTGCCAGAAAAGGTTATCCTTTTAGCTTTTCAAATTAATTCTCATATCAGATGGAAATTGACGTGGCCTTCATTTTGTTGATGTGGATTGTGCATAACTGCATATCATTTTCATATAAGCTAGTAGTAATTAAGTGTTGCATCGATCACCAAATTATATGTCATACTCACAAATATGCATACTTCCTCAATTAAGACAACACCGAATTTATGTGTGAACTTAATTGCGTCGACTTAAAAATTCTGAATAAGTCCTTTAATATTGTATATCAGGCCAGGCGATATAAATTTGTGTAGCACACTGCAATAGACCCTTTTGTTTACAAGCTTCTTTTTTCTATTTCTTGATCGTGCATGAGATTAATTACTAATTATCAATTATTACTCCGTTATTTCGTACCTCTGATAATTGAAAGAAGAAATATAAATAATGTGACAAAAGTTTTCAGAGCCTCCATTAGTCTTTATCGGATCCACCTTTAATGATCTCGTATTATATTTAATTTAAATGGTCAAAGTAGGTATAATTTAGATTGATTTTCAATTCATTATAATAATTTCCTCTCCTAATAGGGTTGGATGCTTGAAATTGATTATTTGCTCATAGTCAATATATTTGGTTACAATCAAACACGAGGAGGACGAGGTAAATAACATGAATGATTAGGGTGGGTGGGTGAGGATTTAAACAAAACATATTTTTTCCTTTTTTTTCTTTTTGGTGAGAATTTAAATAAGAAATGTTAAACTAGTTACAACAACTCCTTAATTATGTCACCCTAAGGTACAAAAGAAAATACAATTTGTCCGGTACAAAAATAAAAAAAAATGGCAATACATTGTACCCAAGAAAAGAGAATGGCCATACAATTAGCATGCCAACATTTATTGTAATTATGGAAATTCGATTGTGAGAGGCTGACACTGAAAGTTTATGGCGACTGTAGTTTTTCACAAATTAAAAGCAGCACTATCACTCAAATCTGATATTGCACCAGCTCACAAATCACTGATTTTTGTTTGAAAAAATACAAATTTGTTATCCTGATACACAACCCAATTCAGGAAACTCCTCCTTTGATGAGCTAGCTGCAAATACAATCAGGTAAGTTAAATGCTTTTTCAATAAAGAAACACATAAGAAAAAACAAGACAACGAGGAAAGTATCCGGGAAGCTTCGAAATCAAAGACAGAGAATGCATAATTGAATCATGTGTTTCTTTTCTTGGAAATTTGAAGAGATAATAAATTAGATTAGGGGTACAAACATGCTTTAAAGATATAATATAGGTATAGGTTAGTTAAATTTTGCATCTGTCAGTACTAGTAGTAGAGTGAAGTTTGATTTTCCCTCCTATGACTTCTCCAAAATAGAGCTAGTTGTAACCTAGTGAAATCCCAATGGGGGTGAATCGAAATCTGATTTAAACTTGAGGATATGGTTTTCCAAGTATAGAGAATATCATAAAATGAAGAGTTAGCACTGTTGGGTTGTTTTCAGTGTAGGCTGGAATGTGGATGTCAGCGAATGCAGTGTTGTGTAATGTGTGAGTGTGAGAATGTCTTTCTTTCTTCCTTCATGTGCATGTCACATTCTTGTCGTGACCCTGTGACAATGACTGAGGTTGTTGCTGGGGCCCTCACACCCCACACTGGACCTCATCATAGCCGTCAGTTTTGTCTGATGTGTATGCAAGGTAGGTATCAAGAAAGAGAGAGCTTCTGCTATGGACCCCATTTACTTCATTTATTTTATAAAGTTTTTCTACTTTTCTACTCTTAGCCTAAGCCTAAGTCAAGGATATGTATATATATATATATATATTTTGTCCCCACAAACTACTTCCCAGTGAATTGTCTCATCTCATCTCATCTCATCTTAGTGCCACTGGAATCACATTTTCATACCCAATGCAAATCACCGAGGACTCTTTTGGGACACAATTATTAACATCACCTCTATATTAATTAGTCTTACTTTAGAACTGATGAAATTAAATGTCTAATATGATAAATAAAAAAATGAATTGTCAAATGAAAATAGGGTGTATATAAAGATGAAGGTTCATTGTTTTTCCATTTCAACTCCTCTCCATTCTTTCTGCTAAGCATGCCCTTAAAAGTCTTAACACTTCAACTATGATCTTCTCCTAAACGACCACAAGCAAAATCTATAGCAAACAACTAGAATTTGGAAAATCTACTTGTCTTTTTCCTTCTTATTTTTTGTTACTTGGCCTATTCTTTCACAATTTCCCAGCTTGTGCTTCGGTCAAAGATTTCATATACATCCCGAAAAAGCATAGATTCATCACAATCGTCATGTCATGTCAATAAAATTTAACAGGTAAGACTTTAGAGTAAGAACATAAGTAGTATTATTGAGTTTGACTTCTGTACAGTTAATTATATTAAATACTTGAAAAATAAGTATCTCGACACAATCATTAATCGTGTGATCTTAAGCTGTTGTAAAAGCTGAGCTCTACAAATATTTAACTAGTCCCATGAATATGATCGTGTCAATCTCACACATAACCAACCACAATAGCATTATTAGAATTAGCTATACATTGAGCACTGAAGCTTTCTTTAGTTGTAGTTGTATATATATATCTTCAATTAAAAGAGCCATAACAATTCAATTCAATGTTTCACCAAAAAGGGTGCCACTCAGAAGAGATTCAGCAATAAATATATAAATAAATCAACTTATATATATAACAATTCCAGTTAAAAAAGCTCAACAATTAATGTTTGAAACATTGCAATGAGTGGGAGACAAAATAATGGTCTGATTGTGTTTTTATTTGTCGTGATATATATATTTCTGGAATGATGTCAAATTATATGATTGATAACTTGATGATGTTCACTCCAAAGAACCTGTTAACTGTATGTACATATCCCTAGTAGCCATATACATATTTCCAAAATAACTTAAAAATAAGTGAGTGTCCGTGCCACGAAGGTTAGATCAGAGATCAGAGATGATGCATGATTTACATATGTTTCTAGAGAATTGTGTGTCCTTTGAGGGGGAAATAAATCTAATCTGATTAAAACAGAATTTGAGTATCTTACTTTAGTCTTTCTGCTATCTTGAATATTTTACACAATTTTTATAAGTATCTCGACACGATTTTTTTGTCAGAATATCTAATGGCAATTAGTTTTTGTCAAGGATATGTTATATAAGTTGGGAGAGGGGAAGATAAAAAAAGAAAAAGAAAAAAGAGGAGTGAAAAAAATATGGGCCGATTTTGTTTTGCGTCTTGTTTTCAACAAATATAAGATCCAGTAAAAAGCCCAGCTATTCTTTCGGTGTGTCTCAATTTATGTTTAGTTTCTTTACTTTTCTACCTTATTGGCTAAAGTATGTAATTTGAATAAAGATATTTTCACGGCCAATGTTAGTTGACATATAATGAATGAAAGAAAAAAAAATATAAATATAATAAATGATATAATAAGATATGGAGAAATAGATAAAAAAAAATGTTAGTAGAGTATAGGAAAAATTTGAATGTAAAAATAACATCGTTTATAATCATGTGATTTTACACTTTTAGTGTATGCTTTTTGTGCCATGCTTCGTTTTAAATAGCAATTAACAAATATTCGCATGCTTCTTTTAAAAAAAATATATATTCACATGCTTAGTAGTACTATTTACTAAGAACAGCTAGCATTATTATCTTTAAAATCAATTTTACATCATAAACGATTTCAACGCAAAACTAGTTCTATTTAAAATAAACGACCACTTAAACATGAGTGTTTAGTTTACAAGTGCAATTTGGATCCTCTGATGAACAAATGTAACACTCAGTAGCTGTTAATACGATGTGGAATGTAGATATATTCCTTTCTCTTGAAAAGCTAACCGATTCATATACAGTAGATGAAAACAGGGAGAAGCAGAGCATGAATCAGTTTTGTAAAAATATTCACATCTATGCTTAATGCTTTTGAATTATTAGTAAGTAAAACAAGCACTCTCTTACATATGGCTTTTAAATCAGAGGACATTCACCCTCATATAGTCATATTACATCAGCAAAAACCTTTATCTTGTTCTGTCAATAACTCCTCTGACCTTCCCTTCCTAACACGAACAGAAGAACAAAAAATGAAAATTACACTAAATACTTGTTAGTCAACCAAATTTATGAATTGTAAAAGTTACTCTGTGGTACCGAATCCGCACTTCATTGCCTGGTTAGGAGTCAAGTCCTTCTGAATTCTGGAGCATGTTGTGATGAGAATCAATGGATTTATATCCTTCAACACCGTGTGAGTGCTGCCATTGATTCCCATCACAACTTGCTGCAGCCAACTCGAGGATTCATGACTTGCCTCAATGAGATTCAGATGCAACAACCATAGTAATATACTATTATTCATTGAAAGTGTATTATTTGACTATGGTGGAAAATGCACACAATGTAATAATGTAGTACACTGTACAACAAGCTTCATTGGTTGGTACTACATAACCCATTAAGATTGTACTTCCTTCACTTCTTGTACTAGAACACACTGTACTGTGTTACAACGTCCCCTTGGCCCTTGCTAATCTTTCTTTTCTTTACCTACCATATGCATACCTTGTATAAAATAAATGTAAATAATAATCTTTTATGGTGGTATTGTTTTAAAATTAATTATTTTTCTACTTTACTAGCAACACTTTTCAAGTTTCTTTTATTTACAACATTTATAGCCCCATCTCCTGTTGAATAAAAAGTTTAGAAAACTTTTCTTATAATTTTTTTGTAAAAACAAAAATCAAACTTTTCTATATGAATAAAAAATGTGTATAAGAATATGAAGAAACAAATTCTATTAATATATCGACTTTTAAGAAAATAATCATATCTTTGCTAAAAAAAAAAAAAAAAAAAAGTAGCAAAATTTGTAGAAAAAAATATGCATAAAAGATTCATAAAAAATAAGAAAAATCCAAAGGTTTCTCATTCGAAAACGAGGAAATTAAAAATCACACACACTCTTGAGCTTCTTTATTGGCTCTTTCAAGTATTACTCCTTCCACTAGAAGTCGGATTCTCTCTCCCCTCCCAATCCCATCTTATTTCAATATTAAAAAAGTTTTCCCTTTATGCTCAAATCGGTATTTTATTAATGTAGCAACCATTTTTATATTCTCTAAGAAGAATACAAAGGAGCCTTGTGCCTTAAGCAAGAACAAATGGACACATGCAAGAAAAATATGTGGTATCGCCAATTTGTTTTCTGAGTTTTAACTATATTAATTTGAAATTTAATTGCTTGTTTTAGTAAATAAATAATATAATCAAAACCTCCTGCCTGGTACCATTGAACAAGAAAAAACAACATCCAGTTTCATTACAAGTTTGAAAAGTACTTCGTAAACAAGGCACTTAGTGCATGTGTTTGGAGAGTTTTGAAGCTTTACTTTCTTGTTAGATATTTTTGTCTTCACAACTCCAATCTTTGCATTGGCAAGCACTTGCAGCCATGGTGTGATAGCTTTCCCATTTTTGAATTCAAGCCAAACGTCAATCTCTACTTCTTCAAGCAGAGAGAACCAAGTCCAGTAATGACCTAATGGGGTTGAGTGGGCCAATAGACTTTTCGAAAACCCCAGACCCGAACAAAAACATAATAAACTCAAACGGGTTTCGGCACTATAAATGACTTCAGATGGTCAATTGAAGTTATAGAGCCAATAAACCATGGCTAATTAAAACTTAAAACTAGGGACTGCTACCATAATAAACACGCCATACATTATAAAATTACTGAGTGAATTTTTAGTTTAGATCCTCAAATTATAATGATGAAATTAATAAAATACTCCTTCAAATTATCTATTACTGTATTAATTAATTTAGTTCCTTGAATTGTAATGATTTGTTAAATTAGTCTCAAATAAAAAAATGACAAAATAATCTCCGTAGTAATTTCAAATACTAAATTAGTAATTCACTGGAAAATTAAGATTCAATAGCAAACTCCACAATGGTCCGAACAACGAAAAACGAACAACCTTATACGGACCAAAATATCACGATCAAGCTCAAAAATAACTATCTTTTTAATAAATAATTAAAAGGTACATGACAACAACTAAACAAACTTTAAAATGAAAAGTTAATAATGATGATATCCATAAAAAAACCAACCATATATGCTTTGACAGAAAAAAAAAAAAAGGCACGTGTTTATAAAATACAAAAATATAGTATTATACCGAACTCAACCACAGATCTTAAAGACAATAAAATATAAGAAAAAATTCGGATGAAGCTTTAAAAAGTATAATATATAACCAGCAATAACTAAAGCATATACTATATTATGGTCCAACCCTGAATGGTGGAAAACATACTTGTTTAGTATACATCATATCATTTGTTTAAACAGCACTAGTTGAATAATGTCAAGCTCACCATCACTACAAAACCCATCATACTACCCACTTACAGAATTATTTATTATTCAGTAACTTAAAAATAGAAAAAAGTTGATTCCATTAGTCGGTGAAGCCAGCAATGGTAGCATTGGGCTCAAGGGCCTTAGCAGCAGGGGAAGGTTCAACAGATGGAATGGGTTCAACAGTCTTGACAAGAAGCTCATGAGGCAAATCCTTGATACCCTTTAGATAAAATGTGTACAAAATCTTGAATGGATACACAATCTGATGCAGCCTGACTTGACCTCTAACTCCCTCAAATATGCCAGACCCACCAGTCACAGCCAAATATGAGTCCTCATAGGTCAGGTAAGGTCCCTGCACTGCTATGTGACCATAGTCTCCAAAGTAGAAGCTGAACATCGCCTCATACCTGTCCCCTTTCTTTTCAGCTTTGTTTTGGATCAAGATGCAAATACCAGATGTTATCCCAATGCGCTTTTGCAAATCTCCAGTGTACAACTGCATTGTCCAAAAACAAAATCAAAACTCACTTTCATAGAAAATCAACACCAAAAATACTTTACCTTGTTGCTAAAGGGGACCAAATCACCAAGGGAATTGACACTTTTATAGCTCAATCGGAGATAAACAGGGCTTCCACGGTCACGCTCGTTGATCTCATACACACTCAGTTCTTGGACTTTTTCTACAAATTAATTAATCAACAAAAAGGGTCAGTGAATGCATGATCAAGCGAAACAAAAATAGAAAATTGGGTTATGTCTACCAGAGTCAACAGGCTGAGCCTGGCTTCTACAGGTGAAAGATTTGTTGGGAACTGAAGAGAAAGAAAAGTGTGGGAAAGTGGAGTTAAGCTTGAGATTTTTGGAAATAGAATGGTTTGAAGAGGTGAAGGGTAAGAGAGGTTTGAGGAATGAT
The DNA here is from genome assembly GCA_014843725.1 of Amphicarpaea edgeworthii. Lineage (NCBI taxonomy): Eukaryota > Viridiplantae > Streptophyta > Magnoliopsida > Fabales > Fabaceae > Amphicarpaea > Amphicarpaea edgeworthii. The sequence continues at coordinate 1,445,407 of CM026321.1, read as the reverse complement.
GTTGGTTTGGTAGTGACATGTTTCACAAAGGGAGAAGGGATGGTTTTCAAAGCTTGGCTTGAGTAGGTTGCCATTGTTTTTGATCAGGACAGTGTGTGCTTATTATTATTACTTTGCTGGCTCGTGTGTGATGTATTGAAGGCAAAGGTGACTTATATTTATAGGAATTCAGGAAGAGAATGGGGAAACAAACAAAGAAAAAAGTGGCGCCTACTACTGGCTTGAGCGGTGGACGGTGGAAGATCTTTACTTTTTTTAGAAAACAACAAGTTTATTTAGATTTAATGACATTTTATTAGGATTTAGTGTTTAAATATTTATTACGGATTAGTATCAATCAATCATTATTACTACTGCAATTTATTATTTGTTTCATATTCTTAGGATTTAGTGTTAAAATATTTATTATGGATTAGTATCAATTAATAATTATTATATTATTTTTTAGTATCATCAATCAACAAATTAAATATATAATAATCACTATACGTAGATTATGAATATTTTTATGAGATTATGGATAAAATTGACTTTATAATGGGTTGGATTATAAATTTAGTACCCATTAAGTAAGTTTATGAAAAATATATGAAGAAACTCCTTTTACAACGAGAAGCAATATCCAATAGAGACAATGGGAAAAGACACAGGTCAAACGTTCAATAATGGCTAGAGGGAGGGATAGTGGACGGTGTCATGAATAATGAATAGTGCCCATTTTCTTTTGTTGGTCTTGGAGTACTAAATTAATGAGTTAATGTGTTTGTGAACAGAACCTTTTTTGGTGTAGGTAGGCCTATTGTGCTCTATATTTATTTTTCTCTGTTTTAATCATGTGCTGTTCGATTGCAATTTACAATTAAATTGGCCAATGCATTGCATTCGTCAGCTTTGCATCTGTGTATCTAATGTGGCATAGAGTACTACTTTTTGAGGCAGATGATTATGGCGTTGTGAGAAAATTTTCATTTGACTTGTTTTATGACACGAAAAACATTACATATTTATTTAATTAAAAATAATACAAGTTCATAATGTGATATCATTTTTATATATTTCCGAAAATGATTAAAACATAAAAGTTTGGTTTTCAATATTTTCCTGAGAATATACTATGTTTGTAATTATCAAAATGCCCCCTATTATTGTAGTCCTGTTTGTTTGTTTGTTGGAAACGAGGACAATGCAACCCAAGCATCAAAATCAGCAACGTAGAATGAGTCCAGAGCATGAAGCTCCAATTGAACAAAAAAGGGAGGTTCAAACAGCCCAATGACCCAACAACATCCACTCGGGCTACAATATCTCTCTTTCACCTTGAGACCATCCTTGGGTCATAAGCTATTACTGCGTTAATATTCTACATGCTCTAAAATAAATAAATTTACAACTTCATTAATTTTATTATTAATATAAATATGGATAATTTCCCAAATTATATATTAAAACCAGTATAAATAAATTATAAATTTAAACCTAGAAAGTTGTAGAAACATCAATAGAAATCTAATAGCGACCAATGATATCACTTGGATTGGCAAATTTTAATGAATATAGATGTTTTTTATAGCTCCCTTGCGAGTTCCTCATATTGTTGTGTTCAATGGCTAAATGCTATTAAGATTAAGATTCTTAATTAATCTCACCCAAAGGTATGAGACTCAACGTAATGACAGAAAAATAATTAAAAGTTGCTAGCTAGCATTCTTCTTGTACATTGTCTTGTATACAATCAAGGCAAGGCAACCAAGTACACTGAACCGTACTAAGGAAATATGTGGATATATGTGCATAATCTTTGATTAAACCAAGAAATTCACAGGATCAGCTATTCAATTTTTCTTCTATTACTTTACTATCTTGGAAAAGAATTTCGGAATATTAAGATTTGATTGAAGAAACATGAAGTGGACAAGAGAGTACCAAATTGTGAAGGCCAAGCAAAAAATCAAGGTTTGTCTACAGTATCAAAGGCAGTAACCATGCCCACTCACGAGCATTTCACGTGTTAGCGTGTCTTCTTAGTGCGTTACAGCTCTGCGTTTTGGTCTATTAAGATATTCTTAGACGAGAGCCCGAAAGGAACATGGTTCAGACAAATTTTGATAATGAAACCCTTCTAGACATTTTTAAAGTTCCCATGTCTCTTCCCACACCTTCGGGTCTAACACAATGGATCCCATTCCATTCAACATGAAAATCACGCCCATGCTCATCAACACACACCAACCTCTTCCTTTTCAATGGTTTTGTATCCTTAGCTTTGTTTTAACGTGATCGAAGATAAATAAATTAATGTATAAAACCCTTAGTAAGAAGATAAACAAATGTAATAAATCCAAGTTTTTATAAGGATAAGCTATCTTATTATATGCCTTCAACTTTCTTTAATTTTTCTTCTTCTATTCTGAAAGGATCAAAATATTTGTTTTTATCGTTTATAAAGAGTAAAAAAAAAATCACTAATTTGACACTTTGCATCTTGTCATCATGTAAGAGAAGTTCAGTTAAAGGAATATATAGTGTTTCGATGATACCACAGCTTAAGAACTTAATAGAGCACGAGAAAACTTTTCTTTATGTTTCTAAAGAGAAAAGTAATAAAATAAAATAGATAAAGGGAAGCTGCAATTCTAAGTGATATGGGTGGAGCACAAGACACAACATGTGGGATTATGCTTCTTGTTAAATTAAGATGAAGCCCTAAAATATGTACCAATTGGTCGGGATTAATTTCAGATTCAGCATATATAGCAGTATTTTCTAGCTTTTATCACATACATTTTTGGTCTTCAAACTTATAGTCTAAGGCACGGAAGAAGAAGAAAAGTACACGGTAGTAGATAAAAAGCAAGGAGTGATATTAAATATCTTTGATCTTTTACTATATTTGTGGACTTAGTTACAGAGACACTGAGAGAATCTTGCTCATTGCCACACGATTAAGCACATTAGGCCATAAGTCGTGGAGCCAGGAGCCATTTTACATTTATACTCTAATGTCCTTTAAGATAACCTTCTCTGACACACCCTTGTCTTTATTTCCCACATTTGAAATCACATGCCTAACTTTGACTATTAGCCTGTCATTATAGTTTTCGGACGATCTAGTGTAAGATAGAAGAAGGTGGCATATCTGTAGTTTTGAACAAACAGGAACTTGGGTAAAGACCAAATCATATTCACTCTTCACAATTGTTCTTTTCTACCCAACTAGTATATATACACCATATTTTATCCGTGTTTTTAAAATAAGTTAAATAAACAGAATTAATTAACAAAAAGGTCTTTAAGAAATGTACTCATATAAGTTAATTAGAAGTAATTCATTCAAATGTGCCCTTGATTAAAATTTGAAGAGGGAAATTTCACACGGATATAGCACGCAAATAATTGGAGAATATAGTCAAACGACATGACAAGGAAGCTTCATTGTTTCTAGGCCTAATTATGAGGTTCTTATCGCGAAACCATGGAACTACTCTAGCTCAAAAATCTAAGATAACATTGGCTTTTTACTTGGCAGGCATCACCTAATTACATTATTATTTGTTAATTTTGATTAATTCAATGGCCGACCACTTATCTTGGTGGTTGATGCCACATAAATGTTGGTGCAGAGAGAGAGAGAATGGGAGCATGGAATCTGAAATGGGGGGGCCTATAGACATTTTCTTTTGGGAACCATGGACCACACATTTTAGCACTATAAGAAGCCCTTTGGAGCCTCATTTGTAACACTGCTTCAAGGGGTTTCAGGTTTCAACACTGTCTCTGCATACTAACACAAATAAAGATGAGCAAAGAAGATTCCATGAGAGGTGGTTCAAATAAGAAGAAAGTATCATGCAGAAGGCTTGGAGGGTACCTCAAAGAGCAGAAAGGAAGACTATACATCATTAGAAGATGTGTAGTCATGCTTCTCTGCTGGCATGACTAGCTAGCTACAATCATTCATTCATTCTCGTGCGTCAACACAACAAGTATTCATTGTTTAACGTGGATCAGCACACACCAGAGTTCTCTCTAAGCCGTAGCCAAGGATCAATGTTCAACCATGCAAAAAAAGGATATGATAAATTAATGTTTTGCTAGCTCTGTCCTATTATTATTAATATTTCCTATGTAAATAGCAGAGAAAGTAACGTTAGAGACAATTTTCCTTCATGTCATGCCTCAGAAATGTATGTTCTCTACGTGCAAAAAGCCATTTGGTGAAAGTAGTGAATTCAAATTTTCAGTTTCGATTCTGCACTTGTTGTTATAGATCGATTTGTTTCTTTAATTTGATTCTGAATCAAGAACTCTTAGATTTAGTCATTTAGCTCTGAAATAAATAGTTATAATTGACACATATTTTGTTAATTTTGTATATGGTTTAGTACGCTACAAGAGCTATCGAAAAACCATTGACAAAAAGGGCTTTAAGAAAAGAACACTAGTAAATAATTGAAGGTTTTGTGGATTAGATGGAGGAGAATGTTGGCATTAAAAGTGAAAGTAAAAGTTAAAAATGAAAAGCTAAGATGCATAAAACCTATATTTATATAGCTACAAAAGAAGGACACAAATGGGTGCTAATGAGCTCATGAGTGTGTTGTGTCTTTTACGTAGGCTCTATTTGTTGAGGTCTTGTCAACTCAAAGCTACATTATACGCAGTATTGCATTTTGAAAAAGAGTTTGTGCATCACATGTGGGTGCGCCCGATGATATGACCCTTTTTTCCATTTTTTCTCATGGTTTTCTTCCATATGATTTGTTCTTTTTTTACCGTTTTATCCACTTCTTGATTTGTCTCCTCTGAGTCACTATTTCATAAGACTTCCTCATTGCATTTTGTTATGGGTGCGTGAGTGCGTGTTTGGACGCGAGCAAACAGTAAAAAAAATGTACACAGTCACTAGTCACTATATGTTACTTACAATACTAACTTCTGCGTTAACATGGCATAAAGATGCTATTCCAAATACACTAACTGTTATTTTCCACACTTTTACCAGCGCAGATTTGTCTTCCTTACTGTAGGTTGCATCTTTTACATAGGCTCTATTGTTAATTTCTTCTTCTTTTCCCTTCACAACAATAATTGAGACAATCTGAGATATTTACCAACATATGAGTTTCATATATAGAAGTTTGATTTTAGTTTCCTAATTACATTTGAATTTTTTTAACTAATGGTTAAGCTTCCCATTTCAACTTAACTGCTGAGTAATATTTACCAACGTATATATTTGCTATTAGTGGCCGAGACGGTACTGACAAACAGAATACATTCAGCATTTGATGTTCATTCTTTTTGTGCACCTTTGTGAGAACTTGGTGTTTCTATATGAATATACATGTTCTCTAAGTCTAGTCAGATTATATATATGTTGTCTTTCCATATCCAGATAAAATATTATATATATATATATATACACGTATTTGTGTGTGTTAGAGCTTAACAATGTTCATGCACGTGTTTGAGAATAGATGATTTTAGGAAAATAACTATTTTTATTATTTTTTTTAGCTTTTTAATTAAAAGTTATTAATTTAAATAAAAAATTTCACTAACAAATCGTTAATCTAAATGATGATTGGACTCATTTTTTTAAATAAAGTCTTAAGTGTGAGTCTTATGAATAAAAAAAAATATAATTAAAAAAAATTCAGTAATAGTGATTAATTTATATTTCTTATAAAGATTAATCATCCACTAAATTCATAAAGTAATAAATGTATGTTGAATCTTATAAATGAAACAAATATAATTATAAAAATAGAATCTCACTAAAAAATGATTAACTCATATTTTAAAAAAGATTAATCATATTGAAAACCGATAAAATGAAGAATGCATGTCTTTATACTTTATTTTCATCACAGCAAATTAATTGTATGTTTCTGAAGCACTTTAATCCGACAAGGCTGTAGAGAGAAAACAAAGAATTCATCATATGCAGCATCAAAGTTCAAATACAACTCTCTTGCACTCGTGCAGTCTAATCTAGTGCACCAGATGGGTCAGATTTCAAACAGTATTAAATTCTCTCACTCTTTGAAGGAAAAATACAAATATTTTTAAAATAATGATTATGCTATTTACTTGTAGAATTTAATAAGTTACTGTATATTTAATTGTAAAAGGAGAGAGGGAGAAAAATCTTGATCCTCATGAATCAGTTAACCAGTGGGAAAAAAGTTTGATTGGTCAAAGTGGCAGCTTTATGATGCACACATGCACCCCAAATCCACATTGACCCGTCGTGGTCGCTTTCATCCATTACTCTCTGTTTTGAATTTGATTCTTTCACGTTACAAAAAGTCTGGGCCCACTACTTCAAGATGTAGCATGTAGGCCCCATTCCTCTCCAACCCAGTTCAGTTTTCTTTTCATTTCATTTCATTTTTCTTAAAAATCATATGGACACATGAATCAGAATGACTCACCTTACTTCGTAGTTCTTACTCATCAAAACAACTTTTTGTGCATAGGATAAAACGGAGAGAGAGAGAGAGTAAAAAATCATCAAGACAAAGACATAAAATGATTGGACACAATCGTCTTGTCGTACAGAATTAGCTGCACCTAATATAATTGAAATCATTTTAATCAAGGATATTGGTTAACAAACGACTTGGTAATTGGATTTCCATTGCTAATTAATATTTCTATACTCTCCCCCACTCACCTTTAGGTATCAACCACTAACAGAGTTTAATGAAGGAAAATGAAGTGGGCAACAATTTTTTAACCTAAAACATAAGACCAATATTGTTTCCATTTACATGTGCATCCACACTGTGACATGTTAACCTGTCATGTATTTGTTAATATTAATTGATGTTATGGGACAAAATTATCAATGGATTGATATTTCGAGAATCTAAGAAACAACTTTAGCCTCACAACCACTAAAATAATCATTCAGCAAAAAACCACTAAAATAATCAACACTTAATCTTTCACGGAGTAAAATGACTATTTACTACTCATATTTTGTCATTAACTAGTATATGACTATTTACTGCTCCTCATATTCCTATCATCACTTCGTCTTATACCAAAAGAGTCCTCGTTATTCTTAATTGTGCGTATGCAATCTTATCACAGAACAATACTTAGCCATACTACCAAGTACCAACACACCACACCACCTCCAAAATGTTGTTCCTTGTGCCAGCAATTGCATCATCCAACCAAAGTTTCAGTAAACATAATCGCATCCTCACACGAATCATACTAGGACAATCACAATCGAACAATCGAGTGTTTGATTTGAGTTGCTTTCCTGGGATTTATCAATACATATCACTCAATTTTATTATTTCTAACACAAGCACATTTAATCAATAAATCTCTCCCATACTATATTATTAATTATTATTTTAATATTTAAATACTCTGCGTGAGATATTAAACTTAGTGCTTGTAGAGGCAACATTGTTTACTAAAGCAAATTTTTTTTATCTTTACACATCAAGAGTTACTTTGAAAACAACGTAGTTTATCTCTTTCGGTGTTTATCAAACAATATGTTAAAGAGGCTAAGCACCTTGTTGAATCAATTTTAGTGTTACACCCCAAATACTAAAACATAAAAGCTGTCAAATGAATTCAGTCTTCCTCATTTCATACATGCCAATGGGAGTGAGATTCACTCATAAAAAGAAGCATTGAAATAAGATATACAAATCCAAAGGCTGCTGCTCAAAGCTGAAATTTGTATATATCTTAAAGATTAAAATTATTAATGTATTTCCTAGTATTAAATTGGGGATGTAGCTCAGATGGTAGAGCGCTCGCTTAGCATGCGAGAGGTACGGGGATCGATACCCCGCATCTCCAATAATATTTCCATTTTTTATGTTTTACATTTCGGTACATTGGGCCAATGTCACTATTGGCATTTACAATTTACATACTTGGGCCTATGGCTATGCTGGCATTGGTTTTTGTTTTTGGTCATGTTTGGACACTTGAGTCATTATAATTAATCCATGGAATTTTCATATGGTAGATTGATAGCAGAACAATGCTATTAACACATCCCTTTCCCTTGTGAAAATTATATTCCATTATTCTCTCTCTTTTTAACAAGCCCAAATATAGGAAGAAAAATAACATGAGAATATAATGTACGGAAATACATAGTAAATATAAGGATAAGTTGAGAATAGTATTTTACAAAACTGAAAACAACACTAGACTGGTGTGTTTTGGCCACTAGGTAATGTTTCAGTTATAGTCTCCATCCTTTTCATCTGACAATTATAACGCAATGCCTGCATTCATGATCGACCGCCACTGTATCTTCTTCTTCTTGGAGGCCATCCATCTTCCGTACGTCATCTTGTAATCATTCCTCTTTCTTTCTTTCTTTATATCCAAGTATAGAAATTATATATGTAGTTCATCAATTTTAGATCACTCATTTTTTGTGGGGCTTCAATTCAATGCTTTGATCATTTTTGTCCCTAGAGTACGTGGGGCTATCATTCAATGCTTTTCGGAATAATAGTTATTATATTTATCTTATAATAATTCTTTTCATCACCCTATTTATTATTATATTTTTTCTCTCTTTCAACTTTCAAGGTTTACGCAAGGTGAAAAACACAACTGAACAATTATGCAGGTAGGTAGCGAAGACAGCTAGCATGAATGCGATGAAACACACAACGTACGAAAGTGTCTCCGGATGATGAGAAATGCTTTTTCACTGCACATGAATACTTGTCTAAGGCACATGACATTATCAATGAAACGCACAAAACCAACCGTGCTTCGATTCCAATTCTAAGCTACAAATTAAGATCTTCTTTCCTTCCCGTTACCATTGTCTAGCTCTTGTTCTTCCAAAGGACCAAAAGGTACCACTCATCGCTTTCAACCAATGTCTCCATATAATACAACTGTGCTGGGACAACTTTCATTTCGTATATGCTTACGCGTATACGATTCTATATATATAATACGCAACATATTTCATGTTCATGTGTGCATTTATTTATCAACATCTCAATAATTCTTAACATTTTCAAAATTGCATCACTGATCACTAGCCGCGTCATTTCATTTGCCCTAGAAAGAGACTACAATAGGACTGAGTGTCATCAAACTATATCTAACACATTAAATGGGAATAATATGCATTTTGTGTCTAACAATGGGATATGGTTGTCATGTTAACAAACCTCCTGAGCAATCTTTATAGTTGCTTTTATATATATATATATAGTTTATCATATATATGTACATACATTTTATTATAATTTGAATCGATGAAGTTTAGGATAAATAGAAAATGCTAGTCGTAATTTACAAAGTGACGGATTACAGATCAAAAGAGAGGTATCTCTATTTAGTATTCAATTGTATATCTAATAAAATATACTAAATACACTTGTATAAAATGACGAATTAGCTATAGGTTCGATTGGAATGTATATGTTTAAGAAAATAAGAACATTCAACCGCAGGGACAGATCAAGAATTTAGGTTGGGGCTATAAATTTTTTTACAAAAAAAATATTTAGCTTAAAATTTATAAAAAATAAAAATAATAAATAATATAAAATTTGTCAATTTAAAAATTAAGAATAAATTTTACTATCAAATGAATATGATGTAAGAATAAAATAATAGAGTAAAATTTATAAAATTTTAAAAAATTATAAATAAAAAATATCAAATTAATTTATTAAAAGTACAATTTGTCAAAAATATAATGAAACTAAATATTTATTAGATATAAAATTAAGATATATCTACAAATAAAAAAATTTAAATAAATATTAACTTAAAAATTAATTTTTTTAATAATTTTTTTATTAACATTTTTTAATATTTTTTTATTTTTTATATATATATTATAAGGGAAGGGGAGGAGGGGGGCTTTCCGTAAATCCGTCCCTGTTCAACCGTGATAAGTTTGTTTGTTATGTTATGTAAAGTAATAAACTGACAATTATCATTTCCGAAAGCAATATTGGGACAAGTATCAATTAAAACCGCTCGAAAAGATAATCAAATTAAAAAAGAAAAAAATAAAGACAAATTAGAAACAAAAATTATAGGAACAATATGGGAAAAGTTGTTCAATGTTTGACTTTACATTCCTAGCGCCTAGTGTTGATTAATTGAAAAATCTTACATCTAATGCTTAGCATTTGTCTTGCTAAACTAAAGACATTATCCATTTTCCTAAACTAAAGAGCATGTATCGTGTATATATATAGAAGATAATTAAATATGTATATTCTTAAAAAGATGGTTGAATAATAGTAGTATAGTACAATATACTGAAAAGAAAAAGAAAATGGAAAAAAGGTTAGTATCAAGTGAGTCATTGATGCGCAGATAAGCAGATTGTACTGACTTTGCCTTCTAATTAATTATCTTGTACTTTTAGTTTGGATTTCTGATTGTTTTCGGGTACTTAGGACATGTATGACAATTTATGGACGGAAACAAAATATATATGTGAGATTCATCGATTTTTTAAGGTTCAATTTAGTGTTAAAGCAACGAGCTATTTTAATGTTGTACTAGTATCTTTTTAGGCATAAATATTAAAATAATTCAATTTTTCCACTCAAATCGACACATGATAAATATTAAATTAGAAACACACACCTTTCTTGAAAAAAAAGTTGAGGAGGACTGGGCCCTATCCCTGACTCCTTGGATTTGAATCCGTCCCTTTGTAGCATTGCATACTACTTAATTATGACTGTAAAGTTTCGGCCAGAGCCACCTTGTTGGGATTAGACTTTTTTTTTTAATTTTTTTTTCAAAATTAGATCACTTCATTCATAATTAAAGTAGTTGATAATGTTAAAAGAATTAGTTTTATTGATTTTCATTTTTTTATTAATAAATATTAGCAATTAGTAAGTTATGTTATATGGAAAGATTCTAACTCATTAACTCATTATCTCTTTATCACTTCAACTCTTCAACCATCAAACTATGTTAGGACTCTTATTGATTTTGACATGTAAAAATAGTACGATTATAATTGAAATATGTATGAGAGATTCTCTCCTAGAGAAAAGGTATGAGCGATTCAGGTAAATTAAAAAAAAAAAGGACCACGAGAGCAACAACATATATTCCTAGAACTTTATTGTACATTTTGATTAATTCAAATAATAGCATACTGTTTTAAGTTAAAAAAATGTGCAAGAAAAAAGTGCCATCTTTTTCTCTTATCTAACTTTTATATCAAGAAAAGATAGAATCATTATATATATATGCAAAACATCTTCATCCAACAGTTCCAAGACACATCCTTTAAAAATACTTACCCTTACAAATGTTTTATAATTAATAGAAATCTCAGAGACATATTTCTTAATTATAAAAATAAATAAGTGATGACCACATATCTAAGTGCCTTTTATTACATGACAAAGACAATACTAGGTGTTAATAGTGGTAAAACTAAGTAAAGGCGTTGAAAAGCACTATCTTGAGAACTAAGTTAACAACATTAAATTGTCCATAAAAAAAAAGTTAAAAACATTAAATTTCTATTCTCTAACATATAAAGTAAAATACTAATCCAATAATAAAGAAAAAAATTTGGAGTGGGGCACTTCCGGCCCCTACCGATCGACAGTGAAATAGAATATATTTTCAACGTCATTCGGACCTAGAAAGGGAGGGATCCTACTAATTAATTAATTGTCGCATCTAATTAACTAGGTTCAACAATTATATATCAGTGATCCAATTTGTATTACGTCCAGTTCTTATCACAGGACCCAATCAGTTTTATGCATTTTATTTTATACGAGCAATGCCTCTTCATCTTCTCTCTCTTTTTTCATTTTTCCGCTTTCTTTCTGCCTAACGTATAAATGTCAAAGCTACAACTGAAAAATTAAGGACCTCGAAGCATTACATATTAGAGGGCATATTTTGGTTTTCCTCTCAGTTCATTTAAGGAACGATTTTATTTTACTTTTCAATTAGGCATGACAATTTCTAGGGTCGGGTCTTGGATAAATAAAGTTAAAATATTTAAACTCAATCTTGTTCCATTTTATCAGATTTGGAAAATTCCTCTCACATTTTTTTAATACAATAATTTACTTATATATGTTTAAATCAGTCATATATTAATTCATCTAAAATTAGTTAAGTTAAATTTTAAATATTTGACTCTTTTAAAATGAAAAGATGCACTTTAGAAAATAAAATGCAATAATAACCTTTAATTTAAAAAATAATAGTAAGATTTGTGATGAAATAAAATATATATGTGAATCTTAATAATTACATAACTATAATATAATATACAGTCACATTTTTCTAAAACAGTTTTATAATATATTACCTTTTGATCCTTATTATAAATACCGGATATAGCATTATTCTTCTCTACATATCAACCATTTTATCTTATTCTTTCTTTTTTCTTATCTGTTGTTTTGTTCAACGAAAAAATATATTTTTTTAATTAGATTTTGAAGTAAATGAAGCATTGGGCGTTCGTGTAAACTTTAAAGCGTGCAATAGCTGCATGGCATGGCCTTAACTGTGAAAAGTGAATGGTGAAATGGTATTACTAGTTTACTATAAATAGGAGGGAAAAGAAAGAGGTCATCGATCAAGAGATAGTTATATCCCGCTTTTGGAGAAACGTAACCTGAAATCCTTCTTCATAGTTGATACCTTTACTTTATTTAATTAGGTGCATGCAATTAATGGCTATGCCTTCAATTAAATAAGTTCAAACTTCAAATTAAGGCCTTCTTCTTCGTATCCGCTTCCTCAAACATATTTAAAATTTCTACTACCATTAGCGTATGCAAAGAAGACAAAAACATCATCATTTGATTGATTCATTTCTTATTGTGACTATATTCGATCGTGATTTGTGTCGAGTGCAGAGAAGGAAGTAACCCCCACCGCGTTGTGCAGCAATGCAATTTGTGTCAGACATTGAAAGAGCTTTCTAGCAGCTAGATTGAAAATGACAGTAGCTCATATATATATATACGACTCAGTCAAAACAACACACAAATCTTTGCGATGTTCTTATTTGTCTCTCTTTCATTCATGATATATGATATTCTAAATCTGAACACATTAATTAATTGAGGATGTTTGGTTAACTAATGCATAATTGTATACAAAAGATATTAGCCATTAAGTTGGTTTATGTAAATATAACTTTTGAAACTAGTATAAACATTACCAGTCTGATTAAGATTGTATCATACACTAAAATATACACACACATCCCGTTGGTATATATATTGATAAAATGTGTACCATTTTATTTATATTAAGAAAATAAGGATAATCCGTAAAATAACTATCACAATCTTGTATATATATTTATATAATTTTTAAAATAATTTGATTAGTATCATAATTTCCTTCTTATGAAAAAAAAGTTTATTCACAAAGATAAACTTAACTTTTAATATTTTTTAAATACTGTATGATATTCTTTTCATAAGTGATGGGACTCTTTTATGTAATTATTTATCAATAACTATTTTTTAAATTCTCGTGAAACTTGCGGTAATTTCCTATCCTTAGGACACTTCACTTTTGCAAAGTATAAATTAAAATAATAAAAATCTACCGTAAAAGCAGTTAAACCACCAATTTACAGCTTCTTGACCTCATGTCCCTTGGGAAAAGTGAATCCAATTTCTCTCTGCAATTTCTTCTGCAGAAAACGGGGCCACCCCTAACTCCCTTTAATTTTACAGCATAAAAAAAAACTAAAAAAAATTAGCACGTATATTTGCATAAATACAGGTGATATGAAGGGCGTATATGATTTATTTAAAAATATTTATGTAAATAAATTAAAATGAAGATGAATAGAAAATGAATACACGAGATATCATGAATATTTACGTAAACCTTCTTTTAAAATTAACCCCGGTTCCTCTCAAAGTTTCTGCAAACCGATAAGTGTTTAACCCTAAAAAAACCCAACGCATACCCATATACGTAGGTATACACACAACATTATAACATTTATACTATTTAACAGCTGAATGATTTGACCTCTCTCTTGCTTACGTTGCTTCCACATAATGAGGCACACAATCCACCAATTATGTGTGTCGTCTTATCCTATGTGTTGTGTTACTCTTACATACCTATTCTCTCTCTCTCCAGTCCCCACCCCTTTGCTTCCATGACCATGGTCCTGCACCAGCACACACACATTGATAAATAAATATATATGGAGCTAGAGCTGTATTTCTAGTATAATGAAAACTGTTCAAATCAAACTAAGCCCACCATCATCACTTTCTCAAACCACTTTCTTTTCCTACTCGGATGTTTTATAATATTAATTTAGCAAATCGTTGCACACATAAAACAGTATAATAAGCTAGCAAACTAGGAAGATATATAAGAAACCAACCTCTTCCTGAGTTTGGCGTGGTCCTCATTATTCCACACACAGAACAGAACCTGTCTAGGGTTTCTGTCCATTGGAAATTGCAAAATCTGCATATGTAAAATGTTTCCTTCCACTAATTACACCTCCTCGGGCTCTTACCCTCGTTTCCCTTCGTCTTCTTCTTCCACTTCACCCTACCCTTCTTTTACTCTCTTTCACCCTGAAAACTCTTCTACCACCAACACCTTTCTTCATGATCCACTTGCTCTTACCTACATACCCTCTCATTACCACCATGCTCCAATCCCAGAAACACTAGCCAATTGGGCAGTTTCAGATTGTGCTGCTGCAGCAATGCTGAATCAGGATCTAGGTGGTGCCCTTTATGGCATCACTACTAAGAAGCCAGTGAAGAAAGCAACCAAGAAAGACAGGCACAGCAAGATTCACACTTCTCAGGGTTTGAGGGACCGAAGGGTGAGGCTGTCCATTGAGATCGCACGCAAGTTCTTTGATCTTCAAGACATGTTAGGGTTTGACAAAGCCAGCAACACCCTTGACTGGCTCTTCACTAAGTCCAAGAAGGCAATTAAGGAGCTTACTCGAACCAAACACAGTGCTGATAGCTTCGAATTATTGTCCTCATCTTCGGAGGGTGAAGTGGTTTCTACGATCCACCAAGACCTACAACAACAAGGGGTAGATTTGGAAGAGGGGAAGTCGAAAGAACCTGCTAACAATTGTGTTAAAGCAAAGATGAAGGAAACTAGGGAAAAAGCAAGGGCAAGAGCAAGGGAAAGGACTAGTAGCAAGGTATTGTGCAACATAAGTGGTGAAGGGAAGGTGCAAGAGTTGAAGAAAAAGTGCCCTGCAACTGAAAACCCTCAAATCCTGAACCAATTAAGGTCACCCCTTCAGCCTCCTCATCCTCAAGATGTGGGTGGAGAAGTGCCAAGAGATGATGACTTCAACGTTATTGAGGAATCCATTGTCATCAGAAGAAAGCTGAAACACACACTGATGTCTTCTATTCATCACCAAAACGCTGTGATACCTAAGGAAACAAGTGCAAACAACAGTAGTGACTACCACTCCTTCCCCAATTTTTCTCCAAATTGGGAAGCCAATAATGGTGCTAATGGACGCTCCACCTTTTGTACAATAGCCAGCATGAATCTATCTACAGGTAATTAAGTCTTTCCTTTTCATGAACAACAAGTAGCTGATTTTTTTTTTACCCCTTGAAATCGCTTGTGATGATCTTTGTATATATGTCTTGATTTTTAGGGCTTCAAATTTTTGGAAAATCTTGGGAGGAGTGCACCAATCCTCATCCAAGCTAATATGTTAGTTTTCAGTATTCTCCTATGATTGTCTCTAGTGTGTTGACAAGGAATATGGTCATGGAGGCATCTTTCTGTGTTTTTCAACCTGTAACTTTTTCTGTCGTCCTATATTTCCTTTCTAAAATGTACTGATTTTTTGCACTAGATCAGCCAAGGGCATGTGACAGTTGGCAAAAAAGGGTGCTGTGTGTATTATTTCGGACCAATATTTTAAGTGTGGCTGATATAATATAAGGGTCAATTATATTTATCAAGAACCGTCCTTAATTTCTTTCTAGCTAGATTTCAATATGCTTAATATTTTGCACTGTTGGAAACTTTTAAAGTAGCTAAATCCTTTGGCCATTGTAAGAGAAGAAGGTGTGCCGACGAAAATTCAAGATTTTTTAGATTTAAATTTAAGTACACTGAACTACTGTATTATACTTGGGCATGCATATGCTGTTTTGAAAATTCAGACAATAAATTCATATAAAGCACTTCAAAAATACAGTACTATAACAGTTAAATAAACCTAGAAGAATGTAAATTGTTCACCTTAAAATTTCACAACTGATACAAGAAAAATCACACAAGAATGTGCAAACCTAGAGTAATTTGTACAGGGTAAGCTTCTTTTCATATATTTCTTTAATTTTGTACAAGATGCTTTTTGCTTAATCTCAAAAACTCTTTTGTTCTAACAGGTTCATATTCAAAGCATCTGATATTCTTTTTGATTCCTATTGTAAATTTATTCATCTTAAACATTGTCTAATATTTATATAATATATGAAGCCTAGGTGGAATAAGATAATTTATAAATGCATACACCAGTTAAAGTAATAGAGAAAGTTCAACCCTAATATAATTGTTGAGCCTTGCTAACAAGTATATTACTACTTAAGAATCATCTATGACACTATGAAATATATATATATATATATATATATATATATATATATATATATATATATATATATATATATATTTTTTTAATTTCCACCAATGTATTATATGTGAAACATCTTAAATCCTTGCAATTAACAAGTCTTCATTTTATTGGTACTCTTTCACTAAAAAATTAAGGAGAGTATTTGTATCTTTTACAGAGCCCATACAGTGATTTTTAATTAGTACTCTAAGATATTTATTTTGAGAGAAAATCGACAACATTATGTACTTCTTGATGGCCACAATGAGCAGGGTAAAGGATGATCTTATAAGTATTAAAAAATATTTTTATTTAAGTTTGTATTCGATCGTTTCATCTTTGCATCTTATGTAAGACTTGGCTGCATCAAGTACGTAATTAATTATTGTAACATCTCTTTATCACAGTGAATTCCGAATTTATGAACCACTGATATATTGTCAGCTACATATTTTGTATTCTATCCAATTAATAATAAGGTTAGCACTTCGGATCAGTCCATGCACTCAAGACTTAACAATAACTATGTCAGAACTTTTTAAAAATAAATATTAATTATCATATATTCAATCTGATTAACAAACCCTTGACTGCCTGTTCACTAAGTCCAAGTATTCAATCTTTATTTTGTTCACTTTCTTCTAATCAGCAATTCTGTTCACTTTCTTTTTCTTATTTAATTTCTTTTCCAATCATTAATAATAGGTTGGTATCTTCGATCAGGAAGTAAATTGTACTTAGATTGCTTTAGCAGATTACTGATGTACTACTGATTATAGGCATTTGTATTTCATGTTACAAAGACAATTTAATGTCTGACAGGTCAGATAGACTACTTTCTATAATGCTGATTTTCTACCCTACTGCCAGAAACTGGTTCATGTTATAATTTTCTTATATAAAAGAAATTATAATGATCATCTGACCATTGACCTGGATTAAATTCAAAAGAACTCTCAATGTGGACTTTCGAATTTCGTTGTTAAGTACTTGGCCTAAATAAATGGTAACAAACTAAGTTGTGGAGGTTGGTACAAGAAGTTGCATACATTCTTTGGTATTTGGGTCTAACTCTAAAAGATGTGAAGTTTACATCTGGTTTATGTAGTTCTAACTAAAATAATTAAATCAATGGAATCTATTATTTGCCAAACTCCCCTGCATTGTATGTGCTACCATTTAATGGAAACTACGTAGATCTAACAAGCAATTAAAGCCACTTCTCATCATAATTTCCTCTAATTTAGTACTATAGTTAAGTTGCGTTTGATGGAGAAATAGGGCGACAATAAGCTCAGAGGCAGCGTACAAAAGGGATGCCTATGACTTTTCTAGCTAGCCTTATACAAAGGTATTCTTCTAATTCTTATTTTTTATACGGTGAAGATATATAAGACTAGGAACACAATGATGGATCACTTATCTAAATGTATCTATGAAGTGGGTGGTTTCAGTAAAGAAATTATAAGAGAAATAAATAAAAAAATGTGTACACTTAGAGTCATGTCAACATGTTCTCTAGCTAGATAGCCCAACAGGAATGGTTTAATAAAATCTTTTACACAATGGTGTCAAAATAAAATCTTTTACACAACCCAAAAGCGATAGAACTTTCACTATAGGTGGAATAGCTAGAATAGAATCTAGTATAAAGGTTTGTTACATAGGTAGAACTCATGTCAATTCAAAACTAGATCCGAAGTTTTGCTGAGATCCAAGAGAAATAAAATATCAAGGTTTATAGAGTGGACACTGCTCAAATTAAACAACGAGGAAATTTGCTTCAATTAAAGTTTCATGAGACATATCAATAAATTATATTAGCACACGTTAAGGTAAAACCTTAAATCATTAATTTTATATTCTCACTTTGATATAAAAAATTTCAAAAAATGATTGTTTGACACTTCAAAGAATGTATACAGCTGGCCTTGGTAAAAAGAAAAGTATAAACTATAGATGTAAGGAAAAAAGAGATAAAAAGGAGTGTATAGTGTGTACAAAAATTAGAATGCAAAAAGGAGTGTACCCTTAAAGACAAAATTATGTTATTTCAAGTAACGATTGAATCATACTTTTAAATCAGTCGTGATTAGCCCCTCTTAGATATTAACTGTGTTAGATATAATTTTTTGGGAACAAAAGGAGAAGTAGGTACTTACTTACTTGCCTAGCTTTCAGAAAAGGAAATTTAATTGCGTCAACTAATGTTTGGGAGTTAATTTGGTCCTCAAGCTTGCCTCGTTCCTTTTGGTCTCCCATTTTTGTTACGATGCCTTTGCTTCTTATCCAGTTTCCAAATTTTAATGTAATTATCTGTATGTACAACATTACAATATTAGTATAAGTTGTCTAGAATAGATTAATCAAAGTTTAATTAAGATTTATACTCCTATAGTTTAAAATTTAAATCTTTCAACCCATCAGGTCTAACATGTAAATAATGCAAAATTGTCGATTTGATGAAATAGAACAACAGAACATGCTCTGTGTGTGATCATTTGACACCTCTAAATTCTAAAATACCTAAAAACATATCCATATTATATATTAACGTGAACATAAAAGCCTGTTTAAGGCAAAGCAATCTTACATGTATAAAATGGGGTTAGGGAAGTGAGGCATATATAACGGCTGGGGAAAATGGTCTTCAGATTGTTCATAACATTTCTATTGGTTTGTTAATATGGCTAAATGAGGTGTTGCCAGCAGAATTCTGTTTTGAAAAATTTATAATCCATGAACATAGAAGCTAGCTAATTAAGTATGAAGAGTTGAAGCAACATTGACTAATTTCACTATGATGTTTTGAATCCGTACTAAACGTTTGCCTACATTTCATGTAAAAACTAAAATGATTAATAAAATCAACAAATTATTTTAATTAAATAACTAACTAAAGAAAAAAAAAATTAATATACAGACATCCTTTTTAGTTTATTTGATTCTAATTATTCATATAACGGTTTAATTAAATTTTTAATAAAAAAACTGAAAATGAGTCTGGGTCGAATAAAGTATGTTTAATTAAGTAAAAGGAAAAGGAAAAGGAAAAGAAAAGATAATCATTGCTTACCAGATGGCAGTGAGCTTTATACATGGTTCGCTTCGACGTTGTCTCCTCGTTCTATCATCAAAAAGTCAATATATTCACCTGAAAAGTTGTAAGAGAGAGATTTTCAATTTGGCTTGGGATGAAAAGTAAGACAAAATCACAATAATTAGAAGATCTTTAAATTTTAAATACCATCAAGCCATAACAGCATATATAACTGAGTCTGCGCGCAGTGATATATAACTCTATGTGCAGTCAGCACTCAGCTCTCAGCAGTGATAAATTATAAGGAAAATTATTGATGGATACTTTTGGGTTAATCTACACAAGAGAAGATGAAAAGATACAAGAGGAAAAAAATTACAGATGTATTATTGACATTGTGATAAGAAGAAAATACAGTGAGAAACGAAAATATCAACTAGGAGTATGTATTACTATGGTGTTAATGTCCATATATTATTATTTAAATTAATAAAATAAGGTTGAGCCATACACAACATATCATGGACAGTTAAAATTAAAATAAGTTAGTAACCACGTAATTACTTTATTTTAAATTTTTATTTTTCATATTAAGATTTTTTTTTTTTTTGAATGATGATTAACTGGCTCAACCAATAGCACTTAATTGTATACAGAAAAGGGAGGTGGGGGGATAACAATCCTCTTATAGTTTTGGATCCTTTACCATACACACCTGATACTGAAAAACAATGTTTTTTTAACTTCATACATTATAAACAAAGAAACAAACTGAAGTTGTCATCAAATTCCCTAAATTGAAAAATAAAATAAAAATACCCTAGTAAACCCACATATCCATCCATACGTAGATTGAAAATGAGGCAAAGTAAACAATGCAACATGATTGAACAACCATGAATTAATTAAGTAGTATATATATTATCTAGCTAGCTATAGCTTCAAGCCTTCAACGATTAAGACTTCACAGTCTCACACAAAACAAAACAAATTAAGAAATAACGTTCTTGAACAACAGAAACATAGATCGATGATATGTAGATCTCAGTTCTCAGCAACTGGTACAGATTAATTAACAAAGAAGAACAAATTAAGTGATCACAAAGAAGTTAAAATGTACGTATGTAGTAGTTTACCTAGCTACAAGAAGAACTTGTTGAAAGAAGCATCATGGAAGCAGAAGCAAGCAGCTGGTACAGTACGTATATATAAATAATTAACCTCAAGAGAAAAAGAAACTCCTGGAAAGAACAGTTGAAAAGCAGAATATATATAATAACCTCGAGAGAGTGAGAGTTAGAAAATAAAGATCTAATTACACAAAGAGGGTACTAACAGTAGCAGCAGGTATATAACAAATGACTGAAATGAGGTTAGGTTACTTACTATTAGCAGAAGTGTTCGATTACTGCATGTTTCGGTAATCTGTTTCTGCATGCTACCTACCTAAAAAACCATTACTATATCTGCTTAGGTTCTGGCACCCTATACCATATATAGGAAAAAAAAACGGAGAGAGTGATGGTCGATGGATATATAATTTGGGGATGATTTATGAAGTAGTTTTTGCAATTCATTACTACTAATTCAGAAAAAAAAAAATATAATATAGTTATAGATATCATGATTCATAATGATGATCAGATCAGTGCATGGCATGAAGATACCCTGGCCTTGGGCTGAACTTGTACGTTGTCTCTCTTTCTCTCTGGGCCGTATGTAACAGCAAATATAATATAAATTAATTTGCTGCAAAAGTGGATCTGATGAATACAGCTACGCCAAACCCATTAATATTATATTGGGGGGGAAAATGATCTTCTTAGATATTACTCTGACTAAGGTTCTTCAGAAATTTCGAAATTGGTACGTTACATATATGCAGATGCAGCACTGTCTCATTGGTTTGTGTAAGCAGCTAGACGTAGTGCATGACCCATCCCTATCTTCAGCTATTTTTCTGGGTCTCATGTGAATTAGGAGAATGTGAAGACTAGCTCAACTACCCCACCTTATTTATCACTCTTCACCTAACCCACCTTACACCTTGGTTTTAACTTTTACCTACTGATCATTACGGAGTTATTCTCAGTACTCTTTTTTACTTGCTAATTCATAAGTATTCACTTTAGTAGTGTGTGTGGTTAGTTTAGTTTAAACAACTAATATAAGTATTATTTTTAATTTTTAACAAATATTTTAAGTTTAAGCATTATTCTTATATACATATAAAAAGTGCATGCGTGGCTTCTTTTTGAAGAAACACAATGACACTTTGATTATCTATCTCTATGAAAAAAAACACAACTATTTAGTTCATTAATTAGCATTATAAGCAGTGAATATACTTTAGATAGATCTTTTAACATTTCTGTCTCAGTGATAGATTTAGTGAGAAACTAACTACACGTTTAGATGTCTGTTTACATCAGTGTATGTATGTACTTCGCCACTTCAACATATATAAAAGCAACTTTCATTATCAGTTTGTTTCTTTTATTGTATGGATGTTAATTTAAGTCATAAGGTGAGTCTATAGTACTAGTAGCTTATTTTTCTTTGACTGTCAGAGAGGCAATTTTGACCAAACCCTTGAAAACGTTTTGGTGTACAACCCTTTCATACATAAATTTAGCTAGAAACATATGAACCCTAGCCATCTATTCTATAGGCCATGATGAAAATCTCCATCAATTACTAGCAAAGCCAAAATTAATTTAACCAAAACTACTCGTCTTTTGACGGTTTGGCATTGGACTCTAATAAAAAAAACGCAAAGCCATTGGAAACCCTTCGTTACAATCATGACTGAGATTCTAGTTTGTCAGCAAACACTGCACCAGTACAATGGAATCACCCTAGATATGTTGGGTCGCATACGAATTGGACTATAGAACCTCAATTCAGAGAAAAGTTTGGGCTCACTAGTAAACCTGGCCCTTCATAAGTTAAATCAACATAAATTAAAAGAATTCCGTTGCCGGGAATCGAACCCGGGTCTCCTGGGTGAAAGCCAAGCATCCTAACCGCTGGACGACAACGAATTTATTAATATAATTTACATAGATTAAATATTTATATAGTATGGATAAATTTAATTTGTCCCATATTTTTATACTAAAACAAATCCTTGAATGAGCCAGTTAAAAAGTTCTAAAATATGTTCTATCTACAGGTTAATTTATTTTTAATAAAATAAAAAAATTATGTTTGATGTGTATAAATATATGTTTCATCAATGAAAACAATAAAGATAACGTGGATCAAAAAACTAAAGTAACCATATTAGAGTGGATGAATGAGACTGGAGAGTCCAGCGTGAGACCCAAGTTGGATAAACGACAAACAATTCCCATTTTCTTCTCTGTTTTTTTTTTTCCTTTAATTTTCTTCCTTCCTTCCGTTTTTTCTTTTCGTGCCTCCCAAACATGATACCCTGCGAACATTGTTAGACCCAAACAAGACCTAACCCACCCACTTTTCCCGTCATGGATGCGCGTCGAGCTCCACGCGCCGTCATTGATCCTAAGGTCCGCAGAGTCGGGTTCTTCACTCCACCCGAATCCGACCCGTTCTCATTCGAAGTCTCTCCCTCCGCCAACTCCCTCTCGCCGGTAATGATCCCTCCACCGCGCCATTTATCGGAAAATCTCGGCCTCCACACTCGTCCCGCCGCGACTTCACCTTCCGCCGAGGAATCCGTCGCTGCTGGTAGCTATTCCAGCTCGTCGGACTTCTTCCCCGCTCCGATGTCTCCGGTGCTATCATCTTACTCGAGCAGGATCGTTGCTGGCGACGGAGACTTCTTCGACGGCGGTAGGGTGGCGTCTTCGTTTCCACGCGGCGGGTTTGATTTGACGGCGACGAAGGCGAGTAGCGTTCCGGCGAGCGAATTAACCATGGTTTCGGTGGTGAATGCTGCCTCCCTTTCGATTCCCGGTGAGGTTTTGCTTCCTTTGCATGGTTTGGTTATTTAAATTGGAACATCGTTTGTGAAAGTGAAAATGAAATGCAACTTAAGAGCGTTGATTGCTTGGTTGAGGTTTATGTCAGGTGTCAGCTCTCTCTGTTTCCTCGAAGTTCTAGATTTAACCTTTGATAGGTTCTTCAGTGATCTACAGTGCTTATCAGTAGCAAGAAAGTTTTACAGAATAGTGTAGCTTACGCCTTATCGGATAGGTCTTTAAATCCAATTGAGTTTAGTTTTATTATCTGTGTTTTCACTTTTCAGTTCATGCTTGACTTCGATGATGCATGACAGAAATGTTATTTGCTTCTTTGTGAAACGTGTTTTTAATACTTGAAATTGACATGAATGCTGCAATTTTGTTCGGCATCACCACATTTTTCATTATTAGTTTACTTCGTGTAACATATCATTTGATGTTAATGGCAGCATAACGTGCATGTGCGTGTCAAACATGCTTTCAGCTTACTAATTGTATTTCTTAAGTCAAGCTGCTGAATATCTTGTTTTATTCTAAAGATCCTTTGCATGCATTAGCATTAAGTTAAAAAGTATCGGTCTGACTTGCTTGTTGTCATCATAAGATGCTCCCTCTGGTCGTGGTCATCTTTTATTTTCTTCTTTGTATGATTTTTTTGAAGGAATCTTGGACAATCAGAAGTAATGATTAGGCATGGTTTGGTTTGGTATTTAAGCATTTTCTCCTTTAATTCCCCATTAGAAAGAGAGAAAGCTGACAAAGGAGGAGGATCAGCAGTGGAAGTGAAAGATCAAGCTCTGAATACTAAACAGAAGAAAGAGAAGACCTCAAAAGCTGATAGACGAGCTCTTCAAGAAGCTCAACGAGCTGCTAAGGCTGCCGCAAAAGGTGTATATTAGCATTTAACATATCCTTATTTTTGTTGGGATTAGTGAAATGCTGATCTTGATTATTTTACGCATAAAAACTTTTAAGCAAGAGCTCTTGAAAATTTTAAGTTTTTTTTTTGCAAACTCAAAAACTGAATTGAAACTTGTACTTATTAGTTTGTTTGTCTGTTTTACATTTCCCATTGAAATGCTACTCTTATTATTTTGGTCCCTGGACCTAGTTTCTTCTTCAGATCCACTGTATATTGTATAAGAACTAAAACATTTATTTGGCAAGCCTGAATTGGGAATTTATGATGAGATTTTGCAAATCTTCTTTTCTAATATATTCATTGTGTATGTCACTGCTAATTAGTTTGAGCTTTTTATATAATGTGTTGTTAGCAGAAGGAAACAAGGCATCTGGAAGTCTGGCTTCAGTGAATGTAAAGCCAGCTAAAGCTGCAAAGCCCCCACAAAAAGTTGATAGTGCTTCGGTTGCAGCCTCTGAGAAGAAAGGGAGTGATCGTCCACCAGAAAAAGATAGAAAGAAAGATGTTCCTCAACCACGCATGCAATATGATGATAAGAGCAGAGTGGAGAAAGCCAAACGGCGTGCTGTGGTAAAACAAACTGAATCTAAGAACAGAGTTGAACTGTTCAGGCATTTGCCGCAGTATGAACATGGGAGTCAGCTCCCAGATCTTGAGGCAAAGTTTTTCCTGCTGGGTTCTGTGCATCCTGCTGTTTATAAGGTGGCTATGTTACTCCACTGTTTAATCTTGTTACAATTCATGTTTCTTATGTGTTCAGGTTGGGATCTTTCATTTCATAATATATGTGATGTTCTTATGGTATTCTCATAGCTCAACAATTAGATAAAACCACATGATAAATGGGGTTCCTTTTCCTGTATGAAGTTGAAACTTGAAAACAGAAGAACTCAGCACCAAATTAATTTAATTTATTACTAGTATTTAACAGTGTTTAATACAGCCTAGAGTGAAAATGCCAAAAACATTCAGCATATGAGAGGTCATTTATTATATTCAGCTGCACCACTTTCTATGTTTAAATTATTAAATGGAAATGGGTTCTTTATTCCTAGCCATGTCTATTTTATTAAATTCTAATAGTTTCATTTTAATACAATTTCAGCTCTTAAGTCTCTGCTAGCATTTCAATTTCTTGCTTTAGTTTTCAACTTTTCATCAATAAAATTCATTGCTGAAATTTTAAGGTTCATCAAAGACACCCATAATTTCATGTGCAGTGTGATGGTTGAAATTTTGCATGATGATGCTTCACATCCACTGCTAGGGTAAATTCTATGCTATCTCCAAGCATTTAGTATAAAACATTTTAAAGTTGACAGTTGATAAAAAGTTAAATCCTACATTAATCTGTGTTTTGCAATGATGGTGCCACAATTTCAATTTCTACCTCATTGGTTATATTTTGGATTGTTTCCATTGCTGCATCACTGCCTTCATTTCTTTGGTGTTGATTTTGACAAGAAGAGGGAGTCAAGTGGAAGGGAGGAAGAGGAAGTTAAATACGAACCAAGTACTACTAGATTTAGTGTAATTGTATGTTTGAAGCAAAATACTTAAAGGTTAAAGAAATTATCTATTCCATGGTTCACATTACAACAAATGGTGAAAGTTGTTTTTCTACTGGTTGCAATGTTTGTTTACTAGGATGGCTAGGAAAGATGAAGAATATGAAATTACATGAGTTACAGTCTTTAAATTTGTTTCATTCCTTACAACACTCAATGATTTTCATGCCTCTCATTATTATTGCACTGCTTTGTCTTGCCCATTATACTATTTCAAAGTTAAGAAGTTCATCCTAAATGACATCTAAATTGAAAATAAATCTCCTAAATGACATCTAAATTGAAAATAAACGTATCTAGGCAGGCACCTATTGTATGCATAGAGATACTATGAACTGATTCATGAATGCATAGTGATTAAGACCTGGTTCAATTTGTTTTGTAAATTTGGCCTTTTTTATATGTATTTTCCCTTAACCATTGTGGTTTTTATGATGATTATTAGGTTGGTTTGCAGTATCTGTCTGGAGAAATATCTGGTGGCAATGCTCGTTGTATTGCTATGCTTCAAGCATTTCAAGAGGCCATCAAAGACTACAGGGTTCCATTTGAGAAGACTCTTGCGAGAGACTTAACAGCAAAAATAAGTAGTTATGTTTCTTTTCTCATCGAGTGTCGTCCGCTTTCTATCAGCATGGGGAATGCAATTAGATTTCTCAAAAGTCGAGTTGCCAAACTACCTCTGATGCTGTCTGAGTCAGAATCAAAAACCTCTCTTCAATCAGATATTGAGCGTTTTATAAATGAGAAAATTATACTTGCTAACAAGGTGATAGTCAAGCATGCTGTTACAAAAATAAGAGATAGTGATGTTCTTCTTACTTATGGGTCTTCGTCAGCAGTTGAAATGATACTGTTACATGCACATGAGTTAGGGAAACAGTTTCGAGTTGTAGTGGTAGATTCTCGTCCAAAACTTAGAGGGAAACTTTTGCTTCGTAGGCTGGTGGAGAAAGGTCTTAGCTGTACATACACTCATATAAATGCTGTTTCCTACATAATGAATGAAGTTACTCGAGTCTTTCTGGGTGCTTCATCAGTGTTGTCTAATGGAACAGTCTATTCAGGAGTTGGGACTGCTTGTGTTGCAATGGTTGCCCATGCATTCTGTGTCCCTGTTTTAGTATGTTGTGAGGCTTATAAATTTCATGAAAGGGTACAGCATGATTCCATATGCTCAAATGAACTTGGTATGTAAACAATGACAGATGACGAGGATTGTACTGACTACTGAGCTCTTGCCTTGTGTCTGGACAAAGGTTGATGCTTCTATGATTTTCTTACAGGTGATCCAGACATCATTTCTACGGTTCAGAGTAGAGAGGATGTCAACCACCTGGAAGCTTGGGCCAATACTGAAAATCTGCAACTTCTAAATCTGATGTGAGGCATTTTTATTTATACATAATACTATGCCAAAATTGTCATTTCCTTACTCTGACCCTGCAGTTCTATATGTTGATGCCAGCTATGATGCAACACCTTCAGATTACGTTTCCATGATAATCACAGATTATGGCATGGTAAGTCCTGGAATTTAAAGATTTATTTAGTTGCTGCTAGTAGATAGACACCTAAAGTGTGCTTTATCCCGGGCACCCTTATGTTAGATTGTTAGTATGGATTATGTCTCACTATTTTTAGTAGAATGACTCAATCAGGATTCAGGACTAAGATAACAGTTTAGACTAAGAAATCCAAAAATATAAAAATTAAAACAATCGTTACAATTACCAAAAATAAAAGATTTAACAATTTAACTTTGGCAGGTCCCACCCACAAGTGTACCTGTAATTGTAAGGGAATATAGCAGAGAACAGGTGTGGATATAAATGCTTCAAATGTGGATCATCTCAAATTTTGTATGCATGCAGCGAATCCCTATTTCAGCAATAAATATTTATCGAAGGTTGGGATGATTCATCTTTCTGTATTATTTTCTTATCCTGAAATAATGTAAGTTGTAACTGTCTTCTTGTTCTTTTCGAGTTTTGGACGTTTGTCTGTATTCACCTGTCGCAGTGAAGAGTGCGGATTTTCGCCTCTCCAGACAGATTTTGGCCATGCATTCTCACTTGTAACAGTTTCTGTTTTTTGTGTGGTCTTCAAATTTTGGATAGTTGTTCAGTTAGTTATTCTATTCTATGCCCAAATTTTGGTATCTTTGATTATAAAAACCATCACCATGAGGTGAAATTGTCGCTGAATAGTAATTTTGTTTCATGTGAATGCTCTAACTGTAACAGGGATACATAGAAAAGGATTGAATGAAAACGTTAGCCAAAGCAGTCACTTCAACTAAATCTGCAATCTGCATTAAACACATTGCCATAATGTTTATTGCAGTTCCATATTAGCTTGTGGGGTTGCAAGCATACGTGGTATTACCCAAAGCCATATAAATGTGCCTGTAATTGTTACCTACGGCCACAAAGAGCTTAAAGTTACGTCGAAAATGAAATGATTGTTATCGACTTATCGGAAAAGACTGCTAGACCACCACTTAAATTCATTAGCCATGTGTGAGAACGGGAAGCGCAACTGCATGTCCAATCACTCACTGTCACAACTCAAATCACAATGGCTGGTGTTGAAGTCGCTATTTTTCTCCATCTAGGAGTGTCTCTGTATTAAATGGTTGAAATTATGACAATTGCGCTGCTGGGTTTAATTGTTAATTGTCCAGTTTTGTAGAAGTTGTTGATGGTTGATGTAGCAATAGGTTGGATACTCGTGGGCCGTGGCACTCCCTTGATTTTGGAACGTACTTATCTGTTTTTCATTAAGTAGTATCAAAACAAGTGTTAGTAATATTTAATGTCATAAAAATACAAAAACACATTCAATATTTACCGTATAAAGAAAGTATGATAGGAAGATGTAGTCAGAGAATTTAAACTTAGGATCACAAAAGAAGAAGAGAATTTAAAATTACTGTGTTCTTTAAGAAGACATGATATAAACTGAAATGAGTAATTAATGCATTAATTGTCGAACATATGTCAACTGAACAAAAAAAAAAAAAAAAAAAAAACCCAGCTAGCATTTACTGGCACCTGAAATCATATCTATATCATAAATAAAGTTGAAGTATCTTTGTATTTCTGATTAGGTAAAATTAATACACGAACTTTCAATTTCATAATTTCAGGTGTAACTATAATTATAATTAAATTGTAATTAATAGTTTGTTTTGAAAACTGAAAGAGTATTTATCATTTTAAAAAAGAAAGTAAAACACACTTCCAATTTTCAACAAATGTTAATCAATACTCCTTTTGCTATAAAACTATTGAAGTTTTAGTTTT
The DNA here is from genome assembly GCA_014843725.1 of Amphicarpaea edgeworthii. NCBI lineage: Eukaryota > Viridiplantae > Streptophyta > Magnoliopsida > Fabales > Fabaceae > Amphicarpaea > Amphicarpaea edgeworthii. Next base: position 1,415,989 of record CM026321.1, on the reverse strand, counting down.
TTTTTTTTATTATTCTAAAACTATGTCTTTTAGAGTATATTTTGCAAGCAATTTTTTCAAAAAAATAAAAATATTATATTTATTTTCTATTACGTTGAATGTTTAAATGCATTCATAACTATTTTAACACTTTCAATAAAGGTATTTTTGTCATAGAAAATAATTTTATAACTAATCGACAATTTATGCATTTAAAAAAATATTGTAAGAGAAATATATAGTTAATCCTTTAGAAAGATAATCATGAGGTAATTCTTTTACAACGTTGTTATAATAAAAAGCCATGAATGCATTTATTTTAGAATAATGATGATACTTCAATTGACGTGAAATGATTACAGGGAAGAAAGGGATAGAATGAGAAGAAGAAAGGAACAGAATGAGAAAATCAAAATCATTTATTTATTTTGCATAAAAATCTTGAGGCAATGAGTAAGCTTCCTGGTAGCACAAGCTTTTCCATTGGCACTTTTATCTGAATTCTGAAGTATTCCTTACTCTATGCTACAAGAAACCGCTCCCAAAAGACAAACGGTGCCTTCCTAGTACAGTACAGTAAGTGGTAACATAACATAACAATCCTTAGGTTGTAGCCTTTTTTACTTTTTCCTTTTCTCTTCCTATGTATATCAAGTATCAACCCCAAAGAGGTAACAACAATCTTAAAAGAGACTATTTGTAAGTATAACTCTAGCTAGTACAAAAGAAAGAGTGAGACTAAATGACTAATCCAAAATGAAATCCTTTGTAATTTAATTTGGTCAAAAGACATATTGCTATCATTAAGTGACTTATGAGAGTGCTACTAGTAGTAATTAGATTAAATAGTGTACTTTACCCTCCCTCTTTCATTTGTTGTTTTCCTCGTGCATTGATGGCTTCCGTTTCCCAAAGTCAGTCCCCCACTTCTTTTATTCATAGTACAGTATGTTTTACAAACCACCAAACAACATAGTAACATAAAAGATACATCGTTTTTTGTTCATAAAGTTTATATTTAAGATAGTCGAAGAAGACTCGAAGTAAAGAGTTGTAGTTGTTATTGTTTAAGTGTGTGTGTGTGTGTGTTGGAAGCCAAGTGGGACAAAAACAATGCTTATCTAGAAACTCAATTGGCCAACTCTCTTTTCCAACTTAACAGCTCTAGCACACCATGGCATTCCCAACCGCATGTTCTTTGAAACTCAATAACCTTTCATTTTACCAAAACACCCCCAGGCCCAATTCTCTTCCTTTTACTAGAAAAGCCATTACTAATATATTCTTAATACAATTTTTATTAATTAAAAACTTTTCTTTTCAGTCATTTATATAATAAATGCATTAATGCATTTTCTTTTGCTTTTGCTTTGAAAAATGAATGCATTTAATTTATTTATAAGAAACATGAATCCATCTTTAGATGTAATATGTAATAATTTTTTTATTCTTAATTTTTTGTAAAACTTATTGATAAAATATTCACTCATTCCTTATGTATAAATGAATTGACGTATTTATTAATTTATCAACTATGTAAGATAAAGATACACACTGGTAAAAAAAAAATATACCTTAGACTTACGAGTAGTGTCTCTAAATATAACGATTGATGATTTATTTCAGAGGATCTGAAATTGAAATTAATAATAATAGTAATAATAATAATAATAAATATATTGAAAAAATAACATACAATTTTAAAGAATATTAACAACACTCTCTCTAGCATACTTATTATAACACACACTCTATTAGTATTAATTAAAATTTTTTAGAGTTTTTTTTTGTGGGCTGCACTATTTATTTAATGTGTTTTTTTTAATCTAAAATTTATACTTTTTAATTAAATTTAATCAGTAATGGAGTGTTTAAGAAAAAAATACGTTCTTTTAAAAAAAAAAATGTTAAAAAAAGGTGTCAATATCAATAAAAATTTTCTATATTTTTAAGGACTATATGTGTTAATTTTCAATTAAAATTATTTTTTTACCTTAACAATTTGTGCAATTTTTATTTATTAAACTATATCTGAATTTTATCATTAAATAAAATATTTCTTACTACTAATACTTTTCTTCCCATTATACTTTGTCACTCTACCAACCATGGGCAATACTGTCACCACGCCTAGAAAAATACACGAGAGCCCACGTTCCAAACCAAATAGCCACCAGCTGAATCCCGATATAACCCTTCGCAACGAGGCGCGACGGTAACAAAGGAAAGGGTACTCTCGTACTTTCCACCACGCTCCAGACATTAAACCAATAAAATAAAAACAAGGAACGTGAGGGATCCGCGCAAAAAGCTAAAAAGAAAGAGAGAAGGGAAAAGAAGTAGAGAGAGAAAGAGAACCGTTTGAGAAATAGAGACGTTATCGGACTTCAAATCAACAACTCGCCGGATTTGGGAACCGCGGTCACGTCCGGAGCCTAAGTTTTGTTAGGGTTTCTTTTTCTCTTTCTTCTTCCATTCGGTTTCGAATTTTCGCGATTCGCGACGGAGGAACGGGGCTGAAGTCGAATTTCAAGGTTCGGTTTTTCGTGGTCGCTGTCGAGTGAGGAATTCGGTGCTGCTGCTGGTGATGTTCACGCCACAGAGGGTTTGGTCGGGCTGGTCCCCGACTCTGAACAAGAGCGGGGTTCGTGGAGGAACCGGCTCGGGTTCGGAGTTGGGGCCGAATTCGGGGGATGGAGCAAGCGCGAAGGGAAAAGGTGTCGCGGTTGTTGAGAATGGTGGGAACTTGGATCGTGAGGTTTTGGTTGAAAGGGTTTCCAGCCTCGAGAAAGAGGTTAGTTAGTTGATTATTTTAGTTTTCTGTCTTTAATTTTCAACGTTTTGCTGTTATACTGTCATGTAGGCGTGTCTTCAAGTTTTAGATAAGTTTTTTTTTTTTTTTTGTTGAGTGTCAAGTGGCAATAGCTTTTGGTTTTGGTTTGAATTTCTTGGGTGTGTAGTTAATAGGGTGGAAATGCTATTGCTAAAAGGATTGTAAATTATGAGATATATTCTGGGTTGGTCATTTATTAAATTTGGAAAATATTTTTTTGTTTTTGTTTTTTTTACTTGGTTTGGATACTGAAACTTTAAGCTTGATTCTGGCTGGGGTGGTAGCTTGTTATGTTTTATTCCACAGGATGATGTTTGAAGATAGTAATTACTGGGGATTTAGTTCTTGATTTTTTATTGGTTAATTTATTAGTTCATATGCCTCCTCCGCTTTTTAATTCCACCTTCTCCTTTGCTTATGAAACTGTTGAAGGAAAGTTAGTTTTGGTAAGAGGTTCACCGTTGGATGTACCATAGTGTAGACTGCTTGCTGTTTGTGGGAAATAGGGAGGAATGTTTTTGTTTTGTCTTTCTAGTCTTGTGATGATTAACATTAGAGGTTGGCGGTAAAGTTAAATCTTATATTTTTTGTCTTTAGATATGGGTGTTTTTTAGATTGAGAGGACTTCTAGAATTTTCAACAATTAAATTTCGAATTTGTATTTAATTTGGAGTAAAATTGAAATGGCTCATTTGGTTTCTCTGGAGTGCTTGACCCCATCCTAGACTCTGGATTTACATTCACATTTAAATTTCCAATTTACTATGACTTCAGAGAGAATGGGGATTTCATTGTATTTTTTTTTTTTTTTTCATTATTGGCTTTTGCATATCTTCATTATTGTATCCTTGTTTATCTATCCTTTGTTACTAACACTTTTATTGTTGATATTGAGTATGGAGACTCTCATAATAGAGAAGTAATGTATTTGTTTGTGTGAATATGGCTGTAAAAGTAAATAGAAAAGACATGCATTTCAAATCTTCATGTTCTATTTTTACTGAACTATATATTTGTGCTTTTTACCAATGAAACACTGGAGGACACTAGATAAGCATGTGTGCCTGTGCAACTTTAACTGTTTTTATTATTTTTTCTAATTATATTTTGTGGTTTGACCTAATTATAAGTTTTTCTGGCCAGCTTTATGAGTACCAATTCAATATGGGACTTCTCTTGATTGAGAAAAAAGAGTGGAATTCTAAGTATACTGAACTAAGTCAAGATTTAGTAGAAGTGAAGGATGCTCTAGAACGAGAAAATGCTGCTCATTTAATTGCTCTATCTGAGGCAGAGAAACGAGAAGAGAATCTGAGGAAGGCCTTGGGTGTTGAGAAAGAGTGTGTGCTTGATGTAAGTTTTTTGAAGTACTTATTTACATATAAATCGATTTCTTCCTTAAATAAAAATGCACAGATCTTATATAAATTATTATTTGTCAATCGTCTGTATCTGTATGTTGTCTTAACTTTGAAATATGGTTATTTCTTACCGATATTTGGAAATTCATGCATCAACAGCTTGAGAAGGCTCTGCGAGAAATGCGGTCAGAGCATGCAAAAATTAAATTTACGGCAGACTCAAAGTTGGCTGAAGCAAATGCTTTGGTAGCTAGCATTGAAGAGAAATCTTTAGAAGTAGAAGCCAAATTACGTTCTGCTGATGCCAAATTTGCAGAAATCAGCCGAAAGAGTTCAGAGTTTGATAGGAAATCGCAAGACCTGGAGTCTCAAGAATCTGCACTTCGAAGGGATCGATTATCCTTCATTGCAGAGTACTGTTCTTTGTCTTTTTAGTTTAAATATCTTTTTCTGTTCTCTTTTTAATTTAAATATTTCTTGTGGCTAATTGATTCTGATTTGTAATAGGCAAGAAGCACATGAGAGTACATTGTCTAAGCAGAGAGAGGACTTGCGGGAATGGGAGAAGAAACTACAGGAGGGTGAAGAGAGGCTGGCCAAGGGTCAAAGAATTATCAACGAAAGAGAGCAAAGGGCTAATGAGAATGACAGACTATGCAGACAGAAAGAGAAGGACCTTGAAGAGGCACAAAAGAAGATTGATGCAACTAATATAACACTGAGAAACAAAGAAGATGATGTGAACAATAGGATTGCGAATATTACTCTAAAAGAGCAGGTAAATATTTGTTTGTGCGTGTAATATTGTTTATCTTTATTTTTGTCTATTCTGGTGTCATGTATTAATTGGTCCATATCCTCTAATACAGGAATATGATTCTCTGAGAATAAACTTGGATCTCAAAGAGAAGGAGTTATCTGTATGGGAGGAAAAGCTCAATGCTAAAGAAAAAGTATGGTCTTGTACCTATTTATTTCCTTTTTTTTTTATTGGCACCTATTTATTTCCTTAATATTTATTCTTCAAAATTTTGAAGATAGTGGTCAATGTCCTATGTAAGTTGCTGAATTTTATTGATTTATTTTTTCCGTTACTGTTTTGCAACTTTTTGGTCAATCAAAAGTTAGACTGATCATAAAATGAATGTGTTGTGAGCATTTTTGTTATTGAATGGTATAAAGCCCATACTCTTCTCCATTTTCTTTCTTCTGCTGAATATAACTTGGACTCTTTGCAGGTTGAGATGCAGAAGCTTCTTGATGAACACAATGCTATTCTTGATGTGAAGAAGCAAGAGTTTGAGGTGGAATTGGATGAAAAAAGAAAATTGTTTGAAGATGGATTGAAGAATAAATTGGTGGAAGTGGAAAAGAAAGAAGGTGAAATCACTCACATGGAGGAGAAAGTTACAAAACGGGAACAAGCCTTGGGAAAGAAAGCAGAGAAGCTTAAAGAGAAAGAGAAAGAGTATGAACAAAAAGTCAAAGCTTTGAAGGAAAAGGAGAAGTTAATTAAATCTGAGGAAAAAAGTTTGGAGACAGAGAAAGGGATAATAGAAAGTGAGAGAGAGGAATTGGTCATTCATAAGGCTGAAGTTGAGAAAATAAGAGCTAACAATGAAGAAGAGTTGTTGAGGATAAATGAAGAGATTGATCGACTTAAAGTGACTGAGGAGGAGAGGTCGGAATATCTGCGCTTGCAGTCACAATTGAAGCATGAAGTTGATCAGTACAGACACCAGAAAGAGGTACTTCTGAAGGAAGCTGAAGACTTAAGGCAACAGAAAGAAACTTTTGAAAGAGAATGGGATGAGCTAGATCTGAAGAGAGCAGATGTTGAGAAAGAGCTGAAAAGTGTGATTCAGCAGAAGGAAGAAATATTAAAACTACAACAGTATGAAGAAGAAAAGTTAAAGAATGAGAAGCAGGCCACACAAGAGTATGTGCAAAGGGAGTTAGAAGCTCTTAACCTGGCTAAAGAGTCATTTGCTGCAGAAATGGAGTTGGAGAAGTCAAGCCTAGCTGAAAAAGCTCAAAGTGAGAGAAACCAAATGCTTCTGGATTTTGAGGTGCAGAAAAAGGAACTTGAAGCTGATATGCAGAATCAGTTAGAGCAGAAGGAAAAAGACTTGATTGAGAGAAAGAAGTTATTTGAGGAAAAAAGAGAGAGTGAATTAAACAATATTAACTTCTTGAGAGAAGTAGCTAATAGAGAAATGGATGAAATGAAGCTTCAAAGAAGTAAGTTAGAGAAGGAGAAACAAGAAGCTGATGAGAATAAAAAACATGTTGAAAGGCAAAGGATGGAAATGCAAGAGGACATAGATGTACTTGTTGACCTCAACAGGAAACTGAAAAATCAGCGGGAACAATTTATTGTGGAAAGACGACGCTTTATTGAGTTCGTTGAGAAACTTCAGAGTTGCCAGAACTGTGGGGAAATGATCTCTGAATTTGTGCTGTCTGATTTACAATCCTCTGTTGACATTGAGAACTTAGAGGTGCCTCCTCTTCCAAAATTAGCAGGTGATATTATACAGGGAGATTCTAATGAAAATTTTGCTTCTTCAAGGCAAAATACTGGAGTGTCTCCTGCAACTGATCCAAAGTCACCTGTTTCTGGTGCCACTATCTCTTGGCTACGTAAATGCACCTCTAAGATTTTTAAAATCTCCCCGATTAGAAAGATGGAATCTGAAGATTCTGGTACTTTAAGAGATGTCATGACTTTGTCTGTTGGGAAAACTAATGTGGAAGATTCACCAGGAAGAATTCCTGGCACTGAAAATGAAGCAGAGTTGTCATTTGCTGTTGTAAATGATTCTTTTGATGCTCGGAGGGTACAATCTGGAAATGATGTCATAGAGGTTGAAGCTGATCATGATCCATCAGTTGAAAACCAGAGCAATGTTGACAGTAAGGCACCAGAAGATTTGCAGCCTCTTGATTCAAAGGTTGGGCAGCAGAAATCCCGCAAGGGAGGGGGAAGAACCAGAGTAAAGCGTACGCACACTGTGAAAGCTGTTATCAGAGAGGCTAGGGGTATACTAGGGGAATCTGCTGATGCATTGCCTGGGGAATCTGTGGATGATCATGAGACTGAGTTTCCAAATGGAAATGCTGAGGATTCTGCCAATGTGAATTCTGAAAGTCAGAAACCATCCAATAGAAGAATACCAGCAAATGTCAGGAAGCGTACCCGGGTTCAAACATCATCTCAAATGACTGTAAGTGGGCATGATGGTGATGCCAGTGAAGGACATTCTGATAGTCTAATACCAGGGCAGCGCAAGAGAAGGCGACAGAAGGCTGCTGCTCCCCCAGCACAAACTGCTGGTGAATCAAGATATAATTTGAGACGACCCAAAACGTTAGTACCCTGATTTAGAACCATAATTACCATTTTATTATTGAATATGATAGTTACTAATTTTATTTTTTAGCTATTTGCCCACTTACTCATGAATGTGCACTGAATTATTATAGTGGAGCAACTACTTCATCTGTCAGAGCTATGTCTGGTGGTGGCAAAGAAAGTCAAGGAGAGGTTGATCGTGTAAAAGATACAGAAGAGGGAATTGTTGACTCAAAAGCTTCTCATTCCCATTCAGTGGGCATTACTAATGAGAATGGTGGAAGCATACATGAGCAGGTCAGCTTGGTGTATAGCTTTTTTTTAATTAAGCAGATAGTTAAGTTCTATTCCATGCCACTTAAACCCCTCTCTCTGTGTGTGTCTTATGAATCACTGAACTATTCAAAATATAGATTTTGATAGTAGGATCCGGATCTTGACAAGTTTTAGATTTCAATTTAATGTTTTTTTTTCCCTTCTGGTGAACAGTATCAAGCCAATGTTAAATTGCTTGTTATTATTTGTTTCAGTCTCTGAAAGGTGTGGAGACAAGGGACGGTTATGGTGGTGGTGATACCACAGGGACCTTTGGCAACAATATGGCCTTGAGCGAGGAGGTAAACAGAACAGCAGATGACGACGTGGAGGAGAATGATGCTGAGTATAGGAGTGAATCCCATGGGGAAGATGCTGGTGGAGTTGACATTGAGGACGATGAAGATCCACAACCCGGTGAAGCTTCAATAGGGAAAAAGCTTTGGAATTTTTTTACAACATAACTCCACAAGCTTTTTTGATAATGAAGCTTTGTGTTTTGACCTCATCAACTTTAGGGATGATGTCAGAAGTTATCTTTGTATTAACAATTGGAAGTAGATCTCTAAATTATAACCACGAGGGGTAGTACTTAGGAGAGGTGATTGAATTTCTCTAGCTTTTTTTTTTTTTTCATGTACGTTTTAATGGATGTTTGGATGGAACCTCTGGTATTTGTTGATAGTTTTAGGCATTCGATAGTGTAGCTAAAGTTTAGATATTGGATTTTAGCTGCCCCCCCTTTGGAAATTGATTGTATCCAAATGTTTGTTTGAATTTAATGAGGGTGCTTTTGTATCCTATTGTGTGTAACTACGGGTGGCAATGTCGGTTTGCGACTTGGGCGTGTCAATTCTGTGTCAAGGAGTGGGTAATTTCACCTGTGCACAAATAATTATGGATAAATTACAATGACACCCCGATTATCTTGATTACACTGGTCACTACTATCTATTTTTTTTTTTTCGTTACTTTCAAGTTTTCTGTTAAAAATAAATTATTCTTCCTATCGGGAAAGACCAAATTGGCCCTTGCCTTTCCTTTCGCCCAAACCCAACGCACCAGTGCACCACCATCTTCATGTTTTACATATATCTCAGCAAAGGGGATAATCCCCAACAAAGCCGCAATAGTGGCCCAAGACTTTGCAAGACAGGTTGTTAGATGTTATTGTGTCATAGTCAAACGAGATGTAATTCAAAAGATGGAATGCAGGAAAATTGATTCATTGCCTCTCAAAGAATTTAAAAAAGTAAGATGTAAGCCTTCAAAAGTTTATTTCCTACAAAATGCAGGACTTTGATGCAGGGTGTATTGTGAAACTAATCTAAAACTCGTTTCATCCTATGTAAAGTAGTAAATAATAATATGCAGCGCTGGGGTAACTTGGCTTTAATTATCTTTTTCTTTTTTAATTGATGGAATTTCACCTCCTGTTGTCAAACTTGTTACAACAGTTTAATGAACAATTGCAGAGCCATAAAGAAAGGTGGTTAGTTTTACTGCAATATTTTATTTTGAAATTCTGGTTGCCTCTAGTGTTTGGTGAATATTATTATAACCATGATTATCGTTACTCATAATTTCAAGTTACTTAGTTCTAGCTGTATTCGAAATCAAGTATCAACTCTTGGGTTTAGAAATTTTCAGCTGTATATAAATCTGTCTTCACTTTATTGATCAGGAGCTTGCTTGCAGCTAGATGCTCTAAATCATGGAACGAAAGAATGAGTCAATGTGTTTTGATAATTGTATATACTTCCAAAATGTTTCTATGCTAATGTTATTTTTCTTTGTAAAGTAAAGACGACATTATTTTAGCCGGTATTGCGATGCCCATAAATACATTCTTCCCCGAATCTATTATTATGACTGCTACAAATAAAAGTTAGTATACTTTTCCAAAAAGTAAATTATAATTTTTAATTTGTTTGTTCAAGAAGTATGAAAATAAACAAGGCACATGATAAGTACCAGAATCAATCATACACGACGTATTCTATGGAGCTCTTGTATATTGGGACAGTCATCGATGTACAATATATCCTCAGATTCACAGGATAAAATTCCTTTGCACACGGTCTTCAATTCTGGTAGACGCACCAATATCAATTTGGTCAACTTGGGGAGTTTAATGTTGAAACCATCATCATCACCACTGTGACTCCCTGCAAATATCTCCTTTATTGACTTGCAGTCCTGTACATTTATATACTCCAGGTTTCGAAGTTGTGGCACTAATTCTGGTGTCAGCAGCGTCTCTATTGAATGGCATTCACCGATAGAAAATCTCTGGAGTTGAGAAAACACCCCTCTCAAAGACAAAGATTGTGTTAAATCAATAAATGTATCTTCCTTGCAGATGGCAGTTAAACTTTCCAAACAATGAAGATTCAAATATTGAAGGGTTCGGATATTAGTGCATGAGGAACACCATAAACAGAACACGCTCTTCAATTTTGTGCAATAAGAAATGAAAATCTTCTCCAAAAAACAAAATCCATTAGATGGCAAAGAAGCACATAAGCATTCCCATTGATTATTGTGACTTACAGACAATTCCGCAAGGTCTTGTGGCAGTAAGTAGGGTAATTCATTGCAATCTCCAAAGCATACCCTTCGACGCTTGAATTCAACATAAATAGGAACCAGATACAAATCAGGCGTTGCATTCTTAAATTTTCCAAAATGGATATCATAGGTTTGAGGTCCATAACCACCGTCTTGAATTTGTCGCACGTAACGGCTGTAGTTATCCTGATCAAGAAAGCTTCCTGCAAAACACTCAAGCATGGTCATCCCTTTTACATCTTCTGCTTTTATACCTGAACAACCGTGAAGATTCAGATATCGCATATTGGTCAAACAGGCTAGTGCACTTCCTTGTAGCGGTTTCAACTTTGAATTCGCATGCTGGAACAGATTAAGCCATGTCAAGCTTGTTAGATTTTCCAAGCCTCTGGGTACCTGGAGGTTCGAACAATATGAAATGTCCAATCTTGACAATGCTTGTAACTCATCCAGTGGAGGTATATATTTCAACTCTGAGCATCCTTTGAGGACTAAAGAAATAAGAGATCTCAAGTTAGACAGCGAATTCGGCAAAGATTTTAATCTAGGATTTTCTGATAGATCAAGTAGTGTTAGAGCATTCATGTTTGTGAAAAAACGCTCCGGAATATGACTGATGTAATTGTCGGATAGAATCAAGACCGACAAGCGTGGACAATAAGGTGATGTGTCCTCGGGGATTTCTTCTATCTCGTTCTTCATAAGAAAAACTGCCTCCAAATCAACTGACCATTCCTGCATCTGAGGTATCTTTTTCAATTTTTCATTATATTTTCCCATGTAATTCTGACTCTCATTCAAGATATGGCACGCCATGTTTCTCGCCAGATCATGCATTCGTAACATGCCATTTTTTTCATCATACAACAACAAAGAATGGTCTACAAGTTTATCTACTATAACATGCCCCTCATCAAGTATTTCCCCCACACTCATCTTTCCATTTAACAACCCACTCTCAACAAGCTTTCTAACATAATCATCTTTTATTCCTAACCCAAAATGTTGTGCAAAGTATAGGAAACATTTTTGTAAGTCCTTTTCAGCTAAATTATCATAACTACGTTTTAGTACTCTCAAGACTTCTTCTTTCATCTCCTCTCCCATTTCTAATTTGTTAAGTTTATTTAGTGCATGTCTCCACCAATGTATGTCATTCTCCCGTTTCATGGTTCGAGCCATCACACTGATTCCAAGTGGTAAACCATCACATTTCTTTACAATAGATCTTGCAATCTCTAATACTTCAGGGGCGATTGTTGCAGGTGTTTCATGGTGTCCAAGTTTTAGCAAAAATAACTCCCAAGCTTCAGCTTCTTCTTCTTCTTCAGAGAAAGGGTGCACTATTATGGTATTATCCGATAGACAATCCATCTGTTGACACACATGTTTTAAACGAGTTGTGATAATCAATTTAATGCCATTCTGTTTAAGAGGGATTCCGACCTTTTGTAGATCAATATATTTCCGAACATCATCCAAGATAAGCAGTGTTTTTTCTATTTTCTCCAAGGCTAATGACAAAATAGCCGCCCTACTTCTCTCATCATCTCGGTAAAGTTTCACCCCTACTGTTTCTGCAATCTCATGTTGCAATTTGGAAATGTTGAAATCATCGGAAACAGTTACCCAGAAGACATGCTTGAAAGTTCCATTTCTTTTAATCTCATTTTCCATGTAAGTTGCTAGGAATGTTTTCCCCACCCCCCCCATTCCACATATGCCAATAATGAAAACATCACGATCTACCAGAAGATCCCACATCTCCTTAACATTTGCCTCAAATTGCAAACCAAAAAATTCATTTGACAACACCAAAGGCTTATTTAACTTATGCCTTCGCACTTGTGCAATCAGCACATCGAGGTCAATGGACCAAAACTGATCCATTGAGTTTTTTAAATCAGCGGCTATTTTCTTCAAGTGACGCAGTTCATTTAACCAAATGTCAACATGACTCTTGCGCTTCTTGCCTCGTGACTCCAGCGATTGCAATTGTTTATTAATGTCGTCTTCCTCACTTGTTAGATCGAAAACCAACTGGTTTATCTTACTTTCGAGAGGACCACTTTTATTCACAGCCTGCTCTGCTGCCCAACCTGTTTTCGTCACGACTCAAGAGTCACCACATATAACATAAAGCCCAATCATATACTATATTTTAACACTCCATATTTATATTGCTCCTTAACTACAAATTAACACAACTTTTTTTTTATTATTAAAAAAGAGTATATTTTAACTTTTTCATAAAATATAAATATATGTTGTATCACTTAAATAAATAAATAAAAGGAATGAATTGGTAATTGGTAATTAAAATGCGTACCTGCTAATAAAGGTTCTGGTTGAGTATTGTTTACATGGGTAATCGAACTACTACCAACTATATCAATCATTCCGTAGTCCACTTCAATGTAATATTGACCATTTAAATAGCATATTAAAAAAAAAAACAATTAGCTTGGAAATTTTTACACGCAACAAAAAAAAAAACGTGAGTGAGTGACAAAACAGTTAATGAATTGGTATTTGGTAATTAAAATGCGTACCTGCTAATAAAGGTTCTGGTTGAGTATTGTTTACATGGTTAATCGAACTACTACCAACAATATCAATCATTTCGTAGGCCCCTTCAATGTTAAATAGCATATTAAAGAAAAGCAATTAGCTTGGAAATTTACACACAACAAAAAAAAGTGAGTGAGTGACAAAACAGTTGTACCTAGATCGGCTAGCAATGTAGTGATGTCATTTGTAGAGGAGGAGCATATGCGAATGCCTTTTCCTTGTATTCGATCCACATGTGCTTTGATTCTTGAAACACCTCCTTTAAACTTTATCCCACACTGCTTGCACTTCAATCTACCGTTTTCTTCTTTCGTAACTTTATTCCAGTAGTCCGAATCCTTAGGCCTACCCATATATATCTCCTGAACTCAACATTCACACTCAAATGTGAAATTTATACATTTATGTTATGCAGATCAGATGATGGTACACTATAATACTATCGTCTCAGCTCAGCCAATCATAATAATCATAACAAATTAAAGGATGTGATTTTAAATAAAGAGATCATGAACCTGATAATTTCTTTTTTCTTTTTTAAAATTAAGATCAAAATTCTAAACTAACAAGCGTAATAAAACTCCTAACATTCAGCCATTAACTTTGATTTCCCAGCTACTGATCAGTATTTAACTATCATCAGATGCAAAGTAAAAAAAAAAACACTCTTAGGTATGACAAGTTATAGGGCAATATGATGAAGCAATTTTGATTAGAAAAGCAAAGAGAAAAAAAATGAAATTACCAAATAATATACAGGTGGGTTGTGTTGTGATGACTGAATGCAGCAACTCTGTTTGAGGAGGAGTGATTTCAGAAATAAAGAAGATAGATAGATAGATTTGGTCTCCTGGGGGAATATGTATTCAATGGGCTGACTGTTCACGCGGACTTTCTTTATGAGATACAACTTCGTGGAAATTTCCTCGAAACTACACATCCACTCATAACTCATAAATGTAACAATAAAGGTGGAACCGTTGATTGTTGAACGCGATCAAAATAAAGAAAGAATATGAGAATACATTTAGGTTTTTTCTATTTTTTTTAACACGCGTGTTTTTTTTTTAAACAATTTTCAAAACCGAGGAAATCAAACATAAGAAATTGTCGCAAGTCACTTAAAATACAAAATTAACAAAATGTTTGGTTTAAAGTAATTTCTTTATTCATAAACTTAGTTACCAGACCAATAAAGTAGAAAGGCCTACATGGAAGTGGAACCAAAGGAGCTTGACTCCGCTAGCTGTGGCTTGTGCGCGTGAATGAAACAAAATACGTTTAAAAGACAATAATTTTTACATGGTTTATCACATTAAACAATTTCATTCTTTTTTTATAATTAGGAGATAAAATTTATTTGTTATATTATTTTTCATAAAAAAAAAATAATGCAATTTTAAGATGTATAAATTCATTTGAGTATAATTCGAATTCTAACCCCCTTTCTTACCCCAAAAAAGCTATAACAATTACTAGTATAGAACTTTAATTTCCCGACTCATAAGATCACACATTCAACTAAATATTCTTTTTGTATTATATATATTTACTTGGTCTGGTGAAAATTTGAAGGTCAATTTGAACAATTTTAATAGTGTGAAGTGACGTTAATTATTTATTTATTTAAATCCCAAAATAAAAAAGTTTGGATTGGAAAAAAAAATTATTTAAAAGTGGAAAAATATTATATGAATATTACAAAAAAGGGTGCAAGAAAAAAGGTAATTTACAAAGAATGTAATTAAATGCATAAAGCTAAACGTTCCAAGGCCCAGATTTAGAGTGGTGATCTCTACTTCTCCAGCTACTCTAAGGCTACTTTCATGCTGAGTAGCAACTGTTTTGACTTTGCTACTATCTGATAAATGGGCTAGTGCTTGTACATTCAACCTGGTTTTTATTCCTTCATCAGAATCTACACGACACAAAAAAGTCAGAGACTGGTTGAATGTGCCAACAAAGTAGTGCATCAATGCATTTCTTTGAGTTGCTTTCTGTTCTTACAGTTGGCATAACTTGGAATGTTCTAACTTCTAAGTACTTTGCATGTTGTACTGTCATAAGTTGTTAGTTTAAGGTTATGTTGTCAGATGCAAGGGTAGAAATGGTTTTCAAATTTCAACACAGCTTATCATGCAAATGCCTTTTGGGCTTGAAGCAAACAAAGCACAAGAACACTCAAACATGACCAGATAAATATTTAAAATTGCTCAACCAAGGCAATCTGAGATTCCTAACATAGCAATTTGCAAGTACAAAGCAAGCAAATGACTCCTAAAGCCTTAACAACTCATAAAAAATATTATATAAATTGGAAACGAATCCGCTCTAATAGCGCAGTCACAACAGCAACAATAATAACAATCAAATTGATTGATTAGTAATACTAACCAAAGCATTTGGGCAGGTTATCTGATTTCCATACACCAGCCTGCCTCTGTCAAGAGAAAGAAAAAACATGAATAAATAGGACGAAACCGCTAACATTGTTTAAATTTCCAAAATTTTACAAATGCCCCTGAAAAAATAACACCGTGTTCAAAATGGAATATATATATATATATAATATATTTAAGATGAAACGAGAAGATACCTCATTAGAAGAACAAATATCTTCAGAGGAATACAAGGATGAAGAAAAACTCTTGAAGTCAATTGTCTCAGAAGGCATGACGAATCCCAGAATACGTAGATATATATCCCCCTAGAACGAAAATCTCCTATTTTTTTGTATATCTGTTGCGCACAGCATAGCATGACAGACAATTTAACACGCGATTAAAAATATAAAACTTTATAAAGTTAAAAACTCTTGATTGAAGTGTTGAGTTGAATGTTCTAAAAGCACATAGTTAAAAACAAAAAGTTGAGAACAGAACAGATAGGAATTGAGAAACCCAAGATGGAAGAGCAAAAAAAGAAAGACACTGACCTTAGGGGAAATGGAAGAGGAGACAGAAGTGGAGGGAGGGGGTGAGAAAGAGTTAAATAGTAGTAATAAAATAGAAAGAGGAAGAGGAAGAGAAGAAGTGTGAGAGAGAAAACGAATAAAGTAGGGCATAAGGCAGGCAAGGTGGGAATTTGCAAAAAGGGAGGGAGGATCAATCAATCATCTTTGTAGTTAATTGTGTTGTGTGGCGTGCAAGATCCTCCATCCAAATCTTCTCATACCGTTCCCTGCATTGCACGTTACTAACTCACCCAGACCCAGGCATATACAAAGCATCCAAGAACCTTGAGATGGTCCATTAATGGAGGATTGTTCAAGTAATGAAGTGTTTTATAAGAGTCAATAGCAGAAATCCATAAGAAGAAACAACCAGCTTCACGTATTTCATTTTTATTATCTATGTTCAACTGAAAGTCCATTGAATACAGGCCAGGAAAGCCTATACAAAAAAAGGTTCAGGGGCAACATTCATAATTTTATTCAGAACGGGGTGCCTAGAAATGAAGTATATTATTTCAAAGAGTAAATTACAATTTTTTTTGTTTGTACATGAACTGGGAATATAAATACCAAGGAACATAATCAAAATTATCAGAATCAATTCATACACGACATGTTACAGGGAGGTCTTCTAGATCGGGAAATCCAGGCACATCATCAGATCCACACACTAAAATTCCTTCGCACACGGTCTTCAATTCTGGTAAGTCGTACAATATCAAACTGGTCAACCTGGGGAGTGTAATGTCGTCATCACCGTCATCATCAAATATCTTCTCCATTGAATGACAGCTTGATACAATTATAGACTCCAGGTTTTGAAGTTGTGCCAAACGAGATGTAATTCAAAAGATGGAATGCAGGAAAATTGATTGATTGCCTCTCAAAGAATTTAAAAAAAGTAAGATGTAAAGTAGTAAATAATAATATGCAGCGCTAGGGTAACTTGGCTTTAATTATCTTTTTCTTTTTTAATTGATGGAATTTCACCTCCTGTTGTCAAACTTGTTACAACAGTTTAATGAACAATTGCAGAGCCATAAAGAAAGGTAGTTAGTTTTACTGCAATATTTTATTTTGAAATTCTGGTTGCCTCTAGTGTTTGGTGAATATTATTATAACCATGATTATCGTTACTCATAATTTCAAGTTACTTAGTTCTAGCTGTATTTGAAATCAAGCATCAACTCTTGGGTTTAGAAATGTCTTCACTTTATTGATCAGGAGCTTGCTTGCAGCTAGATGCTCTAAATCATGGAATAAACATGTCCAACCAAAGAATGAGTCAATTTGTTTTGATAATTGTATATACTTTCAAAATAAGATATTTCTGTTTCTATTCTAATGTTATTTTTCTTTGTAAAGTAAAGACAACATTATTTTATCCGGTATCGCAATGCCCATAAATACATTCTTCCCCGAATCGATTATTATGACTGCTACAAATAAAAGTGAATTATAATTTTTAATTTGTTTGTTCAAGAAGTATGAAAATAAACAAGGCACATGATAAGTACCAGAATTAATCATACACGACACACGGCCATATTCCTAAGGAGCTCTTCTTCATTGGGACAGTTATAGATTTTCAATATATTCTCAGATCCACAGAATAAAATTCCGTTGCACACGGTCTTCAATTCTGGTAGACTCAACAATATCAAACTGGTCAACTTGGGGAGTGTAATGCCGTCATCACCATCATCATCAAATATCTTCTCCATTGAATGACAGCTATATACTTTTATAGACTCCAGGTTTTGAAGTTGTGCCACTAATCTTGACGTCAGCAACGTCTTTATTTCATGGCATTCCTTGATTTCAAAATGCATGAGATGTGAAAACACCCCCGTTGAAGACAAAGATTGTGTAAAATCTGCATCTTCCTTGCAGATGGAAGTTAAACTTTTCAAATTACGGAGATACAAAGATTCGAGGTTTCGGATACTTGTGCATGAGGAACAAGAACGGGATAAACAAAACAAGCTCTTCAATTCTGTGCAATCAGAAACATTAACCTTCTTCAAAGAAGAAGAACCATTAGATGAGAAAGCCTCACATAAGTATGCCCATTGATTATTGGCACGTACAGACAGTTCTCGAAGGTCTCTTGGCAGTAAATAGGACAATTTTTCGCAATCTCCAAGCCATATACTTCGATGATTAAACTTAATAGAATGTTCCTCCTCCTCCTCCTCCTCCTCATCATCATAACAACCGCAATTATCTAAATGGATATTATAGTTTTGAGGGCCATAACCACCGTCTTGAATTTGTCGCACGTATCGGTTGTAGTTATCCTGATCAAGAAAGCTTCCTGCAAAACATTCAAGCATAGTCATCCCTTTTACATCTTCTGCTTTTATACCTGAACAACCGCGGAGATCCAGATATTGCATATTGGTCAAACTGGCTAGTACACATCCCGGTAGCTGTGTCAATGTTGAATTCCCATCCTGGTACATATCAAGCCATTTCAAGTTTGTTAGATTTTGCAAGCCTTGCGGTGCCTGGAGGATCGAACAACGTGAAATGTCCAATGTTGACAGTGCTTGTAGCTCTCCCAGTGGAGGTATAGATTTCAATTGTGAACATCCATGGAGCAATAAAGAAGTAAGAGACCTCAAGTTAGACAGCGAATTCGGCAAAGATCTTAATTCATTATTATGTGATAGATCAAGTAGTTTTAGAGCATTGATGTGCGTGAAAAAACACTCTGGAATGTCAGTGATCTTAGTACCAAATAAAATCAAAGTGGACAAACATGGACAATTAGGTGATATGCCATCTGGAATTTGTCCTATGCTGTTACCCGTCAAAGAAACTGCCTCCAAATCAACTGCCCATTCCCAATCGTCATATTTTTCCATGGTCCTCACCATACCGTTCAAGGTATAACACGCCATGTTCCTCACCATACCGTTCATTGCAATCCCAAGCACCTCGTCCTCCAACAAAGACTGCTCTATGAGGTTATTTACCATCACATATCCCTCATCAAATATTTCCTCCAAACTCCTCTTTCCATTCAACAACCCATTCTTAACAAGCATCGCAACCAATTCCCCTTTTCCATAAAAACAAGGTGACATCGCACAGTATAGGAAACATTTCTGTATGTCCTTTTCATTTAAATAGTCATAGCTACGTTTTAGTACTGTTAAGACTTCTTCTTTCATCTCTTCTCTCATTTCTAATTTGTTAAGTTTATTCAGTGCATCTCTCCACCTATGGATGTCATTTCCCCCCCCTTTCATTGTTCGAGCCATCACACCGATTCCAAGTGGTAAACCATAACATTTCTTTACAATAGATTTTGCAATCTCTAGTACTTCAGGGGGGATTGTCGCAGGTGTTCCATGGTGTCCAAGTTTTAACAAAAATAACTCCCAAGAAGCTTCTTCATATTCATGGAAAGGGTACATTGTTATGGTATTTTCTGGTAGGCAATCCATCTGTTGACACACATGTTTCAAGCGAGTTGTGATAATCAATTTAATGCCATTCTGTTTAAGGGGAATTCCCACCTTTTGTAGATCAATATATTTCCAAACATCATCCAAAAAAAGTAGTGTTTTTTGTCTTTTCTCCAACTCGGATGTCAAAATTGCAGCTCTAGTTCTCTCATCATCTCCGTAAAGCTTTACCCCTATTGTTTCTGCAATGTCATGCTGCAATTTGAGAATGGTGAAATCATGGGAAACGGTGACCCAGAAGACATGCTTGAAAGTTCTCCTTCTTTTGATCTCATTCTCCACGAAAGTTGCTAGGAATGTTTTTCCCACTCCACCCATTCCTCGTAGGCCAATGATGAAAACACGGTCATCCTCCAGAAGGCTCCACATCTCCTCAACATTTTCCTTAAATTGCAAACCAACAAATTCATTTGACAACACCAAAGGCTTATCTAACTTATGATCTTCCACTTCGTCAGTCAATTCTTCTATGTACGGCTTTAGCGCATCGAGGTCAGTACTGGACCATGAGTTTTGAATATCAACGGCCCTTTTCTTCAAGTCCTGCAGTTCATTTAACCAACACCCAACACTAATATTGCGCTTCTTGCCGCAAGACTCAAGTGATTGTAACTGTTTATTAATGTCATCTTCCTCACTTGTTAGATCGGAAATCAACTGGTTTATCTCACTTTGGGAAGGACCACAAACATTGCTGCTTCCATTCACTGTCACACCGTCTTCTGCTCCCCAACCTGAGAGGAATTAAATCTTTGAATTGATTTTAAAATATATTACGTCAAAATAGTTTGTCTGAATATATTAAGTTAAAAAAAATGAAACGCAGAAAATATGAATTATTTTATCTAGATAAAGAAATTTAATTATAGATAGATAGAGAAATGTAAGGAATTTACTTTTTCATATCATGCTAACGGTAAGAAATGAAAAAGAAAAAAAAAGTTAAAAATTTAGAGTAATTTTAAGCACTAAAAGCTTTATTTTTTGGAATGATAAAACTGATTATATATTGAGAATTAAAAACAAAACTATATATATATGTTGTATAATTGTATCAGTTAAACAAATAGATAAAAGGAATGAATTGGTAATTAAAATGCATACCTGCTAATGAAGGTTCTGGTTGAGTATTGTTTACATGGTTAATCGAACTACTACCAACAATATCAATCATTTCGTAGGCCCCTTCAATGTTAAATAGCATATTAAAGAAAAGCAATTAGCTTGGAAATTTACACAACAAAAAAAAGTGAGTGAGTGACAAAACAGTTGTACCTAGATCGGCTAGCAATGTAGTGATGTCATTTGAAGAGGAGGAGCATATGCGAATGCCTTTTCCTTGTATTCGATCCACATGTGCTTTGATTCTTGAAACACTTCCTGTAAACTTTATCCCACACTGCTTGCACTTCCATCTACCGTTTTCTTCTTTCGTAACTTTATTCCAGTAGTGCGAATCCTTAGGCTTACCCATATATATTTCCTGAACTCAACATTCCCAGTCAAATGTGAAATTTATACATTTATGTTATGCAGATCAGATGATAACAAAGGATGTGATTTTAAATAAAGAGATCATTGAAGGAGAAAAGATCATGAACCGGATAATTTATTTTTTATTTTTTAAAATTAAGATCAAAATTCTAAACTAACAAGCGTAATAAAACTCCTAACATTCAGCCATTAACTTTGATTTCCCAGCTACTGATCAGTATTTAACTATTATCAGATGCAAAGTAAAAAAAAACACTCTTAGGTATGACAAGTTATAGGGCAATATGATGAAGCAATTTTGATTAGAAAAGCAAAGAGAAAAAAAATGAAATTACCAAATAATATACAGGTGGGTTGTGTTGTGATGACTGAATGCAGCAACTCTGTTTGAGGAGGAGTGATTTCAGAAATAAAGAAGATAGATAGATTTGGTCTCCTGGGGGAATATGTATTCAATGGGCCGACAGTTCACGCGGACTTTCTTTCTGAGATACAACTTCGTGGAAATTTCCTCGAAACTACACATCCACTCATAACTCATAAATGTACAACAAAGGTGGAACCGTTGATTGTTGAACGCGATCAAAATAAAGAAAGAATATCAGAACACATTTCATTCTTAATTTTTACATGGTTTTTAATTTTTCTTTTCTTTCTATATTTATCACATCAAACAATTTCATTCTTTTTTTTTATAATTAGGAGATAAAATTTATTTGTTATATTATTTTTCATAAAAAAAATAATGCAATTTTAAGATGTATAAATTCATTTAAGTATAATTATTATTTATTTAAAAATTCATCTAGTTTCGGATTCTACCCCCTCTCTTACCCCAAAAAAGCTATAACAATTACTAGTATAGAACTTTAATTTCCCGACTCATAAGATCATACATTCAACTAAATATTCTTTTTGTATTATATATATTTACTTGGTCTGGTGAAAATTTGAAGGTCAATTTGAACAATTTTAATAGTGTGAAGTGACGTTAATTATTTATTTATTTAAATCCTAAAATAAATAAATAAAACTTTGGATTGGAAAAATATTAAATGAATATTACAAAAAAGGGTGCAAGAAAAAAGGTAATTTAGAAAGAAAAAAGGTAATTAAATGCATAAAGCTAAACGTTCCAAGGCCCAGATTTATTAGTTGTTGAGTGGTGATCTCTGGTTCTCCAGCTACTCTGAGACTGAGAGTGATCGAAGAAAGTGGAAGTGTCTTGGCTCCCAAACGCCATTCTCCTAAACATTCTTATTTGCGCAGATTGCTGCGCTGAATCGAACACCGAACTCTGCCCCGGTTTCATTCCGTTATTCAGATCCGTAAACTCGTCTAATGAATCTAAAGCTCTCACCACCTGCCAATGCCAATGCACACTTTAGTATATCTTCATAATCAGAGAATAATACAATACATTTACCTGACTCATGCGCGGTCTCTTCACCGACGAGTGCCGTACACACGCCGCCGCAGCCTCCATCATCCTAAACATTTCATTTCTATCATAGTTCTTTCCCAGCCTTGGATCCACCAAAATATCAAAGTCCTCCTTCTCAAGTGCTTCAGTCAACAGAGGCCGACCCTGATAATTGATAAATTCAAATTAACTTTGCTTATTATTTAAAAATCACCAATTTATAGAACATGCATCATGCATGTAAGGCCACTCACTCACCCATTCAACCAGGCTCTCATCACCAATTGGTTGAGATGCATCTACAGGCTTCCGACCCGTAATTAGCTCCAAAAGCACAACCCCAAAAGAATATACATCAGATTTCTCTGTAAGTTTCCCACTTGTCGCATATTCTGGTGCCATGTACCTGCCGCCAATTCAGACCATTAGGTATTCATAGGAACACTTCATCCTTCACTACCATCGATAGATCAAAATAACCCACCCAAAGGTTCCCATTACACGTGTAGTTACATGTGTATTTGTATCTAATGCCAATTTTGCAAGCCCAAAGTCCGAAACCTGATGATGACCAAAGGAAGTCACAATCAAAAAACCAATTCAAGCTGGCATTTAAACAAACTATAAAACTGGCTTACTCGAGCTTCATAGTTGAGATCAAGCAGGATGTTTGATGACTTAATATCTCGATGGATAATGCGCGGATGGCCTGATAAATTAGTTTAAAAGAAATAAGAAGAGAAAACATAAAGATCAACTGTAATTATCAACTTACAGTCTTCATGCAAGTAAGCTATTCCTCGCGCTGCACCAGCAGCAACCTTGACTCTGGTATATTAAAGAGAAATTGGTGTTAAATGAAACCCATATTCGACTTCTGGTTTTGAGTCTTTGATGAATATTTCAAGAACCCGAATTAGGGGACTTCTCTGATTCATTATTGAAGTATCCAGGAAACAGAATCCCTTATATCCTAGATGATCTAATTCAAGTTTAAGCACTATTGGGGAAAATCCTTTAGTATTTATATCAATAACAAGTAATCAAGGTTAACAACAAACAACATGAAGAACCAACAAGAATATAGGAAACATTTCTGTATGTCCTTTTCATTTAAATAGTCATAGCTACGTTTTAGTACTGTTGAGACTTCTTTCATCTCTTCTCTCATTTCTAATTTGTTAAGTTTATTCAGTGCATCTCTCCACCTATGGATGTCATTTCCCCCCCTTTTCATGGTTCGAGCCATCACACCGATTCCAAGTGGTAAACCATCACATTACATTTTGCAATCTCGGGGGGATTGTCGCAGGTGTTCCATGGTGTCCAAGTTTTAGCAAAAATAACTCACAAACTTCTTCACCAGAGAGAGGGTACATTGTTATGGTATTTTTTGGTAGGCAATCCATCTGTTGACACAGATGTTTCATATGAGTTGTGATAATCAATTTAATACCATTCTGTTTAACCTTTTGTAAATCAATATATTTCCAAACATCATCCAAAGAAAGTAGTGTTTTTCTCTTTTCTCCAAGTTGGATGTCAAAATTGTTGCTCTAGTTCTCTCATCATCTCCGTAAAGCTTTACCCCTATTGTTTCTGCAATGTCATGTTGCAATTTGGAAATGTTGAAATGATGGGAAACAGTAACCCAAAAGACATCCTTGAAAGTTCCATTTCTTTTAATCTCATTCTGCATGTAAGTTGCTAGGAATGACTCCCCCCATTCTGCTAATACCAATGATGAAAACCCGGTCATCCTCCAGAAGTCTCCACACCTTTTAACATAGAACTCAAATTTCCCACCAACAAATTCATTTGACAACATCGGTCTCGTTTTCTTATGCGCTTGCGTTTTTTCAGTCAATTGTTGTATTTCCCTACGCTGTAGCCATGCATCAAACGCCTGTTCCATTTCCAGCCCATCATCGAAGTCAACCGGCCCAAACTGATGCACTGAGTTCTCCATATCAACAGCTCTTTTTTTGAGGTCCTGTAGTCGATTCAACCAAGTATCAACATTGGTCTTGCGCTTCTTACCCCGTGACTCCAGCCATTGTGATTGTCCCTCAATCTCACTTGTTAGATCCGAAACCAACTTATTTAAATCACTTTCGAAACCACCATTCGCATCAACCTGCTCTTCTTGCTCTGCTATCGAACCTGTTTCATTGTTTTCGATACATTATACTGTATGATTTTAAATATATATTTTTTTTAAACCACGTCTTTAAAATGTTAAAGCATAGTATTTCTAACCTTGTGATGCATTCTTGGATGTGTAGTTTACAACTTGGGGTGGATCGCTTGAATTGGAAGTATTATGAACTCTGTCATTGCCATTGGCAGCACGACGATGAACAGCGTTGCATATAGAAACGCCTTTTCCTTTTTGTTGATCAATGTGCGCTTTAATTCTTGAAAAACCTCCACTTATTATAAGGTTGCAATGCTTGCATTTCCACTTCCCATCTTCTTCACTAAATTGATTCCAGTAGTGTGGATCACCTTTTGGCCGACCCAAAGTATACTAGTACTATTTCCTAAACACAAGCAGATATCAATTTCCAATATTTATTGACTATGAAACGGGACAAAGGGATGCTGCAAATGATGAATCATCGTCTCTACTACTCCCAACGCACACGCGTAAAGGAGTTCACAAACAAGATTATTAATAATGAAAGGAAATTATGCTGCGAAAACAAAAATGAAAGGAAATTATATTTCTACAGAGTTACAAATCAGATTAAATCTCATTTAAACTGTTAAACGTGTATAATTAAGCTGGATTTCCAAGCTACTGAATATCCAAAGATTATCAAATGCAAAACACGTAGATAAATGAAGTAAAATAGAATATAATAAGTGAAAGAAAATCTCACGATCAATAGTGTCAAAAGTATGGTGCTCATGGTTATTGATATTTAATAACATAACTAATAATAACTAAATTAAAACTAATTATTATAATCATAACTATAACTAATTTTTAAAAACTAGTTAGGAATATATAATTAGTTATGAAAAAATTACTAGTTATATAATTAATTTAAAAGTGTAATTAACACTCTAATTACAGTTATAATTAATAACTAGTTTTAACAAATCAAGTCTAGTTAAATAATTAAATTTTGAAAAACTAATGAAATAATTATAATTATATAATTAGTTTTAGCAAATCAAATATTATGCAACTGGTTATTAAGTTGCATTACAAAACCAAAAACTAAAAAAAGAGAGGAAAAAAAGCTGTAATTACCTGAAGAAGGCCTTTCCTCGTAGTTGTGAAAGCAGCAGCAACTCTTTTTGAATATCTCGAATTATTCTTCTTTTGTTGATTCAGAAATAAAGAGCAACAAAGAGAGAGAATCAGCGATGAGAAAAGAACTCCGTCTCTTCCTGCTCTCTCAACCTTGGGGATTAGGTTGTCGCCGTATTATTTTATACAGGTGAACGTCATATACAAATTACAAAGACTTTGACTTTGCAAGATACAGACAATTTCTTGGAAATTTTAGAGACGCTATGTTTTTCTATTTAATTTCGTAATATTGTTGTAGGGAAACGTTTGTTTTCACTTTTTCCGATTAAATTATATTAATATTCCTACGAATATCATTAAGGGAACATGTTTGGTAACTACATAATATTTTTTAAAAATATTTTAATTAAAAAATAAAATATGAAATAGAATAGTTAAAGTGGGAAGTTAGATAAGAAAAACATAATTTGGCATTTGATTTCACTATTTTTTCATAGAGAGAAAAAAAATTATTTACAGTCATTAATTAATCATAATTCTTCATTTATAATAAAATAATAATAAAAAATTATAATTAATCATATAAAATAATTTTAAACTAATCATACAAGTATTTTACTCTTTTTAATAAAAATAGAAAATACAATTAAAAATACTTTATTTTAATTTTTGAAAATATTTTTAACAAAAATATTTTTTTAAAATTGCTAAAAATTAAAAACAACTATACGACATTTTTAACATTTTTATTTTCATAAATATTTTAATCCTTCGATGATTTCGTTTATACTTTTATAAATAAAATTTCTAATATTTACAATGTGAAAATAAAAATCAAAAACTGTTTTCAGAAAATTAAAAATACCTCTTCAAACCAAATGCTACCATGACAGCTTGTTTTCGTTGTTTTCTAATTTCGTTTTCATAAAAAAAAATGCAGTTAAAAATATATTTATTTTAATTCTTTAAAATATTTTCTAAAAAAATTAAAAATAAAAATTAAATATTTGACATTTTTAACCTTTTTACTTTTATAAATATTTTAATCATTCCCCAATTTCCTTTTTAACATTTTTACATTTATATGTAAATTTTCTAATATTTGAAAATTTAAAAATAAAAACTGTTTTCAAGAATGAAAATCAATAATAAAAATACTTCAAACCAAGCGCTGAGGTGACCAAAGTGTAAGATACCTAAACTAAAACCTTTGTTTTAAGAAAAAAAATAAAAATAAAATAATATATATATATATATATATATATATATATATATATTATTTTTACAAGTAAAGAAACATCATATATTTTTTTAAAAAAAGTTCCACTTATAATTATTTCATTTAAAGTAAAAAAAAAATTCTATAAATTGCTTTAATTTGATAGTTTATATTTTATAAGTTTTAATCTTTAAAACGAGTCAAAATATTATTTATCAAATGAATATCATTTTTAATTTTTTCATGTGATTTTAAATTATTTTTTAATTAATTTAAGATGTAATTATTTCATTAGTTTAATATTATAGTTTGCATTATTTCAGTTATTTGTTGAATATATTTTTAATTTTTTATTCTAATAAATTTTATAATTTTTATATAAGAAATATAATAAAATTATTTTTATGTCTTGAATTAATTCAAAAATAATTAAAAATTACATCACAAAATTAAAAATATTTTTTGTTTCACATAAATAATCTTGATTCATTTTAAAAAACTAAAATATATCTTTTGAAAAAAAAAACTAAAATATAAAATACTAAAAGTCATATTAAGCATTTTTTTTTTTATAACTTGTACTGACTACATAAATGATCCGTTTTAATTCCCAAAAATGAATTTGCATGGATGACACGGTTTCAACATACTTTTTTTATTTAAAAATAATAATTTCTTATCTTTCAAAAAATGAATTTGTGCTCACTATAAGATTAAAGTGGGTATTTACCTAGTTTAACATTTTTTTTATGATGACCGAAGACAAAATCATATTTTGCAGACTTAGAATATATTTTGACCAAATTATTTTTTATCAAGATCTATAATCATTCGAACTTTAAATGCTTAGTATTATCATAAAAAAGTAACATTTTTGTGTGCTAGCTAATAAACAATAATTTTATTTACATATACAAAAATCGGACCTTACGTAATAGGCGTGCGATAAATTATAATTCATTTACTCTAAAGTGTGAGAGTAGTGGCTATCAGTGCAGCTACCTTAATCAAGGTTATGTCAAAGTGCAAAGAAAGAAAAAAGAGAAAGTGGCTTTAATGGAGGGGGCCATGGGCATTCATAAGCACAAACATTAAGCATTAAGCAAAGATTAGAGGGAAATTATTCGATAAGATAAGGGAGGTTGAGAAAAGGATTACTGAGTGGTAGGGTAGCATGCCCTTGTCAACTCATGGTCCACACAACATATATGAATCAAGAACAACTATTTAAAAGGGGATTCGGTATTATTCCCCTTTGATTGATCGAAGATTTTCAAGCCTTCATTCTAAAAACTTAATATTATCTTATCATGAGATCGATGTGGTAAAATTGCATTGCCCATAGTAACATCAAGAGGTTGAAGGTGGTATTTTACACGTTACATTGAATCCCCAAACAGGAAGGGAAAACCACCATAACCCTTTAGAAAATGACCAAATACAGGAATTAGAAAAATACTTAGGATGGACAACGAAATGAAAGTGCTGTTTCAAGAATTTGATGTCAAACCAACCCAACAAGTAACCTTTACAAACAAAGAAAATCTCATTAATTGAGAATTAAAGATAAGGATATGACCCCAATAAATAGTAATCAATAATAATTATTAATAAAAACAAATAAAAAACCCTTATTAAGGAGTTAAGGGTCAAAAGCTTCTTTAGTCATTAGTGTTGTAGTAAAAAAATTAAAAATAAAACCTCAATTTCACTGGCAAAAGCCACAAAACACAAAACAAAAACCTCAATCTCTCTCTTTCTTTCTCCCCTCTCTTCATTCTTAGGAGAGAAACACAGAATAAACCTAAATCCTCTTTTTTTTTTTTTTTTCTTAACGCCGTAACGGACATTCACAAAGGCACCGTCACAAAGCTCTCACGTGCAACTCACGTGCCTTTGTGAAATCTCTTTCTCATGGCTCTGGACCAGCCCTCCAATCCCAACGCCGTTGACGGCACTGGTAACGGCGCGACGCCGTGCTCCGCCGCGGATGGCGGTGACGACGGGAGGCCGGTGGCGAGACTTCCGCGGTGGACGCGGCAGGAGATTCTGGTGCTTATTCAGGGAAAGAGTGACGCGGAGAGCCGGTTCAGACCGGGTCGGGGAAGCGGTTCGGCGTTCGGTTCGAGCGAACCGAAATGGGCGTTGGTGTCCTCGTATTGCAAAAAGCACGGCGTGAACCGGGAACCGGTGCAGTGCCGGAAGCGGTGGAGCAATCTCGCCGGCGATTATAAGAAGATCAAGGAGTGGGAGTCGCAGGTGAGGGACGAAGCGGAGTCGTTTTGGCTCATGAGGAACGATTTGAGGAGGGAGAGGAAATTGCCTGGGTATTTTGACAGGGAGGTGTATAATATTCTCGATTCGCCGTCGTCCACGGCTGCAGCTGCGGCGGCGGAAACTCCGGTGGCGGTTGCTGCGGGGGACGAGGAGGTGCACCTCTATGATAGTAATCGGAGGGTTGGGAGTGAGGATGGCTTGTTCTCGGATTCTGAGAAGGACGAGGTTTTGCTTTTAGCTTCTGCCAAGGATGTTCCTGCACCTGTTCCTATCTCAGGTTCAATTTTGGACACCCTTTGTTATTTTATGAACTACTGTTATCTCATTGTTAGAATTTTCCCTCTATTTTTGCCACCACTTTTTGCATTGTTTATTTGTCAAGAATGATTGCATTGCAGAAAAATTACGTTGGTGAAATTGATGGTAGAAATTCGTCTTATGATTGGGGTATGTCATATGTGTGTATAGAAAATCTATTGGTCTTTCTAGTAAGAAGAGTACTAAAGGAGGGAGGAGACTAAATTTTTTTTGAAAATACTAAGAAGGATATAGTGTGGGTTTGAATTCTGGTTAACTTATGTAAGAAGAATTGATTATGAGTTGGTAATTTTGAGATAAATTTTGGAATAAGTTTTGCTAACTTTTTTGTATTAGATAATTTTTTTATAGACTTTTTCTACTAATCTGTTTTAGAATACATAAATCACTCTATCGCATACATTAGTTGTTTAAACATAAATCAGTTTAGTTTAAATCAATTTTAACCAAACTTAATCTAGCAAAATCAATTTTACAAATGCTCACTCAAACACACAGAGTTCTAAGTTACAAATTATGGACTTATTATTTAATTTATGTAAGCCATTCAACTCAGTGGAAAAAGATTAGGTTGGTATTATTGTTGCTGGTATTGTCTGGTGTTTTTTGGTATATACTAATGTTGTTGTGTTGTCTGTCGGGAAGTTGGAAAGTGTCTAGGTGAGTTACGGCTTTCATGGATTTGGGAACACTTTTCTTTTTTTATGAAAGACTAGTTTTTAGTGTTTTTCATTTCTTAATTTTATTTTTTGATTCTAGCAATGATGTTGTTTGTTGTAAAGGTGGAAGTTGTGGAATGTGGAGGGGAGGATACTGGATAATATTTTTTTCTATATATTCCCTGTGTCATTCTTCGATTCTATATATATATTTTTTTCTTGATTTTCCCTTTTCTTTTGATTTGCAGAGAAGCAATATCAACCGCCCCTCCAAGTATGCGAAGGGGAAGGCAGTCCTCAAGGTAATGGAGTTCTTTACTCTATTGTTCCTTAATGCATTTGAATATTTTATGATGGATTGAAAATCATGTGTTTAGTAGTTGTATTAGCACTGGCTGGCTTCATTCAAAACTTAAATGGTATTTATTTCCGAAGTGGCTTCTTCTTGTTGTGTTCTGGAGACAGGCTTGATATTTTCGCATAAAAGCTTAGGCCCATGGTTATTTGATATGACCAACATGATGTACTAGTAGGCCCTAAACTTAGTGCCTATGTTTGTTAAAGAGCATCCAATGTCAATGACAGGATAGCCAAGCGAAAATGTGGAAACTACTTCAGTGTCCTTTCCATGTCTTCAAAACATCATGAATTCAGTGCTTATTTATGCAAAGCAAGCTAAAAACTCATTTGTGACAGCTCGCCACCTTGTCCGATGTTGTTTGTTTCCCATTGTTTCTGTTGCTGCTGCATTCTAACTGCATGTAAAGTTAATTGGTTACCCATTTTGTGCCACAAATTTATGTTATTATATTTGGAATTTCAATAATGCCAGGACACGTTTTTTTTTTCATTCCTTTATTATCCATACTTCTTGTACCATGTTGCCTTTGCTGGAATCTAGATCCGATTCTTGTATATCAAATTTGTCTACTCTAGTACAAACAAAATGATGGGTTATTTGAAGATGAAACTGATAATAGACTTGCAATAAGCCCATCCTTTTACTTTTGGAATCGGGGAACCCATTGGATTGGATCGTCTAATGTATGATTATTTACTTAAAATGATCTTGGATTCATGTATATATATATCTTGGATGCTCAGGTATAAATCATATATGTCTACAAAATGAACATGATTGGAGTTTACATTCATTTAGTCATATATTTGCCCGATTAATGCTGCTTACACATGCTTACATTTGCACATTTATGGGAAAGTCATTGTATTGCAATGGTCTCATTGTCACTTTTTCTTTTAACATATCACATCCTAAACCTACCCTAATCTTATGAACAACTATCTTTCACAATCATATCTCAAAAGAAAGTTATTCTCTAATAATAAATTGCAAGCTGTGTCTTAGGCACAAGCTTTCATTATGCTACTTACCTAAACTTTTGAGCTCTAGCTAGGCTGTAGATACCTATAATAGGTATAAGAAAAGAATAGGATCAAAGCTTCTACTTTGACAATCACAGTGTCAAGGACTTATTGTAAATTCAATGTTTTGATGACATTCCTTAATTCTGTAGGTTTAGCCAATGAGAAGCGGGCAACCCAAAATCCTGAAATGGGTTCAACATCTCAAGGGGAGCGGAAGAGGAAGCGGTTTGCAACAACCGATGGAGAGGAGGAAACTTTGCAAAGCCAATTAATTGGTGTCTTAGAAAAGAATGGCAAAATGCTACGTGATCAACTTGAAGCTCAGAACATGAATTTCCAGTTGGATCGCCAACAGCAGAAAGACACTGCAAGTAATATAGTTGCTGTACTTGACAAACTTGCAGATGCTCTAGGGAGAATTGCTGATAAATTGTAGAACAAGGCAAGGAGGATCCGCAGCATAGAATAGTGTACATAACAATTGGAGCAACAATAGTGGTTCCCATAATTTATCTCAGGATATAGTTTCTAGAAAGATGAACATCATATACTAGTTACCCTTTTTTTTTAAATCTTCTGTCTGCATTATGCCACTTTTTTTGTGGTTTATTACTGCCACTACGGCATTTTATACACAAATTTGGAGGTTACTGCATTTATTTATTCTCTTCTTTCAGTGAGGTTATTTATATGGATCTTTCCCCGGTCAATAATAGCGGTTGTACAGAAGATATTACTATTACTATTACTAATTAAGATACATTTTTATTAGTGGTATCTCTTTGTGTGCTATTGCAATATTTTGCTTCTCTTGTATAAGTCATCTTTTCACAATCTCTTAATTTTTTTTTTGTTGAGTTAACCATACTATTGGGGAAAAGGAGTCTAGTTCATCGAATTAGTCCGTTTTTACTTTCCCTGGTATTAAGGGATATGGTACCAAAGGAAAAAAAGTGGAACAGACAAGGTTAAACTTATGTTAAATTGTTATTATTATTTTGTCTTTGGGTGACATGTTTTGTCTTGATTCATGGCTTTAACTAAGTCGAGGGAGTTTTTCTCTTTTAATTAAAAAAAGGATATGTCTTTAGCACCTTAGAACCAGTCACCTGTGCGTATCTCAGGTGATATTGTTAATTAATGTGAGTTTTTATTAGTTTTCTCTCGTTTGCGTGCTCTTATAATATTTTGCTTCTTATGTAGACTTGAGCACCCTATCTTTCTACAAATTTATGGATTAATATCAAATAATAATGCATAAGATATTCTATGCTATTTGACAGTGTGAGAGAGAAAAATATATAAAGAAAAACTTAAGTATAAATTTGGTCTTTGAAGAAAAATCCCCAAATAGATTTTTTTTGTAATATTGTTTCACTTTCACACATTAACCTCTCGTTAGTTGAAATTTGTTTAACTTAATTAAAGTATTTATAATTATATGATATGTTAGCTAGTTGAGATGATATCACACAGCTTTTAGTGCATAAAATATATATTTTTTAAAATGTTAATAAGGTCCTTAAAATAAATTACTCAATATAATTTAATATCTCAAAAAGTGAAAATGTTTTATTATAATCCTCCAGTGTCTCCTCCCACATCCTCTTCTGCCACTCTGTCACTTTTCCATAATCATCACTAAGCCCTGAAACCTCCCCAACACCCCTATTAGGCACAAAAATATTGCTCTTGGTGAAACCCAAAAGGTGGTTATTTGATTACGGACCACTCTATTAACAAATTTATAAAACAAAATTAACCCATAGCCCATAGGCATAGAATAGCATTTGGTTTATGAATTGTTGCTGACGACTAGGTGCTCCCCTTTTCACAAGATAGGAGTCTTTTCAATGCTAATTAATTTTGCACTCTATATAATTTTTAGTTATTACATATTTCTTCACTTATTATATAACAACTTATTTTAATGAAGAAGACCTGGATCACGATTAAGAACTAAAGGTCATGAGTTTAATAAATTAATTTTATTTCATGGCTTGGGCTCTGGAGAAAATGCCTCGAATAATTTGTATGGCACTCGTAACGAGATACACGAAAAATTTGATTATCTTTTATGCTCACTGATTGACTTCAAAAAACTCTATTGAATGTACTTTTGATTATACTTTCTCAACATGGAAAAGAGTTATGGTTGCCATTTTTAAGCACGTAGTATCATTTAAGAAACCATGTGCAAACGTATCAACAATATTTATTCTTTATTCGATATTTTAATAACATTTTACTCAATGGAAACTGTGGAGAACTGGAGTTGTAATTAACGGGTGAAATAATTAACGTGTCAAAGTAGATATTTTCGTTATGTTAAAAGAGGTTACAGTGAGAGCGGAACTAAGATGTCGAATGAAAATAATCTTGATGAACTGCTTTAAACATTGTCTAAAAGATACTAAAAAAATAATAAAATAAAACTATTCACCAAATAATTTTATTTCAAATTAAACTTTCGAATTAGCTCATAAAATATAAATTTAAGTTATAATTAATGAAAACTATAAATTATACTGTACTTCATTGGTGGTCTCAAGCAGCTAAAATCCATACGTGTAAGTTTTTCTTGCATACCCTAAGCCAAAATAGGAATAAGCAATAAGTAACACAGCAAAAAAGAAAGAGAACACAAATTTATTTAAAAAAAAAAAGAAGAAAAAGAATATTATTGTTGATGAGCATGCGAGGATGTATCGGGGGGAGAGAGAGTGGGCCCCAACTGCGGTCGAGGAAATGGAGGGAAACTGAGTTTTGGCCCACAAACCATTCTCTCTTTCACAGTTCACAGAAACAATTATTCATCCCCACGCTCCGTTGTAGCGCGTGCTCCAACACAACCCATCAAACAAGGCCTCCTTGCTGGTTTTTCGAATAATAATAACGCCGTTCTCTTCTCCTCTCGTACGACAGCGTACAACGTTGTTTTTTCTTTACATTACAGAAATATTTCAATTATCATTTTTAACTCCTAGTAAAAATAAAAAAAAAGGAATCCAATTCATGATTCTATTGCAACAAAATATATCAAACCGATCTGCCATTTTAATTATGGAGATTGTTTTAGTTTAATCACTAGTAACTAGTAATTATATCAAACAAGGGCTTTGTACTTTGATGCTTATAGTTATTATCTCATCACTTGCTCGAGCAGATTATAGAATCTTTAAACAAAATATTTATTCATCAAATATTCAATGAAGTTATATAGCGAAAAACTCAAACTTGATAACACTTGAAGGTGATGATAATTATTACCATGGTATTATAATTTATAATATTATGAAAAGGAAAAGATAAAAAAGAAAAAGAAGGGGGGCAAGAAAGGGAAAGGTGCATGAAAAGGAACTCAATGGGTGTGACTTTAGTCCAAGTGAGTGTCTGTTACACACATGGGATTCGAGAATTTTGGTTGGATTAGTGAAATTTTTTGTTAAACAATTCCCAATATACTTTTACTTTCTTTCTTTCTTTCCCTTCCCTTGTTGAGAAGAAGAAGAAGGAAGAAGCAAGAGTGACACCTACACACAAATAGTGAAGTGATAATACACAACACACATCAAAATCAAATCATATGCTACCTCGAACTCCAAGGTTGTCTCTGAGCTAGGGTTTTGGGTTCTCGACCAAATCGAACTGAGCTTGAGGGCCCTGCAAATGGTCGTGTTGCTGTTCGAGACTTCGATTCCGAGATCGAGCATTCATGGTGCGATAATGCTAAACTATACCTACCCTTAGACCAACACCAACACGAACAACGCGCGAATCCTTAGGTTCGAATCAAAATGCAATTCGCTAAGCTCGATGACTCTCCTATGTTCCGCAAGCAGGTCACGCGCTCTTCTTTTTCTATAAGCTTCTTTTCTTTTTTTTTGGATTTGTTGCAAATTAATTTTGATGTTGTGTGTAATGTATGCACAGGGTTGGGTGTGTAACTGATGTGTTGGTAGTAGTGGATTTTGTTTGTCTTTGAGCTTGATCGGGGGGGTTTTAGTGGTTTATTGAGTAACATGTTAAAGCTTGATTTCGTGCATGTTGTGGTCTTGTCAAGTGGAATGTGAATATTCTGAAATCTGAATGGTCGTGTCAAGCTTGGTTTATGCTTAGAATCCTAAGGGATCCTTTTTAATTCTGGGAAATCCCACAAAAGGGAAAAAAAGTGGTTCCTTTCATGGGATTCTCTGTTTTCTTGTAATGGGTTATGGCGCGGTGTTTCCCTTCTTAGATTTATGGTATGTACCACTGTCTACTGCCACTCATGGAGAGGGCAGGTTCCAGAATCTGGTAGAGAATTTCACTGAGTTAATTCACGGTTTGCTGGTTATGAGGTTAGTCATGGATGGTTGGCACTTGACACACTTTGATCAAGGCATCAAGAGTGGGATTTAGGTAGAACTGGGATGAGCAGTGAGAGTGAGAGAGGCATCAAGTGTCAAGCAACAGCTCTATCATTAGTTGGGGTAAGAAGACTTCACAGTTCACCCTAATTGGGGAGAAATGTTACTCCAAGAAAGTTTCCCCATCTTGTACCTTGCTACTTGCAAACCAAACTTACTCTTATGTTAAACTTTCTTAGTGCTTAGTGCATTGCTCTGTTTGGTTACTTCACCAACTTATCATTTTATTCCCTGTTACTATGTTAAATAATATTGGTATTCTGATATTGAATAATTCATTCTTCCCTGTTATTGGGCTCTGATGTAAATCTTGTAATAATATTGTCTGCTCTAGTAAACCATTCAAGAATCTTCTGAAGATTCTGAAATATAGTGTATTGCTTGTTGGTTGGATGAAATGAAATCCGGTGTAAATTTAGAAATTTAGTGGTTCTTCTCTTTGAGGTTATTGTTAATGGTGGTTGGAGCAATTTATTGACTATTTTTGCATAGTATGCGTGATAATTTGTTATTGACTTGTTGTGCTGTACCACATTTAACAAAGATGCTGGTCTTTTTCACTTCTTTCCCTTTGTTTCATAAGTTTCATACAATACAGATGGACAAGTTCTCTCTTGACCAACTTGATGTTCCTAAGGTTGTTTCTCCTTGAATTCTTTGATGAACAGATACAGTGCATGGAGGAAAGTGCTGAATCTTTAAGAGAGAGGGGTTTAAAATTTTACAAAGGATGTAGAAAATACACGTATGTATTTCTGTGGATCTTATAATTATCAACTCCTATTGATAAATAGCCATGAACCTTTGAGAACATGCTGAATTGCTAAATAATATTTCTTATCCTCGTTTTTGTGGAAGCATCTCTGCCATGCAAATTGCAGTTTATATATGTTTTATCTTAATGCCTTTATTCTTAAAGTATCCTGTCCTTTTCTTTTCAAATGTTTTTAGTTCTGGATTAACTTATCTCTTTTGCCTTTTATTTTCTAGGTCAGTTTTTATGGTTTGTTTTCTTCATTACTAGTTGAAATCAGCTTCAAATATATTGTCTTTTGGATGGAAAAATTAGTTTTGATAATGAGAATGCAGAGGAGATTGACAAAGAGAATGAGATCTCCTTAACAAAGGCTCTAAATAAATCACAGCAAAGGCAATCAAGATAGCAGAACACTGAAGTGTAGCATCAAAACAATCATATGTGGCAGCATATTTTAAGGACAGAAAAATATTTTTGTATATAAAAGCATTCCCTAAAAAACAGCCAAAGCTACATGGACCACAATATTTTAACTGTCTTATTTCTGCCAAACCATTGAAATTAAACACAAAAACTTCTACATGAAAGTGGCTAATGGGTAGTGTAAAAATAAATGGCATTTTATTTTTGTGGTTTTTCCTCGTTATAAATTGTTAGGATTTTGTCACAGCTTATCATAACATATTGAATATTGATTTTGAAGATGTTAGATATATATTTTCTTTGTAGACTTTAATGGCTTTCACTTTTTTACTTTCCAGTGAAGGACTTGGGGAGGCCTATGATGGAGACATTGCATTTGCAAGTGCCCTAGAAACTTTTGGCGGTGGGCATAATGACCCAATCAGTGTGGCTTTTGGAGGTATGCCCCATTTTTAATCTTATGATGGTTGATGAAAGGTTCTCTGTTCCTCCTGGTAGTTGATTGTTTCCATTTTTAGCAGTCCAGATGAGCTGTCAATCAAAAAATGATGACTTTTAATACTTGACTCAGTTAACATTTCATTCTAATAATTTCAATTCTTACTGAGATAATTTGCTTGCAATTTTTCTCTATAATTTTGTGACTACTGACTGTGCTTGGGACTAACTAACTTCATAATTTGATTTTAAGTCTGTATGTTACCTTTAACTCTAAAAGTCTAAAGGTGATGAAATGATTTCTGATTGGGTTTCTACCATCATTCCAGGCCCTGTTATGACCAAATTCACCATAGCCTTAAGAGAAATAGGGACATATAAGGAAGTACTTCGATCACAGGTAAACTATTGTGTTGTACTTGTAAGTGCTTTTTTAATACTTCCCTTGTTACAGACTCCTATTGATGCATTTTTAAAGAGAGAAAATGTAAAGTGGAGGATCTTTACTCCAATCTCTAACATTTTTTTTTATCTTAATGAATCTCTTGCTTTCCAAAAAAGAAAGAGAAAAAGGGGAAAAAGTTAGTTATATTAAGATCTATTGCCAACACATACATCAAATTGTCAAACTTAGAGGAATACAACTTGGAAGCTGATTCCCATTATGCCGTTTAGCTGTTAGCTATTTACAAGTTTCGTCCCAAATTTTTGACCATTATCCATCCTTTCTTGGTAACACAATGTCTGCTATTTTGTTAACATAGATCGCTTTTATCCTGTCAGGTTGAGCATATGTTAAATGACAGATTGCTTCAGTTTGTCAATATGGATTTGCAAGAGGTCAAGGTACTGTTTCTTTTTTCTGTTCTAAAGAAAAAAATTATTGTAATATTTTCTGTTTACCCTGTCAGTTAGATAGATATGTACAAAACTGATGTGAGAATTTATAGACTTTTCTAGTATGAGTGTGTATACCTGTGAAGTGATAGGCTCTTTTGAGTGACTTTGCTCTATTTAGAATCTGCTTTGCTCTTAATTGGTTTTCGTTTCTTTAGTTAGTTACTAGGATGTTTGGGAGAGTTTAAATTATAAGAATAATTGTCTTATTAACCCAAAAGCTCTACCAGGCCAGGGAGCTACCAACAAAATCATTATTTCCTCAAAATAAGCTAATCCAAACATGCACAGGTTTAGGATTCGAGCAGGAATTCTCTTGATACCCTTGTGAAAAGAGTAGTACTATCATATTTTTGTTCTAGATTCTATAAAAAAAAAATTGGACAGATGTCACTCTCGTAGAAGCTTGTCAAATACAAAATAGCAGGATCCTACGTATGAGCTAAATTTCTCTCACAACCCTCAATATTTTAAGATTTTCCATTTTAAATGAGCTATAAGTATTTAGGTTGCGTTTTCCATGTTATGATTGCTAGTGTGATTATAAAAGGAAGCCTTTTAAACTTTATAGGCTACATATGGTTTTATGTTGGTAATGTCAACTCTAAATATTACCTAATGATGAGGATAGTTGATGTTTACTTCCAACATTAAAATTTCTGTGAGCAATTTATGCACTTAGTTTCTGTCCTAACTCCTAAGGGATCCTCTCTTAATGCAGGAAGCACGTAAACGTTTTGACAAGGCTAGCCTTACTTATGACCAGGTGCATTCTCAATCACAAATTATTTCTTATTTTCCCATGTATTTTCCT
Source organism: Amphicarpaea edgeworthii (assembly GCA_014843725.1). Taxonomy (NCBI): domain Eukaryota; kingdom Viridiplantae; phylum Streptophyta; class Magnoliopsida; order Fabales; family Fabaceae; genus Amphicarpaea; species Amphicarpaea edgeworthii. Next base: position 1,376,796 of record CM026321.1, on the reverse strand, counting down.
CCTGCTTTGAAAAATATGGATGCTAAGCGTCCTGCATATGATAATGATCCTGACAATTTGAATTGACTACTAAGATGAACCGAAGCTCAGGTCTGTGCTTAAAAAGTAGAAGCGAAAAAAGTGCCTTGTAACATATTTTTCATAATTTATCACTTGTATTGGAAGTGCTATTGGTGCTTTACCGCTTGAATATTAAAATATACCTATAGTAACCTGTTTTGGAGCCAACAGTTTTAGAATCTGCAAAATCAAGTTTCTCTGATAATTGCCAAATATGCTATTCTTGCAGACTCGTGAAAGGTTTCTGTCTCTAAGAAAAGGCACAAAAACTGATGTAGCTGCTGCCCTAGAAGAGGTAGGCCTTTGTGTGTCTTATGTGTTGGTTCAGCTTAGATTCATTCTGGTATGTGTGATTCTTTAATCCTTCAAATGTTTGGAGATGTTTCAGGAGCTTCATAGTGCAAGATCTATGTTTGAGCAAACTCGGTTTAATCTGGTTAGTAAATTCATTTGATCATAAATAATTACTGTTACCATGACATATGTTTTCACAAATAAACTCGAAGAGTCTTTTGTCTAGGTTACTGCCTTGTCAACTGTTGAAGCAAAGAAGAGATTTGAATTTTTGGAAGCAGTCAGTGGGACCATGGATGCACATCTTCGTTACTTCAAACAGGTAGGCATATTGCTTAAATTATTCTTTTCCATATTCTTGTCTCAACTTGCTCATCTTCAATTTATTTCACTTGTAGGGGTATGAATTGTTGCACCAAATGGAGCCATATATTAACCAGGTTTGGAATCAGCTTTTCCTTTACACACTTATTTTTTGGTTTCTAGAAGTACATGTCATTTATAAAAACATTTATCAAGTGGTACATTGAGGGTGATTATTAATTGGCAAATATTTGAGTCAGTGAAAATAAATTGGTTCACTCCAGGCTAGTTGTTTTGCAGGTCTTGACTTATGCTCAGCAATCAAGGGAAAGGTCCAATTATGAGCAGGCAGCTCTAAATGAAAGAATGCAAGAGTACAAGCGACAGATTGATCGGGAGAGTAGGTGGGCTTCAAACGGTTCTAATGGGTCTCCTAATGGAGATGGTATACAAGCCATTGGTAGAAGTTCTCATAAGATGATAGAGGCAGTTATGCAATCTGCTGCTAAGGGAAAGGTTGAATTGAGGCCTGGAAATTGTTGATTGAAGTTATTAACAATTACTTTCTCCCAGTGGTTTACTTTTATAATTTTCTTGGCTTTTAATCATTTTAGGTTCAAACTATTCGACAAGGTTATCTCTCAAAGCGTTCCTCAAACTTAAGGGGGGACTGGAAAAGGAGATTTTTTGTTCTTGATAGTCGTGGAATGCTGTATTACTACCGTAAACAGTGCAGCAAATCATCTGTAAGAAGTGTAATGTGAAAAATAAGTTGGTTTTTGAAGGACTTAAACTAAGCCTAAATTGCTTTTTTATAACAAATTTCACCTCATTTTTGTGGTTATTTATCATGTGTAGGGGTCTAGTAGTCAACATTCTGGCCAGAGGAATAGTTCCGAGCTTGGTTCTGGTCTTTTAAGTCGATGGCTGTCTTCTCATCATCACGGTGGGGTACATGATGAGAAATCTGTTGCTCATCACACTGTGAACTTGCTTACATCAACAATTAAAGTAGATGCTGACCAATCAGATTTAAGGTTTTGCTTCCGGATCATTTCACCAACAAAGAACTACACTTTGCAGGTTATTTAATGTGATTTTTTTTTTTTTTTAATTCATACAAGGATGGTGATTAAAGCTTTATAGTTTCATTCCTTAATTATGCTTGTCAGTGCAGGCAGAGAGTGCACTGGACCAAATGGATTGGATTGAAAAAATCACTGGTGTTATTGCTTCATTACTGAGTTCTCAGATTCCTGAAAGGGTAACTTCCAAGAACTTTTGGTGATCGTGTAGAAATAAAATTGAAGTCAATTTGATTAATGTTGCAATTGTCATCAGATGTTGCCTGCAAGCCCAATGGGAAGTGGTCATCATAGGTCTACCAGTGAGAGTAGTTCTTTTGAAAGTTCAGATTTTGATCACTCTGCTATTGAAGAATGTGCAGCAGATAGAAGTCTTGCTTCTGCATATCCGGAGCGCCCCTCAAGAAGTTTGCAACAACAGCGATCCTGCACTAAAATTGAGAAGCCAATAGATGTGTTGCGAAGAGTTTGTGGGAATGATAAATGTGCTGATTGTGGTGCTCCTGAACCTGATTGGGCATCATTAAATCTTGGTGTTCTTGTTTGCATTGAGTGTTCTGGTGTACATCGTAACCTTGGTGTGCACATATCAAAGGTAGACCATATACAAGTCCACTCTCTCGATCCTTGTTTACGTTCTATTTTGTGACGAGGCTGTAATATATTGATCAACTAGCTCCTTTTTCTCTCTTGTTACAGGTCAGGTCTCTTACATTGGATGTTAAAGTGTGGGAACCTTCTGTCATAAGTTTATTTCAGTCTCTTGGGAATACTTTTGCTAACTCAGTCTGGGAGGAATTATTACAATCAAGAAGTGCCTTTCAGGTTGATCTTGTCCCTGCAGGGTAAAGAATCCCCATTATTATATCCTTGCATTAGACCCATTATCATTACTATTGTTATTGTTTGATTAGTATTGCTGATACTATCTTCTACTAATTGTTAAGCTTAAGCAAATCTGATAAACCGCTGATGTTCTTCATCACCAAACCTTGTCAATCTGATTCTCTATCGGTGAAGGAAAAGTTCATCCATGCAAAGGTATGACTATAGTCTGCTTGCACACTTTCAACTCTTTCTAATAGAAAAATGTTCTACTCATTTTTTCTGAAAGATCTGTAAAAGAGGGAGATTAAGGGAAAATGAGGAAGGAGAGCGGATGAGTGTTTTGTTGAATTTGGTCTAATTTAAAGTAATATTGTCACAAATAAATCCAGACGCAGGTTTAGACTGAGGAAGCCGAAGAAAAAGAAAAAGAAAGTCAAATTCTCACAATTAGAATTCCTACCTAGGCATCAAATAAAAGTGATGCATCACATGTCTAATGGCCTGTGTTTCTCTGATATATGGTCTTTAGCAGCACTTAATGATAATAGGATATATTGCCGAGACAAAACCAGTGGCAGAAACTTGGAGCCTAATTTCTAATTTGTCACTGTGCTGACTGCTTATAATTTTTAGTTATTGATGAAAGCATACTCTTAAATTAGCTTTTAAGATGACCAGAGGGTATGAATGGGGTGGTGCTCTCCATTTGATTTGAGATTTTGGTTAATGATTACTTATATACAGCAATGCATAGCTTATTTTATTTACTATTGGGCCTTTTATGCTACCTTCTAATTTGCTGTATTTCGGACTCCATGGACCACTTGTTTTGTCATGGCAGTATGCTGAGAAGCTTTTTGTTCGCAAGCCAAAGGACAATCAATACCGTCTCTTGGTAGCACAACAGATCTGGGAGGCTGTTCATGCTAATGATAAAAAAGCTGTATACCGTTACATTGTTAATTCTGACATTGATGTTAATGCTGTTTATGAGCCAACATGCAGCAGCTCCTTAACCCTTGCCAAAGTAATGCTATTACAAGAGCAGACTGGCCATGATCACAGCTCTACTTTAGCAGGGAACACATTGGACTGGTCCTCCACTAAAGAAGGCCAGGTCATGGACAATTTAGATGGGTGCACCCTACTTCATCTCGCATGTGAAACTGCAGATATTGGCATGGTGGAGCTCCTCCTACAGTATGGTGCAAATGTTAATGCAGCTGATTCGAGAGGTCAAACACCATTACATCGCTGTATTCTCAAAGGAAGATCTACATTTGCAAGATTATTGCTTTCTAGGTGAGTCTCATGTAACTTATATGATGGTTTATCTGATTCTTTCGACATTTTATCTAGTCAGCTTCAACTCTGATAATGTCATTCAAGCTACCATTCTATGCACTAATAGGCTATTTGCTGATTCACTTATTCTGAGTTTTATACATATTTACTTTATAGTCATGGTTCATTGAAAGCTACTAAAATCTTTAACAATGCAGGGGAGCCGATCCTCGAGCTGTGGATGAGCAGGGAAGAACCCCTATTGAGCTTGCTGCAGAGTCAAATGCTGGTGGTGACAGAGAAGTCCATGCTCCATTGACTGATTCTAATGGATGAGAGTGATTGGCAAAAATCTCGGAGTATATTACATATATAAAATATGGAAGATTGGATTATGTAAATTTGTATTTCATAAATTGAAAAGCTGGTTTTTTGAAGTAAATGTCACTAGTGTGAAGGATTAAGGGAGAGAGGTAGGTTGAAATGCCTGCCCCTTAGTCATCTTGTGCAAAATAGTGCTCAGATCTGTGATGTAAAATGGCCACATTGGTCTAAGTAAAAGAGAATGCTGCACTAGCCAGCGCTTTGTAATATGATGTTTGTGTATTTTTGTTTACTTTTGAGGTGAAGCAGCGATGCATTAGGCTAGGGATTTGTGTATGTTGTGTACATTGGTTTTTGTGAAGGTGTTGTGGCTGTAATTCACATTTTTGTATTTTTTTTTTAATTTTGGGATTAGTTGGTGGGGACATGTACTGAGGATATCATGTCCCTAGTTCTCTAATGATGTATTTATATATTGATAAAACAATATATTTTCAAAGGCAAAAAGATAAAGAAAACTATCAATAACCTGTTATTTTAGAGAGACCCCCCTCTCAAAAGAAAAAACTCAAATTATTGTAAATCTTATAAAGTTTCTGTCATGAAAAGACGGCGTGGGGCACCATGTTGAAGGCATGGGAACTTTTTGGTCAATTGAAACAAAAAGTGAAAGTGGTCCATTTCACCCTCAAGTTTGCAATGGTAATTCGAGAATTGGGTATAAGTGTTCATTGTATTTTTCGTATCCAACAATAAAGATTGCTGCACAAATGCAACTCAACAATAAAGAGGTCCAAATATTTTGTAGTCTTTTAATGGGAAATTTCACTGTTTTACTTTACATGGAAATTTTTTATCTACAAAACAAACCGTGAGGAATCTAGTAGGTTATAGAGGCCAACACTCACTCTTGTGTTAACACAGCTATCAACTAAAACTCAACTTTTGTCACGGGTGACCTCAACATAATTATTGGTATTAGGGACAGAGTAACAACAACACCTGAAGTGGGTCCTCTTGAACTGGGTTATGACTTTTGACGATACCACACTTAGAGGATTGTAATCGTAATATTTCAAATAACACAAGTGATATTAATTTGGTCTTTGAAAAATATCAACATCGATTCTGTTGTTTTAATTATAAAAAATAATATTATTTAGTATGTTGAGTTACATAAGCTGATTTTAACTCGTGGGAGATTTTTTTTTTTCATTATACCTCTTTTTTTTCAAATATTTTTGAAAAATTTGATCTAAACTGAAATTAAACGTTAGAGAACACTTTCAAAAAAGAAAATAAAAAAAGGTAAAATGTCCTTATATTGTTAATGTAAAATCATTTTACACCGTCAATTAATTATAACTTAATGTTATAATGATTTTTAAAATAATTTTTTAAAAATAATTATTTTATCATAAATAAAAGATTATAATTGATTAATAATGTAAAATAGTTTTACACTAACGATACATAAGTTTTTTTGTGAATGATAACTTGGTTTAACTTGTTTTAATCACAAATTTTGTTACACAAGTTTGAATAACTATTAATTAAATTAATTTTAAAATGTCAAGGTCATTTTCCCATAATTCTATTCCCTTGCACGAGAACCCTTTTTAAGTATAAATTTATGACTAATGGGTCAAAGCATACTATGCCTTGTGTAAATAGTTGACTATCAACTGAACTTGACATTCAAGTATTCAACAAGACACCACTGGTCTATGAGCGACATTAATATTTTTTTTATGAAAATGATAGTTGGACCTAATATGTGAAATTCGCAATTTGAATTATTTATAAAACGTTGCATTTGGCGTTAAAAATTAAAAAACTCAAACTAACACGGGAAAAAAAAAACTGAACTTTTATGGCTTGGTTTCATTTTGTTAGGTTATTAAAAAGAATGGAACTGACCGTACCCACTTATGTCTGTTTTTAGATTTTGAAAGAAATCATTTAAAACCATTAAATATAGTTATAATAAACACAATATTTATTTTCCACTTGATAAAAAAAAAGTTATAATATGTATTTAAATTAATCTCAGCTATATGTTTTCATTTCAAAATGCCTCATGCCAATATAAATTAACCACAAACATTAATTCTATCCATTGATAATTTACTCGTATACCTATACGTACATGTGTTGGACATTCACTGACCCTCAGAGTGCTAAATCCTCGGAATCGAATAAATCATTTATGATGCTTAAATATTCGATTTTTTTTATTCAATACAACAGCACTCATTCAATTGCACCATCCTATTCGGCTATTCCCACATCGCATTAATATAACAATCTAAAAATATCATAAAGAAATTTTCCTATTCCCACGAGAGAACTTGAAAGTTAAAATTTGATTAAAGTCATTCCTAATCCTAGCAGCTTCCACATGTCACGTAGAAAAAAAAGAAAAGGATAAGACAGAAAGAAGAAAAAGTAAAAGCATGCAAAATATAATATAATTGAAATTGAAACGTAGTAATTAAAAGCAATTATTCGAACGAAAAAAAGAGATAACTTTACTAATCATACACACCAAACATAAGAACACATACCTAGAGTTGTTAACCACTCACTCAGGTATAGCACATCACAAATTCCCATGCACCCTTATTTCAACGGTCCAGATGCATTCTGATGAGATCAACGGCTGAGACGAACCGTACATTCTCCCTCTCACGGATTTCGATGTTTCACTTTCGGACCAAATGTGGGACCCACATAGTACTGTGTCCTGAGTGCTGGCTACTCACAAAGGCGGGAACCAGTTTTTGTCGCAGAGGTATGGCTCTTTGTTGTCATCAGATGAGAGAGAAAGAAAGAGTGCGTTGTAGAGAGAGAAACAAGAGACAATCACTGAATCACTCTCACTCACTCTACATGCTGTGTGCGTGACTCTGTCACTGTGTTTTTGTGTTCAAGCACCCAAATCCAATGACATTGCAGTTTAGTTTCTGAAGGAGCTTTTTTTTTTTTTTTTTTTTTTTTTGTGTGTGTGTGTCTGTTCTTGTTGCTGTTGTTCAAGTTTGGTTACTACTACCACAAGTTCATTCATGCCCCTTCAATCTCTGTTCAACTTTTTGACTTTTTGTTTGGTTTCCAAGGAAAAAGATAGCAACTTGTTTCTGGGTCTAGTTTGCTTTTGGCTGGGTTTGTTAGTCCCTGCTGGCACCTCGGAATAGTTGGGTTTTGGTTTTTCTTTTGGAGGTTCAAATTCTTGTTCTGATTCGTGTGAAGGTGGAAAATTTATGGGTGGTGAGACGAGGAAAAAGATGGGATTCGGTGTGAAAATGTAAACTATTCGGTGACAACATGTCTGCTTGCTTTTTTGGGACGGCTTTCTTGTGAAGATTTTGGGTTGAAAAAGGTTGAGGAAGATGCTTATGCTTATGCTTATACCCCAACTTCTTTTTAACCCATTTTAGCATCAAGTGTAAAAAGTTGTTCTTGGCCTTGTTTCCAAGTGTTGAGGTGATGGGGGTTTTGAGCATGTGAACGATTCATGCCTCATTTTGGAGCTTCTGAGATTGGTTTCTGGTTGTGGCTTTGTTTGTTTTATGTGCTCTCATGTTTAGGAAAAGGCACACCCCTTCTTCTCTTGCTAGGGAATTGTTGGCATTCCAGCCACTTTTTCTACTCTTCTTGTTCAGCTTGCACCACAACACTGTGCAATGTCAAGGTAGGTTGAGTAAACATGTTTCTTCTGAGCCTCCCTCACCTTCTAGGCCATCACCATCATCATCAGGATACAAGGATGATCCTAGGAAAATAATTTTGAGCATGGTTTTAGGAGCAGTCACTGGACTAGCTTGTTCTGTTCTCTTTGCACTTGTGGTTCGTTGTGTTGTTCAGTATCTGAACCGCACACCAATCCTCAAGGGCCCTGTCATATTCTCCCCCAAAATTGCCCCCAAGACACTCCAATCAGCTTTGGCAAAGGAAAACCACTTGCTTGGTTCGAGTCCTAATGGGAAGTACTACAAAACTGTGCTTGACAATGGACTCACTATTGCAGTCAAAAGGCTAACACCCTTTGAGAGCAATTCCCCGGAGGCTAAGAGAAAATCAGTGAAGAGGCAGATACAGACTGAGCTAGAGCTTCTTGCAAGCCTAAGGCATAGGAACTTGATGAGTTTGAGGGCTTATGTTCGTGAGCCTGATGGGTTCTCATTGGTTTATGATTATGTGTCCACTGGGAGTCTTGCTGATGTGTTGAATAGAGTGAGGGAGAATGAGTTGCCCTTTGGTTGGGAAGTTAGGCTCAGGATTGCTGTTGGTGTGGTGAAGGGTCTTCAGTATCTTCACTTCACTTGTGTGCCTCAGATTCTGCACTACAACTTGAAGCCCACAAATGTGATGTTGGATGCTGAGTTTGAACCCAGATTGGCAGATTATGGCTTGGCTAAACTTCTTCCCAACTTGGATAGAGGAACTTCTCTCTACACCCCTCCTGAATGTTTCCACAATTGCAGGTAAGACAAATCAATTGGTTTCAATCATACTCATTCACCTGTGTTTTGAACTTGGTCTGTTTCTATTCTTTCACTTTTTACACCAAAAGGGTAACTATGTGGTTGATATTGGGCATTAGTTTGATTCGTCACCTTTTTAAAAGCTCCAGACCTCATTGGTTTTTTTTCCTTCTTTGGTGCACCTTAATCAAAGACTCTTTTTGTAAAACGTAATTATTATCCTGTATTGTCATGGTGTCATTTGCTGATTGAAATTAGTATTATTTAATAAAGACTTTGCAAAACGAATGTTTTTGTAACTACCTCTTACTTTATGTCAAGTTTTAGACCTTAGGCACTATTTTTGGTCCAAATGAATATGGTTCTAATGCTGCAAATTACTGAACTTAGATTGGTGAGCGTGAAGGACGGAACAAAAAATTATAATAATAATTAACCGAGGTTTGTTCCTCACTTGTTATGCTGCTGGTTTTTTTCATTGGTGTATTTGTCCCTGGATTATCAATAGTAATAAGTAATAACAATGAAAAGATTGCTTTATTGATGCATTGCATATACGGTCATGGTATTTGCAATAAGATGTTTATTAACTTCATTCCATTGCATGTGAAACATCTTAGTATTCAGATTAAATGTTGTTTTTTTGCAATTTCAGCAGGTACACTGACAAAAGTGACATATTCAGTTTTGGCATGATACTAGGTGTTTTATTAACGAGTAAGGACCCTACTGATCCATTCTTTGGAGAAGCAGCCAGTGGGGGAAGTCTTGGATGTTGGCTGAGACACTTGCAGCAAGCTGGTGAAGCTCGCGAAGCTCTAGATAAGAGCATGTTAGGGGAAGAAGGTGAGGAAGATGAGATGCTAATGGCTGTTAGGATTGCTGCTGCATGCCTCTCTGATATGCCTGCAGATAGGCCATCTAGTGATGAGCTTGTTCACATGCTAACGCAACTGCACAGTTTTTGAACCAAACCTTGATTCTTCAGTTTCTAGAGATTTTTTCTTTCTCCTTCTCTTATCCCCTTTTCTGAAATAAGATGATAGGGGGTATTTTGGTTGGTGGCCATGATTCTGGTGTAATTGATTGTTTTGCATGATCTTGGTTTTCATGGTGTGGTTTCTAATTTTCCATTTTCTTTCTCTATTCTATTTCCTTTTCTTTCGGCTGATTTTGCAGATTGTGGTTGGTTTAGGTCACACTAGTATATTATGTTTGTAAATGACTAGTCATTTTAACAAGAGTTTTCTTTTCTTGCCCAATACTATAGCTGTATCCTAGAGGAACATGCCATGAATGTTACTAACAAACGTTTTTCTGAGAATCTCTTTCAGAGTTTTACTAGTAATGTGAACATATAAAATATCACTTTTCTTCCCTTGGTTTGTTGCATATCTAAACTGGAAAGCATTTCATGCAAATTAAGCATCTATCAATGTAAGGGCAATTCAATTATGAGATAAGAAAACATGGAAAAAGGAACAACATACATTAACCATGGAAAAAAAGGCGATACACAGTGCAAGGGCATGAAATATCCATAAATTGGTGGGTTCCAATCAAAGGAAAAAGGGAAAGTCGTTCTACACAAGCCATAACATTTTGTGGTTTCCTTAATTTGTTTTTTCTCATGTGGCCCAACTCAATCATTTCAGATATTTGGTACTTGCTCCAACAAACGAAAAAAGAAAAAAAAAAGAGTTGGTGCTTAATCATACAAAAAATATGAATGGGTTATTGTTGAACTATGTACACACAAACTTTCACCTTAACCTAAACAATTGATAGTGCATTCACACAGTGCAACAAGTAAAATCAGGAGATTGAATTTTAATACCAATAATGTTAAAAAAAAAGCTGTAAACTGTAATCTGATATGACTTAAAACAAAAACAATAAATGGCCATACAAAAACATTTCTCACAACTCATTCGTAATTTTTTGAACCTTATATGTCCAATATAAAACCTCATTTAACTAGTCTTTCATTTATAACTACTTATATGAAGAACAACAAAAAAACAAAAACTAGTAATTAACAAAAAATGATCATCACAAATTTATTTATAAGGCCATTATTGTTTACCAATTGAAATCTAACCGTCCTTCTCTTTCTATAAATTTTATTCCTTAAAATTAAATGATCATTTTCAATGTTCCTTGAGATTAAATTTCCTGAAATTGTTCCATTAACCCATAGACCAATAATTGATTGACCTATTATGCCCACCTTTCAGTGCACCACGTTACAAGTCTACTCCATTGTGTTATTTGGAAGCTTCATTTTGAATTATGGTTTGCCATTACTAGTGTACTAATTAGTAGTTTGCATAACAAAATAACACGGTATCTGTATCTCATTGGCCTCCGTCCTGATAGACATAATAGATAATCATTCCATACATTTCTTTCTTTTGACCAAAAATAAATTAAGCTTAGCCAATTAAAAGGTGTGTGGACTGTGGAGCATTAGTAACATTTTTAATAGTTGGCTAAAATTTATTACTGCTAGTTACGTAATGCAGCTTTATAAATAGTTAAAGTACCTCCCTTCTTTACAAAATTTTCTACATTAACAGTGAAACTAATTCAACTACAATACAACAATCTCATTTTACCAACACTCCCAACATATTATATATGATAAATCAAAACTCTTGAGGTAGAGATCGTCCTTCTAAGAAGGACTTGAACAGGCCAAGTGATCTCTCAGGCTGTGAAAATGGAGCCTCGTGTGATGCTCCCCTGATGGTGGCAAATGAAAGGATGTTACCATAAACTTGTGTCCACCCACCCACCTGAAACAACCATGTTACATTTCATAAGCACAACAAAAATTCAAAAGGCGTAAAGGATTTTTCTTTCCATTGTCAACCAATCATAAAATTGTTATTAATGGTAAGTTTATTAACTTTTATAATAACTACTTTAACAATCGTACCTACTATGATTTCTAATTAGTTGGCAATGTAAAAGTATCCACTCTGACGATGCATAGATGTTAAACTAAAATTGAATAGAATCACTGAATCAGCAATCTCAGCAAAACTCAACAAAACAAAGCTCACCTGCTGCTTCTCAAACCACACCCTGTATGGCACAGTGATCTTCAAACCTAGTTCTTTTGCCAAATTATGTACTAATGTTCTACTTCCAGTCAGTGGGATAACTGAATCCTGATCACCACTGCAAAACAAGAATTATCAATTCATTCTCAAAGCCAGTTACACACTATTCTATGCCAAATTCGTTTGATCTAGAATAGAATTTTCACTTCATAAGGATGCAACACATGTACCTGTAAACCAATACTGGTATTCCCTGCTTGACTAGCTTCCCCACAACCGTGATTGTTGGTATCTCCAAGTCACGCAGCTCATAATCCAGGACACTGACGGATATATCATATAGCATAACATTCATGTTAACAAGAGACAAAACTGTTGGAGGAAAGTATTAAGCAAGGTAGAGATGAAATGTTGAGAATTAGACAAAAGTAACTGTGGATGTTTCTGTCCAAGACTTTAAATAGCAACACCAAAAAACATGTTTATATGAAGAGAGGCAAGGCTGAACACTAAGGTTTAACTTGATTAGTTTCTGAACATGTTTTTTCATGGTTTTCCATAAACACAACACGGTAAACTGAAGGCTAGAGAGGAGAATTACTTGCTGCAAGCAGACCATTTTTGAACTCCAACAAGACGTGCATGCAATGCTGATTGCACGTCTTTCCTATTCAGATAAGTAACTGTTTCATCTTCCACACATACATCAATCGTTTCAGTAACTTGCTGTTTGACAACAAAATCAAAACCAGAATTTCATGCCCTCAGTAGTCAGTACTATGATTGAAGTTAGATAGAAAATCAAGTGGTTGTGACTTGTGATGGTTGGAATTAAAGAGAAACTATAGGATGATAAAATCACCTGGGGATTGAGGACTTTGGTTTGTGAGAACACTGAAGATAAACAAACATCAAGGGTCACATCATATTTGTCAACAAATCTACTTGTTTCCGTACTGACTTGGCTCATAACACTTGAACAGATAGGAGAAACAGCACCATTATAGTATTCCCTCACATATGTCGAATAGTTACAAACAGAAGTGAACATTTTGTACGTTGAATCTGAAATTAATCCATGTGACCAGAAGAACTCAGCTCTCGAATTGAAATCTGTTGCAAATTCTAGAACTGGATTACCAAGCTGCACCAAAGGAAACTAACTAGCTTCAGATGCCTAAATTCCTTAGTCAAATTGCAAAATTGATGAATCTTTAGCTGAACATTTTTGCTTTCTAGTTTTCAAAATCTTAATGGATATTAGAATAATAAAAGCAAGTTGACACGTGGCAGAATAAGAAAAGAAGAATAATTGGAAGTTTGTGCTATAACTCACAGCAATGCCTTTTAAATTGAACAACTTCTCCTTTTTGTTGAATTGGAGCATAAGCTCAGCCAGCTGGGGAGCATAATGGCCTAATCATAAATTACAAAATACATAAATATATGCATATTTTAACCATAGGTTCTTCATAGATGAAAAACATAAAGGATGGTAGAGTTACCTGCATAGCTTTCTCCTACAATGAACAAACTTCGGTTTCTGTATTCTGGGAACTTTATAAGCCAGTTTTGCAAGAACACCAAGTTATCCCTGGCTATAAAGAGAAAGACAAAGTGTTTCAGAAAACCAAGGCAATCTTTAAAGGAGCATGTGTTTATTTTGTAAAGAAAAACAGCACTATTTAGGAAGTGGACAAGGCATAACTGTAAAGTAAAAAAATAGCAGGTTGTGAAATAACATTGTTAATAAGAAAAACTTTGAGCAAAGGGGTCAGGACAGAATTTTGCAAAAGGTAAAGATAACAAACAAGAAAAGCAAAAAAGAGATAGTGAGAACTAAGAAGAGGAAAATGAAGAAGAAAGAAAGTTGACCCGGATCTTCCTTTAGTAAACTCTTTCTTTAGCCATGTGAAAATGCTTGCATCAAGTGGTTCTTTACCAATTACCATTCAAACCAGTAACATTGAGAATTATTTTAAGAGGGAGCTAAAAAGTAAAAGTTGGTGATGTCAAATAGAGAAGGGTGAACATTAAATTAAAAACTTGCCAGTAATTTTGTCATTGACACCCTCATAAGATGAAGTATCAGTTGAGTAAGAGAACCCAACTCCAATTGGCGTTTCCAAATAGAGCATATTCGCTTCTGCAACTCATATGTGCACAATGCCAATCAATCAGCATGTCATATATATTGTCAAAGCTATGCTAAAAGTGAAACTACCCCATTAATGGAAAACAATAGATATGCTTGAACCTCTGTTCCAGCTGAATTGGTTTCTAACCAAGCCCTCTCCTTTGGGTCTAAATGGTCCATTCTCTGAAAATGCACCAACTCCCAGGGAAGAACAACCGGGGCCTAATTCAAAAGAACAAGACACAACACAAAGCATAAGTTTCCAAACATTCATATTCCTATCTGAAAGAAACAAGTGAGACTGAGGAGTGAGCACCTCCATTGAGCCAAAGAACAAGGGGCTTGGAAAGTGCATCTTTGTCAGCTTCAGTAAAGTAGAAAAAGAGTGATCGCTGGTTTTTGTCATCAACGGTTACATAACCTGAAAACTGATGAAACTCAACATGGGGTTGACCCGGTAAGCGAGTGACCCTACGGTGAGTGGGTGAAGGGTGTGCAATGCCAAGCTGAAGGAGTAGGAAAGCTACTACACACAAATACAATGCAATGGAACTCCAAAGAAGAGAACACATGGCTTGTTGTTGAGGTTGTGTTTGAGTGAATAAATTGTTTGTGCCTCTATTGTGCATTGTGTATATAAAAAGTAGGAACGTTTTTGCTTTTTGATAAATATTATTATTTGGAGTTTTGGTCTGTTTCGAAATTTGGGGTTGGAAAATGGCGATGGAGTGAAACTGTGAAAGTACAGTGAAGTGAAGTGATGAGTGAAATGTGGTATCAGTATTACTGTGCAAATGCACGTGTGTGACAATTTGAATTGTTTTATTATGTCTTTCACTCTCTCCCCACTTTTTTTTTACACCCTTCATCAATGTTATGATTTTTATCATTGGTCTCCATAATTACCGCTAGATTTTTTTTTTTAACTTTATTCTCTTGTTTATTAAACTTATAATGTATAAAAAATAAAAAGAGGTGAGAATATGGAGCTAGAATTCAATAGTATTAAAATATATATACTTTGTAACAGCCATTTTGAGACAAACACGTGAGTGGAGTGCAGAAAAATAACAAAACCAAATGAAATAAAAGTGGCACTAATTTGTTGTAGGAATCTCGAATTGGGAGGGAAAAGAAGTGAGACACAGTAATACGTACAGTATATAAATGCAGTGAAGCTAGCTAGAGACATATTGAAATGAAATGAGAGGAGAATATGTAGTGTAGTGTGCCTTCACGTCAAGTTATAGAAGGAGAGCAGAGGAGAGTGCAAAACGTGGGTGATTGCTTTTGTTTGAGCTGTCTGTCAAATAAACAAAACAGGAGTACCAAGCGAGAATGAAGAGTCATGTTTTGTTTTGCTTTCATGCATGATGCTGATCCCTAGCTACTCCCTACCACCACCATGGCACCATATATTAAAGCTAAAGCCAATATTTGCTTTGCGTCCCCACCCTTCGTCTTAATATCATTCTTGTTACATTGTTTATCGACTAACGAATATGCGGATCTCTTCTGAAAATTTTTAAAATATGAAAAAACATAACAAATGTCATGATTTAAAAAAAATGTTAAAAATATGAAAAAACAATAAAAATGTCTTGAATTTTCTTTTCAAAAATGAAAAGTTTAAAAATATTAAAACACTAGATAAGTCACTTGAAAAAATTTTAAAATACAAAAAAAAAAAAAAACAAGAGTAATTTTAAAAATAATAATAGAAATTGAAAAGGAAGGTTATGATTTATTTTTTTTAAATTCAAAATTTTAAGAAATATGAAAAAATAATAGAAATGTCTTTAAAGTTTGAATTTTTTTTTCAAAAAAAGATGAAACAAACAAGAGGAATATCATTAAAATTTCAAAAAAAAATTAAAATTTTCAAAATATGAAAAACACGGGAACTGTATTGAAATTTTCCAACAAAAAAAATCTACCAAAAAATATGATTTTTTTTTAAAAAAAATTATGAAAAAACATAAGGAATCTCTTGAAAATTTAAAATAAAATTAAAATTTTAAAAAATAAGAAAAAAATAATAGGAATATCTTGAATTTAAAAAAAAAATATTCTAAAAAGTATGAAAAAACTAAATAAATGTCTATAAAATTATTTTAAAATTAAACTTTTAAATGGTATGAAAAACACGAGGAATATTTGGCTTTAAAATAAAAAAAAATGAAAAATAATAAGAGAAATGTCTTGAAAATTTACCAAAAAAAATTCAAAAATTTGAGAAATTAAGTATAATGTCTTGAAAACTTTTTTACAAATAGGAAAAAACAGGATAATTGTCTTAATTTTTAAATTTTTTTAAAAGTATTAAAAAATAAGAGAAATGTCTATAAAATTAAAGAAATGGATTTTTTTTAATATGAAAAAACAAGAAAAATATCTTGATATTTTTTTTAGAAAAATTAAAAACAAGTAGAATATCTTCAAAATTTATAAAAAAATCAAATAAAAATTTTAATAATATGAAAAATTAAGAGTAATGTCTTAAAAAAATTTTAAAATAATGATAAACAATAGTAATGTTTGATTTTTTTTTTAAATAATTTAAAATATGAAAAATTGGAGTTATGTCTTGAAAATTTTAAAAAAAATATAAAAACAAGATAATTTTTTTGAAAATAAATTTTATCCTAAATATTTATGGTTTCACAAATACAACCCTAAATATTTAATATTACATAAGAAATATTAAACTAAAACCAAAATTATTTATGATTACATTAATAAAACCTTGAGTATTTAAGGTTTCGTAAGTAAAATAAAAAATATTTAGTGTTTGATAAATAAAATATTAAATTGAAACCCTATTTAAAATTACATTAATGAAACTTTGTATATTTTGAGATTCGTAAATAAAATTCTAAATATTTTGAATTTTGTTAATGAATCCCTAAAATAAAACCTTGAATATTTCATATATCATAAATTAAATCCTAAATATTCAGGTTTCATAAATAAAAAAAAAACTAATGATTTAGGGTTTCATTAATGCTAGATTTCACTGTAAATTGAAACCCAAAATATTTAAGGTTTCATTAATGAACCCTAAATTAAAATCTTAAATATTTAGGATTTCATTAATGAACCATAAATTGAAATCCTACATATTTAAGGTTTCATAAATAAATCTATATATATTTATGATTTTGATAAATGAAACCCTAAATGGAAATCATAATATTTAGGATTTCATAAATGGAATCTCAACAATTTAGGATTTCATTAATGAAATCATAATTTTTTTCCTAAATATTTAGAGTTTCATCAATAAAAACATAAATATAAATCACATAATATTTAAGACTTCATTAATGAAACTCTAAAATTCACCATAAATATGTAGGGTTTAATAAACAAAACCAAAAATTGAATCCTAAAATAAAACCTTTAATGTTTAGGGTTTCATAAATAAAGAAGAAATATTTAGGATTTCATAAATAAAAATAAATATTTAGGGTTTGATAAATGAAACTGTAAATCGAAACCCTAAATATTTAGGGTTTCATTAATGAACTTATAATTCTTTAAGGTTTCATAAATAAAACCTAAATTTGAAACCATAAATATTTAGGGTTTCATTAATGAAACCCTAAATTTTATTTTAAATTGAAACAAAAAATTTTAAGGTTTTCATAAATGAAAGCTCAAATCTTTAGAATTTCATTAATGAAACTCTAAAATGAAACTTTAAATAATTAGGGTTTCATAATTAAAACCTTAAATCAAAACCATAAATATTAATAGTTATATTAATAAAACCCTAATTATTTAGGGTTTCAATAATGAAACCTTATATTTCATCCTAAATATTTCGTGTTTCGCAAATAAAATTTTAAGTATTTAGGGTTTCATAAATGAAACTCTAAATTCATACAAAAAATATTTAGGGTTTCATTAATGAAAACTTAAAATTATCCAAAATTAAAACCTATAATATTTAGGTTTTCATGAATAAAAAATAAATATTTAGAGTTTCATAATAGAAAAACATTAAATTAAAACCCTGAATATTTACGATTTTATTAATAAAAATATAATTCTTTTGGGTTTCATTAAAGAAACCCTAAATTTCATCTTAAATTGAAATTACAATATTTAAGGTTTTAATAAATGAAAGATCAATTATTTAAGGTTTCATTCATGAAACCATAAATAAGTAGGTTTTTAAAATTAAACCTAAAATTGAAACCATCAATATTTAGAGTTTCATTAATAAAATCTTAATTTTCTTAAAATTTCAATAATGAAACACTATATTTCATCCAAAATATTTCGGCTTTTACAAATAAAATTTTAAATATTGAGGATTTCATAAATGAAAATCTAAATTGATACCATAAAATATGTATGGTTTCATTAATGAAAACCTAAATTTCATCATAAATTAAAACCTTTAATATTTAAAGTTTCATAAATAAAAAATAAATATTGAAGGTTTCATAAATTAAACATTAAAACTCAACCCTAAATATTTAGGGTTTCACAAATAAAATCTAAAATTAAAACCCTAATTATATATGATTTCATTAAAAAAAAACCATAATTATTTATGGTTTCGTTAATGAAACCCTAAATAATTAGGTTTCAAAATTAAAACCAAAAATTGAAACCATCAATATTTAAAGTTTCATTAATAAAATCTTAACTATTTATGGTTTCATTAATGGAACCATATATTTCATCATAAATTGAAACCTTTAATATCTACAGTTTCATCAATATAACATTAAATATAAACTCTAAATATTTAGAGTTTTAATAATGAATCAATAATTCTTTTAGGTTTCATAAATAAAACCCAAAATTGAAACTATAAATATTTAGGATTTCATTAAGGAAAACCTAATTATATAGGGTTGAAACCCTAAATTTCATCTTAAATTGAAATCATAAATATTTAAGGTTTTAATAAATGTAGGCTCAGTTATTTAGGATTTCACTAATGAAACCCTAAATGATTAAGGTTTCATAATTAAAATCTTAAATTGAAACCATGCATATTTGAGGTTTCATTATAAAACCGTTAATATTTAGGGTTTCAAAAATGAAACTCCATATTTAATTATAAATTGAAACCCTAAATATTTAGTATTTTAAAAATGAAGCCTTAAATTGAAACCCAAATTACTTTATGTTCCATTAATGAAAACGTAAATTTTATCCTAAATTGTGACCATAAATATTTAGGATTGTAATAAATTGAATGTCAATAATTTAGGGTTTCTTTAATGAAATCCTAAATAATTAAGATTTTATAATTAAAATCATAAATATTTAAAATTTCATTAATAAAATCCTAATTATTTTGGTTTCAATAATAAAACCTTTTATTTTGTCTTAAATTAAAACCCTAAATTTTTAGGTTTCATAAATTAAACCTTAAATATTTAGTGTTTCATAAATGAAACATTAAAATGAAACCCTAATTATTTTCAATTTCATTATAAAAACTCTAATTATTTTGCGTTTTATACAATAAAGACCTAAATCTCATCTCAATTGAAACCTAAAATATTATGGATTTTGTAAATAAAATTTAAAATATTCAAGGTTTCTAAATGAAACTATAAATTGATAACATTAATAACATTAATATTTAAGGTTTCATTAATAAAAAAATATATATTTAGGATTTTATTAATGAAACTTTAATTTCATATTAAATTGAAATCGCAAATAGTTACGATTTTAATAAATAAAGCATAATTATTTATGGTTTCATTAATAAAATCCTAAATTAAAATCCTAAATAATTAGGATTTTATAATTAAGGTTTCATTGATAAAACCCTAATTAATTAAGGTTTTAATAATGAAACACTATATTTCATTCTAAATATTTTGTATTTCGCAAATAAAATTTTAAATATTTAGGGATTCATAAATGAACCTCTAAATTGTTACCATAATTATTTAGGATTTCAATAATAATACAATTAATATTTAGGATTTTGTAAATACAAAAATAAATAGTTAGTAATTCATGAATAAAATATTAAATCGAAACCTAAAATTTTAACCATAAATATTTAAGGTTTCATTGACGAAACCCTAATTATTTAAAGTTTCATTAATAAAACCATAAATTTCATCTTAAATTGAAATGACAAATATTTTGGATTTTAATAAAGAAAAAGCTTAATTATTTAGGGTTTATCAATGAAACCATCAATTGAAATCCTAAATAATTTGGTATTCATAATTAAAACCTTAAATTCAAACCATAAGATTTAGGATTTCATTCATAAAACCCTAATCATTTAAGGGTTCAATAATGAAACCCTATATTTCATACTAAATATCTCGAGTCTCGAAAATAAAATTTTAAATATTCACGATCACATAAATGAAACTCTAAATTGATACCATAAATATTTAAGGTTTCATTCATGAAACCCCAAACTTAATCCTAAATTGAAATTGTTAATGTTTAAGGTATCATAAATAAAAAATAAATATTTAGAGTTTCATAAATGAAAAACAAACATTTAGGATTTCATAAATTAATAAAAAAAAATATTTAAGATTTCGTAAAAGTATTATTTTTAGGGTTTCATAAATAAAATATTAAATTGAAACTCTAAATATTTAAGATTTCATTAATGAAACAATAATTCTTTTAGGTTTCTTAAATAAAACTCAAAATTGAAACCGTAAATATTTTGGGTTACATTAACGAAAACCTAATTATTTAAGGTTTAATTTATGAAACCCTAAATTTTATCTTAAATTGAAACCATAAATGTTTAGGATTTTAATAAATGAAAGTACAATTATTTAGGATTTCATTAATCAAACCAAAAATTGAAACCCTAAATAATAAGGTTTTCATAATTAAAACTTTAAATTGAAACCATAAATAATATAGGGTTTCATTAAAAAAACCCTAATTATTTAAGGTTTGATTAATGAAACTTATATTTCATCCTAAATATTTTAAATAGAAACCCTATATATTACGGGTTTCATTAATGAAACCCAAAATTGAAATCATAAATATTTAAAATTTCGTTAACAAAAACCTAATTATTTAGGGGTTCATTAATTAAACTTTAATTTCATCTTAAATTGAAACCACAAATATTTGGGATTTTAATAAATGAAAGCTCAAATATTTATGGTTTCATTAATAAAATCCTAATTTGAAACTTTAAATAATTAGGGTTTCATAATTGAAACCATAAATATTTAGGATTTCATTGACAAAAACCTAAATTTCATAAATATTTTTATTTTTAATAAATAAAAGCTCAATTATTTAAGGTTTCATTAATAAAATCATAAATTGAACGTTAAATAATTAGGTATTCATAATTAAAACCTTAAATTGAAACCATAAATATTTAAGGTTTTAATAATAAAATCCTAATTATTTAGGGTTTCAATAATGAAACCTTATATTTCATCTTAAATATATTGAGTTTCAAAAATAAAATTTTAAATATTCATGGTTTCATAAATGAAACTCTAAATTGATACCATAAATATTTAAAGTTTCATTAATGAAACCCTAAATTTAATCCTAAATTGAAACCCTCGATGTTTAGGGTTTCATAAATAAAAAATAAATATTTAGGGTTTCATAAATGAAAAGTAAATATTTAGGATTTCATAAATAAAAAAATAAATATTTAGGGTTTCATAAATAAAACATTATATTGAAACCCTAAATATTTTTGGTATAATTATTTTTAGCTTTCATAAATAAAACTCAAAATTGAAACCATAAACGTTTTGGGTTTTATTATTGGAACCCTAACTATTTAAGGTTTCATTAATGAAACCCTAAATTTCATCTTAAATTGAAACCACAAATGTTTAGGTTTTTAATAAATGAAAGTTCAATTACTTAGTGTCTCATTAATGAAACCCAAAATTGAAACCCTAAATAATTAAGTATTTATAATTAAAACCTTACATTGAAACCATAAATATATAGGGTTTCATTAATAAAACCTTAATAATTTAGTGTTTCAATAATGAAACCTATATTTCATCCTAAATATTTCGAGTTTCGAAAATACAGTTTTAAATATTTACATATTCATAAATGAAACTATAAATTAATACCATAAATACTTAAGGATTTATTATTGAAACATTAAATTTCATCCTATATTGAAACTAAGGGTGGCAAAACGGGCCTACTTGCCAAAAACGAGGTAGGAGGAGTCGGCTCGCCTATGGCCGGCATTGGTCAAAAGGGCAAACCCGTCCCACCATCAGGCAAGTTGGCCAACCAATTTCATTTTTTTTTTCAATTCTTTTTTAAAAAAGAAGAGAAGAGGGTGAGGAAGAGCAACCAAGCAATAGAACAACAACAACGATAGAACAAGAGAAAAGGGTGAGGGAGAGCACGAGCGAGGGCAAGCCAGTGAGGGAGAGTCACACGAAGGGCAAGGCAGCGAGCATGAAAGGTGGGCTGGCGAAGGGCGAGGGCAAGCTAACAATAATGAAGGCTAGGAGGGAGAGGGGCGCAATTTTGGGTTTCTATTTTTTCTAGGTGTGTAGTTTAATGTTAAGGTTAGGTTACTGAGGGGGCACGTAGGTTAGCAGGCTAGGCGGTGCGGGTTGGGGACACTCCCCCGCCCCACCATTTTGTGCTAGGTTGACCCATGAGCCGCAACCCATTTTGTCACCCCTAATTGAAACCCTTAATATTTAAAGTTTCATAAATAAAAAAATATATATCTTTAGGGTTTCATAAATGAAACATTAAATAGAAACCCTTAATATTTAAGGTTTCATTAATGAACCTATAATCTTTTGGTTTTCATAAATAAAACCCAAATATTTAGCGTTTTAATAAATGAAAGCTCAATTATTTATGGTTTCATTAACCTAAATTTAAACCTTAAATAATTAAAGTTTCATAATTAAAACCCTAAATTAAAACCATAAATATTAATGGTTTTATTATGAAACCCTTAATATTTACGGTTTGAATAATGAAACTTCATATTTAATCGTAAATTGAAACCCTATATATTTTGGATTTCATAAATTAGACCCTAAATATTTAGTATTTCATAAATGAAATTTTAAATTGAAACTCAAATTATTTAGTGTTACATTAGTAAAACCCTAAATTTTATCCTAAAAAATTGTAACCACAAATATTTAGGGTTTTAATAAATGAAATCTTGATAAGTTAGGGTTTCCTTAATGAAATCTTAAATCATTAAGGTTTTATAATTAAAATCGTAAATTGAAATCATAAATATTTAGGGTTTTATTATTTAAACCCAAATTATTTAGTTTACAATAATAAAACCCTATATTTTATCCCAAATTGAAAATCTAAATATTTGAGGCTTCGAAAATTAAACCCTAATTATTTTGAGTTTCATTATAGAAACTCTAATTATTTATGATTTTATTAATAAAAACCTAATACCCATCTTAATTAAAAGCCTACATATTTCGAATTTTGTAAATAAAATTTTAAATATTCAAGGTTTCATAAATGTACCTTGAATTGAAATCATAAATATGTTGGGTTTCATAAATAAATATTAAATTGAAACACTAAATATTTAGGGTTTAATTAAAGAAACTTTAATTATTTTGGTTTTCATAAATAAAACCCAAAATTGAAACCATAAATATTTTGGATTTCATTAATAAAACCCTAAATTTTATCCCAATTTAAAACTCAAAATATTTAGCATTTCATGAATAAAACCTATTAAATCCTTAATATTTAGTTTCATAAATGAAACATTAAATCGAAACCATAATTATTTAGGATTTTATAAATAAATCTTTAAATATTTAGTGTTTAATAAATGAAACATTAAATCAATATCCTAATTATTTATGATTTAATAATGAAATCCTAAACTTCATCTTATATTGAAACCCTTAATATTTAGGGATTTATAAATAGACCCTTAAATATTTTAAATTTTTTATAAATGAAATCCTAAACAAGAGGAATGTCTTGAAATTTTTAAAAATAAATACTAATATGAAAAAAATGAGGAACGACTAAAAAAATTTCAAAACAAATGAAAAATATGAAAAAAAAAAGAGATATATCTTGAAATTTTTTTTAAAAAATATGAAACTTGAAAATTTTGAAAGAAAATGAAAAAATTTTAAGTATAAAAAAAAGAGAGTTTTAAAATTTTAAAACAAAATTAAAATTTAAAAATTATGAACAAACAAGATGAAAATCTTGAAAAAAATTTTAAAAAGTGAAAAATAATATAAGACAAAAGGGATGTCTTGAATATTTTTTTTTAAATTCAAAAATTTAGAAATAAAAATGAAAAAACAAGAGGAAGGTATTTAAAATTTCAAAATATAAAAGAACAAGAGGATCATCTTGAACACCTAATAAAATGAAATTTTTTTGAAAAAAAAAAATGGAAAACAAGAGGTTTGTATTGAAAGTTTCGAAAAAAAAAACAAGATAAGAATGTCTTCAAAATTTCAAAGGAATATAAATTTTAAAAATATGGAAAAAAAAAAAAAGAGTTATTTCTTCAAATGTTTTTAATAATATGAAATTTTAAAAAATAAAAAAACAAAAGGAATTCCTTGAAAAAATTTTAAAAATAAAAATGGAAAATCCAACAGTAATGACTTGATAATTTGAAAAAATGTGAAAATTTTAATATTTTTAAAAAAGAATAAGAATATCTTGAAAATTGAAAAGTATGAAAAAATAAGAATAATGTCTTGACAGTTATTTAAAAAATAAAGTTTCAAGAAAATTTGAAAAAATAAGAGGAATATCTAGAAAAGTTTGAAAAAAAAATTAAATTTTAAAAACATGAAAAAATAAGATAAATGTCTTGAAAAATTGAAAAAAAATGAAAATTGAAAGATGTTAAAAACCAATAATAATGTATTTAAAATATTTTAAAAATATTTTTTTTGGAAAAACAATATGAATATCTTTAAAATTGAAAAATATGAAAAAACAAGAGAAATATCTTGAAATTTTTTTTAAAAATTATAAAATATGAAAGAACAAGAGGATTCTCTGAAAAAAAAAAAAAAAAAAAAAAGAAATTTTCAAAAAAAAAATTTAAAAACAAAATGAATGTCTTGAAATTTTTTTAAAATGAATGTTTAATTACTTTAATCAAATTTGAAAAACTTATAATAATATGTTGAAAATTTAAAATTTCTAAATTACAATAGGAATATCTGGAAAATTGAAAAATATGAAAATACAAAAAAAAAATATCTTAAAATTTTGAAATAACAAATAAAATTTTTAAAAATAGTAAAAAAAAAAAAATGAATGTCTTGTTAATTAAAAAAAAAAAAAAGGAAAACAAGAGGATTGCTATGAAAAATAAGACTATTATCTAGAAATTTTTAAGTCATTGGATGCAAAAAAACAAATGAAAAATAAGAGTAATATTTTAAAAATTTGAGAGCATTGGATTAAAGAAAAAAAATCAGAATTTAATTTTTTTTTCAAAAAAACAAGGTTAGTGTTTTAAATAATTAAAAGCATTGGATAAAAAAATAAATTAAAATCTTTAAAAATTTGAAGAAAAAAAAGAGTAATGTCCTAAAAATTTGAAAGCTGTGGATAAAAAAAGATTTTAAAAAAATTAAAATTTGAAAAACAAGAATAATATTTTAAAAATTTAAAAGCTTTGAATGCAAAAAAAAAAAATATAAAAAAAATAATGTCTTAAAAATTTGAAAGCATTCCTTAAAAAAAAATTTGAAAGCATTGAAGTAAAAAAAAAATCAAAATTTAAACATTATAAAATAGCAAGGCTTAATTTTTGAAAATGTTGGATGTAAAAAAAGTAAAATATGAAAAAATAAAACTAATCTCTTAAAAAATTATCACAAACCCAAAATCTTAAACCCTAAATACCCACCTAACCCATAATTCATCAGATTATTATAAGAAGAAGAAATTATATCAGCTAGAGATAGTGTTAATTATTTTTTTTAAAACTACATTTTATTTTTAAACTTTATATTTTGATTATTATTTTTCTAATTAACTAGGTTATTCTTTGAAAAGTTATGAATGAAGATTCTGTGGAATCCTTCAACATAAAACTAAATCAATATTATATATAAATCTTATGCAATTCTTTAATGGACAAACTTTCATAAGAGAAAGCAAAAATAACAAGAAAAATAATTCTTGAACACAGTGAAACAATAAAAAGTGTTTTAATTTTAGGGTGCTTTAATTTATAAGATAAAAAAAAAAATGAACTAAGAATAAAAATAAGAAGATCAATTGGTTCATATGGTTAAACTATAGTTAATACATTTAGATAATTAAGATAATACCAAATATAACATAATTAACATCAAAACAAAAAAAAAAACATTTAAATAATTAAGTATGGTGAGAAATGTGAAACCAAGAATAAAGCTCCTTTAGTATTGAATTGGCAGCAATTCATGATAGCATCGAATCTTCGATGTTCTCACGAATCTCACCTGTGTCCTATATATCTATTTCATTTATTTATTTAATGTACTTTTCTGAGTAGAGAAATTATACATTAATCATTATGATTATATACTTTAATTCTACTATTTAATTATACATAATATTAAAATTAATATATTATGTCAGTTGTTCAATCTTATCTTATATGGTATGATCATATCAAAATTTGGAGACATAGGTAAATCCGTTTCCATTTGTGTCACAAACCCTTAGTTTCTATGCATTTGTTGTGTAGGAAGAACAAGAATAGACGTGATGAGGGATACCACGTCCTTCGCCTGCAACAATCTCTACTCATGAGGACCTAATTCTATAGGTGAGCTTTAGCCACAAGTTTGAATTGGTTTTGAACCAACTATAAAAATGTCTCATTAATTGTATAGAGCTAACTCTGTTTATTTCCATTTGTAACAGTTAGCTAGTTTTGGTTCATTCTTAACCATAAAGTTTTATTCTGAAAATGACTCATTATTACTATTTTTGTGATGTACAAAATTACTCAACTCTAATGATAATTACTCATTTCATGTAAATCACTTCACGATTGCTACATGAATCATATGATGGGTGTGTGTGTATATATATATATATATATATATATATATCAAACAACACAGTCTTTTCCCTTCTTTGAATCATGTGATTTCAGTAAAACACGCGCGAGCACCTCGATCGCATACTCCCATTTAAAAATATATATATAGAGAGAGAGAGAAAGACATGTTTATTATCAAAAGTTTAAATAACAATTATTAATTAAATATTAATGATATATAATTTTAAATTTAAATTAAATGTGATTTTCACCTTATATAATCATATCTTTTTTTAATTATCGTGCATTTATTACCTCATCACCATGACAGTGTCACCATTAACAACATGGTCACCACCATAATTTTTGCTACCATTAACAGGGCCGTCACCATCACCACCACCACCACCATGGTCGTTATCCTCATTGTTGCCACCACCACCACCGTGGCAATAGTGGTGACGAAAACAACGAGGACGACAACTATAATGGTGGTCCTATTAGTGGTGGCGGTGGTTATGATGATAGCAGTAACGATGGCCTTGTTGGTCGTGGTGATGGCGGCGTCGTCATCACCACGACCACCACCGCTACCAACAGGGTTACCGTCATCGCCACCACCAACAAGACCACTATCAGGGACACCATCACCACCACCATTATGATCGTCGTCCCCGTTGTTATCGTCACCACAATTCAAAATTACATCTGAACCATTAAGATTTAATCAATGACTATTATTTAAATTTCTCATCTCTCATAATAAACATATCATCTCACTTTTAACTTAGTGGTATTTATATAAAAAAAAAAGATGATTTAGGATAAAGGAGAGAGAAGGGGAACTGATGAAATTCAATGGTTCAATATGTAGCTAATCGAGTTCTTCAAATAAAATATTATTGTATTTAATTTATTATATATATATATGCTTCCGAGGTAAAACGCTGGTACTCACGGGGAGTAAATAAGAATAGAAGTTTTGTAAAAGGTACAAACATGAGGAAAAAAGGAAGATTGGAAATTGCACCTTCTTTGTTTCTCTCTGAGGCATGCAGGTGATGATGTAGTAGAATAGTTATAGAATATGGAGGGTTATGATTACCACTTGACCGTGTTGGTAAAACTTGTTTGTTAAGACAAGCTTGTCTTTGTGTGAGCATCTCTTAATTTCTTTTTAACCAACCACTGCTACATCTACCATTTATAAAATCATAATTAAGGCATGTTTCCATGACTATGAAAGTTCTTCTACCTCAATGCATGGTGTTCTTTTTACCTTTTTGCTGTTGGCCCATTTAAACTAACTTCTAGAATAACTTTTTCACAGAAAGACCAAGATTTTAGAGCAAAAAAATATGAGATGAACTTTTATTAATAATACAATAATAACACATTGTTTTATTATTGAATAAAAGCTATTACATCTTATTATAAAATATAAATTTTACTTAGTTATTTACTGTAATAAATTACATTTAAAATTTTGTCATTTATAATATATTAGTTTGATTAGAAACAAAGAAAGAATGTGTTGAAAATGATAAATTGTAAAACATGCCAGTGCTGGACCATAATCGCTTATTATCATCATTTCAGTGCAATAATTATAATTATGGTGGAGCACAGAGCACAAAGGGGAACCATATACATGCATCCACGTTGAGGAAATCCTCTTGGCCTTTTCATAATCCTTGCTTCTGAAATGATGATGATGATTATCCATGGTTAATAATCATGTCTGTCTTCAAAGGAATATATAATAGGACGTACGATACTAAACACACATTCATAAACAATTTACTGATATTATATATTGAAATAACATTACTATTAGATTAGAGCACAGGCTGTATATGTAGGACAGGAACATGCATGTGACCGATGAAAAAAAGGTGTTGGATAAGACGGAATTAGGAAGAGAATGAGGTCAAAATCACAGTGTGCAGCTTTCTACTCTACCAACCGAAACCAAGGCTTTTCTTCCTTTTTCACAACAAAACAACAAGGGTAGTATGGTCTCGTCTGTGACAGAGTATGTGTTTGGTTTCTAATAGTGTCTGGTATAAAAAATTTATACTTAATTATATTTTAAAATCATTTTTAAATAAAATTATCAAATCATAATTTCAGGTCACTTTAAAAAATCCTAACTAAAATCAATTCTCATTCAAATGGGACTTGCCAGCTGTTTGTCTTTGCAACACTAAATTAATTAATGGATAAATTAAGGATCAAACTAAAACTCAAAGCAAAAATTGAGTATCCAAACAACGTTCGCACATCTGATCATTACGTTTGCCAACGGATCTAAAGACTATCTTCTGTGTTCGTCCGTTATATGTCTACTAAAACGTGTGTCATAACAACTTCAACGGAAAATTGATATTATTTTTTGTCTTGGCTGTAGTATTTGTAATTTCTCAGTAACAATTGATATTGATTATCCTCCTCCACCAATTCAACCGCCTTAACCGTCCCATCTCATGTTCTACATCTGTTCTCGGGTCTTGTTTGGGGGCATATTTAATTGGAGAGACTTCATTATGCCAACATTCATATTGTCTTTGTTGATGAGAAAGGGAGAGAAAGATGGAATTTTTATTACTCACATCTGTGATTCTTTTTCGTGAACCAATTTCCCACATTATCAATATATACTTTCAACTGTCTACTGACATTATAAATACTTGAATTCGTCTCCTCCACGATCTTCTTTCCTTCAATTTTTTGTAAAATATATTTTGCTCTTAAACAAGACAACCATTGAAATTGAGTGTGGTGAGTATTATCTTTCTGACCCAACTCCTCCTCGCGGTCAACAATAGGCTATAAGTAGAGGTGCAAGAAGCATAGTAGGAGGTGCAGGAATAAAAACCCCTGAATTCCTCCCCCACCCAAACATATAGGTTGATCCAATTAATTCATGGGTTATAGAGGTTGGATATGCAAGTTAGCCAACAAACCTGGTGATCAATTTATGTTTGGGGATTATTAATAGGCACACACTTATTGTTCGATTGAAACGCATTAATAATTTGTACCAAAATTTTGTATAAAAAACTCAATCAATTCTCTTGTTCCTCGAAACAAATGTAAGGATATGACTGTAATTTAATATATATTTTTTTTCGTTTTGGAGCACCCTATTTCATGAATAATGTTGATTATGTGATGCTTGCAGCTTGAATTTGGCCGTTTCCTGAAACACTATGGTTTTGTCATTAATTTTCAAACCCTATTTTTTATTTTTAATTTAAACATAAAATTACTACAATATCCTTAAATTAAATTTACTATTCCAATTATTTAATGACTTTTTTGTCTGGCTCCAACTAAAAAAGTGTGGGCGTATTAACAATCACTTTATGTTTTATTTGTTATATTTTTCATTAATCTTATATATCTTTTAGTTTTTATCAAGGTATATAATTTTTCAAGTTTTTCAATATCTTTTAATATTTTTAGATTTTGATATTTTATTACTCAATACATGAACTACTAACCTGCGGGCTAAGTGAAACAAATGCAAACAAAACAAAAAGAAACCAACTAACACATTTCTCCTAACACACTTTACTATCTGTCTCACCCAGCATTGACTTTAGTCCAGTCCAACTCTCAAGTTCAACACATACAATAACTTCTATCGAAAGAACCCATCCACGACTTACTACCACCACACAAACAGTAGTTTTATATTATTTTTTATAAAACATTTAAATTAGATTCAATAGTTAATCCATGCAAATTACAAATCTAATAATTCACTAATTAGATTCAATAGGCTTTAAATTTATTTGATGTGATTTAGTAGCTTGAAATTTTCAGGAGATAATGGAGTTAGGGAAACAAATTGGACCAATTGTTTTGTATTTTTAAATGGATAACTTTGTAGCATGAAAGGAACATGAGGTATAACTTATTTGTTATTTTATAAGAGTTTAATAATATAACTGTCTTAAAAATCATAAAAATAATGAATTGTATAATATATAAAATTATTTTACACTGAAATCATTAAATTCCTTTATTAAATAAGTTAGCAGAATGTAGTTTGGCACTTTTTAATTTCTATACGTGACCCACTATTATGTTAATTGCGTAAAAAATCCTCCACATCTTCAAACACTAGGATATGACTTTTTATTCAGTTTTCGAAAAACAACGAGAAAAAATGTAAAATAATCAGATGCAGTGCAGATCACTAAAATGAAGTTGATAAATACAGATTTTCTCAATAAAAATGTCGACCAATAGGATTTTAATCATTGCAAGAGCATGACACAGATGCCAGCTACGAGACCCAGACAGCAGTCAAGGGTTCTTTAATGTTGCCAAAATTGAACAGGCAAGACATGACTACAACTCGAGGGTATGTATAATTTGTGTGGTCCTTTTCCAGTAGTGAGCGCACAAGAATCTCACTACCATTATTCTTGGGTATATAATAGAGCACATCCTTTTTTTCTTCTTTTAGTATTTTGGTTACAAAAGCTTTATATCCAAAAATGACATCATGAATTAGTTTGCCGTTTTAACAAATTCTCAAGTTTTTTTCCAATTGGGTTGTTGTAATTGTAAAGCAACGCAATCCGCATGAATTGAAGGTAAAAGCAACCGAGAGGTTTAGACTAAATCATGGTTACACATGCTTCCTTTCATTTTCTATCTTTTACCCTCCTGGCCAAGCTTTATTGTTTTGGGGGAGGGGGAGTAGATTGAATGGTGAATTAATTTAAGCCCCTCAAATGATTTACAGTGACGCTGACGCATTGATATACAAATTCAGTTCAGAAATTCATTTTGCTGGGGCCATGAATCCTTTTCCAAACTGAATCGACTGTTCTAGCACCCCATTATCCTTAGACTCAAGTTCTCACAATGAAATGTCTTTCCCTCAAATTAGGTTCAGTCAATACCTCCCTCAGGCTGAATTCCCCCACATTTTAACTCTTCTCTTAATGCTGAGGTCTTTCACTTTCCTTTGTTGTCAGCAATAGAAATAAATTTCACTCAGGCAAAATTTACTGGGAGCTACTCACAAAAGCCACTCCCACAATATCACTCACCTAGCCCCTAAGAGCAGTCAACCACTTCTGTCAGGCCCTTCCCCTGCCCTGCAGCACCAAACCCTTGTGTCCACAGAATCACAATGGCATTCCCACTGTCCTCCATTTAAATCCTCAACTGGCCAGTCATCTATCTTAGTAAAATTACATACACTCCCCAATCACCATCTCCAATGGACACAGTCAACATGAATTATAAAACTAGCTGCTGACCAGTTCTGATCTAATGCTTTCACACCCCCAAAATCAATGTGATTCTTGATTTATGTTTTCACATATTTTAGTTTATGAAAGAGAATTAGGTCGGTTTCTTTTATGGTTTAATGGCAAAATCTTGTTCATTTGCCCTCCTATAAAGCAATGCTGATGCTTCCACCCTGTTTTTATGGGGAGGGGGGAAAGAAGCAGCACAAGTCAAATCCAAGAAGAAGAAGAAAAGACAGCGAAGGAAAAACAAAAATGTAAATTATGAGATACTCACCAGCCAGGATGGACAACAAATCTTCCTTTGTTAAGAGCCCAATTCACCTGCTCAAGAAAAGGAAAGAAAAAGTAGCATTAGTCAGGCTTCAAATTCAATGCACAAGTACACAGCCTGCCCCAACTACCGTAGTAGTGAAGATTTTACAGCAAGTTGTTCGTGGTGGGAATAAGCATAGAGAAGTTGGAGAAAAAACAGAGACACAGGAAGGGAACCCTTCTAATTGATAAAAGTAAAATGATCTTTTATTAATTGTCTGTAAATATGCCATGGACTGTTAAAGAATTCAAAGTTGCCACGTTATGAGCAATTGGAACTAGTGGGGAGCAACAGCTGGATGAATCACCTGGATATCCAATTTTCTAGATATGTTTAACCAGAAGCACTTCTAGAATAAGAAAAGAAAAGAAATGAACTTCTCCAAAAACTAAAAGATCATCTTTTAGAAAAGCTATGTTAGATAGCTTCTACAAATCAGTTCATATATAATCTAATTTTAACTTGAAAAAGAAAAAATAAATTTAGAAGTGTTTTTAGAAAAGTTTATCAAAGGAGGCTCTTAAATCAAATTAAAGCATAAATAGTTTGATTTACACTAAATTTCATCAGTATATTACCCTTTTATCCCATTGAATTACTCTAAAATAATGAAGAATTGTAGCAATGCAGGAATCTATATTTTTTTACATTGACACAAACAGACAGACTGTCAAAACATGATTGGTAGTTTGGAAATAAAATTATACCTTATCAGTCCCAGGGGAATTTGCAACTACGTGAGTAACCTGTTCATCAATCTGGTTGGTGCAAACAGCACCAAACTGCTCGGCTGTCTGCCACAATGGATGGAGGTGAGGATTTGCTTCACCAACAGGAAATACCCTACTAAATACTATGCGACAACCAGCTAAAATTTTTCTCTGCTCTGATGCTAGTATATTTCTGACATCCACTTCTTCTAAGGATTGAGAAGCAAAAAATATTTGGTGTAATTTCTCAATAACCTAATGAGGAAGAGAAGGAATTATCAACTGAACAAGCCATCCTAAATTAAAGAGAATAAATAATAATATAAACTCACTGCCAAAGAGGATGCCAGTGTTCCAGCTTCAGGTCTCTCATCATGATCAATCTCAAGAAGGGAAGGGCCAGGCAGTCCAAACTGACGTCTACTACAGGGAAAGTATGTATACCTGCAATGTCTTAAAATTTAAATAGGGATAATATATAAAACCAGGAAAGAATTGCTGAGTTTGAAACCCTGTGTTACACAGACCTTTCCACCACTATCAGGTTGAGTTTGTTATGAGGCCAGACCCTCACAGAATCATCTACAATTACAACAGCTGATTCCATACCCAAAACTCCTTCCAAATCTTTGCTTTTGGGAGCCCTTTCCTCACCATCAACTGTATCAGTATCATCACCTCTAGAAATAACTCTTCCAGCAAACAAAACTCCCTTTGGATCAAGCACCTTTGCCATTTCTGTCGCATATAGCTTGTTTCCCATAGTGTAAAGATGCAGCTCGTAGAGCTTACTAGCCTATAAAGAATTTGGGAAATATATGAATTCTTTAATTCAAATTTAAGCCATTGCACCATGTCATGTCTAAGGAATACAATAGAATCCATATCATTACCTTCTCCAAGAAGTTCCAGATTCCTGGTCTGAGTTTAGTCCACATTCCCATATGAGGAAAGCGAAAAAGATGTCTGTGAGGTTTCTCACGGTCCTGTTCTTCTTTCTTTCTCAATATCTCGTCATGCACAGGATCAACTTCCACAAACTGAAAGAGAAAATGTTAACATGCAATAACACAAACTTTCATCCAAAGCAGAACCCATTCCATGCAAAATACCTTAGCAGAATTAAGTAGTGTGTGATCTAGGTCCAATACAAGGCACAATTTCCGAGCAGCAAACATTTTATTCTGTTCTTCGATCCTTCTTGCTCTCTCTCTCTGTATAGCAGCTTTCTGCTGCTCATCATAACCTTCGAAAAGATGCTCAACATCTTCCCATGTACTCTGGGATCGAGAGGTACCTGATGCAGCTGTTTCATGAGCTGATCCCGTACCAGCCTGCAGGTTCTGAGAGTTCGACACAACAGATTTCTGCTCCCCTCTATCTAAAGTAATGGGTACAGAAGCTGAAGAAAAATTTTGAGCAACAGGAGTGTGAGTTGATGATTCTTGGGAAACAGAGATAATATCAGCAATGTTTTTCAGATTCTTTGTGAATTGTCGAGCAATATCAGGTGGTGCACTTGATTGAGTAGGCACTAATTTACTATCCACCCTACCCTCAAGCTTCTGGGCATTGACATTGTCCCCAGTTCCCTGGTTGTTAGACACCAGGGATACAGTGGCTTTGAATTGCTCATTCCCCAAGTTTCCACTCTTCTGGATAGTACTATTAGTGTGGAGAATGCGCCGTGGATCACGGGGTTTCATGCGAATCTTTCCGGAATCATCTTGTAGGCTTTGTGCCTGATTGTGTAAACCACATGCAAAAATGTAAACTATAGTTAGCTTGAAGGGATTTTCTTGACACTAAATTGTGACTCTAATCAATTCTTTAGTTGAAGTTCATTTATAATCTATGATATTTATGTTAAAATTTTCAATTTAATTTTTAGAAGCAAGAGGAAGAAAGAAATAGATAATTGGATAGTAAGACCATAGCCACATGTGAATATTCAAAATTTGACTTCAGTACTTTATAGTTAAGTCAAGCAATCTTGTAAAAGCATTTTACCGTGGAAGTTGATTGTGATGAAACTGGAAGCATTCCAACAGAACTTTGAAGAAGACCAGTGGCCATTGATGAACCAATAGTCACAGTTGAGTCTGTTCCCATTGCAGAATTTGAGCTAGTAGGATACAGCATATTTGTGGCAGAATCAGCAGATTTCTTCTTGGCTTCTGCTAATCTCTGTTGCTCAACCATAACTAAGTTATACAACATGGTTGGATTTACAGCTATACCTTGCAATAGAGCAGGTAAGGAAGCTATCAAATTACTACCTGTAGCTGGCGCCTGCTCATTTCTAATGCTTGTTGCATTGAAATTACCAGAACCAATACAGGAACTACTGACTGTATTCAAAGTCTTTTTGGGTTCAGGTCCAAATTTGTCCATTAAATTATTCCTCTCTATCAACTGAGCTCCAGGCCCAGAATTCTCTTCCAACCAACCACCACTTCCAGCTACGGTTCGCACTTCACTCATATTATGCTCAGTATTTTCCAATGAACTTTTTAACCTTTTTGATACAGTAACATCCAAAGAAGGCTCTTCAGCAGCCTTTTGTTTCCTTGAGATTATGGTTCCAGCATATTCCACTTTAGGCATATTATGTATCATCACTGTAGATTGGTTATCCATAGCACATGGATCCGAATTAATGAAACGAAGCCTAGGATCTCTACTCTTTGCAGAGTTTTTCACTGGGAAAGACCCAGAACCTGCTGCATCAACTCTAGAACTAATGAATCCATGCAGGCTGGACCTATCCATGGAAGTACCAGAAACAGGCAGCTGATCCAAAAGGGTTGGCTTAGTGCTTGTTGAAAAATCACCAGTAGAAGCACTAGAGACCTCCTCGTTTGTATCAACAACCTCATCCTCACAGTCACCGGAAGGAGTTGGACTTGGAAATTTATCATTTGTAAAAAGTGAACTTCGACCAAACTTCTGTTGATACGTGGAAACGGCTTTCAAAGCATCAGTTTCATAGAGATGAAATTTAGAACCATCACGGTCAAGTTCCATCTTCCCTGACTCCGACTTCGCAGCACACCCAGATTTAACCATAGCCTCTCCAACAGAAATTAATTTATTCACAGGGAAGCAGGAGGGTGCTTCTCGGGTTGGTGATGGTAAACTGTCTACATCATGATCCTTGTGAAGATCTAATAGAGGGAGCAGAACCCCTCTACCTTTAATACTATTTTGTCCAAATTTTAAGGCTTGTGATACCCCAAATATGTCATTAGGCAAAGACTTGCTAGATGAAATCAATTCAGCAGCTTCTACAGCTGGATTTTCATGAGTTTTTGTCTCATGGGTCTGCACTGCTACAGCTGAATTTTCCTGAGTCTTAATCTCATTGTTCTGCAATTCTTTCTCCTTGCCAATAGCCTCAACAATATTTCCTAAAGCACCAACAGAATCAGTTGCAGTCATCATGCCCTGAATCTGAAGCAAGAAACAACCACATTTCAGATTGTATCCCATCTTTAAATTTTTAAAGTGAAAATTATGAGGATAATAGTGAAACAACTTCCTAAATCCAGTTACATTAAACATCACCTCTTTCATATGCTCTGGAGAAAATAATTGAGCATGTTGTTGATCCTTCACAAATGAAAGTAATCTGACAAGAAAAGTGTAGCCAAGGAAACATAGGTTAGTGATAGAAGGCATTGCAACTTGAAAGAATTCACAGCTACAACCTAAGAACTTAGATTTTGAAAAAACCTTAATATGATATTCTTCTTCTGTTTCTTCTCCGAAGACTCCATAGAGCAAAACACCTACGATAAATAATAAAACAATCAGGACAAAAATCCCAGTAGAAACAAAAATAATGATATCAGCAAAAGCAGCCAAGGGTCTTACAGAATAAACCACTTCAATTGCATTAAAAGCCAAGCGAACGAGATCATCCTTTTCAGAATCAGCAGGTCTAGAGAGCACTTCAGGAAGCGCATTCTGCAGCTTACTGCAAGTTTGAGCAAACGACCTACAACAAACAAAAAATCAATACAAAGTTGTAATGTAACAACTCCAATGTCAACAACAATTCAGAGAAAAGGAACAAAATCCATTAACAGTTCCACTTACTCCAACGCCACATTAGCAACGGTAACACTCTCCAGAACACCCCTCATACCAGGCTGCTCAGAATCAGAAACAGAAACATCCATCTTTACATGAAGCTGCTCAGAAGCAGCCACAACACTCTCTGCTTCTCCTTCAGGTTCCGCATCGGCATCAATCTCACCCTCCTCCAACTCCCCTTCCTCTTTGTCCACATCCACCACCACCACCTCCTTAGGATTCACCGCAACAGAGGCCAGTCGATTGGAGTTGTTGCTGTTACTGTTAGCATTGGCATCAGAGTCCACTTCCATCACAAAAATATCATTCAAAGGCTTATTCTGCACGGCCTGTGCCCAAGCAAGGTTATACAAACCCGATGCATAGCCGTGACGTATAGTAGGGTACTTTGAGTAAAGATCATGAACCGCCCAAACCCTAGCATCACTTCCATTGGGCTTATTGTTATTATTCACCACCTTAACTTCTTGCTTATTGAAATCCTCCGCCGTAATCTCTTCCACCGAAGCAGTATCCGAAATCTCACCCTCTTCCACATCCCCAACCTCCTTTCCCATCTTCTTTAATTTTCCCAAATTCTCACAATCCAAGAACGATCCAAAAACCATAGAAAGCGGAGCCAGCCAACAAACAAAACCACCCGAGAATTGAATCGGGATCTAAAATAGCGGGAAAAATTTTAGGGCGAAGTGATTAGATTAGGGTTCCAATTTCGTTCCTTCGAAAATCTCAGATTTAGGGCGCAACAACAGTGTTAAAAAGTAAATCGGAAGTTTCACGGGGTCGGATCTGTTCCTTGAGATCGGGAATCGCAGAAGGTTTTCTTCAGATCCGACAAGCGATGAAGCAATCGGGTTTTTCGAAAGAGAAAAAAATGATAACAGTAACGATAATAGTGAAAATTTTGATTACAAAAAAGTTAAAATGAAAAGATGATACGCGATGGTGGCGGAAGAATGGGAACAGAAGAAAGGGAGAGAGGGTTTTATAGGGATACGATGCAAAGGAGAATCTAAGTGTGATGGGCTTTTGAATCTTGACCGTACACGTCAGTGATCCCCGAAAGGAACACCGTGTGTGTGCTTACTGCTTAGTGCTTGCTTACGAACGAGAATGACCCAAGTACAATGAAGACTATTAAGTATTCCTGTGTTTCCGATTTTATCGGGAAAATTATTTTATCTATTTTTTAAAACAATTATTTATTTTTACTTTTTTTTAGGGAATTCTTTTTTTACTTTTTTAAAGCACAAAACGTTAATTCTCATGCTTGTTAATATTTGATTTTATTTTATACCATTATAATATATATTTCTTTAAAAATATATCAATTATATATATAAAAAGATAAATACTAGTGATATTAGTTAAAATTTAATAAAAATCATCATTTTTATTATTCTTGATAGACTCTACATAATCATTTAATTGATACTTATATATATAACATGAAATAAGCATAATTTGATTAATTTAATTTTAATAAATAACCATGAAGTGATTTTTTATATAAATGTGTCTTAGTTTATGACTTTTTTTTTTTACTGCAACTGAATCGAAGTTGGGATTTGATAACTAATTAATAACATTTATAAATAAAATATAAATATTTAATTTACAAAGGTGGGTTTCAATTTTATTTTATTTTCTGAATAAAGATGGGTTTCGGATGTTATCAAATAGTATTGATCAAGATATTCCCATTTCTTTTTTAAAAAAAATTAATGTAAAAATATTTAATTTCTATCTGAATCATTCTTAGAAATGAGATTGTCTTGATAAAATATTTTTTTTAGATTATTAGTCTTTTTCATTTTTTTTTTAAATCTCTTATTTCTAACTAAATCTTATCGGAGAAAGAGACTTTCTTTTAAAAAAAAAGTTTATTTAAAAGTGTCTCATTCAATTTAATGGAATGTTGGATTAATATTTTAGAATATTATTTTGATATAAAAAAATATTATGGATTTTAAAATATTTGTAAGAATATAAAGACTTACGTAATTAAGATTTTATAATTTGTATTTTAATAAATTTATAATTTATGAGATATAAAAAAATATACTTATAAAATTTTAAATGATTTTAAATTTTTAGAAAAAAAAATGTAAAATAACTGAACACAACACAAATTAATTGTTCATAATCTTCTTGTAATAGATTTTATAAAAATAAGTTTACTTTTTTTTTAAGATTAGTTGTTATTTCGTAATTTTTATATAAATTCATTATTTTATGGGTGTAATATTTATATATCTTATTAAAAAAATTTATGAAATCTATCAAAAATTTATTATGAAAAATAATCCATCAAAAATTATATTTTTTTTTATTATCATAAGTCTTTCGATAAGTTGCAAAAAAAATCAATTGAATACTATCGAATTTTGTTGATCTGATCTCCTTTTAAAAAAATATTGTCTTAATTGAATATAATAATATTTCTTGTATAAAAAGAAAATTCCTTTATTTTTTTAAAATTACAATTCAATACATCCTTGGTAACGTAAAAAAACACACAATTAGTGATTCAATAGTAAACTTGTAATTAAAAATAAAAAAATGAAAAAAAATATAAAAAAAAGTAACGTAAATAATTAAAAAATAATATAACATTAGATTTTTAATATTCCTATACAATAATTACAAAATGTGTCGAAATAAGAAACTCTTTTTTTATGTTATGTACCAACGTCAACAATAACATTACCTGATTAGCTTGTCTTTATATAAAGCTTACCTTCCAGTTTGTGATAGCTAAAGAACTAGTTCTGCACGTATTTAAAAATGATAGATGGTGCTTCCCGTGACTTTTGGAGTTGAAATTAGCTTTGCAGTCAAGTTCGAAGTCAATGTAATTAAGGTTAAGCTGTTAGGTCCAAGAAATAGCTCGTTGTAGAGCATATGCTTCAGTTTCTTGTGAAGTTGGGATCCCGTTGAAAGTTTTTGTGTGAAGGAACCCTGATGATCTCTAAAGCATATTCCTAGACCAAAGTGTTGTCTTCCTTGAATATAGTTGCATTTGTGCCAACCTGCTGTAGGAGGGGTTTAATGAATTTGTGCAAATGTAGTTGTTGATTTAGTGTCCATCGATGGTGTATGTATTGTATTTCTCCATTCTGCATGTTGTTGTTGTGTCAATGAGAAAGCCACTGAAGGGTCTAAGTGTGCATCATTCAAGATTTTGGTGTCTTTCAAATACTCCATTAAGTTGTGCCAATTTTGGCTGCTATGTTAGATTGGTAGTCTTGCAATACGGTAAAAATCAGGTACTTGAGGTTATGTGCTGCGTCCCATCTTGCCTCAATCGTGTGCCATAAACATGCAGATTCCCAAATTTTCTTTGCCTAGTTACAGGAGACGAACAAGTGCCGGTTGTTCTCAATTTATATTGCTGCAAAGAGCATGTGACACCTTTTTGCTGCAGCCCTATGGCTGGTAGGAAGGCAAGTCATCCTAAGATTAATTAGTAAAATCAATTAATTGATTAATTTGGGGGATAATTTGTCAATATCCACTGTAGTGGGTATACACGTATCATACGCGATCCATTCAAATATTCAAATCAGCGACCTGTCCCGCATCTACCTTTTTCACCAATCCGCATCATAACAATCCAACGGCGCAAAACCTTAAAAAGGTGATTGCACCGTTGTACCCTAGCGCACCGGAAATTTCCCCATCTCCATTATCCCGCGCACACCGCCACAACCACTGTAACCACAATGGCGGAAGAGCCCGAAACCAATCCACCGCCGCCGGACCTTCCTATCCCCTCCGCACCGGAAGCCGTGGAGGAAACGGCGCCGCCGGCTCCGGCAACAACGTCGCAGCTGAGCGCCGAGATCGCCGTCCATCCAGCGTTAGCTCCGAAGCGGCAGCGCCGTCCGAGCGTTCGCCTAGGGGAGATCGGCGACCAACGCCCCGCCGCACACGGCCATGACTCGCACACGCGCCGCCCGAGCATGCCGCCATGGAGCTGGCGGACTCCAAAGGAATCTTCCAGAACCTCGAAGGCGCGCTCCGTGACGAACCTCGCGAACGGTGGCGAAGAGTTCGGAAACAGCAACAGCCGAAGAGGAAAAGCAAAACGAGGACCAGCGACGAAGCGATTGAGATCGAATTGGGCTCCGAGAGCAACAATTGACGAAAACGGTGACGAGGAAGGTTTTAGGGATTTCGAACACGAGCACATGCACGAGCACGATCAGAGTCCGGTTCACTCGGTGGAGGATAACGGTGTGGATTATTGGCACGTGGATCGGAACGAGGATCCCAGGGTTAGGGTTTCGGAAAACGACGGCGTTGAATCGGAATCGCGGGAACGGAGGAAGAGCGACGGAGTGAGGTCTTGGCTATTCGAGTTAGGGCTGAGTAGGTATGCGGCCATGTTTGAGATCCATGAGGTCGATGATGAGTTGCTTCCGATGTTGACTTTGGAGGATCTCAAGGATATGGGGATCAATGCTGTTGGTTCCAGAAGGAAAATGTACACTGCAATCCAGAAGCTGAGGAAATGCTTGCCGTGACATGACCGTGTTGTAATGGGATCAAGATGAATTAATGTATTATGTATGTGTACTTTTCTTTGTTCTTGCTTTGAATTGTGGATAGAAAATGCATGTATGTATGTATGTATGTATAAGAGTTTTTTTTTTTTTTTTTTCTGGTTATCTATGGTGAATGAATGAACAATAGTGGATTAGTGACTGTTATCTTTGCTTTCTTGATGACATTTTTCTTTCCCTTTTTTCCGTGTGATTTTGTCACCTAATTGAATTAGCTGCTTACCTGATCTAAATGTTTCATTAACATGGGAGAATATCAATTAATCAATGAATATGTTTTGAAGTAATGCTTCTTAAGCTTCTGGTTATGCTGAGGATTTATGTGTTTTTGTAAAATGGAATTTTATCATTACTTGAGAAATATGTAGTGTAATTAATTTGTCCTATAATTGATGAGAATGATCTCTCCATTATAACTTGTGTATTCATCTCATCCTGCTGAGGACTAAGGAGATTTTACATTTGTTTCTTTCCTTGGAGGGCTGTTATATTGAAAAGGGTCTGTTCAATTTCCCGTGTGCCAAACACTTCTGAAGTACTTGTTCACTAATTTGACTTGCATGGTTTGTTCCCCCATATACTCAACAACTGTGTTGATATACTGCAAGCCGAGGCATCTTGTCCTCTCGATATAAGTCTATAAGATAAGATGGCTGGCTGGATAGAATTTTGATTTTATGTATTCCAATTAACCTTTCAGCTATTCTATCTGTAGTCTAACTTTGATCATGCCAATCAGATTTCCTGATCTTGTAGACTGTATAATGATCGTGTTTATGTTTATATTCTGCCAAATGATTAATAAATAGTCACAACATTTTATGGTGGTTGAGGAGGCATCTTTTGTTCTCATTGTATAATTTGTAATTTTGTGTAAAAATGACGGGGCTGGATGATATATTGTCTATATGTTATGATTAATCTTTCAGCTACTTGATCATTTTTGTAACTACATTCTGCAATGTTGACACCGAGTTAGTTAGTATCGTTTATTTAACTCAGGAAGTAGTAGTAATTGACTGCGGTGCCAGCCAATGTGCATGTGAAGCTAATCATGGTTTCAAGCTTCAATCTTATGAGGTTCTCTTATTGCTTTAAATGCAGTGCACTAGTGTGCAGTATAATCATTAACATTTTGCTACCTATGAATGAAATCCGTATTCTGTTCGAGTGATAAAAAAATGTTCCTCCTTTGAAACAAGTTAAGAATCTATTCTGTTTGATTGATTTGCCAATGCTAGTAGAGGTTGTTCCTCTAGTTTCGGCATAATGAATGGAATGCAGTGGAATTCCACTGGCTTGCGTCTCTAATGTAGTATCCTTTAAGTCAGAACCACTCTTGAGAGAATGGAATTATATATTATCTTTTCTGTGATTCTCTTATAATCAATTAGAAAAGTAACGAGATGATAGTATGGTGTGAGGACGAGAATCTCTTGGAAAGGAAATACGTTTCTTCTTTTTCTTTTGGGTATTGCTGAGAGGGCCAAGTCATTTCAGCAATATATTCAAAATACTTTCGAAATGTTTTATTCTTCAAACATTTTGTAACTAATTTTTCAGAAAAATGTTTAATACATTTCAAAACTAAAATTTCTAAAGAAAGATTGAGAATGCATCTGATGTAGACTCGGGTAAGTTTGGAATAACGGCTTAAAGGAAGTGAAATGATAAAGCAATCACGATTTCGTGAAGGAATAGGCTAGGTAGAGTTGATGGTCATGGGGAAATTGAAAATTCTAAACTAACCTATAGAGAAATTAGTCAATTACAGTAAGAAAGGAGAAGGAAACAGATTTTGGGACCAATTATATATATTCTATATTCTTGGGAGCCCTACACGTGCAATTAATTATTGCACCTTTGGTCATGCAGCAGCTCTTGCCTCTTTAGGAGTAAGCAAAACTAACAGAATAGCAGATTGATTGTGCATGTTTCATTTCATACCTCGCTTTCATATTTATATATTTATTTGAGTCGATCCAAGTGC
Source organism: Amphicarpaea edgeworthii (assembly GCA_014843725.1). NCBI lineage: Eukaryota > Viridiplantae > Streptophyta > Magnoliopsida > Fabales > Fabaceae > Amphicarpaea > Amphicarpaea edgeworthii. The sequence continues at coordinate 1,332,974 of CM026321.1, read as the reverse complement.
CCTTATTACAAATACTAACATCCTTCATGCTGCTATCTATTTCAATTTTCATATATGGTACTTTTTATTTCTAATTTTACTAGATTGATGTGTGAACATTTAAAATTGTTGAAACATGAACTTATTAAAGACCTTAAACAATGATCGAGTGAGTCAATGACAAAAAAACAAGAGTCAGATCCAGAGGTTAAGGCAGGTATTTTGGTCTTGGATAGTTTTTGACATAATGGGCCTTTTAAACGAGAACAAAGTGAAATTATGGCCCAAGAAAAAAGAAAGTGGGTCTTTCTCGTAGTCACTTTGTTTCGGGCTTTTAGCCCCGTTTACTTTTTCATAAAAAACAAAACAAAATACTGTTATGTAGTTATAGGCTGTTAAAAAATGTGGGTCATTTGAAAAACATGGGGTAAAACTTCCTGCTTCCTATATTACATTTCGGAATGGGTTTTTTGGAAATGCATGAGAGGTGTAAGAAATGAATACTAATTATAACCTATATTATTGTATAAAATTTTTATCTTTATATTTTGAAAATATATATTCGTTAGTTTGTTTAAAGGCTAAAGCTTGTTGACTTTGCCGTAAAAAAATAACTTGTACAAAAAAAATCTTGTTAACTATGTACAAGTTTTTTTTTTTTTTTTTATAGAGCACGAGTATGTTTTTAACTTTTAAGAGGTCTCGTTATATATAATCCTACTTAGAATCAAATATAATTACTATAGGCGAAACTCTTATTTCAAGTAGTTTACACATGTATATTCCATACGCATTTAAATCTATTAGACTACTTAGAACTATTTAAATACAATGCTGACATTTGCAAAAATAATTTTCTATTAATTAAAGAATTTTTTGGATAACTATATATAGGTTATAAATATACGTGCTTTTGATAAATTAATATTTTTATTACTAAAAAAACATTTTATTAGTCAAATCAAATTTTCTCAAGTTTTTTTTTTTATTTATATTTCTAATATTAAAAGCACCCATATTATGCATGAATTATTTGCTAATTTTATGTACGGTTCTCGTGAGTGTCAGTGCTTTTACAAGACCAACAATAGAGAAATACGCTGATTTCCTACATAAAATTATAAAAGTGCATTAATTATTATCTTCTTTTTTTTTTTGGTGAGGAAGATGCATTGTTATCTTAGAGTAAAAGCTAAAAATTGATCATAAGTACAAATTTAGTAAAGGAAATGTGCACATGTAATCAGTAGTACATATATACATGATGCATATTTTTTATAAGCTGAATAAACGACATAAATGAGAATAAAAAGAGACAGAAAGGGGAAAATGGGTTAGTGGATCAAATTAGATTGTTCGGTTTTGTGCTTGGTCATACACAGTTGATGGCAATTCCTCACCCACCCCGCCCAACATGGGAATACAATTTTGATTTGGCTATTGCTTACCCACCCCAAAACCCTAATGCAATAAATAAACACTGTTTTGGGGATGTGATATATTAATTTTCCATAATCGAACTCCATGTCAATTAAAGAAATATAAAAGGGGAAGAAAAATCAAAATAAATAATAATCAAAACCCATTAGAATAGAAAAACTAATTGGAAAAAAAAAACTAAGAAGAAAAAGGGAATAAAAAGGGTTTAGATCATAAGTTAACACAATTAATGAAGACGATGATGCATTTATTTGATCGAAGTTAAGGTGCAGTAGTTCTAGCGTAATGGAGCACCATGACATGATCTGAGGTGGTAGTTGAGGAATCTGAAAGCAAAGGTGGTCGTGTGGTCGTGGTGGTTTCCCTCGGACTCCAACTCCAAATGTTATCCCTCACATGCTGCAACGTCAAGAAAGGTAAAAGTTGCTGCCCTCTGCATGTTATCTCTATCTGCAACAGTGTTTTTTTCCATTCATTCATTAATTACACAATGCACATTCATTATCATCATCCATCACGTGGCTATACAGTGATATATCCACCATCACAAGAAACACACATAAATATATACTACCACATACTTGCACCTTAATTAGGCCTTAGCCATGGTTCAACTCAATATTCTACCACATATCATGATGATAACTTTACATCAAGTGCGTGATTATAAGAAATGATCGATAGTCATCATGTTCATTATGCGTCGACTTCTTTCCATCTTTTTCTAGTTTTATATATATAATAACCTTTTTTATCTGCATTATTTTGATATACTAAAAACCATCATTATGTTTACTTTTATATCTCATATATAATCTCTCATTCTAATATTTGTATCAGTCTTTACGCGACGCCTCGCTTTTAGTTTACTTTCAAGTAAAGACTCTACAATATTATTGAAACTACATACACACAATATGTCAATCTTAATTCATTTAATCAAATGGTTTAGAGAAGTAAAAGAGATAAACAACTGTTAAAATAATTTTCTTAATTATACTCTATATTTGACTCTTGACATTTTAAGATATTATTAATTTCTTCCACTAGTTGTCACATCATTAATTAATCTTACATTTTATTTAGATGCACACGTATATTTACTTGATAAGAGACAACATAGCTACAGAAATGATTGCAAACTAATCACTAATCTTGATAAAGTAAAGCTAAAATTAAAATTATCAAGACAAGAAAACATGAAAAAAAAATACCTATTTAATTTTTCGAGCAATCTAACATTATTATTTTTTGTCTATAAATACAATATATATATATATATATATGAAATCAGTATGAAGTCATGCTTTGTCAGTGGCTTACGTCTTGGGCCTACTTACCAACGCATAAGATCTTTGTAACTTCTACTTTACGCATAAGATTGATCCACATATCTCCACTTTCCTATTTCATTTTAATGTTTCAGAAAAGTAATTTCCTTTAAGCCAAGAAGAGATTCCTAAATCCTTAAGCATGCACGCACATTTGGGTCAGCGGGCAATCGTGGAAATGCCCACCCAACCCACGATCTTAAAAACCGCCCTCTCTTTAATCATTATGGGGGCCCATTCAGACTTTGCTCCTAAGCCATAATCATTATCCCTTAGACTTCAGTGTTTTCTATTCTATATTCCAATACTATTATTATATATGATATCATATGGTAATGCTTATGCTACTACTATCATAACAAACAAATACTACTATCCTCTCCCAATAAACATATCACTAGCTAATCACCTACACTATTATTAATAAACAAATTATAAATCCAAACATAACGTACAATATAATATGATGCAATGTGGATCCATGAAGCACGGCGAAGAATAGGCAAATGCACAATCTAGAAAAAAAAAAAAAAAGACTGGTAATTTAGTATAATAAATATATAACTTGCATTATCTTCTTCGTTTCCTCCTTCGAAGGACCTAATCACGCGTTTATATTACTACATTTTCATGGTCATCATGCACGTCTCTATCACGTTGCGCCACCCAAACCCTAATGCATGCGAGCGTCAACATTACTACATGAAATAATATCCCTTTTGAAATATATAAAATAAAAAAAACTAACTCCATATTCTTTATTTAATATTATACCACCGGTTTGAACTTAAGAAACCATAGTAATAAACAACTAATTTAGGTGGCGTAGTTCTTTATATATCTGTCCAATTAGTTTTTTAATGGTGCATGCATATCACTCACCAACTTTTTATTGTTATTATTAATATTATAGGATATGGACGTATCTTGTTACTTTTTCTTTTATTTTTATTCTATAGATGTGAAATTAATTTATTTTTGTATAAACAGAATTTTGATGGTTGAATTGGACAGCACTGTGAATTAGATTAAGATTTTGTTCTTATTAGAGAGTTAGAATCGATTTATACTGTGGTTGGTGGAAGATGCTGCCTACACATAATGGGATTCTTTTCTTTTGGTTCCATTCCAATTCCATGAGAGAGTGCAGCACTTGACAGTTTTGATGGAGCTTTTAAGCCAAATATTCCTTAGAAAAGGAGAGAGAGGAAATGGAAATGGGAAGGGCCTACAATAGCTATGAGATATCAAGCGAAAGCGTGACGAAAGGAGAGAGAAGGCATGCAGATAGGTTTTGAGTGGTGAGAATGACAGGGTCCACGTGTGATTTTCGAAGCCCTAGGATATGATGTTTGAGTTAAATTAACAAACAAATATCTCGTAACCTTTTTGTATGAGTAGTGCTGTCAACTAAGTAGGCCAAGATAAAGATAAAGATATATATAATATAAATCCAAGTTGAAGATGTGTTTTTACATCTTAAAGTCAATGCACTCTTTATAAATTTACAAAAGCAACAAGGAAAGGGAAAAACAAATAATTAATAAAGCGAGGGATAATACACACCTTCCACCATGAAAGACATCTTTTTGCTTTATTGCATTCATTATTGCCTTGACTATCTATTTATATATATCCATGTTCATATTATTATTCTAAAAAAACAAAACACTTTGTTCTTTTCTAAACCCTTTGAATATACTTGTATATGTTTCTTGTAAACAAAAGCTTCACCGTATTTGTTTTAACGTGTAAGAGGTTAAGTCACTGTATTTATTGTTAACCCCTCTCTTGCTCCCCCTCTTTCAGTATAGTATATGCATATTGGGGTTGCATGAATAGAAAGAGAGAAATGACAAATATAATAAATGATGTAATAAAAAAGAAGAGAAAGATAAGAAGAAAAAGAGATGGAAAAAATATATATAGATGTATGTTAATGATAAAACTATATATAATCTTTGAAGATATGTGAAGTATATATTTTTACATACCCTCCAACTTTTCCTGAATTTACGATCAGAAACTTATGCAAGAGATTAAGGTAGCTAGAATATATATCTCCCTAACCCTATAGGTTAAATTGAATCATCTATCTATCACACTCATTAATTATAAAGCTAATGATTGGGTCTCTAGTTCCAAATCCAAGTCATGTATCAACGATATAGTATGTATGAGGTTTGCCGTTCCGGGCGGCATGGGAACTACATGCAAACCAGCTAGCCAATATTCTTATCTTTTTTATGTATAAAACCGAATAGTCTTAGGTTGACTTCTCATAACAAACAAACAAACAACATTTCAAGGCAAAAATAAATTGAAACCAGAAGCCAGAGGGATATTGTTGAGTGCGTCACACATTCGTCTAACTACAACAAACTTAGATTACTCTAATATAATGACAATTACGAGCATGTGATGCCTCTCAATCTAAAAATAATTAATCTTCTCCTTCTATCAAGAGCTAAAATCTACTATATATATAATATAAAGATTGGTGCGTGTTTGAAATAACTACTTTAGATAAATATTTGATTTTTTCTACTTCTGAAAATAATTTTTGAAGTAAAGGTAAATGTTTATATATATCTGAAATTTACTCATTACAGAATAATAATAATAATAATCTGAAATTAAGTTTTATTATACATGTTCCAATAATAATAATAGTATATTATGATCATTGCATATATATATGCTGCAATCTGTGATCATATATATTAATATTCTGTCGATCTTAATCTCATCTTGAAAGCATGAGTTGGAAGGAAAACATACTATGTATATATAAAATATAAAAAACACAACGAGGAGAGTTGACCGAAAAAGTAGCTTGCATGCAAATCTGACGAACAGAATGGAATGTCGATTTTATGCGTTCTGCAAACCTCGCATGATCTATATATCTATATTTTAGACAATTTGGTAATGCATACCATGAACGTATATAAGATTTTGCGTAGTGGAATGCGAATTCAATTAAACAAATGGGTTTCTCAATGGAAGTTATGATGCATGTTCGATACATTTGACACTCATGCTTCTGTTTTTTCCTGTCAGTTTGGCATGAAAAGTCTAACACCATTATTCTATTTGTAAACATGTACCTTGGTTTTGTTGTTTTGTGGATAACACTTCTGTTGATGTCAAATACAGACAAAATAGGTAATCAAGATAATGAAAACCTATTTTATATATATATATATATATATATTTTTTCATTTCAATTTCATTACCAAGCAACATGTACATTTGAAAATCAAACTCAGTCACGATCAAAACATTTGAAAAAGATCGGCCTTTTGTGGAAAAATAAATATAAAAGTAAGTAGGTCAAGCAAATTGTATTATTTGAACAAATTAAAATTTTCCAATATTTTTACAAGTTATTGCAAAAAACCGGACGAACAATAACATCCCTGTACGTAAAAGTTCATTTAATTTTCTACTGATTGTGTGTCTTGTCCCGAAGAAAATAATATTGATGTCGAAGTAAGTTGTGAACTTCATGAATACAACTATAAAGAAATCTTTATTTCAATCAAAACATTACAAATATAAAAAGTGGAAAAGCAAGAGAAGTTCCTTTACTAATTTTTTTAATTCATTTAGTCTTCAAAACTTTCAACTGGCTTATAAATGTTTTCATCATGCTAAAACTGAGTATGGTATCATCGCCTAAGTGCTAATGATAAACGAGTGGGGTAAGCACCTAATCATTGTAAATATATAGATCTTAATTTTTCTCCTAGGTCAGATCTAGTAATTTTAAGGGCATGCATGGATATTATGATGTAGCTAGGTTCTATATGTGTTGCTTCGTTTTCTCTAAGGATTCAAACCTTTTTTGGTAATTATTAGGCAACAAGTAGTAGTGGTGTTCGATGATGAAGTGTGCATGAAGGTTTGTAAAGTTCTGGGTCGACACACTATAATGCGCACATTCTAATAATATCACTTAATGCATATATAGCCTCGTGCACATGTTTCATAATGAGCGTAGATCATAAGTATCTGAAAGTACACCTAAATCCCCAACCGAATTCAATACTAGTTCTGTACTTTATATATACCGTGTATCGAAACTTAACATGCACAATCTCTAGAAATATATATATATATATATATATATATATATATATATATATATATATATATATGTTGAATAAAACTATTAATACTAGGGTTATATAAGTAGATGAAAATACGTACATAGAACATATTTACCAATTACTACTGTATAATCTTTGTGCCCTGAGAGGCTGAGATGTAAAAGAAAGGGAACCTCGATCTCTTCAGTAGTTAAACATTATTATTTAGGGAAATGATGCAGATTAGTTTCCCAATTAAACTAGTTATTGTTCTTAATACTATTTAGTACATATATGACCATTTTCTTCTAAATTAAATCCTAGGTTACCGAAGAAAGTGATTTCTTCTAGTCTACCTATTAGTTTGCCGTGTGCATGGGAGCACTCCTCAGGTGATAAATTGGCTTTGTTTCTACTGCAATATTTCAATGATCAACTATCCATATATAATTTAACTCTCTTTTATCTACATGATCTCTACATTTTACACACATATATCTAATTGAAATCTATATATATAGGTTTAGTTCTATTTGCCATAAAAGATTATCGTTTTGTTTTAACAAAATAATTATCTCCATCTTTTCTACACAGAAGTGGTGGTGTAGACCACTAAAAGTTTACTTTCATGCAAATCAGTGTGGTAAGACACTGAAATCATAAAGTACTCGAGCATACGTGGGTGATTATTACGATGATACTGGGTGTATAGAGTATTATAATTTAAAACAGTACCCCAATATCAACAAGGAGCTTCCTTCTATGAAACTAACTTTTGGCTAGAAAGAACTAACAAAGATAGTGGGAATATATATTAATTTTATTCCGTGAAGTAAATAATTAGTAATTATTATGTATCTTAAATTAAGTTTCTCCTTAATTTTGAACACAGTTGTGGACCTTGTGGCACACCTAACTAATACCCCAATTCCCACCACCAAACACAACACACAAATAGAAGGTTCTTTCTTAGGATCCTATGTGGAAGCTCCATATTGTCCTAGGTGGATGGACAAACACCATGATTCTAATCATGTTGCCATGACACAGAATATGAGTATGAAATTAAAACAGAAATGGAAGAAGACGAGTTCCGAGAAATACATACTCATATTTCTTTTTTAAAAACATATATATACTCGTCCATCACTAGATAAATAAACCTTCTTTAGTTCTGCTGTATCTTTCTATTCTAACCCCCGGCCACTAGGTTTCTATTTTAATGTACTTTGGTACTTTTGATGAAAACGTAGTTCTGTTTCCTTTTCGGACACTCCTATGTAATCCGCTATATATGTTCATGTTTTCATCTCTCTTTAATTGCATGCTAATAAAGGAGGCAACAATTGGGATTAGCTAGCAAGGTGCATGACCAGGAGAGCAACGCAACGATGGAAAATCCCTAGCTAGCTACTACTTCACACAAGCACATACACACACAACAAATTATAGATGATTAATTACTACGTATTAATTAATTTTATATAATAAAAGGGTAAAGAGATGGTTGAAACTTGAAAATAGTACCTCTGATTCGCTTTCCAGTCTGAGTTTGCTAACCAGATACTTCAATAGCAACCGAACTGTCATCCTTCCGTCTCTGAAAGTTTACAAAGTCAAAAAGAAATGATGAGTTTGCAGCTACAAATACGATCAAATCATGATCAAAACGACATTGATTACACACTGACAAGAAAACCCCCAAGGGAGAGAGAGAGAGAGAGAGAGAAGAACTAAACAAACAAAGAAAAAATAACACAAATACTCACTTAATTCTAAGGTAGTTCTTATGTATTTGGGGCAAGAATGGTTCTCTCCCTCTGCATTGTACAAATGAAAACCAAGTGAATTTCATGACAAATAAGGCAATTAAATTGCACTAGCTAGGCTAGCTAGCTAGACGCATGCATATATATAGACACGAAAAAAAAGTGTATATACTAGTAGGAAATAACAAATAGTAATAATTTGCATTTATTTGATTAGCTTACTGATTTGGAGAGGCTTGTAACATAAACCATATTCCAGAATGAGGTCTTCTAGGAGGGTCAACAACTCGAACGGTGACATCGGAGCTTGGTCCAGGTCCAGCCCCAGCCACGTCATGATATTGATCGAACCCATAAGAGGAAGAAGAAGGGAATGGATGATGAAAGGGTGTGGCAAAGTAAGATCCTAAGGGAGGTGGCCTCAAAGAAGAGTAACAAGTTTGTGAAGAGGAGGAAGAAGAAGAAGGAGGAGGAGGAAGATGAGTGAAAGATGAAGACGAGGGCATAATCGGCATTGAATGATGAAGTAGTGGACCAAATGCCCAGTTCATCATCTCTTGATGACCAAAACTTGAGCTTATTGGACCACTTGCCATAGACATAGACATGGAAGATGAATACGACGTCGTTTGTTGTTGATGCTCAAAAACCAAAGAGGAAGAACCACCAAAACTAGACCCTCCTCTCCCTGAAGCCACCACCGGAAATATCGCCGCCGGATGCTGCTGCTCCGAGCTCCGCCGTGATGGAAGCAAGTCTAACTCCACAAGCCCTGAATCGGTTGTTGTTGGAACGGTTCGATCATCACGTTCTTGCTTTGTGCTTGTCAAACCTATGCTTAATTGAAGCCAGTTATTGTTGTTGTTCGCCCCTTCTTCTTCTTCTTCCTTTGATGTTGAACCACAACCTCCAACTTCAGCTTCCTCGTTAGTGTTGTTATTGTTGTTGTGTCTCGATGATTCTTCAGCCTCGGCCATGATGTGCCTCCTCACCACAAAATCAGATCCTAATAAGCAATTGTAGCCTCCTTCAACTTCAATAACTTGGTTCATAGCACTACTCGTTCTTGTGTTACCACCGTAAATAACATAATCACCACTACTCCTATTAATGTTCTGTTGTTGTTTCCCGTTTTGAGAAGGAACCATGGTCATATTGGACTAGTACTCACTCCACACAAAAAAACCAAGAAACCAAACCCGATGATGATGTCGTGGCTGGACACGTGTCTCATCTCAACACAAGCCATAAGAAAAAGAAAAAGAACAAGAAGAGAACAAGTTTGGAATCTCGGGGTTATATAGAGGGTGAGGAATAGGAATTGCATAGTGCTTTGCCATCATCAATATCACGATCAATAAGGAAGAGATCACTTAATAGTAAGAAGAAAGCCATCAACTATGCAAATATTTCTCAGAAGAAGAAGCTATCTGCAGCAACAACAACAAAGAGAACTAAATAATTCTTTCTTGCAAATCTCACTTTCCATTAATTCTCTTTGTTTGGAAGCTTGTGGGATGGAACTGTTGTTTGCAGAAGCTATGAGAAAAGAGAAAAAGAGAATGAGAGAGAGAGAGAAAGAACGAACGAGAGATGATGGTCTCTCTGTCAGTTGAATAAATAATTGGTTTTATTATTTTTTATATTTCTATACATGTCTTTCAACATTATTCTAATAAGAGTTTGTTTGCCTATGTTATTTGATAATTTTGTTAAACTTCTTATAACGATGACTATGTCATTAAAGAAATTTACTTGCTCGAGATCATTAATTTGATAATGACAAAATCAAATTTTGATATAATTAAATTTTATAAAATGATTATCCTCTTTGTAAGAATGATGTAGTTAATTAGTAAACAGCTATGTATTTAAACCTTGATTTTTTTTTATTTTAGGAAAATCGAGAAATATGATAACTTTCTGCCCTTTTTTAAGATTTATTTTTTTTACTAATGCGTATTAATTAGTGTGTAATATAATATGAGGGGTGGACAAAGAGAAGGGTCCTGCCAGCGAACAGTTTTGGGCCATGTTCCGAGGAGAAAATGACTGCAAAGGGTCTTACCCTTTTTGTTATGTCGCTAAAAGCTCCTTTTTAGCCCTAATGAAATGACCTTCTGGTCGGGTTACCCTAATTATTAACGCCTATTTCCTCATAATAGTTTTGATAGCCAAAAATGATAAAAAGTAATAATAATAATTAATAATTAGACTAATTTGTTTTTTAGAAATATATCTTGATTTATATGGCTAGTTTCTTTAACTGCACCCAACTTTTAGAGATAAATACTTTATAAAACCATTTACATGTGTAAATGGTTTGCTGAACTTAATTTCGATCCTGTTATTCTCTCTTTTGAAAAAATATTCGCTCGTTGTCATCTTCTAGTATATATATATATTTGCATGTTCATTTTGAACTTTTTTGGTTTATATATTCAAGGTGATCCTGATCAATAGACTTCTTCATTCTGAACATTCAACTGCATGCTTTTTGAATAATGCAACTTTTGAAAATGTTGTTGTCAAAAGTTTACTTTTACAGTGACTCTTATTACAAGTTTTCGAAGAAGTAACTCTAAAGGTATAGTTTTTAAAGAGTGGCATGGCAGCAATACCAAACTTAATTAGCCCACATATATATATATATATTAATATTTTAGCTTCATATTGCCCATCCTTTGTGTATAATTAAAAAATATATGTGACACACAGGCTAGCTGCTGGGGATCATATTGTAATGAATCTGATCTGTTGATCATGCAAAATGGTTACACAAAATTGTTGTTTAAAGAAAAAGGTATATTGAAATACTAAAAAGCTCAAATTAAATAATGATGCAGCAGAGAGATCAAACAAAGTGCAGTTTTTTGGGTATTTTGTTGTTATGTGTTTTTTTTTTTTTAATTTTTTGGTTGCACTGGGAATTGGGGGAGGACATGGAGAGAAGGAGGAATATAAGTAATTTATATAAGTGGGAGGGCATGATGACCTACCTGTCAAGAATGGCATAAAATAGAAAGACATAGAACAGTAGTATAATAAACAAAGAAGGGTAGGGGCAAAGGACACATTGGACACAAGTCATTAATTCATTATTAAGAGGCAATTATAAAGAAATAAATAGAATAGGAGTTTCATTTGGGCATGCATGATGATGATGGTGTCTCCACACATCCCGAGAATCGAAACACTGCGACGTGGGCTTTTATTGTAAGACATTCGTTGCAAAAGCCATGTGCCTCCCACCCTCCTTGCATCTGTCTATTTGTACGGTCTCTCTGATCTTATTTTGTGTGATAGTATGTTTTTATAGTATTTTTTTCGTGTTTCTTGGGAAGGGCTTATGATATGAGGACCAATATATATCAATAGGGTCTTCAAAATCAATCTTATATATTGTAATCATATCATATACTATATATAAATTTCAATGTTGAATACAGTACTTCGGTTAAGTAGTGGATGTTTAAAGATGAACAATGAACCTTGGCTGACCCTTGCTGAAAAGCTGGTCCTTTCTTTCCAGCCCATCTAACATGCTCTCTCTCTCTCTCTAAAGCAAAACAGCTTTATTTCGAAAGAAACTATCAAAGAAGGGTGAGGAGTCAATCAACAAAATTCTCTGACTTAAATTATGTTTGACATGCCGGGCCAATTCCAACTCCTTGATCGTTTGGGCTTATAAACCATACACATATTAAGTGTCTAAATTAAAATAAGTAGTACTTAATTAACTGATAATTTATCATGCATCTACTAATTAGAAGATTTGGGAAAGTTATATATATATATATATTTATTTATTTATTTTGATCATATTGGAGGTCTATTTTAATTGCACTATAGTCCCTCTGAATTGAAATTGAAAATTTTGGATAATGATTACTTTCGTTTTCAAATGCGATGCCTGTGTGAAATGCTGGAACATCATTTTTTCTACAAAGAAAAAAGTGCTTGCCAAATGAAGAAAATAAGATATATAATGTGTCATGCGCTTATAAAGGCAGCAACTAAAAGAGATGAGAAGCGTGACCTCTGGTGGCAGTGCATGGATTGGAATCAAAGGGACACTTTGTTTGATGATGGCGATATGTTTCTACCCTTAAATTTCACCCTCAAGTTACATGCACGATATGTATAATTCATTTCAGTGGAAATTATATATTATTAATGTAATCTCTTTTCAATAGTGCGATTTTTATTTTATTTAAAAAAAACTAAAATTAATCTAACAGTGCGTAAGAGTTTTTATACAGTCTTTAGTATAAAATATATAGCATGAGTATCATTTAAATTATAAAAAGAAAAAGGAAAGACTCGGATCTCCACTTTACCACCTAAAATTCTTCATGGTAATCATAAAAGTATATTTCACATATAAGAACAAAATCTGAATATATATCTTTAAGTGTGGACAAACTAAGTTAGACGTAAGTAGTTAATTTAAAATAATATATATAGTTGCGGCCAATGAGGAGTTTATTTATTGGTAAAAAAGTTGGCGCTGAAAACAACTCCAGATTAGGAGTTTGTCTGTTTGTGTGTTCTCCCTTACATTTGTTCATAATGAGTTTCGCCCATGTGTCGTCACTTTTGTCCAAAAATATTACTGTCTCAAAAATAATAAATCCTTGAAGAAACTATGTACGATGGAATTGATGTTGTGAGCGTATACGTAATAATAAAAATCATGCATGGGATGGACTTTTAGTAATTGTAACAGATTCCATTCCATGGGTGATTTTGATTTAGCACGGTACTAAGGGAAGGGGACCAAACAATGATAGCGTTCCCATTAGAGAAAGTGGGTTAGCTAGCGCTATGCTGTCTTTTTCCCACTTCCAAAGATGAGTGGACAATTGAAGAGAGACAAGTTTCACTCTGTATATTTTTATTTTTATTTTTATTTCATACATACAAAATATAATTATCACCTTTAATTTCGTCATCATGCCATCATCAATACGACCATCATCACCAAGGACTGAGGCCCAACTTAGCACAACACACTAAAATTGCTACTACATAATGGCTAGTTAATTACTATACATCCTATATAGTGTATAATTCTTGGGTATTGACTCTTCTTGACTTTTATTAGCAAAACCGAGAGAGAGAGAGAGAGAGGTTGTGTTTGCATGTGCATGTGTTATAATGAGTGGGCATGTCAGTCCATGCATGTGAGAGTGTGGGGGATAACTGTAAGTTGAGGAAACCGAGAGAGAGAGAATATTGCATGGCTTATGGGGGTTAAATTTTGTCAGATTCGTGTGCACGGTCCACTTTTGGGCTTTAAGATAGGAGTGCCATGTGATATCGTAATTTATAGCCTACTAGTACTTTCAATCCACTAACATTTTGTTTTTGTTTTGGTCAACAAATCAACAACAATGCTTCAAAAATTAATCATCATATTCATATATATATATATATATATATATATATTTGAAATACTACTACATGCATATATCTTTTAGAAATCATTTAGTACATGAATACAAACGCCTCGCCTAATAAGAATGTTGTTGAATGGGCTGGGACGACATTTTCTCATAAAGATAATAATGCTTTTAATAATACCCTTTTTCTCCATGTAGACTACTCGTACGTATTTGAATTTGCCTAACCAAAAGGAAAATACTTTACCTCCATCAAAATCATGACGAGTAAAAACACATTACATGTTTTTCTTTTTTGTCAAGTTTTATAATTATTATTCTAGGGCCAAGTTGGAAATAGTTTATCAATAATTTATTTAAATTTATCTTATGTTATAAGTGTTTGTAAAAGTGTTTGTGAGAACTTGTAAAAATATCTTAAAATAATTTATGAAATGTTTTAAGTTTATTTTCATAAGCTACATATAACTTATTTCCAAATGCTCTTGCGACACTTTGAAAAAGTTCAAGTTTAGAAACTTGGCTCTAACACATCCAATAGAATTGTTTCTATTTTTTATTTTTGTCTGTTCTTCTCATATATATATATATATATATATATTATTTTTTTTTCCATAAATTAATGTACATTTACTTCATTTGATATTTTCACTTTTCCTTTTTAACCATGACCACCATTATCTTCACCAATATGATCACCACAATCAATTTTGTTGTTGCTAAGGCCACCATCATGATCATCGTCCCCGTTGTTGCTACCATCACCACTACCGTCAGTGGTGGAGAGCAACAATAGAGACAATGACTATGATGGTGACAATGGACGTAGTGATGGGGTCAAACGTAGTTACCCCCATCACCATGATCATCGTTGCCGCATCATTATGACTACCACTGCCACTATCATAATCGTCGTTCTTGCCGTTACCACCATCATCGTTAGTGGTGGGGGTGATAACAACAGAGACGACAATCATGATGGTAGTCTTGATGGCTACAAAAATAACAGTAATAATCATGTTGGTGATAGCAGCGATGGTGGTCATGGTGACGAGGTGACGAGGCAACTATGATTGGTTGCACTAAAGAGGAAAATCAAATAGATTAAATGAGATGGTTAATGTTAATTTTTTAAAATAAATATTTTAAATAAGTCTCATTTTCACATAAAAATATAGTTAAAATATGAGTTATTTTATATATATATATTTTTAATTGACGTTCACTCCGATGTATAATTAATATATTAATATATATTTTTTAAATGATATATTAATATATACTAAAATCCTAAAAAATGAGACTTCATAATACTAGTATATATTTCTTTACTCATATAAAAATTTATAAAATCATGCACGTTTCAAGGTAGCGTAGTTTTGAAAATATATTTTACACCATCATTTGTCTAATAGGTAAATTTATTAATCTTAATTTGTTATGAACTAAAAATAGTTACCTAAATGGTGTTTAGTATATTTTTAATATATTTTTTTTTTATGTATAATGTTAATTTTTTATTATCTAATTAGTTTTTTAATTTTTATTTTATATTTAATCATAAGTTGATATTTATACAAGTGCTTATATTATAATATTATCCAAATACTATAAAATTGTGTAAGCACTTTCAACATGTATATCTAATTACAAATAATTTATTAAATTTTAAAAATTTATAACATAAGATCTTACATAATAAAAACTTATTGAATAAGATTTTAATTAAGCTGATTTTCAAACAAACGGATCCTAAAAGTTATATTTAGAATGTTTTTTAATTCATTAATCATGTAAATTTTTATAATGAAAATTAAATTCATATATTATTATTATACAAATATACTTTTTGTCTTTCGTATCGTTTAATGCTATGTAACGTTTAGTGGAAAGTTGCGAAAAAGAAAGTCAATGAAAGAAAACACAGATATAAAAAAAATCCATCATTTCTTTTTGGATGAAAGGTTGGAAAGAAAGAAAAGTTATAGTGCGACTCACAACTCACAGGTCACAACAAAACATTCCCCACCTCTCTTGGCCACCTCTCTTAATTAGGAAAATAGGAGAGGATTTTTTTTTGTTGTGATTTTACCAAAATAATAATAATAATAATAATAATAATAATTATTATTATTATTATTATTATTATTATTATTATTATTTCAAACAATAACTTTCTCCAAAATACTTTTTGTCAAAAATATAATATTACAATCTTATTTTTACGAATGATATTTAATTACATCATTTCACAAATATTTTTTCTTTAAAGTAGCATTGTTTTTTCATACTTGTTTTCTCTCTTAGAAATATTTATGTCATTTTATTACAAGTTTTAACCCTAAATCACAAACAACTTAAAAAATTATCTCAGTTTCTATTTTTTTTCTTCTGTTTTCTTTGTTTTTTTTTTTCTTTTCTTTATAGATTAAAGAAAGTAGAAAGGGTTTACAATCTATAGAGTGGAAATTGACCATAAATGAAAGGACATTGCGAATATTTAATATTTTTACAAAATACTGTCTGTGATATTGAGTATAAAAATAAGATAATAAGCTAAAATAAAAACAAATTCATTGGCAATTCATTTTTTTTGTATTTAACTTTATAATTTAATAAAATCTGAAATGTAAATGATGATATGACTTTTTTTTTATTTTTATTCTCATGGTTGGTAAAAATGGCAGGTCTGCACAGTGCATAGTACAACAAAGAAACTTTCAAGTTTATGTGCTTCTACTGTAGAGTTACATTCGTTCGGAGGAAGACTAACTTGGGAATTGAATATAGGAAATGCAAATGAAATTCTGCTTGGTTCTGGTTAATTCAACTGTATAACAACAAACTGCCACAACTTTCTTGTATTTCCTTTTCTCGTATTTCTAATAAAAAATTATACTATCTTTTTGTAGTGTAATTTTTTGATTAGAAATTTAATTACCTGTACAACAAGATAGATTGATATTTGAATTCAAATTGATTGAGAGAGAAGTAAAAAATATTGTGCAGATATTATGGGATGAGAATGATGTATATTCTTTGTTTTCACTGTGCGTGGCTCTTGGGAACACGGAAGTAGAAAAAATAATGATTGCTAGTCTAACCATATAGTATATATCCTAGCTAGACCCTGCATACATACATAGTAGCTTTGAAAGTGAGAAAATAGCTAGAATAGATATAGGCCATGCCCTTGTCCTCCACTGTAAAAATTACAGACCGTATTGTCATAAGTCATAAGTCATAACAAATAAACACCATGCAGCATGCACATATATAATATATTTATATACAAATTGGAAATGACATCGCCTCCTACTCCATTACTCCTATAGTCAGTCGTGGATGGAAGTAAAGATTCTTCATCTTTTATAGAAAACCATTATTTCCCTATACAGTGCGCAGCGTAGCTTCTAAGCTCAGCAAATAAAAGGTGCAAGACACTTCTAAATCAATGCATCATGCATCATGCATGTAGGACTACACATCGATATCCAAATAAATACCCTCCCCTCCCTATATATGCAGCAATATAACTGATCACTGTATTGATTCAAAGACAAAACCTGAACCTAATTAATTAACTATAACAACTTACTGAACTGTTTTGAAAATAAATTGAACCGATCCGTTTGATAAAAATAATTCAGTTAACCAAATCGTTCTTTAAAGAAACTAAACTATATATTAGTATTAAATGGATAACCGGATGAACCAAACCTTTTTAATTTCTTTATAAAGTGGCGGTTCAGTTTAGTGTACTAATTAATAATTATTATTTAACCTTTTACTTTTCTTGATTATAATAATTATTGTTATTATTAAAAAAGCTGTAAACAGCAATGGTACTGTGACATGGGTACAATATTCTGTGGCATTCTCTTTTCTTTCTCATCTGTGCAGGAAGCTACAGTACTTAGTAATTTTTTTGGATGAGAATTGAGAAGTACTAATAGAAACACAAAGATGGTCTCTTTTTTGTAATCCTGTGTGACAGGGACTAGTCTGTGAAAGAAAGGTAGCTATGGGTGTGCATGTTTAATGGTTTATATATATCTAAATTAAAACATTAAAAAAATTGAAATGAGGCTTTTGTAGTAATAGCATGGTCCGTCGTGGGAATGTGGGCTGGTCTCCAGGGTGAAAAGGGGGCCAACTTTCTATAAATTCCTCCTTTCTTTCGGCTTACTACTTTGTAATTTGTCCCCTCAGAACCCTCTTTCATCACTTCAACGTAACTTTCTTCATTTCTCATCTTTCAATGTATGTATAGGGCAGGCTAGGAATGTCTAATTCATGTGCTAATTGCTAATTAAAAAACCCTTTCACACTTTTTGTATACATAGTACGTACGTACGTACGTTAGTACACTTCAAATTATATCCCTAATTTTGCATTTATTATGATAATCACCTGAATTAACACGGTGTGAAATAACTTTATCATTTACTGTAATTAAGTACGTGGTGTGGTGTGGTGTGGTGTGGTCTGTATGAAAAATTTGTAAGTTAATCCTTAGCTCAGGTAGCAGAATTTTCAGATTGTTTTTAAATAAAATCACTGCAAGCAACCACATGCATGGAGGTGGCTTCCAACTCGTGTTTAATATACAATTGAGAAATATAAAAGTCAAATCAACTTGGTTAGACAAAGTGAATGCCTTTAATCATTTGATATACAGAGAGAGAGAGAGAGAGAGAGAGGTAGCACGCATAAGCATAACAATTTGTATATGGTGGATGCTGCCAACAGAACAGAACTCTGCTCTAACTAGAATTGTTCTGTATATCCACGACTGCACTGCAGGCCACGCTTGCGGAATTTTATCGAAGCACATTTACGAATATTGCAGGACCAAGATGCATTACATATAATATTTAATTCGTAACTAAGCAAACAAAAATAACACCTTGCGCCTTTAATTTGCATGTCATCAAACCCTAAATATTCCCTTCTTCTCTCCTCTTAAATACAGTATGTTCTTCTCTCCTAATTTAGGACACTGGTTAAGAATTAGTATTTTGTAAAAGGATAGGTAGTGTTCTATACTGGTTAATAGTTAAAAAATGAAAAAACCTTTATTGAAAGTATTTTTAAGATATTTTCCCCACCCATGCTCTTCAATCTTTAATGTACCTTTACATGATTTCTAATAAAAAAATCATAAGTGCTCAATTATTATTAATACTATAGTAACCCTGTTTTTTTCTTCATAATTGCTTAGTACTCGTTTATCACTATCAACCTCAATACCTTGTTGATATCTAGAAGGCAAAATTACTGGGCTTTAGGTTGAGTGGTGTCCAAGGATAAGTAGTACATATCTCCATTCCAATTTCCAATCCTAGTCGATCTCGTGAATTAATTTTGCAAGTTAAGTCGTTTAACCAGTTGTACGTTCTTCCCAGTTCCAACCCATGTAACGTCAAATCTACAAAACCCTTTATTCATAAAGTGACTCGTCGATTGACCTAGCTAGTACTGTTAATTTGTTTGCTAAAGAGATTTAGAAGGATAGTTTTCCGTATGAGTCATGCGGTCAATCTGAGGAAAAACACGTAGGTTGTTATCTAATTTTATTGGCAACAAAGACCCAAATTTGAATTCATGAACCTTTCTAGCTTACCGAGGAAGAAAAAAGAAAAGTGAAGTAATGTATTTTTACAAGTAGGTTTTAAGTGACAGAACTTTAAATACATCATATTAAAATTTTAATTTGAAGTACATTATCATGAGATTTTATCTCTTCTTCTCTCTCAATTAATTTTTTTTTATTGTATTTTTTTCCAAAAACACATAGACAAAACACCATCCTCATCACCATGGCCACCGCCTTGTTGTTGTCACCATCATTACCACCAACAACATGATTACTATACACCATCATTATGATCACCGCCACCGTCACCACCGTCAAGACCATCATCGTCGCCACTATCATGGTCATCGTCCTCGTTGTTGCCGCCACTACCACCGTCGAAGACAGTGGTGGTGGTGAAAACAACAGGAAAAATGACCATGATGGTGGCGACGACGGTGGCCTTGACGGTTACAAGAATGACGATAGTATGTTGATGGTGGTGGTCATAGTGAAGAGGGTGATATTTTGCTTATATGCTGTTGGAAAAAGAAATATAGAGAAAAAAAAAAAAAACTAATTAAAAAAGAAGTGATGATATATTTAAAATTGAGAATTTAATTTATTTTTATTATTTTTAATTTTAATACAAAATTGTTCTCGTTAAATTGAAATCATGAAATATTGGACAGAGTCGCAGATAGGAGATGAATTGAGACCAAAGCCGTCGATGATTACAGTACCGATCGCACTCAGCATGAGGCAACGTGTAAAATAATACCAAAATCAGATAAGATGTATCCACACAGATTTTCGCTCTGCTTGGTTTTCGAAGGAAAAGTGAGGAAAATACGTCAAAACAAAAAAAAAAAGTTGTAAGATAATATATTAGATTTTCTAGTTTCCCTTTTACGTCACAAAAAAAATAATTTTTTAGTATGAGAAAAAAATTAAAAGAAAAAAAAAATTGGGTGAGTCTTTAGTAGAGGATAGTAGTATACTTTTTTTTTTTTTAAGAAAAAGATAGTAATATACTAGTATCCTCATAATTGGGAAAAAAAATTATTTTACCCTGGAAGTTAGTGCTTTGATTAGTTTGAGACATCTAAAGCACACACCCTTATAGGATGAATCCAAACACAATGCTCCCGGACTAAATAGAAAAAACCTTAGTAAACTACATATATTAGATGTTTTGCTGCTTGAAAACAGGCTAACTAGGTAGTTTTGAAGGTTAGTTCAGAAACTGGACAAAGACTACACGCGGGTTTTTAATTAACATTCTGTTCAACTCAATGCTAAATTTCATGTACTAGAAGTTAGGTTTGACTACCCTTTCTGGTGAGGACTGAGGATGACCAAGTAACTGTTAAATCAATCAGCAAGCAACAACATGCATGATGTGGTGTGAGCATGGATAAGACACTAGAGCTGCTGTACTGTATTATACATGAATCTTGTAGTGTAGGCAGAGACACCTCAAAATTTGAAGTTTGTGTTCTCAGACATTATCAATTGGCTAGAGGAGAGAAAATCTAGCACTGTGAATAAAACATTGGGAAGAAAGCAAAAATAATAAAAGGATAAACCAGATGATGCCTTTTCAAATCTCAAGTAAACTTTTGTTTTGCAAATTTTAGCTTCCTTGTCTCAGATGATAACAGAAATATATCCTTAAATTACTCCATCAGATTTACATGCTCAAATCCCCAATTCTTTTACTTGCAGTTGCAGTATACTAATGAATTCAATATATAAGAAGAGGCTAAGAGGTCTGAAAGTAAGAATTTGGACTCTTGAGTGCTTTATCTAACAATCAACGGTACTAGCATAGCATGAACATGATATATTGTACCACAATAAATAGAAAGTAGTACAACAAAATCATAGCCTAAACCCACTCACGAGTTGTGTTGTGTTTTCCACTACTGTTACACACTGGGGGGAATGTGGTGTTGATTTATTTCACAAACTTCTCTTTCATGCACCAATTTGTGAAATAGGAAAACAATTACTGCACTTTCAGCTTTGCGTTTTAATAGCTACGAGTACCTGGTGAAACATTGATGTGCCATGCGACTTTGAAAACAGGTTTTGTATACCATAGCATCCACTTTATATCAAAGCAAAACCCACTAACAGTAGCAAATAGCAATTACCTGCTTGGTGCTATAGAAAAGAAAAAGAGGGGAATTAATTGCTGGCATAGACATAAATATGCATCCAAGAACCAACGTACTCTTAAATGTTTATTGCATGAAAATATTATTTGACAATATTTTTTATTTTAATTACTATCAAAACAAAATTATGTTTCATTTTTATTCTCTATATATTTTGATACATTTATTTTCATTTGGTTAAGAAATTACAATCCAATAGTATCCTCAGTCCTACCAATGTATTACAAGACAAAATGGTTATAGAAATCTTGTATCACCCGCTCCATATATTATATATACACGTAGCTTTACACTATCATTAAGCAATGTGACTTCAATGTAGCAACAAATACAAATATTAATTGATGAGGAGTTGTTTTAACCAAAACACCCCATAACAGATCAAAATCCAACCACTCCTTTATATGTAGTTTTTCGTTGACCAAATATTCTATCAGCTCCACTTAAAGATTAAATACATACCCTCCAGTTGTAACGTGTGTATATATAATACAATCCGAAATCAGGTTCATCAACAACGAAAGCTTCCTCTCAAATCCTAGATCCTAGTAAAACACATCCCCATTCTTGTGTGTAAAATGGCCAACGTTTTCCTACACACCCTCTGCCTCTTATTCCTAACCACAACTTTTTTCATTGCAAACTCTGCAAGGATACTAGATGAAGTGGAATCCCAACCACAAGCTATAGGCAATCTACCAGCACCTGGAGTTGCCAATCCTTCACTCACCACACCACTTATAGGTCCTACCACCACTTTGCCAGGTGTCCAAACATCTGCAGCCACCACATCACAGGTAGGCTATCAAACACCGATACTTTAATTTGTTTAACATATTTGTTACCGATATTCATTTCATTTAGTAATGAAGTGACGTCATCTTAAAATATATATATATATATATATATAAAATAATATCACATCTTGGATAAAAAAATTTTAAAAAAAATTATTGATTCAAACCAAAACCCTGATATTTATTATGGACTCAAGTCATTTAAGTCTATATTTTATTCATATACAAATATGTATGTTATCGAATCTAATACACGTATCTATCTATGCACCATAGCAGGTAGGCCCTGCCACCACTTTGCCAAGTCAAACACCTGCAGGCAGCACTACCATCAACCCTGCTACTACAGTAGACTCTGGTGATGAAGATGATACTGAAGACCTACCAGTTCCAGAAACAGAAGCTCCAGCTGCTGTGACTGCACCATCTGAAGACATTACTCCAGTGGCAATCCCTAGTGTAGCACCAGTGGCAGTGACACCAAATCCTGTGACAAAAGAGGCATCATTTTCTTTCTTCATGCATGACATCCTTGGAGGTTCACGTCCATCAGCAAGAGTGGTGGCAGGAATAGTGGCCAACACTGATGTCACTGGCCTACCATTCTCGAAGCTCAACAACAACCTCTTCCCAATCACTGGAGGAATCCCATTAGTCAACCCGAAGCTCAATGGCATCATCACCAACAACAATCTCCCAAACCTCGTAGGACTCAGTGGTGCACAATCCTCCACTGTGTTCAAGAACAGTGGCACCAGCAACACTGTCACTGGCAGCAACAACCAACCCTTTGTTTCAGCAGGTAACCTCCCTGCAGGCTTCACCGTCCAGAAGCTCAT
This sequence comes from Amphicarpaea edgeworthii, assembly GCA_014843725.1. Classification (NCBI taxonomy): domain Eukaryota; kingdom Viridiplantae; phylum Streptophyta; class Magnoliopsida; order Fabales; family Fabaceae; genus Amphicarpaea; species Amphicarpaea edgeworthii. The sequence goes on along the minus strand of CM026321.1, from coordinate 1,309,559 downwards.
GTTCGGGTCCGTGACAGTGATCGATGACCAGTTGACAGAAGGGCACGAGCTTGATTCTGCTGTGATTGGAAAAGCACAAGGGTTCTACTTGGCAAGTTCATTAGATGGTACTAGCCAGACAGTTTTGCTCACAGTTTTGGTGCATGGCGGTGAACATGAACATGAACATCATGATGTGGTGGATGACAGTATAAATCTCTTTGGGATTCATAGAACTGCTTCGTCAGAATCTGAGATAGCAGTGATTGGTGGGACTGGGAAGTATGAGAATGCTAGAGGGTATGCTTCACTTGAGACTCTTCTTAAGGAGGACCAGCACACCACGGATGGGGTGGACACCATCCTGCATTTCAATGTCTACCTCACTCAGTAGAAAGAGAGAGACTACCTGTGATTTATTGGCTTTCATATTTGGAGTTTGAATTTTAATTTGTGTATGGTTGTTCAAATTGCCAGTGTCTCTGTTAATGCTTATGTTTGAAACTAAGCTCATTCTGCTTCCTTAATTTTAGTCATTTTTAGCCAATGTATCTTTTTCTTTCCCCATTACTACCATGAGAACATTCTCTTATCCTACACATCTTATATTTACCATGCACCCATATGTGAATTATCATTATCTTATAATTAATCTTCATTTAAGTTTGTTTTATACGATCATGTTTACTATATAAAGTTACCAATACCATCATGAATAAGATTAGTGCCATAAAGATTTAAAAAAAACAAATGATAGTTCAAAACCATAATAAAATGATTTAATATCTTTCTAGTTCCCAATTTTTTCTTACTAATTTATCTCGGAATTTCATTTAATTTGTATACGTTATTTTCAAATTTTATTATTCTCAGCTTAGAATTTGATATTTTACACTCTTCATAAACACAATTTAATAAAGATTCAGAAATACTTGAACTATAAATCATTAGACTGAAAATGGTTGAATATGATTCATCAATCCCAAAACAGACAAAGAAAAATAATAATAAACATATAAAATATATTAGGCACTGTTATTGTTTGGTTCCACTTTCTGACTCAATTGTGTATTGAGTTTCGTATAGCAAAAAGTATTGAATTTGTTTGTTTGCATGGTATTAACTTCTATAATGAGTGGTCACAAAAAAAAATTCAATTGAGTATTCAAGCTAGTTATATATGCACATTTGTCATACCTAAACTCCGGAGGCAATAATACAATCAAGAATTCTCAATTTCTTTTCATTTTTATGAAGGTCTGATGTAAATTACAACTATACCTATCCAATGACAAGTTACAGTATCTCAGCAAGTTGGTTGAAGTTAAACCGGCCGTAATTGTGGCAATGAATTTTCAAATGAAACATTTGTAAAAAGTCTTTCCAATCATTATAACCACAACACCGCCTTGTGCCGCCCGCCAACATACACCACTCAGTTGGGGTTGGGGTTATGACGAAACAATGGGAAGAATCAGATATTCTATGTACAACACTGTCCTTTCAGGGAAATGGTATAATCCATGATAGAAGTTGTTGGACAAACAATTCATCTTCACAAGGAACTTACATACATATTAGAGTACAAAATCTGCAAAACAAGATAATAATCCATGTCAATAAAAGTGGTGCTTTAAAAGTTCAATATTGACCAAAGGTGGCAGACAAGAAAAGAAAGATCACAGTTGCTTACCTCATTCTCCTCTCCAATCTATTAATTCGCTTCGCGGTGCATAGAGGGTAGCGGCACGTTCTTCTGCCTCAGTATCATTTACTATACCTCGGCACTTTGGGAAGCCACAGTAACATGCAAGTCGTTCATCAATTGAGAAAAATCTGTCATGTGAATTAAATAGTGTTACCACAATATTAAATTAAAAAGAATTACAATATTTGCTAAGTGTAGTGCGTAACTAAAACCAATACAAAAGTGAGTTTTGTATGGAGAAGAGGGAAACCTGTAATCATATGTAAGCTCTTCCCACTGTTTAATGTCCCTCTTCGCAAATATTATAATATGCTCATCGCCATTAACACTTATAACTCTGGAATAGCAATTTGGCTGCACACAAACAAATAATTATATAAGTAAGCAATTACTTTTTTCTTCAGCAACCAAAATAAGGCTGTATGAATTATTCAGTAAATAAACAAGTTGAATTGCAGTATTTCCAAACTAATGTCAAAAGCATAGTAGTCAAATTTAGGCTAATGAAAAGGCACTTAACACGCAATAAATGAATTCATGGAAAACGTAAATTTAAGTGTGAAAAGAAAAAGACATTCCACCAAAAAAAAAAAAAAGTGTGAAAAGGCATACTGCACAAGAATGATTAATTAAATGAGCAATGCTTCCTGCTCTGGTAGCATCAATGACTCGTTCATCATCGATACGAAACATATATGTTCCAGCACCCTGCATCAGGGAAAGAGACACAAGTTAATACATCTTTCATAATCACCTACATAACATTCCCGAAAATAATAACAGATGGTGCAATAATTGAAACATTCTTGTTCATGTTGACAATCAAATGTTCCATGATATATTGTCTCTTTAAAATGAAGATTTTATAGCTATCAAAATTGTGTTCCCTTCTAACAGAAGCATTTATTAACTTTAAATTAATATAAGCTAATATTGAAAATTCAAGCACCCCTTGGAAATGAGAAAAAAGAGAGAAAAAAACAAAAATAAAAAAGGCCAGCTGAAAAGAATCTTAAGTATACCATTAAACTTTACTAGCTGATTTAAGCCACATCTTCAAACAAATTAGCTGCAGGCATCTATACAAGCACATTTAATAATTAATAAAAAAAAAATAGCTGATTTAAGCCACATCATTTTCAAACAAATTAGCTGCAGACATCTATACAAGCGCATTTAATAATTCAAAAACACTTACCACCAACGAATTGTATATGAAGTGCTCTCTACGGTCAGCTATAGGTGGTCTAACAAGTTCACCAGTGTATTCAATCACCTGAATAAATAAAATCAATACATTCATCCTTAAAAGTTGAAATGCTCTAACAAGGGAGGTGAATTCAAATGGAAAATATTCACTTTACCATGTCTCCACCTTTATACGGATGCTTTGCAAAGATGCCAAATCCATGAATTCTTGATTTCCCTTTAAAAAAATCAAATATATAATGATAAGACAGGATAACTCCATAGTTAAATCTCAAATTACAACCTTAATCAGTAACAGTCAACTTTCAAAAAAAAAACACAATTGCCCTCTCCCCCACCATTTTCAAAAAATATTTAACAGAATTATTCCTACCAAATGCCAGCTGTTTCCGAAAGGTTTCCCTCATGTACGTATATTTTTCAGAGATAGAAAGTATGCTGTTTGATGTGTCAATCAGAGAGGTTCTCAGCCTTTGTTGGCTACAAAAGAATTTAGAGCAGACTCCTCTGCCAGAAGGCTCTAGGTTGTTTAATGAACCATGCTGGCAGTATCCACCCACTAAATAAGGTTGATTCTCCACAAACAAGCGTTTCAACGACGCAGCTGCAAGTGCTTCAGGTTCTTTTCGACCTCTCCTGCCAAAGTAATCATATGGCTCTGCCCAAGAATAAAGACAGACCTTGTTTAATAAATTTATCTTAAAAATAGAAGTTGAATAATTTATAAAAACTGTTAAAAAGGCCAAATAAAGGGAACATGAAGCCCAAGAATTTGTTTTAGTAAAACAAGTGTGCAATATCATACCACTTCGAGCACAACCAGACGGATTGGGCGGTGGTTCATAGTCTGAACATAGACCAACAACTCCAACTATACGTTCATCAGCAACAGAATGTTCATTAGATGGTTGCCTATGTTTCTTGCAGAAAGAAAGTAAGCGTATGCACTGATCTTCATCATCATCAACAGAAAGTAGATAGAGCCTGTCCTCATTCTCAAGCTATACATCATAAAAAAATTTTAAAAAAAATTAATGAAAAAAATGGGCTAAAAATTGTATCAAACCAATACACTATTGAGGTTAAAACAAAATAACTTGAAAACATGTATTGAAAAGAAAAAAAAAAAGGAGAATTACCTCAACACAGAGACCAGCAGCGCGTGCACAGAGTGGATGATATGCTACCCGACAAGAATTATTTGAACACTACAGAATTGACATAAGAAAAAATGCAATTAACTTAGAAAAAAAACAGTTAATATAACAAATACTACCTAAGCCCTATGAATTATGTGTTATACATGCATACAAAAACACACACATGGCAGACATCAAGTGAGAGTAAGACAAGCTAATATTGACCCGTACAATCAAACATTGTGTTCAAGATTGGTTTTACTTAAAGTATAATCTTGACTGTTCTTGTATATTTGTATGGTTAAGAGTACCTCCTCTCATGCTCACACCTGATATGCTCCCCAAATACACACATTAAATCTTTTCAAAAAATGACAGTGAAATTCATGTATGTTTTGATGGGGATTAGGTAACAGAGATCTGGTGCTCCAGCTGTCAAGAATTACCTGTCTATTGACCAAGAAAAGGCCAACTTAAACTACTATTTAATTTAAAACTCAGACTTACTTGGATGCAGGCACCATAAGATACACCGCATATGCTGCATAACAACTTCCAGCGATCCTGTTCAGATACAGAATTAAAAGGAAAGCAAATGGAAAAACAGTTCGTACTGATTTAGAACTAGTGACAAAATCATTGACACAAGCGATTTTGGTAAAAAAAAGAAAAACTAACAAAAATGTTCATACTAGCCAAAAAACATAGAAACACAAGCAAAACAGGAGAAAATAGAGAGTCATAAGTAATGAAATTGAAAGCCTACCTTACTGATTCTACTCAAACCATCAATGGGCTCCATTCTCTTGACATCAGCTAAGCAAGTTTCTGGCAAAAAATTTAACACTTAGTAAACATAACCAATCTAAGGAGTAAAAAGAGTAAATAAAGTCATACACAAACAAACCAGGTATCCACATGGCACAAGCCAAATGAGCCCACCGGCCATCTGTAGTAGGCTTCATTGCACCACCTAGAAGAAACTCCATTAAATACCCAAAGACATATAATTCTAATTTTAACACAACAGAAATATTAAAAGATTTCAGCATACCTATGAGTGGACATAAGCAGCAAGGTGGAGGAGGAGCGCCTGAACGACATAAGTTGCATAACCATAGCACCCCATTAACAGGTTCCAGTTCCCCATAGCATCTAGCATGGACCTGAGTGAACATTACAATTCACAGTTCAATGTCAATAAATGGATAAATTAGTGGAGCTTTAATGACTCATTAGGCAGCATCACATTATGGGGGATTGCATAATTTTTTTACAGAAGCCATACCATCATTCTGCATTTGTCACACTGCAGAAACAGATTGTTCTCATACTCCTACAACATAAATAACTCCCGTTTAGCAAACAAGCAATAAAGGTAACAACATTTATATTTCCTTAGCAATTAGGATGAATTAAAACCACAGGATAAAGTAGAAATAAGAAATACAAATTGCAACTAAAAGAGCATGCAAGTATATAAAACAACAAGCAGGCACTCTAGAGGATTGAAGACGAGGAAAACAAAACTCTACCTCATCCATGTGGCACACATTGCACTTATCAAGGTCAAACCAGTTAATATGAACTTGTCTATAACCAAGAGGCAAGTTATTCTTAGATCTTCTGGAACCTGACTTGCAAATTGAGTTCTTCGAAGAGATTTTGGATTTAGACAATCCCTGAAAATAACAACATTTCTTTCAGTAAAAATTAAGCACCAGGTACACAACTTAAAAAGTACACATATTATCGCAGAGAGAGAGAGAGATGAAGCTACACAATGATCTTTTGCAGTCAATAACAAGCAAAAAAGATGCAGAATAGTAGAGAGAATGGAAGCACGTGAGTAGATTGGCAATGCCTGCAAAAGTGTAAACTTGGTACAACAACAACCAAGCTGTATCTTACTGGATGTGATCAGCTAATATGAACTGATAGACACCATTGAGCTATATCAAAAACCAAACACTCTTAGCTCACTATGTCTTCCTTCCAAGGAATAAATTGCAACATTTTCAGGTTAATTCCGTTAGTTTCCAAATTATTGACTTTATGTTCCAGATAAAAAAAAAAAAAGAATTAACTAATCATTAAAGAACATACCTGTATAAGTTTAACTACTTTAGGATTGGAGAAACCAAACATATCAGACCCAGATTCGTAGCCCTTTTCTACCCCGCCTTCAGCAAAAGTATCTTCAGAAGCATCCTTTTCCATTTTCTTTATCTTTTCGTATACCTCATTCCAGCAAGCAGATGGTGTATAAGCATTGAACTGCAACCAAACATTAATGACATGATTAACACATGTCATTGGTGGGAGTTATAAGGTTGGTTTGGTGGTTGGGAAGGGGGGCGGGGGGAGAGAGGTGGTGGGTTTCGAATCCTCCCCACTAACATCCTAACAAAAATTAACAACTAACACTGGCTGATAAAAAAAACATGCCATTGATTGAGAGATTCTTTTCTAGTATCTCATTATCTTTTGCAAGACAAGGGGGAACCGCAGTCAACTAAGGGAAGTTTGTTAAATAATTTAGCAACTAAAACATATAAATCCAGCTATTAAAGAGACAAACAGTATGACACCATGGATCGTATTTTTTGTCATCCAAAACAGAAAATTACAAAAATATATTAAAAGGTGGAGCCAAAAAAACTGACACATGTCAGAGAAGGTGAAATCAAGATATTTATAGGGGATATTTACCCCAAAAAGAAGATATAGAAGCATAAAACTAGATAATTCAATATCAAATTATCCAAGAAACACATGTCTACTGGTGAAAAATCATTTCTTATAAAAAAAAAACATTTCTTATAGTAAAAACCAACCTGCTCACCACCATCAACTGTCACTCTAAACAGAGGACGAACTTTGGATTCTGGATCTCTCAACACCTCCATCTTATAAGGAGCAGAAACTTTAGGGTCTAAACAACAAAAAAGCAGAAAATAGAAGGTAAAAAAAAACTATAAAACCAGAATTACAAGAATAAAGAATGAAGAATATGACATGTTTGATTGAACATTCAAAAAATCAATAAAAAAGAATATGACATGTCAACACTGCAAACAACAACAACAATAAATGTTTCACCAGTAACCGAAGTAAACTTCCTCACTGCCGTGTACCCTTCAGGCCAGATGAATCTTCCATCCCTGAATGCAGAATCTTCAACTATTTTTCCTGAAAACAAGAAAGGATATTTAACATCCCTATGATTACATTGGCCCTTTGGTGACAGCCAAAATGCCAATAACCTGGAAGTAACACCAATAAAGGGGAGAGAGCGACAGAGAAGACACCCACTTTGCCAATATATAATTAAAAAAATATGTATGCAGTAAATCCAGAGACTATTTTTCAGCCATTGCACTTATTAGAAAACAAGGTCAATTTTGGTTGAAAACGCAGTGTACTATACACTATACAGTAAAATCTGTTCACTCTTGAATAGTAGAATATTAAAGAATTTAATTTAGATTCAATGTCAGTGTAAAAGTCTGTACACTATCAGTAAGCAAGAAGGAGCCACACTATTGGAGTTGCTAAAACATTTCACTATCAAAAACAAAACAACAGTTTTTATATACATGGCATCACAAGGTTGATTGTTAGATTAAAATTGTGTTGCAATGCATATCAATGAATCAAAATTATATCCAGGCATCAAAAGGCTTCTCAAAGTTCAAGTCTTTTGTTTGGACTTTGGACACTGGTACTTAACCCTGTTTAACATAAAATGCCTTGCAGCAGATTCATGAGCCTCCTCGTATTTGTGTTAACGAGAGTCCTCATAACATTATTTGCTATCCAGTATCCACTACTAACAAAAATAACAAAGATATTTTATGTAGCCAAAGCTTTTCCAAATACCCAATCTATCCTATCAAAAGAATAATACAGAGTTGAATAGGAAAAAAAAATAAACAGTAAAAGGTTAGCACGAAGAAGTTCTTGTGAACATAAAAATAATGGTAATTAAGAAAAATTACCAAGGCTTAGAATTTGGAGGTCTCCAACTTCATATGGAAAAGTTTCAATGGTTTCCAGAGCCATCAAAGTCCCCTTGTCATTTAAACAATCATCACCAGAATCTGTACATCCTCCATCCTCTCCACTTACATTGTTACAGTCATCAGCAGTGCATCGTTTCTGCAACTCTAGCATCTCCAGTGGAAGCTTCTGTTCACTTAAATATCTGTTTGAGTGAAATAACAGCAAAACAACAAATTTGAGCAACCATTTGAAAAGTCTTCCATTTTGAGTATCAATGCAGAGAGATTTAAAAAAGCAACATTACAGATGATGAAGTCTTAGCTCGTTAATTTAATTCAGCAGACTAAGTATGAGACACAATGCCTTAAGAATTGCTGACCAAAAAAAAAAGAAAAACAATGCCTTAAGAATTACCCTCAGCAACCAAAGCACACATAAGATAGAGTGCATTTGAATGAATCTTAAGATCAAAGGTCAACAAAAAACTGAAAACATCAAATCACTAACCAAACTATTTAAATATTAGACAACTTAAAAAAGAAAGCCATTGTAAGGTGATTAGAAAGGAAAAGAAGTTTGTTTATCAAACTTGCTTCCTCAGTTTAATATACTTTATTCATATTCCACAATGCTTTATAGTAGCCTCTATAGTACATTAGACAAATTACACACAGTTGAAACAGCAACACATGCAAATTAGCACTAAATTTGTCCGATAAAATTGCAATAGCAGCATTTTCAGGTTCACAACTTTTGATGTTCTATGTAACAAATATAATAACAGATGGAGAGAAAAGAAAAGGCATGATTAACATTACCTTTTTGCCTCTTCTAAACCTTCAATAAAACTATGTTTCTTGCATTTTGAGTGTAGATCAGTAAGAAGTCCACTGAGAAATGATTTCACTTGTTGCAGTCTAACCCTGGAAAACAGGAAGAATATACAACAGAGAAGTACATCTTAAAAAGGAGGAAAGAATCTTGCAGTATAATGACAACAGTTTCCCACTAAACATTGAAACCCATATTTTTCTTAATTTCCACAGAATATCAAACCTTGCAAAGTCATGGGTGCCAAAAAATTGGACAGGGACTGATCTTCCTCCCAGAAACATCTTTAAACCCTTACAGTTGCTAGCAAGTGATTCATCCAGAACAACAGCTGGCCACATTGCATGACCTGCAAAATAATAAAAAGACACAAGCGTTATAGATGTTACAAAATTAACAAGATCTAATAGTAACTGGAAATGCAAGTAATCAAGAAATAAGGTAATTTGAAGTAGACATAGTGTGATCTCCTGAAAATAGAGTTTACAGGAAGGATGTAAAACAATGGTAAGTTATGAAGTTGCTTATATTCTGCTTTGTTCTATGTTGTGAGTTTTGTTTTGCATTAAGGAGGATAGACTGCATATCAGCCTCCTTCAGTATGATACCAGATATAACTTAATAATTTACTATATTAAGTTCAACTTTAATGCTTGAATTTGAGAGACATGGGATATAACACATACAAGTCTACTTCAGTATGATACCAGATTTAAGTTAATAATTTACCATACTAGTTTTAAAATGTATACATATGAAATCAATGCAACAAAAATAATAATGGAAGTTATTTAAAGACATGGTGCACTAAAATTCTAGAAAATAGGACATCAGTTCAAATAATGGTTTCCACATTCGACCATTTGCAAATGGAACAACAAAACTAGATTGAACCCAAACCTGTTAGCTTGGCCCATATGATATCCCCAGGCTCGAAGTCTTGACAATCATCCAAACTTGCAGCTAAAGCAAGCATCTCTTCAACATCATAATCAGAGACATTATTGTCACGAACTTTGGCAAAATTCAATTTTAAGCGTTTCATCTCATCGCGGGAAACATGGAATCTTATATTTTCATTTGAAAGAATTAAATTTTCCTCATCACCATCATCATACTTGACCTGCATATAGTTATTAATGAAATAATGAAATTTCAAACAAGTCCAATACTGTGAAATATAGAGATCAAACATGCACCAATTGTTTTGCTCAAAGCCATTCATATCATTTGATTTATAATTTAGATAATCAAGGGCCATACATGATGTATCTTAGTTTCCTTATCAAAACTTCTGACATAGCCAGTGTATGCTTTTAAATCCATGGGCCAATGAACCTGCAGAAAACAAGGTCCAACATTGAAAAACGGCAATTGCATGAACAAACTCTGTGGAGTGAACATACAGAACAATTGCTACAAAACATAACCTTGCATCGTAATCCAATAAACGCTTCGGGATCAGCATTATCAAAACTCAACCTGCAACAAGTGCAATTAAAAACCATGTAACTCCTATCATTCAGAAATCATAAAACCAAAAACAATACCTCTCACAATCCTACCCACAGAACTACAGATTTTCCTTTCCCCTTACATATAAACCAAATTGCAAGGTCTCGTTCCTTCAGTCCAAACAAACACTACATTTCAAAAGAAACAATAAACACTCAAATAAAAGCAGACAAACGGAATTTTCCTTTTCTGCTAGTGAGATCTAACAATCAAGATTTCCACCTCCCTACCCCAAAACACGAAGCTGGAATTCAAGCAAAGCTCAAACTCAAGGAGCTTCTATTTCTAAGGTCCAAACAAGCAATACACTTATCAAAACCCATAAAATTCCAAAGCAGACCCACGAATCTCCCTCCCTACCACAAAACACGAAGCTGGAATTCAAGCAAAGCAATTCACGGAGCTTCTATTTCCAAAGTTCAAACAAGCAATAGTTCTCTCAAAACCACAAAATTCTCCCACGAATCCCCCCAATTTCCACAAGAGCAACACTTTCTCCGAATGCAGCAGACAGAGAGTAGGGAAAAGTGACTTACCCGGCCCATTTCTTCACATTGCGAGATTCAGACAACACTTTGGGCAAATTCTCCAAGGAACCACACTTAGCATTCCCAGCAGCACCAGAATTCCCAGATTGATTTCTGCATTCCCTCAATCGAGGCCCGTCAACATCCCCAATCGCGGTGTTCAAATCCACGCCCAGCCTCTCCAACTCAGTGCTCCCAATTTTCCTCTTCTTCAGCAACCTCTTCTCGCTCTCGTTCTCGGCGCCTTCGTGAAACGGCGGCGTCGCGGAAAGGGAATGGCTCTTGCGCCGGCGCGAGTAGACGAAGAGGAGAGGGGGCTTTGGAGAAAGTTGAGAAGAAGACGACGTCGTTTTCTTCTGGTCGTGGTTGTTGCTGTTGTTGTTGTTGAAATGATGCGCTAAGGGGGTGAGTTTGCGAGCTTTGATTTTTTTGGACATGACGTTGGAGGAGCCGCTGGCGGTGACGCGGCAGGGTGAGGTGGCGGAGTAGAGGTGGTCGAGGGGGAGGTAGCGGATGGGAGTTCCGAGAGTGGTGTGCACGTCGATGGTCGCGTCGTCGTCAGCGCCACCACCGCCGCCGCCGCCGCCGCCAGCTTCCTGGAACGCTGCTGCCATGGGTGAGAATAGCGGAATCGGAAGAATGATGAAAATGTTAGTTAGGGTTTTCGAGAGAGAAAAAGAGAGAATTAGAAATGAGGTGATGGTGTGTGTTTGGTTTGGAGGGAGAGGGTTATTTGCCCAAATTATTCTGTTTCCCGCCGTGTGGAGACACACGCACACAAAAACACTCTCCCACTCTCGCTCGCACTGTTGTTGTTCACAGAGGGAGGTGCTGTGAGCTCTTGTGTTGTGCACACACACAACAACAAAAGCCAGTAATAAAAGAAGAAAAGGAAATCTATTATCTCGTGCTACCAGAGAGAATTAACAAGACGCTCGTCACCATCGTTTGAACACACGTTGTTAATTGAAATTGTGTTTTAAATTAATTGATCATAGCACTCCAACACAATTTGCTTATGGGGTTCAAATGAAATTTAATTAATTAATAAATGTGTTAAAAAGTGGATTATTACTGTGGTATTAGCTTTCTAGCAGTGGTTTGGAAAAATATATTAAATAAAAGTGTTGCAGAATTAGATAATTAACTTTAATTTAGTAATGTGTTGCAGACGTCTAATGCTACAAGGATTTGGATACTCTCAACTCATTTCATATTTCTATCCAATGAAACATCACTCCTTAATTAAGAGAGAAAGATAAATTAATTATTAAGAAAATGGAAGTCTGATGACAGAGATTTTCACTAAAGAAAATCCAGATGAAAATTCTAATTGAGATAATAATCTATTTCCACTGTTGGACAATCACAGGTTGACCCTACAAGCTTGTTAATTATTGACTCATGTGTACACTGTAGTTCACTCTTTGGCTGTTATAAGAGATTATCACGTTTAATATCAATATTCATAATTTAATTAGAGAATATTTAATAGATATAAGAATAAGTTAAGGATATAGAATATTTTTTATTCTAAGTAAGTTTTTTTTTACTCATTAATTCTAAGTAAGTTTGAAAACTAATCATTGTTTCTTATAAATAGATCGAAAAGAACATAATTTATTTCTTATATGTATTATACGTAGACCGAAATTAGTATTTTATTGCTTAAAAAAATATTATATTGTATTCCCCCTTTGTTCTTAGAATACTTACTAAAAAATCTTTTTACCTTTTTACAAAAATATACGGTTTTATTGTTATTATATCTTTGTTTATCTTTTTGTCACTTGTGAAGCATGACTTTATTATTTTTATCCTTTATTTATACATAAAGTAGACTTTTATTATTTTTACCTTCTTCATTATATAATATATGGATAATGATAGTTAAATGGATCAAAAATATAACTAATGATAGATATATACACTGATTTTACTGTTTTATTTTATTTTCGACTCAGAGACCACAATGTTCTCAACTCATTGGTTATAAGATTAATTCGATTCATAATGCATAATTATTACTAAACCAATAAAGTTTTGCACGATTTATTTTTCTACATGTTATTTAAATACTTTTATATTTTATTGTTTAATTTATATAATATTATGTTAAATAAAATAATATTTAGTTAAGTAATCAATATCATAGGTAATTTCAACTTAAACTGACTTATTTTTATCACTCGAGGGAAGGATCCAAAAAGTTAATTAAGGGGTTAATTTTTTTTAATTATTTAAATATATAATTTATAAAAAAAATTATTAAATAATAAATTTTATAAAGTTATTTATAATTTTTAACCATAAAATTAAAATTATTATTTTTTATTTAAAATAAGAGAAGAAAATGCATGTATTTATAATTTTAAACTATTTTCATCTCAAATATATTAATAATAATAATTTCATGTTTAAAAAAATTAAGCAAATTTATTAAATTTTATAATAATTATAATATATATATATAGATAAAAGAGTAATAATTCATAAAATATAATTAGTCTAGATAATAATAATAATTAATAAAATTAAAATTATAAGATATTTGTAATTATATCTATTAATTAATATATTATATATTTTTAAATTAAATTATATATCAAAATATATTATTTAAGAGATTATTAATATATTATAAAGAGGGATTGGGGAGGGGGCTTCAGCCATGCTTTCCCCCTTAAGATCCGTCTCTGTTACTCTTAGTGCATGTTCCGTTTTTCAATAAAAAAAATATTAATACGTTTCAATGCGAATCCAATAATGGGTAAAAAATAAAAAATAAGACGAAGATCCATTGGTGACTTGCATTTGTTGCCTTACCAACGGATTTCCAAATATACTGAACCAATGAGTTATGTTGGTTGAGTTATGCAAATTGAACCACCCAACTTGTTTAAGTGAGATAACCTATCGAATTCGACCACATTTGACATTCTTATACTAATTGACTTTTTCATGCATATTTGAGTTTTTCTCAATTTGAAAGATTAACATGATAACACCATACACTCCTTTAAGTAAAATTATTTATAGTGTGTTTGTATTAGTTCTATTATAGGTTTGTTAACCTGTGATTTCTTGAACTGTTTAACAAATTTTAATTAGGTAATTGGATTATTTTGTTTTATTTGGGTCCTCAAACCTGTATTTATTTCTTAATTAGGTCTTTACCATTATTTGTTCGTATGGAGTTAATAATAAATATCTACTTAAAAAATAATTATAAATTCAAGGAAATTGATAGATATCTATGATTTTTTTTAGGTCTATGCTATTAATTTTCCTTTATGATGACACCCATATGGTATAATTAAAAAAAATATAGCCTTATGGGACTTGATCGAAAAAATTATTATAGACCTAATTAAAAATTATTAAATAGTCCATGAACCTGCAAATTAATTGCACACAGATAAAATAATTATTTTCATTTTTATGGTAAAGATAAAACAATAAACAATTACTTATATTTAATTTTTGAACATAAAAGAAAAAAGAATAAATAAAATGAAGAAACATAAAACAAGAGAGAAATTGAAATGACTATAATTAGTACACACTTGACACTACACAGTTTCTCTAATTAGGTGGAGTTGGCAGCCAACCCATCAAAGCGGCAGCTTCGTGGACGCGAGTCCAAAAGCGTGAAAGATCCTCCAACCGCTACAAATGTCCTCACCAAACACCAAATAACGCAAACGGAAATTACTCCTTCACGGTTTAACGCACGTCACAGAGTTTAACCTATCCCTGTACCCCGCTAACGAATCTCCGTACCCAAACACACCGCGAAGTGTCCAACTAGACAAAAACATAGAGAGAGAATATCAGTGTTTTTTCTCTCGTCGCAATGAAAAGTACTAGGTAGTAGTAGGAAGATGGTTAAAAACCCGTAAACGTAAACCCTAGTAGTTTAAATAGCCTCCATCTTCTTCCACTGCTTTCTCTCTCAACTCAACACACCACAAATCGCAAGGCACTTCTCCATCGCTGTTCGATTCTCGTTGCTCCCGCTCGTGCTCTAAACCCTAGAGCACGCTCTTTCTAGGGTTTAGATTTGGATTCCTCGTTGATTTCGCAATTCCAGTTTCTCACGTTCATCGGAGATTTTGTTTTGATCGAATTTTCGGTGCCATGGATCTTCCGAGTCTCGCTGTTATACTCCAAGCTGCTCTAAGTCCCAATCCGGATGAAAGGAAAGCAGCTGAGCAGAGCTTGGATCAGGTGCGACTCTCCTTTCGATTTTCGAATTTCGGTTTTGATCAGAGTTTTCATCGGTTCTCGCTTTGACTTTACTTGATTCACTTCTGCTTAAGTGTTTGCCAAGTACGGATGGTTGTGAAACGTGGTGATTTTGGTGTCGTTGTGATTTTTTGTGTGATTGCTAATTGAATGTAGCAACGCTTTAATTTGATGAGTTTAAATTTGGTTGTATGTGTATTAATGTTCTACTTGAATCTGAAGAGTTGGTTTTCACGAAAGTGTTTGTGAAGCTCGGACACTTGAAAATAAAGTTAAAATAACATTAAAACTTCGTGGTCTGTTGGTATCGTTGTGCATTTATGGGTGCTAATTGATTGTATTAGTGTTTTAATTTTGATGAGTTTTCTAACTATATTAAACTAAATATACATACAGTTTCAGTATGCGCCTCAGCATCTGGTGAGGCTATTGCAAATCATTGTAGACAACAACGTTGACATGGGTGTACGACAAGTGGCTAGTATTCATTTCAAGAACTTTATTGCCAAAAATTGGTCTCCTCTTGATGGTATGCTCTTTTTACCATAGGTTCGAGTTAGATAATGAATTTGGATGTTTGCTGATCATACTTTTCATTTTTCTGGGTTGACTATGTAGATACCCAACAGAAGATCTCACAGAGTGATAAAGATGTGGTGAGGGATCACATTCTCGTATTTGTAACCCAGGTTCCTCCTTTGTTGAGGTACAGTTGTTCACCTTTGGCTGCCTGGTGTTTGGTAGCACATCCTGTCTATTTTTGTACTTGTTGATTTCTTGCTGTCGTGACTCTCTTTACCCTAGTGGATGATCACAGGTCTTGAGGGTCAAAACTTCGTGGCATATTTATTTTTCTTTCGTAAATGCCTAAATGCCTGTTTATTTCCATAGTATTGACTTGCATTCTTTGCTTACATTTTTATATTTATAGGGTACAGCTTGGTGAATGCCTTAAAACAGTTATACATTCTGATTATCCTGAGCAGTGGCCTCATCTTCTTGACTGGGTGAAGCATAACTTACAGGATCAACAAGTCCATGGTGCCTTGTTTGTGCTGCGGATTCTTTCCAGAAAATACGAGTAAGTTTGTATATGTTATATTTTAATTGAAAGAATTGGGGGCTGCCTTAGTGGATATTTTGGTTATATCATTTCATTGAACTATACATTTCTTATAAATGAATGTGTGTGTATTGATAGTCAGAATTTATTAAGAATGTGGAGAAAGATACAAATGTAAGGATAAGAAACCCTCAAGAATCCAAGATGTCATGAAAAAAGAAAAAGAAAAACATGAAAATCAAGAATAAACCGTGCACTAGTTATGCATGTCACAAAAAAAATTATTCTGCTTTTCTAGTACAAAAAGTAAAGACACTGGGCAAATAAATAACCATAATTACTTTTTGAATGATAATGTCAAGTTCCTTTTGATGTGTTGAAGAAAATGAATGAAAGATTATGATATCACATTGTCACCAAAAAATTGAGATGTTTCAACAAGTATTGAAAGGAAAATAAAAAAAAGACTGTAATTTACTTTGTTTCAAATGGAAGGTACAAACCTCATCCTGTATGTTTTAGTCAGTATGATTTGGCAAAGTGGTGGAAGGTTTCCATTTTCAACATTTAATATCTGATTTGGCAAGAGCTTATATTTTCAATTGTTAAAGCATCCTGTCAACCATCAATAGTGGTCCAGTTTGATTCTTCTGGTATATGTTAGTTTAATAAACTATTTTACTCTCTCCCAGGTTCAAGTCAGATGAGGAAAGGGTACCAGTTTATCGCATTGTTGATGAGACATTTCCTCACCTTCTCAATATATTCAACAGGCTTGTCCAGATTGTTAATCCATCACTTGAAGTAGCTGATTTAATCAAGCTTATCTGTAAAATATTCTGGTCCTCCATATATGTACGTTTTCTCTCCTTGTATCAGTTGCATGTATTGCTTAAATTAAGGGATTTATTATATGCATTATGCTGTAGATCAAACCTTGTTGAAGATGCATGTTGCATTTATCAATATTCATTCTGTAAAACATGTGATTATTACTACCTCTGGACTGAAATATAAACAACAAAAAGAATTGTAAACTTAAATATAAGCAACTTTAAAGGCCTGCTATCTCCATAAGATTGATATTACAAGTGAAAATCATACATATAGCATTTTCAGCCTCCTCAATTATTTTGATGCTTTTCTCCACTCAAATTCACATAGTTGACATGTGCAATTCTGGTTTTTGTTGAATTTATTTAGTTGGAGATTCCTAAGCTGTTGTTTGATCAAAATATCTTCAATGCTTGGATGATGCTTTTTTTAAATATATTGGAGAGGCCTGTCCCCTCTGAAGGTCAGCCTGTTGATCCTGATCTTAGAAAATCATGGGGTTGGTGGAAGGTCAAGAAATGGACAGTTCACATTCTTAATAGGCTCTACACTCGGTATGTTCAGATGTGGATTAATTTATATAATAATTATAAGCAATTGTGCTGCGTGACTGATTCTGAATTTCTATGGCTGTTTAAATTACTCGTGACAGTTTTGGAGACTTGAAGCTGCAAAACCCCGAAAACAGAGCCTTTGCTCAAATGTTTCAGAAGCATTACGCGGGGAAAATTTTAGAGTGCCACTTAAATCTGTTAAATGTCATTCGTGTAGGGGGCTATTTACCTGACAGAGTTATCAACTTAATTCTTCAATATCTAAGCAACAGGTGGGTATACCTTGCAGAGCATTCTGCATCGGGGGGGAATTAAGAGGGTGCTTAAGGAGGAGTTGGTGCTTGTCTATGGTCATGTTGTCTTGATGCTTTGCAGCTATAACTGATTAAATGAAAATGAAAGCCCCATGTGTGATGCTAGTATATTTCTACTATAGGTGCATTATGGATGTATCTTTCTCATCTCTGAATGTCAAATAAGACCCAGGAACAAAGTTTCTGTTGTCTGCAAAGTTAGGGCATATTTGAAGAGAGGTTATGAATTGTTGAGTGCTTTTTTGCTATTGCTAAAGTTGGCACATACTAATTCCCCTGTGATTTTTTTAACATATGCAGTATTTCAAGGAATAGTATGTATACTCTGCTGCAACCGCGGCTTGATGTCCTTCTTTTTGAAATAGTGTTCCCCCTTATGTGCTTCAATGATAATGATCAAAAGCTTTGGGATGAAGATCCACATGAGTATGTAAGGAAAGGTTATGGTAAGTTTTGTTTCTGTGTAAACATGGAATCAATATTTGAGCAAATTGCACAGGGATTTCTTATGGCTTCTAATTCTTTGTTACAGACATCATTGAAGATTTGTATAGTCCTAGGACTGCTTCCATGGATTTTGTGAGTGAGTTGGTTCGAAAACGTGGGAAAGAAAATCTTCAAAAATTTATTCAATTTATTGTTGAAATTTTCAGAAGGTAATAGCTGATTTACTGTTAGAATGAATGATCTATAATTGGGTGCAATATTTAGGATTTGTTCTGTGCCAGGTATGATGAAGCTTCTGCAGAATACAAGCCCTATAGACAGAAAGATGGTGCTCTTCTTGCTATCGGGGCACTTTGTGACAAATTGAAGCAGACTGAGCCATACAAATCTGAACTTGAGCGTATGTTAGTGCAACATGTCTTTCCTGAGTTCACCAGTCCTGTTGGCCACCTTAGGGCTAAGGTATGTTCTCCTATTCTAGTTTTTACCCCATTAATTTCCATATGGGACTTAGATGGGAAAGAGAGAGAGAAGAACAGAACAGAGATGATAGAGAGAGAAACAGAGAGATCAAAGAACTGTGCGCTGCAATTTTTTATTATTGTTCCAGTCTCCTTCTAAAATACAATAATCATGCTATAGAGTTATTATTTAGACTGCACTTTCATTTTCCTGTAAAAAACAGGCAGCATGGGTTGCAGGACAATATGCTCATATTAACTTCTCAGATCAGAACAATTTCCGGAAGGCTTTGCAGTGTGTTGTATCCAGAATGCAGGATTCTGAACTTCCTGTGCGTGTTGATTCGGTTTTTGCTTTGCGATCTTTTATTGAAGCTTGCAAAGGTGGTTTTTTTACCTTATTTTTTGTACATTATAATTATATTGAATAATTTTTTATATATGATATGATTAATGTTGTTTATGCTTATTTTGTCATGATGTATCAATGCAGATTTGAATGAAATCCGTCCTATTCTTCCTCAACTCCTTGATGGTATGAAGGCGTGAGAGTTTTGTTGCACTCCATATTTTTTATTTGACTTGCTGAATAAGTTTTAACCAAGCTGAATTTTATCCAGAGTTTTTCAAACTTATGAATGAAGTTGAGAATGAAGACCTTGTATTTACATTGGAGACTATTGTGGACAAGTTTGGGGAAGAGATGGCCCCTTATGCACTTGGGCTGTGCCAAAATTTGGTAATATATATATATATATATTTTTTTCCATTGACAATTGTCTATGATTTAGAGAGGTAGGAGAATAATATTTTAGTTTTATTTTAACAACAGGCTGCTGCATTTTGGAGGTGTATGAACACTGCAGAAGCTGATGAAGAAGCTGATGATCCAGGTGCTCTTGCTGCAGTTGGTTGTTTACGTGCTATTAGCACAATACTTGAATCAGTGAGCAGACTGCCTAACCTTTTTGTTCAAATTGAGCCAACTTTGCTTCCCATAATGCGTAGAATGTTAACAACCGATGGTCAAGGTACTTCTACCCATCCTGAATCTCTCTCCTCTCCAATTTCCTTGTGGAAATTTGACGCATAATTTTTTTGCCCCTTCTATTTTCAATGTCATTTTGTGTTTGTGCATGTATCCAGTTCTATTTTTCATTAAAAGGGAAATTAC
Source organism: Amphicarpaea edgeworthii (assembly GCA_014843725.1). Lineage (NCBI taxonomy): Eukaryota > Viridiplantae > Streptophyta > Magnoliopsida > Fabales > Fabaceae > Amphicarpaea > Amphicarpaea edgeworthii. Next base: position 1,289,551 of record CM026321.1, on the reverse strand, counting down.
AAAACTTTTGGAGGAGAGGGGATCCTCTTAGAACTATGATGACAACACAAACTACAAAGGAAAAAAAAAAGAAATATCAATGGAGCAAAGCTATCAGAATCTCTCAGCATGTCAGTTAGGGAAAACTCCTTAAAAAAGACCAAGTGGTTTCTACCAAATAAAATCTCATTGCCTAATCTTATGTCAAACTATTGATGTGCTATAGAAACCTCCTGAAAAATGATAAGAGTTGCATTCTGACCACATGCACCTAAGTGTTGTGTATTGCACATTTCCACAAAAAAAAAATGCCTCTTTAATTCTATCAAGACCATTAAAGCTTATCATAAAAAAATGGTCCAATGATTGAGGACACTCTATCTATTGGAAGCAAACTAGATTCAAAGTACATCAAGAGAATAAAGAAGGCCTAATATTTGATCATTCCCTCTTATAAGTGGCCAAAATGCTCCAAGAGAAACCCATCACCTTGTCTTTTTTTGCTGTTAGTGTTTACGTAGTCTAACTGTCCAATTAAACTGGTTGTTATGCCTTGTGGAAATATTTTTTCCTGTAACAAATGGGCATGGCTAATGGTTTTTTATTCCCCTTCCAATGATGTTTCCTTACACTTAAGATGGATGCATGATGTTCTTGATTAAAAAATAAACTACATGCTTAAATTTGTGTAAAATGAATGCATGCTGTAAACTGGTTAAGCTTGTATAAATGTGCTTCTTTACTTCTTGGACTCTGCAATGTGTTTGTTTGAATATTAGATTGTGGTATGAAAACCATGGTTTGTATATTTCAATTTTGCTTGTATTTTCTGGCTCAATTGCAATATCTTTTGTGTGTGCCTGCAGAGGTTTTTGAAGAAGTTTTGGAGATTGTATCATATATGACTTTTTTCTCTCCAACAATTTCATTGGATATGTGGAGTCTGTGGCCGTTGATGAATGAAGCACTGGCAGATTGGGCAATTGATTTCTTTCCAAGTATGATGTTCAACTACTTTTAACTCTCTGCTAATGTCCTAGTGCATAAATTGACTAATTTGTGGATGGCCTCTTTTGTTTATTGATATTAAAGCTAGAGATGAGTTGATCTCTGAATTAACCTGAAGATAGACACAGCTATGGACTTCTTAGAAACATCTTTTTTATGATAAAGAAACAAGCTAAAATAGAACGCAGACAATTTTCTGGTCAAATGAAATATATTCTATGTATTTGGGTATTTATTTGTTAAGGTTTAAACTTCTGCAGATATTTTGGTTCCTTTGGACAACTATATTTCAAGGGGAACTGCTCATTTCCTTACGTGCAAAGAACCTGACTATCAACAGAGTTTATGGAACATGATTTCGTCTGTGAGTTAGTTTTACATTATTACTCTAGAGTCACCACCTGCTTGGTTGGCCTGATGGTTGATAATGATTATTATTATTTTTTCTGTTATTACTGATGTCTCTGTGATATGTATATCACATTGCAGATTATGTCTGATATAAATATGGAGGACAATGATATTGTGCCGGCTCCAAAGCTTATTGAAGTTGTCTTCCAGAATTGCAGAGGACAAGTGGATCACTGGGTTGAGCCATATCTCAGAATTACAGTTGAGCGCTTGCGTCGCACTGAAAAATCATATTTGAAATGTCTTTTCATGCAAGTGGTAAGAATGTCAAGAAATTGTCTTTTGTTGCTTCTTTTCTTTGCTATAATGTTCTTGCATAGTCAATATCTTGATTTTTTGGGGTCTGATGTACTGATGAACACTTAATACCCATCTGTTCTGGAACTATGTTAACTCAAAATTTTGTTAAGTAATGTTAGTTTGGATTTGCAAGATATATTTTGAATTTTTAATGTGGATGGGTTATAAAAAGTTGGATAGGTATAGTTTTGTACGGTAGTTTTCTATCCAAACACCTAACTCTTGTACTTAACTTAATATGGATTGCAGTTCCTCGAGTGTTATCATTTGTAGGTTTCTTTATTTAAAATAGGAAGAGAATAGATGTAATTTTTTCCTTAACAAATCTGAGGCCTTTTCTGATTCATCAAGTGAGTTTAGTTTGTCTAGTGTAAGCTTGCCTAGGGTTTCAAAGATTACTTGTCTGACAGAAAATGGCATCACAAGTTAATTCCATCTAAGATGAGATGATTTTTTCAGATTGCAGATGCTCTTTACTACAATGCAGCTCTGACTCTCAGCATATTGCAAAAGCTAGGTGTTGCATCAGAAATATTCCATCTTTGGTTCCATTTGCTGCAACAAGTTAAGAAGAGTGGAATGCGTTCTAATTTTAAAAGGTTTGTTATTTTCTATCCTTTCACCATCCCTTGATCCCACATTGCTTTAAATCTCCTTGCTGTGCTTCCATACAACAGTAGAAATACTGTGTGACATTTTGAAGGTCTCATATGCTGGTAAATTAACATTCAATATGCAGGGAACATGAAAAGAAAGTATGCTGCCTTGGTTTAACATCATTACTGGCACTCCCAGCTGATCAATTGCCAGCGGAGGCTTTAGGTCGGGTATTCCGGGCCAATCTTGATCTTCTAGTTGCCTACAAGGAACAAGTTGCAGGTCTGTATGCTGCCTTGTCTCTGTAACTTTGAGATATCACAATCATATATATTCATGAGGGGTAGATTGATATCATTTATTGACTTGCTCGTTAATCCTGGCAGTAGTTTGTTTTGTGAGTGCCTAATTTTCAGTCCATTGTGTACTCACTGCAGAAGCTGCAAAAGAGGAAGAAGCTGAAGATGATGATGATATGGATGGTTTTCAAACTGATGACGAAGATGAGGATGGCAATGGTTTTGACAAAGAAATGGGAGTTGATGCTGATGATGGAGAGGACGGTGATACTATCACACTTAGAAAGTTGGCTGAACAGGTGCCTTCAAAATATGTGCTTGCATACAAAGGATTTTTATAGTACTTCTATATGCATGTATGACTTCTGCTCAGGTCATTAAGGCACCTGACTTGAAATCAGTGATTGTGGGTTCAAGTCCCACTGTGTGCTTAATGATGATTTTCTTTATAACCTCACCTAGTGGATAAGGCTTTGTTGTTGTCCATATGCATGCATGAGCTGTAACATGGGAAATTTTTGTAGTTCATAATCTGCTGAGGTCATTAACCAAATAACCTTATCCTGAACTTTTCATTTGATATTGAAAGACCCCATTAGTTGAATTTGAAAACTGGACTAGTCATTGAACTGATTCATTTAAATTTTGTGCATGTTTGGAAACCTGTTTAGAGAAATAATTGTTTAATTTTCTAAATTTCTTTCAGGACCCTGATAAAAACAGGCAATTGTAAAATAAGTTGAACTAAATGAGCTATTTTCTTATTATTATATTTCCTTACTCCAAACACAATTATTGTACTTTGTTTCTTCTTATAATTATTCATTCATTATTTGTTGGTTTACTGGCTTTTATTTTTCATTTATTTTTAAATCTTAGAATCTTATTTTCATTCTGCATCTGTTGCATATAGGCGAAGTCATTCCGACCCAATGATGATGATGATGATGATTCAGATGATGACTTTAGTGATGATGAAGAGTTGCAGTCCCCAATTGACGAGGTTGATCCTTTTGTTTTCTTTGTGGATTCAATCAAAGGTAAGCTAAAAAATGTCCAGGTTCACTATTGCCATCATTATTGTTCTCTTTGTTATCATACCTTACCAAGTAAATTTCCCTGTAGTGATACAATCATCGGATCCATCGAGGTTTGAGAACCTCACCCAGGCGCTTGAGTTCAATTATCAAGCTCTTGCTAATGGTGTTGCCCAGCATGCTGAGCAGAGAAGGGCGGAAATTGAAAAGGAAAAATTAGAGAAGTCAACGGCTGCCACAGTTTCTTAAGCTTCTGAATGTACATTATTACTGTTGCTTTTTTTATTCTCAAGTTCTCAGTTACCCATTCTTTAGGAGAATCAGAGGGTTGCCTATTTGAGGCATTTGTCGGCTGTGGTCAGCAGTTGTTGGTCTTTTGATCATGAAAGAGTTTGCAGTTTTGAAGTGCTCGGAGCTCTGTGCACTGAAGTCGCCATTGACCGGAGAGTATGATGCATTTGGGGAGGGAACTGTGGAGTTGGCCGTCTCTCCAGGTCTTAGTTCAGCTTATGGTTTGGGGCTATCCTTTTGGAGGAAAGTGCCCATTCTTGCCATGACTGTGTTGCCCCCTTCCACCCCTTTCGTGGGCTCCTTTTATAGTCTCCATGTATGTGCCGTGCCAACACAACGTATTTACGTTTCTCATGGATACGAGTTCTGTAATATTTGTTGCCTGTCACATAGACGGGTATGTAGGGTCGCCAATTGCTTTATTGGTAATTTTTGGTGAGGGATGATATAAAAAATTTTGTTTTTTTACATCCTTTTTCGGTCAATATTTTTGGGTTGAGAGTATAGTCCATGAGTATTGATGAAGGCATCGGTTTTGGGTTATACAAAGCTTTTCAAGATTCCCTTACCCTGCTGGTTGTAAAACAGTTATGTTCATTCATTATATAATATTTTCTGGGAGAAATCAGCACGATTCATGTTTAGTGGGGAATATAATTTTTTCTGCTATTTTGTGTGTTTAGGATAAAATAAATGAAAAATATATATATATAAAAAGAAGGAAAAGACTTAAGTAGAGTAAGAACTTGACTACCAAACTCTAAAATATATTTATATATGAAAGTTAAAATAAATAATTAATTGAGTATAGTAATCGATCGAGTTGAAAAAACAAAAATGAGATTTAATTTTGTTTGATTTCAATTTGCGGTGAAGAAATTAATTAACCGAATCAATAAAAAAACTAGTTTAGTTTCGATTGTCGAGTTTATCTAATGAATCCAATCTATAAAAACACTTGATTTCTGATATAATTTTTAATGATTTTTATTTCTATTAATTAATTCTTTAATTTTATATATTCTTAGACCTTAAGAACATTTATTTAAACTTTAAGTGTCTTTTTTTTATACCGGTTGAACTCAGCTTCAACATAGAAAAACACATTTTTCAAAGCAAAAAAGTAAAAACAAGTGTACTGGAACTTTAAAATAAAAGCTGGTTGCGTTTTACATGATGTTAAGACAACAAGCACACTCAAAAAATCATCTAGTACACGTTTGTACTCGTCAAATTATAGTTTGGAGAGAATGAACTAAGTTTTATCCACTCGTAAAGGTATAATGAAATAGTGTTCTAACTTCTAATCCTAAACCATTATTTAAATTTGAGAAAAAAAAACTATTTAATAAGTTGAAATTATACTAATTACAAAATAAAGTAAAAATGTGTTTAAATATACTATATTAAAAAGAATTTTTATGAGAGAAAAATATGAAAAAAAATAAAATTAATTTATCTAAAAATAAAATTATCTTTTCTAATAATTAATCAATAAAAACTTTCTAAAAAAACTTTATTTAAAAGAAAAATGTGAAACTTCTATCTAAATTAATTATGGAAAAAGAAAATTTTAATTTATAAATAAATTAATTTTATTTTTTCTTCAAAATTTTCTCTCTTAATTTTTTTTTAAAATAGTGTGTAAAAAAATGTTCCGTATAATATAATATAATATATAATATATAATATAATGTTAATCCGGATACTATTCCTTAAAGCGAATAGTCATTTATTTATTTCGGTAGCACAAAGCATTGTATCGTCAATTGGTCATCACGTGCCCCATTCTTGTGATCAACAGTTTTAAACAAAGTTTTTCTAAAAAAAATAAAAAAATCTTAAAGAGAAAGTGCTTGTAGTTTTAAAAATAATCTTTAAGAATAATTTTTAAAAACTGAAAATAAGACCCTTATTTATTTTGGTTATTATCCAAATTCGAAACGAAAGCGTCTCTCACGTCACCCCCCCACTGAACAGCAGTATATTACTATTTTTTTTTCTATCGGATTCTCCATTCTCGTGCTGGCGCGTGGACTCCAACAACAGCTTATTCTCCTTCTCTCGAGTCATCATCGCGTGACCACGACGACGACGATGGAGATGCTTCGCAGAAGAGTCGTCTTCATCTCCGCGTGTGTGTGGTTGCTTCTGTCACCGGCGAGTGTCGTTAGCGCCACCCACGGCGTGTTCAACGTAAAGTGCAAGTACCAGGACCGCTCCCTCTCCGTCCTCAAAGCCCACGACTACCGCCGGCAGCTCTCCCTCCTCGCCGGCGTCGACCTCCCCCTCGGCGGCTTCGGCCGCCCCGACGCCGTCGGGTAAGTCCTCAGTCCGTAACTAACTAGTAATAATTCCTTGAATTTTCTGAACTGATACTGATTCATTGTGTGTTGTTTGTTTGTAGGCTTTATTATGCTAAAATTGGGATTGGAACTCCTCCGAAAAATTACTATTTACAGGTTGATACTGGCAGTGATATTATGTGGGTCAATTGCATCCAGTGCAAAGAGTGCCCCACCAGAAGTAACCTTGGTGTATGCTTCATGCTTCTAATCTTATTATCTTTTGTTGTTACTTACTTAGTTTATTACCTTGATTGATGTTTTTCTTCATTTGAATTTCTTTGTGTTTGTGTGTGTATGAAAGATGGACCTAACACTCTACGACATAAAGGAATCCTCCTCTGGTAAATTTATTCACTGTGATCAAGAGTTTTGCAAAGAGGCCAATGGGCTTCTTCTCACCGGATGCACTGCTAATCTTTCCTGTCCATATCTCGAGATATATGGTGATGGCAGCTCAACTGCTGGTTTCTTTGTAAAGGATATCGTTCTTTTTGAACAAGTCTCTGGGGACCTTAAAACTGATTCCGCTAATGGAACTATTGTATTTGGGTCAGTTTTTTCTTGTCGCATGTCTATTACTTTTTATCCGTTGCCTGTTACTGGATACATTAATTTCTCAGAAAACCATGCATGTTTGTTTATGTAGGTGTGGTGCTAGACAATCTGGAGATCTAAGTTCTTCAAATGAAGAAGCACTTGATGGAATACTTGGATTTGGAAAAGCTAATTCTTCAATGATTTCACAACTTGGTTCTTCTGGCAAAGTGAAAAAGATGTTTGCTCATTGCTTAAATGGAGTCAATGGAGGTGGTATATTTGCTATTGGGCATGTTGTGCAACCTAAAGTGAACATGACTCCATTATTACCAGACCAGTATGCCATTCATTTAATACACTTTAGAATGAGATTCATTTTTCTTATAGCATTATTACTTGCTCGTTTGTGGATAAGTTCTTTTTTAGTTTTCTTATCATGTTTTTTGTTAGTGATTACATTATATTTTGTGCAAATATTTTAATATGTTTTATGATATAATAGAACATGTAGCTCTTAAAACTGAAGGGATTAGTGATTTCTGCTAAAGTCATCAGTGACATGTCTCAACACATGTACACTCTAAATGGAATGTAGGCTTCAACTGGTTAACAAGGTCATCGTTTCAGTGGTATTGAAATTTTGGTTTAAAAGATTCTTTGAAGCTAATGGTGTCATGTGTGCTTGGTTATTGGTTTACAAAGATCCACATTTTGAGAAAATATGACATTTGAAAATGTGTTTTTTTAGGCCGCACTACAATGTCAATATGACAGCGGTTCAAGTTGGCCATACGTTCCTTAGTCTATCAACAGATGCATCAGCACAAGGGGACATAAAAGGGACAATAATTGACAGTGGTACAACCTTGGCCTATCTGCCTGAAGGGATTTATGAGCCGCTAGTAGACAAGGTATATAAAAGTCTTAACTTTTGCAAATTACTAAATTTACATTACAGTTTATAGTACAGTTGTCTGAATTGCTTTCTCTTGTTAGATAATTTCTCAGCAGCCCGATCTGAAAGTTCAGACTCTCCATGACGAGTATACATGCTTTCAATATTCTGATAGGTATGATGCATAACATGCATATTCATTAATCCTTATACCATGTTGATACTATAATTGGGGGTTTAACTGTTAACATAATCTTTTCTTTCTGGAACACTTCTGAAAAGAAATATGAATGCATGCATATTGTATGTATATTGTATCTTGCTGTTGGTTGGAACAAGCACAGCCTGTGCAGGTGTTTTGCTAGCTTACTTTGGCATACAGGCTTTAGAAAAATTCTTTGTTGCCTGGTTAGTTTTGGAAGGAAGGGCCTAAAGTGTGTGGTTTTGATAATGGTGGTTCAGGGTTGACAATGTCATTAACAGTGCTTCCATACCGTAATGGCATAGTGTTTTGAAGGTCACTTTCACTAAAACTTATTTTGCATGGCTATTGAACATGGAACAGTTGCACTCCCATATATGTGGTGTCCATGGTGCATGGCATATGCCTCATTAAAAATGGCAGGGAGGTGAGTGTTTGTCGCCTCGGTTAGGTAGAATTGCCCTTCAGCAATGTGTGGTAAAGTAAACCAAAAAGACTGTTTTGAATTAAGTTTACCAGACCAGCTCCTCTATATCAACTCTGTTCTCCACTCAGGGATTTCATTGTTATTATTTGTATAAATTAGCCACCATCCTTCAATATGGCAATTGAATGCCATGTTGGCATTGTTTAAGCTTGCTGTCACGAGCATTGGCATCTCTAGTGGTTGGTCTTTGAGGTTATATTCCTGGATCTTCAAGTAACTTTTTCATGGCATAGCATAGGACTATTCACTCTCTCGCTTCGTGATTCCACTTGGGAAAGTTTTACTGTTCCCTTTCATAGAATTTTTTATAACTTCATTTTGTTTCCATTTTGGTAGATGTATTGCACATGTCTTGATTTCTGTTTCTTTTTTCCTTTTAGTTTTAGTGGTGTCATCTGTAGCCCTTGAGGATTTCTTATCCTGTTTCTGTATCTCCTTTTCTGTCTTAATAAATTCTTTTCTTGATAATAATAATAACAACAACATTGACATGTCATCTATATGTTAAAGGAGTTGTCTACGAAATCAAGCCATTTTTGGACTTTGGGTTTGACATGTGGACAAAAAATATTTGGCATTTGAAATCTTATTTTGACACGAGGAAAAACTTATTTGTGAAACCACTCCACCACTAATTAAAGATGACCACCTTACATTAATGCATTAGTGTCATCAGTCATGCATTGAAGACAACTACTTCATATTAATGCATTAATGTTGATGTTTCTTGATGATGTGACTGATGCCTTCCATGATGTTTCTTAGGTTTAAGTTACAATATTTTGTAGTTCTATGAACTTTCTTTTTGAGTATGTATTGTTGGAGTGCTTCGATAACCGGACTGCTCCCTTTGCATATCCTATGCCTTTATGTCAGTATTATCTGCTTCATTTAGTGGTGTAATGGCTATTTTATTTTATGTTGCAGTGTTGATGATGGATTTCCAGCTGTCACATTTTATTTTGAAAATGGGCTCTTGTTGAAGGCTTATCCACATGATTATTTATTTCCCTCTGTAAGTATATTGCAAATCTCATTAGATCTTTGTTTTGTTATGGTTATCATAGTTTCATTTGGCTTGTTTTGGGACCTATTGTCAGCCTTCTCTGTCATTATTTCATGTTTGTTATCCCTTTCTTAAGTATTGCATACGTGCATAAGCTGTGTTTGGGACTGCATTCCAACTTCAATTACTGATTATGGTTTTATACTGGTTATTGATAGTATAGGATGAAACAAAACCTTATTGGGAGGTCTTTTATCTTTTCCTATTTTTATTAACCATTTTATTTTTTGTAATTTTAGATACTCACAACGCAATAGTTTTCAAATGATTTTTCAAAACACTCGTTATTTAGTGGGCAGTACTACTGAGCAGGTCTTTTATATGTCAATGATTTTTATATTCATAATCTTTATATACCATACTATAAATAAAATACTAATGTACATCTGCAGGGAGATTTCTGGTGTCTTGGTTGGCAAAATAGTGGGACACAATCAAGAGATAGCAAAAATATGACCTTATTGGGAGGTATTCTCTTCAAATTCTTTTCTGTACCAATAGATATTTGCCGCTAATTTTCTGAATACTGCTTCCAGCTTTAGAATGCGACTGCCATAGCCACCATTATAAGAGGAAAGAAAGGGTTGTTTTTTAATGGCATTTTGAGATCAAAGATATTTTTACTGGTTAAAGAAATTTCCTGATTTTTTCTAGATGTAAATTATAACGGAGTGATAAGTAATAATTTTGGATCACTAGAAAGTTTTCTTTCCATGACCTTACTCTGCAGCTTCACCTGTATTTTTATTTGTTGCAGATTTAGTGCTTTCAAATAAACTTGTCTTCTATGACCTTGAAAATCAGGCTATTGGATGGACTGAGTACAACTGTAAGTATCATTTCATAGTTCTTTATAATCTTAGGTATTTTAAATAATATAAATGAAAAATATCAAATATTTGTAGATTTCTGGGAAAACATCTATAATGGAAAATATGCATTTAGTATTTTTTTTTCACAATTGTCTCAACTCTCCCATGTTTGTGAAAATTGACAATGAAAATAATAAAACATGTTTTCTCAAACCAAATTGACCCTTAGTTCTTAGTCCTGAGAAAGGAATAATTCTGTGTAGTTTATCGATCCACTTTAAAACTTTAAAGTTTTTGCATGCTCATCGTGGAGGTGTTTGATGTAAAAGTGTCGTCCTTGATTATTTCTTTTTATCCACTTCTTGTTTCATTTCAGATTTCTTAGCTATGTTTAATTGGTGAATTAAAGATAATACATGATTGGCGTGTTATATGGGTAGAATTGCCAAGGAAATTATAAGAAAATTATTTTGCATTATTTTCTTTTGCATAATTGCTCATTTAATAATATTTTCTATGCTGTATCTCAGGTTCTTCAAGCATTAAAGTGAGGGATGAGCGAACGGGAACAGTCCATTTAGTTGGTTCCCACCAGATTTCTTTTGCTTGCGTTTTAAACATCAACTGGGTGATGATCTTGTTTCTACTTGCTCTACTATACCAAAGTCAAAATTATGGCCAAAGTATTTGAAAACAGAAAGAACATAAAAAATGCTATGGGAGAAATTGACTTTTCAGGAACTTCAATGATTTCTGAATGTAATCTTCAAGGAAAAAATAGGACACTGACTATTGGGAACATTCGCTGTGGGTAAAATTTTTCTTCCCAAATCCCATGGTGAATATGTAAATTGCAAAATCTTACCACCAATTGTATATGTTATTAGACTTTGATTTTTAACTTAGCTTGGGTCTCAATGCCAAATGTATAATTAACATGCTACAAGTTATGCATGGAATTCAAGTTATAGTTACAAATATTAACGATAGTTATTGTAAAGCATTTCTGTGCTAACCGGCTCCCTTTGTTTGGCCTATTTTATCAGGAGTTATAATATTCTTATTACAACAAATTCTTATAACATTTTTTTTTTCTTTATCTCTTTCTATCGCATTAACTATTTTATTTCACATTTCTCTCCCTTTTTTCTTATTTCTCTATTTTGTAAAAGAAATTATATAAAATTGATGTCTTACTATTTTTATTTTTTTTTTTGACAAAGGAGCCAGAGAATATTTCTCTCCCTTTTTCATCCTATCGAGGAAGTTTTTAAGAAATTAATCATATTTTTGAATTATGCATGTTATTATATAAGCATTTAACCTGATTTGATTTATTTAGGTTTCATACTTGAAAACTTAATTACTTTGTATTTTATAAATAAAATCCTAAATTTTATCCTAAATATTTTGGGATTTATGAATGAATTCAAAAATCAAAACCCTGAATATTTAAGGTTTTATTAATGAAACCTTAAAAATAATTCAAAATTGAAATTTTTAATATTTAGAGTTTTGTAAATAAAATTTTAAATATTTAAAGTTTAATATGAAACCATAAATATTTAACGAAATTTTACTTATTTAACCTTTCATTAATGAAATCCTGATTATTCAGAATTTCATTATTGAAATCATAAATATTTAATTAGAGTTTTATTAATAAAACACTAAATATTTAAGATTTATTAACGAAACCTTGAATATTTATTTAAATTTTTATTAATGATACCTTAAATAGTTAGATTTTCATAATTGAAACTCTGAATATTTAGGGTTTCTTTAATAAAATTCAAAATTCAAACCATAAATATTTAGAATTTCATTAATGAAACTTTAAATTTCATCATAAATTGAAATCTTAATTATTTCAGGTTTCATAAATAAAATCTTAAATATTAATCCATAAATATTTTGGGTTTCATTTACGAAACCCTAAAACTCACCTTAAATTGAAACCTAAAATTTAGAGTTTCGTAAATATAATTCTAAATATTTAAAGTTTCGTACTAAACTTTAATTATATAGAGTTTAATTAATTAAACCCCAATTATTTAAGGTTTCATTAATGAAATTATAAATTTTCATCCTAAATTGAAATTCTAAATATTTAGAGTTTCGTAACTATAATTTTAAATATTTAAGATTTTATACTAAACCCTAAATATTTAGGGTTTATTTAATGAAATCCTGATTATTTAGGATTTCATTAATAAAACCTTAAATTCCATCCTAAATCAAAACCTTGAATATTTAGAATTTCGTAAATATAATTCTAAATATTTAGATTAACTTAAATTTCACTCTAAAATGAAAATTTAAGAATTAAGAGTTTCATAAATAAAACATTAAATATTTAGGGATTCATAAATTAAACATTAAATATAAACCACAAATGTTTATGGTTTCATTAATAAAACTACATTTATTAAGGGTTTTAAAAATAAAACCCTAAATAGAAACACTAAATATTTAGAATTTTATAAATAAACTTACAAATATTTAGGATTTAAATAAATGAAAATGTAAATATTTATGATTTTATAAACTAAACCTCAAATATTTAGGATTTTATTAATGAAACCCTTAATTGAAACCATATTTATTTAGTGTTTCGTTATTGAAAACTTGATTATTAAGGGTTTCATTAATGGAATCTTAATTATTTAGGGATTCATTAATGAAACCCTAAAACTTACTCTAAATTGAAACCTTGAATATTTAGAGTTTCATAAATAAAATCATATATATATTTATAGTTTCATTAATGAAACTCCAAATTTCATACTAAATTAAAACCTTAAGAATCAAGAGTTTCTTAAATAAAATCATAAATATTTAGAGTTTCAAAAATTAAAGGTTAAATCAAAATCCTAAATATTTAGAGTTTCATTAATAAAATCTTATTTATTTAGGGTTTCTTAAATAAATTCTTAAATTGAAATCCTAAATATTTAGGATTTCATAAATAAATCCACAAATATTTGGAGTTTAATAAATAAAACTCTAAATTAAAATCATAAATATTTAGTATTTGATAAATGAAAGCTCAATTTTTAAGGTTTTATGAATGAAACCTTTATTGTAAATAAAACCCTAATTATTTTTTGCTTCATTATTGAAACCCTAAATTTAAACCTTTAATATCTTAGGTTTCATCAATAAATTCTTAAATATTTAGGATTTCATAAATAAAACATTAAATTGGAACCCTAATTATTTAGTGTTTCATTAAAGAAATTCTAATTATTTAAGTTTCATTAATGAAATCCTGAAATTGACTTTAAATTGAAATCATAAATATTCTATGAAACCTTAATTATTTAAGGTTTGATTAATGAAACCACAAAAGATCACCATAAATTGAAACCTTGAATATTTAAAGGTACGCAAATCAAATCTTAAATATTTAAGATTTTATAAATGAAATTATAATTATTTTGTGTTTCATTAATGAAATCCTAATTATTTAATTAATGAAACCCTAAATTTCATCATGAATTAAAACCCTAAATTTCATGATAAATAAAACCATAAGTATTTAAGGTATTATATTTGAAACGTTAAATCGAAATCTTAAAAATTTAAAATTTCATTGATAAAATCATATTTATTTAGGGTTTGATAAGTGAAATCCTAAATTGAAAACATAAATTGTTAGAGTTTCATAAATAAACTTCTAAACATTTAGGATTTTGATAAATAAAATCCTAAATTAATTGAAACCTTAATTATTTAAGGTTTCATAAATAAACATCTAAATATTTATATTTTTCATAAATGAAACCCTAAATAAAAATATAAAATGTTTAAGAAATTATTCATTTTTTTCATATTTTAAAATGTTATAATATTTAAAGTTTCAAAAATAAAATCCTAAATATTTAAGACAATACTCTTGTTTTTTCATATATTTTACAATTTTAATTTTTTTTTCTCAAATTTTCAAGAAATTCCTCTTATTTTTTCATATTTTTATAATTTTCATTTATTTTTCAAAATGTTAAGACATTATTTTTTTTAAATCATTTTTTAAAAAAGTTTTGGAAGATATTATTCTTGTTTTTTCATAGTTTTTAATAAAAATTCAAGACATTATTCTCTTGTTTTTCATATTTTTAAAATTTTTCATTTTTCAAAACATTTTCAATATATAATTCTTGTTTTTCATATTTTCATTTTTTTTTCACAAATTCAAGACATTCTTTGTTTTTTTTTTCATATTTTTAAAGTTTCCAATTTCTTAAAATAATTTGAAGACAAAATCCTCTTGTTTTTCATTTTTTTTTTAATTTTATTTTTTTCATATTATCAAAACAATACTCTTATTTTTTTCATATTTAAAAAACAGTCAAATTTTGAAAACATTATTCTTTTTTATTGTATTTTTAAAATTTTCAATTTTTCAAGACATTTCCCTTGTTTTTCATATTCATAAAAATTTTCATTTTCTCAAATTTTTCACTTTTTTTTAAATTTCAAGACAATATTTTTTTGTTTTCATAAATTTAAAATTTTCATTTATTTTTTAAAGACATTATTTATTTTTCATATTTTTTCAAATTTGGAAAACATTAATCTTGTGTTTTTGTATTTTAAAAGTTTTCATTCTTAGAAAAATTGAAATATTATTTTTGTTTTTTCATATTTAAAAAAAAATCATTTTTCAAAACATTTTCAAGATATTGTTCATGTTTTTTCATATTTTCATTTTTTTCACAATTTCAAAAATTCCTTTTATTTTTTCATATTTTTCAAGTGCAATCCAGGTAATTTAAGAAGACAGAAAACTGAATCAAAGGAAGCAGAGGAATCACAGATCATTTCATGATGAAAGCTAGAAAATAAAAGGCTTCTACAATCAACATGTAAATGAAGTAACATAGGAGTCAAACTGATAGCACATCATAAGAAAAAAGAAAAGAAAATAGGCAATAACTAGGATTATAAATGGAAATGTAACATCATTTATTCAAGTATCAACGGAGAAAGAATCTGTGAGAGAATTCTGTTCTGATTGACCATTTGGAGGAGCATTAGAGATTATGAGCTTACAACCATTCTTTAATTTCACATTTTGAAGTCTGTTTGCCAATCTTTCAGAGGGCCACAAAACATGCACTTCTCTTAAGCTAGTCAAGGACCAGAGTTCTTCAGGAAGATCATTCAAGTATTCGCAGCCTTCAATGAGCAGATATTGAAGCTGTGGCATTGCACTTTTGTCTAATTTCCAGCTTCTGACTTTCATTCCCCTCATCTGAAACACTTGAAGCTGTGGGAACTCTCCCGCGCCAACAACAAGGTCGAACAAGACTTCAGAGCGTTGCCTTCCCATTTTCAAGATTTGGAGGTTGCTAAGCCATCCTAGAGTACTCATCAAGGAGAAGTCATTGCCGCCGACGCCAACATGTATTTGTTTCCAGGTTATCTTGGTGAGATTTGATGGAAAGGCATTTTGGTTCTGTGGAAGTTCTAGAAAATCAATTATTTTTAGGCTGTGGAGATTGCTTAGGTGATGTAGATTTGGTAACCTTACGGTTGGTAATTGTTCGTGGGAAGAACGATGAAATGGATAGTGCAAGACTAATTTTCTCAACCTGGGAAATATGTCATTGATAAACATGTCCTTGTTCAGCATGGACACCATTTGTCGATCAAAAGCCCTTAACCACAGAGTTTGAAGATTCACTTTTCTTTCTCTATCTACTTCTGGTAACTTTGCACCCCCTCTCAAATAAAGATGTCTCAGTCGCTTCAGCTTCCAAATTTCACTGGAGACAGTATCTTTGTATCTTACATCTAGTGTTTCTAAGTTCCTAAGGTTGCCTATAGAAGCTGGAATGTGGTCGACACCTGTGTCTATTCTCAAATACCTTAGATGGATCATAATCGTAAAAGTACTATGTAGTGGATTATTCATTGCTCCTTTGGATTTTGAATAAAGCACACGGGCATTCTTGATGCTCTTGGGAATGCCACGTGTGTGCATGATTTCAGAAAAGAAGAACAAGGAGCGAGTGTATGATTGATTAAATTTTGTTGTACAAATATTAGACCGTGCTTTGCATTGCAAGGACAATCTACGAGGATTGCTCAAGGATAGAGTATCGATGTTTACCTCTGTGCAAACCTCTAAGAACTTATTGGATTTGCTCTCTGATATGCAGAGGTCACGGAGAAGATCATGAATCCGACATGTCTTGACGCCACCATCACTCCTCCTACTTGCCACTTGCACCAGGCTGCGATCCACCAGCTCATCCAAGTAGTAATCACCAATGTCTTCTATCTCCGCCGTGCTCGAAATTCCAGCTTCTTGAGGATGTATGAACCCTTCAGAAGTCCATAGTTGGATCAATTGCCTTGCACTGATCTCGTAGTCTTCGGGATAGATTCCAAAATACAGAAAGCATGGCTTTAGTCTTTGAGGCAAGCTGTCATAGCTGAGCTTCAGTATATCCATGACTTGAATCTTGTCTTGTGTAAGATGCCAACTCACTTCTTTGATTCTCTTCCACTCTCTTTCTGACTTCTCCTTCCTGGAAACAAGTCCTGCCAAAACAACTATGGCAAGTGGTAAACCCCCACAGCTCTCAACAATGGATCTACCCAGATGCTTTAGATTAGAAGGGCATTCTTCACCTCGAAACACTTTCTTAGAGAAAAGTTGCCAACTTTCATCTTTGTGGAGGAAGGGAAGGTAGTAGGGGGACTTTGTTCCTATATAGAGTGCCACCTCCTTATCACGACTTGTTATTAGTATTCTGCTGCCTCTTTGCTCATCTGGAAAGGCGCCTTTAATCTCATCCCATACTTGGATTTCCCAGATGTCATCAAGCACTACCAGGTACTTTTTCCCCTTCAACTCTTCTGCTACCTTCTTCTTCAGCTCTTCCTCACTTATATCTTTGCCTCCTTCATCTGTTGTTTTCTTGAATAAACCATTGTATTCATCCGTGGAAAGCAAACACTTGAGGAGGCTCAGCAGAAGCTCCCTAGCTCTATAATCGTTGGACACATAACCCCATGCACGACAAGTAAAGGATTCATTTACCTTATTGTTGTTGTAGATCTTTCTTGCAAGAGTGGTCTTGCCCAGCCCTCCCATTCCAATTATGGAAACAACTTTAAGACGTGAATCACTTTCCATGAGCTGCTTAATTAGAACGCTAGAGTCATGCACTAAGCCCACTACATCTTCTTCCTCCACATCCCTCCTCCTCTTGCGGAGTGATTCTGCTGCAGCAGCAGCTTCTCCGCATTGGAACTCGCCTTCTCTTATGCCATATCTCTCTTTGTTCTTGTAAATGTCATCAATACAGCTCTTGATCCTCTCTATCTCAGCGTTGACTTGGTGAAGCACCATGATTCGTTCCTTGAAGTGGAGTAACTTGCTGAGTGCGTTTCTGGTTCTGTGTTTGATGATGTTGGCAATGTAGGTGTCAACCACATCCTCAGCTTTGTGGGCTACGTCTCTTATTTGGCTCACCACTTCTTTGACAACTTTGCCGTTGCACTTCCCCTCGGAGCTCTTGAGGAAGATGTCTATAAACTTGAGCTCATTGCAAAGGGAATTGATTTTGTCCTCCACGCCAGAAAGCAGTTTCAACTCATCCTCAAGAAGCCGTGACAAGTTCTGCAGCAGAAAGGCAACAACACTATCTGCCATTCCTGTGAATACGCAGAAAGAAAGAGTGAAATAATAATTTATCACAAACAATACGCGTGGACCGAACTACTAGTCAGTAGTCACAGTGAAGTGCAGTGTGGTGTAACTGACTAGCTGCTGTGTTCAACGCCAATACGCGTGGACCGACATTTTTATATTTGGTTTAACTTTTATTTTTTTTATTTATGAAAATTTGTTTTAGGCGACTTCTACGATTCATGTTACAGTATGCAAAATTAAATATTAAATATAAAAGACATACATGTCCTCATTTTAAAATTTACAGGTCTATTAAAATTCTTTTAATAAAAAAAATGATAATGACTTTTATTTTTATATCCCTAATATCAAACCCTTCCATTTGAACTTTCTTTCCAGGAGGGTCATCGGAACGGAATGATTAAAGCTCCATTAAAAGCAGCATAAGTTTCCGAGTTGTCTGCAAAGGAAATCGTGCTGATCAAACTTCAATGGACAAACGGCGCAGTCAAATGTAATTACGAGTAACAATTTCAGGAACTAAATTCCAAATTTATTGTGGCATGGTATGTTACCATCCTTAATTCCAACGTGGGTTAGTACACCTTCCGCATTCTATAGGGAATAATTACAGAAACAGCACACCTAGATTACAAATTGTTTCTTTTAAAAAGGTCGAAGACTCGAGACACTCCTTACCTACGGCTGTACCCAAAAATAAATAAGCCTTTTTTTTAAAAATAGTTTATCCTTCTTAAAATTAAGTTAAAATCATGAAATAATATAAATCAAATCAAAAGGTAAATACGGTTTTTACTTGTATATAGTACCTTAATAAAGACAAATATCCTTCAGAGTAAATTTTCCACACAACCCACAATAGATTCACACAGACAGTATCATTAATCTCTGACACCAACACAACATGGAGGTACAAAAACCTGACTCGAAAGTCCATAACAAAAATAAATCCAATTCTTTTCAGTTCTCATGTTTTCACTGACTAAATTGGAAACTATAACCTAAGAATGATGCAAATGAAAAACGGCGGATTCCAGGACAGACTATGTAATATGAATCTAGTGACTTGGATTTACAAAAACTCCAAATCTACCAAATATACAGAGAAGGAAAATGACCTCCAGCAATAAAAAAAGAGCCCGGTACCCCTTTTCCTCCAGATATGAAATATATATTATATATTACCCCCCTCTTCCCCCCCTCAAATGCTCGGTCGAAGGAAATGAAAGATAAATAATGAAAAGAATATTGGCAGAAAACTACCGAAAAATCATCAAAATAATGATGCTTTTCTCTTGACTGTTGCAGCACAATTTACCCAACCTTCTCAATAAAACCAGCAAGGCATGGGAGAGACATGGTACAAAACTTGAGCTATTGCTGCTGTTTTTCAGCTTCCATTCCATCTCGCTTTTCACCAAGTAAAGATAACTGCTCAGACTGATCAATAGATGCATCCGGTATCAAGTTATCGTTGGTATCTGTTGACTTGAAATCTGAATCAGAATCAAAGAAGAGGCAAACCGCGGCACAATCATCAACCTTACTAAAAGGATATTTTGTCTTCCATGCCTGAACAGCTGACTCAACCAATACTCTAGCAGCAGTAGACCGTGGAGCAGATGCTACAATGTCCACAACTTCATCATTTGATAAAACATCCCAAATCTGCGCAAAAGAATCAAACAGTTAAAACAATTCAAATATTTCCATCTACAAGTATACCATAACAGCAAATTATATTCCATATAACCCAGTTAGGTGACAAAAACTGCAAGTTACATATTTTATGTTGCAAGACAATTCGGAGAATATAAAATTTCAAGTTACAACATAATATGGATCATAAGAGGTTAATTTAAATACAGTGAACCTAGAACCAAATTTGGTTTTTTCAACTTACTTAGGGTTGCAAGTGGCAGCTCAAATACTATTAAAAGTCAATTTCCTATTATCATTTCATTATTGGTTAATTACAAGTGCGATATTAAAATGAATCAATTTCAACGCATGTATGTATCATAGAAGACGGTATATCATAAGAAAAGAGCCCCATAAGCGTTTACCCCATCTGTTGCTAATACAACAAAATCATCCTTCTCGGTAAGGCGGTGATATGAGACATCTGGAACAGCAATCAATCCAAAGTCCTTAAGGCAAAAATCTCCAAATGCCCGGGCCATAGCCAGACCAGGGAAATCAGAGTTAGGCAGCCAAACTCGAGCTACGTCAGGTTCATTCTGAAGGGAGAAAACCCTTCCTCTACGAAGCTTGATCCTCTCTTCTTCCCCTGAATGAAAACAAGTTTACATCACACATCCAAACCCACAATATAGATATGCCACACTGACTGATGTATCAAAAGTCAAAACAAATGCAAAGTCATGGCATTTATTAAATCATACAAGAGACATATAGTTTCACCAATCCTGAATGCATTTTTTTTTTCACAAAGTCAAGTTGTTCCAAAAAGGAACCAAAGAAATACATTGGATAAAACAAAAGAGAAAAAGGCATTGAATTTATATATAATAAATAAATAAAAAAACAAAGTAAGGATTCAGCTAAAGGGAATTGTATTTCTTCAGAAAAAAAAGGATCTCTCCATAAAGCAGAGGGAAGACTAATTAATCACCCCAAAACACAGGTAAAATGAAAACAGCAAAGAAAAGATATAAATGATAAACACTGCAGAACTTTCCTCCCCAAGAAGGATGTAAATGATAAAGCCTTGACCAAAAAGTGCTGTATAACAAATGTTCAATTTGTTTAGTTTCCTTTTTAATACAAGTTATGCTAAACTAAGGGTCCATTTGTTTCCTTTTTCGAAAACTTTTTTCTGTTTTCAAAAACAAAAAATGAAAAAACTTGTTTGATAACAGTGATTTTTTAAGCTGTTTCCAAAACTAATATCTCTTTTCAGCTTTTAAAATAGAAATTAAAAAAAAAAAAAATATATATATATATATATATACATACACATACATACATATATAAACAGAACAACTCTTCTCACAATTCCATTTATCTAAATCAGACAAGCACTGCCACTCACATCATAATTATGAAGCTGGCATTATTGATTCAATATATCAAGGGAAATAATATAAGGAGATGGAGCTCTACAACTTATCAAGTTCATTCAGTACATGCACACGAGATGGGGGGAGAGAGAAAGAGAGGTACTTGGAAGATTTGGCTTAAGGTCAATGGTCAACTGAACAGCAATAAGTGAATCATCATGATCTCGGGTACCCAATACAGCTCTCGAGTCCCCAATATTTCCAATAACAAGATCCAGCCCCTAAAAGAACATAAGAAGTAAACCAGTGTAAAAAGCAAATAAGAAATCATCAAGAGAACATTACATTAATTTATATTTCTTACTTGCTTCACCAAGGTAACTGATGTAGTCCCACTACAAAAGCAGTCAATATCAGGATGTACTTTCAGATCTTTGTCCATAATCTTACAAGCCTTCAAAAAAGATTCTCGTAATGTCAAAATAGTATCTGTTTCATCATGTTCATGATCAGTGGGAATCATTTTCTCATCCACCAGTCTAATTCCATTTGGACCATTCCCTTCAGATTTATCACCGAGTCCATCTCTATTCTTCTGATGCAAATCCCATTGGGCATTAAGCCTTAAAGGAAAAGAATCCCTAACTTTCTTTGCAACTCTGTGGCCATAAGGTCCATGACCATCAAAAACACCACAAAAAATGGTGTCCTCCTTTGAACAAAAGTTCTGCACAAGTAAAATAGACAAAGTTTTGTGCACATTATTAACATCTATATCATTAGTCTTAGTACAAACTGAAACAACAATACCGTGAGTAGACATCTGAAGACTCAAACTGTAAGAGAAAAACAATAAAGAAACTAGAAAAAAAACATGTAAAAAATGGGTTAGGTCTAACTCAACCCCAAAAGCTAACTCAAGGGGAGAGGATTTTCAAGTTTTATAAGGAGTATTTTGGCCATGTTCTTAGCTGATGTAGGACATGTTAACAAAAACTATTGTTTTATAAAAATGATGTATCTTATTCAAACTATGCTGAAGTGGGAAGAAACTATAAACAAAAAACAAAAAAAAAATGGGTTAGGTCTAACTCAACCCCAAAAGCCAACTCAAGGGGAGAGGATTTTTCAAGTTTTATAAGGAGTATTTTGGCCATGTTCTTAGCTGATGTAGGACATCTTAACAAAAACTATTGTTTTATAAAAATGATGTATTTTATTCAAATTATGCTGAAGTGGGAAGAGATGGAGAACACAATGATCTATTCGACAATTAGAAAGCATAGGAGGGAGGATGTTATTTGTACTGCATTGGCAACATGACAAGGCACTACCAACAACCTAAGAAGATTGAGAAGAGTGTTTGGAAAAGAAATGAACAGAGGTAAAGGTCAGACAAAGGTAATAACATACTCATTACGTCAAGGCTCCACATATCAGCTCAAATTTATTTCAAATACACACAAAAAATTGATTATTTTTTTTAAAACACTAAACCATGCACACTTGGTCTAAGCTAAAAGATATGCTAGATAATAATAAAAAAATTAAACTGAAGACATAACTAACCCATTCGTTGATTTTTAAAAAACTAGTAACAAAAGCAGAACACCTATACAACTTTGACTCCCTTTCAAACATAGAACATTTTCACTTCCAAAAAGGAGAAAAATGAAAGAGCCTTCATTACTATTGCTGCAAACCGCATAATATGTACACACACAATTATACAAATGCAGAGTAAAAGGCAGAATATCCCAAAACAACATGAATAGATGCTGGGAGAGAAGGGGCTAACCTCCCAAACAAGCATAGCGTCTTGGTTGATCCCTTTTCTTCCTTGCTTGCAATACATGGATGCAACCTCACTTGACCCATTCGAAAACATCCTCCCAGGCACTTTGGAATCAAAGGAAGGGGAACCCCTCAACCTTCTTCTCTTCCCACCATCCATGTTGGATTCAGGCGAATAAGAAAGAAGAGGAGGGGAACTACCACCAGCCCCAACCTCCGATATGCACGATCCCATTCCCAATGCCCTCACAATATTCAGAAAACACTCAAAACCCGCCAAACACTCAGAATCAGAACCTCTAGGTTCCCCCACCAGATCCGTCCCATACCGATTCAGCACCTCAACAGACTGCCATTATCATCATCGTAATCAAACATGATCACCATCATCATCATCATAATCATAATCATAATCAAACATCGTCATCATAATCATAATCATTTCAGAAATCACAAATCATGGAACTAGATGTTCAGATTCAGAAACTAACACAATCAAACGCGAAACAGAAAAGAAAAAAAAAAAAAAAGGAATTAAAAATGGAACCTGAGTCATGATTGCAGTGAAATCCGATTCAATCGAATAGCGAATCAGCCTATGCTACAGTAGCCTCGTCGAAAATCGCGTGAATCAGAACTGAAAACTCGTATGCTGAATAACGTAAAATCAAACCGTGAAACCACAAAAACCGAATAGAGAATCTCGATCCAGCGCTTTTTCCTTGAGAATCGTTCGCGAAAACTGAGAAGCAAATCTACGAATCAAACAGAAATATCGATTGAAGAAGAATTGAGCGAGGCGTTCGTCGTCTTGTGTCCGGAAAACTTTGAGGGCAGTGCTACCGTCACGAGCGGGTGCGTCACCGGCAGGTGGTGGCTTTGGAGCAATGGCTGTGACAACAGATTTTGTTTCTCCGCCACGCAAAATAAGGAATTATATTGAATTATTGGTTGAGGGAAAATAAGAGAGAATGGATCAGAACAACAACGTGTAATAGCAGTGATAAATAATAAATAAAAAAAGCGTGTGAAAATAAATAAGCAATGACACGCGGCTTGGACGGTGCGGATGATTTCGATCACTCGGGAGTGGATGGATAGGATTATGAAATGACAAAAATGAAAATAATTATTAGCTTATAAGTTATAACTAACCCACACTCGTTAACGAAAAAATTTAATAAATATATTCATTTTAACTATTTTTTTAAGAGACATGGATAAGGTAACCCGTTGTTGAAATAAATAAATAAAAAAACCCAATATTCTAAGCATTCGAGGTTTTTTTACTTTAATATTTATTGCTAAATACATCTTATATAAAATATTTTACTACTAAATAAAAAAATACACAAAATCGCTGAATAAATAAAATTATACGTAATGCTTAATATAACGGATAAACTTCTTGTAGTTATCAAAATTTCGGTTCGAATACGGTCTTAAATATCGTAAAACACCAAAACTACGTAGCACCTACTTTTAATGACTAAATTCAATCAATTGTTGAAACATTACTTGATCTATTCTTCGATGGTAGACGCCGGTGGTTCGAATGGTCAATTCTATTAAAGACGAAAAATAATGTTGTTAAGTACATTTATTTTCATTCGAGTTTAATTTCATATTGCCTGTGCGAAGAAAAGTTTATTTAGAGTTAAGACATGTTATATTTATTTTGAGCATTTTGTTTCATTCTAAGGGAGAGATTTCTAAAAGAGATTAAAGTAGTGTTTAATTCAACTTTTTCCTATTTTTTCCTTTTTCTTCTTTAAAGATAGTCAGGTTAATTACAACTGGGAGAAAATTTAAAAAAAAAAACTAAGAAACTTATTTTTTACATAAAAAATAAGAATAAGTTTTAGATCTCAATTCTAATTTCTATTTTTCGTATTGAACAATTTGGTTTGGCCGGAACAAAGAAACATTTTTTTAGTTTTAAAGTACAAAAATTCAAATAATTTTTATTTTATTTTTAAAGTTTTCATGTTTAGTTTTAAATTTAAAGTAAATTTTAAATCATAATAAAGTTATCCCTACATAATAGTCCCTTAAATATACTAATTAGTGTGTGTAAAAAGAATATTAGAAAAGGTAATATTTATTATGATCTCTCTACCTTCAAACACAGAGTCTCTTAAATACGTTAATTAGGACTCAATTATTAACCACACATATCATATGACAAAGACTTTATTGAATAAATTATATAATCTTTAAGAGTTTTTTTTCAACTAAAAGGTTAGTCTTTTTCCATCGACTATAATAATTAATGCTCAATTAAAAGAATTGATGTACACAGTTAATTGACAGAATCAAATGGAATTGTCCTAGTCGTCAAATTTTACTAATTCAAATTCACTGTTGATCGATGTACACAAAAAATATGTATAAATGAAGGGGAGGTAGATTCTCCTAGTGTAATATTTGTATATATAATTAAAAAAGATAAATCCCTCTCGTGATTTAATCTTGTAAAAAGAATTCTTAAAAAAAAATATTTAAAGTGATTTGATTGAGTAAAAATAAGGATAATCAATACTACAATATTCCTTTTTTGTCTAAATTCACAGCATTCTAGATTCATCTGGTGAATGAATGGTGCACGTGTTTGGTTTCCATGAACGTCAGTTTCACAATTTCATTCAAAAACTTGAGAACGTGAACATGTTGATGACTCAGTCAACAAAGTCCATCATTTAAATCACCCAACTTTTATTTTATTTTTTTCATAAATTTGATTATTAAAATTTATACTAAGAAGAAAAAGGAAAAACTTTACGCATGGCATGAGGTCGAGGAAGTTTGTCTGATGTTCTTGTTTGGACAAACTCGATCGGATTTATTTGACTGTAAATCAGCTGGCGGACAGGTTTGTCCCGACAACATTTTTTAAGGAGGTTTCACGTGGGACATGCGAAAAGTCTACAGAGATTTCATGGGAGAAAAAAAAAAAAAAGATAAAAGACTTGTGTTTTCCATGTTTCTCATAATTGAGTCGAGCTGTCTTCATCAACATATTCAATTAAATGCACATAGTAATAATTGAACTATGTGCATTTAATAGAAAACCAGATTACTTGGTAGTAGTTGAAACCCAGATTTAAGAGTTTGGGTCCATTCTCCTTGGATGCAAGAAAATCTTAAAATGTTTTCAAAACCATCTAGTTGCTTTTGTAAGTAAAAAGACAAATTAATTAATCATGTTGTTCATACTAGTCATCTTATTGATTTGATTCCTATTTGTATTGAATTTTATTTTTAATTAAATGAGATAACCTTCTTATGATTAAAAAAAAAGATTAATTTTCGTCTTAATTTTTTTTCTTTTCTTAAATGATTATTTATATGTACTTTTCTTTCTTACCATGTACTTTCCAAATATTAGACTTGTGTTGTGAATCATAAAAAAAAAGGTGTAAAACAAAACATCACCTTAGTCTAAGCAAAATTAGGCTCGATTATAAGAAATTGGGCTTTCTAATGCATGGAAGGTGCAGGAAGCAAGTTTTGGAGGTGCAGGAAGCTCAAGCCACAGAATATAGACTTTCGGCCTGTGGTCGTACAAGCCACATTGGCCCAAAAATAATCAACGAGCTCACTTAAACCGCTCTATGAACGGCCCATTTTGTTTTTCTTCGAACAGCCCATTTATTTCTATTACCGACAAGAATTTTTATCTCAAGTTATTAACCAAGAGTAGCTCAACTAAAGACTAATTTGCCCTTATTAGGAAGTTAGTTACCATAGTTAGTTTTCTGTTATACTTACTGTAGTTAACTTTTCCTAAAGTTAGTTTTCTGTTACATTGTAACTATAGTTAGCTTCTGTATATAAACCTTTTCTGTTACAATTCAATGCAAGTAATATGAGATCATCAATTCATTCCAATTCTCTATTCTCAATTTCTCTTCTCTGCTCCCTGCTTTCTGTTTCACCATTCATGCACATAACTGCATTTCTGCCATCGTTACAAGTTTTCATGTGGTTAAATTCGGATTTGTGGACAAATGTGGCAACTGATCATATTTTATTTTGAACAAGATCATTGTGTTAGGTGGCAGATTAACATTTCTTATTTAACAGACGATTTGTAGGGATTATTTTGCAAATTTTGCATTGAAACCTACAAGACGCCTTACTTGAATTAGAATGGAACACATTACCCTGAAAACATTCTCATACCATATGCTGTCATCATAGGCTTCACAAACATTCATCAAAATACTACTATCTCGTGTTAAACATTATTGTAGATTTGATTAACTTGCAGCAATCATCCCGAAAGGAGAATAATTCTAAAAAAAATACATTTATTACTCTCTTCTGTTAAACATAAAACAGACTTTATGTCCATCATATCAGTGAAACAAATGCAAAATTAGAACATAACCTTATCATGTTAAAAATTAACACGCAAATCAGTTTCCTCTATTTTCTGTGTGACATGCTATCTAATTGTAATTTTAAATACGTGGCACAAATAGATTTTGTTTGACATGAACATATTCAAGTTTACATTGCAAGTTGCAACCAAGGAATGTAAATATAAAAAGGAACAAAATCGCCCATAACGTACATATATACCAGATACAAATTTTTCACAACGTATGATATTACAAATGACTTAATTTCTACACAACAAGGAACAACAGCTATAATGAATTCGCACACTGCCACACAGTTCAAAATTATTGCATACCAATAATTCCAAGAACCCTTATTAAAACTTACACTTTCAAAGGGATTGGCACAACAATATCATATGCTAATAAATATAATCTTAAGATGATGATGCAGGTTTGGAAGATGGGTTGAAAGGAACCTGCTCACCGCATGTAAGGAATTCATGGGGTCCAGCCCGTTCTCGACCAACACCTAGAAGGTCAAGATAATACTGGTAGTGGGAAACGATATTGTTCATCGAGTCCACATCACCTTGCCCACAAACACTATCCCCATAGAGAATGTTCATTGTGGTGCCAAAACCAGGTACCCGGTTCTCCATAGTGTCATTCTTGGTAGGCTTCCAATTTCCAACGAAGACGTCATGAGCAGAGGGCTGTGACATTTTCATTGGTGTCATCCATCTCCAAATTGCAGCCTGGAAAGCAAGGGTGGCATTCTGCTCTATATATTCTGGATGGCTCAGCAGATCGACCTTCAAAGCTTCTCCAACAGCACCATAGTTGTAGTTCCTATATTGATGATAACGATACCATTAAGCTCCACATTCAACATGCACAATAAATCATTTTCTTATTGCCTATCTACAAGTTTCAAGTAAAACTGGCTCCAATAAAATATAACTAAAACTGCCTTACATGAAAATACTAGTTTAAATTTTCTTTGAGAATATGTACAGTTTACAGTCTGAGGTGCTACTTAATTTATTCAGACTTCCATTATACAGATATTGTCAAATATCCTACCAATTCAGACCAAACAGAAACTTGTACATCAGAACAACAGAAAGTTAGGGAACAGGTTTAAGATTTGACTAGTGTTACAGAAAATCTGCATGTGCATATATATTATTTTTAATTTTCATTGGTGTCACTGATAATTTCATATATCATCCACACAAACCCACCTCTGCATCTCTCAGTAACTAATCAATTACTTTTTTTTCTTTCTATTTCCCACACCCTTATCTTACTTTATATTATCTTTTGTTGCAACAGGTTCTTTCTCATTACTATAATCTTTCAAAACTTTGCAATGCCCACTTAACTCCTATCTTTTCTTTATTATGATATGAAGGACCTAATTGCCACAATGGGCAGCTAAATGAAATTATGAAGGTTTTAACCTTATAGTATGAAATGTGCCATTTACTCATTTACATTTCATAGACTGCTCAGACCATAACCTCTTTGCTAAAGTGAGTTTCATGATCATGGCAATTTTGGTACTTTGGACGAATTAATTGGTGAGACCACCAGCACCCAA
Source organism: Amphicarpaea edgeworthii (assembly GCA_014843725.1). Classification (NCBI taxonomy): domain Eukaryota; kingdom Viridiplantae; phylum Streptophyta; class Magnoliopsida; order Fabales; family Fabaceae; genus Amphicarpaea; species Amphicarpaea edgeworthii. The sequence goes on along the minus strand of CM026321.1, from coordinate 1,260,844 downwards.
CTGTTATCCATTAACTCTATTTTTGTTCGGACAAGAGGGGAAGCTATAAACTAAGAAAAATAACCTTGTGGTGTGGGTTAACCTTTCAAGTTTCAACAAGTCTGATTGATTTGGCACAGATTGATCAATGATCAGGGAAATTGCAGAAACCTTAAAACAATACTGGACAAATTTGAGAAGAATAGCAATTTTCAGGAATGAGAAATAAACTTTCCAAGACTAACTACCTTTTAGCCCCTCTATGTATTACAAAACAATTTATTCAAACAGTGAAAAATAAACTAAGAATTCAAAAACCAGGAAAATATGCTTCTATTATCCATACAGCCCTGCCAAACAAACATATACATACCAGAAAATGGGAATGGCTCCACGTCCATAGTAATCAGCACCAGGAGTACAGGGGTATGTGAGTTTGAAATAGTCATCACAGTATGACTGCATAGGACTCATTTCATGATTATAACAAAGACCCCAGGCCAAAGGTCCTCCAGTAGCCACTCCATAACCACCTGGCACCAGCATCATAAGAACAATCAACAACATACACAGTTGTCCAAATTAAAGCAAAACTAAATCAATCACTGCACTACATGCAACTCCCACAACACAAACAATGGATCCAAATCAAAAGTCTCCGACGAATCAACTCTCACCAAACAACTTTCTACCTCACAAAATGTCATGCCAATCACAAATCAAGACGTCTAAGATAATTTATGCCAAACCAACCACAGATCCGCATTCAACAATTCAGAACCGTCGAATCATTCAAAGTCTAAAACACCGCAACACACACAGATCTCACAATCTCAAAACCGCTAGCTCAACCTAAACAAATTCTCACACACACACGCAGTCTGAAAAAACAATTCAGAAAACCAAATCAATCAACAAATTCTAAACAGGAGAGTAGTACTCACAAGTGGTCTTGCTGCCGACGTGTCCGAGGAAGGCGGCAATCTCCATCATCTGCATAGTCTTGTTCCCGGTGGTGCCGAACCCTTCCGGCTCGAAAAGCGAGGCAGCAAGGATGAACGAGTGGTAGTCCCAAAATCCAACCGCGTGGGCCACCGGCGAGTTCCGCTTGGAGAACAGATTCTCGAACTGGTAGGTCTGGAAAAAATCACTGATAGTGAGGTTACAACAGTAAATTGACCAGCCCTTGCATTCCCATCCTTTGTCGCAGTACTTCTTCCCGTGCTTGTACTTCACCAGCGTCTTCACGTCCGGGTTCTCCTGAGCCTCCGCCACACACGCGAGTAGCACCAATGCGATTGCCGCAACGACAGCGTTTCGCTTCGCCGTCTCCATTGTAATCTGTCTCTGGTCGCAAAGAGAGGGAAGAGAGCGAATCAATCAAATAATACTGCGAGTTGTTGGCAGATGGAAGGTCTTTCTCTTATGTGTGCTTAGAGAGTGTTATTATCTGTCGAACATGTTTAGGGGAATCAACGGTGGGTAACGCGTTGTGGGACACCAAGTGTTCGATATTTAAGTAAGAACAGACTGGCTTTGAGGCAAAGAACCACGCTATTCCACCGACACCTAAGAAGCACACGTCAAATGACATTATTGCCCCTTCGTCGGTTTAGTTGGCAACAAGTCTATTTATTCCTATATTTTTTCTGATTCTGATTTGCGGGTCTATTCTATAATTTCTATTCCAAGTTTCTAACGTGTATTGTGAAAGAAATGGACTCATGAAAAGTTAGTTTTTTTTTAGTGAATTAAAATGTATGCTTGAATTAATTGTTGACATAAATTTATATTAAAATGTACATGTTTTTATTCAAATATGAATGAAATTAGGGATTAAAAAATTGGGATAAGAAATAGTTCATAGCCAAATATTTTTAATTAATTTCTTTCAGTGACACGCTTTTTAAACTTAAAATTAGCTTGTATTAAAATTTATTTATTGTAATGAAATTACTAATTTAAAATTACTTTTTATTAAAATTAATTCTCTCTAATTTGAAAATAAAAGTTTTTACTTGATAAAAAAAAAAAAAAAAACCATGGAAAGAATAGAGTTCAAGGACGGGGGAAATTATAATAATAAAGGAATAATGAGAAGGACATAAGTAACGGCAGCCGACAGGAACTTATTAACGAATTATCTTCTGATAATTATACTCAATGGTACCATAAACAAATGGACTCTTCTAGAACATCAAATTACTATATGTTTAAGTGGGAATAATGTAAAATTATAATTTTTTTTAGAAAAAAAAGAAGGTAGAATAGGTTAAAATTGAAGCAATATTTCGTATTTAATCTAAAATTTATATTTTTATTATATCAATATACAATTCACTTTCTTACTTTATATCAAATTTTAGATTTATATTATATAACATATTTTTACACCATTTTCTAAAATAGTAGTAGTTTTTAACTCTCTAGTTATTTTCATCACCTTACTTATTTGATTTAACATTTCTCTGTCTTGTTCAATCTCTTTCATGATTATATAACTTTTATTGAACAAAAATATTTTTTTTTAATTATCAATTGTTTTATATATTTAAAAAGCTATGTAATATGTTTTAAAAAATGATGCTTTAATTTTTTTTTTGCTGATTTTTTTTTCTGAATAATGCTTTAATCTTATAAATATATTTGTTGTATGAAGATGTCAATTTAGTTTATGAAATGACTAATGAGCCACATTTGTTGTCGGTGTATAGAACAAAACCCTAAGGCTCCGTACTTGTTAATTAATAAACGGAAAAAAAATATCATTTTGCTAATTTTTGTGGATGTTTCTTTTTTTTAATGGTATTGGCTATATTTTTCATTTCTGGAGTAAAAAATCTTGCTTGAGAGAAACAAGTCTATTAATCATTCAGACTTAGAACGATTTGTTAGTAATTAAAACACATATCATCAAAGTAATAAGAGAATATTAATAAAAAAAAATAACAAGAGAATAATAGACAATTATTAAGAATAACTAAAAGGTGTATTATTATACATATGTTTGTTTGTTTGTTTGTTTGTTTTCTTCTGAAAATAGAATGATAAATCAATCAATTTATTTAGTTTTAAGGTAGTTTTGTTTTCAAATTGATTTTTTTCACACACGTAGAGATGGCTATTTGACTACAATATCCAGACCCGTGAATATTTATAGGGAAAAACCGTAACAAAAGAAAACATAGATAGTTAAATGAATACAAGTGGATAACTTTTTTTTAAGGAACAAGTGTACAACTTAAACAGATCTTTAATTGATAAAAGGTGAACCAGGCTAAGTTTTTTTTTTTTTAATTGATAAAATATTATAGACAGAAAAGGTCAATTTAACAAGGGAAGACTTCATGTAAAGAAGCATAGGCAATCTCAAGAACCGAGCAAAACAAGAGTGAAAGAGATTACAAACATTCACGAATTTTCAATTTGTGCACTTGTATATGAACTCCTAGATACATCGTCACCAATCATCATTAATCTACAATTAGAAGAAGGAACATGGAAGTGCTAACATTCCCACAAGTGTTCTAACCACATTTTGAGGAATTAGGATCGTTAATGAGAGGATATTGAGCTTGGGTAGCCATGGCCAATTCAAATTGCTTGAATGAAATTGGAGACAGAGATAATAATTCTGGTGCCTTCAGATTCATATTGTCCCAACCCTTTACATTATTATTTGTAATGGTCGCTGACCCATCAATCCCAATATGTGTCACATGCTTCACATCTGTTGGATACCCAATTTCCATCTCAGGTTCCATTTCCTCCACTTCCTCTTTCTTGTAAACTAAATTCAAGTGAAGAAAATATCCAAATTGGCACATTACAAAGATGCAACAAAGCGAATATAAACAAGTAGAGTTGAAATAACTTAACAAATGAGTATTGCTTTTTTAATATATATATATATATATATATATATATATACATAACTTCATATATTTTGCTAAAGTCTCATTTATTGTTTCTTTAGTAGGTAGGATTCAGACACTAAAATCAAATACAATTATGCTCTATAGTGTCCCATACTCCACAGCTGGACAAAATCATTTCAATTGAGGGAGACGAGTGAGTGAATATAATCACCTAAAATCATAATCAGCCTTCAAAATTTCAAACTACTCCTCTCATCTAAGTAACTCCGGCGATGCCTCTAATGTAAATTTGGGCATAATGTTATGGGCCCATACCAATTGTGTCCAGTATTTTCAATTGAACAAGTGGAGCAGCCCAGTTCATACAAGTCCAAAAATATTCATATTACATATATAAAAAGAAGAAGAAGTGAAAGATCCAATAAAAGAGAATTGTATATCAGAAGAAAAAAGAATAATGCACACCTACCATAAATTATATGCATTTAAAAAATAATTAATGGGGCAATCAAGTATTTATAAAAAGTTGAAAACTATTTTTTCTATGAAGATCTATTCAAGAGATTTATGTTTTTTATTAAATGTTTTTTTCATACGTATAAACTTGAGAATCAAAATTTTGATTGCATACTTAAGAAATATGATTGTCTGCTAATTAAAATAGGTTGGTAAAATGACTTGTATGTTTCTTTAATTTTTGTCAGGTAATGGAAATAGAAATTTCATGTAATTAAAGACCAATCATAATTCATAACAAACAAAACTAATTAATAAAAATAGAGATTGTTATACTCACCAAATAATTGAGAAAAGCTCTTGATGCCCTTGATTATTCTCTGTATGCCAGCAGCTACATTAGGCTTTGGTAGAAGCAGAAACCCAGAAAGCTTGCCTCTCTTCATTTTGGCTGTGATGATTGATCTATCTTGTCTTCCTTGCATAACGAATATCTCAAATTACAGATAGCACTCCAACAACACTTCACAAAAAAAAAAAAAAATGAATAGAGAATTGAATATAGAGAGAGCATAGAAGAGACTACTTGAAACAATAGTAGTGCCTTTTGAATCTTCTTCTTTTGGTACACCTAATTCCACACTTGAATGGGAAGCACAGCTGAAAGAGCATGGAACTACTAATCTTTCCATACGGTTTCTCATCTCTTATCTCTTCCTATAGCAACTTCAACTTCAACTTCTATAGCTATAATAATATTCCAGAGAGAGCTTATTAGCCTATAATATATAGCTATCTATCAACAGGGGTGGCTAGAATGGGGTTATATTTAGGTTCCTGTTTGTCTTTATGAGCAAGTTAGAATGATTTGCGTGGGGGAATGAAATTATTTTCAATCCAAGTTTGGTATGTATATATAAATTGATAATGATAATGGAGTGGGTGTGTTAGAGTAATAGAGTGGGTAGTTGGTTAAACTGTGCAACTCAACCTGCTTTAGGAATTTGTATCAAAATTAAGAAAGAAAAAAAATGCTTTCAAGATTGCTAGCTAGGCCAATAAGTTGGATTAATTAGTACTGGGTGATCTCTAAAACTAACTTTTGTTCCTCTACAAGCTCCCAAATAATAATCATACATATTCCAAGATTGTGGGCTCCTCCTAACTAGCATCACTTGTGTACTAAGGCATTCTTTTGCAGATTTTTCACATCTTTACATTATAGAGTTTTTGTTCCATCCACTTTATTTCCTTTATAAGTATGTCATTTTGTAATCATTGGTTAACTTAGTCTGAGCCTATTATTGACTCTTACTTAACTTGTGTATATCAACATCATAGAGTGAATCACAAGGGACCTCTGCAAGTAATATTTAACCACGTGCCCATCTATTTCTTCTTTAATTAGTTATTGGTAAAATGCATTTCATTTTTATTTTTTTTCAATTAGTTGGATGGTGATCGAGTGTGATATACATATACTTTTATTAGTCAAAGTCAATTTTTCCGGTAAAGAGTTTTGACTGCTGGTTTTATCGTGGATGAATGCAAGTTTGGATAATTTTGCATGTGTTTTAATGATTTTTTTTTTAAAAAGCATTTTTATGTGAAAATATTCCCATATATAATAACTTTAGAATTAATTTTGATATATTTTCGTAAAGCAAAGCAATTTTTTTTTGGGAATCTTAACTAAAAAACATCATTTTCACTGATGGGTGCATTCAAAGGTAAGATAAAATTACTTGGGAAAAAATTACCATCATCACAAGGCAGAAGGTAATCGAATATCTTGAAATGCATAGTATGACAGGAGAGAGAGAGAGAGGGACACTCTCCAAGGAACCCAACTATTCCAAGTGGCAATAACAAATTGAGTCATGTATCACCACATGAAAGAAGGAATGTTAAATGTGTTGAGTCCAATCAATGGAGGAATAACTTGATAAAAAGAGTTAGTTGGATTAATAGAATATAAGTTTAAAAATGTTTTATTTTGATTTGAGACTTGAGACTTGAGTCTGTCCCATGTGACTTGGTTTTTGTGGTAGGCCAGGCAAACAAGTTGGTATATGCCTAATTAATTGTTTTATTAAAATGTTATTAATAAATTACTATATGATATGTAAAGTTTTTAAGCAACAAAACTAGAGAAAATTAAAGAAGAAGAAAGAGGTTATACTTATATTACTCGAGTTAACAAATATCATCGTTAATTCGTATGTAGTATAATTTGTTTTAATAGTATTAAAAGTAAGTTAAATCGTTAAATCATAAATAATTATTGGTTCTGGAAAATTTAATTTAGGTATCGTTTGACTCAGTTTATTTTCATGTTTCTCTTCAAATTTCATGTCAACTTTTAGTATTTTTTATCAGAAAATATTAATGATTAATTTGTTAATTTTTGTTAGCGGGGAAGTCAAATCCAAAATCTCTAAATCTGATTATATTTTTAAATTTAAGGAACTTTTAAATTAAAAAATAAAATAAAATTAACAAACAACTTTTTACTTCTTTTTTTTTTAATTTCTTATTTTTAACTTTTACTTAAAAGTAACTTATAAATTAAAAATAAGTTAAAAAAATGGAGCCTTACTCACTCCTATTTAAATTTGCTCTTTAATTGAAGCTGGGCCAAGTTTAACTGAAAGGGTAAAGCCCAATATCATATAACAAGGGCATTTACTTTCTGCACCCCCAATCTTACATGGAAAAAAAGGATGAGGCCTAATATTATTTGAAGAACACCAAAGTGAACGTGTACAATATTCTACAGAAAAAAATATAGAAGAGTTTAACTTTGATAAACCTTTGACTTTTATAATCATTATTATCAAAATTAATAAATTTTAATTTGGTAACAATTTATAGTACTATTGGTCTCTCCAACGCCATTGACTTCACCTCTTGGTGTAAATCTCCACTCATCTTGCCATTGTTCAACCCCAAAGCATCAAAGTACTGTTTTTGTTCCTGCAATTCTCTTTTAAGTTTTTAACGAGACTTCCTTCGAAGACAAAATGAAGTGAATTTAAAGTCAAAATAAAAAGTTTTGATGAAGTAATGTGTTTATCAAGCCTATTGAAAAGGAATAACGTAACTATGCATCTCTGAAGAGTGAAGACCCCCACAGGCTACTTAACTACACCGAAAATTGAATACAAATTTTTAAAATAGCATAAAGTAATATTCTTTTGTAATTAAAAGTATATATGAACAATAAAAACAAAAGAATATTTTTTAAAAATAAAACAGCTCTTTAATTAAATGTAGATTTCCATTTTTATTTTTAAATAAAAAAGTCTTTGAATTTCCATTTTTTTAAATGTAAATTTTAAAATAAATTATATTCGACAAAAATGGAGTTACATTAATTTTTAACTCAATTTTGATTTTATTTAAACTCAATTTTCAACATAAATAAAAGCTTTTTGAATTAAAGAATCAACTTAAAGATGTATTTTTTGGCGCATTACTTCTGATATGTATATATATAAGAAAAAAAGAAAGAAAAAGGAATTGCTTATATTGCAACCATTGAAGATTTATTGGGGAATAAACTTCTTAGCAATGGTGGTTGAGATAGGGAAGCTGGGAAAGGATGCTACAAGCAATGAATAATTTGAAGAAATTTATATGATTACTTGAATTACATCTTATACAATTCACTTACCCATGTTGTTATTTGCTCTCAGCAGCTATATATATTTGCAATATTGTGAAACGTTGTCAACTAAAACTTTTTCAGTCCATTGCACGAGTATTTGTAAAAATATAAAATGTGCCTAAAACGTATTTTTTTTCCAAATAATTAACTAGCGTATTTTAGTCTAAAAATAATTAATAAAAATTGTAATTTTGAAAAAAGTATATAAATATAAGACAAATCTCTTGTTATCAATTAAATTAACCACTTTAAGATATGAGTGTTATAAATAAAAACGGAAGTTTCTATATAAAAAAAACAAACTAGAAGTAGTAATATAAAAGGTGGATATACCAATGATGCTAACTATAAACACAAATGATTAGCTCCTTAATCAAAAGGTTTTGACCAGTAAAAAAAAAATTCAAAAGGTTTTGAATCTAATGAAATTAGGTACATAATAAAGTATATTACGATAACACATATTATATGCGTTCAAAATCTTCAACAAAAAATTAAGATTAGTTTATATTTTTAATAGGATTATTTTATACTAATAATATGGTCAATTATTATTTTTTTATAAAAGATGAATATATCTCTCGCTTATAAATAAGGTGGCTGAAGCCAGAAGGAGCACTATAAGGTACTACTGCTTCTCTATGGCGTTGCTGTCTGGTGTCTTGAACAAGTTGGTTAGTTCCAGGGCGGACCTACGCTATCCGTGGGGACAATGGCACCCCTGATTTTTTTTAACTTTTTCTTTTTTTACCATATATTTATGGGAGGCGTGTTTAGTAATTTTAGGAATGTATTTAGCAATTTGAGGGGTGTGTTTAGTAATTTCAAAATACATTTAATATATTTTTTTATTTTATAAAAAAATCTTATATAAATCTTATATTTTATTAGATTTATTATTATTTTTTCCTCTAAATTATCAAATCAATATCAATCTTATTTTTTTTATAGAAAATTTTATTTAAATATTCAATTTTAATTTTTATATAATCAATTTTATATTTATTTTTTAAATGATAAAATTAATTTTAAATTTTTCTATAAAAATCTTATATAAAAATTATATTAATATTTTATTAACTTTAGTTATTATATAATTATTTTATCGTTTGAGATTTTTCTTTTAAACAATAAAATCATAATGTTATATTTTTTTTAATGCAACAAAGTATCAAATTTTAATTATTATAGAATCAATTTTTAACTCATTTTTTAGATTTTATTATTTTATTTTTTAAATAAATCTTATCTAAATATTATATTGTATTAATTTTGTTATTATATATAATTATTCTTTTCTTGAGATAAAATTACAATGGTAAAAAAAAAAAAATCATCTTACAAATAAAAGAATTATTTTTGTTTCTCAAATTATATATCGATACAATATGTCATAGCTACGAGTTAATATCATTAACAAAAGATAAAGTCGATGGCTAATTTTCGTTCGGAAACTTAAATGACTACTTTTAGTGGGATTTTTCTCTCCTAATCATTTTTTTCCATTCATAAGACTTTAACTTCAGAGTTTGTTTAAGGAAACCAAATTCAGTTACAACTCAAATTAATGACTTATTAGTAGTATATTACATTTATATATACTATATAATAAATATAATTAATTAATTTTATATTAATTATTTTTTATTCGTATAGTAGATTTTGAATGGTTAATTTTATTTATTATTAAATATGAAATATCTGAATAATTTATTTAATTATAATTTTTTTTTCTTTTTAATGTTTATATTATTATTATTATAATTTTTTTTTCTATAGTTGATCTCCCGTCCTCAAAATCGGGTCCGTCCTGGTTAGGTCAATCTGCGGGAAGGACTATACAGTGAGACCATCTAGATATGGAAAACATTATTGCACAAAATCAATCGTGTAATAAAAGAATCTCAATCATAATGCATGATATGCAGCAAATCTCTTGTTCTTTGATTACCATATAAAGGACGATGCTATCTACTTTAATGACCCGGCAAACACAACGTACATTATTTGCTTGTGAAATATTAATGTATGTAACTACAGTATTATGGTTTTTGATCCTTTGTATTAATGGATTCTTCAATTAAGGCTTAATACTTTGATTACTTTCCATTCTTATTCACTTCTTCCTTTTTAAGCAAAAACAAATATTCATTAATATCTTACAAAGTCAATACTATATTTCCGTTTTTTTTCTCATATCAAATCATTCCTCTGATAGTGTCACCAAACAAACTCTGCATCTCTCCCCATCTCATGAGAGAGAAACACAAGCTCTTTCACTGAATCTCAAAAGGCCAAACAACCAGTTACAGAACACATGGAGAAGCATCCGTTGAGGAAGTACTTTGATAAAATCCGGTTTGTGTTTCTCACACCCTTTATTTTTTGTCTCTCATTGCTTCTCTTGGACTATTATATGGCTGTCAGTGATCGTGGCATTACCTTTTCACTTTTCAACATGAATGATGTAAACATGCCTAAACCCTCAAATTCTTCTTTTAATTCTAATGTCACTGCCGATTGTCCTAGAAAAACAAACCATACCAATCAAAATGATGTAACAACTGGGGCCTCCAATATAGTGAATAAGAGGGACCACATGAGTTCCCCTCCTCCTTTGAGTAGAGACAACGTTGGACTTGTTTCAAATTTGGATTCTTGTTCAGGCCAATATATTTATGTTTATGATCTTGCTAGAAGGTTCAATGAGGATTTGCTGAAGGGGTGTCACTCTCTCATTAAGTGGGAAAATATGTGCCCTTACATATCCAACTTAGGACTTGGACCTAAGGTTATTGATAAATCAAGGGAGAAGATTTTGTTGAAGGAAAGCTGGTATGCAACTAACCAATTTACACTTGAAGTTATTTTCCACAACACAATGAAGCACTACAGGTGCTTAACCAATGATTCATCACTGGCTTCTGCTATTTATGTACCCTACTATGCTGGCCTTGATGTGGGTCAGTATCTCTGGGGGGGTTTCAATGTTTCAATCAGAGATGCTTCACCAAAAGAGCTAGTGAAATGGCTGGCACAGCAACCTGAATGGAGAAGAATGTGGGGTAGAGATCATTTCATGATTGGAGGGAGAATTGGTTGCGATTTAAGGAGAATAACGGAGAATAATGATGACTGGGGAACCAAGCTAATGCTTTTGCCAGAAGCAAGAAACATGTCAATCATGTTGATTGAATCTTGTTCAAAGGAGAATGAGTTTCCAATACCATATCCAACTTACTTTCACCCCTCTAAGGATAATGAGGTTTTTCAGTGGCAGAAAAGGATGAGAAAAGTGAAAAGGCCTAACTTGTTTTCATTTGCAGGTGCTCCAAGGCCTGATTTTAATTCTTCATTATCCTCCGCCATCAGAAATGAGATAATCAAGCAATGCCAATCCTCTAGGAGTTGCAAGCTTCTGAATTGCAATGATGGTCGTAATTATTGCAATGATCCTGTTCATGTTATAAAGGTGTTTCAAAGCTCGGTTTTCTGTTTGCAGCCTCCAGGGGATTCATACACTAGGAGATCAACTTTTGACTCAATTTTGGCAGGTTGCATTCCTGTTTTCTTTCATCCAGAATCAGCATATAATCAATATTTGTGGCATTTACCCCAAAACGGTTCTAGCTACTCTGTGTACATACCACTAAGAGATGTCACAAAGAAGAGAGTAATGATCAATGAGAAATTGTCCAAAGTTCCGAGAAGTGAAGTGTTGGCAATGAGAAATGAGATTATAAGACTTATTCCAAGAATACTATATCGTTATCCAAGTTCTAGATTAGAGACCGTTGAGGATGCATTTGATGTAGCAGTTAAGGGAATTCTTGGGAGAATAGAAGCGATAAGAAGGGACATAGCAAATGAAATCAATAAAATCAAGAAATTATAGCCCTTTTTTCATATGGATTTTAAAGACACTCGTTGAAAAATTTAAAAATATATTGTAATTTAATAAAATAAGTAATTATTTATTTTTTAGTGTGTTTGTTTAAATTATTTATATTTAAAATAAACAGATTTTAAAGCAAATCTTATATACTTATGAAATAATTAATTATGTGATAATTATTCATTTTATAAATATTTATTTTAATTTTAAACAACCTAACCCTTTAATTAGTTGCATTTTTCATTTCAGTTTTATTTGTGTATCCCCCAACATGTGCTGTTCATTTTTTAAGGCAAAGGTTCGATTAAATATGCGGTTTTTAGAGTTGAGTTAAATCTAATATGTTGATGTCCTAGGTAGTAGGTACTACTAGGTATACATATGTATGATCATAATACATTTTTCAGAAATGAATTAATTCTTGCTCATTATCATCAGTTACTTACAATACACATGTGAAATTCAAATGTGCTGGGACATATAATACATATCAACGTTTTTAAAATAGTATGTTATTGTTCATTAAAGTATTGATTTAAAGTTTAGTGGTTGAATTTGGCTGAAACAATTTTAATAAAATAATTTTTTTTATATAATATGGTAAGCAATATTAAATAAAAAATAAAATGATAGGTCAATATTTATAATATTAAAAATTAAACTCAATTAAAAAATTTCATAAATCTTACATAAAATTAAATTTAATACATTATAATATTTAATTTTAACAATACGAAATAAAATTGTATATTTTTAATTTATTTAAAAAAAAATTACAAATTGTGAAAACAATTTAAACTATCGATTTATCGATTTTGGATTGGTTTCATCAGTTTAACACTGGTTTGATTAAAGACCAATTTAAAAATTACAGAAAAGTCCTGTTAGGTCATTCTCGACCGTGTATGCCAGCCCCTCTAATATACAAAAGACGGAGAAAGCTAATAATTCTTTTAAAAAATATATATTTTTTAATATATATTATACTATAACATTTTGTGTTACGAGCTAGAATAATTCAATTATTCTTTTAGTAATACAATTTATTTTCTGACAACAATATACAGACATAAATTCAATTCAATGCTTATAAAGTCTTTTATATAATTTTACAATAAAAAAATACTTATACAATTATTTTGAGACAAACAAATTTAATAATCACTTTTAATTAAAAATGTATTTTTTATAATCATTTTGTCTTTATAAGAATTACTTACAACTAAATCACTTTTTTATAAATATTTATTTTAAGTCTAAACAAATATATATATATCATCGTTATATAAAACCTCGTTAAAATGCATATTCACAGGAGAATATGTCATTAAGAGAGTGAAAAAAGAAATTGATCTTAAAAATAGTCATCAAACTATACCATTAATATCAAAATAATTAATTGTCAATCACATTAAGAACTATAGGTACCTTCATATAGGGTCTATACAGATAGCAATCAAACCATTGTTTAGACCATTGTTTAGACTAGGTCTAGACACACCCATGTTTGCCTTCTTAAGAGATAATAGACCAATAAAGCTTGAAGATCAAAGCTTGAAAATCAGATCCTAGCTTTATTCGAAACCAACTTGCATAATGGTTTAGTTTATATTAATAATTATCCCAATTACTCAATAACATTATCAAGTTTCCATAATACTCCTTACAATCTCATGTTAGATGTAAAGATGTTAGAAAAAACCTGGAATCTTAATGCAATACCCATAACTATAATTTATAGAATATACTATAAAGTAATGAAAACCCAATTAGTCCCTGGGACATTGCAATTATCCCCTACTAATGAGACGACCCTCCTATTAGTAAACCCAGAAAAGGTAAGTGCATCAGTTCCAAAGACCTTAAAACATAAAGAAATAATCAGTGGTTAAAATGGAGATTGGAAGGTCTCTTAGACCCAGAAGACCCTGTACCTACCATGTTGGATAACATAGTAGAATATAACTCAGAGGCAGTAGAGGTTAGTTTCACACCTTTAATAAGAACTAATTCCTTAAGAATACCAGAATCACCTTTTCCTAGTATGGCTAGACGATCGGTGGATCGATCTAATTTTTCCATACCAAAAAGCCTAAATTTCAAAGGGATAAGGATAGATCCAACTATACTTGTCCCAGAATATGAAGAAGAGCAACCTCTCCTTTCAATACAATTTGAGTCAGCTAGAACTCATAATTCACCAACTCTGTCAGAATTTAGTCAATTAAATATGATAAAAACTTTCCAAATAAATAAAGAATTATTAAGAAAAGAATTCCTTAGTAAAGAAAACAAGAAAAGGAGAGACTCGTTCTTTGCAACCTTTTCGCAATAGGAATTAGCAAATTATAGAGAAGATTACTATAAAAACTTAGAAGAACTTTAGACTCAAATACCGTTCTTTGAGTGGTTTAAACAAAATTGTCTAGATAAACTCTATAAAAATGATTAAAAGTGCTAAAAGAAGTTGGAAAACTATTAAAGGAATCGTTGATGGAGAAATTCCTCCTTTAGAAGAAATTAGTTTTGCTAACATTGAAAATAATGAGGTAACTACTTCTCCCTTTAAAATGATTAGTGCAGATAGAATCAAAACCGAAAATTCAACTTTAAAAGATATTAAAAATTTGCACCAACAACTAAATTATACAAATCAAATATTACATCAAGTAGTCTTAGAAGTAATAATTGGATCAAGAAAACCTAATAAAAACTCTTCTAATAGTATAACATCCACCTCAAAACTAGAACACTTATTAACCAAACCATTTAAATTTTCAGAAGTTGAACTTAAAGAATTAAAAATAGGAAAAGAAACTAACTTAGTTCTAGAAGAAATAAACAGAAAATTAGATCATCTAAAATTATCTAAAATCAGCACTTTAACTAAAAAACTTAAAAAGATTGCACAAGAACATAAAACTGCGCTACCTTTAAAAGACAAGATTCTAACTATAGTAAAAGACGATGAACATGAATTAATACCCCATTCAGATAAAATTTTGAAGTTAAAAGGAAAAAATCAGGTAAAACGCTTTACCCCAGCGCCAACAACTAGAAATTTCTATCAAAGGCCAACTCTCCCGGACATTCAATTTGAAGAATGGGAATTGGATACTCCTTCAACCTTTGATGGATCGGGCATCACTGAGTAGAATATTGATGGTATGATCGACCATCAAATCCTATGAAAAACCAATGAAATGACAATGACCGCCTTAGCCTATAAGGTAAAAAATACTGAGGAACAAACTATAAAATTAATAATAACTGGTTTTACAGGAATTCTCAAGGGTTGGTGGGACAACTACCTAACCCCTGAACAGAAAATATATATCTCTACGGCTGTTAAGAGAAAAGGAGACAAGGCTATACCTGTAATGGTAGAAATTCTAATTGTAACAATAATTCAAAATTTTATTGGAGACACTAAACTTTTCTATGAAAGGACTTCAACGTTGTTACATAATTTGAGATGTCCTACCTTAGGAGATTTTAGATGGTATACAGATAATTTTATGGTAATGATTTTTACTAAAGAAGATTGTAAAGAACCATTTTGGAAAGAAAAGTTTATTGCAGGACTTCCTCAAGTCTTTGCAACCAAAGTAAAAGAAAGATTAGATCCAGAATATCCTAATTTATCTATCCATGAATTAACATATTGGAGAATAGCATCTGTGGTTAAAAACAAAGGCCTAGAACTTTGTAATAATTTAAAACTAGAAAATAGAATAAAAAGAAATGAAGCTAATGAAGTTAAAGAACTAGGTAACTTTTGCACCCAATACGAGTATGAAAAACCTTTTCCTCCCTCCTCTACTAAAAGAAAAAAATTTAAGAAACAACACTATTATAAGTCAGACAGAACAACCCCTTTTAGAAAAAGAAAATTCTCAAGAAAACCAAAATATTCAGCAAAAAAATCTAAGGAACCATATAAATAAAAAATAATCTGCTACAAATGTGGAAGAGTAGGACACATGAAAAAGAATTGTAGAGTTAAACAAAAAATTAATGAATTAAATATGAGTGAAGAATTAAGAAAACAAATTGCTAAAATTAAGATTTAGATAGTGAGATAGAAGAAGTTCTATCTCTTGGAAATCTATCATAGAGTTCATAATACATTTACAACAGATTATCTGACACCACCATAGTATATTAATATTATCAATTAATAGAAAACCAAGGGCTATGCGAAAAATTCTTAACTAGATTTTGTATCTAATTCTCAAAATAATAAGGTGAACAAAAGAGTTCACAACAATTCAATAGGCAAAATTGCCACTCCATCCTTTACCAGTTGGAATATTGTTCAAATTCTTATTATTTGTTAATTTAAACCTAACTAATGAAACTCGAGAGAAACAGCCTCTCTGCAAAATTCAATCCCCAACCGTTTATAATTGGGCTTGGGGCTGCATATACTATAATTGACGACGGTGCATAATTTTTCTGCTGAAGTTTACTGCAGACCAAAAAACGAAAAGGAAAAAGAAGAAACATTCTACTGTTAACTAGTCGAAGGAGTTTTTTGGATTAGTGCATCTGTCGCACTGCGAGTTCTTGTCAGCAATGGCCCATAGACGCCAGATATCAGCCCAAACAAGCCAGAACTAGATCCATTGCTGCTTTTCTCTACTACTTTAGGCTCCTGAAAACAAAGATGGGTTATTTCATTTCACAAATACCCAACATAAGCTTGTCAACTTTTAGACACAACCCACAAATAACCAAGCATCTCTAAACGTGATGTCATGTGAAAAACTAATCATTCCCTCTACACACCTCTTTAGTAAATAAATCTGACTATAGCAAATCAGAAATATTGCAAACCTGGAAAGATCCACCAGAATTCGATGGAGATGGTGAATCAGTTGACAATGTCAGTGGCAAGGATGCAGTCTGTTAAGAAAACAAATGGTTGGAAGAACAAGTAATCAGCACAAATAGTGAAGCCGCAGTAAAAGCTTTCCATTACAAGTTAATCACAGTTATAAACGCTGCATAACTTTTATGAGGGGAAGAGAAAAGTGACACAAACCAAACCCTAGTGAAGAAAATTTTTAATTAGGGGAAGGAATGGGAAAATCTTGATAAGTACAGGATTTTGAATGAAGACACCAATAGCCCCACGCTTAATTTGGATATACGAATTTTTTTATTTTTGATGTAGAGCAACTGCTTGACCCTTTCAATGGCATTACCGGGTTCAAGGTTTGCTTGGTTGAGTAAGTGACAAGATTGAAAATAAGATGGAATGAAGAAAAAATAAATTGAAGTCATGGCTCTAAGTGAAAATAAGTATATTTTGTTTTCCTGTTTCTTATGTTTCTGCTAAGGGCAGGTGTAAAGTAACACCTTCATCTCAATTTGCCTACTATCACCTACAAAACTATGCAGATACTAAGACCATGCATGCCCAGGAAATATAATCACAACAGACTAGCACAGGTTTAAGTCGGTATTTGTGTATTTATATAGAAGTTACCCTGGATGATGGTGTCACAGATGGTGGCTCGAGAGATAGCCTAGCGAAACCTGACTGTGAACCCTGTATAATTCAAATTACAGAGTAAACATAGGAACAAGTTTCAAAGGAAGTAAACAAGGGAAAACCTTGAGGGAAGGGAAGGACTACAATATACAACCAAACTTGATGACTGCATTCATTCTTTGGTTTATAGTTAAATAAATTATTTACTAGGCCAATGAACAAAAAATATACTATTAAACTAACAAGACATAGATATCCAATAAAATATACTATGATGCCTAAAATAAACCTAAAATACTATTATGCCTAACTGATAATAACAGTTCTCCCAAAAGGCATATTGCATTGATAGGGGGGGGGGATGCTTACCCTGGAAGAGGGTGAAACTGGTGGTAGCTCAAGGGTGGGCCTGGAAGAGCTGGATGAAGATGCCTATATAGAATAAAAATGTGTTAGTATATTATATAGCAAATAAATAGAAAGAAGATAACTGAAAGCAGATTTGAAATTAAGACTGCCAAGCCATGCTGGAAAAAGATATTCATTGTAACGAATATTGGTTCATGCCTGAATATACTCTGTGGGTCTGCTATTCTCCAAAGTCTTGGTAAATTGACACAACATGTTCACTCCTTCAATTGTGGCCACCTATGCAGATTAAAGTCAGTAAATAGTAAATCACAGATATAAAAAATATTCATAGCCTAAAAAAATGTCTATAATTAAATTATGTGGCGACTGAAGTCAAAATGACTATACCTGCTTCTCTTCTATTTCTTTAATTTTAGATTCCTGAGAAGCAAAGTAATCAGGTTTAAGTTAAAACACCCAACAATAAATTAAAGAAATAACTGAATCCTTGCAATTGACTTACCAGAACATGGACTGCAACATGAAAAGACTTGGAATCTTCACTTATTGTATCTGCTTTCCGTTGAATTACAGATATCTGCAACAGGAGATATTCTATTGTTAAACAAGAAGAGTAGAAGACAAAACAACACAAAAAAAATCTCTACTCACATCCTCCCTGGTACTTTCAGTAATGGCAGTACATTCTTCTAAATTTTCATCCAGACCATTCATTCTTGCAGATAATTTCTTCTTGGTATCCTGAAACCATTGCAGATAAGTAAATTTCCATTCTCAATTACTCCATGGTAAAACAACTGTCAGTGTAATTCTTAATGCCCAGAGAAAGAAAGAAAAGTAAACTGAGCTGAATGCGAACTTTAAAAGCATCATCTTTTATAAAACACAGAAAGTTCCATTTCAAAATTTTGTTTGAAATATAACATTTGTTCGATAATGGAACCATACCAATTTTCAGAAAGCTAACACTCACAAAATATTTACATGAATAATAATAACACAAAAGCCTGACAGAGAAATCAAGCTCAAAGATTATTTTAATGCAGTCATAAAAAAGAGAATGAGCTCAATTAAGTAGTATTTCTTGTCTCTGTCAAATTAGAGTTCCACAGATTTACTACCAACCCTGCTCATAAAAAAAATTATATTGTCACTGAAAAATGTCCCATAAAGGACACATTTATCCTAACGTGCACTTCCAGTGTTTCAGGGGAACCATACATAAGCTTGATGTATAAAAAAATGAACAAACTAAGATTGTCATTGAATTCATATGTTACATATATTTTCTAGTTCAAAAACATCAGAATAAATAATACAATTGTATTATTAAAAATATTTACTGATTTGCTCCTAGACATTTTGTTATATAGCTATACTCTAGTTAACAGATAGTTATCAACTTTATCATTCATTGTCATCGTTAATAGAGAATGCCTGGTTTTGTCATAACCTAAGAAAAAACTATGCAGTAAAAAGGAAAAATTACCGCAATGGATTCATAAAGCTTCCCCATCTGATTACCAATAGAAGTGCAAGCATCAGACAAACCACGTCTTGTTGCAAACATCAGATCAGGAAGTTTCCATCCCTGCAAACACACAAGTTTCCATTAAACTGAATATTATACCACCCGAACATAAAGAAACTGCAACAACTCAAACAAACATGAATGCCATATGAACAAATTGTAATATTTTTTTTTTTTAAATGTCCAAAAAGGTTAATATATTTTACAAGATTAGCAAACTCTCAATCACATGCTTGACATTTATCATGTTGATACATAGAAAGAATTTGGATCCTCTGCAGCCTCTCCCAGCAAGGTTTCTCTCCATCCCAAATCTCAACCACCCATCACATTCTCTTTCCTCTTAAGTTCAACTACAACAGTCAAAATCTTGGCTGATGGTGGCGGGACAGAAATCAACTGGAGAGGATCCGTGCAAAAGAGCAGATAGCACTCATTAAAAGCACGAATATTTAAATTCAAATTAGTTACAAAAGCTTCCAACAAGAATGTACCACTCAGCATCCTGTTACTTAAATCAATGATTGAGAGAATCAAAGACATTACCTTCCACCGAACATATCCATATCCTACCACAACAATAACAATCACTGTTACGTATTTTCTTCCACCTGTGCATTGCCCAAACAAGTCAGAAAATAACACAGAAGTAAAAAATAGGGAAACATTGGTTAGCTTGTGCAGCACATCAGCGTTAATTAAATTGCTGAAGAAAAAACAAAAGGCCCCTAAAATGCTTAAAAGAAAGTAGCTAACCAGTACCTGATCCACTTGCATTTACAATAGTGATAGATCTATCTCTAGCAAGAAGTTGCAATTCCTGCCGAAGACTGTTTACCTGTAGATCAACGGTTAATCAGCATTTTCAATTACCCTGTATCGCTATATCAGTATATATTACAAATATAACATTTGCTTTAGTAGCCAATTCAACAGGGGGAAATAAAAATCCCACTTCAACTGCTAAAAGTTATAACTAATCATATAAACTGATACATATGGTAATCTTATTATTCAATTCATAGAATGTCTGAAGAAACAAATTATACAGCTAATAGCAGCTGAATTATATATAGCTTCATGAAGCACACCCATCCACCCGTTTCTCAGATGCTACATATCATATATATATGCAATTACATCCTAAAACAAAATTAAACATAATCAATAATGAAAAGGAAGCAACAACAACAACATGCATACCTGAGCTAACAAAGCATCATTATGTGGCTGCTTTTTAACAGTTGGAGCAGGATCATTGCTTTTAAGTTGCCTCAAAGCAACCTGGCAAAAAAGGTCTACAATCAGTAAAAATCCTACATACTTAATTACCAAAAATGAATGGTAGTTACCATATACTCGCTATATTAATGGAAATTGGACCAAATCACAAATATAAAATAATAGCATCCAGAATATTGCCAAACTTGGGATTTTAGGATACAAGACAAGTTAAAAGAATATGACTGAACTTCTCAAGTACATACAACAACAACAACCAATGCATCCTAAAAGGTGGAATCAGCCACATAGATCAAGCAGGGTTCTATTCAAAACCCAAAGTTTTAGTAAAACTATGTAGAACAAGAATTTTTAATATTTTTCAATAGTCTCTCCTAATATTTCTTTGGTCTTCATCTGCCTGCTTATATCAAACTATCTTCCGTATGTTCCCTTTTATCCATTCTTCTCACTACTAGACTTGAGCCTATACATGACTAAACTACCTGAGGAAAGTTTCCATCATCTTCTCCTTAAGAGATGCTACTCCAACTGTCTCCTTGATACTTTAGTTTGTATTATTACCTTACTCATTCACCTCAGTGCTCTTATCTCAACTACTCTCTTATTTCTCCTACATGACAGTACACTTTAATAGCCAACATTCACTACCACAGACCATTTATTTTAAAGCCATCCAGTAAAATTTCCTTTGAGTATGATAGACACCTTATAATCACATGGTATACCCAAAACTTAACTTGCATAATTGTAAGATATATGGTTATACGGGATTACACCGTTGGAGAAGTCAAGATGAAGCATAATACTTCCATACCATTAACTGATTAGATTTCCAAAATACAATTTCTCACATACCCGTACATTAAGTCTAGGAATTCTGTTGCACCCCCATACCATAAACCAACTATACCCTCTCCTACCCATATGCACAGTTCCACACAATATAGCTACGGTACAAACTAGGGGCCTGTTTGGGTCATCTAGAAGCACTTCTAGGACAATAAAATATGAATAAAAAATGAAATGAGTTTCTTCATAAGCTAAAATTGGCTTCTCCAATAGCTAATTTGTAGAAGCACTCTCATATAACTACTCTAAAGATGTGAGACTACTTCAAATTAGCTATTGGAGAAGCCAATTTTAACTTATGAAGAAACTCATTTCATTTATTTATTTTTCCTAAGTGTTTCTAGAGAAACTTACCCAGATAGGCTCTGGATCTCCTTGAACAGTTTTATGGTATATATGAGGAGAATTTGCATCATATATATGAAACATCGGGGGTAGCAAAATCATAAGCATCATTTACCGAGAGAGAAAAAAATTGCATTCATCAAATTGTACCCATCGGCATAGTACATTAAATGCAAAGCATCCTTCACTAGTGGCTTAAAAATGCATACAAAAAAGAAATAACAAAAACAGAGGCACGCAGAGAAGCAAGTTGAGCTCTCAAAAAACTAACATTAAAAGCACCAGAGGCGAGACCAGAGACATCTGGCAGACGACCTTCTTTTGCAATCACTGAACCAGCAATACCTAAGAGACAGACAACCAAACAAAAAGCATTTGAGTTTCCAGTTTTGTCGGAAAAACCTAGATTAACGTGCAACGAACAGACGAACCTAAATTGAGATGGCATCAATTTTGGAAAGAAAAATAGAAACACAGATTGGGAGAAAATAAATGAAATCAAATCAAATAAAGAGGAAGAGAGAGATTAAGTGGATGAGAGTGTGAACCTGCGCCGACGAGAATGGCGAGCTTGGCGAGTGAGAGAGCCATGGCGCCAGTGAGTCCCAGCAATTAGCGACTAACTAGCTAGCGTAACGCACTCTGTTGCGAAGCATTTAGCACGAAACACTGCGTTTAGGGTTCGGCGATTGTTCGTTTAGAATTGTTTCTTGTTTATGATTTAATGTTTCGCCGCTGGTGAGAATTGAATTTTGATCAGCGAGACCAGACAATGAAATCGAACAAACCCTTGGCCTTGGGGGTGCTCTCCCTGCTCCTTTTTTCCTCAGTGGACCCTCCTAGTTTTGAAGAAGTGGAAATAAATAAATACTTATTACTAGTATATCAATAGTATATTCCTTTTCTACTTGTGTGACAACAAACAACTTACAGATATATAAAACTTTTTTTTTTTTTACGATGAGTTTAGTTTAGCGTAATAAAGATAACATTTTTTTTAACCATGCTATTCGTAAAAATTAAGAAGTAATTCTCGTATTAATCTTTGTAGAAGATTTTGAAAGTACATAATGATTTTTTTATCAACATAATTTTCTCTATATCTAAATTGATTAAAAAATAAGATAAAATGGTATTAATTAAAGTAATTTAGGAGAATTTTGAAGGAAATTTTAGTAGAAAATATGAATAAAGATGTAATTTGATCATAATAAAATCTTTTGGCTTATAAAAAAATCAAGCCTATAAGAAAATAAATATAATATTTTAATCTCATTATATATAATCTTTTAACTAGTTAATATTGAGAACTAATGGCTCAAGACTTTGTTTTCTCTGCAGGTTTGATGAATAGTTCTGCCTTCGGCAACGAACCATCAAATGGCGGCGGCGGTCATCCCTTTCCTACTCCACCTCCACGACCATCTTTCCGTGATATGTTCATGGGAGATAGATTCATTCCGGCACCCAGGCCTGGGTGGATTTAATCCAACAGCCAATTGGCAAGAATTGAATATGAAGACGGTAATCCCCTCAAACCAATGGTTTATATCTCTGACAAGGTGTTCGATGGGCTATGTGCTCCTTGGCAAGATGCATTAGTGGTGAAGCTTTTGGGCAAAAGTATAGGCTACTCTTTGATGCGGGATAAGCTACATAGACTATGGAAGCTAGTTGCGAGTTTTGAAATTATGGACATTGGCAATGGTTATTTCATGGTGAAGTTTGACAACGCAGGTGATTGCCAAAAGGTTATGGATGAAGGACCCTGGATGTTATTTGATCATTACCTTACAGTGCAATGTTGGTCTTCTGAGTTTATCTCTCCATCTGCGAAGATTGAAAAAACGCTGGTGTGAATTCGTTTTCCAGCGTCTCAACCTTATTTACTATGATGAAAGCATTTTGCTTGTACTAGCAACGGCCATTGGGAAACCAGTTAAGGTGGACTCCAATACCAAAGACATAAGGCGAGGTAGGTTTGCACGAGTTTGCATTGAAATCAATCTTACTAAACCAATTGTTGGGAAGGTTTGGTTGAAAGGTTTTTGGTACCGAGTGGAGTATGAAGGTCTCCATCGTATATGCTCCACATGTGGTTGTTACGGCCATGTTACAAGGGAGTGCACTAAGAAGCAACTAGAATCTCCGTTGGAAACCCCACTATCAACCTCGCAAGGAACAGTGTCCAATTGCTCCGGTAACCACCGCAACAACAGTAGATCCGTCTCCAATTATTGAAATTAATGTCCCCATTAATTCAGGAGAGCAAGTGGAAACCGCAACAAAAATAACAGATGCCAATCATGATCCTGTTCATGGTGATTGGCTTGTTGTGCAAACGAAGGAAGAAACAGAATAACAATAATTCAAATTCAAAAAAGAAAGAGAATATGATGGCTCGGGATTTTATTCTTAAAAAGGATAAGAATAAATTCTCTCTCCCACAATGTAATCCCAATATTCGTGGCAAGAAAGAGAAAGTGGAAAATTTAAAAAGCAATCATGCAAATCAATCTAGCCACGTGGCCCCACCTGCTCATAAAAGATCACGTTCAGATTTTTCTACCCCTATTGCACAATTAATTCAAAATGCTACAAAGACCAACATGAATTCACGTGAGACAAATAAAAAGGTACTACCTCTAGCTCATACTACTCCACCGGACCCCACATTAACGCCATCATCGTCCATGTTCAGTATTCATGCAAATAATCATGTAAATCAAAATAGGGTTAACACCATGGTACCTGGTGTGCATGCTGATGCTATTGCATCGAACCTTAATATTGATGTGGTTATGGTTGAAGATTCTCAAGGTAAGAAGGTGACCAATGTGGCTCAAGAGTTAGTCCTTGTAAGCCAAGTCATGCCAACGTAGGGCCATGGCTTAGGTTCCCCTCCTCTTTTCATTATGTTGTCATGAATTGTTTACAAGATATATCAATTATATCATGGAACATAAGAGGAGCAGTTGGCCGTTGTACGAAATGGCACGTCAAACATATGATTAAAACCCATAAACCTTCCCTTTTCTTCATCTACGAAACTCATGTTCAATTCCATATGGTTGAAAATTTTTGGAAGTCATTGGGGTATGAGAAGGTATTTATTTAAGAGGCTAGAGGATATGCAGGAGGTATTTGGGTCTTGTCAGAAAGGCTGGATGTCAACTTTACTCTTCTACACTTCACGAATCAATGTATTACCTTCAGGCTAGAGAAGGCGAATAGTAGGTGAAACTGCTCTGCGTTGTATGCCTCCCATATTCCTGTGGCTTTATTGATATGGAAACCACAGGGAGCTTCTTCATGTGGCGCAAGAATATTCAAGCAAGGGGGTTCATACAAAAAAAACTCGATAGGTGCGTGGCTAACGCTAACTGGCGTCTTGCCTACCCTAATGCGTTGTTGGAAACTCTTCTCCCCTACAACTCGGACCACAATCCTCTCCTTCTTTCTTGTCAAAAAGCTGACTCTTGCATAAACCCTTCCTTTCATTTTCAAGCAGCTTGGCTTTCCCACCCGGAGTATGCAAATATTGTGACATAAGCATGGGGTCAAACTACTGGAGACACTTTCCATAAGCTTAATAAGGTTCGTGACAGCTTTATCACCTTTAACAAAGAGGTCTTTGGGAATATTTTTTAGGAAAAAAAGAAGTTGGAAGTTCGTATCAAAGAAGTCCACCGAGAACTAGAGACTCGGGCTACTTCCGACTTGATTCAGTTCGAGAAAGCCTTGCAGGACCAGTACAACCAGATCCATTTTCGCGAAGAAATGTTATGGTTCCAGAAGTCCCGTGAGAATTGGGTAAGATTTGGCAACAAGAATACCAAATTCTTTCATACTCAAATGGTTATTAGAAGACGCAAAAATAACATTTTTGGCCTGTTTATCGATAATATTTGGTGCACTGATGCATCCTTTATTAAGAAGGAAGCTCAATCGTTCTACCAAGGTCTCTTCCAATCTACTGCTAGATGTCTTCCCAATTGCTTATAGCTAGTGCATGTTCCTCGATTAGAGGATCATGTCTCCTCGGCCTAGCCAAGTACTGGGTCACGTTACGAGAAGTGAAGGATGCCCTCTTTAGCATGAACCCTTACAAAGCCCCTGGGCCAGACGGATTTCAACCTATATTTTTCAGAACCTTTTGGCCACATATCAAGAATGATATTACACGTATGGTAGCTGAGATCTTTGCCACAATTGTTGTCCCATCCCAAATGACTAACACTTTGATAGTTCCCATTCCTAAGTCGAAGAATCCCATGTCTATCAGGGACTTCAGACCGATTAGTGTTTGTAATGTTCTATTCAAATTGGTCTCCAAGGTCCTAGTGAATCGCCTTCGGCCACACCTAGATTCTATCATTGGTCCCCTTCAAAGTAGCTTCATCCCCAAGAGGGGAACTTGTGATAATGCCATCATTGCCCAAGAGATTGTTCATAGTATGCATAAAAAGACTGGAAAGACTGGATATGTTATGTTCAAGATTGATTTTGAAAAGCCTATGATAAGGTTGATTGGAGCTTCTTGAGATTGACTCTGAAGGAATTTGGGTTTCTGGACCGTATAATAGATTTGATTATGAACTGCACTACTACTACGTCCTTGTCCTTAAAATGGAATAATGAGAGATTGCTTTCTTTCTCGTCGAGACGTGGTCTTCGTCAGGGAGACCCAATGTCACCTTATCTCTTTCTGCTATGCATGGAGAAGCTAGCACTTCTCATTCAGGAGAAAGTGAGTAGTGGGGATTGGCAACCAGTTACGGTTTCCAGAGGTGACCCTAAGATATCACATTTATTTTTTGCCAATGATTGCCTGTTGTTCACTAAGGCGTCAGCAAATCAAGTGCAGTTGGTCCAGGATGTTATCCGTCTATTTTGTCTTGCTTCTGGCTTGAAAGTCAATAGTTAGAAATCTAAGTTCTTCGTCTCTAAGAATGTTCCACGTAGCAAAATCCAACAATTCGCCACTATATTAGAGTTCCAACACATTCATAATCCAGGCAGATACTTGGGGTTCCCTCTCTTGGTAGGTAAGATCACTAAGGCGGATTTTGCCTCCCTCATAAATCGTGTCAATAACCGCATTGCAAGTTGGAAGGGCCAACTCCTTAGCCGTACTGGCAGAGTAACTTTGGTTATGTCAGTTATATCTACTATCTCCTCCTACTCTATGCAAAACCTATGGATCCCGGAGGGAATTTGCAATAAAATTGACTCTAGGTTAAGGTGCTTCATCTGGAGAGGGAATCACAATCATTGGGTAGATTGGTCTACGATCTCTAAAACTCGTGCCAAAGGAGGTTTGGGCATTCGTCGATGTCGCCAAGCTAACATTTCCTTACTTGGCAAGCATGTGTAGGATCTTTTGCACGACAAGGATAAGTTATGGGTTCGCTTACTATATGCGAAATATATTGGCCAAAAGAATATTCTTTACCTTAAGAATTCCACAAGCAGCTCGTATGTTTGGTCCTCTATCATGAAAGCCTTATCTCATCTCAAATAAGGTTTCACGTTTAGGATTGGAGACAGGGATTGCTCCTTTTGGTTTGATCCTTGGTTAAAGGAGGGACCATTGTATGGCATGGTAGATGAGGTCCATGAAAGGGACATGCAATTACGTGTTAAGGATGTCTATTTTGATGGCTATTGGCACTTTGACGTCCTTACTACAACCTTGCCCCAAGACATTCGGAACACCCTTCCGTACTTGTTTCTTAATCCTTCTATGTCGGATATTATTAGGTGGAGTGCATCTAGCTCGGGAAGGTATGATACCAAGTCTGCCTATGCGTGGTTGAGTCGAGAGCCTACTTTTCATCTTACTCTTTGAGTTTCAGTGGTAGGTGTGGAAGTCCAAGCTACCCGAGAATGTTAAACACTTTATTTGGCTCACTTTATAGAGGAGTCTTCCTACTAACTCTTTCTCGCTTCATGCGGTATATTACTATTGATTCTTCTTGTTGCAGGTGTGGAGATGCCAATGAAACATGGATTCACATCCTTCGCAATTGTCCCTATGCATGTAAGGTGTGGCAATACATTCGGTTGCAGTATGGTCTTGATTTCTTCATTGATGATGCTGCATATTGGCTCAGAAGTAACATTCAAAGAAATTTTCAACTCTTATTCGGCATCACTTGTTGGATGATTTGGCGTGCGAGGAATGAGGTGGTTTTTAACGATATAGTTTGGCCAGACTGGTATATGCATAACCAGATAAGTTCTCTTTTACATCTAACCAAAGGGACGAGCTCGACCAGTTCGACCAGCTCATCCTCAATAGATAGGGTACTGGTTAACTAGGAACCTCCTCCGCAAAACTGCATCAAGATCAATACGGACGGTAGTTCCTTTGGTAATCCTGGCTTGTCAGGTTTTGGTGGCATTCTACGAGATTTTGCAGACAATTGGATCATGGGTTATATGGGCAATTGTGGTTTTACTTTAAACACCACCGCTGAACTGTGTGCTATTTTCCATGACATTAAACTTACCCACACAAAAGGTTTCTCTAATGTTATTTGTGAGACGGATTCCACCACTTCTCTGAAATTCATCATTGAGGGACTCGACGTTGTTCATCCTCATGCAAGTGTGGTTTCGCCCATTCGTGATTACGTACAACTACCTTGGAATATTAGCTTCAAGCATACGCTTAGACAAAGAAATAATGTGGCAGACATTCTTGCTAAGTTATGAGCCAAATCCTCCTCCCCGTTTATTTTATTAAATTCTTGTCCAGTTTCAGCTTCAAATTACTTAGTTGCTGATGCCTCAAGACACTCTCTTTTGTAGGCCTTAGTGCCATATTTTTTTTTTTAATTTCTTTATTCATAAAAAAATTAGTTAATCTTCTCTCTTTTAGGGCTTGGCTACTTTGGCCCATCCTAACATATAAGGTATCCTAATATGAGCCGCTAGGTCATGAGGCTTAGGAGTATCGTATAGGCAATTACTAATCACACATATAATTTTTCTAAGCACTCCCCTTCTCTTCTCATTCCTTTTAGTTTACGACACTCAAACACAAAGTTCCGGACGCTGTCGTGGACCATTGCCAATAATTGGTCCGAAGCCAAGCAAATCCACTCAATGATGTCAAATTTGGCTACGTCATGCGTAGCCTATTTACATAATGAGCATGGTGTTTGTGATTGTGATCATGAGGTGGACTCTGGTGGCTATGAACTCTGTTGAATTGAACGCATCACTACCTTTCCTTCAATTGATATATTCACCTCACATCTTACTAATGCAATATTTAACACATTATTTTAAATTTCACTTCTTTTTAAACTTTTACTTTTTTTATCCTTTCCTTATTTCAAATCTCAAGATTTAGAAATACATTAGTCATTAAATTTCAATACAAGAGGAACTTTTAAACCTTAAAAATTATAAATAAATTAGCAAACAAATTTTTCTTTAAATAAAAAAACTCTTAAAATTTTGGAAACTTGAGCTTTGAGGTCACGTAAACGTAAGATTGCCACATTATTTGCAGTTACACGGTTGTCGTTACGAGAATGTCTTATGAGAACGCAACACTTGATCTTCCTGTCATTGCTTACGTAAAGTATCATTATTTATTTTAAAATGTGGCGGCTGTAGATTGAGTTGTTATTTAAAAAAATGATGCTAGTGCAGGTTGAGTTGAGTAAAAAGTTGAATGAGATTTGTATATATTATTATAGTGTGGTGTGGGTAGAATGACATAAGTGCTGATGAATTATGTCATGAGATACACTGGTATAAATTATGAGTGTTGTGGTAGACTGGTAGTGGAAGAAGCATTGACAGAGAGAGATGGTGGGAAGAATGAAGTTGGGTTCAGAAGGGTTGGAGGTGTCTATGCAGGGACTTGGGTGCCTTGCATGGCTGCGTTCTATGGTCCTCCTAAGCCCGAACTTGACATGATTGCTCTTATCCACCACGCTGTTCAAACTGCAGGTGTCACTTTTCTTGACACTTCTGACTTCTATGGTCCTCACACCAATGAACTCCTTCTAGGAAAGGCTCTCAATAAGGAAGGGGTGAGAGAGAAGGTTCAATTGGCTACCAAGTTTGGAATCTACTCTTCTGCTCAAGGAAAAAGAGAGGTACGTGGTGATCCACCCTATGTCAGAGCTGCTTGTGAGGGAAGCTTGAAGAGACTTTCCATTGATTGCATTGATCTCTATTACCAACATCGTGTTGATACTCGTGTGCCTATTGAAATCACGGTTCCACTCCTCTGTTCTCTCTCTTTATAACATCAATGCTAGATAGGAGAATAAATTATTAGTTTACACTTTGCACTGATACACTTTTGGTTTTTGGATGGTAAGATTGGGGAACTTAAAAAACTCGTTGAGGAGGGAAAAATAAAATACATTGGTCTTTGCGAGGCGTCGGCTTCAACAATCAGAAGAGCACATGCAGTTCATCCGATAACAGCTGTGGAGTTGGAGTGGTCCCTATGGTCAAGAGACGTGGAGGAAGAAATAGTTCCAACATGCAGGGAACTTGGTATTGGAATTGTCGCGTATAGTCCTCTTGGCCGAGGATTCTTGTCTTCAGGAACAAAGTTGCTTGAGAATTTGACACAGGATGATTTCCGACAGGTTTGTCATTCGTGGAATAATAGCACGTTTCAAAATTCGTAGTTGCTTGTTCTTGTTATTATCTTTTAAAATGCTTTACTCTGTTTTAGACTCTGCCTAGATTCCAAGCTGAGAATTTGGAGCAGAACAAGACTATATTTGAGAGGATTAATGAACTGGCTTCAAAAAAGGGATGTAGTCCAGCTCAACTTGCATTGGCCTGGGTTCATCACCAAGGAAAAGACGTGTGCCCTATACCTGGAACCACTAAGATTGAGAACTTTAATCAGAACATTGAGGCTTTGCCAGTAAAACTAACACCAGAAGAAATGGCAGAACTCGAGTCCTTTGCTGCTGCAGATGCAGTCAAGGGTGGCAGGTACGAGGATGGTTTTGCTACATGGAAGGATTCCGATACTCCACCACTTTTTTCTTGGGAACCTGCATCATGAACTATTTGCTGCTGAAAGGAATTTGGCTATAATATATATTAATAAGCCATTCAAGTGGTGTGTCTTTTGAAGTGGTTTAATTGAACTCTTTGGCAGATGCTTCCATGTGTTTATGTATGAATCAAATAATCGAAATGAACAAAGACAGGCAAAGTCCATCGTTAAAGCAACACGATCTAATTTTTACAAGTTTTAACAAAGACAAATTGAAGTGCTTTGTTGCGGGGATGAATTATGAAAGTTTTGCAGATCCATTGGAGTCTAATTAACCGCTACAAGGCATCAATAGAATTTAATTTTTAATTATTAATGATGTGTATATTTGGCACTTTGCTTGGGAGTTAAATATCATTTATTTACTGAATCGTAAAATAGTGAAAGTGACGGGAGATTTAAGGGTTTCATTTTCATCAATTCATGATGATTTGTTTCCCTCTCTTTTTCATTTTCATTTTCATTTGTGTTGTGGCAATGGTACTTAGCGGCAGAGAAAGCCTGATTCGATTGATTGGGAAACGGAGGCGCTTCCTTCCCAATCGCCACTCTATCCTCTCCGATCCTATCCCTAATCAGGCTGTGGAACCTTCGCAAACAGACGTACAATGCCCTGTTTGCGGCCGCAACCTTCCCGGTGATAATAACCACCACATCAACTCTCATCTCGGTATGTATTCTCTCTTTTTTTGTTTCAATGTTTCTTTGCACTTTCTCATCTCTATTTACACTTCCAGACTCATGTCTCTCCCCCTCCCAACCAAAGCCAACAACACCAGCATTAAAACGAAAGTTCGCCCAACGCACCCTCCTTCAGCTAAACTTCACCCTATCCAATTCCACACCCGTGCCGCCTCTTCAAAACAACAAGTGCCAAGAAGAAGAAGAAGAAGAATTTGAAGAACTAGAACTCCCTGAAATTCACGATGCTCAAGTTAATTCTACAATTAGCGCCACTTCCTCGAACAGCGGAGTCTCTGGTGATTACAAACCCGAGGAAGTGCTCGGCGCCACGCTTGAAACTTTCATCGTTGGCCGGAAATATGCTGATGATCAAGAAGAAATATGCGCTGGTACCGCCATCTCTCTTTTAAGGGACCCTCAAAATGTTAAGGACCCCAATGCCGTCAAGGTTTGCCTCTATAATAGTGATTTCTTCTGTATGTAGTTTCAAGGAGCTCATTGTTACTCTTGGTTCAGGTTGTTTCTGCGTGCTGCAAATCATTTGGCTTTCTTCCCCGTGAACTAGCTCAATACCTATCACCTCTTATTCACAACTATGGCCTTGGATTTAAGGTATTCAAAACTTTAGCCTCATAATGAGTTTATGTATTTATGTGCCTTTATTAAGTTGAATTGATGCAGGACTTTTTAGATGTGTAAGGATCCTCATCATTTTTGCCTTTGGAACTTGTTCCAGGGACACGTTACTTCTGCTCCAACACATTCTCCTGATATTCTTCCAATTCAGATTATGTGCAACAGAACATCAGATGGTGAAAGCAAATATGGTGATGAGACTTTTAAATGCTTGTGGAAAAATGCTCAATGTGTTGTTGAATTTGCAAGCAAGAATCCTCCTTCATGTGTAAAGTATCAGCTGAATTTTTGTCTTATGCTGCAAGAAGTGTTAAGAAATAATATTCACATTCTAACAGAAGATGAAAAAACCTATATGGGTATTAATACTCGTGACTTTTATTTTCTTTACTTTTTTTTATCATATTTTTCAAACAGTGTCTCATCTATGGTTGATTGGACAGAATCATTCACTTTACTCTCAAATGACAGTCAGAGGCTTTTTATCCGGCTGTACACTAGAAAAGGTTATTTGAATATTTGAAATTTAACTTGTTGCCAAATTTATTTTTCATGCCGATTATCTGCTGTTGGTACAGTGCTATATTACTTACATCCCAACTTTAGATACCATGATTATTCATGTCATGGCAGTGCCACTTGCCTCTGAAAGATTTTGAGCTGCAGCATCTGGGCATCTATAAGAAATGATTCCATTTATATCCAAGCAGAAACCATAGTGTGTCAAGTGTTATAATGTCTATTGGTTAAAGTTGTGATTTTACTGAGCTAGCTAGTAATCTTTCAAAATTATTTCTTGTTTTGGAGTTGATATATTTTCATATTGGGTTTTCATGAAGGACCTTGGTTTCGCATGTCTAACATATCATATCCTGAAATAGTGGATACTCAAAAGGCAGCCAAGGGACTTGCTGGTAATTCAATATAATTAGTAAGGTTTATTTTTTCTTTCACTGAAAATATAATTCGATTTCTTGCTGTTAAACCTTATTCCACGTCTGTAACCTGTAGCTTTGGTATGATCATGTTGCAGAGAAAGAATACATACATTCTATTGAAGATGCACATCAACTATGTGACAGTGATGTGAATGATATCTTGAATATTCTCAGTGTCTCTGAGTTGCGTGAAATTTGGTGCATTTTGCTTAAAAAGGTTAGAATCAATTGCAAGTTTTAGGGTGAAATATATTTTCATTTGAAACTTCATAATGAATGGAGTGCACTAATTGTGCAAAAAATGTTTTTCTTAGATTTGTTCTATTTTTGCATCTTATGCAGTTTGCCTTACTTCGTGCACAAGTTGCATGCTCCATGAGTTAGTAACCTGAGTATCAATTTCCCTTTGTTATTATATAATAGTTGTTTCCTTTGATACACATGAAGTGATATGAATTTACCTCTTGTGAAATCTATCATGGACAAATTTATTGTCTGTTGAAGGTTCTAGGAATTTAGAATGATTTGTGTACTGTCTATGGTGAATGATCTGATTTGTGTTGATTTGATTTTATCAGCAGCATAACTTATCTTGTATTGCAAAATGTTGTGGAATAGATGGTTTTTACTTATTTGGTCCATTTTGCAAGTTGTGTGTCATTGTGTCAATATTTCAGAACTTATGCTTGACACATCCCTGTCCCTTTTTTCTTCTTTTGGTTTACTTTTTTTCTTAGTTTGTTAGCCTTATACAAGAGAGCATACTGAGCATGTGTTTCCTATCATAAGTGAGTGGAGCATTTTGGATGGATCCTTCTAAATTTGGTTGTATCCATATCCATAGTAGATGCTCCTAAATTGATGATTGGCTTCTGATGACTACATAGTAAGAGAGATGCTATGTGGACAGATACGGGTCAAACAATTGAACATTTCCCCCCCTCACTCTCTATAAGCATAGATGTGAATAAAGTAATCATAAGCCAATGGTAATGCATTTCATTTGTTTGTGTCTCCTTGTCAATTCTCTTATGAGCTAGCTATTAAATTTAGTATATTCTATTAATGTTCTAGAGTGGCAGTCATGGGATGAAGAAGCAGCATCTGATTTCATCTATTCTTTCTAGAGATGTTGGCATACCATGGTATTACATTTTTAGTTGTGCTTTTATAATTTGTGGAGTCAAAAGTTTTTATTTAATACTTGGTTCATGTTGTATGCAGGCCACAACTATCAACTATGATTTTGGATAGAACTGGTTCCTGTATCAGGATTTCTTCGAAAGCTGAATCTCTTATGTGGCGTACTGAGGTGCTTCTTTGACTTTTACTGCTTATGTTGATTAAAGGATTCAGTCAAATTGGGTAATAGTAAGATCTGATGTAAACAATATTCCTTTTGCAGAGACTTTTCTTCTTAAATGGAGAACAGGATCTCTCGTCCTTTCTACTTGTTGATATGGGAAAAATAAAGTATCCAGCTTACAACTGCATAATATCAGAACCAATTTTCTCAAATCGCTGTAATC
Source organism: Amphicarpaea edgeworthii (assembly GCA_014843725.1). Classification (NCBI taxonomy): domain Eukaryota; kingdom Viridiplantae; phylum Streptophyta; class Magnoliopsida; order Fabales; family Fabaceae; genus Amphicarpaea; species Amphicarpaea edgeworthii. The sequence goes on along the minus strand of CM026321.1, from coordinate 1,226,288 downwards.
TGCTCTCACATGAAGAGGTACACGTCTAAGTTCAGAGATTTTAATGGTCTTCTGTTCCTCCTTCCATGTGTGACATTAGGTTTTCAGGCCATTGAAGTGGCACAAATTACAGATGAAGCTCTTGAAGCAAACAAAATTGATGTGGTATTAAGGTGCATAAAGATAGCTGAATCCCGTGTATCTGCTGATTTTGCCATCCAGTGCTCAACTTCTGAATCGGTATCTTCAATTCGTCGCTTATTTACAGCATCATGGGTATACTCCAAAGTGGTCACAGTTGGGATTTCCTTCCTTGAGCAAGAGCGCAGGTATGGAGTTTTGGGAAAATATACAGTTCTTTAAAATCTTGGTCGAATGAATATATAGTAAAATCTTGTGCCCTATAATTGCTATAAAATCAATAGTAAATTTCTTCATTCATAAAATACACTGATGCAGCAGGGTCACTTGTGCCTATACTTCCCTGGTTTCTATTTATATGAAGAAATAGATGGAGCTTATACATGGGCATGATATTATAATTTCAAAATTTTTATCTTGCGCACTACAGATATTGAAGAAGCGACATTTTTGCTCAGGTACACTGATGCAATTAACTTACTCAAATGGCTGCTAAATGTTTTCACTTGTGATGTAAGAAGAGGATATTGGACACTGAGGTTATCAGTTGACTTGGAGCATCTGAGCTGCATTGATGAGAGCCTTCAAGTAGCTGAAAATGGGTTACTGGATCCATGGATACGTGCTGGTTCAAGAATGGCACTGCAAAGGCGGGTTCTTCGCCTAGGGAAACCACCAAGGCGCTGGAAAGTTCCTAGTTTTTCTAGGTCTGCACTGCGGAAGATCCCGGAGGTAAATTGTTGTGTGATTCCATGATTCTCCTTTCTCAGTAGCTTGGGCCCTTTTCTAGTCAAATTGACATTGCTGGTTCTTTAACATCATAGCGTTCTCATTGTGGCGATGATTCAGGTTTTTGTTCAAGGGAGACCATTGAATTCTGAATTGGGAGCAAAAAATAGGTACTACAATGAAGAGGGGAAGCAATGTGGAGTGGAAGAGCTTGCTTTGCATTACTATGCCAGGGATGGAGGTGGGTGGCAAGGTGTCCATGCAGAGAGTGGCATATGGTTAACGATTTTTGGGCTTCTTATGTGGGATGTCATATATGCTAATGTACCAAATGTCTTCTATACTAGATTTCAGGTACATTTAATTGAACGAGTAGTCGAGTAATTAACATCCCATCTTTCTCAGCTCTCAACTTTGTGCTGCATTAATAATTGAATATATTTCCTGTATGATGTGTTATGGGATGTTATGAAATAAAACTCAGTTTCATGTATAGATTGTCGACAAAGACCATTTTCATGGTTTCCTTTTCCTTTTTTACCCCTATCTCTAGTCCCCTTCTGTTGTTCCTGTTTCCTGTGTAGTTTAGTCTTTTTGACCAATGCTTGTGGTTCAATCCATGCTACCCAGTCTTAAATTAAAATTTAACACAAGTAGTCGTTGCATTGTCCAGGATTCAGGCCATGGGCTCTAGCATGAAGGGGGCATGTTACATATATAAACCATTCATGAGTTTCAAATAACAGCTTAAATTTTGGAGATTTTTTTTTCTGAGCAAAGATCCATCCAAAACCCCTATATATGGTACATACATAAGATAAACTGTTTAATGACGTCCATGAACCCAGATACTGAAATTGTTAAGAGACTCATACTGTGTTTGATTATTAACAGTTATATTCATTCGTTGTAATTTTACTCATTACTCTTTGAATTTACAGAATGCTCCTTTAGATTTCGGTAGTGATAGCTTTTATACTGCGAGAAAGAGTAGCATAGAATCCCATCTGCAGCAAATTCGTGATGGCATGGCTGAGGAGTTTCTTATTAAGTCATGGGAAACACATATCGGAACAGCATGCAGAGGAGTTAATTGGGACTGCCATTCTTTAGATGTGCTTCGTGCTGTTGTTACTTGTGTTGGGGGCACTTGTTTGGCATCTCTCTGCAAACTTCTGGCTCAAGACTATAGGAGCTGGTCCAGTGGAATGCCGGATTTGCTTCTATGGCGTTTCCATGGAGAATACAGTGGTGAGGCCAAGCTTGTTGAAGTGAAAGGCCCCAGGGACCGACTCTCTGAGCAGCAGAGAGCATGGCTATTGCTTCTTATGGATTGTGGATTTACGATTGAGGTTTGTAAAGTGAAACCTTTGTAGATCATTACAAGTTGCTTAAAATTACTACAGACATTGTAGTTTATTGCTCTGGCAAATTTTTCATGGCGAGAGGAATTCACTTTGATGAAAGAAGAGGAACTGCTCTATACCAAAAGTGAACTACTCTTGACTTTAAGTAATGAGATTCTCCAGAAGAGACAGAAGTTATGCTAATGACACGTGTTGGGCGCCCAAATCAAAATACATTCATGCTTCACTCAATCAGCCTCCTTATCGTGTCGTGTTGTAGTTCTATGTATGTTAAGGGAGGGTAATGTCGTGTAAATTATTTTCTCATTGTCCATAATATGTCAAACCCAACCACACAGGTAAGTACCCACCACCGTCAAAGCGCTGTAGCTATACATATTCTCGTCAATTGCTACAGTAAACATCATTTACCTATGTAGCAAGGTTGAGAAGTGTATGTATCTCGTTCGTGTCCATTAAAGTCTACAAGCTAATTATTAAGATTAAACAAAGTCAATAAAAAGCTTTTTCCTTCGATTTGGTTTTCACCTATGACGTTTTGTAAGTAGGTAATGGATGAATATTGGGTTGGTTTACTTAAACTTATTTGAAAAAATAATTATTTATTTTAATAAAATAAGTAATTATTTTATTTGAACAACTTTTATTTAAAATAAGTTATTTTTTTATTTATTTAAAAAATAAAATTTTATCTATTTACGAAATAATCATGATAATACTTATTATTGTTTTAAATAAACTGTCTTCCTGTCCTAATAAGAAGCTTTTACGGCTCCTAAAAATACAAAATTGCAAACTATTTTTTTTTAAAAATTTTTACTTCCATTCTTGATTTTCTTAATCATCTATTCCTTTCAATTATCAATCCTTTTATCTTTATTTCTAAATTGAATTTCAATATTATTTTTTTTTATAAAAAGAACAAATCAATAATTAAAATTATTCTTATATCAAAATTAAATTATTTGTTATAAATATAAAATATAAATTATACATTTAAAGATATTATTTTCTTGTAAATTTTAATTAACTATAATATTATATATATATATATATATATATATATATATTATTTTATTTTATTTTATTTATTTATATTGTTAACAAACTAAAAAACTTTTTATTCTAACGACTAATGAATGTGTAAGTTTGATTTCATGTCAACCGAAAATTAAAGCTGAAACAATAAATAATTGTTTCTAATTCAACACATGTTAATAATAATTAAAAAAATTGTTGTGTAGTATAAACAAGTTTATTATTGAAATTTGAAAATAATGCAAACATGGAAAGTAATTGTGTGAAGTTTAGCTCAACTCAGGGTATGGTGTACAAGTAATATGGGTCGTTATGATGAGCTCATTTCAAAATAACTATATTGATTGTTCATTTGTTTGAATAAGAAACTCATTATTGATGGAACTTAATTAAATACGAAGAATGGAATAAAAAGAAAAACTTTCAAGAATACTAATAATGTATTTTATTTTTACAATAATTTATGTAAATTTTTTATTGTTGAATAAAAAGTATTCAATCTTTCTTTAAAATTTCAAAACATCAAGAAGGGTTGTATTGGATTAAGATTTTAAAAGACTTTTTTGACATAAAAAAGTCTTAAAAGATTTTAAAGATTTTGTAAGAAACTAAAAACTTTTAAGATTTTTTTAAAAAGACTTTTATGATTAGGATTTTGTAGTTTAAATTTAATGAATTTAGAATATACGATTTAAAAGGATTTCACGGGTTTATAAGATTTGAAAAGACTTTATGGATCTCTAGAAACTGCTATTAATTATTTGTCTAACTTGAAGAATATATAAAATAAACATTCTTCCAGTTATATATTAATAGATTTGGGGTTTTTTTTTATAACATCCCAAACATTACTTTTTATTTTTTCTATTAAGCTATATATTTTTTCAAAATTAATTGTAATAATTTAGAAAGGTCTTTTAAAACTTTAATTTGATTGTTTGCCTCAACTAAGTTAAAATGAAATAAAAAAGTCAAAAGTCTCTCGTACTTGGATGAGATTGTTTGCTGGGTTTGGTATTTATATGATCAACTAAAAAGTCCATAAAAATCAAATTAAAAAAAAAGTCCATAAAATCTCTATGATTTTGAATAATAGATAATTTTTTTTTAAGTTATTCAAAATCTCAATCGAATACCACAAGATTTCGTTGCCCTCTAAAAAAAATCTTGATAATCTTGATTGAATACCATCATATTATTTTTTATTATTTAACAATCAAAATACCCAAGACATTTTTACCAAAAAAAAAAATTATTAAAATCCTAAACAATCCTAATCTAATACATCCCTTAAATTAATTTACATTTAATTTTTTTTATGAAATATTTTAAAAAAGTTGCTAGGAAAATGATAACAAACAAAAAAGATACGGTACTTAATTTTATGAATGAATTAACAGCATGACAAGCAGGTACATGGAATACTTTGGGGGGACATAGTCATAATTGAGTGTAGTTTCGTTATAAATTCAGTGGCAATGACTACCTGCCTGCCATGTATCTTATTCATTTGTAATATCAAATATGATCTAGCATCTTCAAATTCTAAACAATGAAACACTAAAATATAAATTTAGAAATTTGAAACATAAAACCTAAAATTATAAATCATTAGATTTAAGAAATATAAAGGGATAAATTGTGGATTCAAATTTCTCTTATTAATATTTTTAATAAAAATAATAATTAATATTTATTAATAAAAAAACATTTTTAAATATTAAATCTTATTCGTGAACTCTGTATTGTAAAATATAAATATATAAAAAATAAATTTTAATTCTGAAATGCTAAACAAATTCCTAAATTATCATATTTGAAACTAAAGGAAAGTGTATCACCAGATTATATTTAATTAAATATAATATTTTATTTATATGAATTTAAAAATAAAAGAAAAAATCATCAAAAGTAGAAAAAAGATATACAAGTTTTTAAAAATCTATTTCATAAAACTTAATAATAATATATAAGATTTAATAATTTAATTTAATTTGTTAATTGAATTAAAATAGATATTAATTTTAATGACCTAAATTATTATATCTAATATAATTAAAATGAAGTTAATTAAAAAAATAATAACGAAATTGATGAAAATAAAATGATAATGAAATATGAGATAGATTGAAGTAGTTATTCCCGGAACACAGGTTTTTTAGGTTTGGGCAATTTGAATTTGAGCTGTACCTGAAACTGAAAGAGTTATGGCGAAGGAGTTGTTAAGTCTTGATGATGGCACAATCTGCACATCCTGGAACTATTCTGGCACCAGACTCGCTGCGGGTTCCGCCGATGGCACGCTTTCAATCTTCGATTCCCGCGACCCACCTTCTTCTTCCTCCCTCCGCTGTACTTTCAAATCTAGGGTTCGTCTTTCCACTTTTTCATTTGCTTTTATTAAATCATGTTATGTAATGTTATTCGGACTAGAGGCAAGAAGGACCTATGGAAGATTTATTATATTGTTCGATTGTTATCCATGATATCTACATCGTGAAGGTTCTAGAAGGAGACATCGTGAAGATTGCTTGGATTCCGCCAGAGTATGGTGATGCAGTTGCGTGCATTTCTGCCGATGGAATTGTGTCATTGTGGGAGGAGGTCGCACAAGGTATCATTTACTCTTCTTTTAGCTAAATGTGCTTCTTAGAATAAATACTCTGTCCATCGCTTCCTACATTAGCTGTTAAAATGAATGTTGAAATAATTTCTTCAGATTCCCAGTCTCTTCAGTGGAAGATGTGCAAAAGCTTTGGAAACAGTTCAAGCAAAGTCCTTGATGTTCAATTTGGAATCTCTCTGACTAGTCTGAAAATGGTTAGTTATATAGCTTCAACATTTTCATTGATATTTATTTGGAAATGTGTTCTTTATATCTAAATTTCAAATTATCATCTGTAAAATTATTTTCTCTTATTTATTAATTGATTATTACTTTATGAACATTAAAGGTTGCTGCATATTCAGATGGTAATGTAAGAGTTTTTGAGCTCTTGGATCCCTTGGAACTGAGAAACTGGCAGCTTCAGGTGACAATAACTTGTTTTACCCATTGGTCAAATTAGACCTTCCCTTTCAGTCATGAAATGTCATACTAAATATTCTTACTGCAAGAATATCAACTTATTATTCTTTTATTTACGTTCTCTCTTTTTAGGCTGAATTTCAAAATGTTATTGAGTCAGTGTCTTCATTTGGAAAGGCTTCATGCCTCTCTGCATCCATATCCTGGAATCCACAAAAAGGTGGAAACCAGGAATCCAGCTTCCTTGTAGGCTTTAATTCAAATACATCAGAGCTTAATTCTTCTAAGGTAACTAAAGTCTACAATTTGCCCTGTTATTTTATTGATTTTAGCTGTATTATCTATACTTTTCTTTGGTATGATTATTGCATTTTGGATTTGTCTCTCCATCTCTGAACTGTGCATTGCAAACTATACAAGCTCTGACAATGGGAAAGATTTCAGTATTTCAACACCAGAATTTTTTTCCACATCTTTTTTCTATTTGGGTTTGGAGAGGAGGATCTTACATCTCTGGCATGTGACATTTTTTCCCTCAGGTATGGGAATTTGATCAGGCTCATCAAAGATGGCTTCCAGTGGCAGAATTGGAACTGCCCGAAGACAAGGGTGATCAGGTTTACGCTGTTGCATGGGCACCAAATATTGGGAGGTAAATATTTGTAAAATTTTGGAAAAAATGTCAATCACATTTATTGGCCTGGACTTCCTTATATAGCTTGACTGGCATCAAAAGGTTGTTGGATTGGTGTGATAGCCATGATTAATATGAGGAAGTTTGTTGTACTAGGCTCAGACTGTGGTTATGTCTACCATCATCTTCTTTACGTTGTCAATGGAATGTGAAAGAACCTGTTCTGTCACATGCATATCTTAGTAACTGTTATGATTTTCTTGTAGACTGTATGAGATCATTGCGGTTGCAACCCACAAGGGACTTGCAATATGGCAACTTGGATTGAACCCTGATCATGATGGAAGACTCCCAGTAGAGAGAGTTGCACTACTGTCTGGTCATGAGGGCATGGTATATGATTTTAGATTTGCCTCTTTATATGTTAACGTCTACTTTTCAATTTGTCTTTCAGAGATCATACGGATCTTTGAACTTAGCAGTTTTGATGGGTGTTGCTCACTGGAGTCTACCGTTAAATGTTGTTTAGGTTTGGCAAATGGAGTGGGATATGAGTGGAATGACGTTGGCTACTACAGGTCATGATGGAATGGTCCGATTATGGCAGTCCAATCTCAATGGCGTTTGGCATCAGCAAGCTGCATTTGAACCCACTTCTTAGCCACTCTGCATTTTAATGACAACCGATATTCAAACCTCATTCCATTTAGGCCAAAATATGTTTTACCATTGTAAATATTGTAATGTATACTTTTAGTTCTTACAAAAATTTTTATCTATTTTTTCATTTTTATAAGTTTAGGGTTTCGATTTCACCTTATATATTTAGGATTTTAATTTAATATTTTATTTATGAAAATGTAAATATTCAAATCCGTTCATGGTAGTTTATTGTTTTCAATTTTAAAATTTTTAAAATTCGAAACCAGTTTTAATTTTGAGATTTAAATTATTATTGTTTTGAATTTTTAAAAACTTGTTGCAAAATGGAGACGAATAGAATTCAAAAAAAAATTAAAATTAAATATGATTAAAATATGTTTTAATAAAGATGGTGATGTTGGTGGTGGTTGAATAATGGTGACACAATGATAATGGTAGTGATGATAATAGTGTGGTGGTGATGATAGCAGCAATGATGATGGTGATGGTGACAATGGTGGTTGAGTGGTGGTAATGAAGACGATCACGATGGTAGTGTGGTGACAATTATATGGTGGTGGCCATGGCGATAATGATGGTGGTGTTGGTGGAAGCAATAATGTGGCGGTAGTAACGGTGGCAATGATAGTGATGACAATGTGGTGGTGGAATGGTAGTTACAAAATTAATGACGGTAATGTGATGGTGGCATTGGTGGTGTGATGATGACGACAACAATAGAATAAAAGTGGTGATGAAAATATATATTTTTAAATTAACAATCAAATTCATAAAATATTTTTTTATTATTTTAAAAATAATGTCAAACTATTTTGAAATTAAGTAAAAAAATCAACTCAACTCACTTTTTTGTCGAATTCGTTTTGTTATGAAAATGCATTTCAAAACTATAAATCGAAAATTGGTAATCACCCTGAATGGGACCTTAGGGTTTTAATATATGATTTCAATTATGAGACTCTAAACCATAATTATTTATGTTTGTATTAATGAAACATTACATTGAAACCCTCGATAATTAGGATTTTGTAAATAAAATCTTAAATATTTAGAGATTCATTTATGAAATATTAATAGCTTTAGGTTTAATTAATGAAACCATAAAATTTCACCCTCAATTTGAACCCTAACTATTTAAGGTTTTGATAAATGAAACCTTTAATTGATACCATAAATATTAAGGATTTGATAAACGAAACCTCAATTATTTAGGGTTTCATTAACGAAATCCTAAATTTGACCCTAAATTCAAATCTTCAATATTTAGAGTTTCATTAATGAAACTATAAATATTTAGAGTTATGAAACCTTATATTAAAGCCTTAAATATTTAGGGTTTCATAGATAAAACATTAAGTTGAAATCTTAAATATTTAGAGTTTCATTAATGAAACCTTAAATTTCACCTTATATTAAAACCCTAGATAATTAGAGTTTCGTAAATAAAATCATAAATATTTAGGGTTTCATAAATGAAACCTTATATTGAAATCGTAAATATTTAAGGTTTTCATAAATAAAACCTTTAATTTAAACCATAAATATTTAATGTTTCATAAACAAAACCTTAATTATTCAAGATTTCATTGAAACCCTAAATATATAGATTGTCATTAATTAAACCATAAATATTAAATTTTTCATTAATGAAACTATAAATATTAATTTTTCATTAATGTAGCCTAAATTTCACTTTATATAATTAGGGTTTGAATTTAATGTTTTATTTATGAAAACCTAAATATTTGGGGTTTTAATATATGATTTCATATATGAAAGTTTAAATGTTTAGGATTTCATTTGTTTCATTAATGAAATGCTAAACCATAATTATTTATGATTTTATTAATCAAACCTTAAATTGAAACCCTAGATAATTATGGTTTTATAAATAAAAACTTAAAAATATAGGAATGAAACTTTAATTGTTTAGAATTTAATTAATGAAACCATAAGATTTCACTCTCAATTTAAACCTCAAATATTTAGGATTTCATGATTAAAATTTAAATATTTAGGATTTTGATAAATGAAATCATAAATTGAAATCATAAATATTAAAGGTTTGATAAACGAAATCTCAATTATTTAAGGTTTCATTAATAAAATCCTAAATTTTACCCTAAATTCAAACCTAAAATATTTTGGGTTTCATTAATGAAACCATAAATATTTAAGCTTTCATTAATGAAGCTTAAATTTTACAATTAATAATTATGGTTTCAAAAATGAAACCATAGATTTAAACGATAAATATTTAAGGTTTGACAAACGAAGATTATAAATTTAACCATAAATTGAAATCTTAAATATTTAGTATTTCATAAATAAAACTCAAAATATTTGGGATTTTATTTATAAAATCATAAATATTTAGGATTTAAATAAATTGAAACTTTTAATATTTAGGGTTTCATAAATGAAATGTTATATTGATACCCTAAATATTTAGGGCTTCATAAATAAAACATTAAATCAAACCCTAAATTTTTAAGGTTTTAGTAATAAAACCCTAATTTTAGCTTAAATTAAAACCTTGGATAATTAATGTTTCATAAATAAAATCCTAATATTGATACCCTAACTATTTAGTATTTCATTCATTAAACCTTAAATTGAAACCTTAAATATTTAGGGTTTTAATAATTGAAACCTTTTATTTAAACCATAAATATTTAGGATTTAATTAATGAAACCCTAAATATCTACGATTTTATTTATAAATGAAACCCTTTCCATTTAGGGATTCATAGATTAAACCCAAATTATTTACAATTTCATAAATGAAACTCAAAATTGAAACCTCAGTATTTAGTGTTTCATAAATGAAAAGTAAAATTGAATCCATAAATATTAAGGGCTTGATAAACGAAACCTTAAATTGAAATCCTAAATATTTAGTTTTTCATACATAGAACTTTAAATATTTAGGGTTTCATTTATAAAATCTTAAATATTTAATGTTTAAATAAATTGAAACCTTAAACATTTAAGGATTCACAAATGAAACCATGTATTGTAACCGTAAATATTTATATTTTCATAAATAAAATATTAAATCGAAACACTAAATATTTAGGACTTTATTAATGAAACCATAAACTCAAATTATTTAGGGTTTCATTGGTTATATTAATGAAACCGTAAACCTTAATTATTTACGAATTTATTAATGACATCTTAAATTGAAACCCTAAATAATTATGATTTTGTAAATCAAAACCTTAAATTTCTAGGGTTTCATAAATAAAACCCAAAATTCAAATCATAAATATTTTGAGTTTTATAAACGAAACCTTAAATTTTACCCTCAATTAAAACCCTAAATATTTAGGATTTTATGAATAACAATGTGAATATTTAGGGTTTTGATAAATGAAACCCTTAATTGGAACCATAAATATAAATGATATGATAATTGAAACCTCAATTATTTAGGGTTTCAACAATGAAACCCCAAATAATAATGGTTTCAATAATGAAATCATAAATATTTAAAGTTTCATTAATGAAGCCTAAATTTTACCTTTAATAATTATTGTTTCATAAATGAAACCCTAAATATTTAAGGTTTCACAAATAAAATCTTAAATATTTAAGATTTTAAATTTAACCCTAAATTGAAATATTAAATATTAGTGTTTCTTAAATGAAACCTAAAATATTTAAGATTTCATTGATAAAATCCTAAATATTTAGGGTTTAAATAATCTGAAACCCTTAATATTTAGGGTTTCATAAATGAAATGTTATATTGAAACCTATAATATTTAGGGTTTCATGAATAAAACATTAAATCAAAACCCTAAATATTTGGGATTTCAATAATGAAACCTTAAATTAAAACCCTTGATAAGTAATGTTTCGTAAATAAAATCTTAAATAATTAAGGTTTCATTTATAAAATTCTAATTATTTACTATTTAAATAAATTGAAATCCTAAATATTTAGATTTTTGATAAATGAAACCTTTAATTTAAACCATAAGTATTAATGATTTCATTAATGAAATGAAACCTTAAATATCTACGATTTTATTTATAAACGAAACTCTTTCCATTTAAGGATTCATAGATTAAACCCTAATTATTTAAAATTTCATAAATAAAACCGTAAATATTTATAATTAAAACCCTAAATTGAAAACATGAGTATTTAGGGTTTCATAAATGAAAACCTAAATTGAAATCATAAATATTAAGAATTTGATAAACGAAACCCTAAATTGAAATCCGAAATATTTAGTGTTTCATTGGCTTCATTAATGAAAATGTAAACCTTAATTATTTACGGTTTTACTAATGAAATCTTAAATTAAAATGCTAGATAATTATGTTTTTGTAAATAAAACCCTAAATATTTAGGGTTTCAGAAATAAAACCTTAAATTCAACTCATAAATATTGGGGTTTTATAAATAGCAATCTAAATATTTAGGATTTTGAAAATGAAACCTTAATTGAAATCATAAATATTAAGGATTTGATAAACGAAACCTCAATTATTTAGGATTTGATTAATAAAATCCTAAATTTTACCCTCAATTGAAACCTTGAATATTTAGGGTTTCATTAATGAATCCTAACTTTTATCCTTAATAATTATAGTTTAATAAATAAAACCATTAATCGAAATCATATATATTTAAGGTTTCACAAATGAAGATTTTAAATATTTAATGTTTCATAAATAAAACCCAATGTATTTATAATTTCATTTCAAAATCCTAAATATTTAGGGCTTAAATAAATAGAAACCTTTAATATTTAGGGTTATATAAATAAAACATTGAATTGAACCCCTAAGTATTTAAGGTTTCAATAATGAAACCTTAAATTCAAATCATGGATAATAAGTGTTTCGTAAATAAAATCCTAAATATTTAAGGTTCAAAAATGAAACTCTAATTATTTAGGGTTTCATATGAAACCCTAAGTTAAAATCCTAAATATTTAGGGTTTTGATAAATAAAACATTTAATTTAAACAAATAATATTTAAAAATTCAATAATAAAACACTTTTTGTTTAAGGATTCATAGATTAAACCCTAATTATTTAGACCTAAATATTTATCAATAAACCCCTAAATTTAAACCTTAAGTATTTAAGGTTTCATGAATGAAAACCTTAATTGAAACCATAAATATTAAGAGTTTGATAAATAAAACCCTAAATTAAAATCATAAATATTTATTGTTTAAATAAATTGAAACCCCAAACATTTAGGGTTTTATAAATGAAATCATATATTGAAATCTTAAATATTTAGGTTTTCTTAAATAAAACATTAAATCAAAACCCTGAATATTTAGGGTTTCATGAATGAAACTATATTGATTTAGGATTTCATTAATGAAACACTAAACCCTAATTATTTACAATTTCATTAATGAAACCTTAAATTGAAACCTTTGATAATTAGTGTTTTGATAATAAAATCATAAATATTTAGGGTTTCATAAATAAAACCCTATATTGAAACTATAAATATTTAAGATTTTATTAATGAAAGCTTCAATTTCACCCTTAATTAAAACCTTAAATAGTTAGAGTTTCATGAATAACAATCTAGATATTTAGGATTTTGATAAAAGAAAGACTTAATTGAAACCATAAATATAAAGGGTTTGATAAACAAAACCCCAATTATTTAGGATATCATTAATGATACCCTGAATTACACTTTAAATTGAAATCCTAAATATTCAAGGTTTCATTAATAAAACAATAAATATTTGGGGTTTAATAAATGAAACCATAAATCAAAATCATAAATATTTAAGGTTCAAAAAATACAGAGTTCACGAATAAGATTCAATATTTAAAGGTTTATTTTTTTTATCGATAAATATTAATTATTAATTTTTGTTAAAGATATTAATAAAAGAAATTTGAACCCACAATTTATCCCTTTATATTTCTTAAATCTAATGATTTATAATTTTAGGTTTGGTGTTTCAAATTTATGGGTTTATATTTTAGTGTTTCATTATTTAGAATTTGAAGATGTTAGGTCATATTTGATGACCACAAATGAATAAGATACAGTACATGGCAAGCAGGTAGTCACTGTTACTAAATTTATAACGAAACTACACTCAATTATGACTATGTTCCCCGAAGTATTTCATGGACTTGTCTGTCATATTGTTCATTCATTCATAAAATTAAGTATTGTATCTTTTTTTTTTTTTATCATTTTCCTCATAACTTTTTAAAAATATTTCATTAAAAAAAACTAAATGTAAATTAATTTAATGTTTTGAAATTTAAAAGAAAGATCGAATACTTTTTATTCAACAATAAAAAATTTACATAAATTATTGTAAAAATAAAATATATTATTAGTATTCTTGAAAGTTTTTTTTTTTCTGATTTCATTCTTTGTATTTAAATAAGCTCCATCAATAATGAGTGTCTTGTTTATACTACATAGCAATTTTTTTAATTATCATTAACATGTGTTGAATTAGAAACAATTATTTATTGTTTCGACTTTAATTTTCTGTTGACATGAAATCAAAGTGTAATATTAATGTAACTTCAAACACAAATGTTGATTTTATGTGAGTCTCGTATTTATTTATACTTTAATTCTTCAAACCCATTAAGAAATGTTTGAAATAGTTTCAATAACAACTAGTTTGATTTTGTTAATGTACAAACTAAACTACAGAAGAAGAGAAGATTGAGTAGTAGAATGGTAGTATTAATTATTTAAAGTGGATGTAATACAATCGATTTGTGAGGTGAATAGTAGGGACAAGCTATTGGGTAGTGCGGTGGAAGATAATAAAGTATAAGAAGAAGCAAACATCTCAAGTGTCCCACGAGGTTGTCATCATCTCCTTTTTCGTCCACACATTCACATTCCCATCGCAATTCGCAATGCAATAATATACCCATTGCGTTTCCCTGCCTTGGTAATTACTACTACTACTATAAGATACTATGAATCATAGGATTTATAAAACCAATACTTTTTTAATTTCTACATGCATCCACTCAATATAAAGTGAATTAAACTATTTAATGAGACCTATAGAATTTATTTAATACGAAAACTATGTTAAAACACATAATTAATATTTCGTTTAAGATCTTAATATCTTATTAAATAGTATCGTAACGGCATTAATTAAAATAATGTGATATACTTTATTTAATGTTTTCAATTTCTTAAAAATAAATATTATATTTTTATTTTTCATTAAACGTCTTTTTACAAGATTTATTTATAACGTTTCTTTAGGGCAATAATTGCTTTCTTATAGTAAATGATTTTTAATATATTAAATTAAAAATAAAAATACTAGTTAGATATATTGATATTTTATTTTTTCAAAGCACACGTTACAGAAGAAACCCTTTTATCCCATTTATTGTTGCTTTCCTTTGCTCAGAAAATTTTATTGATATATTAAGATGCAGGAGAAGAGGTAACCGTGTTCGTTTACCTTTCCTAATCCTTGAACGAACAAACGAAGACACTGGAATCTCTAGAAAAGGTTTGAACTTGGATGCACGAAAGGCTTCATGTCCGACCATGACATGTACCCTTTTGATCACATGGACGAAGACGATTTCTTTGACGAAATTGATGACCAAAGCCATGGTGGGGGTGTCGGGGATGCTGCTCTTGATGAATATGAGATGGTTTGTTTCTTTTCCTATTCTCTTTCTAGGTCTGCATATTTTAAATATTTTACATTTTTAGTTGTTTTATGTATGCATGTATGTATTTATTGAACTTGGAGAAAACTGGGATTTTGATGTCTTTGATTGGAACAGCTTACTAAGGTGACTGATACATCAGCTGCTCAAGCAAGAAAGGGAAAGGACATTCAGGGTATTCCTTGGGAGAGGCTTAACATATCAAGGGAAAGATACAGATTGACGAGGCTTGTGCAATACAGGAATTTTGAGAACATTCTTACATCTGGGGATGTTGTGGACAAGGTCTCTTCTTTTTCTGTTTCCTCTTTTTTCTTTGTTTTGGGTTGTTGTGGAGCATGGGAAATAGAATCACAATTTGTTTGTCAAATGTTTTGATGCTCTAAGTTTGTTTTTTTCCCTATTGGGGTCACAGGAGTGCAAGCAAATGGAGAAGGGTGGTAATTACTATGAATTCTTCTATAATACAAGAATGGTTAAGCCTACCATCCTTCATTTTCAGGTTTGTTGACTTTTTCATGTGCTCTATGCACCTATTTTTATTCCTGCTATTTGAATGGCTAATAAGCAGTTGCTACAATATGAGTTGAAAGTTGAAACATGCGCGTGCTTGGATATATGTTATTTGGTGGTTGCATAATGTTGTGGGTTGTGTCGCTGTACTTCTTATATATTGATTTTATTCGTGGATATTGAGAAGAAAACAAGACTGGAGAATCTTCAAATTTACTAGTGTCTCTAATCATTTGATGCACCATACTGTAGAAAATGGACTTATGTTGTTTTATTATATATTATATATATAAAACAAGCATGTGTCCATTTGCATTGGACACAACAGTACTTTTACCGAGGGAAAAAAATCTAGCTTAATGTCATATTTGTTTGTGGGATGCAGCTGAGAAACTTAGTATGGGCAACTTCAAAACATGATGTCTACCTTATCTCCAACTACTCAGTTAATCACTGGTCATCATTAAGTGGTAATTTGACTGAGATAATCAATTTTGCTGGGCATGTGGCCCCGGCCCCTACTGAGGTAATGCCGTCTCTTACACAACTTTGTTCATCTATAAAGAAAGAGGAATGGGTGTTTATTGCGTTTTTTCATGTGTATTATTGCAAGACTTATGTGGAACCTGCATTTTTTTTAAATTGTAAGAAACCTACAGTTTTTTGTTTTTTTTTTGACAATAAGAAACCTACAGTTGTTCAATATACATTTGTGGTTAATGAATTGGAGAAGATAACATGGTTCATTTGAGAAAACAATTTTAGTTAAGTGTGTTAATTTTAATTATGATTAACATTATACAAGAACACAATTTAAATGGCTTCAATATTGCTTTACTTAACTATGCATTCTTTGGTCTTGTAGAGACATGCAGGAAATTTGTTGGAAGGATTTTCTCAGACCCAGATTAGCACATTGGCTGTCAAGGATAATCTTCTTGTTGCTGGTGGCTTCCAAGGAGAGCTTACTTGTAAGGTGAGTCTACGAATTTGTTCCTTATCGTAAACATGTTCTTTAGGCTTCTGATACTTCATTGAATGATGACTAACTTTATATGTTTAATGGGAGATTACCCATTATCATATACAAATACATCTCTCTCCAGTTTATCCTATTAGGATTATGTTGGACGCAGCTTATAATATCTATATATTGAATGCAGAGTTTGAATAAGAAAGGAGTAAGCTTTTGTACACGGACCACACATGATGATAATGCTATAACAAATGCAATTGACATATATGAAAGCTTGAGGTATTTTTCATACCAAGTTTATTTGTCTCAGTTTGGAACATGAACATTGCTTGACATGGAAACTTTTGCAGTGGTGCAACTCATATTATTGCTTCCAATAATGATTGTGGTGTGAGAGAATATGACACAGAAAGGTTTCAGCTTTTGAATAATTTCCAGTTCTCTTGGCCAGTGAATGTGAGCACTCTCTAATCTGTCTGATTCAGTATTTATTTATTTATTTTCTTTTCCTTTTTTAGCTAATTATTCTCCCATTCAGGTTCATTTCAATTTTCCTCTCTTATACTACTGTATTTTTTTCTTTTCTTTAGTTGATTAGGAAAAAAAAATTGTATTAGAAATAGAAAGAGAAAACAGATAAAAAAGATGCAGGATAAGAACTCTTAGAACTGCTAAAGAAAACCAGTACAAAGACACAAAAAGTGAAGTCCTATATCTATAAAACTAGTTAGTGTAAAAAGGCTGTACAATCTCTTTGTATATCTTAGATGTTGATTCCATAAAATTATACATGTGCTGAAGACCAAAGAGAAGCCACATACACACTTCTATCTACAGCAACTTTAAAGGATATGATGTACCCTTATAGATTGAAGCATTCCTTTCCAGTTACACATGGCTATATTGTTTTGATTTTCATAGTAATTCTTATTTCCAAACCCTTGAAAGTGGGCATGAAGAAACTAATCCAACCAACTAGGACAAATTCATTTCTTGATGAAAAAAAAAAGACCTTAGAAGAAGCTTAAATTGACTTATCTATGAAAAGCAAAATAAGTGAGAAAATTGAAGATTTGCTTGAAAAATTGAAAAATACCAGAGAATCCAGGGGTTCCAAATTCCATATCTTGATTAGAAGGAAAAGGGGGCACAATTAAGTAAAGTAAAGTAAAGTAAAGAGGGATTGAAGTTGACTAGTTTCTCTATTGCTCAAAATTCCTGTACTGTTTGATTGTCTTTATCTGATTTTCTTGCTTTGAGCATGGCAATTGCATTCACAATTTGTATGAACTTCAGCTATATTTTCATTAACGTTTTAAGAATATATTTTATATATACTGCCTTGATTCCTAACCATTTACTCTTGATACAGCACACATCAATCAGTCCAGACCGGAGGCTTATGACTGTTGTTGGAGATAACCTAGATGGACTGCTAGTTGATCCTCAAAATGGGAGGGTATGCAGTTGATACAGCACACATCATGCATTTATTGGAAATTTCTTTTCAAGTACATTTTTTCCTGTTGAATATTCTGTTGCTGTCTTCAATTTATTTCATGCATTTGCTAATGAATCAAATCCTTCCATTTCCCCCCCTAAATTTATGTCTATGATTCTTTGTGGTGGCAAATGATGCATATGGTTGTGAAGCTGGTTAAAAATACTATTGCAATGAAATCAAGCACCATGTGGTTACTTGATAGGTTTACACTTTCCCAAAAAACAGCATACCATGGTGAAGGAACATCCACTAACATCTGAAACTCGTTTAATTTTTAGACTGTTGCCAATTTGGTTGGTCATCGAGATTACTCTTTTGCTTCTGCATGGCATCCCGATGGACGTACCTTTGCTACGGGGAATCAGGATAAGACTTGCAGAGTATGGGATGCTAGACAGTTATCATCTCCTATTGCCATTCTCAAGAATAACCTAGGGGCAACCCGGTCTATTCGGTTTTCTTTGGATGGTCAATATATGGTGGTTGCCGAGCCTGCAGATTTTGTGCATGTTTATAGCACAAAGGCAGACTACAAAAAACGTCAAGAGATTGATTTCTTTGGGGAAATATCTGGGGTTTCTGTGAGCCCTGATGATGAGTGTATGTATATTGGAATCTGGGACCGGACTTATGCAAGCTTGCTACAGTATAATAGGAGGCACCATTATAAATATCTTGATGCCTACTGTTGATCTTGATTCCTTCTAGTTGATTTAGGAAAATATCATTGATGTTGATTCATAGAGCAGATTAAGATTCTAGGTCCTTCCCCCTTCGCAGTATTTTATGTAGGTCAGTCAGTCTGATTAATCAAAGACCACAGTATCATCATAAGATATGTGTACAATGAAATCATTTCTGAGCTTTTTATGTGAATGTGAATGTGAATGCCACCAGCAGAAATCGCAAATTGCATGTTATTAATGTTGTTATTATATTATGCTTTGTCTTCCATCATGCCTTTATTTATTCCCCCCCCCCTTTTTCTATTTATTTTTTTAACTAATAAAAAAGCATAATTATTCCGTGCTTACTTTCGTAGAGACTAATAATTTCATAACATATAACAATATAGTATCCTTTTTATCTAAATTCCAAAGAATGTGGAATAACTCAGACAGTTAGATGGGTCATTTTGATAATCCATTTCATGATCATTGCATTGGTTTGATTTGAAACTAGTCATATAAAATGGTGCATCCCAATGTATGTGACAGACAATATTCTACGTTTAAGGGATTGGATTGCTTATGAATATTTGTTTTGGAGCAGGAAGGTGACTAACAACATTACATTTCTCAGCATCAAGTACCAACTCAAGAATTTAACACACACAATTAATGGATTAGATCGATCGACTTTGTTAAGAATATCAATATTACAATATACATGGATTCTTTTAGAAGATTAGGGACCACAATGTGTAGAATTTAGATAGCGTAATAAAGTATTTTTAGTGATACTTGCATTAAAAGAATTTGTCTTTAAACTTCATCTGAATAATAAGTTTAGCATTCACGTCTATATATACTTGGACTTATTACTTGCATTATAGGTAAATAAATTATTTTAGTGTACCTTAATTCTAAGAAGTAAAACAATTTGTTTAAATATTACATTATTGAAACAAAATCTATTAATAACAAGTGCAACATCTAGGTTCTATACGCAAGATGGTTTTTTCTTCGAATCATTCAAAAACAGAAACAAAATACTTAAGCTCAATATAAAATATAAAGCTTGTGTTGTTTTAGTATTTTTTTTTTTAAGTGAGAATCATTATGATTTAATTTATCAATTTTGTGCATGACTTGATAGGACAAATTTTGTCAGTTGTGAGGAGTATGTTTATTTATTTTCTATATTGATTTTGACGAAAGCCCAACCCAAATGATCTTGACCCAAAAAGCAGATCTTGATAGCCTTTGCATTGGGATTGTGAGAGAAGAGAAGAGAAGAGTAAAGGACAATATTCATATAAATGACATTTTAAATTTTTTTTTTATTAAAATTAATAAAACCCAACCAAACTACTTTGAGAGTTTTGAAGTATGTGTACTAAGTATTCAATCAGCACTTTTTTTTTAGTGAAAATTTGTGAGAAAGAGAATAATGTGTCTGTTGACTCGGTTCAAACCTACAAATTATTAGATGCAAGATCCTGTTTTGTTCTACATAACTAATTCTTTAATTTTTTTAATCAAAACATTTTATCATAAGGAATAAACTTTACAATAATAATTTTCTCCATTGAGCACAGCCTTGACAAAGAGGGGGGAGAATTAAAATTCCTTCTCAAGGTATAACGTATAGTTGCTTAAAATCAGAATTGATAAAAATGAAGAAAGAGTGTGTAGGGTAGGGTCCAAAAAGAATCCCGTGAATCAGATTTGGATCTTCTGTTCTGAGTTGTGACCACCGCCGGTGCCCATCACGCGCAACCCATGTTGTCTGGGACCCACACCCGACACCGTGGTCCTCTACGGTCAAGGAAAACTACCTAGCATGTACTAACATTTTAATTTAAAAAAAAACAAAAAAGGCTTTTTTATTTGATTTTCTCTTATGAACAATAATGTTCCTACATGATTTCTTCAGTTGTAATAATCACTTAATAGGAACAACGAAAAAAAAAATCATAAATTTGTCGGTTGGAAAGAAAAAAAATTATGTTCTCCCTTTGCCGTTAAAAAAGGTTTTGTTTGTGTGTTTGGATTACACAAGAATCCATCCTACTTCTCAAAATCATGATATGATATATATATTTACCATGAAAATAGAAATAATTAACTATTTTTTACTTTGTATTCACTGGAAAAATAATCAATTATTTCTCCCTATGGCTAGCTTAAAGGTACGATATCCTTTATGTAATGATGATTGAAAAGCATTGAAGGAGTATGGGAATCATAGAATGATATAACTAGCTATATCATCAAAACAAGACTGAACTCACTCAGCATAATATATATAGATCATTATTTGATCCCGTTCAAAGAATGGTACTTCCCTTATTCTTGTTTTCTTGTCCGGAATAATTGTTCATGCATGGGCATTGAATCAAAGCAATATATATATATATATATATATATATATATATATATAGCTGCCCCAAAACAGTGTTAGATCATAGATGAGATGGTTGGTAGGGCTCGAGTTTGTAAGGTTTACACCCTATTAGAAAAAAAAGCATTATGCGGTTGAATAGTATAGTTATCCATCTGATAGCACTAATTAATCGGGAATATATGCTTAATTAGTTTGAAACCCTAACACTCAGAGCACAGTTATTTATTTATTTACCTAACAAATTAAAGTTTGTACGTAATGCATAGAAATATTTCATTCTCACTTTCAGATTCTTAAAGAGTAACATGTCATAGCTTGAATCAAACGCGATTGGACAAGTTACACCAGCAAAGTACAATTAATATACGACTTGCTTGATCCTTACACAGTCCACGGTCCAGTTTTCTGTATGTTGAATTGATGGATGGATTCTAATTCTAGTAGACTTGGGTTCATAATTAAAAGGAGAGATGTACACAATTCAATTCATTGATTTTCAATCTTTTAATGATTATAAATAAATAGATACAAGTTGAAGTGCGAGGACATTTATTATGAGAGATAGAAGTTTAAAATTAAATGTAATTTTTACTTTATAGAATTATATCTTTTTTAATTATTATGCATTTATTGTCCCATTATTATAATCAGTGCCGTTGCCACCAGCATGGTCACCATCACCACCAACAAAGTCACTGTTATCGTTACCATTAACAGGACTACTGTCAGGGCTAGCATCACCACCACCATCATGATTGTCGTCCCTGTTGTTGTTGCCACCACCACTGCCAGTGATGGTGGCGACAATAATGAGGACAATGACTATGATGGTGGTGGTGATAGTGGTCCTATAAATGATAACAACAGTAGTTATGGTGATGTGATAATTGTGTGTAAATACACAATAATTATAAGAAATATGATTGTATAACATGAACATCACATTTAATTTTAATTCAAAATTACATTTATACCATTAAGATTTAATCAATGGTTATTATTTAAATTACTCATCTCTCGTAATAAACATATCGTCCTATTGCATAGTACATGTATACTGAATGATTATGATAATAGTATTTTATTTTATTTTTTATATATAAATTTGCACATTATACATTTCGAACATGTTGCATTAAGTCTAAAGATTTAAATAATAAGAAGTTTACTAAATTTAAGAAATACAGTAGTGTAGTCAATAAGAACAACAAAGAGAAAGTTAAAAGAAGAGTATTGCTAATAATATCCTCAATATAGATAATAGATATACACATATCTAGCCACACG
Source organism: Amphicarpaea edgeworthii (assembly GCA_014843725.1). Taxonomy (NCBI): domain Eukaryota; kingdom Viridiplantae; phylum Streptophyta; class Magnoliopsida; order Fabales; family Fabaceae; genus Amphicarpaea; species Amphicarpaea edgeworthii. The sequence goes on along the minus strand of CM026321.1, from coordinate 1,203,685 downwards.
AAAAATAAAAATAAAAACAAAAACAATTTGGAAAGCTACCTTACAGCTGGAAATTCTACCTAAAGTGAAGATATTCACATAAAAGCTCCATAATAATATTTCTCCCTTTTAGAGTTAAACTATAGAAATTAAAAGTGTTTGCTGTCATGGTTTGCCTTACTTACGAAGGTGATATATACTGAAAGGGCGAATCAGTTTCTCATTTTCATTAAACAAGAAAGCAACATGATTTTTGTCACCTATTGCAATAGGAACTATTGTTATACAGCAAGGCACAGTATTATTATAATGGAGTGATTATGACTGAGGCTAAACAACGCTAAAAATCAAACAATTCTCAGGACGTAGTTGAATTGTTTAATTATCTTGTGTATAAATTTATTCTTCTCATTTCTATTATTAACTTTGCTTTAGCAACATAGACATTTTCTACTACCCATGCTATATTATTTTTATGGTATGCATAGCAAATAGAATATTATTTTTCAATCTCTCTCTCTAACAGAATCAAGATTCTTTTCTCTAGATTGAAGGACAACTAACTTTTTTTTCTCAATTTTAAAATAGCACCAAAGAAAAATAAGCCACATAACATTATGCAGAGAGACAAGAGTCGGAAGCATTATAGCATAGTATCTGTAATTTCAACTAAAAAAGGGGACCTTGTTAATAGAAGCATCAAGATCAATGCATCATACATAGCATTCAACAACAATATTCTCTTCTCACCAATAAAATACTTTTCCCCATTTGAATGATAGTAAAACTACAAAAAACCTCACAAGGAAATAGTAACACAAGCGCACATACACAGAATTATTCTTCAATTGACATTAAAAAAAAGCATATATATATATATATGAACTCTCTCAATATTTGAAAATAAGAGAAAAGGAAGGAACAATTGGAGGTAGAGGTTATAGGACACGACAAAGGCCTTGTAAGTTGTAATAGGGTGGCAAATTTGTCAGTAGCTTTAGCAGCCACGTTTGTTGGACCAAAACTGTTTGATCACGGACTACACTAACAATACCATATTCACCCATTATTTGCTTTCTCAATGACCCATCTCTCACCCCATTTTCGTAAATTATTCTTCTCTATCTCTCCTTCTCGTGAGCACACATGTTATATCGTTTTCTCTAAGGTAGTGTAACTAACATCTACCAGTCATTACAGTATTCACATACTATGCTATCCCTTAGAAAAACAAGCCATAGTTATAGCTTTAGTTAACTACTAAAGATAGTTATAACATAACTATAACTCCATCAGCCTCAGCAAGAGGGAGAAGAAGAAGAAAAGAATGAAAAGTTTTCAGCTTCACTTGAGAGTTTTGAGTTTGCTGATTGCACTTTCCTACTTGCTGACATGCTTAGGGAACAATAATGACGTGGCTGTCCAGTTGAATGATGATGTTCTTGGCCTGATTGTGTTCAAATCAGACCTTCATGACCCTTCTTCTCATCTTGCTTCATGGAATGAAGATGATGTCAATCCATGTTCATGGCAGTTCGTGCAGTGCAATCCTGAGAGTGGAAGAGTTTCTGAGGTCTCATTGGATGGCTTGGAGTTATCTGGGAAGGTTGGAAGAGGTCTTGAGAAGTTGCAGCATCTAACGGTATTGTCCCTTTCTCACAACAACTTGAGTGGGAGCATTAGTCCATCACTTACTCTTTCCAATAGTCTTGAGAGGCTCAACCTTAGTCACAATTCTCTTTCTGGTTCCATTCCTACTTCTTTTGTGAATATGAATTCAATAAAATTTATTGATCTTTCAGAGAATTCATTTTCGGGACCAATCCCCGAGAGTTTTTTTGAGGGCTGTTCTTCCCTTCATCAAATTTCTCTAGCGAGGAACATGTTTGATGGATCAGTTCCTGTCTCACTGTCCAGATGTTCCTCATTGAATAGCCTTAATCTTTCCAAAAACCGTTTCTCTGGTAATGTGGACTTTAGTGGGATTTGGTCATTGAACAGACTTAGGACTTTGGATCTATCCAACAATGTATTATCAGGGTCTTTGCCTAATGGAATCTCAGCCATACATAACTTGAAAGAGATCTTATTACAAGGTAATCAGTTTTCAGGTCCACTATCCACTGATATTGGATTCTGCCTGCATCTGAGTAGGTTGGATTTTAGTGATAATCAGTTCAGTGGAGAACTACCTGAGTCACTAGGGATGCTTAGTTCTTTGAGCTATTTCAAGGCATCAAATAATCATTTGAACAGTGAAGTCCCCATATGGTTTGGTAACATGACCAGTCTGGAGTACCTAGACCTCTCAAACAATCAGTTCACTGGAAGCATGCCACAGTCAATAGGGGAACTGAGATTACTGACTCATCTGAGCATTTCAAATAACAACCTTGTTGGAACTATTCCATCATCATTAAGTTCCTGCAGTAAGTTATCTCTGATCCAGCTCAGAGGCAATGGTTTCAACGGCACGATTCCTGAGGGTTTGTTCAGCCTAGGATTGGAGCAAATAGACTTGTCCCATAATGAATTGAGTGGCTCAATTCCACCAGGATCAAGCAGGCTCTTGGAAACTCTGACCAACTTGGATCTTTCAGATAATCATCTCCAAGGGAATATCCCTGCAGAAATTGGTCTTCTTTCAAAATTAACATATTTGAATCTGTCTTGGAATGATCTTCATTCACAGATGCCTCCAGAATTTGGCCTCCTTCAGAACCTGACGGTTTTGGATCTTCGAAACAGTGCCTTGCATGGTTCAATTCCAGCAGATATATGTGACTCAGGCAATTTAGCTGTCCTCCAACTTGATGGAAATTCACTTGAAGGGCAAATTCCAAACTGGATTGGGAATTGTAGCTCTCTTTACTTGCTGTAAGCAGCCTATTTCTCAAGCTCTAGTATCATTTTTTTTTCTTACACATCTTTTAGGAAGATACTAATGTCCTATCTATTTTTATGCAGGAGTTTGTCTCACAATAATTTGACTGGTTCAATTCCAAAGTCCATGTCAAAGCTAAACAAGCTAAAAATCCTCAAGCTGGAATTCAATGAACTTAGTGGAGAGATACCAATGGAGCTTGGAATGCTTCAGAGTCTTCTTGCTGTGAACATATCATACAACAGGCTCACAGGCAGGCTTCCAACAAGTAGCATATTTCAGAACTTGGACAAAAGTTCCTTGGAAGGAAACCTTGGTCTTTGTTCACCCTTGTTGAAGGGCCCATGTAAGATGAATGTCCCTAAACCACTAGTGCTTGACCCAAATGCCTATGACAGCCAAATGAGTCCTCAAAGGCAAAAAAACGAACCATCAGAGTCTGGCCCGGTCCATCGCCACAGGTTCCTTAGTGTATCTGCTATTGTAGCAATATCTGCATCATTTGTCATTGTATTAGGAGTGATTGCTGTTAGCCTACTTAATGTTTCTGTGAGGAGAAGGCTATCATTTGTGGATAATGCTTTGGAAAGCATGTGCTCAAGTTCTTCAAGATCAGGAAGTCCAGCCACAGGAAAGCTTATTCTGTTTGATTCCCAGTCCTCTCCTGATTGGATCAGCAATCCTGAGTCCTTGCTCAACAAGGCATCTGAGATTGGAGAAGGAGTATTTGGAACACTCTACAAGGTTCCATTGGGATCACAAGGTAGAATGGTAGCAATCAAGAAGCTTATATCCACAAATATTATCCAATATCCAGAAGACTTTGATAGGGAAGTTAAAATCCTAGGGAAAGCAAGGCACCCAAATCTGATTGCATTGAAAGGATACTATTGGACTCCTCAACTACAACTTTTAGTAACCGAGTTTGCACCAAATGGTAGCTTGCAAGGCAAGCTACATGAAAGGCTTCCTTCAAGTCCTCCACTTTCTTGGGCTACAAGGTTCAAAATCTTGCTTGGAACAGCAAAGGGGCTTGCTCATTTGCACCACTCTTTCCGTCCACCAATCATCCACTACAACATAAAGCCAAGTAACATCTTGCTCGACGAAAACTACAACGCCAAGATCTCGGATTTCGGGTTGGCTCGGCTTCTGACAAAGCTGGACAGGCATGTGATGAGCAACAGGTTCCAGAGTGCATTGGGATACGTGGCACCGGAATTAGCATGCCAGAGCTTAAGGGTGAATGAGAAATGCGATGTGTATGGTTTTGGAGTGATGATCCTTGAGCTGGTGACAGGTAGGAGGCCAGTGGAGTATGGAGAAGACAATGTGCTGATACTGAATGACCATGTGAGAGTGCTGCTTGAGCAAGGTAATGTGTTGGAGTGTGTGGATCAAAGCATGAGTGAGTATCCAGAAGATGAGGTGTTGCCAGTTCTGAAGCTAGCAATGGTATGCACTTCTCAAATTCCTTCTAGCAGGCCTACTATGGCTGAAGTGGTGCAAATTCTACAGGTCATTAAAACCCCAGTTCCTCAAAGGATGGAAGTGTTTTGATGAGATATATGCTTCTCTGTTGAACTAGCTTGACATATAGACTATTGAGATTTTTTTTTTCTTTTTCCTTTATGTTCTGTGTATCCATTTTAATTTCCTTGGCCATTTGGTTTATGTGGATTGTTCTTTTATGTACAAGCAGATTTTCCTCGTATAAATGGAAATCACTATCATATAATTAAATCCGTATTTCGCATCTCTTGCTTTCCCTTTTACTGATTTCAGTTTATGGATTATATTTGCCAGTTTTTAGTCATGTTACAAACTATAATATAGACACGTGATTAATAGTCACACTATTCATTGGAGTGGACAAATCTAAAAATCTTAGGTATGAATAGAGAGTATTGCGGTGGTATTATTTTTGGGTGAGAAAAAGTTTTAGGAAAGAAATGTTTCCCCAGGTGAGCAAATTAATGGAATACGATAAATTCTGCAGCTGAGTGTTATATTTTATTTTCATTAACAATTCATCCTATTTGTACTTTATTAAAAAAAAAAAACAGACAAAATATACCTATATCAATCTCATTTGCATTTGGTACGGGAAAAGTGTTTTCATTTTTCAGAATCATGATTCTTAAAGAGTCCCAATTTCTATATTCATGATTTTTAAAAATATTAAAATATGTTTGATTAGTTATAATATTTTATTAATATAGTCTTTGATAAAATTGAATATTTTAATCATTATAAAAATATAACGTTCATCCAAAATAACATTAAGGTATGTTATTAAAAAAATATAATTTTCAGTATATGAAAAAAAATGTATAAACATGAAAAATAAATAATAAAATCCCTCATCAAAAAATAAATAACTAATAAAACAATATTATCGAATCTGTTAATATTTTATTCGTACGAACATTGAATAAATATAAAATTTATTATATTTTTATTTTAATTTTATCTTATCTTATTCTCATATTTTCTATTAATAATTAATAATATATAATAAAAATTGGGCTAAGTGTAGTCCGAGGTGTGGACTATTATTTGAGCCCAGTTGTAAGCAAAACCCCTTCTTCTTGCTCCGGCGTTAGGGTTTGTTTCTCCTTCAAACTCCATCGCAGATTCTTCGCTCCTTTACATTGATTCCAAACATGGCTACGCCTACCAGTATGTTTAATTTTCACCATGTTAGGGTTTCCGTTTTATTTTTGTTCATTCACATAATCAACACCATTGATTGAATGATGTCTCTCGTTTTATGCGTGCAGCTACTGCTAGATCTTTTCTCCAAGTCGCCGCTACGGAGGAGGCTGCGCCGCCTCTTAGAGTCGTCCAGATTGAAGGACTGGTATCAATTCTATGCTTTCCAAACTTCAATTGCTCCACTGTTGTACAATTTTACCTTTACACCCTCGATTTGTTTTTGCATCTGTCTAATCTATGCTTGTTTTCACCAATTATAGAGGATTTTGAAGTTGCAACATTTTTAACGTCATTGTGTATCATCCCAATGGGGATGATCTGGTTGTAGCTAGGTTTCATGTTATATGTCATATGTGTACCTCTCTGTTGGTTATCATTGGATCAGAGATGCTTGTAAATTTTTGCGGCTGGTCTCTGTATTGTAAGAGAATATTCGGTATTTATTTTTTGTATTGTGAAGAAAATACTGACACCAATCTGGGTTGAACAGGTTATCCTGAAGATAATTAAGCATTGTAAGGACCACTCGCCTTCTTTAGTCACTGGACAACTTCTTGGGTTGGATGTTGGCAGTGTTCTTGAAGTTACCAACTGCTTCCCCTTTCCAGTATGATATCTCAGTTCTTTTTCTTAGTTCGTTTCTCCATTTTTTTTATTCCTTCAATGTTGCTCTCCTGAAGTCATTGTCGTTTGTGTTGCTAAAAATTGCAGATGAGGGAGGAGGATGAGGAAATTGAAGCTGATGGTGCTAATTACCAGCTTGAAATGATGAGGTGCCTGAGGGAGGTTAATGTTGACAACAACACCGTTGGATGGTAAGATGCAAATACCATTTTTCAATTGAGATTCCTGCCCCTAGTGTTTCAAACTCCAATGGTTTTATAACCGTGGCAAAATTCTCTGAATATAGGTACCAGTCTACATTGCTTGGCTCCTTCCAGACTGTGGAGCTTATTGAAACCTTTATGAATTACCAGGTAATGAATGTCTGTCAATTTATATATTTATTTATTTTGCATAATTTTACATTTGCTTAAATTTACTATAAATTGCGGATGATTATTTCTGATATTTCAAACAGAAAAATTAGTTTATTGGATGCAGTCCTTTGTGCAGTTTTTTGTTTTGTTTTTGGCTGAAGACAATATTTTCAACAGTATCTAATCTGGTAAATGGCCATTTGTTTCAAACTTGCCAATGTTTCTCAGGAGAATATTAGACGCTGTGTTTGCATAATATATGATCCATCAAGGTCTGAACAAGGTGTTCTAGCTCTGAAGGCCTTGAAGCTTTCTGACTCATTCATGGAACTCTATCGCAGCAATAATTTTACTGGAGAGAAGTATGCATTTCTTCTGGATGTCTTGTTGTCCTTAAGTTGAACTTGATTTTTTATTTTTCTGTCTTGTGAAATAGATTGAGGGAGAAGAACTTATCATGGGTGGATATCTTTGAGGAAATACCAGTAAGCTTTCCTAAAATTGGCTTTCTCAATTGGTTTTACCAAATAGTCCTTCATATAATGAATAGCTGTTTTTTTTTCTTTAAGATTTTTAATATGGAATGTCTTTACTTACTAAATCATCTTTGAAATGATAGTTAAACACATTTTTCATGTTGAATTAGAATGGAAATAGTCTTTGTCACATTTGTTAACACAACAATTAAGAATGAATTAGACATGCTATAGGCATTAAGATCAATAAATTTCGGTACATATATTGTATGGAAGTGCATTAATTAGCTTTGGATTATTTTTGTTAGTTGGTTTGTATTTAATGCTGATCATGCTTTATATATATTTTTATATCAGATCAAAGTTTCAAATTCTGCCCTTATCAGTGCTTTTATGACAGAGCTGGAACCTGATACTCCAGTCACCCAGGTGATCTATGATCTTTAGTACATATTCTTTTGGTCATTTTAAATTTGGTTTATATTTACATATGCTGTTGTGCCATTGCAGTGCGATTATGATCGTCTGCAATTGTCAACCAGTTCATTAATGGAGAGGAATACAGAATTTTTAATTGAATGCATGGATGACTTGTCACTAGAACAACAAAAGGTTATTTATTTAAGGTCTTCATTTATTGTGTGTTACTGTTGTTGTTTTAGAATGTATTAGACTGAAATTTCTTCTATTTTAGTTCCAATTCCACTATCGGAGCTTGTCTCGGCAACAAGCTCAGCAGCAAGCATGGCTTCAAAAGAGAAGGTATGTTTCAGTTTGTATTTGAACTTGTGTTTGTTCAAACTATTAACTGCATTATGTTTATGTTGTAAAATTGGAATGCATACATTTGCAATTAGTCTTTGTGGTTTGAAAATATGTTTTTGCTAACTAATGGTTCTGTTTTCGTTGAAATTCCATGTCTTAGAATATGGATTTTCTAATTGTTTTAGATTCTGGTTTTATTTTCTCGTGGTTTCTTGAATAGTTTTTAAAGTGTGGATACTTGCCCATTTAATCGGTTAAGTTTATTACTTTGAATAGTTGGTTCAGCATATCATTTGTTTTTGTAATAATAGGGCGGAGAACATGGCTCGTAAAGCTGCTGGAGAAGAACCTTTGCCGGAGGAAGATCCTTCAAATCCCATTTTCAAGCCACTCCCGGAGCCATCACGGTTGGAAAGCTTCCTCATAACAAATCAAATTTCCAACTACTGCAACCAAATCAATGGGTATGTGACTAGATTTCGATGGTGACTAGACTCTTTTTCATCTTTGAGGATCAATATACTAGAGTAGATTTGATGTTTCTGACTTTATTTTGTTTCCTATACCATTCTGGGTATGTCTTCTCTTGCCAATAGAATTTAATCGTTTTTACATTTTGGGTTGCAGGGTGTCAGGGCAGAGCTTTAACAGACTCTATTTGATGAAGGCTTTGCATGAGGATTGAGAAGGCAATTTTGTTTGTCATTTTGATAGTTCGATCCAATTTCTTTTCCGTATATGATTGAGAATTTGGTAGTATGTTAGAGGATCATGCTTGTAAGGCGTCGTAATTTTTGTTTATTTTATGAACCCATCCAATTGTATTCAGTATAATCTTTTATTTAGAGATACATGCTTTTTATTTATGTAGCAGAATTTGGCATCCAGTTATATTAACCAACTTCTTTAGTTCATTTTTGTGGAAAATATTTATACCTTTTATGACGATATTTTGCAAGATTAGAAATGGTATAGAAGTAGTCTCTTTGATTTGAGGTAAAAAACCAATCAGCACTTTCAAATGAAAAGCACACGTTCTAACCAAAATATATAATTTGGATTTAAGTTCATGCTTAATGGCTTAATATTAATTATTTAAATTTTAAATCAATCGGAAAATCGACGTTCTAGTTCTACGTAGGAAGGTGCTTGGGTGATGGATATTTTAGTCCATTTGAACCTTTTTGAAGGTTCAGAAAGCAAAGTGGGAAGGTGCAGTGTAGGAAATAAATTCCTTTCTTTTGTTAGATTGACTCAAGTCATAGGCCCAATAATGAGTAAGTGGTGTTAGGTGGGGTCTAATTTGTTAGCAGATTTGGATATAAAAATTATTTGCAACTTCTTTCACATGCATGTATTCATCATACAATTTGCAATATAATATTATGTATGCATTCATGGATCACTAAAACCCTTATTTTTCTTTTTCTTTTCCTTAACCCCAACTAACATAAACTTGGAATTTGTAATAAATCCATTGAACTGGGTTACCTAATCACTATCCAAGCAACATACGTGTGCCCCTGTATTTCGGTGCCGTTTTGTCCTAGTGCTGCTTAGCTTAAATGAGTTTTAACCATATTATTAGACCTCATTAGGTATTATCTAACTGTTACAGTCTGAAATTGTCGAAATTTCTTTAGGCCTCGTGTAGTAACCTTTAAATGTTTTTTTTTTTTTCTAAATACAAAAACTGTTTTTTTTTTTCTTTAAAATGCGAGTATGCTTTTGATTGAGTTGTTTGCAATGTGATAAACTGATGATTTGCTGGACTTAATAATTGTTTATTAGAGAGTGTCTGTGCGAAGTATAAATTAACCTTTGATTTTGTTTTTTTTGTTCTTTCCCCATTGAAAATAGGTTTAGACTACTGTAAAAGAGACTTTTGAATAAGTTGTTACAAAAGTAAAATGTGTTTAGATATTTTATATTTTATCAAATTTAATCTTAGTCTTTATATTTCAAATCAATGAATTTGGTCACAGCATCCGCCAAATTTGGTAAAAATAGATATTTTATTCATTCTATTTGATTAATATTACTAATTAATAACTTATTTTGACATCATGGTCAAGATCAAATGAGATGTAAAATCTAAAATAATTTATAAGAAAAATATTTTAACTTAAGTGAAATAATTATATATGAAACAATCTTTTGTTAATACATGAGACTTTTTTATTTAATAAAAATAATAATAAAATATTTTTTCTATTAATGGGTTTAAAACAAGGATTTTAGTCGTTTTCCTTTGGACGGACCCATTGTTTTGACCTAGTGTTTTGACATGCTTATCTATTTACAGAAATACCCTTAAAATAAAATAATTTCCATCTTTGACGCCAACGCAACTAACACCTTTCGTCTACGCAACATGACAATGTTTCAACGTAACCAAATACTAGACTCTATTGTCTATATATATGTAGAGAGAGAGAGAAAAAGATAGAGATACTCTCCAATCTCCAATCTCCAATCTCCATTGCTATTCATTCTCTTCCTTCGTTTGTTCCAATGGATTCTTCTTCTTCTTCTTGTCCGATCTCTCACTTGAGAGCATCCGCGAATTCGTTCCTCTCTAAATACGAACCTCTCGGTCTGGTTCTCGCTCCTCTCCTCTCTCTCCTCCTCGCCCATGCTCTCCGCTCCTTCTTCCGCCTCCTCTCCGATAACGGACTCAAAGCCACGCTCATAGGGTTTCTCATGAACACTGTCAAGTACTAAACATCACTTCATGCAACGTTACATTATATTATTATGCCAATTACACTAATTTCTGATCCCATCCCTGTTTCGATTCACAGATTGCTCCCCGGTGTCAAGAGATACATAGATGCCGAAAAACAAAAGGTCTGCTGTATACTGAATTAGATTCGACTCCGCATGCATGCCTTTGTTTCTTTCATCAACCTCTGCTTTTTTTTTTGTTGTGATTTGAGTAGTGGCAATCACTTTATTTTTATTCTCGGAGATGGTATATTATGCACTTTGCATGTTCCTTTATTAAACTAGTGCTTAGTTCGGTTTTCGTGTTTTTCGAATTGCAAAACTTGAGACCAGAGAATTTGAACTAGTCTATTATGCTTTTTTTTTTTTTTACAAGGCTCAGTTAGGTTGTTTCTGTTATCTAGTTTTGTATTACTGTATTACAATGAGTCGATGACTAGATGGAAGAGACAAGGTAACATTATACATAAACAGGATAAATACGAAAACCGAGTTTTTTAAACCTGCGATTAAGGGTGCACGAGGTAAAGAAACCTCTTGAATTTGTCCAATAACATTATTTGTCAAATTCAAAATAGTTCAATTCATGGCACCTTTCTTGTTCCTCGAGAGGTAGATGAGTGCTAGGTTTCTGGACCTGAGTATCAAAAATGACATTGGGGGGTTATACTTTTGTCATTTGTTAATAACCGGGCCATCAGGGTGTACACACTGTTTTAACAATTTTCTGCTTTCTTTAAACCATAGATCATTGCTGGTGACTGATTTTCTTTTTAATCTGGTCATTGAGCTCATAGGTTGTGGATAAGATGCAATCTGATGGTAAATCTAAAAGAGAAGGTTGGAAAACTGAGTTGCCAAGCACAGGATTAGGGACATCTGTCCTTGAAAAAATGAGAGAGGAGAAAATAAATGATGCGGTTTGGCAAGGCAAATGCTCTGGTACAGTGTATGTTAGTACTTTTGATATAATGTTAAATTCTGTTCATTTGTACTTGGGTTCCCCTGCCCCCATCCATCTGAGTGTACTACTTAGGGATGATGAATTCTTTATTTTTTCTAAATGTATTTATTGTTTATGTCTTGCAGCTACATTGGAGGAAGTGAAACTGATGGGCATTTTTCTCTGATAAATGAGGCATGTTCAATGTTAGTAAGACATGACAGAGTTTTCAGTTGTATTTTATGTTTTTGTTAATATGAGCTGATTAACGATTATGTCATTTTACTTTGTAATATTCGTTTAGATGGATTTTTGCACAAATCAGTGGTTTTGAAACTGATTAAAATGTACTTCAGTTCATTTGCTTTAGGAGCTGGGGGGCATCCCATTGTTGAGCACTATTATCAGATTATGTATTTTTCCTTAATATCAATATGGCTTCTGACTCTGATCTAGGCAATGGTGGAAGTTTTCCTATTTGTTTGAACTTGAAAATATTCAAAGTATGCCTATGGTTAAGACTTTCAGTTTTGCCAAACAGAAATAAACATGACACCTCTTTGCCACTCTGACTGTTTCAGGTTTGCACATACCAATCCCCTGCATTTGGATGTATTCAAGAGTGTTGCACGCTTTGAGGCAGAAGTGGTTGCAATGACAGCAGCACTTCTTGGAAGTAAGGAAAAGAGTTCTGGAGGACAAATATGTGGCAACATGACATCAGGCGGGACTGAAAGTATATTATTAGCTGTCAAATCGTCTCGTGACTTTATGAAATCTAAGAAAGGAATTACAAGACCTGAAATGTATGTCACCAATAATAATTTATTATTATATATTTGGTAAATTATTTTTTAATATATTTACAAACTACTAAATTTTAGGATTATTCCTGAATCTGGACACTCAGCTTATGACAAGGCTGCACAGTATTTCAATATCAAACTATGGCGTGTACCAGTTAACAAGATTTTTCAAGCAGATGTGAAAGCGATTCGACGTCATATTAACAAAAATACCATTTTGGTATGATGTTTTTTTTTTTTTCCATTTAAAATATTCTATTTAAAAGATTCAAAGTTCTTGCTACAGGATTTTGTATGTATGCAAATTGCTAATCACTTGAATTCTTGTTGTCAAATGAAATTGACTGTCATGATAAATCAGATTGTTGGATCTTCTCCTGGGTTTCCTCATGGAGTAATTGACCCCATCGAAGTAAGTGTTTTCTATTTTTTTCATCTAATGCTGGAAAAGAATATAAGTTCAACTTGCTGGCTGAATTACCATAATCAGATATATTGGCAATTTCTTCCGTAGGAACTTGGGCATCTGGCATTAAGCTTTGGTATCTGTTTCCATGTGGACCTTTGCCTTGGTGGCTTTGTATTACCTTTTGCTCGTGAGCTTGGGTATAGTTGGCATGACTTATTTTATTATTGAATCTGATCTGTGGCACTGAATCCATGAATATATTAGGCCTTTTCTTCTTTCTTTAATAACATATTCCATTTTGTTTCCAAATACACGAGTTTTTCTAATTAATCTCTATTTGCAACTGCAAGTCTTATTGTTTGTTTTGGGATTATGTTGTTAGCATAGTATTCTCTTCAACATCTATTGGGGCTGGGATTGATGTTTTGATAATTGATGACTGATAATTATATTAATTGTATAACACATGCAATGGGACTGGGATTAAATGTTAGTACCAATTTAACTAATTCATGTTCAACCTTTTTCTTCCCAGGTACCACATTCCACCTTTTGATTTTTCGGTTAAAGGGGTTTCTTCAATATCAGTGGATGTACATAAATACGGTTTAGCTCCCAAAGGAACAAGTGTAGTTCTTTATAGAAACCATGAAATCAGAAAGGTAAGGCAATGATTTACTCAAAAACCTTTTGGCAGTAACTGATGAATTATACTTGAATTCCTCCTTCCCTCCCTTGCATTTCTATTTTGTGGATGACCTTCTTGCAACATGCCTTTCTGTTATAGGAGATATGGTTGTTGATTTACTTGCAGCTGATTACTAATGTACTTTCTTTTCTGTCTCCTGCACTCTACAGCATCAATTTGTCGCTGGTAAGTTTACTATTTGTTTATGATAAATGTTATGTTTATATTGTGCAAGCATTTATGATCTTGTCCCAAAAAAAAAATTCTTCTGTGTGTGATCTTGTTTAAACAATATTATAGACTGTCCAGCCTTGTTAGTTTCCTTTCCTTGAGTGGTTTACATGACAAACAATTTGCAAGGAAAGGGGAAGATGATAGGTAGCGACATAAACTTTAGCAAGAGCTAGACTTTAATTTTTTAGTTCTAGATAGTGGGACTAGTCATGTGTCTGTTTGGAGGAAATGTTTTGTCTCTTGCTGTAACTGTATAATACCTGTGAGTTGTACGGGTTTATTTAAATAGAAAACATGAGTTTATTTAAATATAAAAATGTTAAGAAATAAATTTTTTATCAGTTTATAATTTATGGTAAGATATGTTAGTACATATATAAATAGATATTTTAAATATGTGCATAAATTACAAAATAAAGAACAATCCTCCATTAATATTAAATCTGAGTAAAATTAGATCAACGACTATTGTATAGTTAAAGTTGCGATCCAACTACTCTAAATTGTTCAAGTTATGTAGACATATATCAATGACTGTTGTCAAGTCGAGGTTTCGATTCAACGGTTCTAAAATCTTCAAGTGAAATTTACATATATATATTTCATCAATAATAAAATATATTTTTTAATTATAAAATCCATGTTTAATTATTATGGTTAATGAAACATAATTTAAGGTAATAAAAAAATAGTATATCATAATTTCATTATTATTAATAATTAAATTAAAAAATATTATAAATAATTTTAAATAACATTAATATAAGCAATTTTGATTAAATTTAATCAACGACTATTATTAATTACAATTTCTCATCAATGACTAATATTACTTAAATCTCTTTTAAATCAATGGCTAATATAAAACTAAAATTTTAATTTTAATCCAATGACTCTTAAAGGTTCAAGTCTCTTTTACACGTAGTGTTAGTTTTTTTATTATTATTATTTGTAAACTAATTAGTGTCAATGTCGCAGTTACTGAATGGTCTGGTGGGTTGTATGTGTCTCCAACCATAGCTGGAAGCAGGCCTGGAAGTCTTATTGCTGGTGCATGGGCAGCAATGATGTCTCTAGGGAAAGAAGGTTATTGTCCACGACCTCTCTGTTCTGCCTTTGAAAGATTCATTTTATTTCCCTTTCTGCTAACTCTGATGCCTAATGTATGATGTACGGGCGATTTATGGTCTGGTTTATTCTTCAGGTTACTTGGAAAATACAAAAGCAATTATGGAAGGGTCAAGAAGAATACAGAAAGGGTGAGATACTGTGTCTCTTTCGTTCTGTATTACTAGTCTGGTGTTGTGCCTAGTATATTTTTTTTGAAAGTAATGATTATGTTTATCTGCAGCATAGAGGAGATTGGTGAGCTGTTTATTGTTGGAAAACCCGACATGACAATAGTGGCTGTTGGATCTGATGTTCTGGATATATTCGAAGTCAATGATATTATGTCATCCAAAGGATGGCATCTGAATGCATTACAGAGACCCAACAGGTAGGGCTTTTAGATTGGGGGGGACACTGTACAGTGTTTTCTGGATTAAACTGAAGATAATTTTAATCTTTGTGGTTGAATCAGCATCCATATCTGTGTGACACTGCAACATGTGCCAATTGTTGAAGATTTTCTCAAGGATTTGAAGGAATCTGTGAAAACTGTAAGTTGTTTATCACTTGTGTGGAATCCTAGTTATAATTATAAATGAATCATTTTATTTATTATGTGACTGTGACTGTGACTATGGAGTTTAAGATAGTCTTCCCGGGCCACCATCAGAAGGTGGTTGCAGGGATGTAACAGTTCATTAGTTGATTCAGTAGCAGTGTCTGAATTCGATTTGTATTATGTGTGTGTTTGACTCTTTGGAATTTGATTTCAGGTGAAAGAGAATCCAGGTCCAATAAGTGGAGGCCTAGCACCTATATATGGTGCCGCAGGGAAGATGCCAGATAGAGGCATGGTCCAGGAATTGCTGGTAGATTATATGGATGGTACCTGTTAATGGCGTTCGACATTTGTACCAGATTTTTCAGGCTGTAGTACTAGTGGACCTTTACTTAATAATACTATTCCATATTTTATCGTGCATTCTTTTATGTTAAGGCCTTGTTTGTTTGTGTGCCGTTGTACGTTTTAGATTCACATTATCATTATCATGTGGGGAAGTTCGTTGCTATTTCACAATCTTGCTTTTGACATTGAGGACAGGGCACTAGTATTCTCCCAGAACAAAATATAATGCACATGTGATTGATGATTCATGATTGTACAAAAACAAAGTGTACGTGTTGTTGTGAATGATAACCATCATAAAAATAAGGTACTAGAAGCCTACAGAAGGCCACGCTTACCTTGGTTTTATAGAAGTACATTTTGCACATTATTCCCTCTTAAAAAACATTTTACACATTATTCTTCCAACTAACCACAAAAATCTTCTCTCAATCATTTCAAACTATCCTCTTTAATTAATCTTTAGTTGTATGCACTTGATTTTATCTTTATCTATAAATTAAATTTCAATAATTTTGTACATATAAATAATTAAAATAACTTTACATCATAAATTAAATTATTTATTCTAAATGAAAATTTCAATTTATATATCCAAATACATTTACTTATCATGAATTTTAATTATAATACAAAATAATCATGTAAGAATAATATTTATCTTATACAATATATACATTAGTTATTACAATAGTTAAATGAGGACATTGCAATATATAGACTCGCACTCCCCCTCCTAAGTCCTAAGCCATCTGTCACGTGGAATTGCCATGATCGCATAATCGAAGGCTAACTGCAAACTGAACCATTGCTCATGAAACTTCCAGATCCGGAAATAATGTAAAATGCAATTATTATGTATTTGTTTTAAAGCTAAAAATAAAATGTTATTTTCACTTTTGATCTTTTTACTCGTCTACTTTTACCATTTACATATAATTAAATAAAATATTGACACGGTTGGGGAATTATTGTCTCTCACTATCAAATTAACAGTATTCTGATATATCATTTTTTTTTTTGACGGTTTGACAAGTTTGGTTATTAGTTTTAGAACAAAAGAAGAGTCCAAGTAAAAAGAGGTAAATTTTAACTAATACATAACGCGTGGACGGTTGTCACGCACGCGTCTGAAAACATAAAAAAGGTTAATTCATTATTTGATTTGAACAGAATCACTAGGGACACTATTTTGATCGTGTCGTGCAACATTGCTACTGTGCCATAATCAAGCAACATGCCCTACTTGCGTTCTTCACTTTTCTAGATACACTCATTTACAACTTACAACAAGTGATTGATCAGTGGGTGACTTTCGAAGCAATAGCCAATAGCCAATATCCATGTTTTTTTATAAGAACAAGATAAGCATGTTACTATCAATATTTTACACGACTTGAATCATTTTGTTTCTTTGGAATTTGTGTGTTTCTTTTATAAAATAAAAATTAAAGTAAAGATAAAATAAGTCATCTTAATTATTAATTAATGATTAATACTTATTTTACTTGTTAAGGTGAGCAACTCACTCTAGAAAGGTGAGCTCTATTTATTTAAACTAACTTTTAAAATTAATTTTTAGAGGTTTATAACCTTCTCAAGTCTAACACTATTTGTTTAGATAAAATGAGTTGAACGTTTTGTATATAAGCTAAAATTAACTTATGTTCTTAATACTTATAAATCGTTTTTTATATTTGCAGATTAAACGTTGGGTGCCCCCCCTCCCCCCCGTAAAGTGTACAATATCCACTATAAGCCAGCAACAAGTTGAGTTTTCATTGAGTGAGCCACTAAAACTGCAATCTATTTTATTAGAAATAGATTCACACAAACATCAAAAAATGTCTTTATTTATTTATTTATTTCTACTGTTGTTTCTCTGATCTAAACCAATAGAACTTTTTATATATCTTTTTCTTATTTTTATTTTATTTATTCAAATGATGCAATAACAGTTACCAAATCATTATGATAACCATGTTGGCAGAAAGAGTCAAAGATGTGGATAAAAAATTTACAAGAATGGGGAAGGAAAGTACATATAACTTTCTTCTGGAAAGAGGAGAGAGTACGCAGTGAGAGTCTGAAACACCATATGATATGGCAACATTGCTAACGACATATAAAACATACCATATTCCTTTGACGGAGGGAGAGGGTCCCCTGAATAATTTGCTGCAGAGTTTATGAATAATTAATTTACTCCAAAATAACACAGTACTAACGGTTGCCAAGTGTACCAACTTGGTGCTTACCAAACCCAACTCACTCTAGTGAACATGGAAAAGAATAAGACGTGCCATTCTCATCATCATTCTAGTTTAATCAACACTTATCTAACCAAAATTTGTCAAAAATTTTCCAATTGTGCTACATTGTTCAGTGAACAATTAGCTTCAACACACATCACAATACTAAATAACTAACATTATATATAATACTTAGTAAGAGAATAATTGAAAATGAAATAGGAAACATAGCATATCATTTATAAGGGTCAAAACTATAACGTGTCTAGGCACTTTTTAGCTGAAGGGATGGGACCCTAATTCTTCGGTAGTCTAAACTATTCAAACTTCTTGTCTGAAGGAGAAAAGAAAAGAAGATACACTTGTTGTTGGTCAATTGTTTTATGCTCTCTCTATATGCATCAAACCAATGATTTGGGCTTATCCAATCACAGGAATCAATGGCTCATCTCATCACTACACATACTAAAACTCAAAACTCAACTAATTAATGAGATGCACGAGGCACAATATGTTGTGTACACACACACACACACACACATGTCGTGGTACATGATGAGTACCAAACTAGTATTTCATTCATATGGTTAAGATGCGTGCGTGTTGAAGTACAAACCAGAAAGTGTGAGGCAGTGGATGCATTGCATAGCATCTTAATTCTTAACAATGGACAAAAGAATACTGATAAGTAATATTTTCCATACCAAATCATGCATAAGCCTTACTGTTAGTCGACCTTGCACATGATCAGATTAGCGTGTTTAGGACCCACTTGATTTAATGCTGAGATATAACAGCAAACAATGTTTGTAAGTTTCTCTGTGTTTTTCTTGCTGTATCCTCTCTATAAGACATCACTGATTCTCACCAATATTTTATATGTTCTTTTTAAGATATCATTTAAAGACACTTCTATCAATTACCTTATCTTCCCAAGTTAGGCAACCAAAACTCTTAAGAATTTTTCTTCAATATCAAAGATGAAGGTAAGATCCATTATCATTTATCAATCATGCCTTGCAGAACAAAATATTGATCACTGTACATACTCTGCAAGGACTTGGTTTCCTCATTTTATTTTATTTTTTTGTTGCAGTTACTAGGCTGGATGCACAGGAAACTTCGCCAGAATAGTAGTGAACCATTCAAGGACTTGGTCATTGGTAAGTCATATATATGCTCTTAGCAAGCTACTTATTTATTTATTATGTTCCTCCATACATACATGCATTAACTATGTGATGGCCATCAAATTAGTAGTACATGAAAGCAAAATTTACCATACTAGACAATAGATAACTTGATTTCTGATGATGATGACCTTTGAACTACAGAAGGTAGTTAAGGAGAATTCAAATATTCTCTTGTGCATACAAATATATAGGCCCATGAAGATAGTATTATTTAAATAAAGTAGAATGACTGGCTAGAGTTGAAAGTAGACTGTTTAAAACGATGTTAAGTGTATTTGTGAAATACTAGCATAAGATCAGAATTAGGCAGAGCCTAATTACCATAATTCTTTAAAATTTGTTTGTTTCAGGGAATTCTTGCAATTGTCTTTCAGGGCAGGCGCCACTTGATGAAGAACAAATCTATCAGAAACCAAGCCATGGGATCAAACTTTCCAAGCATGCTCAGAAAGGTCACAACCTCAGAAACTCATTTGCTGGTCTAGAAGCAGCAAGAGTAGATGAGGACTATGAAGGAGAATACTTCCCTGGCTTCCTTGCTATTGGAACTCTTGGTTCGGAACGAGTATCCGACCCATCTTCAACACCATCATTTCCCATTTCTGTCGAAAGCATAACCGAAAAAGAAGATGAAGTCACTGAGAATGATCTGAAGCTGATCAATGATGAGCTAGAGAAAGTGCTGGGGGCTGAAACCAAGGATGATGTCAGCCTTGACTCGTCGAGGAGGACTAGCTATGTCAGCACCGGGAGAAGCAGCCACGTCAGCACCGGGAGGAGCAGCCATGTCAGCATAATAACACTCAGTGGAAAGCCAATAGAAGGAACAGAAGCAAATGGAAACGGTGCTGCAATTTGTCCACTCCAGGGATATCTCTTTGGAACCGCGGTTGAACTATCTGAAACAACTGCGGCAGCAGCAAAGAAAGAACACAGGACTTCGCTCGGGGAGTTGTTTCAGAGAAGCAAATCAGCTGAGGAGAATTTCGGTGCAAAGGAGGACAAAAGAGCTGAGAAAGAAGTGGACAAATCTGCCATGAACCTGATGAAAGAAAAGCTCAAGAGAAGAATGCTCCATGCTTATTCTAAGAATTCTGCATCGATAAATGGTGGGCCTATTGATTCTGCTTCTGCTGAGACAAAACTGAATAAGGTACACACATAGATTGATTCTTAACCTATCTACCCAACCATAACTTTCTATTTGCACATGATCATGTATAACTATTATTATGCATTATCATTATCTTTAGTAAGAGTAATGATTATCAACGTGTTACATTAAAATTGAATAAAAATATAAAGCAACCAGCATTCTTCATATTGACTTTTCATAGCTTTGCATTTTAATGTTTCTGGTCATGACTTGAGCTATGTTTGTGGTTTTTAGATTCTCCATATGTTTCGCAAGAAAGTTCACCCTGAAAGTTCAACAGCTGCACAAAAATCTGCTAAACACCACAAGAACCAGAAGAAGAAGAAAACAATCAATGATGGAGGCTACAACAACAAAAGTGACCTGGTGCATCCAGAGGAAGAAGATTCATCTGTCAACAGGGAGCACTGGATCAAAACAGATGCAGATTGTAAGTATACAAAAAAAATAAAATTCTTATTGGCCTATTTTACAGTTTAACATATGCTATGTAGTCCAATTATAGTTTCATAATTCACTTGATGAAAGTAATTATTTTCAGTTTCAGTCTTCTTATGTGTTGCTTCTTCTACCCTGACTCAGTTTTTTTTTATGTGCATTGCAGACTTAGTTCTAGAGCTGTGAAAGATGGAGAAGAAGTTGTGCTGTTTATAAGCTGTCACCCTCTATTAGCAATACATAATATTGTGTTTGTAATGTGAAAACTTATATATAAAAAGAATAATAGAGGTAGTTTCAGTGTCACTACCTCACAGTGGTCAGTGTGAAATGTAAGATCTGTCTAGTAATCATAAAAGAAGAAAATAATAAAAATCATAGCTATTGAGTTGACAATAAGTCATGATGTATAAATTATAATCACAGAATCCACGGTCAAATCATCGATGTATGCTTTTTTTTTTTTTTTTTTTTTATGGAAAGTAATTTACACGGAGGTAATTGATGATCATAGAGACCAACATAAGAAATTGTCACATGCACCAAATGGTGGGCAACAAAATTCACTTATCTTTTTACAAACAAACTGTATAGCATACAGTTTCATTGGTAACCTGCTTTCAATGAATGCCTGAACCTTGAAGCCATATGATCCAAGCTTCAAGGGCAGCTGATTTTGGGTATTTACAGATTTATTTATTTTTGTTAAAACAGTTTTGTACCTTTTTAAAATCATTAAAGAAAAAAATGCAAGAATATCCTCACAATCTCAAATTATCTTCGGAACCACCACATATAACTTGCTTCGTTGGGAGAGACCTTCAATAAGAAACATGACAACGTAGAGCAGTGTTGAAAAATTGATCAATTAGAACCGTAACATTATTAACAATTTAACATAGATGTAAAATTTAAAAACTTTAGGGACTTAAAAATGAATACAAAATTGTAACAACCAGGTCATTTTAAGTTGTGTACCATAAACCACACCCACAGACTACAGGCCATAAGGCACAAGGTAGTTTCATTATACAATAATAGAAAACTTGTACATTAATTATATACATATATTAGTGCTTTTTCTTTTTTAAGTATTCTCCAAACAAACGTTAAAATACACTTCAAAAAGTAAGTCAAATGAAGCATTAGCTAAAGAATATTGTCCTGTCACGTTAATTGTCATCTAAACCAAGCAGACACTTTGATTTTTGCTATTCAACGACATAGGTTTCTAGTTTCCACCATAACCACGTGGATAGGATATATACCTACATTAAATAACGATGCATGGTATCAAAATATCAAGCCTAGAGAGACTAGATGATCGAGTTGAAAGCTAACAGTATATTACGTTTGAATGTGTATGATAAAATATGTTTAATTGGGAACATGATATACCCTCTATCATGTCATTGTTCTTGGATATGACTCAAATTGTGACTCTCAGATATAAAGCATGCATAGGACTTTTATCCGAAAGTCAATCATAAAGAATGACCTATCTTTGAAATTTAATCACACTATCTATATTATTTGCCTAATTATTCACCTAATCATGCACCTTTTTTTATTTTAATAATCTCAATCATCCTCGTCCTTTCACCCTTTAATAATGATGCACAAAGATAATAATGGGTAAACAAAACAAGATGGGAAAAGTTGATACGTATTTGTAAAATAATACTACAAAAAGTTATTTTATCTCTCGCTATTAAGCTTAAGTTGATATAATTTCATTAATAATTCATATTCAATGCTTGTGATACTTAACGTTTGTGATATGCTTAATTACTTTACGTTGCTATTTAGTTAACAGGAAAATGTCTTTTCTGATTATCGAAACCGCTCATGATAGAGCATTTTTGCTCGTTAGGCCTTCAATTAGGAAGAGACATTAATTAATTAATTAATTAATTACGAGGACAACTTGTCGATTATCCCCATGAAGACAAATTTATGCAGCTTCTCATTTCTTGTTATGCAACGGACACTAATTTTGTATTTAAACGATATAAAATTATTTTATATTAATTCAAATACATTATTATTAAATTCTTTGAATTTATTTTTAATTCTTAATTTTATATAAAAAAAAAAACCTTATTGTTTAGAATTTTTCTATTAAAATATAATCAACAGAAAACATAAAATAGTAGTAGGTGGTGTAGACTCCAAAGGAGTCAAAATTGGAGTTGGTTGGTGGTTTTTTTTTTTAGGAAAGTTGGTGATACTTTGAATACCAATGGAAATGGTAGTATTTAAAATTAATTAACAAATTAAATTACATTACTTTATTTGAAGTTAATGTTACAAATTAAAATCGTGGGTGGGCGAGTGTCGAACCAGAGGAGATGAGTTGTCGGAATCCTTTAGGAATATTCTAGAAATCACATAATAAATTAAGTAATCAACTTTTGCGCTGGACCACACACCAATGTTGCATAGTGTACCGTGCAATAATAAAAAAAAAAAAAAAACACCAACAAAACAGTGCACTGTGACAGTGGGTTATAGTTAATTGGTTATATACCCTTCCAATATTGTTGCCATTGTCATTTGTGATTTGCCCGTTGCCAGTCAACCGTTATTGGTCACTGCCAATAAGCTATTTTTTATTTTTAAGAAAAGGAAAAAGTAAATATTGTATCCTTATTTCATTTTCTATCGCAAAAATATATTTATTTCCTTTTTATATTTTTTTTGTAATTTTTAAGTATTTACAAAAATATATTAGTTTAAGAGTAGTAACTTAAGAAAACAATATTTAACATTAATAAATAAATTAATAGAATATATATTTATATGTTTATATGCACGAGAAAGGTCATAATAACGTTCACATTGATCCACGTGTCTAATTCTCCCGCTCCGTCCATCTATCCGTTAACCCTACTCTCTCTCTTCTCCCCTTCTCTCTCCCTCTCCTCTGCAACTCTTTTCCGTTGAACACACAGGCACAAGAAACCCCAAATTCCTTGTTTTTTGAATAATCAAGAAAAAATTGTAAAAAAATAAAACAAAAACGGTATTCACACACATTCATTCATCACAATGGGGAAGCTTCTCTGCGATTCAACCACCGTCGCCGAACCATTCCAAGGTTCGCCGCCGGTCGCACTTCCGTGGCGGGATTCCAAAACAGAGCCTATCGGAACCGTAGATCTCGTCGTTCCGGTCAACGTCGGTGGCGTAGCCTTCGCCGGTGGCTGGGAAGACGTCGTTGGTCTGGAGGAGCAGCAGCGGCGCCACCTCCAGAGGCTCCATGCCAAAGGAGTGCTCTGGAAGCCTCCGCCGGAGGAAGAAGACTCCTCGTCGTCGCCGCCGCCGTCCTCCGCCCTTAGATCTGTTGTCTTCCGGCTCTCTCACGGCGGCGAGGTCTCAGCTGACGGAAACTGCCTGTTCACGGCGTCGCGGAAGGCGATGGGCGGCGAGGAAGTGGACGCGCGCGAGCTGCGGCGGCGGACGGTGGCTCGGTTCTTGGAGGATCTTGGATCTGTGAGTTTTGAGGAGAGAGAAGCGATCTACGACGCGATTAGGCACATGTATTCGCCGGATCTGAAGAACGGTTGGGGGATTCACGTAGTGCAGGAGGTGAAGTTGTTGGCGAAGAAGGAGGATCGATTAGCTCTTGATTCGGCCATCGATGAGCTCGTTCACCTCGGCATGCAAAGGTATCGAATCGCTGCAAGTTTCATTCGTTCATTTTATTTGCTTGTTTCTATGCTTTTGAATCGCCACAAGTTTCATTCGTTGATTTCGTTTTTTTTAGGGTTTGATAAATGTTCAGAAAATAGGCGCGGAACTTTACTTTGTTATTTACATTGGAAGATTCACAGCTACAATTATGAAGACGAATGAAATTAAAGAATGAAAGTTGTTTTGTTTTTTGATTTGTTTCTGAGCTGCATTCCTTTTCTTTTTTTCGCTCTAAAAATGAGAAGTTCGCAAGACATTTGTGTTTTTAAGTATTTTGGCGTGAGAAGTGTCGAAATGGGGCACGGAAGTTCCATGACTGTGCTGTTTGTTGTGATTGGTTTTGGTTGTTTTCTTTACTATGTGTTATATTTTTGTGATTGAAGAGAAATGGCGGCGGAGTCTATTTACAAAGAGAGATGTATTCCCGTGAATGATGGTCCAAGTTGGGCGAAATACATGATGATCTCTGGTTCTCCTGATGATGAATATGATATCATCACTTTGCAATATACTGAGGAGGGTTTATTATCTGTAGATGAGAATAGAGAGGGTCGTGCTGCAGCTTTTGGTGATGATATTGCAATTGAATGCCTTGCTACAGAGTTCAAGCGAGAGATATACGTGGTATGTAACAAAATCCAGGAGCTTTCAGTGTAGACTTGAGTTGCTTTTGGTGTTTGTTTGTATTCTTTCAATTAAGATGTTTCACCAGTTGTTGTATAGCTGTGCAATCCCCATCTTTTATGGATCAGGTTGTTGTTTTAAAAAAATAATAATTATTTGACTACAATATTGTTGCTCCTACTTGTTTTAGCTGTGTAGTGTATAGTTGAGAAAAGCTTAATTTCTTTGTGCTGCTGCATGACACAGTTCTTTTTTTTTTTTTTTGGTGAATAGCATGGCACAGTTCTTATTATAGTGAAGTAGATTGAAATTTAATAAACTTTATCCACGTCGTTGGAGTTCTGGCATGCAATTGCAGATATATCCGTGTGACACATTCAATTCTTTATTTGTTTCTGTGCATTTATTACTGTGTGTTAGAGTGAGTACCATCTGTTATGTGAATGTAAAGCATTTATGGCTTGCTGAAATGTCAACTCTCCCTGTAGGCTTGATTATGACTTTAAGTAATGCTTACGAGTCTTTATAACTGAGAATTCTTTTATAACTGAGAATTCTTTTATAATTATCTGAGCTTCTTGTTTTCCCATTTTTGATATGGGTATTGATTGTGATTTCTCCTGATATAAGTTACCCATGATATAATGGGTGCAAAGGCAAAATTCATCTTTTTGTGCTGTTTAGTTTTGTACACATGAGTAATTGTCGGTCACCATGCTTCCATCTGAATTTGCTCATCATTTTCAGGTGCAAGCACATGGTTCAGATGCCATGGTCGATGAAGAAAATTGTGTTTTCTTCCTTCCACATCGTCCAAGGAGCCGAATTACTGAACCTCCATTTTTTCTTTTCATGAAAGGAACAGGTAATGAATAACAAAATATTTTAATAAATATGGCCATTTTTGCTCAAGCTTTCAGCAGTAGTTTGTTTTCAGCCTGGTTTTGTTTTCTCTATTTTTAATTCTGAACATTGCAAATTTCCCTTTATTAATGAAATTTCTAAGCAAATTTCCACATACAGGTTGGTGCGGTGCTGGAGCTGACCACTATGAGCCCCTGATAGCTCATCCTTCCACCTTTGTTTCCCAAGAAAAGGTTGCTGTGGTACTGTGAGTGAGGTTTCCCAGCCTGCAATTTTGTGTAGAATTAGAAATTTGTTTCACCCTATTTATAGGCCACTCTGAAAGTGTTTGGCCTGCAATGTGGTTCTCCTATCCTATGCTTCTGTCCAAGGGAAAGGGAGAACCTCATCGGGTAGCATTTGTTTTGTTACTGACATTTAGAATCAATCATCTTTGACTCTCTTGACATTACCATTGCCTGCAGTTTGAGCAACCCTAGAGTATTATTGTATTAGTTTCACCGGCTTCTTCTGTTTTTTTGTTGTTCCTGTTGTTGAGTAATTAGAGGGTAGTAGTGTGTTGTTCAAATTGGAAGAGTTGAATTGTAGTATCTCAGTGACATTAATGAAGTGGCTTCTTCTTTTATTTTATTTTACACCTGCATTCCAGAACGTGACAATGTCTCCTTTCTCGGTAAGCTTTTATTCGGGAAGGGGGTGGTCAAGCACAAGCACCTGAACAATTCGAAGCTCATAACAAATTTTAAACTTTACGTGGTTTTAAAATTTTAAAAAACAAATTAGAGCAACATATATTAAAAAAAATTCTGGACTTTTCATGACTTTGGGCAGAAGAGTAATAGGAAATTAATTAGGGGAAATTTAATAAATAATGCAACAATGAAATCAAGGAAAGATTACAATTAAGAGCAAAGCAAACTAATCCATAGAGTTGTGTTGAGTTGGGACAATGGCTTAAGGTCATTGTGCGAATTTATTTCTTCTCTGCTGGCTGCTTAGGCATCCCCAAATTTACACTCGTTTAAACGTTGAAGAAAGTAATGGATGGTATCAAGTATCAACAAAGGTTTTAGGCTTCCAATTGACTGAGCACCATGCTGTGTCAAAAATAAATTCTATATACAAGAACAACCATATAATTGATAATGATGTTTTGTGACGTATAAATTAAGACAGTAGTAAGTATTGTGAAAAATATTAGTATAATTAAGGACACAGTACTACCAATGCATTGATAATGATGATTGATGCATGCATATGTGAAATGAATTGATCTAATTCTGTTTCATTCATTCATTCCCACCACTGATCTTCTCTCTTTAAGAATGATGAGTTATATATGAAGGAGCCGAGGCATGGTGATGGTGGGACTTAACGTCTCTTTGTGACTTAGTTTCAGAAAATTAAATATCTTCACGTCATGGCACGTCGCAAGTGGCAGCTTATAAATTAATTTATCTTAGTTTACTCTTCCTTGAGGACTGAGGTGGTACTGTACTGCCGTACTGGTATCCTTACAAGTTATGCCAAGTTTTTAACGTATTTATTTATTTGCCACTGATACGAAATCACTTAATTTGCTTTTATTGTGCTATTGATCATTGGATGACAAGTTTGCTTAAAAACTCGGGCTAAAAGCACTTATTTTTTACAAAAGAATATGGTAATGGCCGCCGAATATCCATGGCACAATTCATTCAGTCCTGTTGTTTATACCTTCTTAGCATCCGAATCATCACCAATGTCAAGTGAACAAGATAAAAAGTTTATGTATATATGCACAAGTGGTTAAAAAGATGAATCGTACGTTTGAATTATTATTATTATGTGGTTTTTATCCCCCAACACCTGGCACCTTAGTTAGAGGTTGAACATAAGATTCGCCTAAAAATGTTGATACCAAAGTCCAAGAATATCGAAAGGACAGCCTGTGCTTGCTGGCAACTCAGTTTTCCACCCCTATCTTCTGTGATTTCGATCATTGATCAGATTAATAAGAAAATCAGTCACCATTGACAATCCATGCATGGTTTAAACTTTAAAGAAAAGATACCCAAAGTGTGACCAAAATGGCATAGACTGATTCAAATATCTAATTCTGAGGTGATATAATTCCATCCCAGGAAGAAGATATTGAGTAGTCCTTTAACTGATCAGCCATGTAACCAAAATGGCATAGACTGATTCAAAAACACAAAGACGACCAAACTAATTAACCACTAATTTAATAAAGGAACATGCATGTAAAGTAAAGTGCATACAGCATCTAATCAAATTAAACAAACAAACAAACAAAACCACACTTTCACAAAAGAGACAAAGGCATGCAAGCAAAGTTGACTCCATTTACAAGACAAAAACCAAAGCTCAATCCAATCTAACAAGTCAATAGAATTTCACTGCACCTGACCTTAATTTATCTCTTCCATTTATATACTGTAAAACATTAAACTATAAACTACTTGCCATTGGTATTTAAAAATTAACAAATTTATCATATATTTTAATTTTTAATTAATATAAAATTATTTTACACTATTAATATATATATATATATATATATATATTATTAATTTTACATTTTGGATACATGGCCTTATTTTTCTGTGACTTCAAAATGTTTATTGTTGACCCATTAGTACGATGACGCATGTGAGGCACTTTCCATGATGCAGACGCAAACATGCAGTACGACTGTACGAGTTTGAAAACAAAAAAATACTAATCGAAATTGTTAAATTGAGAAAAAGAAAATAAAAATTTGGTTAGGTGCACTGCGAACCTGCGACGCGACATAAAGGAAAAGGCAAAACACAATTTGCAAACCTAACAACTAGAACTCAGCAAGTGCAGGGGAAAGGGACAAACAGCCCTTCGGAGATCTCAAGGGCCTTTCCCTCGGTCTCTCCGAACTCTCACTTTCTCTTCTTATTAACCCCTTTTTTCTCCTCATCAATTCCATTCCCTCATGGCCACCACCACGCTTTATTCAACGCATTGTCGTTCACTCGTTACTTCCTCCTCCTCCTCCTCATCGGCGTCGTCGTTGCAACCGTGTCCTCTGTCGTCTAACCTTCAACGCGTCACCTTCTCACAGCGCTTTCTCGCCTCCAAGGTTTCTCTCAAGTCTCAACCCCAACCGTATCAGATTCCCGTCCACACCCAGCAACATGAAGGTTCGTTCCTTCTTCTTCTTCTTTGACGTTTCTTATATACCCTTTTGCTCCTAACCCTTAAAATTTTGAATCTTTTCTGATGGGCACTTTCCATTCGGATTTTAGAGTGCGATAACTTTGTGATGTGTTAGGGAGAGATGAGAGGATTTGAAATGTCTGGTTATTATGTTATAATATGAGTTTAATAGGCATGTGCCAGCTTTAAACTTTACCCTGTCAACCATCGTTCATCGTTAAACATATAGGGCGTGTGAATGTAGGTACAGTAGCAGCTGCTGTTGAAAATGGCACTTCTCACCAGCAATTGAAGGCTGACTTATTGTCTGTTAAGTCCCCGGAGAAGTCTCGAGCTGAAGACGGTTTTGATAAGGATGAAAACAAGTCCACTGTTAGTATTACTATTGTTGGAGCCTCTGGAGACCTTGCTAAGAAGAAGATATTTCCGGCTCTCTTTGCACTTTACTACGAGGATTGTCTCCCTAAGGTTGGATTTGGATGGATAGTTTTTTTTATTTGTGTGGTTTGGATTGAACTAATGCTTTGGTTTATGGCAGCACTTCACCATATATGGTTATGCACGAAGTAAGATGACTGATGCAGAACTGAGAAATATGGTTAGCAAGACCCTCACTTGTAGAATTGATAAGAGGTAATCATTATATCTTCCTTTTTTTATAATGCTTAGAGTTAGGGGACATCTTTAATGTTTGGAAACTCCTGTTGTGGAATTTCAGAGAGAACTGCAATGAGAAGATGGACCAATTTCTAAAGAGATGTTTCTACCATTCTGGTCAATATGATTCTCAGGACAACTTTGCAGCGCTAGACAAGAAGCTGAAGGAACATGAGGTAGTTGAAAAAGGGATAATCTGAAATGACTGTTGTCTATAACTTAATGTGGTTTAGATTCCTCCAGTTAGAACTAAGAAACAACCACTGTTTTAAATGTAGTTTTTTGAAATAGTATCTACACGTGGCAGCAAGGTAATTAAAACGTGCAAGAAAAGTAGGCAGTTAACAGGGCAAAGACGGAAAGGACTAAAACCAGAAATTTGAAATAGTTTAGAGACCAAAAACATACTTACCCTTTTATTAATGGGAACAAATTACAAATTCTCACTTGAAAGCAAAATCACTTGTCAAGAAGCAAATGAAAAGGATGAAGAAAAAGAGGGGAAGGGGGGGATATGGAAAACAAGAAAGAATTCGAGAAAATTAGCTATCGTATATCGATTATTGGTATAGTTGATAGCTGCCATGTATTGTGGCATTTTACTCTTTGCCGACCAATTTGCTATAACTTCATTGACGCTCAAACTCTTTGAATATAACATGCTAGATGACATTATTAAGAAAAAACTTTTTGTTCATGTTGCAATTGTAATGAATAAGTATTTGATTATCGTGTTTCCTTAGGCATACTTGTATTCTTTCTTATTTTTTCTCCCCAGCACTTATTTATTTGTTTTTTATTTTGCTTGCTATTTTAATATGCACCAAGTTTGATATAGGAACAGTGAAAGGAACATACTCTAGTATTTTCATGTTTTTTTTGTCTGCATAGTTGAAGCTAATCTGAGCATTTTTATAATCAGATTTTAATCATACTGTTTGAATATGAATTTTTTTTTTGTAGGGTGGGAGAACTTCTAATCGCCTGTTTTATCTCTCAATTCCTCCTAATATATTCATAGATGCTGTTAAATGTGCAAGCTTGTCAGCTTCTGCTGGTAATGGTTGGACCAGGGTCATTGTTGAAAAGCCTTTTGGTCGTGATTCAGAATCTTCAGCTGCATTAACAAAATCACTCAAGCAGTATCTGACAGAGGATCAAATTTTCAGGTTTTCTAACTAAAACTAATCATCTTCAATTCTACTTTAAGATTGTAAATAAAAATAACATTTTATAAAATGGGAAATATTATACAGGATTGACCACTATCTTGGGAAAGAGCTTGTGGAAAATCTTTCTGTTCTCCGATTCTCAAATCTCATCTTTGAACCATTATGGTCAAGGCAGTATATTAGAAATGTACAGTTGATATTCTCAGAAGATTTTGGCACTGAAGGACGTGGCGGGTAACCTTTATTCCTTAACAGCTTTCAAACTTTCTGTTCTTATAATGGGGATTCTTATCCATTTTCATATCTGTACCATGTGTAGGTACTTTGACCATTATGGTATCATAAGAGACATTATGCAGAACCATTTACTTCAAATACTAGCACTCTTTGCGATGGAAACCCCTGTTAGTTTGGATGCGGAGGATATTAGAAATGAAAAGGTCTCACATGATTAAAAATACCTTGAACTCAATTGTTCTAAATAGTCACGTTTTTCTTTTTGTTCACCAGAATTTCAATTACCTAATGGATGTCAGGTCAAGGTTCTTCGCTCAATGAGACCCCTGCGACTTGAGGATGTGATTATAGGTCAGTATAAGAGCCACACAAGAGGAGGCGTTACATATCCCGCATATGTTGATGACAAAACTGTTCCAAGCGGCAGCTTAACTCCAACATTTGCTGCAGCTTCCCTCTTCATAAATAATGCAAGATGGGATGGGGTACCATTTCTGATGAAGGCTGGGAAAGCATTACACAACAAAAGGTAAGTGGAGGAAATAAATTTTACTTTTTTATCGTGTTGGTTTAGTGCCACCTTCTTTTTATACTTCTTGATCTCCACACCCCCTTGTAAATATATTTAACTGCTATGTTGTTTTGGTTCAGAGCTGAGATACGGGTACAGTTCAGGCACGTGCCAGGTAATCTGTACAATCGAAATTTCGGTGCTGATCTTGATCGGGCTACAAATGAGCTTGTTATAAGAGTTCAGCCTGACGAGGCTATTTATTTGAAGATAAACAACAAAGTTCCAGGTCTGGGAATGAAGTTGGACCGCAGTAATCTGAATCTTCACTATGCAGCAAGGTATTTCCCTTCCATTTACTCTATAAAAATCAACTTTATGGGACCCCTGAAATACACTTTTCATTAGATTATTAACTCACAAATTCACCTCATTCTTAGTTTCTTACCTTAAACTGGTGAGAAAGTGTGACATTGATCTAATCTAATGTCCATATAATCTTTGTGGGCATGTGGCATGTTCACACAAGCTAACATTTTAATTTTTTCTATTTCAGATATTCAAATGAGATTCCAGATGCTTATGAAAGGCTACTTCTGGATGCCATTGAAGGAGAAAGAAGACTCTTTATTCGTAGTGATGAACTGGATGCTGCTTGGTCACTCTTTACACCTGTACTGAAGGAGCTAGAAGAGAAGAAGATAATTCCAGAGTACTATCCTTATGGTAGTAGGGGTCCTGTTGGTGCTCACTATCTTGCAGCCCGACACAACGTCCGGTGGGGTGACCTTGGCACAGACGTATACCAATAGGCCATAACCCTCACATTTTGTTGCACTTGTGTTGTGATTAGCCTCAGATGTTTGCTATTTTGTGGTTTCTTCTTGGTTTGCCACCAGCATGATTACTTCTCTGGTGGAAGAAAACAGAGGTTACCAGGCACACATGAAAATCATGTAAAGCAATAAAAGCATTAAATTTCAAAGTAGAGTAATAAAGCTCTAGGATCATTGATAGTTTTCTTTTTCTTTGAGTTTTTGTTGCTATTTGGGAGGTGGGATTGGGAGAAAATATTTCATTTAGTTAACAATCAATCTATTTAGGTAATGTATTTTGATTTTGAATTTATGTACTAATTGCATTTTGTGAAACACGATTAAAGGAAAAATGAAGATAGTTAGCAAGTTGGTATGAATCTCTCAACCCATTCAAGTCATTCTCAGTTACTTAGGTGGTATTATTATAATCCAGAGTTTAATTTGAATTTGTTATAATTTTGTTTCATTATAGTTTATCATTGAATTGTTACGTGAACTCATTACTAATGTGGAGCACTGAATATAAGATGACGATGAAGTGCGATAAGTATTTTTCCGCAAGCAAAAATATATTAGCCAAATTAGTCTCTTAAAAGATATACCAACTTTGAGTATACTAATTACTGAAAAATAAGAGTGTTTACGTGTAATTTTTTTTTACTACATTACAATTTTGAAAATTAAAAGATTGTTTTGATTGATGAAATATACATTCAATAACTATAACTGATTGAATCCATTATTAAATTACGAGGATTTTTTTTTTTTTTAAGAATATAATCAACTTTTTTGTAGAGTTGTTTAACATGAACATATACCTTTTAAACTGAGTTTTAAAAATGAATCGGTTGAGTTACTAGATCAATGATTGAATCGGTGGATCACTGATGAAACTGTATTACTTGATAATAATGTGTTATAAATAATTATATATACATATTTACATAATATATATATTATAAATATTATATTTATTAAAGTTATATAAGTTAGTAGTAGTGATTTTGTATTCTTGTTACAGGTTCAAACATGGAGTTATTTGTTAATATTAATTTGATTAATGTGCATATATAATATAAATATAACATAATTATTTTTGTAAAAATATAGCAATTAATTGCTTTCATACAAATCACTTAGCATGCTTTGACTTGAATTAGTGTTGGCACATATTGTACTGAAGAAATCATCTAAGAATTGAGCAGGTTGCACCAATTTAACTGCATGCACGGTTTGATGGTTGAACTGACCCTGACCCAGTTAGATTATTGGTTCCGGTCCAATCAACCATCTTTTAAAACACTAACATGTATGCAATTTTAAATTTTTAATAGTGATTCTACATGTAACAAAAGTCTTTTCGAAATATGTTATAAATATACATTCATTTAAATTTAAATATAGATTTATATAGACCAATCTGCTTGATAATGTTTGGTTTAAAGAAGTGGTAAATATAGATTTATATAGATCAATCTGCTTGATAATGTTTGGTTTAAAGAAGTGGAGAAGAGTTCTAACAAAGGGGGGCAAGAGAAGGATAAAAGAGGAAAATAAATGATTCTCTTTTTTTTTTTGGTCACCATGAGTTACACTCAACACTCAAGTATGACTTTTGCTTAAAGAGCTAAATAATTTAGGAACGTACAATATAATATAAGATCCATCCCCTCAAAGTAATGATATTAATGATCAACTAAAATTACTCTTCAAGATTATGTATTTGCAAGTTTGAGATTAAAAACTAAGAAATTAGCATTAGAAAATAGAAAGTGTGTGGTGTGGGAATCCATTTTTCTCTTCCACTGTGAAAGCGATGCTCAAAACAAACAAAGGCTGTTCCGCTGTATCATGGAGTAATATGTCTTAATAAAGAAAGAGTGATCAAAATGAAATTGAATGATTTAGAAAGAAAAATAAAATTTGAGTTAAATATATAAATTTAGAAGGAACCTTAATTTTATTTTGTGAAGATTACAGCTGCATAAGAAGTGGTCCCTTTACCAGTTAAATGTTTTTTTTTTTTTTTAAATTGCATTAGTATGATCCATCCCCATGTGATCCATCATTAACTTCAATAAGACGAGTACTATTAAGTATGGAAGCAAAGTGGTGGCCAATTTATAATGCTATAAATTGACCATACATAAGAAAAGAACCCAGCACTTAAATATAATACAAATTAAGACTAATGCAAAATGATAACAGCTAGGTTGGATGATATATATTAGACTAGTTTTAAGTTTATTCGATTAAATAAATATTTATTTTAATAAAATAAATAATTATATATTTTTGAAATATGTTTGTCTAAACTATTTTTATTTAAAATAAATAATTTTTTTTATTTAAATAAACAAATCTTATATATGTTAATAAACATTTATTTTAATTACTTATTTGATTATCATTAATTTTATAAATATTTATTTTAATTTTAAACAATATAGTTAAACACAATTAGCCACAAGTTAATTAAATGGTCTAACATGAAAATGGCCTTGATTTGACTATGCTTCATTATTAATTAATTAATTGACTAATTAGTACTTTTTTTCCGCCTACATGCAGTGCACCACGTCATGTTGCTCTGAATAACCATGCACTAGTACTAAGTATGAGAAGAAGAACGTTGGAAATGACTACTTCATCGGGAAGGTTCTGTTTGAATGGTGAGATTTAATTTTGTGGTAATTGGAGACACTAGTGACACTACAAATGCATTGATGATTGATGCATGCATCTCTGAAATGAAATGAATTCTCATTCTCTATAAATAGACTCATCCAAGCACCTCAGTTTCATTCATTCATTTCCCACCACTCTTCTCTTTACTTCTTAGAAAAGAGTTTCTTTCTACCTTCCCTTCCCTTCTTGATACCTAACTGAATATTCTTAGAGCATTACCATGGTAGTTCAACATCATAATGATTTGAAAAATGGGAATGCTTTAAGAATTTCAGTTATGCATCACTCATGGCAGTTATTGGGTCTGTGTGGTGTCTAACCAAGTCTATTTTGTCTCTTAATTAATACATAGCTCAAGAATCAAACCAGAAAAAAATATAATCAAACCAAGAAGGGGAAAAAACTGTTTTGCATCATCTCTTTTTGTTATTCTCTACATATTTCATTTTAACTGATATATGAACTCGATCATAGCATCAATAAGGCTGTTTCTTTATGTAGTGAGTGTCTCCAATTATGTTGCCTGTTCAGTTCTGGCATTCTGTAATGAGTGTGAGGTAGGCTTGGGGTTGAAAAACTTTGCAACTGCTTCATACAGATTCTCTTCCTCAAAAGGTTTTGACACATATCTCTCCCTCACAGGGAACATCTTAAGGTTAATTTACATAGAAATTTATAATATAAAAAAAAAATCAGAAATTACTATTTTTTTATAATGTGAATTGCATGATACACCTAACAGATATTTAAAATCTTCTATTCAAATTTTGGTTGCAGATGGCATCTTGCACACTAAATTGTCCATGGTGTAATTAACGTGCCATTTCAAATCTTCTAACATGGTTCCATCCCTGACAATTCTTGCTCATGTTACGTAACTTCTATTGCTATAAGCCAACCCCTCATGGCAAAGCTGCTCTTGAAATGCCTTCAATTGCCTCACAAATCTGGATTCTTGCTTCATGCATATTCAAATACCAGAAATGGATGGGTATGTTTGTTAATTTGCATTGACTACTGATTATTTCCCTACTTAATATTAGAGTTATATTATTCATTCATATATACCATGGTTTTAACAATTCGATATTTTTCTTTATCTCTCTTCATCACACTAATCTCAATGCACACCACTCTCTCTTTGTTGTACAATTTTTTGCAGAAATTTATGTACAAATGCAATTTCTTTTAATATTAATATTAAATATCCTATATATTACTATTTGAAATGTTTAGCTAGTTGAAATGTGTGGAAGCATCATATCTTAGGAACATGTCTGAAACACTGAAACAGAGTATTTGAAACAGGTACCATGTATATGTGTGATGTGTCAAAAGCCTTTTGAGGAAGAGAATCTGTATGAAGCAGTTGCAAAGTTTTTCAATCCCAACCCTACCTGAGACTCATTACAGAATGCCACAACTGAACAAGCAACTTAAGTGGAGACACTCAATATTTTCCTTTTGCATCTCTATACTTCTCTGCCAGAAGGGTTTCACTATATATAGTTTCTCTTTTTCTTTTCTTTTTTCCGTTAAAATTGTCTCGTATATAAGATTTGGTTAATTAATATATTCAGAAGAAAGAGGTTGGTGCTTAATTAATGCCTAGCTAGACCGCAGTGGCAGCACTGTTATATGAACAGTTGCAATAATATTTGTTGAAGTAGACATAATTAATTGTACAAATAATATATTAAGAAAAATATAAAATGACAATACAAAGATATATAAAAAGAAGTTAGAGAGAAACAAAGAACAAACCTATAGAAAAAAATTACATTTTTTTCGTTCATATGGAGATTAATTCTATAAAAAATATTGAAAAACTATGATTCAACTTATTATTAATTTATAATATCTTCTCAAAATCATATTGACCACATTACATTCTTAATAGAAAGAATTAAATTAAATTTAAGAAGTAGTAATAAACTTTACAAAATAGTTATTTGATCGGAATTATAATACTGTGAACAAATTACCAGCTAGTTTTATATGTCACAAAAAAACTTTCCTGATGTATTTATAATAAAAAAAATTGATATATAATTAACCACAAACGTCTATGAAAATATCCTGTTAATTATATTATAATTATTTATCTTTTACGATCATAATACTCAACAAATATTAAAAAGTAGGTGTTTGTTAGAAATACAAGTTAATTTAAATATAGACTTATATACAGCAATTTCTTTATAAACAAAAGAAAAAAGAAAAAGAAGAAATTCTTCCATCCCTTTGCTTTTCTCTCTAACCAAACGCAATGCAAGATCGGTTTAAAGCAAATTGGACCGGATCGGTTGATTTGATACCCAGCTAGAGGTAGCTCTAGTGTGGAAGTATGTAAATAAAATATCTATGGAAATGGCAGATACGTGTGAATGGTGCAGAGGTCCTGTGACACTACTCCACTGCACTAGGTTTGTTTGTTTGGGCAATGAATGTCGAATGAGACAGACAAAAGTAATGAGAGACAAAAAGGAAACAATGATGTGGCAATACACTTAGTTACCGTACATGTCAGTACTCTGTCTGCCACTTTTCAAGTCAATTTCACTTGGTTGGAGTTTGAGCAGTAAAAACAAACCATTATAAATGAAAAATTAAAATAGACCAAAATTATGTCAATTTTCTAGTTCTACGACATAATGTAGCCTTCTATTAATTTCAAGTTGCTAAATTAACTTATTAAATTACAAGTATTTAATAAAATTATTTATTAGAATACCTGATAAATATAAAATAATAACAATGGATATATTTATATTTATATGAATTTTAATTTAATTTTATTAATAATATATATTTTTAACATAGATTTTGAACACATTTTTTTATTAATTTAAATTTATTAAAAATTATAAAATATTGTGAGTTTCATGTCATATTTAATGAATCTTTCTTAATTCTATAATTTTGAATAAAATTAAAAGATAAAGAAAGTATGTAACTGATCAAGGTTAATTATTAATTAAATTAAACTTCTTGCATTGACTTGACCTGTTGCTATATTTTCCAACTACATACAATCTTTTGGCGCAACTCTAATCATATCCTAAGAAAAGTCATCAATCTCTAATAAAGGATTAATTCATAAAAGAGATTGAAAAGCGAAGAAGGGAACCATCCATGTGATGATTCTTTGTTTCACTGATTCTACATTGGACACAATCTTACATGCATGGGGACTGGATCAATTAAAAGACCACTTTACGACAAAGCCAGGATTTTGCAGCCCCATCCCTTATGCTTTATAGTAACAATTCATTATTAATTTATATATCTATCTATTAATGCAATCGGGGAGAGGTACAATTATTTTGTTACGTAGATCTTCTTATTATTATTATATACTTCAACCCTTGATCAACTGAATCGACAACAATTATTATTTTATGCACGTGGAATAGCATTTTTTTTTTGTTTTGTTATTATTAAAAGATTACTGGGTATCTATTGGTTGTTGAGTTTTATAACAGGACACTTGTTCTCCTAATTAATTTTTAGTTGCCAGTGTGTTTACGAGTGATGTTATATATATGAAACCAAACTTATATAATTACAAAATTTTGCCCCAACCAAATATCACTATATGAATGACAAAATATATGTGTCCACAAAGATCTTCAGGGATTACTCTAAGTAAAATATATAGTGGAATTGTGGTGAAAATCATAACACTCATCCCACACATATTCGTAACCTTTAATTTATATACATTATGATTTTTCATTCTTATGAAATGATTGAGGACTTATTAAATTTTTTTATTTGAATTTATTAAAATAACCTTAAATATCATGTAGTGTACTTGTCCTGTGGATAGGAAATGAATCTATGAGATAGAGATCGGACAAGGGTAAGAGAAGCACCATCCACCCTCATTTCGTTTTGTTGATATTTAATTAAAATATGCATCTGCTATGTTATGGAGCCAACTACTCATTCATACACACACAAAGGGCATCAGATGGTCCACAAATATATACAATGACTCCCAACTATATATACGTACGACACTTTAATTTGCTTTCAAATTTTCCTTATTTCATCACCATGCATGCATCTCAGAAAAAAACACAAAACAGATCAAAAGGTTAAAAGTGTTAAAACACCGGGAGAGTGTATTGTTTATATATGCAGCTAGCAAAACCTTCTTTACAATTTTTTTGCTTCATATATAAATATAGTCGTATTTGTATTTCAAATATATTTGACATTTTATTAAGTGATAAGATGATAAAGTAGCTTTTATATATAATAGTGTACCATCCATCCATGACTAATGCAGATCGATATGAGCTGTCGGTTATTAATCAATCAGTCATGATCCGCCTAACTGAGAGGTTTTTGGAGTAGTATATAATTTTCCTTTTTAATTATTAATTGCATAGACATTCATGACTGAATTTCTAGCCATATTGGAAATAAATACATGATGTTGGAAATGAGACAAGGTCGGGAAAAGAAACTGAGGCTAGGCCCACATTTATTTACAACTTTTAATAACACATGCATGCATACATTCATGTCAATCTTAAACCTTAATTGATTCTTACGGTGACTATGTTGTCGGCTCATTCTTCAAATTCAATCGACATGTGTTCGGAGTCTTATGTTCAGTCAATATTGCTTCGGAGTTTATGATTTAATCAATGCTTCTTTAATTTATTCTATGATAGACATGCTTTTCACCCTTTTTATACCACTCATATTTTATTATAGGTTATTAAGAACATTTTCAATGAAAAAAAAAAATTGAGTCTCTTAGTATCACTTAAATTTTAAGAATATTTTTAATTTTTATCTCTATACTTACACAATAATTCTTATTTTAACTAATTTTCTAAAACATGTTAATGTTCTTATCCAGTTGTTAGTACGATCGAACTCTAAGTCTCTTAATTCTGTTTGAAATTAAATCCAAGCTCTTAACAACGTGACGACTGTGAGGAGTAAATTTATTCATAAATTTTATCATAAAACTGACTAAAGTAAGTTATTTATAAATAACTTTTTGCTGAGTTTATACATAAATATTTATCTCTTCCAACACACACACATATATATATATATATGTGTATAAACATTTATGAAAAAATATTAAAATATATAAAGATTGTAAATTCTTTTTGATCGAACAACATGAATAAAAGAATATATTCTTAAAATTATTATTTTTTAAGAAGATTAAATATCCATATTTCCTTGTATTTTATTAATTAATTCTCATTATTAGAGATGAATATCTCTTTTCATTCTTTATTTAACTTTCCACACCTCTACTTCATTTGATCACATAGTCTAATTTATTCTTAAAATTATCATTAAATGCTAGTATTTCTGTAAAAATATCATTTCTCATTATAGTATTTCCAATATATCATTCTAAGAAAAATAGTTCTAAAGAGGTGGAAATACTATAATGAAGAATGATAAATGAGTAATAGTCTAATAGTAGTGTGGTGTTGATGGATGCCAACTCATTCTTAAGCGGTTTGTTTATCATTCATTGAAGCCAACACTACAGATGCCAGCTCATTCCTAAGCGGTTTGTTATAAGAAAGGACATCTTATGATGCACTCCAACATCTCAGATGTTTCACCGCTCACCAACCGCATAACGGTAATTTTTTCATGAAAATTTTATATGACTGTTAATTAAAATGATGTATAAAAAAAATTAAGTATAATTATAAAATTAATTATTGAAATCATGATAAAATATACATATGAAACTGTCTCAAAGACTCTATCTGTGTATGTTTAACTTTTATCTATTTTTTTA
Source organism: Amphicarpaea edgeworthii (assembly GCA_014843725.1). Taxonomy (NCBI): domain Eukaryota; kingdom Viridiplantae; phylum Streptophyta; class Magnoliopsida; order Fabales; family Fabaceae; genus Amphicarpaea; species Amphicarpaea edgeworthii. The sequence goes on along the minus strand of CM026321.1, from coordinate 1,162,767 downwards.
AAAAAATAATGCAATCACTTAATAAAAAAATATAAAACTGATAAAATTTGAATTTATATTATCTTCCATAAAAAAGAATTATTAACTTTTTGATCAGCAACTGTGACTACACTTTTATTTTTTAAAATACCGTCGTTTGGTCTTTCTAGTTTTTTACAAAGACTTTTTAGGAATTTGACTTTAGTCTTTTTTTATTAGACCACAATCAAACTGTTTAATGTATTACTGTTTACTTAATAAAATAGTTTTTGTCAAAAAGTAATGAATGCAGTACATTAGTTCTTTGGATTTTTTCTCCTTCACGAGGATAATCACTAGTGAAAAGGTCATATTTAGGTCAATATACATTTAATAATCAAGTGAAAAAATATTTTAAAAAAGGAGTTCCCCATAATCTTGAGATTAATTTTGAAAAAAATAAATGAAATACTAATAAATTTAATATTATTAACTTTTTTTTCTTAGTTTCTGTGAAGTAATTAAAAAAGGGTTGATGTAGTTAAACCAAAATATTTTTCTAAATTTCAGTAACTAAAAATACAATTACACTCTTTTCTAGATATAAAATTCTACCCAAATAACATTTGATATTCCCATCATATATCTTCCTTAGAAGGTAGAGAGTTGTTATTGTTACCATACGAAAGTCAAAGGTAATTTTTGGACTGATATCTTTAAGTAACTAATTAAACATTTATTGATCATCAATTGTGATAATAAATAATATAATAAATATTTAGCCCCAAAAGAAAAACAAGGCCCTTTTATACGATGATTGTAAAATATGATAGGCTGTGTGCGCTTTGTGTGGTGTGTCGTTGGGGAACTCTTGATCCAGCTTAGGAGCCATCCCACCAATCTATCACCCGACCACATTCCAAAGCAAAGCCCCAACACAACACATTGAACACAATTACATTATATTACGTTAACACACATCCCAATTCCGAAGGTACAAGGAAAGTCCAACACAACACAATACACGAATCAAATCAGACACACAACATAAACATTCACTCTCCGTTATCCAAACACACCTCTACTCTCCACACTCTGTTCTGTTCTGTTCTGTTTCCCACCACACCACACCCCATGGATTGTTGGTCTTCTCCTCTCCCTCTCCACGATGAATTCGAGAAGCTTGTCATTCGAATGAACCCTCCCAGGTCAAACTCTCTTCTTCCAACCATTTTTCTTCTTCCTCCTTTCCACCACACCATACCCTCCTAGCTTCATGTTATGTTATGTTTTTTTTCTTTTTTGCAGAGTTGCTGTGGATAACATTTCAAGCAGAACAGACACTGTGATAAAGGTTCCAAATTCACCTTTCACTGCCTTTGCCTTTTCTGCATTGCAAAAGGGTCTTTTCTCTTTTGTGTGACCGATTTTCCGTGTGTGATGTTGCAGGTTGATAGCGCAAACAAGCGTGGGAGCTTGTTGGAGGTGGTTCAGGTTCTCACTGATATGAATCTCAGCGTTAGAAGAGCTTACATTTCCTCTGATGGAGAATGGTTCATGGATGGTACGGTTCCCTTCACACTTCTCAATTTTCCTTCTACTATGGATGGCTTTGGTGAATTGTTTTTTTCGGTTTTTGTAATCTTGTTTCATGTGCTTTTTGCTCACTGGCCAGTTTTTCATGTCACTGATCAAAATGGGAAAAAGTTTCTTCAAGATGATGTTGCTGACCGTATTCAACAGGTAGTAGATCTGCAAAACTAATCTCAGACCATTTTTACTTTCACATTTTTTATTTCCTGTATAATTTGGCATTGAAATTAGGATGAAGTTTATTTGATATTTTTCTTTTTATCCCCCTAATAACAACATTCAATTATGAGTTATTGTGGTTTCTTAATGCCTTTTTGCTGCTCAACTTTTCAATTTTCAGCTTAGAGTTGTGTGAATTCATGACCTTGAATATCTGCTATTCAACTATTTGTCGTTATTCAATCTTTGAATGGTATTAGGAGATGGAAAACAAAAGGAAAGGGAGTAGTTGGTGGAATTGAACAAGTGATTGTTTGGTCTGCATATAACTCCAAGAAAGGAAATAAAGCATGATTCTGTTTATAATCTTTCTTTTCAACAAATCAAATTAACAACTAGATTGAAAAAGAACCATACAAAACAAGAAGGATTACTTTGTTTTCATTTTGAAACTTGAATTACTCTCTATGGATCCATCTGAATTACTCAATTCATGCTGATAATTCTCTTCTTTTTTTTTCCGTTGCAGTCACTGGGTCCAAGAGCCTCTAGTTTTCGATCCTTGAGAAGGTCTGTTGGGGTCCAAGCTGAAGCAGAACATACAACCATTGAGTTAACCGGAAGAGACAGGCCGGGATTGCTTTCAGAAGTGTTTGCTGTTCTTGCAGACCTCAAATGCAATGTGGTAGCAGCAGAAGTCTGGACCCACAATTCAAGAATGGCATCTGTTGTTTACATCACAGATGAGGCGTTGGGATTGTCCATTGACGATCCGGATCGCCTTGCCAAGATTAAGCAGCTTCTACTGTATGTGCTGAAAGGAGACATAGATAAGAAGAGTGCCAACACTGCTGTTTCTGTTGGTTCCACTCACAAGGATAGGAGGCTGCATCAGTTGATGTATGCCGACCGCGATTATGACGTAGATGATGGGGATTCTGGCTCAACAAGTGTCAGGAACAAGCTCCTTGTAACTGTTGATGATTGCATAGATAAGGGATACACTGTTGTGAACTTGAGGTGTCCAGACAGACCAAAGTTGCTGTTTGATACCGTGTGCACACTCACAGACATGCAGTATGTTGTGTACCATGGAACTGTCATTGCTGAAGGACCAGAGGCATATCAGGTTTGTTGTTGATGATCTTGGAATTGACATCCTATTAGTACTTGTGCATATGACCAACTTATACTTGAATGATAACTAATTAATTGTCATACTTGATTACATTACATGCCATGTTACTTGAGTGGAAAATCAAGAGCCTATTTGTACAACTCCTTTCTGTGTGGTTGTCTGGTTGCTGTTAAAATTCATCACTCAAGGTACTAACTATACCATTAAACTAATATATATATGTTTTGCCTTCTTTTACAGGAATATTATATAAGGCATGTGGATGGATGTCCTATAAGTTCTGAAGCAGAAAGGCAAAGAGTGATTCATTGTTTGGAGGCTGCTATTAGGAGACGAACTTCTGAGGTACTACTACCACACATGATTTGGATGCTAATTCACAAGTTGTTACCAAATATTTATAAGTGATAATACTATATTGTATTTGATACTGTAGGGTATAAAGCTAGAACTATGTGGGGAAGACAGGGTTGGCCTTTTGTCTGATGTAACTCGCATCTTTAGAGAAAATGGTCTTTCAGTCAACCGTGCTGAAGTTACAACCAGGGGCACGCAAGCGGTGAATGTTTTCTATGTGACTGATGTATCTGGAAATCAAGTCAAGAGTGAAACAATTGAAGCAGTTCGAAAAGAGATTGGCTTGGCCATACTGCATGTAAAAGATGATGTCTGCTCAAAACCACCACCCCAAGAGAGTGGCAAATTCTCTTTGTCTAGTCTCTTTCGGTCAAGCTCTGAGAAATTTCTCTACAACTTGGGTTTGATGAAGTCTTATTCTTGAACCAAGCTATAGAGTATTTCCATAATTAGGAGCTATATGTAATGCTCTAATTTGTAAACAGTAGATCTTAGTATAGCCTAGATAGAGTGCTTTGAATCCCATTGCAATGCTTTATGGTAGATCTTTCTAGATTTGGTGTAAGTTGTAATTAGATTTCAGATTCTAGAGTTTGATCTAGACATGTTTCTAAGTGAATATTGTATATTAATATGCCTCTGTTACATTCTTTTCAGACTGTAGAGTTTGATCTAGGCATATTTCTTGGTGAATTGTATATTAATATATATGCATTCGTTAAATTCTTCTAGCCTCAAAAACATTGTAAATACACAAACACAAACTTACTAGTATTGGAATAAAATCGAGTAGAACCATAATATCAGATGTATATGTTGTCTTTTCTTGAAATTGGTGATGATTTGGTTCTCATTTAACGTAATAATGCCTCAAATTAATCAGTGTTTGATTTAATGTTAAATTGGATAAACACATATTTTAATATATATTGTCGTTTAGTTATTTATTTTGGGTTAATTGGAATTTCAATCCTTTAATGAGTTTGAATATGTTATAAAGATTCATTTGTAACTTTCTTTTCTACTATTTAATTTTTTTTGTTTTTTTTTTTTGTACACTTTTTTTTAAAGGGATATACTTCTTATCCCAATTTATATTATTTAAATTTGATTTAAAAAAATCTATAGATTATGAAAGATACGTTAGGGAAATTTTTTTGGAAAGAGGGTGTTATGTGGCAGCCTAATGTAGTGGTACTAGCACGTGTCTTGTACTTTGTACAAGAGGTCGTGTAAATTGTAATTTCGATATTGTGCCTGCAATAGATTGAGACGTTTCTTAATTCTTGTAGGCTGTAGCCACCACACGCTGGTTGAAGAGGGAAGATATACTATACTTTCTTTTTTGGCAAACGCGTGTGGAAAACTGTGCAGGTTCAACTACAAACTACAATCACTCATTTTACCTTATAGCTCTGACATATAATCCAGAGACAGATAAACATTGTCCATCATCAAGCATTTCTAAGCAGAAAAATCATTTGCATACACATACAACACTCTAGATTTCTGCACATTTTTGTTACTTATGTAGCTGTAAGCGTAAGATTTACAGCGCGTTTGATTTGGACACAAACCATTGCAAATGGGGAAAAAGAGTACAAATATATCAATGTGAATTTGGCTTCTCAATATCGCTACAATTTACAAAAGGAAATAAAACTCCCTTTTGCTAAACGTTCGAGGGCATATTACTAGCATTAAATGAGAAACAAAATTACGTAATTATATATTTTTTAATAAAATATAACTAATGATTGTAAAAAAAATAAAAAATTAACTAATAATAAAAGAAATATTTAAAAAATTAAATTTAAGAATATATTACTAGTATTTTTCTTTTATAATATAACAGAAGAACAGCAAAATACACATGATTCCGCCTTCCTAAGACGTGGCAAAATCTTAGAAGTTGCACATTGCATGAGAAAAAAAACTTTGATACATCAATCATGAACTAATAAATATATTCCCAACGTTTTAAAATATTATAAACTTTATTTATAATTTTTTTATTTAATTTTATATTTAAATATTTTGAATAAAAATAATAAGGTGATAAGATAAAATTTCTTTAGAATAAAGTAAGAAGATAATTTACTTACACATAATTATAATTATAAGCAATAAAAATGAAGAAAATTCGTGGCATGAAATGGCGCTGCGGCTGAGTACTGGGGTTTCAGGTGTTGGTCCGAGGCATTCGGGGAAACCCAGGTTGAGGTTCAGAAACAGAATCAGAATCAGAAGTGCTGCTACCACTGTTAGAAACATGGTCTTCAGTGCAACCTCTAAAGTCATCGATTCCCATCTCCACGTGTGGGCTTCACCTCAAGAGGTAGGTAACATACCACTTCTTCACCTTTATTCATTTATATATTATCACTTATTATTATTGTTAATATAAAATAAACAATACTTTATAATTACTTCAATTCATCATTCATCACAGGTAAAAACTATTCTGCATAATCCTATGCAGAAACTCGTGTGCAAAATGATGATTTTTCACTTTTGTTAACTGTTCATTAGGTTGTTCATATAGTAAACATTATCCCTCTCTTTTTTTTTTTTTTTTTTTTTTTTTGTGAATTGAAGGCTGGTAAATTCCCTTATTCTCCTGGACAAGAACCCACTTTACCAGGAAATGCCGAGTTTTTGCTCCAGGTATATATGCATTTAGTTTGTTATCTCTCTATCTATGATTACCCCCTTGGTCAGTGACTTAGCAATAGTATATACATCATTGATTTAGAATTTGATGAATGTTTCTCACAAAACCTAATGACCTGAGGTTAATTACATGGAAACTGATTGTGATTAGATTTGTATTTTGTGTATGTATCATTGATGCTGATGCTCACTTTTTCCAGTGTATGGAGGAGGCAGGAGTAGATGGTGCACTCATTGTGCAGCCAATTAATCATAAATTTGATCATAGTTATGTCACAAGGTATGTGCAACAACTTTTTACACATTTGATGTATGAGCTCAGTTATTAAGCTCTTTTAAGTTAAACAATAGTGAAATGAGAGTTGGTTTGGATGGAATATCCAGTGGATATAATCTCAGCATTTGACATGTTTTACAATGCTGGAATTGCTAGGGAAAGAAGAGAATAGGGTACAGAGAAAAGGATAGGGAGAGATTAATTTTGACAACACAATAATGGCAATGCTTGATAGGATTGGACATTCTGTTACAAAAAGGACCTTTATTGTTGTTGCTATGCTTTATTAGTTGCTATCATAATATTTGTTGCACTTTGAGTTGGATGGCCATATATTAGAGAAGAAACTTTCATTTGGAGTTCACTGCAGTCATCACATCTTCCATGAAGGGATTCTCTTAATTTTGATAGTGTTATTATATGGTATAAGTATTACTCATGTCAATTTGTTCGTTGGACAGTGTCTTGAAGAAATACCCGACCAAATTTGTTGGTTGTTGCCTTGCTAATCCAGCTGATGATGGAAATGGGCTTAAGAAGTTTGAAGATCTTGTTTTGAAGGTTTAATGGATTATTCTTTTTTATTTTTATTTATTTTTTATTTTTTTATCAAGATAGCTTGTTTTATTAGAAAGCAGTTGAATTTTTCTTTTTTCTGTGTTAGGATGGTTATCGTGCTGTTCGATTCAACCCATATTTGTGGCCACCCGGGGAAAAGGTAGGCAACCCCATTTCTTTCTCACATGTCTGTCTTGTGATCTGTTGATGATTTAGGGTGAAGAGACACAAATGGCATTATTTCATCCATGTAGCATGTCTCATTTAATGGAAAAAGGCTTTGTCACTTTTGCTGTTTATTGAATCAGAATTCTCTCGCTTTTCTGGGTTATGTTTGAATGATCTCATTGCAGATGACAAATAAAGTTGGGAAGGAAATTTTCCAAAGGGCTGGAGAACTCAATGTGCCAGTGGGCTTCATGTGTATGAAGGTGTTTTTTCTTCATTTCCTTATATTGTATATATAGAATAGAATAACTATCTTGTAAAACTTCTTCCCCTCACAGTAAGAATTGTTTGCTATGGCATTCCTTCTTGTGTCTTATGGTATTTCTACCCTTGTATGCAGTTTTTTATATGAAGTTGACGAAATTAAGAATGACTGAGTTGAATAATTTCAGGGGCTTGATCTGCATATTTCTGAAATTGAGCAATTGTGCACAGAATTTCCATCAACAGTTGTATTGCTTGATCACCTGAGCTTTTGCAAACCACCAATGTAAGCCATGTCTTATGTATAAAAATCGTCCGAGGCCCAGATATGTTCCCTTATATGAGTATTGTGTTGCAGAAATGATGAGGAAGGTCTTGTCTTCTCTCAACTTTTAAATCTGTCTAGATTCCCACAAGTAAGTGTTTGATTCTTTCCTTATCAGCAAAACTTAAAGGAAGCAAAGCATGCATCAAATTTTCGTTAATAATATTTTTGCTTTACTGCTGAAGGTCTGGAGAGAAGCACAGACTTGTAACTCTTTGTAGATACTAGATAGTTATTTCTTTTTTGCTAATATTAGACATCAACTGAAGTGTTGTTTTCTTTTCAATTAAACGAGTAAAATGACAAAAGATGTAAATTCACAAAATATTAAATCTGAGATATTGATATTATCTAGATTCGTTTAACTTTCTCAAGTCCTTTATCAAAATAATTGTTAGTCTTTGTTTCCTTGATTAGTGAAACCTCCAGCATGAATAGTACTAAATTTTGATTTTTTGACTGACAGGTACATGTGAAATTGAGTGCCCTTTTCAGAGTGTCAAGAGCACAGTTTCCTTATCTGGATTTGTCTCCTCTCTTATCCCATGTTGTCTCTCACTTTGGTGCTAACCGTGTCATGTGGGGCAGGTAACTTCCAATCATGTGTTCAGCTAAAATAGAACTCAACTTCTGAGTAAACAGTAGAATAGGGAAAGGGGTAAGAGAATCTTATCCATAAACAACCAAATTAACTTTTTTTTTTCTTCCTTTTCCAACCATGCTGCCACAGTGATTTTCCATTTGTTGTTGCTGAATGTGGTTACAAAGGAGCCAAAGAAGCAGTGCATCTTATTGCCAATGAGATCTCTTTTCCTTTATCAGATTTAGAGTGGATTATGGGGAGGACAGCTACACAACTCTTCCAAAACCAATTGACTTCAGTCAAGAGTTGAGAGTGGGGATGCTGGTTGTGAAAATTAGATGTTGAACACTTGAATATGAATTGCAATTACGTACCGATAACAAAAATTGCAATTGTGTCAGAATACAAGGCGTTTTTGGTAACACAGTGACATAAATGAACATGTTTACAACTTCTTTTCTTTCTTAAAAATATCCCACTGAAAAGAAAACAAAAATGAATAATAATAATAATAATGATGATGATGCAAATGTCGTTGTCTCTTAAAATGGGGGTTAATTTGGTTCTTTTATGCAAAATAATAATTTATCTTAAAATATGAAAAAACAACAGTGTTATCTTGAAAGTTTTGAAAATATTAGATGAAAAAATAATATTTTTTTTTAAAATAATGAAAAGTTTAAAAATATAAAAAATGAAGGGTAATGTCTTCTAAATTTTTAAAATATTATATAAAGCAATTTTTTTTTAAATATGAAAAAATAGTACTGAAATTTCAAATTTTTTTTCAAAATTTTCAAGAAATTATTATTTATTTTCATATTTTTAAAATTTGTATTTTTTTAACAAACTTCAAGAAAAAACTCTTGCTTTTTCATATTTTAAAATTTAATCATTTTTAAAAAATTTCATGACATTACAATTTTCATAATTTTTACAACTTTTTTTTAAAAATTTTCAACTCATTATTCTTGTTATTTAATATTTTTAAAAATTTTCATTTGTTTAAAAAATTTCAAGACATTATTTTTATTTTTGATATTTTTTAATTTTTTTTCAAGTTTTTGAGATATTACTCTTATTTTTTTATATTTTAAAATTTTTTCAGACATTAATCATAATTTTAAATGTTTTGAAATTTATAATTTTTTTTCAAAATTTCAAAGACATTACTCTTTTGTTTTTTCATATTTTTAAAATTTTCTATTTTTTTCATAAATTTTAAGACATTACTCTTGTTTATTTAGTGTTTCATAAATGAAATATTAAATAGAAATTCTAATTATTTAGTATTTCATTAATGAAATCATAAAACTCACCCAAAATTGAAACCTTAAATATTTATAGTTTCTTAAATAAAATCTAAAATATTTAGCTTTTCATAAATAAAATACTAAATTAAAACCCTAATTATTTAAGATTTAATTATTGAAACCTTAAAATTTTAAGGTTTTATAAATGAAACATTAAATCGAAATCCTAAATATTAAGGGTTTCATTAATGAAACTTTAATATTTAGGGTTTCATTAATTAACCATAAATTTAAACCCTAAATATTAAAGGCTTTGATAAATAAAATCCAAAATTAAAACCATATTACTTAAGGTTTCTTAAATGAAATATTAATTATTTAAGATTTCATTAATGAATTCCGAAATTTCACCATAAATTTAAACCCTAAATATTAAGGGTTTCATTAATAAAACTATAAAAATTTAAGATTTTATTAATGAACCTTCAATAGTTAATTAAGGTTTTATTAATAAAACCTTATATTTCACCTTAAATTTTTAGGGGTTTATAAATGAAACCCAAAATTATGGTCGCGGATATTTATGGTATATTTAATAAAAACCTAAATTGAAACCATAAATATTTAGGGTTTTAATAATAAAATCCTAAATTTATCCTAAATTAAAATCCTAAATATTTATGATTTCATAAATAAAACATTAAATCGAAACCATATATATTTAGAATTCTATATGAAACCTTAATTATTCAGAGTTTCATTAATGAAATCCTAAATGTTTAGGATTCAATTAATGAAACCTTAAAACTTACCCTGAATTGAAACCTTGAATATTTAAAGTTTCATAAATAATATTCTAAATATTCAGGGTTTCATATGAAACCCTATATATATATATATATATATATATATATATATATATATATATATATATATATGGTTTTGTTAATGAAACCTTAATTATTTAAGGTTTCGTAAATAAAATCTTAATTATTCACAGTTTCATTTAATAAATAAAATCTAAATATTTAGGGTTTTGTTAATAAAACCATATTTATGAAACATTAAATTAAAATCCTAAATATTTAAGGTTTCATTAAAAAATCATATTTATTTAGATTTTCATAAATGAAATCCTAAATATTTAGGATTTCTTTAATAAAACCGCAAACATTTTAAGTTTTACTAAATGAATCCTAAATTGAAACCATAAATATTTACAATATTATAAACGAAACCTCAATTATTTAAGTTTTCGTTTTTGAAACTTTAAATATTTAAGGTTTCATAAATGAAACTAACCAAAAACCATAAATCAAACCCTAAATTGAAACACTAAATATTTCGGGTTTCATTTAATAAAATTATATTTATTTATGATTTAAATAATAAAACCCTGATTATTTAAAGTTCATTAGTGAAACCCTAAATATTTAGGATTTCATAAATGAAACCCTAATTATCTAGGTATATGTTAATCAAGTCCTAAAATTGACCCTAAATTGAAACCATGGATTTTTTTTTTGAGTTTCGTAAATAAAATTCTAAATATTTAAGGTTTCATAAATGAAACCATATTTATATAGGGTTTCATTACAAAAAAAACCTAAATATTTAGGGTTCTATTAATAAAACCCTACATTTCATCATAAATTGAAAGCCTAACAATTAAATAATTCACAGATAAAACCCAAAATAGTTAAGGTTTCATAAATGAAAGTCAAATTGAAACCCTAAATATTTAGGGTTTCGTTAATAAAGCGTTAATTATATAGGGTTTCATTTATCAAACCTAAATCGAAAACTTAAATATTTAGGATTTCATAAATAAAAACACAAATATTTTAGGTATTAATAAATCAAACCCTAAACTAAAGCAATTAATATTTAGAATTTCATAAACAAAATCTCAATTATTAAGAGTTTTATTAATGAAACCCTAAATATTTAGGGATTCATGGATAAAAGCCGTAATTATTAGGGTTTCATTACTAAAACACTAATTATTTTGGGTTTTGTAAATAAAACCCTAAAATTCACCATAAATTGAAACCTAAAATTTGTAGAGTTTCATAAATAAAATGTTCATAATTTAGGATTTAATTTCATTAATGAAACCTTAAATTGAAACCCTAAATATTTAGTGTTGCATTAATAAATCCCTAAATTCTTTAAGTTTTCATAAAAAAAATGTTAAATTAAAACTCTAAATATTTAGGGTTTAATGATTAATAGCATATTTATGAAACCATAAATGTTTATAGTTTCATAAATGAGACTTTAAATTGAAACCTTATATATTTAGGGTTTCTTTAAGCAAACCATATTTATTTTAGTTTTCATAAATAAAACCCTAAATATTTAAGATTTTTTCAATAAAACCACAAACATTTAAAGTTTTACTAAATGAAATCCTAAATTGAAACCATAAATATTTAAGGTTTCATATAGGAAACCTCAATTATTGAAGTTTTCATTATTGAAACCCTAAATATTTAAGATTTCACAAATGAAAACAGCCTTAAGCCACAAATCAAACACTAAATTGAAACCCTAAGTATTTCAGGTTTCATTAATGAAACCCTAATTATTTAAGGTTTCATTTATGACACCCTAATTATTTTGATTTATATTAATGAAACTCTAAATATCATCTTAAATGAAAAGCCTAATAATTAAGGTATTCGAAAATAAATCTCTAAATATTTAGGGTTCAAGAAATCAAAGTCAAATTAAAACGCTAAAGATTTAAGATTTCATTAATAAAACGCTAATTATTAGGGGTTTTAATTATGAAATCCTAAATTGAAACATTAAATATTTAGTTTTATAAATAAACACACAAATATATTGGGTATTAATAAATCGAACCCTAAACTAAAACCATTAATATTTGGTATTTCATAAATGAAACCTCAATTATAAAGGTTTTCATTTATGAAATCTTAAACATTTAGGGTTTCATTAATGAAAGCCTTAATTATTAGAGTTTCATTACAAAAACCTTAAATTTTTAAAGTTTCATAAATAAAATCTTCATAATTTAATATTTCATTTCATTAATGAAATTTTCAATTGAAACTCTAAATATTTAGTGTTTCATTAATGAAACCCTAAATATTTAGGGTTTCATGAAAAAAACATTAAATTACAATCTTAAATATTTAATTTTTCATTAATGAGACCCTAAATATTTAGGATTTCATAAAAAAAAAAATGTTAAATTGAAACCTTAATTGTGTTGGGTTTCATGATGAATACCATATTTATGAAACCCTAAATGTTTAGGGTTTCATAAATGAAACATTAAATTGAAATCCTATATATTTAGGTTTTCATTAAGAAAATCATATTTATTGAGGTTTTCAAAAATTATACCTTGAATATTTAAGATTTCTTTAATATAACCGTCAATATTTAAAGTTTTATTAAATGAAATCCTAAATTGAAACCATAAATATTTAGGGTTTCATAAACGAAACCTCAATTATTATAGTTTTCATTATTGAAACCCTAAATATTTAAGATTTCGTAAATCAAATGAATCTTAGGTCATAAATAAAACCTTAAATTGAAACCCTAAATATTTCGGGTTTCATTTAATGAAACCCTATTTATTTAGGATTTCTATGATTAAATCCTCATTATTTAGGATTTCATTTATGAAACCATAATTATTTTAGGTTGTATTAATGAAACCCTAAATTCCATCACTAAATATTTACAATTTCATAAATTAAAGTTAAATTGAAACCTTAAATATTTAAGGTTTCGTTAATAAAACTCTACTTATTTAAGGTTTCATTAACAAAACTTTAAATCGTAACCTTTAATATTTAGGATTTTATAAATAAACACACAAATATTTTAGGTATTAATAAATCAAACCCTAAACTAAAGCCATTAATATTTAGAATTTCATAATAGAGATGTCAATTATTGAAGGTGTCATTTATGAAACCCCAAACATTTAGGGTTTCATTAATGAAAGCCTTAATTATTAAGGTTTCAATACAAAACCCTAATTATTTAGGATTTTGTAAATGAAACCCTTAAATTCCCTTTAAATTGAAACCTTAAATTTTTAGAATTTTATAAATAAAATCCAATAATTTAGGATTTCATTTCATTAATGATACCTTAAATTGAAACCATAAATATTTAGGGTTTCATAAAAAAATGTTAAATTAAAATCCTAAATATTTAAGGTGTCATGACTAATACCATATTAATGAAACCCTAATAAACAAAACCTCAATTTCATAAATGAAACTATTTCGGGTTTTATTAATGATAGCCTTAATTATTAGGGTTTAATTGCTAAAACCCTCATTATTTTGGAATTTGTAAATGAAACCCTTAAATTCTCCCAAAATTGAAATCTTAAATTTTTAGCATTTCATAAATAAAATCTAATAATTTAGGATTTTATTTCATTAATGAAACTTTAAGTTAAAACCCTAAATATTTAGTGTTTCATTAATGAAACCCTAAATATTTAAGGTTTCATAAAGAACGTTAAATTGAAACCCTAAATATTTAGTGTTTCATTGATAAAACCATAAATTTTAGGATTTAATAATAAAAAAAAAGGTTAAATTGACACCCTAAATATTTAGGGTGTCATCATTAATACCATATTTATGAAACCCTAAATGTTTAGGGTTTCATAAATGAAACATTAAATTGAAACCCAAAATATTTAGGGTTTCATTAAGAAAACCATATTTATTAAGGTTTTCATAAATGATACCCTAAATATTTAGGATTTCTTTAATAAAATCGCAAACATTTACTGTTTAACTAAATGAAATCTTAAATTAAAACTATAAATATTTAGGGTTTCATAATGAAGCCTCTATTATTTAAGTTTTGATTATTGAAACCCTAAATATTTAAGACTTCATAAATGAAACCAACCTTAAGCCATAAATCAAACCCTAAATTGAAGCCATAAATATTTCAAGTTTCATTTAATGAAACCTTATTTATTTAGGATTTCAATAATTAAACCTTAATTATTAATAGTTTTATTAATGAAACCCTAAATATTTAGGATTTCATTAATGAAACCTTAGATAATTAGGATTTAATTATTGAAACTCTAATTATTAAATATTTCATTTATGAAACCCTAATTATCAATGTATTCTTTAATCAAGCATTAAAACTCACCATAAATTATACCGTTAGATCTTTTGAGTTTCTTAAATAAAATTTTAAATATTTAGGATTTCATAAATTAAATTATATATATATAATATGTGTATGTGTATATGGTTTCATTAATGAAACCTTAATTATTTAGGATTTCATTTATGGAACCCTACTTATTTAGGGTTGTATTAATGAAACCCTAAATTACATCCTAAATTGAAATCTTAATTATTAAGGAATTCATAAATAAAATCTTAAATATTTAGGGTTTCATAAATGAAAGTTAAATTGAAATCTTAAATATTTAAGGTTTTATTAATAAAATTTTAATTATTTAGGATTTCATAAATAAACACACAAATATTTTGGGTATTAATAAATCAAACCATAAACTAAAGCCATTAATATTTAGAATTTCATAAACAAAACCTCAATTTCATAAATGAAACCTTATATTGAAACCCTAAATATTTAGGGTTTCATTAATGATAGCCTTAAATATTAGGGTTTTATTACTAAATCCCTAATTATGTTGGATTTTGCAAATGAAACCCTTAAATTTCCCCTAAATTGAAACCTTAAAATTTTAAGATTTCACAAATAAAATCTAATAATTTAGGATTTTATTTCATTAATAAAATCTTAAATTGAAACCCTAAATATTTAGTGTTTCGTTGATGAAATCCTAAATATTTAGGATTTAATAAAAAAAAACGTTAAATTGAAACCTAAATATTTATGGTGTCATGATTAATACCATATTTATGAAACAATAAATGTTTAGGATTTCATCAATGAAACATTAAATTGAAACCCAAAATATTAAGAATTTCATTAAGAAAACCATATTTATTGAGGTTTTCATAAATAATATCCTAAATATTTAGGATTTCCTTAACAAAATCGCAAACATTTACTGTTTTGCTTAATAAAATCTTAAATTGAAACTATAAATATTTAAAGTTTCATAACGAAACCTCTATTATTTAAGTTTTCATTATTGAATTCCTAAATATTTAACACTTCATAAATGAAACCAACCTTAAGCCATAAATCAAACCCTAAATTAAAGGCATAAATATTTTAGGTTTCATTTAATGAAACCCTATTTATTTAAGATTTCAATAATTAAACCTTAAATATGTATGCTTTCATTAATGAAACCCTAGATAATTAAGGTTTAATTATTAAAACCCTAATTATTAAATATTTCATTTATGCAACCCTGATTTTTAAAGTTTCATTTAGGAAACTTTAATTACCTAGATATTCATTAATCAAGCCTTAAAACTCACCATAAATTAAAACCTATATGTTTTGAGTTTCTTATATAAAATTTTAATTATTTAGGGTTTCATAAATGAAATTCTATATATATGGTTTCATTAATGAAACCTAAATTATTTAGGATTTCATTTATGAAACCCTACTTATTTAAGGTTGTATAAATGAAACCCTAAATTTCATCCTAAATTGAAATCTTAATTATTAAGAATTCATAAATAAAATCCTAAATATTTAGCATTTCATAAACGAAAGTTAAATTGAAACCTTAAATATTTAGAATTTCATTAATAAAATTCTAATTATTTAGGGTTTTATTTATGAAACCTAAATCGAAACTTTAATTATTTAGAATTTCATAAATAAACACACAAATCTTTTAGATATTAATAAATCAAACCTTAAACTAAAGCCATTAATATTTAGAATTTCATAAACAAAACCTTAATTTCTTAAATGAAATCCTAAATTAAAATCCTAAATATTTAGGGTTTAATTAATTATAACCTTAATTATTATGGTTTCATTACTAAAACCCTAATTATTTTAGGTTTTGTAAAGGAAGCCCTTAAATTCACCTTAAATTGAAACCTTAAATTTTTAGAGTTTTGTAAATAAAATGTTAATAATTTAGGATTTTATTTCATTAATGAAACCTTAAATTGAAACCATAAATATTTAGTGTTTCATTAATCAAACCCTATTTATTTAAGGTTTCATAAAAAAATGTTAAATTGAAACCCTAAATATTTAGGGTTTCATTATATTTATTTAGATTTTCATCAATGAAACACTAAATATTTAAGATTTTTGTACTAAAATCGTAAACATTTAAAATTTTACTAAATGAAATCCTAAATTGAAAGTATAAATATTTAGGGTTTCATTTAATAAAATGTTAATTATTTAGGATTTTATTTATGAAACCTTAAATATTTAGGGTTTCATTTATGAAACCTTAAATTGAAACATTAAATATTTAGTGTTTCATAAATAAACACACAAATATTTTGGATATTAATAAATGAAACCCTAAACTAAAGCCATAAATATTTGGAATCCCATAAATGAAACCTCAATTATTAAGGGTTTCATTAATAAAACCCTAAATATTTAGAGTTTGAATTTAAGGTTTCATTAATAAAACCTTTAATAATTAAGGTTTCATGACTGAAACCTAATTATTTTGGGTTTTGTAAATGAAACCCTAAAACTCATCATAAATTTAAACTTTAAATTTTTATAGTTTCGTAGATAAAATTTTAATTACTTAGGGTTTTATATCATAAATGAAATGTTAAATTGGAAACTTAAATGAAACTCTAAATATTTAAGATTTTTTTAATAAAATTGCAAATATTTAAATTTTTAATAAATAAAAACTAAATTAAAATATAAATACTTAGGATTTTATAAATGAAACCTCAATTATTTAGATTTTCATTATTAAAAATTTAAATATTTAGGATTTAATAAATCAAACTAATCATATGTCATAATTGAAACCCTAAATATTTAGGGTATCATTAATGAACTCAAAATTTAATCTTATATTAAAACCTTAAAAATTAAAAGTTTCATAAATCAAATCTTAAATATTTAGGAATTTGATAAATAAAACACTAAATTTTATAAATATTTAATGTTTCAAACATGAAACCTCAATTATTTATGATTCATACACAAAATCTCAATTATTTAGGATTTCATTAATGAAACTCTAAATTGGAATTTTAAATATTTAAGGTTTAATAAATTAATTCTTAAATATTTAGGGTTTCATAAATACAACCCTATATTGAAATAATAAATATTTAGAGTATTTTTCATATTTTTAAAATTTATATTTTTTCAAGATATTATTCTTATCTTTTAATATTTTTATTTTTTTCAAAATTTGCTAGAAATTATTCTTGTTTTTTCAAATTTTTAAAGTTTTCATTTTTTTTTTCAAAATTTTTAAGACATTACTCTTATTTTTTTTATGTTTTTCAAAAAAAAATTAGACATTAGTCTTATTTTTTTATCTTACTAAATTTTTTATTTTTTTCAACACTCTTGTGTTTTTTTTCATGTTTTATAAAAGTTTTATTTCTTTTTAATTTTAAAATATTATATGAAAAAAATTGATTTTTTTAAATGAAAAATTTTAATATAAAAAAAAGAAATATCTCTAGAAAATTAAAATATTAGATGCAAAAGAAATTAAAAAGAGGGAAAAGCAAATTATTGTCTTAAAATTGTTATGTACTGCAAAAGCAATTAGTCATAATGAATGACGTGGGTGGTCTGAAGAGGGAAGGCATAGTAGTAGTAGTAGTAATAGCTGTACACTGCCATGGCCGCTGCTGCCGCTCTAGTAGTAGTGTCCCTATGGCTATGGCTCCTCCTCCTCTCCGCCGTTGCTTTCGTGCCGCGGCATTATAACATTCGTAAGGTACTCTTACTTTGTTTCATACATTGGACTGGAACTCCATGTTTGTTTGTTTAATAATCAAGTGGTTTGGTTTGGTTTGGTTCTGTGTTGCAGTTAAATAAAATAGGCTCCCCCTCCAAACTCATTGACTCCCATCTCCATATCTGGGCTTCCCCTCAAGAGGTACCTATCAAATATCAATCATATTGTTGCTTATTCCTTTTCTTACTTTTTATGGTAATAGTTACAATATTTTCTTCACTATTCAATTTACTCTGATTCATCAAAATGAAGGCTGCGGAATTCCCTTATGCTCCCGGACAAGTTCCCCCTGTACCAGGAAATCTTGATTTTTTGCTCCAGGTTTGGATTATGGATCAACCTATGTTTACCAATTTGGATTTTTGTCATTCATTGATGCTGCTGATACTCTTTTTTCTTCTTTTTTTCCATAGAGTATGGAGGAGGCAGAAGTAGACGGCGTTCTCATTGTGCAGCCAATATTTCATAAATTTGATCATAGTTATGTCACAAGGTATGCTTCACATTTTATGTAAGAAAATGCTGAAATGGCAGTTGATGTCCATGGAAGATGTACTGCTAATAATAAGATGAACTGAAGGATTGAAGTCTCAATTTATTTCATTTGACAGAGCTTTGAAGAAATACCCGACCAAATTTGTTGGTTGTAGCCTTGCTAATCCATCTGATGATGAAAGTGGACTGAAGCAGTTTGAAGATCTTGTCTTAAAGGTTTAATTGATAATTTCTTTTTATCAAGATAGCTTAAACTTTTTTAGAATGCAATTCAAGTTTTTTGTTTGTTTGTGTTAGGATGGTTATCATGCTGTTCGATTCAACCCAGAATTGTGGCCACCTGGGGAAAAGGTAGGCAATCCCATTTCATTTTCACATATCTCTCTAATGTCTATTCATGGTGTAAGCTAAAGGGCAGATAGAAGGATACCAAGCAAGGAAAGACCCTTACGTTTTTAGATGACCCTTTTAAATAAATAAAAAACACACACACACACACACACATAGACATGCTCATATAATTAAAACAGGATATCCAAAAACATAGGTTATCAATATTTTAATCAAGAAACACATGATTTGAATCATACTGGATTTAGGCAAAACTTGGTTGTGAGGTCTGTTTCTTTCTATTTTATTCTTCTTAATGTTTAAATTTGATTAACTGTTAGCATAACTTTGTATACTATCAAGAAACAAGAAAGTGTCATATCATTGTCGAGTTAAAGTAAATACAGTTTTTCACTGAGTAAAAGATCTGAACTGCTTTTTTAATAGGTGGCCTTGTATGTTTCACTAATAGTTATTAGTGCACAACTTTATACATTATATTTGACCAAAATTGTGGTTTCGAACAGAATACAATGACATCATTTCATCTATGTAACCTACATCACAGTGACCAAAAAGGCTTGTTTTGTTTTAGTTGTTTATCAAATCAAATGTTTTATTCTGGGTTATATCTTAAATGATCTCATTACAGATGACAAATAAAGTTGGGAAGGCAATATTCCAAAGGGCTGGAGAACTGAATATACCAGTGGGCTTCTTGTGTATGAAGGTGTTTTTTTTATTTGCTTGTATTTATAAAAGAACTATCCTGCCAGAATATTTCTATTTGTGGCCTATGGTATTGCTACCCTGCTACACAGTTAAGGGACATTTTTTTTTTGTATGTATGAAGTTAATGAAATTAAGAATTACTGAGTTGAATGATTTCAGGGGATTGGTCTATATATTTCTGAAATCGAGCAGTTGTGCACAGAATTTCCATCAACAGTTGTATTGATTGATCACTTGGGCCTCATCAAACCACCATTGTAAGCTATATATTATATCATCGTTTCAAAGGTCAAGAAAAAATCCTTTATATGAGTATTGTATTTCAGAAATGAAGAAGAAGGTCTGGTCTTTTCTCAGCTTTTTAATCTATCTAGATTCCCACAAGTAAGTGCTGGATTCTTTCCTTGTGACTGGAACATCAAGGAAACAAAGTATAATTGTTTTACGAGCTATGTCTTTGCATAATTGCTGAAGACCTTGACAGAAGCACAAATTTGTAACTGATGTAGATGCTTATTCTGTCTTTTTTTCTCATGTCAATTAAATGAGTAAAATAGTAAAAGGTTTCAATCAACTATATGGATATGATACTTTGAATCCATTTAGCTTATTGATATGTTTTATCAAAATAATTGTCAGTCTTTTTGCCCCCGTAATTAGTGAAGGCTCCAACATGAGGACTGGAATATGGAAATATAGGGGTGGTCTAATGGTGAAAGGTGAAGGGAATGAGGGAAAGGTCGTGGGTTCAACTCCCTCTGGCTAACAATACTAATAACTAACATTTGTCGATAAAAAAAAAAAAATGAGGACTAGAATACTAAAATTTTGATTTTTTGACAGGTATATGTGAAATTTAGTTCTCTTTTCCAAGTGTCAAGAGAGCAGTTTCCTTATCTGGATTTGGCTCCTCTCTTGTCCCAAGTTGTCTCTAGCTTTGGTGCTAACCGTGTTATGTGGGGCAGGTAACTTCCTAGCATATATGTTTTCAACTAAAATGGAACATAACTTTGTGAGAGAGGAATGGGAAAAAGGGGTTAGAACTTTATTCATAACTGTCATATTAACATTCTTGAATCATGTTGTGGCAGTGATTTTCCATATGCTGCTGCTAAATGTGGCTACAAAGAAGCCAAAGAAGCAGTGGTTCTTATTGCCAACCAGATCTCTTTGCCTTCGTCTGATTTAGAGTGGATCATGGGGAGAACGGTTACACAACTCTTCCCAAACCAATGGACTGATGCTAAGCAAGGTTTTCATTGAGTGGGAATGCTGTCTCTCAGATTGAGTCTTATAAACTTTCAGATGTTGTATTCTTGAATTATATGTTGAATGTAACAAAATTGTGTCTGCACAAATGACATTTGTCCTTGTCTTTGAAATTCATAAACCAATAATAATGAACAGATGTTTCTCTGTTGTTTGCCCTTCTAGGGGAATAACCACCAAGCATTTGACTGAGTTACATTCTTTTATATATAATTGTAGAAGTAGTTGGAGTGTAGACGGAATGGAAATTGGAAAAGCCATCAATGTATCGAAAATCGGACTTCTATTCATAGAGGAAAGAATCATAACTGATAAGAGGCAAAATTCGTAAAAACAATTCACTTCATTGGATAGCATCAAGGAAAAAATGAATTACATTGATTGATCACACACAATGAACACTATCAACCACAAAACTAGTTACTAGGGGAAAAAAAATCAAGATCACAAAGACAGAGGAATCATTTAGAGTGGTGGCACAAGTCAGAAGAAGCCATTTTTAGGATGATTTTTGGCATCAGCCTTTCTCTTTTTCTTCCTCCTCAACTTGTCACAAGCAAAGGCTCTTTCAAGCTGTTCAACCCTTTGGGAGAGAGAGGTGAGAAGTGTAGTCTGCATCTCATTCCTCTGAAACATCTGCGCCATCATCTTCATCATCTTCTGATTGTCCTCCACCATCTTCTCCAACAACTCTCTCTTCTTCCCATCTTTTTCTTCCTCTCTTTCACAATCCTCTTTCCCCAAACAATTATCCTCAACAAAACTCGTTCCTCCCTCACTATCCTCCTCATTCCTTAAAGCTTCAATTTCCTCAACCAAACGTTCTTCTTCCATGCACCCACTCTCCTTCTCGGTTTCTACCTCCCCATTCCTCAAAGTTTCCATTCCATTATCTTCCTCTTCCTTCACCAAACAATTATCTTCTCCAACACATTCACCCTCCTCCTCCACATCCTTCAAAGTTTCCATTCCATTACCTTCCTCTTCCTTCACCAAACAATTTCCCTCTCTAACACACTCACTCTCCTTCTCTTCCATTTGATCAAGCATTTCTTGAAGGGCAATAGCCTTGTTGATGAGAGACTTTCTGCACTCCCTGAGGCCAGAGTAGTGCAACACCTTAACAGAATCCAACTTGAGAAGCAAGTTCATGATGGTCTCGCTGACCCTCACCCTCTCTCTTTGTTCCCTCTTCATCACTTCCACCCGAATCTCGCTCTCAATCCGCTCCAACTCCACCCTCATGGCAGCGATCTTCCTCAAAGTGTTCCTCACCAGAAACCCTCTCAACAATCTCTGGATCTTTGTGGCAGAGTCAGTTCTGTTGCGCTCTGACCCCACGAAATGAACTGGGATGGAAACCACCTTAGAGGGCGTTTTGTAGTAACCTGGCTCAGGCATGCCCCCCAAATGGGTTCTGTACACAGGGGTGTTCTTCATCTGCATCATTGTGTCAATTTTAAGGTTTTTGGTTTTATTTGTGAAGAATATGGTAACAGACAAGGAGATTTATAACAGAGGAATGAAAGTTCGAGAAGTTTCAAGAGAACATGAATTAACTGTCTGCTTAAGCGCATGAGTTCTCTTCTCTTTCTAGATAAGTGTCTATTCTTCTTGAATATTCTAGGGACGTTGTTTCTAATAACCAATGGAAGAATCCAGAGAAATTGTGATATTATTCCATGTCATCATTTTTTATAATAATAATAATATATAAAGGGATATAATTTTTTGTAATTTCTTTTGGTATACATAAATTTTGGACAATTTTATTCTTTATTAATTTTTAATTTTTGTTATTAGTTATTTTTATTTAAAAAATATGGAGTTGCACAAAGTTTCTATCTCCTTGCTAGTTATTATAATGCATTTACAATGGTATTCTTCTATTAAAATTAAGTGCAAAAGGTGTTTTTGTTTTTGTATTTTCTTTTACGTGACTATGTTTTATTTAATTGATATTGGTTTTAAACAATTTTTTCATTTGCTTTTTAATTTCTTTGTCAATAAATTTTTTTAATGGATTGAAGTTGCATTTCAATAGTTTATCAGACTGCGATGTGTTATAGATGTGAATTCTTTTATTTATTTTTATTATTATTTTATTTTATAAAAAAAATTAAAAATTACAAATAAATTACGTATCACTTAATCAATAAAACACGTAATATAACAATACTCGTTGATGGAAGCACACAAAAAATATTAAAAGGGATCAAAATCAATCTAATAAAATATTAAAAATATATTTTATCCTAAAATTAATACATGTTAGTTTTGTTAGGTAGATGAATTCCATGACAATTTTTATTGGTACAAGACTAATAAAATCATTCACGTAAAAGAAAATTTATAAAATATTATACAATTTTATAGATGTAATTTTATAAAGTGGTTAATTTCACGATGAGTCAGATCAAATAAAAGTAAGGCAAGCTAAAACGACTAAATCAGATACAATGAGACTGTTTCACGTCATATAAAAAACGTTGAAGTTGTTGAAGATGACAAAAAGGTAGGAACTAGAAGTTGATTCATATAAATATCTTTTAACAACAATACAAGAATGCTTTTTTAATATCCAATTTGAGTGTATATATGCAACACCAAATAAATCATCACTATCATTATATCAAAGAAAAGTGATGATTACATTTAATTATGTTATAAGTTTAAGTTTTATTAAAAAAAATCTTTTAATTTAAATAAAGTATCTAATAAATAAAATTAACAATAAAGTAAAAATATTAAAAAAAATTACTCAAAAAGTAACGTGGACAAGAACTTTTAAACAAAAAAATCCAATCAATTCTATTGTTGCTCAAGACAAATAATTTTATAGTTATAAATAAAAATAAAAATAATAATTAAGCTACAAAATTATTTATCAATTTTTGTAATCAAATTATTCTATTACGTGCATATTTGTGCGTGCTGATACGGTCATATGTTTGTTATCATGCATAATTTTTAACTTTACAAATAAAAAATTAAATTTAAAATTTATTTTAGAACTTGTAATTAATGGACAATGCCCTGACTCATGGGTTTGTTAGTATTCATCATTAATGACCAACACTCATCTCGCATTAGACATGTGTTTTCCTTATTGGCTGACCCAATTGGATTGCTTGGTTCAGCATGTTAATCTCAGTAATTAAATAATTTTTTAAATATATTTTTCTTAAATTAATAATAATTTTCTCTTAAGAAAAAAATTATAGAGTAAAAGTTATATTTTTAATTATATAAATTTTAATATAATATATTTATTTTTTATTCTTTTTCACGATCCAAATAAGTGAGAGAAGTTCTTCTATTTTTTTTCTTATATTAACCCATCCAAATCTTTTATCCTCTAATTTGCTCTGTACTTCATTTCTAATTTCTAATCTAAAAAAATTAACAGAGTTTTTTTTTTAATTTAACCAAAGAAAAGAAACTATATTAATTAACTCAACTAATTAGAGAGTTTAATAACTCAAAAAGTGAGTAGGTGTGAAATGTGTGATGTGTGATTTCCGATGCATGCGAATAGAATAGTAGTTATTCCAAAACGACAATTCATTCAAAAGTGTGGCCACGTCCGTCCGCCGCCTGATTCAGCAGCAGCATGCGGTTTTAGGAAGAGAAGAGAAGGCCACGCCTCACGCCTAGTTTCCTCTCCTCTGTTATGTTATGTATTGTGTTTTCAACACCAACAACTGCCACTTTGTCACTGCTTTAGGTGAACACCCCCTCCCCCTCTATTACTCTATACTTACTACTAGTATATTTTCTGTTTTTCTTTTTTAATCTAATACCAATAACAATTTTCAATTTATAAAATCTAAAAATCCTTATAAATTAATTGAGACCATGATGTTTTTTAACTATGTAATGATTTCTTTCACATTATTTTTTATGTTGTTGTTTCTTGAGATAATTATGATTAAGTAGCTAGCGGAAAATAATAAAGTAATCATTTTACATAAGAATATAGTGTATGAATATTAGTGAAAGCATGATGGTGATAAAACGAAGTGGGTATGTCTGAAGCCTTAGTATTTGGGAATGCAGAAACATAAGCGAATGGGTACTGTCAGAGTCAGAAAGAGAAAGAAACAAAAAGGTAATGTCGAGTCGTCGACAACAAGGACGCACACCGCTCTCTCTATTTTGCCTACATCCTATTTCACCTTTCCCAGAAAAAGCCCTGCTTCTTATGTCTCTAACCTTCAATACATATCTTCTTCAGTATCTTCTTTTTTTTCAGAGTTACATATATATATATATATATATATATATATATATATATATATATATACTTATGCATTTCATAAATAATCAACTATTTTTATAATATATAGTAGAGTAGTACTAGTTAAACTAACTTACATCCATATTCTTAACAAAAATATTGTAATAACTTATTGGATATATAGATGCTGTAAAGAAAGATAATAATATAATTATATATGGACTTTTACTTTCTTTGGGTCACACTCAATCTTGGACAAACATTCATCCGGCTACGTAGTTTGCTTTTGTTTTTTTCTGTGTGACAAACATGCATGCAACTGCAACTGTATATGCATATGCATTCCTCTCCTCGATAGCATTACGGCTGGAATGTATAAATGAGATTCACAATTCACAGCAGACAACACTCCCTCTCTCTGAATCAGAGACAGCCCCTGTGACAACATCAGACAAATAATAAAGCTACCTAGGCCAGCTAGCACCCAGCCCCTTCCACTTTATTATTATAAAACCATGCCTTCCCTTCACCATTTTCTTACAAAACAGTTGGAATGAGGCAAGAGATAGAGAACGTAATGCACTACCAAGTGGAGCCTGCGGCTGCAGCTGCATGGAGCTACTACATGCGGGTTCGGAGCATGGAAGAGGACCAGATGGAGAGAGTGGCTAGGCTGGGCTCACAGAGTGCAGTGGTGATATTCAGTGTGAGTAGCTGTTGCATGTGCCATGCAATGAAGAGGCTTTTCTGTGGAATGGGGGTTAACCCAACGGTGCATGAGCTGGACCAAGACCCCAAAGGAAAAGAGATGGAGAGAGCACTGATGAAGCTCCTTGGACTTGGAATCAACTCAACTGCTGTTCCTGTTGTCTTCATTGGAGGCAAACTTGTTGGCTCCATGGACAGGGTTTTGGCTTTCCACATCAGTGGCTCCCTTGTTCCTCTTCTCAAACAAGCTGGTGGCTTGTGGCTTTAATTGAACCACTTTCTGTCTTTCTTTCAATTCTAACCAGGATGTATCTGTACTTTGTACTCATTTGTGCGTGCTTTGTAGTTTGGATAAAGAAGCACATGTATTATGGAAATCAATGAACAAGAGATATGTTCTGCTCAAACTCTTTTCTTTTCTTTAACTTTCTGTTATACAGTGTTTGTGTGAAACTCTTTCCTTTTGTAGTTTGTAATTTCTGATATATAAGTGGAATAGTGTTTGTGTGTGCTCGATCTATTTTTATCAATCTAACTCATTTACTGGTGGTACAAAGTCTCTAATACATGATATGTAATTGAAAAAAAATACATATTTTTGCACTTTTGTAAAATAAAGAGTGAGACACAACACAACATGTTGCAATGCTGGTTTTCTTCTTTTATTAAGGATAATGTTTTTCTCATACTTCCTTGTGGGGTGTAACCGTGTGACATGAATCAAAGAAGAAAAGAGAGGTAGAAATAGAGAAAGGATATAAAATGAAAGTAAAAAAAAAAAGTGAACGTGAAAAACCAAATCATTTTAATTAATTTAAGAGATCTAAGATATATAGGGTGTTGTGGGCTTTGAAATTGTTCTTGCAAGACTAGTTGGTCTGTTGATCAAAGATTCAAAGGGATAGAGCCAGGGTCGAGATGAGTAAAAAAGCCCCTACTTAAACTACTTTTACCATTGCCAAGTTTATGGATATATATAAAGTCTTTTACAAGCTGATATGATATGATTACTCAATGAGTAATAACCAGTGTTTTAGTCTTTCTATGATATGATGTTGCATTTAGGTCTTTCCATGTGTAAAGTAAATATGCCACTGAGACTTAAATTGAAATACAAGGTGATCTTATGTTATAACAATATTTTTTTAAATATGAAATATTGCATAAGACAAAAGAAACTTAGAGGGATATTAATTAATGACTACGAATAAAATGATTTGAGGAGGCCACACTAAAACATAGCGCAAATCAAATTTTGTTTGAAAACTAAAAATGTGCATTGAATATATCATCTTAATTACAAGCATATATAAAGGTTCAATAATGAAGTTTGATGATGAAGATCTCAAGTGATAAAGTGTTAAACCATTGGTGGCTGGTCCACAGGAGTGGGTGCAGGTGCAATCTTGGTGCTACTATTCATTATATAAAGCATACCACAACCAGAAAATATAGCAAAGACAAGAAAAGCAAAGGAACATATTAAGAAAAGAGCAATGCCAAATCCTGCCCACAGTACTTCGTGATTTTTTCGAACTCTGCTATTATTATCCATGGCAGCTGACAATTCCATTACGAAATGGATCACTAGGATGAAGCAGAAACAAACCATGAGTGCACTAAATAATAGCGAAAGCAACAATATTGCCATTCTTTCTCTGCCATTCAACATCGTTTTTGTTTTTGTGTCTCAAAAGAAGCCAAATAAGAAAAGAAGTCAGAAATTAAAGGGAGCTAGAATAATTTTATTCCTGCTTGGTCGTTTTGTTTGGCTTTGTATATAGAGGAAAGGTGTGAAAAAATATGAGCAGAATATTGCTATTATTTATATATAATATATCATATATGGCCTTAGTTCCTGAAGTAGTTTTGATATATAGAAAGTGATTTAAATCAATTCCGACCATATAAATTATATAACTTTTAGCTGATATTGAAGGGGCAAGCTAGATTTCACCAAAGCCTTTTGGTAAGAGCTGTAATGTACATACTGTTTTGTGCTTAGTGTGGTCTCATGCAATATTAAAGCGTCACGAATAATAAAATAATGTTGTATATTATTTATTCTCAATAATGTAGTATATTATTTATATGAGAATAAGGATGGTGCATATACAATATAATAAAATTTTTTTATTGTGAAACAATCACAACCCTTTATTTATTTATGACAAGTAAAATTAACTTTTATAAACTTATTTTAAAAATTATATTTTAAAATTTTGTTACATGTTACTCCACTACCTTTATTCTCTATTTATATTAATTAAAGAAAACATATAAAATATAAATCATACAGGTTTTCTTTTAAAATTAATTGCAATGTTGAGTTAGTTGTGTGCATGAAAGCTTTTTTTTTTTTTTTTTCCAACATTTTAATATGAGTTTCTAATGTTCCAATTGACTGCCAAGATTTATGTAGAAGTTTTTTTTTTTCTTGAAACTTATGTAGAAGTTATATGTAACACAAAGTTGTGATGTGAACCTGAAGTGGCACTACAAGAGAGTAAGACAAACATGCACGTTAAAGGTTTCTTCTACATTTTTTCAAACTACTTTATGTTTGGGAGCTTTCTTGACTCTTCAATGCTGGATTTTAACTTGCGTGGTATATACTCTATGTTTAATTATTCTGTGATGCAATTATGATTAACTCAATAAGTCTCTCGATCAATTCCATCAATTCAATAGAAAAATTTTAAAAGGAAAATGCTGATAGTTACTAAATCATTTTGTTCAAATCCTATTGGGATATTGTGGAAGATGAGATGTTCAAAGCCTTTGAGACAGACAGGGACCATTGATAAAAATATTGTTCTTATTCTAAAGGTCGATCCTAAGACCAACAATTTTATGCGAGAAAACTCACATCGCCCAAGTTATTGCAAAGTCCCACATCGTGTGTGTGGATGCGGTTTATTCATGTAGTGAAAAGTCCCACATTGTCTAAACCGACTTCACGCCTTGCAATACTTATCCATTTCTTGAGGCAGAAACATCTGGTGCTCGTGCTGGTGCTGGTGCTCGTGTTCTTACTCGCATGAAAAATGGAAGTAGAGATCAAGCTTCGTCTCCCAGACTCAGCCACACACCAGAAACTCTCGAACTTGCTTGCCCCATTCCACAGCAAAACCTTAATCCAAGAAAACATATTCTTCGACGGCACAAACAAAGAGCTAACTTCCAACCTCGCCGTTCTCCGAATCCGCTTCTACAACGTGGATCAGTACTGCGTCCTTTCCTTGAAGGCCAAGCCAGTGATCTTGGCCGGAATCAGCCGTGTGGAGGAGCACGAAGAGCCATTCGACCCTGCACTTGGCCGTGCATGCATTGCTGAGCCATGGAGGCTCCTCTTATCCGTTGACTCCTCAGAGTCAAAGATACTGAAGAGGGTGAGGGATGAGTACCGTGTTGCGGAAAATGGGTTGGTGTGCTTAGGTGGCTTCAGGAATGTGAGGGCTGTGCACCACTGGAAAGGGTTGAAACTCGAGCTTGATGAGACCAACTATGATTTCGGGACTAGCTACGAGTTGGAATGCGAGAGTAACGACCCTCAGGGACACAAGAAACTGCTTCAGGAGTTTCTACAAGGAAATGGAATCAATTTTTCTTACTCTACAGTTAACAAATTTGCTGTTTTTCAATCCAGGAAGTTGCCTGAATGAGGAAAAAAGTCTCCTAGGCAATTGTTATTCATGAATGCATTATATTATTGTGCTTTATTTTGTTGTGCATATGAAAGTTAAAAACACATTTTTTGACATCATTTATAATATTAGTTATTGTTGGGTGAGTTTCTAGACTAGGTTTCATCAATTAAGAGTCGAGTCAGGCTATTACTTAGCGGGGTCTCGGTAAGTTTTGACTCAATAATAATGTGTTAACATTATTCTTTGGGATTTCTATGACAACACAGCTGTGCGGAAGCGGAACTATCATGTTAGGGTTTTCTATGGAACTGCATCCTAACATAGCTAATTAATTGTTTTATGCATAAAATATTTTAAGATCTTACGATAAGCATGATATGTCACAAGTCCCACGACTTCCAATATTACAGGATTGTTGATGATATATAGAGTTAAATCTATGCTTGACAGGCCGAGTCCTGGAAGGCTGGAACATACACATAAGACGTTTAAGAAATAACATTCATAAATGTAAATAAACATAAGAATCTGTGTCATCAGGAAATCCATCATCTAGTTCAAACTCATTAGGCAAATCCTGGGCCTATTTACTGTGTTATGTATTAACCAATAAGTCATGGGCAATTTGTCATACTGGTCAATGGACAGTTCCCCATTAACAACTATAAGGCAATAGCAGATAGGTAATTCGGGTTACAACGGTTTCAGCATGAAGATGGTTGTACACTAAAACATGATAGCTTCTCGCAAGAAAATAGCAGGAAAAAATTAATAATATGCTCAGAAGTTCCTAAAACCACCCAGAAATTCTTGCTGCATAGGTTAGAACCACATGCCACAAAAATGAAGAAAGGTGCAAATCAACGGCCACGACCACGACCACGCCCACGGCCCCTTCCTCGTCCACGTCCCACAGATTTCCCTGGAAATGTAATGAAAATATGCTAAAATTAAAGCCTGGGGAACTCACCAAGAAACAGTTAGAATGAAATAAGTATAGATGAAAATTTTGTAGTCAAACTATATACAGTACCAGCAGTTGGCTTCTTGGGTTTGATCTTAGGTGTCTCTTCCACAAGCAAGGTCTCAAGATTCAAGCTGTCAGGAAGAATATAGTAACGGATGTTGTTACCCCTCACACTGAGATGATCTAGAGTCACTGGATTTTTCCCTTTCAGAGTTAATTTAACTGTTTTCAAATGTGTGTTCATACTGATATCAACACCTGTGGCAAAAGTCCCAGAATCAGTAAGCTAAGACTTCCTGTCCTAAAGTTGTTGTAGTTCAACTAAGAAGTAGCAAGATAGTAAAAGGACTAACTGATAACATCAAAGATTTATTATCAACACGCCCACATGGATGGATCAAACTCAAATCAGATGAGTGTCCAATAGGAAATTTCAGGATAGGGGTTGCTTTAATTTTAATCAGACAATGATGGTAACGATATGTCTTAGGGTGAAGGGGCCAGGGGGGAAGTCCAAATTGTTCTATTTTAAATATTGAAGATATTACTAGAATCAAATAAAACTGTAAAAGCGTAAGGTGGTCGGTCAGGAAGTCTAGTTCAGTAGTTTCACTATCATGTAAGTTCCTCCAAAAGTTGAAATTTCAAGAAAATACTGAGCCATTAGGAGAAATTTGTTGAGTGAGAAGCTTAGTAGTCAGGTGAGTCCTGGGATCTTCCAGGAAGGGATCATTTCCCCAAAAAACATAATACAAGAATCAACTATCATCCCAGCCCACATAGGCAGCTTGTCTCAATCCACAATAAGAAATTAAGAACTAGAAGGAATTGCAGTATCTCTAAATTATCATCTTTCACATCACAGTCTAATTATACTCCAAATTACCCCCCACAGTGAACTACTCTGTAAAGGAAACATTTGTTGTTATTCAGCCACCAAAGAAAATTGACCCCAATCCCTCTCCACTTCCAGGCTAAAAGAAATCCCCCACCCAAGAAAATGCCCTAAACTTTCTTTGTCATCTAAGCCAGGCCAACCAGAATCTGAGAAAGTTGAAGGTACTAAAGTTTAAACTAATTAGTAATCACCTGAAGAGTAGCGAGAACTCACAATCAAGTTCGAAACTAACAACCCTACTGAATCCAACACCAATACTATGTTTGTAAACGGTTCTACACTTACAATACACTGGGGAAAAAAATACTGAGGAAGAAAAGAAACCTGTAATGGTGCCATGAACAATAGTGCCATTCTTGAGCTCAATTGATACGGTTTCATTGTTCAACTTCATTAAAAACCTGCTCAGACAATGTTCGTGTATTCTTAGGCTTTGATCCCACAAAATGAAAAAATAAAAAACAAAATACATAGAAGCACAGAAGCAGGTAAATTTACTAACGCAACAAAAGTAAACAAAGAGAGAGATAGACAAGAGAAAAACCTGACGAGCTTCATGGTGAGTCGAAGATGAAGGCTCGGTTGAGTTCTCTATTCTCCTTCTGTGAAGCAATATATATATATATATAGAGAGAGAGAGAGAGAAAGAAAGAAAAAAACGAATTAAAATAACAATGCGAAAATTTAGAAGGCAACAGCGTCGATTCAATTCAGATAGAACGAAACGCTACTTACCTTCGGCGGCCACCACGACGGCAGCGAGGGTTTTAGGGCAAAAATTAAAAGTGAGAGTGAGAGCGATGAAGAGAGAAAAAAAAAAAAAAGCGGTTCTTTTCTAAGGGCTTAAGGGATAATTTTGTGATTTTGAATTTTGAATTTCCAATCAAATTAAAGAGAATACTATTGCCAACAAATTAATTAGTTTTTTTAGAGAAATTAATTAGTTAATTGTCTTCAAATTAGTTCTCTATCTCCATTTTACTTTGCATACTTCAATAGTTTAATTTGCATGCAATTTTGGCTTACTAATTTTTATTATTTACAATTTATTTAATAAAATATAATATTATTTTTTATTCATAAGAATGAAATATAGTACCTAAAAATTTTCAATACTCGTCCCATACACTTTTTTAATAAATGCAATATTATTTTATAGAAATTAATTAAATAATATAAAA
Organism: Amphicarpaea edgeworthii; assembly: GCA_014843725.1. NCBI lineage: Eukaryota > Viridiplantae > Streptophyta > Magnoliopsida > Fabales > Fabaceae > Amphicarpaea > Amphicarpaea edgeworthii. The sequence goes on along the minus strand of CM026321.1, from coordinate 1,130,092 downwards.
TATTAAAATAAAAAGAGTGAGAGAGCGCTTGACTTGCATAATCCATATAAAAAAAATTATACTATCGATTAATTAATGAAAAATCACGATAAACATGAAAATAAATACTCAAATAGTATTATGCATTTACACTCAAATTTAAGAGTGAGAGTTTTATCTTCAAAATTAAATACTCAAATTCATTAACATGAAAATAAATCATATGAAAAAAAAGTAACTTTTTTTTTCTAACCTCATCTCCAATAGTATTATGCATTTGTAGTATTAATTTGTAATTTTTTTAATTTAATTATATTTCATGAACTTTTTTCTTTCATAATCCAAACTATTTTCATGAGCTGATTGATTGAAAAGCATATCAGCCAAATTAAAATCTAATAACATCGTTGATCTTTCCACACCGATGCTTAAAAAACACAATTAATTATAAATGGACAGCAAACAATATTTCCAACTCCAAGTTCTTTGAGAACAAAAAAACAAAAAGTCAAAGATGGGAGGCTGCTCTTACACACACTCGCTGCGTAGTGCGTGTGGACGCAAAATTGGTTTTATTTTTATTCTTAGAATAATAATAAAAAAAATACTCTGATTTATATCACATTATATTTTTCATATTAAATTGTTAAATGTGACAAGAAAAAATTATTTAAATTTAGTTTAATAATTAATTTTACATGTTATCCCAGTGTTGTTTCCATCATCCACTTGATTAGAGCCAGAGGGATCGCATGCCTAGAGCCATAAGTGTTACCCTCTCCATAATTATATCAAATGTCATTATGAAAATCTATATAATATTTTAAACAAGGTAACAGAGGATATACTAGCTAATTTAACTATTTATTTATTTAATAAGGTTATCACTTTTTTTATATTACTTATTTGATTGTAAAGTATAAATAAGCTTTTTCAATTTCTCCAAAACTATAAATTAGACTATATATACAAGTACATCAAAACAACGAATAGGTCAAGAAAATAGCCAAAACAAACGACCACGATGGAAAAGCCAAAGAGACGAAAAAGAAAGAACACTACGACGCTTGTTATGTTATGAAAGTTGCAGAAGAAGAAGCAACAAATTAACATAACAGATAAGGTCCCAAAAGCAAAAGACAATTTTCAGTGCATTAAACTCTTATCCCATTTGGAATACATTTGATTTTTATGCATAAAACAGAGCAAGTAAAATGATTAGTGAACCGGACACATCATTAATCAGTAACTTTATAGCGCCAAATACGCAAACAAGACAATTACAGTTGGCGCGTAAAGCCACACACGACGACTAAACAAACTAAAATCAATCAATAAAGAAAATAAAATAAAATAATAAACACTACTAGCCCACTTCATATCATTAATTATTGCCTCAATTATTCCATTTCTTTATTCATGATTTATTAAGTTGAAATCAAAATCAAATATTTTACTCACCAGATTTTCCAGGAGAAATAGTTGTTGCGTGTCACTTTAAGCGAAAAAATCCTCATCTGTTTTGACCCAATTGCTGTTCATGTCGGCTGTGTCATTTTCCTTCATGGAATAATAACAAATTTTGGGTTGTAAACCATTCATGATTTTTTTACCTCAATGCTTTCTTGCAAAAGGAAGCGACCCTGAATGGTTTTGTTGCATGCATTAGAGATTTTAGATTGTGGGCACCCCGCATAATCCAAAAAGTTCTTACTTTTCTTTGCAGAGAAGGTTCTTTCCTCCACTCCTCTTTATTTTAATTTTTTGTATTTACTTCTTGAGCTTCTTCATCTTCTTCTTCTTGATGAGGATGGTGGTGGTGATGATCTATGAGTCTTTTGCTGAGGGTCAGGTTTGGAAAATCATGATTTTGTTGGGATCTTGATTTGCTTGTGTTTTTGTCAAAGAAGGTTTCTATTTTATTATTTTTTTGCTTTAGTGGGATCAGAATGATTTTGTCTCCTTCTTGTGTTTCTCTCAATTGAAGAACCTTATCATTTCTTATTTTGGGATTGGCCCTTTTCCAATAATCATACCTGGTTTACCTGTGCTTTCAGTGATGCACAGAGTTGAATCAGATTCATTGACATGTTATTTGATGATTTCTTCCTCCTTTATGCTTTAATATTAATCACACTCTTTTTCCCTTTCTTTTTTAGGACTCTTGTGCTTATAGAGCATTAAAATCAGTTCCAGGAAGTGTTGAAGCATAGGAAGTTCTAGATTCCACATCCCCTATTTTATTATTCCTTTTGGTCTACAACAGATGAGACCTTATATATAAGGTTGGTCTGTGATTCTTCTTGCTTTGAGTTCACTGTTTTGACAAGTATTTCACTATGATAGCTGAAAGGGAAACAAATGGCCAAATAGATTATGTTTATATGTATTGATCACCTTTATTTTATTGTAACAGTCATTTTGATTTATTGCAGACAGTTTCATTGATTTTTAGGGAGTGCTTATGTTCCAGTGTATCAACTTGATATCTTGTAGAGTAATTATTGCAAAATGGAGTCCAAACAAGAAGCACCAAGTGTTATTTTAAACTTGATGGGTCTTGATAAAGTGCCTACCCAACATCCTGTTAGAGATAAACAGAAAGTGCTCTCTGAGAACTACCTGCAGAAAGTTGCCTCTATTGGTGTCAGAAAGAAGCGTTCATCTCATCAGCATCATTCCTCTGGAATGAATACCAATGAAAAGGAAGATTCTGAGGATGTTTTAAAAGTGGTTAAAGCACTAAGGCGAGGTAAACACCATAACCCATCAAAGGGAAATGGGAAAGAGAATCCTAGTTCTTGCAAAAATTCTCATTTGCCTGATGGGCTGCTCCGAGAGATATTTTATCCTAAAAGCATGAAAGTATATCCTGAAATGAGGGAGACAAAGAAAATATCCTATCACGTGAATTCTGGTAAGCAGAGTTCAAGGCCTTTCAGTAAAATTTCAGAGGAGATTCCTATGCAATCAGGAAATGTTGCAAATGGAGTTTTAGATACTGCCTCAAGTTCATTTTTCAGAGGGAATGAAGCATTTGCCAATGATATGCTGAAGCTTGCTTTAAATATTTCAGTTAATGAGATCAAATGCAATGCCCCTTTCTTCTGTTCTGATGCAAGGACCAAAACTTTGGCACAGGGACATGTGACTGAAAAATTGCAAAAACATGGACGGTGGGGTCAAGACTGTATACACAACCAGTTGCCTATGATGTATGAACATGGAAATGGAGCAACAAATTTGACTCATCAAAATGATTATCGTAATCATAAAGTTAAAAGAAACATTAGATGTAAGGCTGGTGTTAATTATAGCTTTGCTAGAAGAGTGTCAATACCTCTTTGTGCAGCTTCAGTTATTGCTGATGATTGTGGAACTGTGAATCAGGATATCTTGTTTCAGAGATATTGGGGTTTGAGAAAGAATGCATCTGCAAATTGGTTATCATGGAAGTCGAAGAATCAAAATGTTAACCAGAAAGAATGTTTGGAAGATTTGAACCTCAGTCCTGGACATGAGAAATTCCCTTCACTTTCCTCTTATTTCACTAGTAATCAGACTAAAGAGAATTGTATAGGTCATACGTCAGAGAAGACATGTTATGGGAAGGATTTGTTTGATAAGGTAACTGTGCCTCCTCAATTGTCAAGTACTAGTCCTTCTCCTGTCGTCTTGATAGACAGTCAGATATTGCATGAAAGATGTTTAATGAATGATGAAGTGAACAACAAAATGTATGAAGAGAGTAGTATGTCTAAGCAAAATGTTGTGTCTCCATCAGTTGAATTCTTGGTATCTGATGCAAAGAATGAGGTTGATGACAGGTCACATAATAATCCAATCAAGCATCAATATAAATCAACAGCCTTCATTTTGCAACAAGCAATTGATTCTCTGAGTCATACTTCATATGCTTCAAAGCAAGAGGTTTGTTTTTTTCCTTCACAGAATTGTTAAGAATATTCATATTTTTTCAGTTAGTTGAATGTTCAATAAATCTTTTAATGGTAAATTGATAAGAGTGGCTATAAGACAGATATTCAACTTTTATTATTGGTATGCTTGTATCCTGAAATGATATTAGGTGTCAGAATTTGCATATTTGATGGAAACATACATAACTTTTCATAACGGGTAAATTTAGGTGTGCTTTATATTTTCAGTTTACCCATGTTACAAGTTAATGCTGTATCATTGTTTTTCTTGACTAACATCGTGAAATGTCCTTGGTTATGTTAAATATTTTTTTATTGGATATCAAATAGTTACACAATTCATATTTAACTTTTTGAGTTGACTTTTTTTCTTATATCATTGCACATAACATAGATGATCTTTTGAATTTTTTTGTAATTGTCCGTGATGTTAAGTTTTCACTTCAGGTTTAATTGTTGAATCATGCTGTTGCTTTGTATTGTTCTTAAATTACAGGATACATTAGACTTTCAAGAAGATTCTGTTCATTCACTTTGCTCTGAGGCTGACCCAGATTCCCTTGGTAGCTTTGAGGAGGCATATGAACCTAGTCCAATTTCAGTTTTGGATCCCTTATTTAGAGAAGACATTCGATTCAGCTCTAAACATGGTGATTATGTATATGATATGTAATGATTATGTTGAGTCATTTGTTCTACATATCAATCACTTTTTTCAAGTCAAAGTTTCATTTTTGAATCCATAATCATTTGTTCATTTCAGATTCCTCTGAAGTGGATGATGAAGAATATGGTTTGAATGTTTCAAGTGATGAAGACTGTGAGAATGAATCTATAGGTGACTCTGAAAAAAAGGAAGAAATAGCAGGATTGTTTAAAGCTGAAGAATGTAGAGATTTCTCATATGTTGTTGAGGTCTTAACCGAGGCAGGTATATGTAATAGCAGCTTGTTTACAGACTCTTCTACATGGCACTCTACAGAATGTCCTATTAGCCCTTGTGTCTTTGAAATCATGGAAAAGAAATTTGGTGAGCAGCAACTTTGGAAGAGACCTGAAAGGAAACTTCTCTTTGATCGCATTAACATAGGGCTGCTAGAGATTATGCAGCCATATTTGTATGTGCCAATGTGGGAAAAGCCCATGTCAAGAAGGATGAATGCTGAACCAAGCCAGGACATGATTGAGGAAGAGATATGGGGGTTGCTTGTTGCACAGGAAAAGAAAGCTGGTAAAGGGTTAGGAGATGGTATGCTAGGAGGGGAGATTGGGTGGATAGAACTAGCTGAAGATGTTGAAGATATTGTTAGAGAGATAGTGAAGTTGTTAATAGAGGAGCTTGCAAACGAGATAGTTAGCTTGGAGAGTTTTTGAAAGATTGTAGTTTTGTATGCGGCTATAGCATTTTTTATATGTTACAAGCAATTGGTGCACAGCTTTGATAGAGTCCATTTTGAGAGGTTGATTGAGTCAATTTTGAGAGACTAAATTAGCACATGTATTTCAAGAGTTTGAATTAGCTCATAGGTATAGATTCTTTATTCTTTCATGTGGAACAATCTTGATTGTCAAAAATCATTTTAAAATAGTTGTCAGAAGTGTTATCGAAACGTTACCGACCTCAATGTGTATCAAATGGCAATTTGTATTTCATTTTGTATATAAAAATGAAGAATTTGCATCGAAGCAAAACTTCAAACAATTCAGTGTAATGAGTATGAGAACTTTACCAGCCAATATTCAGTTACCAAAGCTCTGGCCAGTTTTAGAGTTTTTAAAAAACATTTTTAACTAAAAATAAATTATGAAGAGAGAAAATATTTTTTAAATTAAATATTAAAATATGATAATATTATTAAAAATAATTTATTTTAAATACAAAATATTATTTTAGTGTTGGTTGTTAGACGTTGAAAATCCATATATATATATGTGGATTTAATTATTTTTAATAATATTACCATATTTTAATATTTAATTTAAAAAAATATTTTCTCTCTTCATAATTTATTTTTAAAAAGATAATTGATTTTGATAATTTATATTTAATTAAATATTAATTTATTAAAATACCCTATTTAATAAACAAAATAAAAAAATAAAGAATATTTTTGTCAAAAACAGTTATATGACTAGCTATTTAAAAAAATTAAAAGTAAACTCTCCTATTTAAAAAAGTTAAAATTAGTGTATCTTTAACCAAAAGTTAAGGTTATATTAAACTCATTCAATTCTTAAGTTTAATTAAATACATAATCTAACTAACAAATTGATTTATACAGTCAAAGTCTATTATAGATATAATAAATCTCACTTATTATTACGTAATAAAAAATTATTAGAAATTTACCCAAACAAAAAACAGATAAGTGCAAAATTTTCAAACATTACTTTAGACTAATTAAGTGGGGTTTTGGGTTAGGGAGGCCCGCTTATGAGAGTTCTGCAAAGTAAGCAGCGTCAACTCATGGCCAGCCTATAACCCCTCCAAAAACTTCTTGCACATCAGTTTGAGTGCTGCAAGCAGCTCCCACCGCTTGCTTTGTTTTCCTTACTCATTAGTTTAAGGCAAGTTCTAACGTTGTTGGTTTCACCTTATTTATACAATAAATGCTGGGTCGACACCTTATTTTTAATCGATGTGGGAGTCTTTTCTATTTGAAGTTAGCTGAACTTTTGCTTTGCTATCTGGAATGTCTTTCTCCAAATCCCATCCTCTCTTCTAAGTCTTGGTTACTGGTTTAAAGATTATATTTGTTGAACATAAAAGACAATTTGCCTCTCATATTTGAAAATGTCATGCTATTTGAATCAAGATCATAGTTTAGATTCAATTAATTTATTGTTTTTGACATGGAATTAGAATTATGCAGAACAGATAATGACTAATCAGAAGTGAAAAGGTGTGATGGAATAAAAGTAAATAGTTCTTTGAGTATAATTCAGTGTAATATATTTGAGTATGAGAACTTTTTTTTCATGACACGAGGAATAAGTGCATCAACTATAAAAAAAAAAAAACTATCAAGTTTAGCATTATAAAGTTACTGTGTCAATAGACTTGGGATTTCCATGATCACAAAGAAAGCATAACACAACAGATTCTCCTGAGTTTTGACCTCACATTCATCAAAACAAAGTAACTTTATAGTTAAGCAAATACTACTATAAAACAAAGTAATTGACATATTCCAGAGTGACATGACGGCTGAGCAGATACTATAATCTTTCGGACACTGCCTCTTCAGTCTTAATTAGTCATCAATTGGTGGGACAAGAAAATATGTGAAAGCCAAAGGTTTATCTGTCGGAAAACCCATAGCCAATAATCAACATAAGGATCCTATAATCTGCATGAAATTTTGCAGGAGAGAATCCTAATTTGGGGTCATGTTGTTGGAGTCCAATGTGTATGTTAGACGTTACTCAAATGCTTTTAAGAAATTCATGTCAACTACCAATGCTTGAAAAATGTTTATTTGCTTTATTGCATTTTGAAGAGTTAAAAAAACAGCAAACTATTACATGTCCACATATAGTGAACTACATCTTAAATGAAATTAAGGTGCAAAAATGATACTTCTGTACTCTTCTACTTTCATTCACTATTCAGTCCTTATTATTCTTCCATTTCCCTTCTACTAAACGAAGTGAGAATGATACCAAAAAACCAAAAAGCTATATTAAATTAAATACTGATGAAAGTGCTTTTATTCATGCACGTGCTGAATTGGTGACAACTTGATATTTTAATTTAACAACTCGGTGTTTTGGACATACTAGAAGTACTCATCTGTATTCATGATACTGAGCTTTTCTGTGAAAAAAAGTGACAGTACGAGAGATTTTTCAGTAACTTTCCTTCAGGCATGTAAAAGTAAAACAGTAAACACATGGGATTCAATAAAAATATATATATATTCTGCCCCATAGGCATGTCAGTTTCCTCAAATAATGATTATGAATAAGAACCGATCGATTCTTAAATTTAAAAAACCAATTTTCACTCAACTCAGAATATCACACAAATACCGTTGTTAGAGATGCTCTAAGTTTTTGTTTCAGGATATTATTCTCTTCACAGTACTCTCAACTTGCATTAATCGTTGATGGGACAAGAAAATGTGTGAATGGCAAGGGTTTAGCTGTCATGATTCATGACGACATTTTTCGTAGCCAATAATCAGCAAACCGGCTGACCCGGAGACATTGTAGGATCGGATTCAAAGTTCAATCATTGTTTATATATGTTTACAACTAAAAATAGACAATTAATTAAGTTGAGTAAAAGTGAGAAGAACTGATCATGATGAACTTAATATCTCAACGTTAATATGATATCAAGTTTTTTTTTGTATTGTTGATTTGTAGATCATTGATGATTGATGATAAGTAATTTGTTTCCTTCGTATTTGACATTACAAGTCAATAGGACTTTATCTTCACACATGTCATTCAACAGTTATAAAAACTTGTATTTCTTTAGATAGAATGCAAATATATAATTAATTAATTGTTCCATTAATTACTCCAATAATTTTCTCAAGTTGCTCAACTTTAGCAATCAACACAATCAAGCAACTTATTGAAGTTGGTATATAGATCATGATAACAAAATCTCAAGTCTAGTTTGTGTGGCAAGCCATTCGTTCGAGAGATTACAATATAATCCATGGATATATAGCTAGCCAAAATTATGATTGTCAAGTTGTAGTTAAACAATGAGACAAACTACTTACAAGAGGAGAGGAATCTAGTCTAGCTTTCTATACATATGAAGAATGAATACGTAGTAGTTAAGCTAGAAGACCCCTAATTATACTCTTCGTCGTTTTCGATCTCTCCTATTTCTGCATGTCAGTTTATGTCATTCATTTATTCGTTTAAGGTATATACATCACAAGTATCCTTCACTAAAAAACAATTTTGTTCTAGTTAGAAAAGTTTATTACTTAAACTTCTCCAAATTAATCAATTAAGTAACCAACTTTGTGAGTTAGAAAAAAATCCAGAATAATATGTATCAAGCCCCAGCTGAAAATTTAACCTAAAGTTGAAGGAAGGCACTTGAATTGAATTGCTTAAATTAATGGTGCTTATAGATGATTATGCTGCGATGACACTTGAAAAAGTTGCTGACGTGACAACGTGTCAAGCCATTTTGTTGTTATTAGTTAAACATACAAGTGGTCAAAGTATTATGTTATTTGTTACTTGTTAACGTTAGACACACCGATGATGGTGCTAAATGCTAATATTATGTGTTGTATTCATGCAATAAGACAAATGTCCATGCTATGCGCTAGCCTCACGGATTCAGACCTATTTTTGTCGTCTTTATATCTCCCATGTCGCATATACTGCATATCAATACAAAAAAATATACACAGACACGTAAGGAACCAATCAGCATTTGCCACACCAAGGATTTTAAACTTCATCTTCATGGGATGAAAACGATCAGAGAGGTGAATAGGAACAAAACCCATATGAATTGAAAGTCGAAAAATCGTAGTTACTAGACAAAACTGTTTCAAAAATCATGGCTAGCTTTCACCAGGGGGATCGGGTCCATCAGCCAGGTGTCAAAGGCCTTAGTGAGCTAGCTGGTCACAGTTCACATAATTTAAAAACTTTTAACTTTCAAACCAATTTGAAACTTTTGTTGGTTGTTCGATTCTTAATCTATTGCACTCCTATTAATTACTTGTTCAATATATATATATATATATATATATATATATATATATATATAATATGTAACTCAGATAAGATCTTTTAAAATGAATAATACAAGAATTTGACTTCAATTTATAACCACAAGTTCAGTTCGACTTCTTTTATGTGATTCTAATATATCATAAAAAAAAACTTCATGTCTCTCGTTTTTCCAGTTATATAAAATGGTCCATAAGTATTGTATAAGAGAAAACTATAAGACAACCTTTACCGCCGGCGGCTAATATCCATTAACAACAAAAGTTTTGCACTATATAGTGAAATAGTGGCAATTGGTTTATGTCCATTAAACTAGCTAAAAGTAAACTTTGTTGTAATTTATGAAGATTAAAAAAATAAATATTGTGGATCCATACATCAAACATATGGTAGCATGTTTTCAATTAGGTGCAATTATTTTGAGTTAGGATCATCTCTATTTCTTTTTCTCTTCATTTCTTCCATTATCAAGCTTTTAAGAGAATATATGTGAATTTTTGTAAAGTGTTTATCATCTCCATTTCAATTATTTACTAAAAATCTTATGAAATAGAAGAAATGGAGAGCATCTAAGTCCTAACCCAATTGTTTCCATCTCATTGCACAATCTTTGAACTTTTAACATGGGTGAAAGACATTATTTCAACCATTTTACCATGATTGCATTCATTGCTTAGGCTGTGCTTTCTAAATCATTTTTGCAATTATTTCAGTTTCAAGCTTTATTTAGAAAACAATGACTGACTCATGCCTGTCAATTTGTGGAAAAAAAATTATGTCCCCTTTTCTTCCCACTCTTAAATCAAGATACTTGGTATGTATGGTCACGTGCCCCCCATTAATACATTCTACCCCACTCTTTTTCTAAATGAAGAAAAATGCTCACATTCAAACCTGTAATATGATTGGGAAACATTAGATGGTTCAAAACTATCATCCGTTTATGATTTCAACTAAATATAATATGTATTTAATTTTAAAAATAATAACATTTAATTATATCTCATAAAAATTAATAATGTAGAGATATAGTAAGAACACCTAATAATTTATGGTACTTAAAGATAGCGTGTAGAATGAAAATTCCCTCCTATGTGGGACATATACGTCAATGTGTGAAGATTGAAATTTTTTTCCTAAGTGGGACATAAGCAACGAATTCTTTTCAACAAATGATAGTTTCTGATGACACTCTTCTACCATTCCATTTTCATATATATATATTCAGTCGATACGACAAGACACATAGTCCTCTACGATATGGCACACATGAAACCGGGCCTAGCTTCTACGTTTTCCACGTTTCCATGCCTGCCACTCATCACGCTCTTAGCTAGCGCTAGGGCTGGGAATGAATGATCACAACAATGTTGACGTTACAGTCAGTTTTGTGATTATCGTATTGGCCATCAACCACATATATATCTATCTCTATTGTAACATTATGTAACGTTATCCCATATCAAATTACACGGAAATCTTTCCGTTGCTGATATGGCAGACTGTTATTTGCTAACTAGAAGATCCCCTAGCAATAACATTTACATAAAAGATAGAGAGCTAGACATTTGATTTTTGTTCATGATGACTCATGATCATTCAGGACCACGCTAGTAGTCTCCGTGCTCCCTCCGTATGTGAACATGAGTACTATATTAAACAAAAACGCAAGCATTGAAAACTTGAAAGAAAGGACCACTTATATATATATGATAGTAACTTAGTCAGAGAGAAATTGTAAAGAGAGAAGGTGTACAAGCTCTAGTGTGTGTTTTGGGAGTACATGTGAGGAAAATGAACCACATGCATGCATGGTATAGTACTAGTGAAGCTTAGCTATAGCAAAACACAAAGAGAGAGAGGTGAGATCGTTTTCATGAATGGATAGGTGATTAATTAGTCATTGGCAGCACCTTTAGAGGAATCTGAGATCATCTTCTGTATCATTTGGCTTGTCTCTTCCTCCGACATTCGATCCTCTTTGCTCTTAGCTTTGGCATACTCCTCAAAAAACTCCTTGTTTTCTTTCTCTAGCTCGTTCCATACTGCACATATATTTATTACAAATCCATGTGGTACACAGTATGTTTATTCAACGTAAGGATCATGTTGTGTGGTTCATACAAACGTGACCCTGATATTAATTTGCACGTGCATGCTTCTGTTTGTTGGGTGGAAAACATCGCAAATGAACACACATCTATATTTATTTATTTTAATTTTGAGAGATTAGTTATACAGTGCAATGGAAATTGTAGTTGAATCTTAGACGTGAATTACATGTCATAATAGTCTTGGAATCTATTTAGATGCACTTCTTAGTAAGAAGAAAAAAGTAAAAAAATAAAATATTTTCACAATTAGTTTAATTATTGTAAAAATTTTCTTAGATAAACTTGATTAAAAAAATATTATTTTTAACTTCTACATAAGTTGGTTTCAACTTATACAAAAACTTATTTCATTTTTTACTTATTTTATTTTATTTAAAGTGTTTATAAAAAAAGTATATTCAAATATATCCTTGTTCTTTCAATTTTTGACATTAACAGCTCACTTAAAATTTTGCATAAAGTAGTCATACTAGTATCAACAACTATCATATTGTTAGGGTATATTTCTCAATATAACCACTTGAAACATAAAAATAAAAAATAAAAAAAAAGTAAAATAAGTTAAAATTTGTGTTTGCATAAACTAATTTTTAGAAGTTTCTTATTTAACTTCTCCCATAGTTGATTTTAACCTGTGAGAAAAACTAACTTGATCCAATTAATTTATTTTACTTTATTTGCTTCTTCTACAAGTATTAATTGAGAAATTTATCTAATCAAAGTCTATATCTTTAGCCAAAAGAAAAAAAAAATCAATAAAGATCTACTTTGATCCTTACTAATTGGTATGTTTGTTTTCAATTAATTAGGTTTCGCAAATAAATTTTGTTTCATTCAGCAAAATTCATGTCAATTTAACATTTGATTGAAGTCTTTCTCGAATCTATTTCACAAACATATGTCTTCAATCTTGCACGTTATGAAATGGCGTGAAATCTTGTCTACGTGTACGTGTTTTTCCAAGGGGTGTGTTGTTTAACATAAACAGGATGGGTTTGGAATGAAACATACCCGTGGATGTTATGACAGGCTTAATATTTGCATGCTTGGAGAGAGCTTCCATGCATTCTTCCTTTGACATCTGAAAGATCAAACACTTCTCAATCAGGTGCTGCACCTAATTTTATCCAAACATGTCAGAACGATGGATCATGAAGATCAACACAATCAAAAATGAAAATCAAATTAAGATAGAGTTGAAGTTGTAGAGCTAGCTAGCTATCTCTCTTACCATGTGAATGTATGAAGCAGAAGAATTAGAAGACTCTCCCATGATGAATGGATGGATGATACTAATTAACACTAGCTAGCTATGTATGTGCACTAAGTGTGAGAAGAACAGTATAGAGTGAAGGTGCAAATGTGATAGGGAATAAGATTTAATGCAGAGCAAGACATTAAAAGAGTATATTATATTATGAGGGTGGGACCAAAGAGGAGAGTACCACGTGAGAGATAGATGATGATTGGCTGAGAGGGGATTAGAGGAGATTGTAAATGACCACTCCTTTGTCTTGTGCAATAGAGGAGCCCAACCACTCTCCACGTGATTTGTGGGACATCCGTCTAACAGACAACAATTTCTCACCATTTTCATCACTGTATATAAGATGCCTTTCTAGTTAGCTTAAATTTTCAAATTATAAAAAATTATGTTTTCGAAGCAGTAATCAGTTATCTTAGAATTTTCATATTGAAAATAACTCTGCCAGTAATTATCTAGCTATGAATTGGTAGACAAAGCTGTGGTTGGCTTCCACTAGCAAGTCGGTTTCCTCCTATTTATTTACAAGATGTTGGGCCAACAACACACTTCCAATCCATGTGGAACTAAATTACGTTAGAAACTTGGATGGGCCTTTTATTCGAGTACTCCGTAAGTGGGCATCAGCTTTTGCTTTCATACTGCATTAGCACCTAGTTTTCAACACTCATATATGATATAACCAGGTTTGTTAATTTTTATAAAATTATTTAAAAAATTATATAAATAAAATATTATAATTATAAAAAAAAATTGGTGAAAATTATAATTATAAAATTATGTTAAACTGTGATAGTATTATCTATATTCTCATCTAAATATTCGTGACTACGTACTTGATGTAGCATGAAACAATTAAAAGGGCAATGTGTCAAATGTTGAAGCAAAGTCTCAATGGCTTCTTTTTTATACTAAAAAAAGATGCACTCACCAACCTGCCTGGCCCTTTGTTTCCTTGTCAGACTATTATACCCCTTCGCCAACCTCATCCCATCTTTCACTGGTATTTATCTTTCTCTTTTGGTCGAACATGAATACAACTTACCCTTTAGGTTTAAAAATGCCATGCTATTGGAATCATACAGATAGAGATTGACTAGTCGGAATGTTTACGTGTCTGGACTAATAAGGTTTAAAGTTAGATAAAAAAAAATTCTTACAAATTTACTTTTAAAATAAAAACATCTTAACATAAATCAAATCACTTTAAAATTATATATCAAACTAATTTTATTTATAATCAATTTCGCCTAAACAAATATCTACACTTCTTATAAGTGTTTTTTATATATCAAATTAACAAAAGACAAAAAAAAAAATACAATGAAATTCTTTTTCAACAGATGGAGAAGTAGGTATGAAAAAAAGTAATGTGAGATAATCAAAGTTCCTATAAAAAAATTAAAAAAAAATCAGCCATGTTACTTGATTTAAAGGATAAACATCAAAGAATAAATAATAATTGATCCGTGGTAGATGGATATCAAGTTTAAATATATTCTCCATGTAGACTTTCTTCAAATAGTTTGCACAATCACACTATAGTACGATACTTATTTTTATATTGTAGTCATTATTATCTTCTAAAAGCAAGTAAGCAACGTGTCCCACACTAACAATGGTTGATATTGAAAATAGCGTAGCAGTTTGGTATGGCAATTATTTTTACAATAAGTCGATTCAATGGACTCATTACTTGGACCGATTGAATGGTTTATCTGTAGTTGTCGAGATTATTTGAAATAACGCACAGCAGTTTGGACATAAGATTTGGGAATGACCGTTTTATTTAATTTTATTTTCAAGTTGGTAAGTAGGTGGATACTTCACTGGACTCATTCTACTTATTTATATTCAATAAATTAGTATCTGTAATTGTTGACATTTAAGAAAAGCAAGAACATTCATTCAGAGGACTTAAATTGGAATTTTGATTACTGCCACATCATATGGAAACAAAACATTAATTGATTAGTACTAGAGGCAACATTGGGAAGTGGCATTTGATTAAAATTCTCAAGCAATTAATATCTAGCTAGCACCAGCACCACCTGAATGATGGCACTAGCTTTATTTTTTCTGAATAAAAAGCAAACACACAGACTCGCACTATGAAATTTAGGTGGTGTCTGTTTATTCTTCATCCCATAGATCATCAAGAAGAGGCTTGGTTGGTCCTTTGATAAGCCTCTCTTGGTGGATTTCACTTATTTTCTTGTAGTCATCCTCAGTCAGTGACCAATCAAAAATCCCCAAGTTTTGCTTCATCCTATCTTTGTCATAGCTCTTGACCACAAAAGTCAACCCTTGTTCATATAGCCATCGAAGAGAAATCTGTGAAATTTTAACTATAGGATTAGTTTTCTGAACATCATCATCATATGGAAGAAATGACTAATATAAATAATTAATATACCTGTGCTGCAGTCTTGCCATGAGTATCTGCCAATTCTTTGATAACATCATTGTCCAGCACAAAATTAGCACCCCTACTAGCACCCTTCCTCAGGGGTGAGAAGGCAGTTACAGTTATACCCTTTTCCTTGCAGAATTCTCTAAGTTTCTGTTGTTGCCACCCAAGGTTAACTTCTACCTATTAAGATTAAGATTGATTAACTCAGACAGTTATTTGATTAGTGGATGATAATGTGTGATTAACTTAATTAATTACTAATTACTTGATTGACTGCAGGAGGGATGGTAGCAAAAGAGAGCAGTTTTTGAAGCTTCTTGATGGAGAAGTTGCTGACTCCAATGGCTTTGGTGAGGCCAAGTCTTTGGCACTCCTCCATAGACCCCCACACACCATTCAAGTCAAATTCAACTATATCTGATACTTCAATAGGGTACACAACTTTCCCTGGCTTAGTAGCAATAGGCCAGTGGATCAGAAAGAGATCTACGTATTCTAGTTGAAGTGTCCTGCATGGTCAGAGATTAATTTATTATATGTTAGTAGAGTCCTATAGCATTAGCACTGCGTGAAGCAATATATAATTTGAATCACCTGAGAGATTTCTGCAGGGCGGGAACAATAGTTTCGGCATGGTTATCGGTGACCCACAATTTGGTAGTGACGAAGAGTTGATCCCTGGAAGAAATGAGTCCTTGTTGAAGTGCTTCAGCAATGGCTTCTCCCACAGACTGTTCCACGCCATAAGCAGAGGCAGCATCGAAGTGCCTGTAGCCCTGCTTGATGGCTTCGATGACAGCGTCTTTAGTGGTAACTGTGCTGGTTGCTTCCGGCGCGGTGCCGAGGCCGATCACCGGGATCTTCCTCTGGCCGGAGGAGGAGTGGAGAGTGACTTCAGAGACTAAGGTGGCAGCCATTTTTTGCCTGTTGTTGCTGCTGATGTCAACAAGAGGGTGACCATGGCTTCTTTTTTATAATAGGTTTTCACCATTAAAATAATTCCAATTTGCAATGTGGGTAGGTGAGATTAGAACTGCTTCCCCGGCTATCTACTCTGCTCTACTTTGGAATTCAAACAAGTGTGTTATGAATTTTAATTTAATTTGGTCATTTTTGTTGGACCAAAAACAGGGAGTAAGCCAAACACACACACGAATGACACACATGTATTACTCATCCACATAGGTGCAATCCATAACATGTTACTCAGTTGTTTTCTGAGAAAACAGTGAAGGAAGGATAAGTGGCAGAACTCACTCAATTATTTCTCTTCTCAATTTGGAGAGAAAGATAATAAGACAATATTTAAATAAGTATAACAACAACAATACCCTCGTCTATTATGTATATTTTTTTTATTTAATTGAGTACAAATTTGCTAGTTGAAATTGTTTAAAATTGTTATATTGTAAAAGAGTTTATTATCAAAACTAAATTTATAATGGATATTGAGGAATTTTAACTTTCGGATATTATAAAAAAGGATAATTGGATGGATATTTTATAATAATGATAAATACTAAATCTCACTGGCAAAAACTAGTAAACATTTTTATTCTAATAGCAAAGCTTTTTGTTTTAAAAAATCAAATAAAAAACCTAATGGTATGGTCTTTATTCTATAGGTTACTTTTATTAAACAAAATTTAGAACTGACTTGGTGAGTTAGTAGTCCTTTTTTATTCTAATAGTGGAGCTTTTAAACAAAATTTAGGATTGACTTGGTGACTTAGGGTGGTCTTAATCTAAGAGTTAAACTGTTCTTAAACGAGATTTAGTTCTGACTTAGGATCTATTTGATTCAGTTTTGTATTTTAGTTTTTAAAAACTATTTTATAAATCAATATTAGAAAAAAAATGGTAATTTAAAAATAAAAAACTGAATGAATTAGAAATATGAAAGAAGAAAAAATCTTGTTAAATTTGTTAAACAAGTCATCAGCTGAAAGATCTCTCGACTAAACCTCTTGCCACGATTTCCTCAAATCCAAGATTGGAGTCATTGAAGTTGTCTCAACTTGCAGGGGGCATACAGGCATATTGACTTGTCAATTTCTTATTTTGTTAATCTTAATTCTTAAATTTGAATAGTAGTTCTTATCCTAATGCACCTTGTTCTTTATTATTATTTTTGTTTGAATTTATTTTCAAAGGTTGTATGCATATAAATAAAATAAAACAAAACAATCAGTTTCATCTTTAATTTTTTAATTGATAAAATTATAATTTTTTTTTTTCAGAAATCTTATATGAAAATAATATTTTATTAACTTTAATTATTATATAAATGTCTTTATGTTTTTTTTATTCTAAACTATAAAATCAAGAGTAATAATGTCTTTTTTAATCATATAATTTATAAATTTTAGTTATTATATAATTTTTAACTTTTATTCGCTTAATTACAATTTTACTCCTCCTTCAAAATTAAATACTTTTGTGTCCAGCTATTAATTTAGAAAAGTTAATCGTTAAGTTTGATGTTGATTTTTTTTTATTATAATTATTAATTATTTAATTAAAATTAATTAGTTATTTTTTTACTCAAACAATTATCCTTTTTATTTTAAAATTATTATTTGGTCTAATTAGTTAATTTAAATAGAAAGTTTGATAAATTTTAGTAAAAGCTAAGATTTAAATCTATCTCTTTTTAGTTTTTAAATTTCAAAATAATTAATAAGTGAATGATTTAACTAACAACTATTACAAAATATTTATATATATATATATATATATATATTATTTATTATTGTATTTTTATTTATTATTTCTTGTATTTTAAATCAAGATTTAATGATTTAAATAAAAATAAAATAAATTGAATGATTTATAAAATAAAAAATAAAATATATAAAAAAAATTACAATTAATAATAAGAGATAGGAGATGTTAAAAAATAAATGAATGATAATTTAAATAATTTCGATATCTCAACATTTCTCTCGGGATAAAATTTATGTGAAAGATTTGATAATAAATAAAATTTATGTAAAAATTTTATATATAAATATTTTGTAATAATTATTAATTAAACCTTTAGGATTATTATTCTAACTTTTAAAAACTAAAAAAGTATAAATTTTTATGACATAAAAAAATATTCCATATTAGATTATTAATCGTAATTAATCTTTTAAGTCAATTTAAAAATATTTTATATCCAATTAATTATATATATATATATATATATATATATTCGTTTGATTATTGCCCCTCACCTCCAATTGTCCACGCCTGCTTCTTGGGCTCTAAAACAATTGGCGCTGGACCGTGGCGCGAATCGAAATTATGGCGCGAAAAGAGCTTCTTCTTTATTAGTTAAATTGAATGAAAGATTTGTGCATCCAATCCATGGCTTCTTCACTTGGTCGAAGAAGAACCCAGGCTCCCAAATCATCCCCCACCCTAAACGACGACGTTTCCTGCGAAGAATGCGGCGGAGGCCACTCCCCTGCGAAGCTTCTTCTCTGCGACAAATGCGACAGAGGCTACCACCTTTTCTGCCTCAGCCCCAACCTCCCCTCGGTCCCCAAAGGCTCTTGGTTCTGCCCCTCCTGCTCCAATCACAAACCCAAGTGTATGTTTTCACAACCTAGCTTTCATTTCCATTCACAAGCTAGCTTTTAGGGTTGAAATTAGATCTCTGGTGCTTTTGCGAATTGCAGCTTTCCCCCTTGTCCAGACCAAAATCATCGACTTCTTCCGCATCCAGCGCTCCCCGGAGGCGTTGCCGAATCAAGGTAAGGCCAGTGAATGGATGAATCTATTATTATTATTTGGATTGAAGGTTGAGATTTGAAAGCTGGTGTGGGTTTTTTAGACACGCGGAAGAAGCGAAAGCGGGGTAGGGGATTAGTGCTCTCGAAGAAGAAGAGGAAGCTGTTGGCGTTCATGCCGAGCGAGGATTCAAATAGGAGATTGGAGCAGATGGCGTCGCTGGCCACGGCGCTGACCGCGACTAAAACGGAGTTCAGAAATGAGCTTACTTACATGTCTGGAATGGCGCCTAGGTCCGCTAATTGCCCTGCTCTCGAGCGCGGTGGAATGCAGGTACCTAATTCTCTGTGATGCTACTATTGGTTGAGAAGCTTTTCGATTCACACGTTGATCGATTGTTTAGTGGAGCATTCCGTGCAGGGAACAGTATATTGTCATCATCATCATATAATCATAGCCTATATACTGTTTGCCTGTATATTGAGAAGCTAGAGTTGGTCAAGTAAAGAAAATTAGTTGAAAAGAAATTGTGTTTTGAGATTGTGTTCATGCTATACCTTTTTGCTTCTTGCTGTCACTTATCCTAGAATCAGTGGTATGCATTTAAATTGGCTATTCACGCATGTTTGTTTATCTGTTTGTCTCAGGTCATGTCAAAAGAAGACACCGAGACCTTGAACCTGTGCAAAAGTATGATGGAAAGAGGAGAATGGCCACCTCTCATGGTTGTTTTTGATCCTCTAGAAGGGTATGTTTAAGCATAATATGTTCTGCACCACCAAATAAATAAGCATTCAACAGCAGTCCCAATTAACATTACAAATTCTCTATGTGCAGCTTCACTGTAGAAGCAGATAGATCCATCAAAGATTTAACCATAATAACAGAATATGTTGGAGACGTGGACTTTTTAAAGAACAGGGAAAATGATGATGGAGATAGCATAATGACACTTCTCTCAGCTTCTGATCCTTCAAAGACGCTTGTCATATGTCCAGACAAACGAAGCAACATAGCTCGATTTGTTAACGGCATCAATAATCATACACCGTGAGTTTCTTATTTTCAGATTCTACTATTCTCTGCTACCTTGAGTTATTTTTGAAAGATGCAAGTCTGAAATTAAGGATAGGCTAATTAATGAACCTGTCTAAATTGACATGATTCCTTTCAGTTAAAGATTTTTATTCTCTGTTGTAGGGAAGGGAAAAAGAAGCAGAACTTAAAATGCGTGAGGTTTAATGTCGGAGGTGAATGTCGGGTTCTTTTAATCGCCAATAGAGATATTACAAAGGGGGAAAGGTTGTACTACGACTACAACGGAGATGAACATGAATATCCAACTGAACATTTTGTATGATATTGCGTTGCGTTCAAATATAGATTATAGGCAAATCGTCCTAACAGGGAGGGAATTGTAAGCACATTGTAAGCTCGGGATTTTTTCATCAAGTTGATATGGCCACCCACCTTAAAATGGTTGCCTTGTCACTACCCCACATGTATACACTGAGTAGGACATGTATCATGTTGGACACAAAATACATTTCATTGTATACTTGTGTTTTATATTGTTCAATTATTTTTTTAATTGTTTATTGATTTTTCTTTTTTATAAGTTTTATTGATTAGATTAGTGTATGATTTGTATATGCAATGATCAATGCTTTATTTTTGTTTGCAAAAGTTGATATCTGTTTCTTAATTTGATATATATATATATATATATATATATACAACTCTATTTATGTTGTTGACTATGTAAGTTATACATTTCACTTTAAAAATTTCACAAACAGTTCGTATGTTTGGTCCTCTATCATGAAAGTCTTATCTTATCTCATCTCAAATAAAGTTTCATGTTCAGGATTGAGGATGGGGATTGTTCCTTTTGGTTTGATCTTTGGTTAAAGAAGGGATCATTGTATGACATGGTGGATGAGGTTTATGACAGGGACATGCAATTACAGGATGTCTATTTTAATAGCTATTAACACTTTGACGTTCTTACTATAACTTTGCTTCAAAACATTCGAAACATCTTTCGTACTTGTTCTTTAATTCTTCTATATCGGATACTATTAGGTAGAGTGCGTCTAACTCGGGAAGCGTGGTTGAGTTGAGAGCTTGCTTATCATCCTACCTGTGTTGAGTTTTAGTCGTGGGTATGAAAGTCCAAACTATCTGAGAATGTTAAACATTTTATTTGGCTCACCTATAAAGGGAAGCTTCCTACTAACTCTTTCTGCTTTATGCGGCATATTACTATTGATTCTTCTTGTTACAGGTGTGGAAATGCCAATGAAACATAGATTCACATCCTTCGCAATTGTCCCTATGCATGTAAGGTATGACAATACATCTAGTTGCAGTATGGTCCTGATTTCTTCGTTGATGATGTTGCATACTGGCTCAGAAGTAACATTCAAGGGAATTTTTAGTTCTTATTCAGCATCACGATGATCTGGTGCCCAAGGAATGAGGTGGTTTTTAATGATATAATTTGGTCATACTAGTATATACATAACCAGATAAGTTCTCTTTTACATCTAGTCAAAAAGATAAGTTCGACCAGCTCGTCCCTAGCAAATAGGATATTAGTTAATTGGGAACCTCCTTCGCAAAATTACATCAAAATCAATATGGACGGTAATTCTTTTGGTAATCCTGGTTTGTCAGGTTTTTGTGGCGTTCTACGAGATTTAGCAGGCAATTGGATCATGAGTTATATGGGCAGCTGTGGTTTTACTTCAAACACCACCACTGAGCTGTATGTCATTTTCCATGGCATTAAATTTGGACACACAAAAGATTTCTCAACGCTGTTCATCCTCATACAGGTGTGGTCTCGACCATTCGTAGTTACAATTACATTGAAATATTAGCTTCAAGCATACGTTTAGGTAAGAAAATGTTGTGACGGACATTCTTGCTAAGTCAGGAGCTAAATCTTCCTCCCCGTTTATTTTATTAAATTCTTGTCTAACTTCAGCTTCTAATTACTTAGTTGCTGATGTCTCAAATACTCTCTTTTATAGGCCTTAGTGTCATTTTCTAATTTTTTTTATTGATAAAAAAAACTATGATTTTATTTAAACTTTTTTGAAATTTCGTTTTTTACTCTCTAAATTCTTATTTGATTGCTTAAAGTTCTTAAATTTTTTTATGTTAAGAAATCTCTAAATTTTTTTCGTTAAGGTTTTTAATTTTTTTTTGTATTTAATTTTTAATCCTTAAAAAGTTATTAAATAAATAAAAAAAAATGGGATATTTAGGGACTAAAAATCCATTTTTTATAAAGTTTAGGGATTTTTATTAGTTACACAAAAATTTAGTGAACAAAAACTTTAACTGAAAAAAAATTAAGAAATTTGATTGGTAAAGCAAAAAACAAAAGTTTAGACTGAAATTCTAAAAATTTAAGAAATAAAAATATAGTTAACCTACCTTAAATTAAGATAAGTAGCTCAGTTACTTTAGATTATTTGAAGTACTAGTTTCAAGTTTTATATATTATTTAATAAGTGTATAGGAACTGATTGTGTTTTTTTTTAGGACTTATAACTTGATTGGATTATTTATCATGTATTTGTTTTTGTAATATACACCAATTATGTGACTAAATTATATTAGTAATATGACATTAATGAACTTGATGATTCAATTTTGAATTGAAATATGATTGAATAGGTCAAAACTTTTTTGGGGAGCATTTGTTTTATCATTTGTTTATTTTTGGGAATGAGACTGAAAAAATTATTTTTTCACGTTTGCTATGAGATAATAATTATTATTAGCTATATAATATTTTAAAAATACTCAGGATTAGCATTCTCAAGAAAAATATATCAAGAATTAAAAGAAATAATCTGCAAAACAAATCTCCTTTATTTTTCTGGTCTTTCGTTAAGACATCATAAACTAATTTCTTCTAAGAACTGCAAAACAATCCCGCAAGTAACTCTGAAATTAACTTATTTGGGATACACAGCTGACAGAAGATTTACATAATAAAACCATTCTTAAAAATCCATTTAATTTTTACAACAACCGGCCAATCAAATATTACACATTATTTTTTAACATTAACTTGATGACACCCGGAACTTTAACCTATTAATTATTTATTATTTTTTAAAAGAATGGCTAAATATACATTTGACTATACGTACCAAAGTAGAGTTCAACGTTCTTTAGACAACAATGGCTCTGATTGGGAATCGCTCTCCTTGTCCTTGGGGATGGGGAGTGGAGGCCTGCCATTACCACCAGACTCCAAGTCGGTGGTAATTGAAAGCTGCTTCTCCCCTCTCTCTTTCGATAATCGCGAAAAGAAACTTGGTTTGTCTTCTAGTAACGGACTGTTAGATCCCCCTTTCAAGCTCTGAACATGTTGCAAGCAAACTTGAACAGCATCATGTACTCTCACAAAGTACCATTCTTTGCCTATCAACTCCACCAGACCGGATCTAGACAAGGTAAGCAGAACGTCTGGGCTAGGATTTGATATTGCAATCTGAATGTCCCGTAATTTGTATTCCTGATACAACTCTTTCAAAGCCTGAACAGCACTAGAATCTATGTAGGTCACAGCTGCAGTCATAACCACATGATTAGAAGAAAGGGGCAGAATTATCATCATTATCCCTTTCATAGTTTAATTATGTATGAACAACTGTATTGGAAAACAACATTCACAAACTTCACTACAATGTGGTTCATGTAATTCAGCATCTTAGGGAACTTAAAAGTAATGAAATGAAAATGATCAACACCTGCTGAAAACGTCCACGCAGCATCCAACCCGACCCAGTTATGGCAAAGTTAATCACCATTAGACATTTCAATAATCTCATAACACTATTAACCACTTATGAGTCATATTAACCATTAGTGCCACTAATATAGATTGATAATTATATAATCATCACATTTTACTCTTAAGTGAAATTTCAACTTGTTCAGAACTAAACATGTTAGCATAAATAGTGCTTAAACACATGAACAATACAGCGTGCCTCTTTATGCACAGGGCAAGCGAGACTTACGTGCCATCTCTAAAATCACAAAATAAATTCTTTCAACCTCAGGTCCACGTCTTGTAGAACTATCAACATCAACTTCATATTCACGCAACCTGACAAGAGAACTCTATGAATTAAAGTACGCTCTTGATTGGAAAAATGTCAATTACAACTCACTTCTCATTACCTGTCCTTTATGAAACTTGTGTTTGCAAAATAAATTGGAGCATCAACACGAACGATTACAATTCCATTGTATGTATATGCTTCAGGATACTGTTTAACATTCCTATAAACAGTTGTCCCTGGCAAACGACCCAAAACAGCTGCAGTGCAGATCAGACCAAACAGTAATGTCAGCATACTAACGTATCTTACACAATATTTACATAGACATTCCAGTCTAGAGAAATAGAAAATGACTGATATTGTTGTTCATCAGAAAAATTATCTTTCCGAAGTTTATAAATGTATTATTTTCTTATTCATGCATCCAGATACACCCAATGCCAGTCTCATCGTTTTAGGTTCAAGGTACTCATTTGAAAGAAAGGTTTTATTTTTTTTAAGTTAACAATTACATGAGTGCCATGTCATGCCATGAGTCCATGACCACGGTTCTTCGATATTAATGCAAGTTAGCATCTATAATGTGATTCAACTCTATATACATGATATAAGTGTGGAACGAACAAGAGAATACATAATTTCTTAACCTAGACAAATCAACTTACCAATATGTGGATTTGCTGACTCATGAATGACAAAAGCAAGTGAAACCCCAACCTACAATTTCAAAAACCTTATATAGTGAGAAAAGTGTTTATCTTAGCATATGGAAAACAACACAATTTTGTATGTCCAATACAAGAAGATAATTTTATTATTAGTTATAGTTGAATGAATCCAATATCTTAAAGACATGATTTTATACCCATTTCTTCTGAATGAAAGCAAAGACAATGAAGCACTAAAGTTTTAGCCAGCAAACATGGTTCCACGATGAATATGCATAACATAAAGATTTCAGCCTCACTAAGTTGATGTATCAAAATATGAACAGTTTCTAAAAAGACAAAGTGGAAAAGAAAATTTTTGCAATTATAATGCACCCATTACTTACTAAAAAAAAATCACCTTGTACTCACCCCAACAAGGACGCCAATCTCAATACCAAGGAACAATGTTGTAGTGCTAGTAATGGTCCAAAGAAGAAAATCTTTCTTATCTACACGCCACAAAAAAATGGCCTCCTCATAATCTACCTGAAAATTCATGGAAAAGAATTAATGCTTAGTTGACAAACAAGATAACCATCCAAATTCCAAAATAATATTGCAGCTAAACAGAAATTTTGTACAATGGACCATTGCTTGAATTAATAAATTATAAAATTAATTGGGGTAGACATTAAGATATTCTATATGAAGTTATTAATGAAACACAAAGTTCCACCAATAATAGAATAATATGAACTAACACTAGGTCTGGTAAGAATTGGATATATAGAAAAGAGAGGAAGAGGTAGCATTACTAGTTTTATGAAGTAGAAAATGGAAAATATAATGTTGAAATAGAGTTTGTCTCTATCCTTGTTTAGACTGTTATGAGATAGTTACTCTTTGAATTTGATAACATATGTTAGTTTGGTTTCATATTGAAATCTAATCCACTGTATAGATGTGTTTATTTAATTAGTGTTAGTTCATATTATTCTATTATTGGTAGGGATCACAACGGATGTTGAATAAGAAATTAATCCTTCAGCATAAAGGGGAATTCTTACCAGACCTATCACAGCAGAGATCACAATGGCAGCAAGGGCACACTGGATTGTTGTAGCCAAAAAATTCATAATCAGCATTCCAGAAAAGAAAATGCATCTCTTACATTTGATTGATAGACAGAACTAAAGTAAATAAAATTTAAAAAACAGAAAAAAAGGGCCTTTTTTTAAAAAGAAAAAGTGTTTTTTCCAAATAAAATATATGCTTAAAAAAATTATAGTAATTATGTATGTTTAAAACCAAAAAGCAAAATGCTAAAAAACACTCTGTTTTGAGTGCTTTTCTCATGAGCAAAAAAATAGTAGATTTTGAAGAAAAATACTGAAAACAATTTGTATCCTTGCATCAACTTTTTTTAAAATTAAGCAAATGGACCCAAAATTTAAATCATTTTGTAAGTTTTAATGCCATGTCCATTTCATTCTTGATGTTATGGATTGAATACCAGCAGCATTCATTCGTAAAATGTCTCAGATGAAAATAGAACTTCATTGAATGCAGGGAAAGTATTTTCAAACATGGCCCATGACCTATAAAGACTTGAAAACAAACCTGAGGTATGTACTCAAATAATGGTGTTAGAAACAAAAGTGCACATGTCATTATAATTGCTGAAACAATCCCAGATACTCCAGATTTTGCACCACTTTCATGATTTACAGCCGACCTTGAAAAGGATCCTGCATTACTCATTCAAAAGAAATGAAAAATCTTTTAATATATAATTCTTCTTTACATTTAAAAAAAAGTAATCTTTCAAGTAAAATCATAATATTGAAATTAATTGAGGCTTTCGATTTTGGAACCAAAAGCTAAGTAGCCAACGACAAAATAAGGATTCCTTATTTTTCAGAGTCCAATTGAATATTTACCTGTTGTGGGGTACGCTGAAAAAAATGAACCAAGAACATTGGAAACACCAAGACCGAACAACTGTCCAAAAATATCAGGAAAAATAGTTGTTAAGTATTTCTACTTAAAAAATCAAAAATCTGTCTCTCTTTTCCCCTAAAAATGACAATCAAATCTTCCAGCCAACTAGATGTCTAGCTCTCAACTAGATTCTTGCATAAACATTTGGGAGGTGAGTCCAGACATGTCCAATAATATGTTGGAGCAGTAAATATATTTTGGAAATAAATATACCTCTTGATTTGAATCCAACTCATACCCATTCTTCGCTGCTAATGCCTTGGCAATTCCCACTGATTCCTGTAGGTTGAAAGATAATTTAATTGGAAAAATAATTCCCAAGATACTATTTTCTTTAAATTCAAAGAGGAGAAATGTGAGATTTTACCAGTATAGCCACACCAGTTATGAGAAGAGCAGTTGGAATTAAGGACTGTGCATACTCAAAAGATTTTGGAACAGAAAATTTTGGTAGGCCTTGAGGTATATCTCCCACCTAATTAAAAACCAGTATTATTTGTTAATTCTATCAGCTTCATCAACATGTTAGTGAGTTACTGACCTTAG
Organism: Amphicarpaea edgeworthii; assembly: GCA_014843725.1. Classification (NCBI taxonomy): domain Eukaryota; kingdom Viridiplantae; phylum Streptophyta; class Magnoliopsida; order Fabales; family Fabaceae; genus Amphicarpaea; species Amphicarpaea edgeworthii. The sequence goes on along the minus strand of CM026321.1, from coordinate 1,102,656 downwards.
TCATACATAGTTCTCATTTACAAAAGAGCATTTATATATTACAATAACAAGATAACTAAACCAAGAATACTAACATGAGTGTAAGACATTCAAATGAGAGAAGACATCTCCAATAATATAAACAAATAACAAATTAACATGATTATTATGTATCAAGATTGCATTCATAACCAAGAGTGTTTAATTAAGGCAACATGATCAACTACTTTTTTCGTTCATGTTTCTCCTAGAACACAAATGTCAGAAATTCATTATATCCTTCTTTTTTTTCTTTTTTTTTTATCAATTTTCTCAAAATTTTATGCACAACCCTAAATAATTATAGGGGTATAAGAATCAAAGGTTTTAATAATAGTACATAATAGTTAAATCTAGTTAATGGTATCTACATGCAACTTCATTCCTCGTTTATTAATTTTGTAGCTTTACCCAGATTCATTCTACTATTACCATGCTATATATTTGAATTTTGATACTCACCAAAGAAATTGATGATGGATGAAATATTTTTGCAATAAGTGTCCCCAGAACTACTACTGTAATATTTCCTCGTTTATTACTTTTGTAGCTTTACCCAGATTCATATTACTATTACCATGCTTTATATTTGATACTCACCAAAGAAATTGATGATGGGCGAAATATTTTTGCAAAAAGTGTTCCCAGAACTACTGCTGTAAGAGGACCTGAAGCTCTCAAGAATCGCAAATGCTTCCTGGTTTTTCCCTGGTTGTATAACATCAATACAATGAGTAGGATGTTGATACCTAAGATAAGTATTTTACCAAGCATCAGAGATAGATTCATACCAGGTGCTTCATGACAAGTAGTATTGCAAGCATAATGGATCCCATCACAAAAGGGGGCCATGAAAACTATAAAAAGGAAAAACTCCTCTGTTAAAGAAGGGGTTTGATATGTGAAAACACCAGAATGACTTTAAAATAAAAAAAATATAGACAAATGAACATATATGGTGATTTCATTTTTGAAGTATAAATAAATAACAGGTTCATCACAGGCTGAAGTTCAAAATAAAATCTTGATTCCAACAAACAGCAAATATATAATGACACAAATTAGTTTAAATATTGGAATCTTCATAAGTGGGTCCATTATAATATGGAGTATTTTAAATAATGGGATCCCAATTATATCGGAACTAATTTGAAAATTCTAGGAAATTAAAGGGACATACAAATTAATTTAATATAGTTTATATTGTTTAGATGTTACTAGCAATTATTTTAGCACCATGTTTTTGTGTTTAATGGTAGCAAAGTCTCAATCCTAATCCTCATGGGATGAGTTACATAAATGAGATCTTTTTGAATGTTCATAATGCATTCATTCAGATTCAATGTTCAATCCTGATTTTTTCAGCAAATTGCTATCTTCCTGGTTGTATGCTGAAGCCAAATTCTAGGTGTGACCTTGACGCTAAAGGAACCACAAATGTTAAGCTGGGTTTATTTTTTCCTCTTCTCAAATTTATTTTCAATTTCTTTTCTTTTAGCTTCCCAGAGCTAATTTACTTGGAAAGAATTGAACATTCAGTCCTTAAAAAACCAGAATTCCAATTCGTCAGGTACCATTCAGTTCACCATACCCAAGAAGACGCTAGGTTATCCCTAAAACCTAACTATCATTGAACTCAATCCTAATTTCTTTGGTTTCCTACATGATTTAGTTATCCGTAGCATCTCTTAGTATATGTAGTTATGTGGTAGTGGTTAAAAATTAAAGAGATGCAAAAAGGATCAATTCTCTGTGACAGTGATATGACGCACAACTTAAATTTTACCATAAAAATTGCTAGATAACCATACCACCTAGATAATAAAACTTCCATTGAATAATTCAAATTTTAAATGAAATGCATACCTTATCTGCTCCAGCTATTATACTCTTAACTACTGGAATGATCTTGCTACTTCCATCGATATCATACCCCAAGAAGTATTTTGCTTGAGATAAACCAATGACAATAGCTGAAGCAGTTGTAAAGCCAGAAATCACTGAATGGCTAATGAAACGAATAAGCCATCCAAGCCTGAAATAACCAAAAGACAAGTATATACAGGTTAACCCCTTTCATGAAAATTCGGGCTTATGAAGCAGTCATCTTGCAACTCAAGTTAAGAAGGTATATCTATATTGATGAAAACAAGAAATGACGAAAATACCTCAAGAGTCCCATTATACACTCCATTATCCCAACCATAAAGGACAGTAATATTGCCAGCTCTGTGTATAATTCACCGGATGAATCAGCTATGCTACCTAGCACATTCGAGACCAAGAGAGAAACCAATGCCACTGGACCTACTGCCAGCTGGCGAGAAGACCCAAATATGGCATATACAAATAGTGGCACAAAACCAGCGTCTTCCTTGCAAAGAGAAATAACAGCAATAAGCAGGTATTACACATAATTTCCGGACGTAAAAGATTGATGACGGATATGAATACATGTAGAAAAAGAAAAACAAAAAACAATTTGAAACTAACAGACAATACAAGAGGTGAGAGCAAAAGGATAAAATTCCATAAATATTTAACACGGCAAGAATATCACTGTTGCTTAGAACTTTTCCAGCTCCGACTCAAAAAATGTTACATCTATGTTTAGATGAAGGTTGACAAAATTGATTCTAAATAAATTACAGTGTAAATTTTTGGATGATTTATATTTGGATGATTTTTGTTAGAATTAATTTTAAAGTAAATTTTAGTATAAATTTTTGGATCCAACAAAGAAGCTACTTAAATTGTTTCAACTCACAATCAATTTTAGATCCAAAATCAAATCTAAATTATTCTCCGACATTAAACCAAACATATACAAAATTATCTGAAATCAATTCTAAACTCTGGAATCAGTCATGCAACTTGCAACCAAACACGCACTTAGTCTTCGAAATTTTCAGCATTACGGTAAGGAAATTTACTTTTACCAGAAAAATCGAAAGATAATTCAAATCGTATGAGGAAAAAGGACAAAATTATAACACGATATTCTGAAGACAAATAAACACGGAGCTGTACTTAACTACGCATACACACAATCCAGAAAATTCAAGCAGAACACAGAAGTTCAGAAATCTTACAGAGTCCATATATCGGTTGAAGTCCAGCCAATTTTGCATACGACATCGACTGCATCAACAATTAACAGAAAACAAGCATCGATTATCTCAAAACTAAACACAAGAACTAGCAATTCAAAACCTCAGGAATCGATAAATTATTCAACGAAAAACAAGCAGCGTCGATTACCTGGGGAACGAGCATGACGCCGACGGTGATTCCGGCCACGAGATCAACCTGGAAATACTCGCGCCATTTGTAGATGCGAATCCAGCGGAGGCAAGGGAGGAAGAACTCGATCCACTCGAGCCACGTCATTCGCCGGAGCCTCGCGGTCCAGCGCGCGAAAGCGAAGTTCGGCGGCGACGACGTCGTGGCGGTCGGGTGCTGCAGGGGAATGATCCTGACGGGACGAGCGGAGGTCGGCATGGTGGAGGGGGAAGCAACGGCGCGGAGGTCGGAGAAGCTTGGCGATGCGTAGGTTATCTCCATGCGCACCGCCAGCGCATTATATATAATATATATGGTCAGAGTTAAGACTCAGAGCAGGAGCATGCACTAGTACAAGTAATGTAATGGCGTATCGCTTAAAAAATCGAAAGGGAATGCGAATGCGATTCGATGGTGGTGTGGAATTGACGAAGCTGAGGAAGGAAAATACAAAATGGGACCCACTACGAAATCTACATCTGCATTTTAATAATTAAAATTAACGAGTAATAAGGAATGCATGTAATAAGGTAAGTAGAGACGTGGGGGAAACCTTCACCCATTTTCTTTTTTTTTATTCCTCATATTTAAGATTAAGATTTAAGACACTAAGTTAGCAGCAACACTTAACCAGTTTAAGTAAGATTTTATAATATATTTTTTGTCTCATTATTACATCATAAATATTGCTAATGATAAACATCTCCACATTTACATAAAATCTGTCTTTAGGTGAAATTTTACCCGTGTAATAAGTAGTTTCATACAAAAAAATTGATCCAAGGATCATGTTACACGTGTCAGTGTGTTGTTGGCCACAATGGTGAATCCTATTGTTGATTTATTAATAAAATATGCATATAGTTAGTTTATTCTGGGATGGATGAAACCAACCAAAAGCATATGATTTTATTTTTTTTTCTCTGCAGCCAAAAGCATGTGATATTATTATGATTATGATGTAATGCAAGTACTATATAACATTAACCATTTGTGGCGGAAATCGCTGACAAAAAGTTGTTTGAAAAATACGTTTGAATTATTGACATGAACCTAGACTTTTCTTCAGGCAGATTCAAACTTCGAGATCGAAGACCAATATGCTTTTTGTCAACTTTATAAATGAAATAGAAAGAAGAAAATTTGAGTGTACAAATATAATCATCCTTATTTGATTGAATACGCAAAATTTGTATCGCGCGGTCAAATGGACAATGAGACGCTTGTGCATTTCAAATTATGACATTATTATTTATTTATTTATTTATTAAATAAAAGCTTTAGTCCATGAAGTTCATAAATTATTTTAAGTTAATCGTTTCATTCATATAGCTGTAGTCTAATAAATAATTTGATAAGATATATGGCAATAGATAATGTAATTCGACTCATACCATAATTGTTACACCATGTAGAAACATAAAACACGATAAAGTTTTGTCCTACGAGACATGCACCAGCACCACACGATGTTTTGGATTCGTTTATTAATTAATTGTGGTGTCATATGGTGTTATAAATGTTACGCAAAAAATGTGTATAGTGGTTGGTGTCTGTGAGTCAATCATTCAATCAATAATAATTATGGTCTATCTAATCTAGCTATAGCCACAGACAACGCTACACCTCAATTGTCATGCACGTAAAATTAGATAAGTTGAGACCAACTTCTTCCCACGATTGTTCAATCATATTCGTAAAATTGATTGGAGATTAAAATTGATTTTTTTTAAATAATATATATATATATATAAACATCATATAAGTATACGTATTTTCATCATTTTACGTTTATTTGACACTTAGATTTAATAAGTTAATTTAACAACTTTTAACTATCAACTAATAAATTTCAACGGTGAGTTAGTTTTTTAGTTACTTTTACCAAATACTATGATTTTAATTACAGAAGTAAGTACAGTAGTATTTGAAATCTACTTTCTCTAAAAAAAAAAAAAAAGTATTTGAAATCTGCTTTAAAAATAATAAAAATTAGGGAGATAGATATTCTTCAAATTGAAATATATTTATTTTTTGGTAGGTGGGAGTAACAACTCTGCACTGCACGTTTTGCACATGTTGCTCTACTTTCTTTTATAGTTTCTATGTGTGTGACTGACATTGTGAGTCTTGTTATACTGATTAGTCATTCTTGATTTTCCAGATAATATACTTACTCAGTCTCATCTCGTGCAAATTAATTTTATTTAACTATCTCAACTAAACATTAATGATCATTGTTAGAATGTTTAAGCTCATTCTTTTAGCATACAATGGTTCGAACTTAAAATGAGATTTAAACTTAAGATCTCGTTTTAAATTAGATAAACTTTTAAGTTTTAACTGCTCGAAGCCCGACCAATCCTAATCTTTTTTGGGGTAAGGAACCAATTCTAATCCATAGTGTGTATAGATATTTTAAAATCATTTAAAGGAATGTTCTGTCACATAATTTTGAAAACTTTTTATTATAAAGAAAGTTTTATTTTTTACTTTCTTCTTCTAGTTCCTTTTTTTTTTTTTTTTCTTTTTCTAGAAGTTATTATGGAGAAGCTTATACAGTTACTAACTATTTTTTTTAATATTTAGCTAGTTTCTTAACTACTTTTGTCAACCATATATAATAGTCTAGTTTTTTTTTTTCTTTTACTTTCTTTCTCGAACCAAACGAATCCTTAAGCCTTATCTATACCCCTTGCATCATGTGCCAAATATACATAAGGCAATGGTGGTAATATCCCCATTTTTTTTTGTCAAGGCAATGGTAGTACTATACTATCTCTTAGCACGAATTATGTGTCCTATTTTTGTTACAAGGACCACCTGGGGCCCAAAGCAAAACCAAAAATAACTCAACGGAGCCAGATATTGGAACTCCCATGTTATCACTCAAACAAAAATTTAAGTTAATGATTATTGATTAGTCATTATTAATTTTTCAGACAATACAATTAACCTTAGCTCGTGCAATGCTGATAATAAAATTTAAATTTTAAGATTTCATACAAACTAAAAAAACTCTCCACCACTAAATCAATCCTAATAATTTTAAAAACTTAAGATATTGCATGTAATACAAGAAAATTATGTTCTTAGTTTTTGGACCAAATTTATGACTTCTAAAATAAGATGTTTAATCTTGAATATACTTGTTTATTGACACGTAAAAAGTATGTTATGTAATCCTTACATTTTAATAAGAAATATACTCGTCTATATATTATTATGGAGAAGTTTATTTAAACTTATTTTGACAAATAATCATTTTTTTAAACAAAACAATCACTTATTCTAATATTTTACATGTTTCTAATATTTTACATGTTTGTATAAACTTTTTAAAATAAACAAAAGTTAAAAATAAGCTAAAACCTGCTTAATTTGATAAATTATTTGGAGTAGCTTATCAAAATAAGCAAACGCGAAAGCAAAAATCTTCAAATACGGAGATTGATTTAATTAATCTTTTTGAACGATACTATCCTTGTTTACAATGAGCGATTTGCCCACAACACTTTGTGTTAGCCATTCTCTGCGTAGTTTGTACTTGCACACAGGAGGTACATTTTTTGCTTCTACTCATGTTGATTCTTCATCTACGTGATCAAGTTTCAAAAACACTTTCTCGTTTTCAATTTTGGTGAGTTCATTTTCAATTTCAATTTCATTTATTTGTTTTTTTTTTATTTTCCTAATTTTGTTTTTGCAATTTCCTTAATTTCGTTTATTTAGTTTATTTAATTAGTTATGTGTATTGTTCCTATTTTGCTTTCTGCAATTTCCCTAATATTTGTAATTTCTCTAATTTGTTCTCTGTAATTTTCCTAATTTGCTCTGTCTAATTTTCCTAATTATTTTATTTCCTTAATTTTCCTGATTTTCTCTCCATCACTTCCCTAATTTGAAGTCTGTTTCAATAATGACAAAAGGCTTGTTGTGGGAAGGATTGATAGGAAGGAGAATATTTTGGTGGAATAAGTATCATTGGGTCACCATTGAGAGCAATAAGATATGGTTGGCCGGGTATTCGAATGTTATCAAGGTTGTTGAACACACTTGTTCCTAGTTTATGCAAAGACTTGCTTTGTTTGTTGGTTACTACTTGTATTATTATGTGTTGTTACATTGGTCATAGATGTTGTTGAGCTGATGAGTTATTCTGCATTAGAATTGAGTTATAGGATTAACAGCTTGTAAGGTACTGGACATTCATGTGTGGCTGATAAAAAAAACTTATATGTCTGATTAGAGTATTGTACTATTGTACTGTTTTCTAGTTTGTTTTGTTATCTGACTTACAAACTACTTGGTCAATTCTTCCATTTTTTTTATTTTCAATCCCTGAGGTTTCCCTTTGTTTTAAAACTCACTTCTATGCATAGTTTTGCCTTAATTTGCTCTTATTTTTGTAACTGTCATTGGACATAATTTTGCCTTAATTTGCTCTTAGTTTGAATAGCACATGTTGATTACAACTTGAAGGATTTTGGTGTCCACCCGAAAAGTCTCTTTGCTTGAAGGCTTTGGATTGGAAAATTGGAGAGAAGTTTCTTTGCTTGAAAGCTTCGGATTGGGAAATTGAAGAAAAGCTAAAGAGAATGGTTTGACATCTCAAGGATATTAAAAAGGATTTAATTAAAAAGAGATAGAGAAACATGTTACTTTAGAAATACTAATAAAGGTCTTTTATGTAATTTTGTAATAAAAATGCACTTTTACAATTGTTAACCCAAACAAGTTAAAAATCACCTTTAATTAAAAAAGTGCTTTTTATACTTGTAACCAAACACAAAACATTCTCTACTTTTATAAAAATCACTTTTTTATAAACACTTAAAGCTTAAACAAACTCACCCTACACATGTTAGAAATAACCCAGACCGGCCCACAACACCTTAATGAATTAAGGTAGAAAGAGTGCACTGTACAAAAGAAGGGGGGAAATAGGAAAAGAAAGTTGCAAGATTCGATTCTATTTCCCCTAAATGAAACCTGAAGGGTCTTGCCTGATAAGCCAATTCTGTCATGATATACATTTGGGAATATCAGAGCAATCAGAAAGCTGGGATTGAGAGCAATGGGAGATGAGTATATATAGCTAGCAAGAAGGCATTGCTGCTTTAAGAATGTGCTTGAGCATGCTCAGGTTTGTGACTGTACTCATAATCAAGATGAACAAAAGCACGCTCGATCTCAGGCAAAAGCTCAAGCTTCTCTTGCAATGACTCCCCAATATCATGAGCCTCTTGCAAGGGCATATCTGCTGGCAGCACAATATCAACTTCAACAAAGTAGTGAGACCCAAATGTGTATGCCCGAACTGTATCAATGTGCCTCACAGCCTTGTGGTGGTTCCAGCATAGGTATGTAAGCTTCTGAAGATACTCTGGCGCTGCTGATCTTCCAACCAGGGAATTTACATTTTCCAACACTGTCATTGACCATGTGCGAATGGTGTACAAAGCCAGCTGCAGTAGTAGATGGATTACACATAAGTAAAACAACTAAAAATTATAAAAGTGAATAATAAATTGTTTCCAGTAAAAACTACCGATGGTTCGCTAGTTAGATAATAATAATAATAATCAGTAAATCAGATGACATAGCTCTTCTGCAATGAAAGATTTCATCATCTTGATATTTTAAATTATAGGAGCATATGGCAGAGGCAGAGACAGACAGATGGCTACAGTTGTTGATGGATCAGATTACTGGATGTGGTTCTTTTACCTTCTATCTCTAGGAATGAATCGAACTTATCAACCGTTATAGCTATTTCTCCCAAACTGATATATATATCCTTTCCTAAGGATATACACAGCAAATCAAAACCTTTAACAAAGGGAAAGTGTTCACTTACAATGATAGCACCAACAGGATCCATCCAATCATCAACATAATTTGCCAAAAGTGCAGCAATAAGTCCAATGATATTAGTGATCACATCAAAAAAGTGATCCTGGGCATAGGCTTTAATAATCTCATTGGTAAAAGAACGACAATAAATCATCAGCAGGAATTTAACCAAAGTCACTGAAAGCATAATGCCCACAACCCAACGCTCTTGTTCCCTGTTCAAGTTGAATGCAATTTCCTGGAAATGTCATTATGAGATACATTAGAAATACCTAGAAATAAAATAGATCCAGCAACTAAATGAAAATTTATTGTTTTATCAGTTTGGGAATCAGCTTTGCCTCATGAAATAGAGCAAGAACCAACTTACAGAAGATATTAATGTGCGGATAGACTCCAAGATTATCTGCAGTCCCAATGTCGCCATAACAGAGGCAAAAACAAGAATTCCCTGTACCAAATTTTGAATTCAAAATCTCAGCACCAAGGCACAGCATAATAACTCATTAGGCCATTAACTATTTAATAATGAAGTTTCACTTTATATTTTATACTTTATCCATAGAACATAGTATACACAACAAAAAAATTTATGCTAAGTAGTTTTCTTGATATTTGATTTGATGATAACTAAGTAACTCCTAAGAGTCACTGAGATCATGTCACTAGTCAAGAGCAGAAGATGATGATTCAGATAGTTTCAAACAAAATATTAATTAGGAGAACTGACCAATGGCTGCATCCTTTTCTTTCCAATAGGGTACTGATATGGGTTTGGTGTTTGCATGGAAAATGCAGTGAACCAGAGGATGAATCCAGAAAGGAGGTCAAGAAGTGAGTCTAAAGTGGATGCAATGATGGCTAGGGAACCACTTCTGATTGATGCATAAACTTTGGCAATAAAAAGAACCATGTTAGCTATGTTTGACACTCTAATGGCAAACGTCTCACTTCTTGCTAACTTGTCTCGCTCCTCCTGCCCACATCAGTGGATATTCAGCTTAACTACATATCAATATTAAACCTAGAGAGAACAAAGTAGAAAATGAAATAGAAACCTTTGACATTCCAGGAATAAAACCACGCTCTGCTAAGGCATCCATTTCAGTAAAACCCTCAAGCACTTCAACCTGCTGCTGATAGTACTCTGCAATATTATCTTCTTGACCTGAAGAAATATAAAACAGAAAAGAACAAAAAAATTAAGACAAGATCCATGAAGTCACCTTTTTAATTTAGTAGCAAAGATGCCATACTCAAAGCAAACAGTTCAGAAACATAGCTAACCCCCCATGAGAAAAGGGGGGGATGATAGAGATTAACAGATGAAAAAAATGATATTTAAAGTCGTAGTTATGCTTTAAACTTCCATGGTGACAAATATAGGACAAATGAACTTCATTTTAGGGACCAGTTTTTTTTTACAAAAAGCTTCCAAAACCAGAAAACATACAAATTAAGTCGCAGCACAACAAAAGGCAGGCTAATTCAATAATATGTAAACTTGGAAAGCATAAACTTCAGCAAGAGCATGCTCCAAAGAACTCAGTTATAGACATAATAAAGCATAAGTCCAGACGCACTCAGTTCAAATGTGAAACCTAAACATCAATTTAGTGAAACTCTTCCACTAAAAACACAACCCACAAAAAGAAAAAGAAAAATAATTCCAATCACAAAAAAAAAAATATAATACTAATTGAGTGTCGAAAAAAAGTTTTGCCTCTAGTCTCTAGAGCTTGCAAATGCAAAACCCTAGAGTCCATCTTCCAACAAGTGTCAAAAAAGCAAGCAATATCCAATGCACCAAAACTCCACCTCAACTGCTATATATAACAACAAAGCTACCCAAATCTATAAAAAAAAGACCCACTCACTCTATAACTAGCCTACTTCCAGATTCCACCACACGTTACTAAACCTGGAACATGGCATACTCTCACACTGAGTGAAAATCCAGCAATAGCATCCATAGAAAAACAAAACCATTATTTTAGACTTAAAGCAATGGGGACGCATACAAAGAATAAACCAAAAATGACACCAACAGAAAAATTCTAGTAGCACATAAACCGCAATCAATACAACCACTGATGTTGTAAAGCAAATTGCAGATTCCTATTCCGGAGGGGGAAAATAGTGAAAATCCTTGTCAAATTAATAAAGCAGATTCCAAAAATTAACAAAAACAATAATAATGGGAAATAATTTTAAAATAAAAATAGAATGAAGATGCGATTGGATTGTATTGTAGTGTTTACCTAGAACCCCATAACAGTCATGGAGTCCGCGAGGGGGTTTCACTTGCTTCTCCGTGTGCACCGAAGATAGCTGAAACCCGTCGAAGTTCAACCGCCACGACCGGTCACCGCCATTGTTTGAATCTGACAGCAGTGAGAACTGCTCCTCGCCGCGAAGCTCCACCGGCTCCACCATTTCCCGGTCGCCGGGGGAATTTGTCTAAACGGCGTCGTTTTTGTTTGTAGCCTGTGAAAGCAAAAAAATAAAAAAAAAGACACTAGCGAAAGTCGTGCTGTGGTTGGTGCTTGTAAGAACAACAACGCCGTAGCAGGTTTTTGAACCGCGAAAGTGGGATTCAGTGGAAGCAAATATAAATAAAATAAGTGAGATCTGAGGGCGCGTGATACACGCGGACGTACGTTTCGCCAGAGGATCCACGTGTTGAGGTTTTATTGTGTTCTGTGGAGCGTGGCGCATCGCGCGTGGGTTTAGCTTTTGGAGGGTTTACACGTGGACGGATGAGATTTGTGACCGAAAGATGGTTTCGATGAGGCTGCTGCTTTACACGGGCCGCATGAATCTGAACCGGTGGGGCTGTGAGTTGCGTAGTGCCCGGTTTAGGCATTGGGAAATGCTAGCGTGTGGTCACGTCCATGGAATTGAAGAGTGAGAATATGCAATTATACGCAGACGTGCTCATAATTGGTATGATGCGTGCTCTCAAGTGTGATATAATCTTGAACTTCTCTTTTTTAAAATTTTCAGTTTATATTAATAATAATAATTTTTAGGGTTATCCAGTGAAATTTTCACCGGGAGAGGAGAGAAATGAGAATCCATACCGGTGATATGTGATGGATAATAATGGACAGAAGCGTTATTAATTTATTATTATTATTATTATTATTATGTGGTGGGTGGATTCTAATGGCCCATCTGAGATGTGACAGATGATGGAATTGCTGAGCTGATATACGTGACATCCCCATCCCATCATTAATGTTTTTGGTACTGTTGGAATCGGATTATCCAAGGTAATAAATTTGTGAAATAAATAAACAAGGCATTCTCTATCACTATCACAGTATCACTATCACTCATTTTTTCAATATTTTATAATTGAATGTACGTCATTACATATCTCAAAGAAACTAGATAAAAATATATTCAAGAAACTAGAAAGGGAAGAAACAACCTCTCTAAAAATCATAATATTTTGTACTGTTTTTTTTTTTTCCTTTCATGTTTCCATCACATTTTCTTATGAACTGATGGTACCCTCTGTTTTACTATTTAGGAACAGTAGCAACATAAAGTCTATCTTAGAGTAAAATAAAATTTGAAAATATATATTATGAACATTTCTCACCTGTATTTGTTCTCTGTCAAGTAAGTTGCTTAATGGAGCAGAACATTTCTTGGTCTGCTTTGATTCGATTTTCTGTGCAGAGAGTGCTCATTGAATTACAGGGGTATTATTTTCATATACTTTTTTAGGAATAATATACCTTTGGTCCTACAGAAGGAATGCAAATCCTTATTTTACATGAACCTAACATTGTCTTGTGGAGTGTGGGAACGGTATTGATCCTGACTGCAATGATTTGAAATAAATTGTTTTACATTCCATTTTGGTATTTTAAAGAGTAATTTAATTATTGTGTTTTAAGATAACATAGGCTAGTTTGATTTTTAAAAGCTATTTTTTAAAGTATATTTTATAATCTTAGACTTTTTTTTTTTTTCTAATTTTAGACATTTTTAGTTTATTCATTTAAAAATCTACACGATTTAATTATGTATGTTTTCTAAATTATTTTTTATTTAAAACAATACCTTGCTATAAACCATGATATATTAGATTGAGTTGTGGAAAGTATTGACGCATTTTTAGGACTTTAAGTACAAGTAATAAGTATGTTCTTTGCGACAATATTTTGACTTAAGTAAGAACGAAGATTGAAATGAAAGAAAAAACACATGATTGGACTAGATTCTTATGGTCTAGACTCAATAATATTATTCTTACAGCTATATTTGGACATTTAACGATAAATATAAAAATAAACATAATAAAAGTAAATATTATATAGCTATTAAAATAATTTTATGATGAAATCTTCTGTTATTTATAATATTTTACTTCCTTATATCGATTTAATTCAAATTTAGCTCATGGCCCTAATTTTCTTGGACTACTAGTGTGTTTGGGAAATCTTTTTATTAATTTATAAATTGGGTTGACTAGCTTGTAAGTTAGTTTGATTAAAATATCTGTTTTAATATATCAACTCACTTTAATAGTTTTTTAATTTTATTATAGTATTGATATGAAATACTCACGTACCTCGTGTACCTCGTGTGCACTCCTACTGCTGAGTCCCGCGCACACAAACGCGCCGCTTTCCTCCGTACACAGACGCGCTGCTTTCCTCCGTCATGGCCGTCGCATTTGCCACACCCCACAATGGTTGGGTTGGTTGGTGGAGTGGAAGAAGAACCGAAGAAGTGAAGAAGGGATGAATGACTAGTAATGATAATGGGTAGGTCTATAATATCCTTCATCTATTTGAAAAAAGTACTCTTTTTATTTTATATTTACTTAGATAGTAATTTTAATACACGTCTTTCGTATTTTCTAAATACTTATATATTAATATTCATATTCGTGATTTACACTTTATTTATATATAAAATTGTAAATTATAAAAAAATTTAATATATAATATTAAAATCAAATAAATATTCAAATTTTTAAACTTAACTCATAAATAAATAATATTACAGAAATAATTATCCATTAAAAGTATAAATGTTTTCATTTAAAAAAAATGAAACTAATTAGTTTATAATTATGTATTATAAATTAAAAATAAAACACTAATAAATATAATATTTTTACATCATTATCTAAATTAATTTTTTCATATTTTTGACAAACGTGACTTATCTTACTTTGTATTTTTAATGTCAATAAAAATTAAAACATAAAAATACTAAAATTATCATATAAAAACTATAAAAACAATAATTGAAATTATCAATAAATAATAAAAATAACTTTATTAAATAATCTAAATAATAAAATTATAATTATATTAATTAGTATGTATATACTTACCATGTTTCCATCTTTTGAGATTTTAACAAGTAAATATTGATTTTCAATCTAATATACAAATAATTATTCTAAGTGGGATATTTTTACATGTACTCATAAAGTACCATCCATATTTTCATCCCTATCGGACACATGATTCAAGGAAGCAAAAATGGAGTGTAGAAGTAAATGTCTTTCCCCTGCATACCTATTTTGAAATATGATTTTCACATTTTAGAATAGATTATCTATAACACCTTTACCCTTCTAGAATAGCTATTTTGCATTAAGTATTCTTTTCCGGATTGGGTATTCCATAATACCTATTTTGGAATGGGATACCTTTTGGAATGGTTGACTGCAGGTGCTTGGGTGAGGGTAATTTTGTCCATTGAATTTTTTTATGGAAGTTGCATGAAGTAAAGTGGGAGTTGCAAGAAACAAAACCCGATATATATCTGCCCGGTCTCGTGTGTGATGGACTGTGTCCGATTTAGGCATTCAGGGTCCTGGGCTGATTTTGACACTATATTTCATGATTAAAAAAAAGAAGAAAATATCGGACACAGTCCACCATTTACATTTTATTCTTGCATTTGGTAAAGAAATTCTAAAGTAGTTGATTTTTTTTTTTGCTGAATATCTAAAGTAGTTGAATGTCGTAACTTGAAAATAAAGTTGTTGATTATACTCCTCCAAATCTCTTTACCTTAACTACTAATCAATCGTTAAGCACTTAAACTCTTCAAAACACAGACTTGAACTTTAATTTAATAGTTTGATTGATACAGAAGAAAAGGTACAGTAATTTTTTAAATATAAAAAAAACTATGTACTGTAAAATATTTAATATCAAATGAACACCAGTTTGCATTATGTTACATACTTATTATGAGAAAAAAATAAAATGCTAGCTACTTGAATTAGTCACTTTTAGCTTTTGCATGTATATTCTGTTGGCACAACCAATTGTTTTAATTGATTACAAGAAAAAAAATACTTATGTAATAGACAATGGTTTTGAAGATTGGAATGTGCACTGTGCTATATATATAGGGGTAATCCCTGAGAGAATTGGTGGATAAGCATTTAGTCTTCTCCATGTGCATCCCATGGGATTATTTTACTAGAAGATTGTTAATTAGATCTCATTAGATCCAGAAAGTAATAACAATGCATTTGTTATCATGAGATAAAAATAAAAAATGGAACATTCATTATATTTATAGTGAGTCTCCCCCTTCACTAATCTATCTATTATTCTCAATAGGTCTCCGCCACCATGTCTGTCTTCAAATCCATTTCCTCTCTCTTTCTCTTGCTCATTATTTCCTTCGCTGCTGCTGTTTCAGTTACCAGCTCACTCGCTACTACTGTGCGGCGAGGGGTCCCACTGGACGATGATTCCCTTTCCCTCACCTACCTCTGGCCACTCCCCGCAGAGTACACTTCCGGCGACGACGTTCTCTCAGTTGACCCCGCGCTCACCCTCTCCGCCGACGGCAACGGCGGCGGCTCCGCCATTCTCAGTGCCGCCTTCGACCGATACAGAGGGATCGTGTTCAAGCACACCGGTGGCGGGGGGGTTTAGTTTCATCAGAAGGCTGAGGGAACGATTGGCGTCTGTTACGAAGACATTCGACGTTGACACTTTGAAAGTCACTGTCCATTCAGACAACGAGGAGGTTCGTTCGCTGGTGTCTGTTTTTGTCTTATCATTAGTCAATGTGAGATTTTCAACTGAGCATGGACTCTTTTTTTTTTCTCTTTTGCAGCTTCAATTTGGAGTGGATGAAAGCTACACCTTGCTGGTTCCCAAAGCCAAGGAATCTTCCCAAGTCACAATTGAGGTGAGGTGCATTGTTGATTACCATTTTTGGATTTTGCTCTTAGTTTTTTCCTAGTGATTGGTTTCACGTTGGATAATTGATTCTTAATCTATAATTGATTTTACATAGTTTTTTTATATTGACATGTTTGGTTGCACGTAGGAGAAATGTTAAAGAATTGATTCTCAACTGAAGGAAATTTGAGTCACTTCTACTTATAAATCAATTCTAACAAAAATCATTCAAACATAAATCACATCACTTACAAAATCAATTTTGCACAATCAATTTTATTAAGGCTCATCCAAACAAACACTTAATGATTTTGGATATTTGATGCTACTATGCTTTTCTGTGATTTGGAAATTGGAATTGAAGTTGCTTGTTGCAATAAGACCTCGAGTCTTGATCATTAATGCTATGCGCAAGTTACAATTGACTAGCACTTAGAGTCTAGACACTGTTTTTATAAAAATAGCTGAATGACTCTAAAGTATTATCCATCTTTTCTGAGTGCCAAAAGTTGAATTGAAGTTGGTTTTGGGTTTAATTTTTCTTTCTTTCCTTTGGAGGAATCTTCCTACTTACCCATACTAGAAACAGTTCAATCAAGTACTTTTGTTTTCTGTCTTAGATTACAGTACAACGCATATCTTAACTTGTATGCTACATATGTAGCCTTGTAATTTACTCAAGCAATTGTTGCAGAAAAGGAAACGAAAATTATTATTGAGTTTTTTTAAAATAATAAATTATGGAATGAGGTAGAAAATTGTGCTTGGCTGGTAACTTTTGGTGTTGAACAAATAAAGTAAATTATGTGATTCATTTCTTAATCATTCTACATGGTTATAAGTCATCCTATTTTGTGATTTTGTTTATTGTAGGCAAATACAGTTTATGGTGCATTGCGCGGATTAGAGGTATGTATACTATCTGTAACTCAATAAGCTCAAACTGTTTTTTTCTTCTTTTTCTTTTTTTACTTGATCTGGCGGTTTGAAGTGGAGAAGCAGTGGTGGGCAGATGGTGAGGAGGTAAAGACTACAGCTTGATGAATGGGGAGAGTCGTTAGTTCTTGTGTAGTGCTTAAACTCATGATGCTTTTGATGGATTTATATTTCATCTCTGATTGCTGGAATTGTAGATACTGGATACCTCTGGATGAGTTTTGACATATAATCTTTAAGATATTTTCTAACATGTATCTCCATTCTCCATTTTTCATATTTTAGGTTTTTTTCTCCATATGATTGATATTTGATAAATCTATAATCTGCCGTTTCCTTGCATTTGGGATAAGATTTCAGCAGTTTACCAGAATGTATTTCCTTCTTATACCTTTACATTGTTGATCTAGATACCGTGGAAGCATAAACCCTCCCCTAACATGTATATGAGTGGCATACATATAGTAAATTGCTCAAAGTCACAGTTTATCTGTTTTTTTTTACCTTGAAAAATGAAAACTGAACTGTTGTTATCTTTGCATGATGCCCCAGACATTCAGCCAGTTGTGTTCATTCGATTATACAACTAAAACAGTAAAAATATACAAGGCACCTTGGTCCATCCAAGATAAACCTAGATTTGCATATCGTGGGCTTATGCTGGGTGAGGCACAATGTTTTCAAAGAGAAAATATTTTATTCTGCTAGCGGTTTTATACTATGATCAGAGGATATTGACATATGATTTATTTTTTTGTCTATTTTTGCAGATACATCAAGGCACTATTTACCTATTAATGTAATTAAGCAGATTATTGAATCTATGTCCTATGCTAAACTTGTAAGATATATGCTATAAGTTTCTTTCATTTTTCTTCCATGCTGTTTTTTTTCCCATGTAATGCTGAATATGAAAACTTTATGCTTCATAGAATGTTCTACATTGGCACATCATAGATGAACAGTCATTTCCTCTTGAGATACCTACATATCCAAACTTGTGGAAAGGTTCATATACAAAGTGGGAACGTTACACAGTAGAAGATGCATATGAAATTGTCAAGTAAGACTCACCTTATCCAAATTAATTTTTGTTCATTGTTTTAACAATCTTCCTTATGAAAGAAATTTTACCAAAGGAACAGCAAGTTGAAATGAATTATTTGTCAAGTCTTTGATAAAATTATCTGTGCCTCGAATGTCCAGCTTTAAATAATTTTTCACCACAATTATTCTATTTTTAACATGTCACTTATTTTTCTATGAAAAGCAATTTTGAACTGGAAATAGTTAATTGTAAAATTTCATTCAAAATTGTGTAGAGGGGACAAGAAAAGCTACCAGTGGGGGTACAGAATTATGTGATAAAAATCCCAAAATAATATTATAATGTGCTGGTCAATTGATAGATGGAATGCCTTTTCCTTTTATTGAATTGTTAGTTACCACTTATTTTGAGTTGAATTTCTTAATCTATCATTTGACAAATATTGTTTTTTTTTTCTTTTCTTGCTTCACGGTATGTTGATATAAAGCTTCGCCAAAATGAGAGGTGAGGGATCTTCAAATTCCTTTTCCAAAGTTTCTGCTACATAATATCCTCAGCATGTTGTGTTGATCATGATTTCGGATTTTAGGGTTTTCTTTTCCTTTTTTCTCTTTCAGCTTCTTAGTATCATGCAAATAGGTTTATAAAAATAAAAGTGAATCTGCATGCCTTTATGAGGCTATTTCTTATGGCTTTTAAGATATTGATGATGATATATTTATTGAGTATTTTCATGATTTATTGCAGGCATAAATGTGATGGCAGAAGTGGATGTCCCTGGTCATGCAGAATCATGGTAAAGCAAATGCCTGGGTCATCACAAATAGCATTACAAAGCAAATTCTTAAGGTTCTTTTTTTTTTGTAGGGGTGCTGGATATCCCGATCTTTGGCCATCACCTTACTGTAGGGAGCCACTAGATGTTTCAAAGAACTTTACTTTTGATGTCATTTCTGGTATTTTGACAGGTTAAGTTCTTATAAAACCTTAAGCCCCACACTGGTTCAGTTCTTTTCAGATTTATGCATTACATTTATTAACTTTCTCCTCTTTGAATATCATTATGACTTCTTGAATTCTTTCTAAACAATATATTGGAAGATTATATTATAAACAAGTTGAGTATGTCAGTAATGTTAGTTACATAACATGCTTAGAGTCTGTTATACCATTTAATATTCCATAGCAAATCACTTATCTTTTTTCTCATTTTAACAGTCTTTGATAATTTTCATCTTCTATCGTAACATGGCAGTGGTGGTATTTCCTTGTTTGTTAATTGTTACCTTACCTGAATATGAGAAAAAAAAAATTGTTACCTTACCTGAATATGCACATGTAAAAATGCATTATTTCAAACAACTGCCAGGTGTTGTTGTTTAATTTGAGAATGAAGGACATTAAAATTTTTATTTCTTGAATTGATAATTAAGTGTTGAAAGAAGGGATTTATGATACCAAATTACCAATCATGGCTAAAAAGTACTTTGCCTGGCTTTATGATATATGACAATGACAATAGAATAACAATATTAGTCATTTATATTTAATAATACTAATATACTTCCTTGTGCTTTCTTCATTTTCCATCGACTTGTATGCAACTTTATTCTTGTTTTATCTGCTGCTTAATCTTGTCCTTGATATATCTCGTTATATGGTTAATATTCTTGCCCTTGATGTATCTTGTTATATTATTAATATTATGCGGATTGTTAAAACCAGCTCATCCTAACATCTTCTGTTTGTGTATTGTGCTCCTCTTTCTCAACACACATAAAATAACTATCTTTCTCTTTTTTATAAAATTTACAGATATGAGAAAGATTTTCCCATTTGAGCTATTTCACTTGGGTGGTGATGAAGTTAATACAGGTCAGTCTAAGTGGTTCCTTTCTTGCAACTTGCCAACTAAAAGCTAAATTCGTTTGAATTTGGGGAAATGGTTTTTATCATTATTATGTCTTTAAGTTAATTTCTGAAGTGATAACTCTTTATCTTTATCTTAAAAACCCATGGAGCAGAAGTTTCCTCGGAGTTGTTTTTCATGTACTTATTTCTTTCCAATATTTAGAAACCTTGAAGGGGATTGGGATTCACATTGCAAGGGGGCCTCTAGCAGTCCACACTTAGTTTTCATGAGTTTATTTATCATTGAAGCTTAAAAAGAACTCGGGTTCCTTAATATGGGTATTTTGTCTATTTAGAAGTGTTTTCATAGCAGTGACCATGTGTGTGACTTCGTATTATTTATAACATATCAAGTATAATAAAGTAGACTTTAAATGATTGTTGAAATGTTGAAGATATTTGGATCAATGCTAATTGGTGTGAAATTATGTTTTGTTTGACAGATTGCTGGAGCAGTACTTCTCATGTAAAGGAATGGTACTAACATTAACTTGGTAAACTCATATATTACATTCTATGCTGACTTTTTGTTTAGCCATTTATGTACTATTTTTGGAAACTCAACTAAAACTTGTACATGAACATTTTTATTTTACTTTTTTTTTTTTATCATTCATTGGAAATTAGCTACTCAAATTTTGGTTATTTCCCTCCCTTTTTCTCATACCATTTTTGACACTGAGCGTTGTCAATTTCCAGAAAAGTTAACAACCATTGTGAATCTGATTGATTGTCAATGTAAAGACACTATTTTTATCTATGACATTTATTCTGTATTTTGACCATCACTCGAATGCAGGCTTCAGAATCACAACATGACCACCAGAGATGCCTATCAATATTTTGTACTGAAGGCCCAAGAGATGGCCGTTTCGAAAAATTGGAGTCCAGTGAACTGGTATGATCTGTTTATATATGGTATTATAAATTAAAAAAAAAAAAAAACTTATGTGTGCCCTTAATTTATCCTTTCTTTCTGTTGAGGACATCAATATTTCAAAATTCAAATGCCACGACTAGTTTGCATGTGCACGGAACAGTATAGTTTATGTGCGAATCAATAAAGGTCTGTTTGATTTCAATTTTTTAAAAACAGTTTTCAATTTTTAAAAATTATAAAGCTATAAAACTTGTTTGATTAATCAATTTTTAAGAACTGTTTTCTATTTTAGTTTTTAAAACTAAAAAAACCAAAATATTTTTTTTGTGTTTTGCTTTTTTATTTTCTCTTTTCATAGAGTCTCACATATTTTATTTTCTCTTTTCATAAAATCCCACATCTTTTGCTAATAATTTTATATACAAATCCCATATATTTCATTGTATCTTTCTCACATAAGTCTCATATCTTTCTCATATACAAGTTCCACATCTTCTAAATTTATTTTCTCTAGTAGTAATTTTTAAATATCAAACAAATTTTCTTTTTTAAAAATAGTTTTAAAAAATAGTTTTTAAAAACAAAAACTAAAAAGCCTTTCAAACATAAGTAATTATTCTGTTTACTACATGTTCTTAAAATGAAGACACATTTTTTAGTTGACTTTTTTTTTTTTTTCCAATTTCTCAGGGAGGAAACCTTCAATACGTTCCCATCAAAGCTCCATCCAAACACCATAGTGCACAACTGGTGAGTTTCCATCTCTGTAAGTAATTTTATTGCAGGACCAAACTTAGATGTCATAGTTTCAGGATAAAGCATTTCAAGTAAATACTCTGTAGGTTGGGCCCTGGTGTTTGTCCAAAGGTTGTTGCAAAAGGTTTCAGGTGCATTTACAGTAACCAGGGTTTCTGGTATCTTGACCATCTGGATGTACCTTGGGATGAGGTCTATACTGCTGAGCCACTACAGGGAATACATACAGCTTCTGAACAAGAGCTTGTAATTGGAGGAGAAGTTTGCATGTGGAGTGAGATGGCTGATACATCCAATGTTCAGCAAACAATATGGCCTCGAGCTGCTGCAGCTGCAGGTATGCATGTCCTGCTTATGTTAAGTTGTTCAACATTCTTGTAGTGGTACTTATAGAGTTATTGCTACAGCATTCTCCTTAACTCTTAGATATGTCTCCTTAAGCTGTCATTTCCTGATATACTTTCAATGGAAATTTCAGTGCCCCTCTGGTATAAAATGAAAAATAGGTCCTCTCTTATTTCATGATTTATACCTTTTCCCTTGAGGATCCACAATAGATATAGGTCTACATTTATAAATCTATTGTTCGTTGTGCCTCTTCCCTTTATCAAATTCCCTTTGATGATAGCATATATCAAGTATTGGGGTGTGGGATTAGATAATGCAGGTTGGTGAACTTGATTATGTAAAACTAATTATTCCTTGTCTCCCACAGAACGATTATGGAGTCAGAGAGATTCTATTTCGCAAAATATTACCGCATTGCCCCGGTTGCAAAACTTCAGATGTCTATTGAATAGACGAGGGGTTCCAGCTGCTCCGGTGACAAATTATTATGCTAGAAGGGCACCTGTTGGTCCAGGGTCATGTTATGAGCAATAAACCTTGTAATGAATGATTCATATGTTCATGTGTAACCTGGTATGAAAGTAACTGATGTTTATCTACTTTGCCTGGTTGATGAGCTAGAATCATTATTTGAGCTCAACTCCATGGCAGCTATGGTCTTTGATGATGTCAGAACTCTTTAATGAACCTGGCAACAACCATATCCAGATTACATTTTTTATTGTGTTTCTTCTAAAAGCAAATTTTATAGACTTGTGAACGCTTGAGCGAGCTTGTTCAGTACAAAAAGCTCTTCAAAGATTTTAGCAGTATCAAAACTTGGATCAGAATCTTGATTTTTAACAGTTGAAGCTGGATTTTATATAGTTTAGTCCTGTTCAGAAGAGTCCTAAGTTAAACTGAAAGCGAGTGAGTTGGCAATAGTGGCACGTGACCATACCAACTATATAAATCAATCATTAATAACCAATAATATTGAACATTGTAAAGAAGAAATATCAACAAAAATCAATCAGAAATAATATTTTCAAACACCTAACTTCACATTAGTATTTATGTAACTAATTGTGTCTTTATAGTGCTCAAATATAGCCAACTAACAATGTCCCGTACCATGATACGAAAATCTATGAATTTATAGCTTTAGCAATTCTACATAACTATATATTGATGAGTAGGAATAAAAGCCAATTTTTAGTAAAACCGTAACCCCTCAAATTGGTACCGCATTCATAAAGTAACTTTCGTATTATTTATCATTTTCTTTAATAAATAACCATTCATAATATTTTAATTTTTATTCTTTTGGTTAAATATGGTCAAGTCCTCTCAACTTTTATATCTATAACTCTGATCCTCAAACCTTACAAAATATATGAATTTAGTCTTTTTTTATTCTGTATGAAAAAAAAACGCCACATATAAAAACTAAATCTACATGTTTTATAACATTCAAGATTCAAATTCATTGATACGAAAATATAAGGATTAAAACACTTTTTTTTTTTGAATTTTTTCCACTCCCAATTTTAGGACCAAACAAAGCCTTAGAACACTAGTTAGTACTTAAGTACTAAGATCATAAGAACATAGTAAATGATTGACAAAATTCTGGTAAGGGATTTCTTCCATTGTTCTACAGTCTTCTACTTCCTCATTGCGTGATGCAGCAGGATTTCAATACTTTGGATGAAAGTTGTTTTAATTAATGTACGAATTGTCTGTTTTTTTTTGTTTCTATAGACAACCTAGTTAGGAAGCTTCTTGTTGTAGCAAAGTAGCAATAGTTGCAACATTATACATACATTAAATAACCACCATCCACCACTCGTGAACAATGCATGAAGGAGGAGCTGCAGTAAATCTGAGTGGATCAACATTAAAGGAGTGTTCCACCAAATTGCCGGGGCTTCAAGGCAAAGAGCACTTCTGACTCCAACAGAAACCACGTGTTAAGATTTATGCATGCCCCTCTTACTCTTATGTAGTAGGATAGGAGTAGCTAGCTTGTTTTTCACAACAACCACAACGTTGTGATCATAAAGTCTCCACGTAACTAAAAACCTCATCTTTTTTTGTACTACTAATCTAGCTACTATATTTAAATTTTAAATTCAAAACTGATATAGATGTAATTGAAGTCATTCATCAACTTACACTTAATAGCATAAAGTTTATAGAAGAGTTGGTTCCATTCTCGACAGTGACTCAACTAATGTTTTAAAAAAAAAATGTAATAAAATTTAGACAAAACTAACATGTAGTCTTTTAGTGTAAACTCTTGTGATAATAGTCTTCTAGTTCTAATAGGTGGCATCCTTGTGTGCAGTGTGCTCGTGTCGTGTGTACAAGCTTTCAAAAAATATGTTGGCTCTTTGGTTTTTAAAATATTTCAGGTTTTGATTGGAGGTTTAGGTTGGTATCCTTTTTATGGCTATCATGTCTTGTCAACAAGAAGTGCATGCATGGCCATTCAGTTTTATACTAACATAGCAATGAATTCATTCATCACCTGACATGTTCGAAATCGGAGCATCACTTTAACAAGTTTTGTGAAGAAAAAAAAAAAATCAAAGAACAAAACCCTTAAATTAGTTATCACTCTGTTTGAACAAGTTTGACTATAATTAGTTAGTTAATTATCTTTCTCGTGATCAAGTACGTACTACAGCTTCAAAACAAGATTGACACAAAAAGTAGCCTATGCCATTAGTCGTTTATTGATCAAGATTTTCTGTAATGATAGTTAGTGGTGACTATTTTGTCTCAAAGTCAAAATCCCATCAATATTTTCTTTGAAGTCGTTAACTTCTGGTTGAGCATCCCATATGATCGTCAAGTTAATTAATTAATTAAACCTGAAATTAGAAATCTTCACTAGAATTAGACTTGGACAGTTGGACGGTGTATAGCATTACGACGGATAAAATCATAGTACAAAACAATAATAGCAATGATGGTTTGACGAGGAGACGCGCCATAATAATGCAATATATATTATGAAATGTTAATGGATAACATTGTCCAAAGATTTAAGAAAAATAAATAATGTCTCCAATTATTAAATTCAAAATAACTGGAATAATTTTCTAAACGGTCAATTTTTTACACAAAAACAATATTTTTAAAATATAAAGTGATAGTCCAGAACTTAGAAATTGAAAATTCTTAATTTCTAGATGTCTTATATATGCGTGGGACATTCCATCCCCTTGACTATGTAGAACTAATTAGAGGGTAAGAGAAGAGTTGGGTTTGGGATAACAGCTTAATGGCTGAGAATGGAGATAGATACTCTTGACAAATGGTACAATAGTTGTATTATTGGTCGAAGTCTCTATCATTTTCCATGTACACTATTTTGTCTTATTGAATGTTTGGTAATGGAAGACTTTTGAATCCATGCATGTGTGAAAGTGTGTAACTTAATGTCAATTGGGTCCCTATTATTTAATGATATCCAAATTAGAGCTCCTTCCCCAACTCCATGATAGTGTTTTCAGTACTGTGTGATGCTTCTACTTTGCTACATACTATCATGCAGGGTTTTTTTTTTGTCATAACCTGCACTAGTGTCAAACTCCCATGACGTTTTCTACAGTCACAACATCTCCTTGTGAACGGGAAAATTGATATTTTAACAACAGAATAGTGTAATGATGCCTCCTTTGATAATTGATATTATGGTGTATTCTTTAATTTTATTTATGTTTTCTCACACGCTATTAATACAAAATAATGTCAGTAGTAATTATGACTAATTTTTGTTGACGACTGTGAAAAATATTTGTTATCACTTGTGTTAGTTTATAGTTAGTATTAAAATCATTCTACTATTTGATGTCACCATCAATCATGGTAAATATATTTCTAAAAATTTAGTAGTGTAGTGTCTCGAGTTGATGCTTCATTAATCGCTTGTGTGTAATGTACATCAAGCAAGCCCTAAAAGCGTACTATTTTCTTTGAAACCCTGCATTTCCCTGTTAACTACAGAGTATATATATTCAAATATTTTCCTAAACGTGGAGAAATGTATGATGTTTCTACGTTGGCTCTTGATATATACATTTTGATCTCATCAATAGCATCATTGGCACCAGCATTTTCATGCCTTCGATATAGTTACTGTTATAAAACCTACTTGCCTTTTGTTTTACATATTTGAATAAAGACTTGTTAGATCTATGTTGCACAACTCTAGTTATTTATGTATGATGTATCAATTCCATTTCTCCTCCTAATTATGCAGAAATAATACAGTAGATCATTCATGCCATATGGGCTTGCTGAGGTACTTTCTTGAATTATATAGAAGTAGCATATGAATACATGGTTAGAGACCCAATTGACATAATTGGAATTCGAAATACTAAAATTGCACAATTGCGATAATTGAGGATGAAAGGCCTATATATATAATTTTATCTTTTATTTACTTTTAAAAAATATTAGATTGAAACAATTCCAGTTGATTATATGAAAAATATTATTTTATATATAAAAAGTAAAATATAAAATAAAACTATGTTTTAAACTATTTAAATTTATAGTAAAAAATATATTTATAAATTGTTTTATATACGGCTCGTTGTGCATGTTTGATTTAATATCATTCTAAAATGGTAAATCATAACGGGAAGAATTAAAATATAATAACTTTTGTGTTGATGTGAAAATTTAACATGAATTTTGTTAAATTTGGTGTCAAACCAAACATACGTTTGTTCATGAAATTCATTATGATTTATTATGAATGTGTAAATTCAAATAGATATAAAGATATATTGGATTAAGATTTTAAAATACTATTTTGATATAAAAAAAAATATCGTGGATTTTAAAGATTTTGTAGGAATATAAAAAAATTTATGATTTTTTTTTAAAAAAAATTGTGATTAAGATTTTGTAATTTGGATTTCAATTAATTTATAACATACGATTTGAAATGACTTTACATATTTATAAGATTTGAAAGGGTTTTATGAATCTTTAGAAAAAAAAAAATTTAAAACTCTGAACACAAATAAAAAATAGTATGCCTAAAAATATTATTCAACATAGACTAGTTATAAGTCATGATGAGCTCCCACCTGTTAAGAACATAAATACCAAATCAAAATTACAAATTGTTAATATATTTTGATATATCTTTTTTTCACAGCGGTTACGATAATGACTTACTTTTAATCACAAATTTTTATAAAGTAATAACAAAACATTAGTAAAAAAATTAAAAAAAAATGTTTCATTTAATTCGCAAAATCAATAATGTCATTAAAATATAAATTAAATAATTCAACAAAAAAGACATCTAAAAAACATACTTAAATAAAACCAGAAAGTTTATTAAAATATTATCAAAACATTAATCATATGTCTAATTTGAAGAATATTCAAGATAAAACCTTCTTTAGATTTGAGATTTTTTTTATAACATTCAAACATTATTTTCTGTTTTCTTTATTAAGTTGTGTATTTTTTTAAAAATGATTACAATAGTTTAGAAAGGTCTTTTAAAATTTTGACTTGATTGTTTACCTTAACTAAGTTAAAACTTCCTGAGGCTTATATCTACTTCTCTTATCAATATTTTCAGTTCATTAAGAATTTATGAACTTGAAGGGTATGATGGACTACATTGGTTAGGTGATATAGACTTATAAGGTAATTTGTAATAATTTAGGATATGAACACATTACTATTAAGATCATATAAAAAGTCTCACCTTGAAGCGAAAAAACGTGAGTGAGAAATTGGATGATAGATTATGTCACTGTTTCCAAAAGAGAGATAATAAAATAAAAAAAGTCTATAATGAGAAAGAAAAGTTTTTCGAGGCTGGATGAGATTATTTGTTGAGTTTGGTATTTATATAATTAACTAAAAAAGTTTATAATATCTATCAAAATCCAATTAAGAAGACAGTCTTTTAAAAACTTTATGAATTTGAATAACGGATGACTTTTTTTTAAGTTATTCAAAATCTCAATTGAATACCACGATATTTCATTGTTTTTTTTTTTAAATCTTGATAATCTTAATTGAATATTATTAAATTATTTTTTATCACTCAACAATCTTAATTGAATATCCAAGATATTTTAATAAAAAAAATCTTTTAAAATCTTAAATAATTCTAATCCAATAAATCCCCTAAAACTACATAGTAACTTTTGTGTTAACATAAGAATTTAACATGAACTTTGTTAGATTTGATTTTAAATCAAACCCACATTCTTCATGAAATTCATTATAATTTACTAATAAATGTGTAAATTCAATACTCATTAATGACATTATTAAACTTTATTATTTTTCATCCATACTTAATACTTTCTTTGTTCCTTATTATAAAACACACTTTTGTATATCAATTACACAAACCAATAAGAATAGTTAATGTAGTTGTTTTTAATATTTTTTTTTACTATTATACCAATTATATCCTTATTAATAATTATTACTAATAAAAATACAACTACTTAATAAGAACAAGTAAAACAAATATAATAATAAATACTTATTAGGAATTCTAAAAATATGTCTTATAATAAGTATAAGAAACAGTAATAAATATCCATTTATATATCATATTTCATTAAATATTTAATTAATTAATTAAGGCACGAATTGAAATATTCATTAATCATTATTTAATATTCATTAATAACATTATTAAAATTTATTAACTTTCATCTGTACTTAATAATAAATGTACATTTATATGTAATATTTCATTAAATGTTTAATTAATTAAAATATTCATTAATCATCAATTAATACTCATTAATAACATTATTAAAATTCATTATTTTTCACCGATATTTAATAATAAATTACATTTATAGTTTCATCAAATGTTTAATTAATTAATGAATGCGTGAATTGAAATATTCATTAATCAGCAATAAAATTTTTTGAGATGGTTTAGATAGATAATTTGTGACAATTTTTTATTATAGAAACTAACAAATAATTATTTTAATTTGAAAGACTAAATATATATATTTTTAAATTTGAGAAACTAAAAATATATTTAAGTTTTGACATAAATACAATTAAATAATTTTTTATTATTGTAAAATTATTTTAAAAAAAATGAGTGAACCAAACTTAACATTACATTTGTTAGATGAGAAATTAAAGTCTTCAGTTCAAATTAGAATTTCAAAGGAAAAATCAATTCCAGTATGCAAAAAAATAATAATTACTTGCATTGCATGCATACTTCACCCCTCATATTTAAAACTTGAAAGCATTAAAATTATGAAAACAAATTTTTTGACTGATAATTTTTCTTTCTTTAAATGGCAAATAGTCATCATTCAATAAAAGGCATATGTTTAATTTCTTCCATATATACTTATCCAAGTTTCCTCCTGGGTTGGCAATGCAAGACAAATCATATTCCTGATTCATGTTTATTTATTATTGACATTAATTTTTCAAAAATAAAAATGAGAAAACCCCAAACACAAAGAAAGACTGAGGTGGCATAAATATAGAAAGGAGTCTTCCCACTGAATACAAAAAAATACTATGCTTATTACCCTTCTCTTCTCTTCCCTCCTATGAACCACTTCTCTTCCTGCTCTCAACAACAACTCAAATACCTTTCTTTTCTTTCTCCCTTACCCAATTCCTAAAATCCCAATCCCCCCTCTTTCAAATCAAATCACAATTCCCCTCCCAAACCCCTAAAACATTCACCTCTGCATAAAAATCCCACCTTTACTTCAATTTCCCCCTTACCCACCTTCTCAGTTTTTTCACTTCAAGATTCAGACACGCTTTCTTTCCGCCACACTTTCGTTTTCCTTCGTGGGTTCCTTTCCCCTTTCTAAAATGCTTAACCCTACGCGGCTCCAATTTCTTTAATTGCCTTCAATGCGCTGCGTTTCGGCTTGACCCAGAAAACCTAGGTACCTAGGGCTCTTCCAATCTTTCGTGGGTTTTGCTCAAATTTCGATTTTTCCGATTCCTTTGCAAGTGGGTATGGTGGGGAACGACGACCCGGGCCACCTCTCCGCCTCCCGGAAAATGTTCTGGCGGTCGGCGTCGTGGTCCTCCTCGCGCACCGCCGCCGGAAACGCCTCTTCCGGCGAGGCGGAGAAGAGTTTCCCCGATTCCGGCGGCACCGACGGTCCACACGGCCGGAACCGGCGGTTCCCTCCTCCGCCGCTGACGCCTCGGTCGCAGCAGAATTGCAAGGCGCGGTCGTGCCTGCCGCCGCTGCAGCCGCTCTCCATCGCCCGGCGGAGCCTCGACGAGTGGCCGAAGGCGGGCTCGGACGACATCGGGGAGTGGCCGCAGCCGCCCACCACTCCCAGCGGGAGAGGTAATGGTAGCAATGGTGAAAGGTTGAAACTTGATTTGTCTTCCATTCAGCATAACAACCCTGATCATAGTAGGTGTAACAATGGAAATGGGCTTGTCAAGAGGGATAAGATTGCATTTTTTGATAAGGAGTGTTCAAAAGTTGGTGATCATGTGTACCTTGGTGGTGATGCTGTTGCTAGGGATAGGGGCATTTTGAAGCATAATGGTATCACTCATGTGTTGAATTGTGTGGGGTTTGTGTGTCCTGAGTACTTTAAGGCTGACTTTGTTTATAGGACTTTGTGGCTGCAGGACAGTCCCTCTGAGGACATTACTAGTATCTTGTATGATGTGTTTGACTACTTTGAGGATGTTAGGGAGCAAGGTGGGAGGGTGTTTGTGCACTGTTGTCAAGGGGTGTCTAGGTCTACCTCTTTGGTCATTGCTTACCTTATGTGGAGGGAAGGGCAGAGTTTTGATGATGCTTTTCAGTTTGTGAAGGCAGCGAGAGGAATTGCTGATCCGAATATGGGATTTGCTTGCCAGCTGCTGCAGTGCCAGAAGAGGGTTCATGCTGTCCCTCTTAGCCCTAGCTCTTTGCTGAGGATATATAGGATTGCTCCACACTCGCCTTACGATCCTTTGCATCTTGTTCCCAAAATGTTGACAGATCCTTCATCGGCTGCGTTGGACTCCAGAGGTGCTTTTGTCGTGCACATTCCTTCGGCGATATATGTTTGGATTGGTAAGAATTGTGAGGCCATCATGGAAAGGGATGCCAGAGGGGCTGTTGGTCAGATTGTCCGGTATGAGAAGGTGCAAGGACCTATTGTGATGATTAAGGAAGGTGAGGAGCCGGCTTACTTTTGGGATGCTTTTTCAAAGTTCTTGCCCTTGATGGACAAATCTGGTAATAGAGCAGATGATAGCAAATTATTAACTATTAAAGTTTTGCCTGGTGAGAGGAGAGTGGATGCATATAATGTTGATTATGAAGTTTTCAAAAAAGCAATCACTGGAGGCTTTGTGCCTCCATTTGCTTCATCAGGTGAACATGAAACCCATCTGCCTGCAAGAGAGAGTAGTTGGAGTGTTTTAAGGCGTAAAGTTTCCCCTGCTAATACAAAGGAGTTTGTTTTGGCCCCTAGGTTATCCTTTCCAAGGGTTTATTCAGATTCCATGTTGTGTATTCATACATCAGCAAATTTGTCTCCATCCTCATTGCTGTCGTCATCTTCATCATCCTCTTCACTGTCTTTTGTTTCTCCAGATTCCATTTCTTCTAATTCTAGCACTCATTCAAAGTTTTTGTCAGAAGTGTCCCCAGATTCTTCCTCCGTGGTTTTGACCCCTATTCCCGTGTCTTCATCTTTGTCTAATTTTTCCAATTTGTCAATCTCATCTAATTCTACTTCTCAAACAGTGTCTAACAGTACGGATATCCTTGGTGTCAAGTTATCAAATCCCTGGTCTCAGTCAGCCTCTTTACCATTGAAAAAACCACCAACATCCCTTGCTGAACGCAGAGGTAGTTTGTCAAAATCTTTGAAGTTGCCGCTGATGAATGATAAAACAGAAGTAAAAGATAAAAGCTTGACTTCTCATTCTAGTCGAGAATATGACATTCTTGTTAATGGCAACATTAGCTATTTGCAACAATCAGGCAATAAAGATTATTCTTGTGAGTCTAACAATCATGCCAAGGGTGGAGGTGTGAGTTCAATTCAAAAGTGTGAGCTGGCATTATGTCCAAGCATTGTTGACAACATGCACCTCAAGGAATCATCACTTAGTCAGTCTACAGCATTGCAGGGAACTAATGAGAGTGGCTTACTGCAGTATAATGTTGCCCAAACTTCGGTATATCACTGGCCCAGTTTAGAAAAGATTGAGACATTTGGTGCAAGTCATTTGGATTCTAAAGCTGCTTTTGTCATATTCTCTCCCAGTATGCATGTTCATGCGGGGAACATATTATATATTTGGGTAGGGAGGTCTTTCAATTGTGACGCTTCACAAGTTCACTTAGATATTGATAAACAGTCAGATTATCAAGGAGCTGTTGACTGGAATCGAATTGGTTGTGATCTCCTTGCTCAGTTTAGTTTGCCAAAGAACACAGTCATGAAGGTATGACCTTTTCCTTCTTTTGTTGCTTCATTCTTACAACTCCGTGCAGTAAATATGTTGCTGCAGTCATGACATGCCTGTTTAATACTATCTTCAGTCCTATATATAAATTAATTGCATGCTTTTGATTTTTTTCTTTTTTTTGGTTTCTATTCTAGATTAAAACCTGAAAGCAATATTTATTATAGGAGGTCAGATTGTGTTTGCTTAATCGGCCTCTTTACTATCATTATTTTTTTTGGATCGAAACATTCTTAATGATATGCTGAAAAGAAAACTTATAGTATTTATATTATAAGTGTTAAATACCTTGTTAGCAGTTTATTAGAGAGTGAACAGAAGCAGAATAGTCAATTGCAGGAAAGGAAATAGTGTTGCAATTGCAGCATTGCTGGGTGGAGTGGGTGGTGGTATTTTTCCCACTTTATGGACCCCAGATTATACAAGTTAAACCTAATTCATATGGGGGTTTCTCTATCTGATTTTTAGGTAATTGAGCATCACAAGCTCATTATACGGCCTCACAAGTTTCATAAGCTGAGGGACTTGCTTGTAAATAATTTCTGAGTATGCATTTTTTGGTCACATATACTTCCACTTAGGTTTTTAATAATGATTGCATTTTACAAGATTAGCAGTTGGGAGTATAAAGAAAACCGGAAGTATCATGTTAAAATCTCTAGGCTGGGGAGAATAGGAGGCTTTGTAGAGGATTAGAACCCAATTCTTGTGATCAATGACAAAAGAGGATTGGAGGAGTTAGCTACATTCAGTTTTGGAGTAGTTTAGAGAACTGAAATCAGGAGAGTCCAGGTCTCACATACCTAGGAATCAGAGAGGTTTGTTGTTGAGCACTCTTCTCAACACTGACTAGGGCAATTTATGCAAGAAAATCTAACATTTTTGCTATATTCTGTGGTCAACCAGTATCTATCTTTTTCCCGCATTTTGTAAAATTTAAAGCATTCCTAATTTTCTGATCAAAGTATTGACCTTGAACTTCAAACCATTACATTTTTGTTTCCTATAATGCCAGATTTGTGGTCAAGGAAATCACTCCAACCTTGCCCTGTTAGCATTTGTTGATTTGTGATATATCTTCTATATATTTTTCTATTTTCAAAAAGATTGAATTGAGCATTATGCACTATGGATTGTCCCAATATTTTGAATTCTCATGTTTGATATTCTCTTTTGTGAATAGGTTGTTAAAGAGAATAAAGAACCTTCAGAGTTCCTTGCTTTGCTGAGTTCATTGTAGCTCAAACGATACTAGGAGAATCCTTGGTTCAAGTAGCTTCTATAACCTTTCCAGCATCTGCAGCTATCTTTTTGCATGGCAAATTTTCAGGCTCTAATTTGATCTTCCCTGTGAAAAGAAATCCAGTGAGGTATTGAATGGCATCCTAGCCGTTACAATTACTTGTTCAGTGCATTTAGTTTATTTGTACTAGTTAATTTTGACTAATTTATCACACGGTAATAATTGATTTTTATCTACCTATAGTTTTTATTGCATGTAATTAACATGTTATTTCTCTAATGATAAAATAAATCTAATCTGGATATATTAAACAATTCATGTCCATATTCTTTTGCGTGATTTTTTTCCTAATCTTGATCCTTCCCAGATTTGTAACTATCAGAACAAATCATTTTAACTCTTTTATTCTGTGATTCTTTTTTTTTTTTTAATTATGTTTATTCTGTTAGAAGCAGTATTTTAAGTTTGAGAAAATATATTAAATCTTTTCTATACGCATGATGCTCTACTTAAAACTGAGTTTTGTTATTATGTTCCTTGCAGGAGGTTGCCCCATGCCAAGTCAATTGTAGCTCGGCTGATTGTACAGTACTTTAACACCCTCAACTTAGAAATTTATGTTCAATTTACCGAAATTTCTTTCACATTTCTCATGTTATTATTATTTATAAAGAAACAATTCCTTCTTAGCTCTATTTCATATTCTCTCTCTCAATGCGGAAAATGTTGAAGTGTAGTTTATTTGCTTATATTTGAACAATTTCCTGATTGAGAAATTCTAAATTGAAACAATAGCTGGGTGATATAGATGTTTTTAATAAATAAATTTTTTACTAGTATTAAATTGGTGAAAATGCTTTTATGATAGACACCTAAGATAAATGTTTTTACATAATCCCGTGCAATATTTCTTTCAATTCTCGTGTTATTATTTATTAAAAAAACTGAAGTAAACCGATTTGTTTCTTAATGTTTAAATTCAGTTTGATACATCTCTTGAATGAATGAAAATTGTGGTGAAGTTGATTATTCCTCCCCGTTATGCCCCTTTTAATTCTACTAAAATTTTATTTTAATGTTTGAAATCTTTAACCTATGTCACCACCACCTTTCTCGTAGGAAAAAGGGAAGAAAATAAAATGTTTTTGTCAAGCATGAACAATTTGATGTTTTTGTACATTGTAAAGTCGGGGAAAATGCTTTCAGAACCAATCAAGTTAAATGGTTGAAAAATTATACATCTACATAAATGGGCAATTTCACTCGTTATACACAAGTCATCAGATAAATACTATCTTTGTATTTTTACATCATCAAAGACTAATAAAAATAGGCAAGTTATTTAATTTTGATTTTTAATAATATCAAATTTAAATTTAAATTAAAAAATACCGTAAAATATAATGATTTATGCAGTGGTTGTGTTTAGTATAATATTATAGTTTAGGGTCTTGTTAACTAGTGTCTTAAGAATTAAGAAGTTAAAGAAAAAAAATATTTATTATGAAAACTGAGTTAAAAAAATCTTAGACAACACAATTTTTTGTCTCTTTTTTTGAAAGAAAAAAAAAGAGACAAAAACATTAATAAAAAAACTTATTTTTAGTTTCTTAACCAATAATGGATTGGGCAAAAGCCCCAAACCCAAAAAATAAATTATATAGAATTCAACTCAGTATTATAAACACTTCCTCACCCTAGTAAAAGAAACAAAATAATATCTTTCTTTTTTTTACAAAATACTTAAATATACTTCAAAAAATAAATAATATATGTTGGGCTAGGTTAGGTTTACGGTTTACCCACAAGTTCGTTGGGCTTCAGATTTTGGGCCCGACAAGGTAAGACTGTAATTTCGCGTTCTATATAAATCACCCATACTCACCTCCCTCCTTCAACTTCAATTGTTCAGCCCTAAACCCTAGTTTCGGCTGCCGCAGCAGCCCTCCGGATTTTAAGGTTTCTTAATATTTGATTGATTCATGCATTTTGAATCTGAATTCTGTAGCTTAGCCTTTTTTTTAAAACTGGTTTATGCTTTTATTGGCTAATGCAGTATAGTGTTATTGTATGTATATGCAGGAGGTTGTGAGAATTATTGGTGAGCGATTGCAATGGCTCCTGCTAAGGGTGAGTCATGCATTATTCTATAAGTGTCCATTTCTTCGATATTATCTATATATATATCCATCTATAGCTGCTCATTTATGAAATGTTGATACTTATGTTTTAATTGCTGTTAATGGTTTGTTTTGTGCTATAACTTGTCCCCTTTGCTGATATTGGTTCCTTGGTTCATATGGTGCTTATGATAAATTCACTTTAGTTTTTTCTGTTTGGCTCTTCAATTTCAGTGTGCTTGAGAATTGAATGAATGTATGCCTAATTTAAAGAAAATTGGTGTGCCACTGGGTCTTTTTCTTTAATTTACACGAATGAAGGATATTTTGTTTTTCATGTATACCAGTGTGTTTGGAGTGTTTGTTGAGATATTACAGATGGTTTTGCTAACATGTTGAATTCTGTGGTATTGAACCGGATTGCATAAATGGCTTTCCTTACTATTTAATTTGCATTTCCTTTTAACTACCCAGTCATAAGTCATGTCCAGCTCTTCTCAGCAACATATGATTTGAACTCTTGGTCATTTTTTCCAAGTTGGATGTTCTGTTTCCAAATTGTCTTTTAGGTCGGTGCTTTGTTTTATAGACATGTTATCAGCTTAGGTGGCAAAGCCTCAAAGCTATACTGGTTTTTCTTACTGATGATCTAATTACTATTTTTCCTTGAGCAGTAGACAATACCAAAAAGGCTGATCCCAAAGCTCAGGCCCTGAAGACTGCGAAGGCTGTTAAATCTGGTGGCAAAGTGTTTAAGAAGAAAACTAAGATCAGGACATCAGTTACATTTCACAGGCCAAAGACATTGAAGACAGACAGGAACCCTAAATATCCCCGCATTAGTGCCCCACCCAGAAACAAGTTGGACCATTATCAGATACTTAAATTTCCTCTAACTACCGAGTCTGCAATGAAGAAAATTGAGGATAACAACACACTGGTTTTTATTGTTGACCTCCGTGCTGACAAAAAGAAGATTAAAGATGCTGTAAAGAAGATGTATGACATTCAGGCGAAGAAAGTGAATACTTTAATCAGGTAATGGTAATGATGATGTATTTAAATCTGCCACATGTAAATTTGAATTACTGAAAACTACCAAATGTTGAGAATTGCCTAGCTTACCGCTGTCACTATTTACTTTCCTTGTGTCCTTACATAAGTAGATTCACAATCCTGACATAAAGATGAATTGGCTAAAACTATGTAAAGAAGTTATGTAGTTATTTTTTATACTGCACTTGTACTTAGAGTGCTCCATTAATTTGAGTATTGCATTGAATATTATATTAAGCAGTATTATTTATTTTTTTATGTTTTTACCAACTTGCTTATTTTGATTTTTGCAGGCCAGATGGAACAAAGAAAGCCTATGTTAGGTTGACGCCAGATTATGATGCCTTGGATGTAGCCAACAAGATTGGTATCATCTAAGTTGTACTCTTGATTTTAGCAAAGTCGATCCTTCATTGTTAAGATAGTTGTTCTACATATTCTGGTTAGGACTCCTTGTTATTCATATGTATTAACTATTGTTCATTCAATTTTGAGTTGAGAACATTTTCACGAATTCTGTTTTATACCAGTATAATTATTCTTTGACTGATTGCTTGTTTTATCATTATTACCACTTTAATATGATATATATCTTATGGTCTCATCAGTAAGTAGAATTGCACCTTGATTGTTTGGTTTCATTTTGGTTCAAGTCAGTATTATGAGTAATTTATTCAAATTCATTTTCCGTTTTAAGTTATGGACATGGTGCAGTGTTTGGTTATGGTGCTCTGATGCTTTCAATGATTTTGTCCAACTCATTTATTGAAGGAATAACATTTTGATTCAAAACCAATGAAACCCTGTTATGAGGTTCATTGTTATTGAATACAAAATTGTTTTTTCTTATAATTTACTTTTGAATCATCATTGTCATTAGCTACCATCTTACAACAATCACCATATGGAAGTGTCAGATTGCATTCTTGAAGAGCAGGGTAGTGGGTGGAAAAAGTTATTTACTGACTGCAGTGTTTCCAAGGTTGGATACCTCTTCATTTCTTTATATAACCAAGGTATTGATATATATTTTGAACACCAGCATAATTGAGTATTGTCATATAGGTTGGTAGATTAATTTAAATATTTGTTCACAGTTCTGTCATAGTTTTACTTATACGTAATTGTTTGTATAAAAAAAAACTTATGCGTAATTGTTTACAGAAAGTAAAACCTTTTTTGGTTGCATGTACTTAGTTGTATTTTTTGAGCTACATCTGGCCTCCACATCTCAATCGCTGCCCCCTGGCTCACCTTTGTTCCTTTCAACCAAAACTTGTCTGCATTAGTCATGCACTCATGCTATCAGATTTAGAATACACACATGAACAATAATTGTTGCAAGTTTTTATTTTGGTGGTAGAATACTTGTGTTAGTTTTTTCTTTCCTTGGTTGCTAAACAATTAATAGAGAAAAAAATTCATTACATTTATTTTCTTTTGGATGCCAGACATAGTCAGGTGTCTGCCTAGTTTGAAAATTTGGTAGAGACCGTTACATGTCTGGGACATAATATTCTGAGAGTGAGTCTGATTAATATGGGTTTCCCATGTTGTATTAAATAATCTCTTGGAAAGGTGTTCATCGTTGCCCAATGATATACTTTGTTATTATTTGAGCTACATCTGGACTCTACATCACAATTGTCCTTCACTTAACTCTGTTCCTTTCAACCAAAGCTTTTTTGCATTAGAAATAGAATTTATGAATGCTATTATGATAGAAAGACAAATAGGATTTAATTATTGCTAGTTCCTATTATGGTGGTTGAATACTGGTGTTAGTCTTTTGAATACCAGACATAGTCAGGTCTCTGCCATATTTTGAAATTTGGTAGAGACTGTTACATGTCTGGGACATAATATCCATAGAGCTTGTCTGATTAATATGGGTTTCCCATTTTGTCTTATAACTCTTGGAAAGGTGTTCATCGTTGCCCAATAATATACTTTAATTATTTGAGCTACATCTGGACTCCACATCACAAAACCTCTGCCTTCTCAGATTTTTTTTAACACTTGCCCATATGCAGCTTTCATCTTTTCAACCAAAACTTTTCTGCATTACTCAAGCTATTATAATTTATGAATGTGTTGATGATATGCACACACAAACAAGATTTAATTATTGCAATTTCCTATTGTGGTGGTTGAATACTGATGTTAGTTTTTTTTCTTCTCTTTGTTGCTTAACAATTAGTAGGGGGAAACAATTTATGGTTTTTTATCCTTTTGAATACCAGACATAGTCAGGTCTCTGCCGTTTTTTTAAATTTGGTAGAGACCGTTACATGTCTGGGACATACTATCCATAGAGCTTGTCCGATTAATATGGGTTTCCCATGTTGTCTTATAGCTCTTGGAAAGGTGTTCATCGTTGCCCAATAATATACTTTTGTTATTATTTGAGCTACATCTGGACTCCACATCACAAAACCTCTGCCTACTCAGATTTTTTTTTAACACTTGCCCATATGCAGCTTTCATCTGTTCAATTGAAACTTTTCTGCATTACTCAAGCTATTATAATTTATGAATGTGTTGATGATATGCACACACAAACAAGATTTAATTATTGCAATTTCCTATTGTGGTGGTTGAATACTGATGTTAGGATTTTTTCTTCTCTTTGTTGCTTAACAATTAGTAGAAGGAAACAATTTATGATTTTTTTTTCCTTTTGAATACCAGACATAGTCAGGTCTCTGCCGTATTTTGAAATTTGGTAGAGACCGTTACATGTGTGGGACATCATATCCATAGAGCGTGTCTGATTAATATGGGTTTCCCATGTTATCCTATAACTCTTGGAAAGGTGTTCATCGTTGCCCAATAATATACCTTTGTTATTATTTGAGCTACATCTGGACTCCACATCACAAAATCAATGCCCATACTAAGCTTTCTTCTTTTCAACTGAAACTTTTCTGCATTACTCAATGTATTGACATAAACATACACTGTTTAATTATTCCATGTTCTATTATGGTGGTTGAGTACTTGTTAGTTATTTTCCTCTTTCTGCTAAACAAAATATAAGAGGAAAGCGATTCATGGCTTTTTCTTATAAAACCCAGAGATAGTCAGGTGGCCTCGTTTGGAAATTTGTTAGACTGTTAGATATAATATAACTGAGATCGAGTCTGATGAATATGGGTTTCCCATGTTGTCTAATAATATCGCAGATGTATAATGTGTTCACAGATTGGATGTTCCAAGGCTCAAGAAAGGAGTGCAAAACGCCATGCATAGAGTCTCTGTCGATGGTTTGAAACAGCTAGGATAAATAGGTAGAGGGCCTATGTATATTGATTGTGTTTAGGAGTCATTTGTTCTTTGTAGGCAGATCAATATTTTGCTCTGTTTCGAGTATTTTAAGCTTTTTGTTGGGTCATTTAATGTACCTAGAGTTGTATTGGTTAAGGCATAATTGTGAAAAATAAGCCAAAGTTATTGTAAAAGTTTTAGAGAATAAGGGTAGTACATTGATACGGTGACATAGTTATACTTGTGAGATAATTACAACTTTCCAAATGGATGGTTGTGATTGTCATGTCCTATTCTTATTTTTTTTTCTTTTTCTATTAATTAAATAAACTTATCTTCTGAACTGTCCGTGTAAGAGAGGCTTATATATCTTAAGTTGACTCGTATTGATATGTTATATTACCTTATAATCTTTTCTAGAAAGGGACAAAAAGTGTTTGTTTGTATCTTTGGGTATATATGCATAAGAATAAGAATTTTCGCCCTTATTTTTTATACAAAGCATTATACTCATTTATTGTACATATATTTTGGAGAAATGATTAAGCAAACAACATATTAAAGTCAATAAAGCTCAAATGAACATTCTCGCTGAAGAGTTTAATGTCTCTAATATGGTAATGACAATGATAATTATCAAACATCGAAAATTTTGAAGGATTCTATGACTGTCTGCAGCCTGTCTTTCATCTTCCCCCATCTTCTCTCGTTTGATCCTGTCGTCAAGGTGTAAAACTTACCTACAATTCAAATATAAGTAAATAAAAATCTTAATTCCGGAGCTGACTTCCGAATTGTGTTCAAAAGAATGTAATTCCTATCCAATTAGTCGTGTCTTATTTGTATATCTAAAACTCTAATGTTTTGTATTTCTATAGCGAAAAAAGAAACATCTAAACTTAGATAAAAGATACACACATTTCTAATTTTAATTGTTTAAGGCACTTTGCGATTTTGATGTAAGTTTTAATTTTATTTCAGTTTTAAAATTTGTAAGAATAAAATTATTGAAAATGATCAAAGCATACCATTGCCAATGGAGACTGTACTGAGAGCATGACGAGTATAGTTTGGAGCCTGAGCAATGAACTCAAATTGATAGTATTTTTTTCCTTCAACATCTTGCTGAAGCATTACATAGATGGAGCAAACCATGATCAGTGTCTTTGCAGTTATACACACACTCACACATAAGAACCAAAGATCTGAACATTGAATATGGAGGCACTTGGTGCAAGCGACACACATTTTGCATACAAGAAAATGGTAATCACAGTGCAGTATTCATCAACATGATTAGAGACAACAGTAACCAGATGAGAAATTAACAAAATTCAGAGTTGTTTATGATGGGTTTAACACATTAGTTCAATACTCCATTAATATTTCAAGTCTTCACAAGTTCCTATATTGTAATTCTCCGTCGAGTCCGGGAGATCAAATGATAGAATATGATGACTAACTCTATATTATGAAACTAACATATTAACAACTAACCTTTGACTATAAATTTTTTTTGTAAGATAGCACATAGCTTCTCAATTTATAACTACCTATGCTATTTGAAGGTAAATTCCCTTTAGCTAAGATGTCCAAATTGAAGAAAGTCTCTGTCAAAATAAGATTGGGATGTGAGTGAGACTACAATGCTACTATTGTGATTGGTTAAATCCCATCATTAGTATAATTTCTCATCTTCCCAGAGGACAAAGCTCTCTGTGAATTGAGTAACCACGAAAGTCAGCTAAGACATAGGGATTGTTATGTTTCCATGATAAAGTAAAAGGGACATAGACAAATAAAAGGTATAGAAAGAATAACATTTTACTTCTTCAAGTAACTATATCCTGTGTAACACTTGAGATCAAAATCAAATAAGATTAGCAGAATAGAATTGCATGCACACATGTCTACTGAACAAATATCAATAGAGTCTAAATAACATAAGAAAAAAAATAAAAAAAAGACCACAAACAAGGGAAAGAGACATAAAACATCAAACCTCTTTTGCTTCTACTATCTTGGTCTTCTGGTTTGGAGGGGCCAAAACCTTTTTTATTAGAGTTTCAGCAACCTCTTGTGGGGACCCAAATTCTGTAATATCTTGTTTGGCAGTTGGTATCAGATTTACACTGACGCTCTCCAGTGGTTCAATGACATCTTTGAACACCTTATCTTGACCTTCAATTACTACTTCCTGCTCACTCCACCATGATGAAAAAAAGAGAGAGATGAAGGAGCTAACCTTAACTTCCATTAAATCAACTTGATATAGATATAAAAAAGTCACACACTGGTGCAGAGTGCAGACAATACTATAACAATGCTCACCTGCCACCCAAAAGGGTAGATAAATGAATATCCATCTTTGTTGTCCAAAACAGGCAAAAATCCTTTCTTTTCTGCAGCAACTGAGCCATATCAAGGAATGGTATATCCTCAGGATGTCAGGCATCAGTATTTAGGAAAGTCACATCACATGTGTCATAATAAACAGCATTTGTTCCTTCCTGATCAAGCACAATTCAGTAACATATGAAAAATTTAACTGCATAAAATGCAATCTTACAAGAGTTCGAGTGTTGGTTGAACAGAAAAACTAATGGGGCAGTGGTTCCAATGGCAATCACTTGGCGCCTTCTTTGTCTATCTGCCAAGGTATGGCAAATGGATTCAAAACAAAATTGATGTGATATATTCCCAGTTAATGATATCAATTCATTGTCAGCTAGGAGTAGTGTTAACTGTTAACGATAGCAATTCACTGATAGATAGATAGATAAAGGCACATTCAATTTTCAAAGAGCATCAAGATAGTGCATTCCAAATTGCCAAATAAACAGATTTTGTGTACAAATTCTACTTCAAAGTCACTAGCACATCACATATACGAATTCATTCAACTTCAAGAGACCCAAAAAGAGAAAAGAACCAACCTTGAGCAGTTAAGGAAGCAGAGGGTTCTTGGGCTTTGACAATGAAGGAAATGGCATCTCTTCGAGATGAAGGAGAAGTGACATGTTTCTGTAATGTAATGTACCCATAGGCCATATTTCAGAAACCGAATCAAATTATTATTAGCAAGTTAAAGCATGAGATGAGAGTGTACCCGATGAAAAGTGTTGTGAAGGAGAGTTCGGTGAAGCGTTGGGGAATTCTGCAGAGACGTCATTGTTTGTTGTGTGAGATTGGAATTGGAAACAACAAGTGACTTGTATTGGTTTCTTCTTCTATGTGGTCGAGGACTCACTTTTTGAACTTTCACTTATCCATAACAATCTAGCTTCTTTTTTTTATATATATATTTTTATTAGTTTAATCTCATATCTATCATCTCCATTTAGCAGAGTCAATATAAGCATTTTATTTAAGTGCACTGCTATTACTTAATTACGTAATTAAGTCATTATAAAATGTTCTCTGTTATAATATTGTTAAATTTTGTAATAACTATTTTAAAACTTATATTTATAATAATTTTTAATTAACTTATTGCATATAATAAACAACAAGTTAATAATTTTCTACAATATAATATCAACCTGTTTTATCATACAAATATAATTTTGATTTTTATATATAATAAACGCGTATATTTTGTTTTTTTTATATAATCA
The DNA here is from genome assembly GCA_014843725.1 of Amphicarpaea edgeworthii. Lineage (NCBI taxonomy): Eukaryota > Viridiplantae > Streptophyta > Magnoliopsida > Fabales > Fabaceae > Amphicarpaea > Amphicarpaea edgeworthii. The sequence goes on along the minus strand of CM026321.1, from coordinate 1,058,661 downwards.
ATTTAATTTCTCATTTTCAAGAATAAAAATAAAAACATGCTGGTTTGAACTTGATAAAAAGTGGTTGAATAAAGCATACCTCTTATGGAACTTGGGAATCTCCTCTGTAGACTGTAGAGTCAAATGATGCGGACTTTACTCGACTTCATTTTCTTTTCGAAAACAACAATTGGCCTTTGACTGTGTATTGTTACATTATAGAGAACCTTCGTTTATATGAATTAAACAAGTAATTAGTTGATATATATGGTCCTAAATATAATTCCATAAACTGATAAAAAGTGAATGATAATGCACAAGAATCCTTTCCATAGTATAGTAGCTAGCTTTTGCCAGATAACGAATGTGACTTAAAGTCACTAAAGATGAGTGACAGCATAGTGTGTATAATTAATTAACTTTCCATCATTCATGCGTGTAGTCTCCCAAATTTCAGAAAACTCTAAGAAGAAAATGGGTGACATTTGAGAGTGCCTCATCTATGATTTGGCCTAATAATTAGTAAGAAAAAGTCAAGGGGGCCCTTCAATGCCATCAAGCATCAACCAGAAACACAATTGAGCACTCTACCACTCTCAACATTTGCACAACTTCTCAATGTTTGTTTATTTTTTTTCTTCTTTTTCATCCTCTCCTTTTTCTTTCTCAATGCCATTATTATCCCTAGTGGTCCTTTCTCAACTCCCAATCCCCAAAAGGCAAGAACTTTCATGATTTCATCGACAAATAAGAGAACTTTTAGAAACACAAAGGAAACTTCAACAAAACTACATTTTCATTATTAATTATTAATAAACACTTTTTTTTTCTTTTTTGACATTTTATAAGTTTATCTTTGTTTTATACCTAACTTTTATTTCCATATAATAAAACATTAAAATTGTTCTCTGTTTGTGCTACAAACATAAATTTACCGACGATGAGTAACTATTTGAAAAAAAAAATTATTGATTAAAGCTAAATAAAACTTACAGTTAAACAATAGATTTTAAAAATTATTGTCCATCTACCCACGCATAAATTTGTTTAGTGTGTAGTTTTAATCGAAAGGGACAATTTAATCAAATTTTTATACACTTAATAATCAATATTTATTCAATTTAACATCTAAATTAAATTAAATATCCCTGCGGCTGCGCTCCTTCATTGGGCACACCAGCATGTAACACGTGTCAACTCTAACGACTCTCACTAAAGGACCCTAACGTAATTTCCCAACCACACAAAACCATGATCCATCATCATTGACCGTGACTTTACCAAAACACCCTTCTCCGTTGTACCAGCTTTGCATGCATGCCTTTGTCGTCATAGCGCACACTCACTGTATCTCTGTCCCTAAAAAGCATATACCCATAAACAAATCAATTAATATTTAACCAAATATTAATAAATACTCATAAATTAGGAAAATACCTTAAAGCACATCGACGCCGGCGTTTGACCGTTAAACCTATCCAAAAAAACAAAACAAAACAAAAAAAACAACTCTCCCGAACCCAACCCGAAGAAGAAGAGGAAAACGGGAGAGAGGGAGGGTTCACAATTTTGTCGTGTGCCTCGGGTGGCGATAGTTTCCTCTCTCCGTGCACCGTTTCCGACCTGAGAAGGCGTAAAAGGAGACGGCGACGGCGGTGCCGGCGAAGGCCTGGACGACGTCGTTCGCCGGAAGAGGAAAACTAAGAGGCGCAGCTATAATTGAAGGATTTCCAGTTTTTGACTGGATCTGCTGAATTGAGAGTTTGAGTTTGAGTTTCCGTTTCGGAGACAGACAGAGCGAGCGAGCGAGCTAGCCAGAGGAGATGATGGTATCGAGAGGATTGTTCGGATGGTCCCCGCCGCACGTGCAACCTCTCACGCCGGTTTCGGAGGTTTCCGAGCCTCCGGAGTCGCCTTCGCCGTACCTGGACCCCGGCGCCGAGACCTCCGCGTCGCAGCAGGTGGAGGCGGAGGAGGAGATGGAGGAGCCGGAGGATATCGAGCCGCCGCCCGCCGCGGTTCCGTTTTCGCAGCTCTTCGCATGCGCCGACCGCTTCGATTGGTTCCTCATGGCCGTGGGTTCCGTCGCAGCCGCGGCTCACGGCACTGCGCTCGTCGTTTACTTGCACTACTTCGCGAAGATCATCCACGTGCTGCGGATGGATCCTTTGAACGGCACATCTCAGGAGCAGTTTGACAGGTTCACCGAGGTTAGATTGTGCTTTTCATGAGCAAACCCTAGGTTTTTCCTTTGATTTGTTTTCCCTTTGTTTAAGGCTCAGGTGATGTTTTGCCGTTGAGATGCAATTGAAAGTTTAAATTATCGAATTCATGGACTAGCTTTGTTGTTATTAGACTGGGTTGGGGTAATGATGATGCCTATATGCATATATCTTGTACATGTAGGTTTTCGTTTCTGATAGTTTGATTTGGTTCACTTGGCTAGCTAGTGATTGGCGAAGTTATTGTTAGGGTTTAAGCTATGTAATATGTATATCAAAATGTGTCTTCTATCAGTTTTTTGGTTTCGTGTCTGGAACTAAATTGGTCAACATGTGGGAACTTCTGTGTGGAGAAAATTAGAAAGTTTGTAGAATTACATTTTCTAAATCATTAACTGCTGCTGTTTCTGTAATTGATTGGAGCTGCTTCTGAAATTTGATTATTTTGAAAATTATTAGTTTCTAAATCATGACTTGCAATTTTAAAAAAAATAGGAAGGGATTTTAAAGAAAGTTTCTTCTGTGTTTGATTGCTGTGGAAAGTATCCGTGGGAAGAGGGCTTTCTATTTAATATCTTGATGATCTTGATGGGATTGCTTTGTGTTGCTGTCTGCCAAGGAAAATAAATCTGTATGGAGTACAAAATTAAAGAAAGCAGGACCATGTACTGGAGAAACCTAAGCACCACACTTCACATCTAGGGTTTGATTGCATTATGAGGGCACACTTGGATGCAATTTGCAGCCATAATTTATGAAACTAATAATTTTATTAAGAAAGCAAAGATGTTACAATTTTTTAAATAGGCCTCTTATACTATAACTTATCCTCCAAGGGTAAGGAATAAAGTATTCTGTAAGGATTTAGACCTCCTGCTAATATGTAAAATAAATATCATAACAAGACCGAGTTTCAGCTAAATAACATAAGCCCAATTGCAAATTCAACCAAAGACCATGAAATGAAAAGACTTGAAGTTTCATTTCCCAGATAGGGTGGTTAGAGTCTTCTACAGTTCTACTTGTAAATGTCTTGTGAGTGATTGCCTGATTCTTTCTTTTTGATTTTTGCAAAGGGTAGTTATTATTATGGTGGTTACAATTTTGTTTCTCTTTGTCAAAAATATAGAGTAAGAAACAGGAAGGGGAAAGGTAAGGAAGCGGTTAATATATTGAATAAAAGGCATTGATTGTACTGATCCTACTCCTGTATTTGTATTGAGAATATTGTTATTGGTTTCACAATGGCACATATCCTTTCACTTAGAGTGCAGTACAAGCAACAACTTCCTTAAATCCATAACACTTTCCTAAATTACCAAACTGTATGAGGACTTCATATACATTTTGTGTGGCTGGTAGTTTCCTTTTTTACTATCAGATTCAGATACATTCCTTGTAAATTGCCATATTCTTTCCAGGTCTGTTGGTATTCAGAGTTCAGACAATAATACAATTTTAGGAGATACTAGCTATTGGGTGTTTTATGAACTAGTAACACTTGCCAGGTTATTATGGATAACTAAGCTTAAAGCTACATATTTGTGACTTGTGTTAATTGTTATCTGGCATTCTTGCATTGTAAGTAATGGTTTAAAATACATTCTGTTTGTGTTTGGCTTTTTGAGCTCTTGGAGGAGAGGGAGTAGAAGAATTAGAAAGCTTTTTTTTTTCCATGCAATTTTTCTACTATTTGGGGGACCTTTGAGATAGAAGAGCATGAAATGCAAAAGTCAGGGGAACATACTTTTCCTCTTCATTAATGAGCATTCTAAAGTTTTACTCCATTTTCTACTGCTGTTATGGTTTCTCTTAACTTTGTTCATAATTGTGTCTCTTTTATTCTTTGTTGGTCTGCTTTTGGTATACCTTTTATTATTTGAAAATTTGAAAAGAGGAAACTTCAGAGGTGTAATTATCTTCAATTTTCTGTAAGGCATTCAGTTTGTGAATCAGTGGACTGACTTTTGCCAACTTACCTTTTTGTCTTCTTTTGCAGCTTGCTTTAATCATTGTTTATATTGCTGCGGGAGTTTTCGTTGCTGGTTGGATTGGTAAAGTTAAATGTTTATTGAAATTAATCATGAGAAATGTGCTTTATGAGATGTTGCATTTAAGTCTTGTGCAATTCTAATGGTTTCCCCCTCCTGTTAAATAGAGGTTTCATGTTGGATTTTGACGGGAGAACGGCAGACTGCTGTCATCAGGTCAAAATATGTTCAAGTACTACTAAATCAAGATATGAGTTTTTTTGATACTTATGGGAATAATGGAGACATTGTGAGTCAAGTATTAAGCGATGTGCTGCTTATCCAGTCCGCCCTTAGTGAAAAAGTATGCCTTGTTTAAATCATGTGTATAAATTACTGCCTTTGAAAATGTTAACTTCTCTGCAGTTAATATCTCTGGACACATGTCTTCTAATATATTTATATGCTTTTGATGATACAGGTTGGAAATTATATTCATAATATGGCTACATTCTTCAGTGGTCTTGTCATTGGCCTTATCAATTGTTGGCAGATTGCTTTGATAACGTTAGCTACGGGTCCATTTATTGTTGCTGCTGGAGGAATATCAAACATATTCCTTCATAGGCTTGCAGAGAATATCCAAGATGCATATGCTGAAGCAGCTAGCATTGCTGAACAGGTTGTTCATTGTTTGAATTTTATTGTTGTATAAGAAACAGTTTTGAAATAGGAAAAATTGAATATGATTGTGCTGATTGCTCTGTTTTGTTAATAAGATCATAAATGCTTCAATTTTATCATTATTTTTTCTTTAATATTTTTAATTTGAAGTGGTACTGGTAAGAATGGTGAAGTGTTTTAGTGCCATTGATTCTCAATAGAGATAATTTCTTGTGTTGCAGGCAGTTTCTTATATCAGGACATTGTATGCATTTACAAATGAAACTTTGGCCAAGTATTCATATGCAACATCACTGCAAGCTACTCTTAGATATGGTATATTAATAAGTCTTGTTCAAGGGCTTGGTCTTGGATTTACGTATGGATTAGCAATATGTTCTTGTGCATTACAACTCTGGGTTGGAAGATTCTTGGTTATTCATGGAAAAGCGCATGGTGGTGAAATTATAACAGCTCTTTTTGCTGTAATTCTAAGTGGCCTGTGAGCATTATTCCCACCCAACTCCCATATTTTCATTATATGTTAATTATTTTACTTAAAAATTTTAATCCTTTTATTCAGGGGATTGAATCAAGCAGCGACAAATTTCTACTCGTTCGATCAGGGACGAATAGCTGCTTATAGACTATTTGAGATGATAACTCGGTCATCCTCATCTGTTAATCATGATGGCACTGCCCCTGATTCTGTGCAAGGAAATATAGAGTTCCGGAATGTTTATTTCAGCTATTTGTCTCGTCCTGAAATCCCTATCTTGAGTGGATTTTATCTCACTGTGCCTGCTAAGAAAGCTGTAGCACTTGTTGGCAGAAATGGCTCTGGAAAAAGTAGTATTATTCCACTCATGGAGCGTTTTTATGATCCTACGTTAGGTAATTATTTCCCCCTTGATACAGTATAAGTTTACTATTGCATTCAAAGTGCTCTCTATTGGTTGTCTGCAGATTTAAATTGATTTGCCGATCTGTGATTCAGGAGAAGTTCTTTTAGATGGTGAAAACATCAAGAATTTGAAACTGGAATGGCTGAGGAGTCAAATAGGACTAGTCACCCAGGAGCCTGCTTTGCTCAGTTTGAGTATAAGAGACAACATTGCTTATGGGAGGGATGCCACCATGGATCAAATTGAAGAGGCTGCTAAAATAGCTCATGCTCATACATATATCAGCTCATTAGAGAAAGGTTATGAGACACAGGTAAAACTTGGTTGACATGATCATGTTTCCTTAAGAGTGGTATTTTTAATTGTTTGCTTTAAGTGGCAGTCAGGTCTTAATTTCCAAAACTGGTGCTCCTGGCTTTCAGGTTGGCAGGGCTGGTCTAGCTTTGACCGAAGAGCAGAAAATAAAACTTTCTATTGCTAGAGCTGTGCTTCTAAATCCATCAATTCTTCTGCTTGATGAGGTTACTGGTGGACTTGATTTTGAGGCTGAGAGGGCTGTTCAGGGGGCTCTGGATTTGCTTATGTTGGGACGCTCAACAATAATAATTGCTCGGAGGCTCAGTCTCATAAAGAATGCTGACTATATTGCTGTTATGGAGGAAGGTCAGCTTGTTGAAATGGGTACTCATGATGAATTATTAACCCTGGATGGCTTATATGCAGAGCTTCTTCGATGTGAAGAGGCAGCAAAACTTCCCAAGAGGTCTAATACTTCAACAAATTACACTTCTTCCTTTGCCATGCATTATTGTTTGTGTCGACCCATATATAACATGGATTGCTTAAAATATTGGGATGATGAAAGAGGCGAGAATTTGTTAAGAAAATTATTTCTTAGAATAATAAACTAATAATATTTACACTTTCTTTTTGTGCATCTGAATGACCACTGAGCTACAGCATTTAACATTTTTGTTTGAGTAGTGTTTAACATTTCCCCACTGGCATTTTGACGGCTTACTTTTTTATTTTTTTAATGATCATCAGGATGCCTGTTCGAAACTACAAGGAAACTGCAGCCTTCCAGATTGAGAAGGATTCTTCAAGTCATAGCTTCAAAGAACCATCATCCCCTAAAATGATGAAGTCACCCTCTCTTCAAAGAGTTTCGAATGTATCCCGACCTCCAGATGGTGTCTTTAACTTGCAAGAATCGCCAAAAGTCCGGAGCCCACCACCTGAGAAGATGCTTGAAAATGGCCAGGTGTTCAATGCAGCAGATAAGGAACCATCAATAAGAAGGCAGGATAGTTTTGAAATGAGATTGCCAGAGTTACCCAAGATTGATGTTCATTCTGTGCATCGACAAATGTCTAATGATTCTGATCCGGAGTCTCCCGTTTCACCTCTTTTAACATCTGATCCTAAAAGTGAACGCTCCCATTCACAGACTTTTAGTAGACAACATAGTCATTCCGATGATGTCTCAGTTAAAATGAGAGAAACAAAGGGTGCACGGCATCAAAAACCACCATCACTGCAGAAGCTGGCTGAGCTTAGTTTTGCTGAGTGGCTTTATGCTGTGTTAGGAAGCATAGGAGCTGCTATCTTTGGTTCTTTCAATCCCCTTCTTGCTTATGTTATTGGTCTTGTGGTGACAGCTTACTATAGAATTGATGACACCCATCACCTTGAACGGGAGGTAGACAGGTGGTGCTTGATCATTGCCAGCATGGGTATTGTGACAGTAGTTGCCAACTTTTTACAGCATTTCTACTTTGGTATTATGGGAGAGAAAATGACAGAAAGAGTTAGGAGAATGATGTTCTCAGGTTCATAACTCCTCTTTCGCAGTGTTTTTCTTTTAAAAAATGTGTAGTTTTGAACATTACTTAACCTGCTTCTATAATAATGACAGCCATGCTACGCAATGAAGCAGGATGGTTTGATGATGAAGAAAACAGTGCTGACAATTTGTCCATGCGATTGGCCAATGATGCTACTTTTGTGCGAGCTGCTTTTAGCAACAGGCTTTCCATATTTATACAGGACAGTGCTGCAGTTATTGTTGGTCTTCTCATTGGTGCTTTGCTACACTGGCGGTTAGCACTTGTGGCTTTTGCAACCCTTCCAATTCTCTGTGTTTCTGCCATTGCTCAGGTTTGCACCTACTGAAATATAACTATTTTGAAAATGGATGTTTATTTTCTGGATCTGTTCATTATATGAATTAATGAATGACTTGCTAAAGCTTGCTAAGAATAACAGGAGTCTGGTTGATTTAGTTTAGTCTTCTGCATGAAACCCATATTAAATGCAGTCTGCTTGAATATTGCAGAAATTTTGGCTTGCTGGATTTTCAAGGGGCATTCAGGAAATGCACAGAAAGGCATCTTTGGTTCTTGAAGATGCAGTTAGGAACATTTACACTGTTGTTGCTTTTTGTGCTGGTAATAAGGTAATGGAGCTCTACAGGCTGCAACTAAAGAAAATATTTAAGCAGAGCTTTCTTCATGGGATGGCAATTGGTTTTGCATTTGGCTTTTCACAGTTTCTACTTTTTGCCTGTAATGCCCTGCTACTTTGGTACACTGCAATATGTATACAACGTGGTTACATGGATCCACCTACCGCACTCAAGGAGTACATGGTTTTCTCATTTGCAACATTTGCACTTGTGGAGCCTTTTGGATTGGCTCCTTACATACTTAAACGACGAAAATCTCTCATATCAGTGTTTGAAATTATAGATCGTGTGCCTAAAATTGATCCTGATGATAGCTCAGCATTGAAGCCACCCAATGTATATGGAAGTATCGAGTTAAAAAATGTTGATTTTTGTTATCCATCTCGTCCTGAAGTGTTGGTATTGAGCAATTTTAGCCTCAAAGTCACTGGGGGCCAAACAGTTGCTATTGTGGGAGTTTCTGGGTCAGGAAAGAGCACTATAATATCTTTGATTGAGAGGTTTTATGATCCAGTTGCGGGCCAAGTTTTCCTGGATGGTAGGGATTTAAAGCAATATAATTTGAGATGGTTGAGGAACCACCTTGGTCTTGTTCAGCAGGAACCTATTATCTTCTCAACAACCATAAGGGAAAACATTATATATGCAAGGCATAATGCCACTGAATCTGAGATGAAAGAGGCTGCTAGAATAGCAAATGCTCATCATTTCATTAGCAGCTTGCCTCATGGTTATGACACTCATGTTGGGATGAGAGGTGTTGACTTAACCCCAGGACAGAAACAGAGAATTGCAATTGCTAGGGTAGTGCTGAAAAATGCCCCTATCTTATTGTTGGATGAAGCTAGTTCATCAATTGAATCTGAGTCAAGCCGAGTAGTGCAAGAGGCTCTAGACACGCTAATAATGGGAAACAAGACCACTATTTTAATAGCGCATAGGGCTGCAATGATGAGGCATGTGGACAATATTGTAGTGCTTAATGGAGGACGGATAGTGGAGGAGGGCAGTCATGATTCATTGGTAGCAAAGAATGGTTTGTATGTACGACTGATGCAACCACATTTTGGTAAGGCTTTGCGTCACCATCGGCTTGTTTAAGAAGGGAAGGGAGTATGTGATGTTGTGAGTAATGGCTACTAATGTCGGTTCATGAGCATAGTCTCATTTTCTGCTGACTTCTGCACCTGAAGGATTTTTCCAAGAATGTCGGATGGAAATTGTGGGTGGCAATGGGGGAGTGATAGGGGGGCTTGGATTAGCACCTGGCATTAGTAGGCATAGGAAGAGAATACTGTAGGACAAATAGATGTGTACGAATTTAAATATAGGGTTTTGGAGTTTGGTTGGTTTGCGGACTTGGGTTGAATTCTTTTGGAGGCAAGCAGCTTAGACTGAGGGTGTTTTCTATCCATGGCATTGATTTGTTTCTCAAGAGAGAGTAGAATCAACACTAATTCTGCTGAGGTGAGGTGAGACTACGACTTCCTTTTCACTCTCCCTATTCATAACTGTAATTTTGTTTTTCTTTTCCAATTTGTGAGAATTGTAGAAAGTTCAGATCGAAGAGTTGTAACCTCTGTATATATATATATATATAGCAATAGTTTGGAAGGCATTCCTTTTGCTGCTTGAATCCTGAGTGTTTTTCTTTACATATTGAATGCATATTTTCAAGTGTATTTGGCCATGAATCTTAACTGCATTCTTAGTCTTTTATAACGTTCATTTTGTCAATCCTTTTCACTGGTATAAAGATTCATAGTTCAGTGTATAACATGTACCATCTAGGCATAATAGGAGTTTCATAACCTGCTTCTATTACTTGAGAAAACCTCCGAATTTACGAAAGAAGTTCGATTTATTTTACGATTTAGTTTCTTTCTCCGTAAGTATTTATTGACAAGTTTATTCAAACCATATCTAATACTTCAATGTTCTAAATGTTGGAATTTTTCTTTTGAAATATACAGAGTAATTTTTTAAACAATGATATATAAAATTGATTTTAAAGTAAGAAAAAAATTAGGGCTCTTCAAAATAAGTTATTTGGTTTAGACATTTTATGAAAAACAGCCTTATATTCTATTGTAATTTGAAAAGTATTTTTCTCGTAAAATTGTAAGGGCATTAAAAATCATTTCCACAAGTTTAATGTGAATTTGGGAGGTAAAAAAATGTTTCTTTGATTCAAGTAAAATCAAGTTTGTTCTTCAAAGTTCAAACACGATTATGTAAAAGTAAAAAATTGTAGCTTTTGCATCGAGAGTGAGAATGTTTGGATCTCCCACTTCAGCTACATCACATCACATCACAGCCACACAAGTGAAAGACTTGACTCCTTAGTACACAGTCTTATTACTGACCGTTATTTTAGGTGTTTAAAGTGCAAAAACAAACAAAGTTCTCACACTTTTAATCAAATATTTTTATATAGAAAAGAAAATAAAGAAACACATAGGTTGGTTCTGTTCGGTAATGGCAATGCATAGAATTGCAATTGGGAGTCCTGGAGAGGCTGGGCAACCTGATGCAATTAGAGCAGCATTTGCAGAAATCAAATTAGGAAGATAAACTTATCTCATGCAATAATAGGAAGATAAAATTTATCTCATGCAATTTTATCTATTATTGTTTTAACAAGAATTTTATTACTTCACATTAGGGAACAAAAATCTTCCTTCCTTTTTATTGATTGATTTATTTAAATTTAAAATTAAAGATAAACAAAAAGGTTTTCTTTATGATTAAATTGAAGATGAATGCAATGACTACTAGGGATCAATCAAAAGTTTATCGATTCGGTGGATGCATTCCTCCTCAAGCGTGATCGCCTTCAATATCTCCAAAGATTCTGCCATGCTCACACAATAACTTGTTATCACCTTACAGACTTGTATTGGCTGCAAAACTCTTGTGCTGTTGCCTGTGCCATTGTCCCAAACTTGAGAATCTTTTCGTTAATCAGGTTTTCTGAGTTTATATATCCTTCAACTTAGAGGATGATTTCTTTTTCATGTTTACTAATGTTGTGTCACTATATGGTTAAAAACAGGTTACACTAGAACTTAAAACGTGCCGTGTTAATAACTATGCAAGATATATCAAATGACATCACAATCCGCACTTACAGAGGCTCAAGTAAACGGAGAAAGCTTAAAATGATAAATAAATTATCCTTGTGCCCAAGGTTCTCTCCGACTTGTGAATGAGTAGCTATAGCCTATTGGTAGGTTGATGTTCTGATTCTCAAGTGATCGAAATCAACTTCTTGTATTATCTTTTTTTTCTTTTCAATGACGAAGTTTGCATTATATATCAATCTCCGTAATATGACAATTTCTCAGTTTTTCATCATTGTTTTATCTGAAAGTTTTTCTTAATTTCTGTTTGTCAGCTTGTTTCCAAACCCTTTAAAAGCTTCTAATGCCCTTCGCAATGTTCAATTTGAACTGTCCCTCTCTCCAAGGCCCAAGCTCATCGAATGATGCCTACATAATAAAATTGAAATTTACATGGTAAAAGATTAGAGTCCACGCAAACAGATACTACACAATGTCTTGCAATTGAAAATGTGAACAATTGAAAATGTGAACCAGCCAAGTTTATGTACTACTGTTTTTATCAGGAAGGCGTGTCGTGTGAGCATAGAATTTGGTCCCCACTCTCTCCTAATTATATATGTATCATCACTCAATTCTGGATTCCTTGCATTCACGCTTTTCACAAATTTAGTAGTTATCGTTTTCAAGTTGAATTGAATTCTTGAATTAAGGTTGAATAATTTTTATTTTATTTTTTCAATAAATTCAGCTTAAAATTCTAATTCAAGATTTAAATTCTCCAATTTTTATATTTAAAAAAAAAGAAGCTATTTGACTAAATGTGTGAACATGGAAGCTTCAACCGATTTATATTAATTGACATTAATCTACACTCTGAAGTCATGGGCAACAATTGAGCAATTTAACCGTGAACATAAATTGCTTTCTAGAAGAAACCAATTCCATGAGGAGCACGAAATCCTCAGAGTCCATTCCTTCTATCAGCAAAATTGTTACTACCTTGACCTCAATATTTGGACTTTTACTACGAACTGGTCCTCGCTATGCAAATCTCAATGGTTAAGAAAAATGTAATGGGTCCATTATCCATAGCTACAAGCTTTGCGTCAATTCAAATCAAACAAGTATTTTAAGAAAGCTTCATCTGTCATCTGACATCTGCTGAAAGATCTCTAGGTCAATTATAATATAAAACATAAATCACGACTTTAAAGATAAAGTAGAATTTTCCAGTTATACTAGCTACTCTCACTTAAAAGCCACCGAAATACACTTAAGTTATTGCTCCCCATTTGACCATATATACATTTGTCTCGTCATAATGAAAGAAGCGGTTACAAATAGCATTTAATAGCCTCCTTGGATTTTTTTTTTTAAAATAAATTACATGTATCTTTTATAAGAAATAAATACTATACTATAAATAAATAAAATTATTACCACTAGAAGAGACGTAGTTTAAACGGTCAAGCATATATGTTTAAAATTTAAACTTAAACTCGAGATCATTAATTAAATAAGAATAGTCTTTGAGATTATGAGATAGTTTATTTCATCTAACACTCAGCGGTCACCTAGAACAATTAATCACATTTATATATCTCCTAGTCACTTGCAATGTCCACATGAATTTTTAAAGTTAACAAGATCATAAAATTAACAACAGATTCCATGGGAAAGGATCTGTTTAATAACCTGCCAGATGAAATTCTGGGTCGCGTAGTTTCATTTCTACCAAATGAATCAGCACTAGAAACGAGTCTTCTCTCTACAAGGTGGAGGGACCTGTGGAATGAAGCTCTTGTCAAACATGGAACTGAAGAGGATATCATAGGTGTTGTTGCTGGGTTCGCCACTCGTTTTGAGGAGCTTGATCCATTGAAGCATCCCAGAAAGCTTCAATTTCACTTTGCTGAAGACAGTGTAGTCTCAGCAACTGTTGCAAATAACAGCAAGCTCATGCTTCATTTCTCCCCTTGGAAGGAGGAAGAGCTTCAAATGGGGTATGAGTTGGAGTTCAATCTAACTAAGCAACACATAACCACTTTCTCAGTCAAAACCCTCTATTTGAAATCAGTGAGTTGTTTCACCAGTGAGGTTGCTGCCTCCATCGTTTCAAATTTGAAGCACCTTGAGAACTTGGTGGTCATTGACTGCAAAGGGTTGGAATCTTTGAGTGTTGACTCCACCTCTGAGCTTCACAGGTTAACCATTTTGGATTGCTTAGAGTTGAAGATTCTTCATCTCAAAACTTGTAAACTCAAGTCTTTTCGGTATCGTGGGCCTCTTCCTCTGATTAGGCCAGAATATCATTTCAACTTGAGTGATGCCATGCTTGATTTCAGACTTGGACTCAGCTGCAGTGGTTTGAAGACCAAGGATTTTGATGCAACCCTATTGACAATAAAGAACTCTCAAGTTCTTACTCTCTGTAAATGGACTTTTGAGGTATGCCATGCTTGTTCAAGATTCTTTTATGGTATCAAGTATGAACAATTTAACTCCAAAAAGGTTCTCTTTTGTAGGAATTAATATGGCCATCGATTTCTGCTCTATCTGGGAGCTTCAAATTCTATAAATTAAGAGAGTTATGGTGGATTGACAACTATCATGAGGATGAATTCAACATGGATGCCTTGTTCTCCTTCTTGAAATTATGCCCTCCCTTGGAACAACTTTTTGTTACTGTAAGTTTCCTCCTTGGGGATTAATTGAACCTATTCTGCTTTAGTTTAACAGTTTATAAGCTTTCTGACATAATTGATGTGCAGATTGATTCTGAGAGTTATTCGGCTGGAGGGTCCAATTCATGCTTAATGAAAGGGGCTAAATGCACAGAACTGGAACATCTTAAACTGATAAAGTTTATGGGGTTTTCAAGTCAAAAAGATGAAATCTCATTGGCTAAATGTTTGATTCATCTGATCAAGGGAAAGCCTCCAAAGATAAACACTTCGGATGGTAGTTGCTTGGATGCAGTGATTTTTACATCAAACACAGCAAACTAACACGTTCTGCGAGTCATGTACTATGCATGTATGCTATTAATTAATATATTTGTTTCTTCTCTCCTACTGCCTCTTTTACTAGTCTTGATTCTCTTGAAGCACGGGTATTTCAGGATTAATTGATTCAGATTTGAAGAATAAAAACAGGTGATAATGTAATTCAATCGATTTGATTCAAAATATATTTTGATCAAGTTCTGCTTAATCTAAATTAAATCATTTTTGACATGTTTATATAAAAATCTAATTTCATCAAATACATCAATAATAGATTTATATTAATTCAAAAAAATACTAAATCCAAATCCAACGGAGATTAAATTAAGTTTGACTTTTGGGTATAATAAGAAAGTTTAATTTCTAAATAAATATAGATAATATAAAAGTTTTTAGGCAAAATATTGTTTTAAAAATGTATTTATTATATTTATGTTGGATTGGATTCTAAAGCTAATTCAATTCAATAACTTGTAGGGTTTTTTTTTTTTTTAATTGTTTACCTTTATTTGTATTTTTCAACTGTTTCGTAGGTTTTAATTAGATTTGACTAGTTTTAAGCATCCTTATTTTTAACCAGACAGAGAAAGTCTTGTAAGCTTTAAATATGGTTCCTAACTCCCTATTATGGAAAATAAGTCAACGATTACAATGAACAATTAATTATCTGAAAGTGCCTGCTTCTGTTGTTGCAATGAACAATTAATTATAATCGAATATTTATGAGTCGGTCGAGTCAGTTTTAACAACAAAACAAAGAAGACAGATACGCAGCGGAGGAAAAAGAGAAACTTTTATTTTTTAGCAGGAAAAAGGAAACTTACACACACTAGATTGTCATCTTAAATTTATAATAATAAAGTGATTTTTATTTATAAAAATTTAAGCAAAAATAAATTTATTATAATATTTAACTTAGATGATTTTAGAAGTGAACTTAATTTAAATTTAATAAAAATGTTAGAACCACACTCTTAATCACACTTTTTTGGGTTGATCAAAATTTTAAATTTATTAAAAATCATCAAATATGAACAATCATAGATGTGAGGTAATCCGCCTTAATGTGAGATCAGCCGATCAATTTTAATCAATTAAGAAGAGAAGTTTGTCCAAAAAATAATTTAATTTAAATTTCACTGAGAATAACGTTGGTTGGTTATCATCCAACATTCAATTGCACATGTGGTGGGGGTAACAAGTAGGCACGTGCCAACCTCTCCAACTACCGAACCCATCCTTTAATCGCTAAGGTTCCAAAAGGAGAAGCTCCTTCAGCTTCAACACAATGATTTATGGAAAGACAAAATAATACAAAAAGAAAAGACCCAATGATATTTTCGCACGGATTGAGATCCTCTGAAGTTTCCAAAAGGAAAATTGCCGTCATGTGATCCAATTGTTTGTACTTTTTAAGTTGAATTTATAATTTTCACATTGGATGAGGGTAATAACTAAATAATTAATAAATAAAAAAAGATAGAACAAATTAGACAGACATTCTCTGAGTTTTACATGAATTACATATACATTTCTTTTTCTTTTTTTAATCGACAGAAATTTTTTTAACTTTTCTATTTACATAATACTGACCGTCTTGTTTGTTAATCGGTGTTAACTCTATTAAGAATATAAAGCATGTGACTTACACATCAGTTTAAAAAAAAAAACAATTTTCCCTTTACTTAAGCTTTTAAGTTAATCAACGCTTCCACCGGCTTAATCCTTTCCGCGCTTTTCGAAATTCAGTGCCTTTCGAACTTTGTCTTCTCCTTTGCGATCGCTGGCGCTTCCGCTATGAAAGCTCTAGGACCCGCAGCTGTTGTGCCTTCAAGATTTGATGTTGTCATGAGTGGCTGAGCGTCGCGAATCACCAATAAGCAATCGTTCACCTCAATCGTCATAGCCAACATTTCAGGGTCGAAAAAGAGCAACAGTCGCGAGTTATAAAGCAAACAAGAGCGAGTCGCAAATAAAAAAGGAGACGGAAGAATAGTCGATTGATTACATGATCTGAGATTCAAGAGGAGGATTACACGAACAAAGGAAAAGAGAAGAATCCTAACACAAAATTCATATGTTTGTTCATTTCAGTTTGATGATAACTGTGAAATTTAAAAAAATCATTAAAATTAAATATAAATTTATTTGAAATACTAATAAAAAGGTAACCATGTGAAAAGATGTCAAAATAATATTAAAATAAAAAGATACACGAGTAATTAAAATAAATTTTAGGATGTTACTTAATTTGTTAAAAATAAGATTTTATTAAAAAATATGATAGGATGCATTAATTTTTTTTTCTTCTGTACTCTTTACTTAATGTCCACAGGACATTTATTAGCAAATTAAGAAACTTATTTATAAAATTCTCACTAAATTCTATGTTTGGTTTAGAAAAATAACGAAGAAGTGATAGAGTTTTTATTTTATTTTATTTGATCCAAAAATTTAGAGAAGATAGGAAATAAAAGAACTAAGATTTATTCTTTTGTGTGGGAGATTTAGTGTAGTTGATTAAATAATATGCATAATTTGTTATAAAATTTCCTTTAAAAAAAAGTTGTTATAAGGTATATTTATTTAGTCTCTATCTAGTCTCTCAAATTAAAATTCACCATCTCCCTTTCTCTCAAATCATTTAGTCAAACACACGGTGAGACATACTTTTAAATTTTAATGTCCTTTTTGTTTGATTTAAAAAAGAGAATGAAAGAAAGGAAAGGAGAGGAAAGAAAGAGACACAAAAGTGGAATATTTTTTTGTATTTTGTTAGACAAGAAAATGAAAGAAAAAAGAAGTTTCAAATGTGTAAAAAAATAAAGAAAAGAAAAATTACACCCAAAATTACAAAAATAACCTAAAACAATAAGCTTTAATTATACTTTTTATATGAAATTTTTAATTTTTAGAATTTTATCTCCAACAAGTTAATTTGATACATTTTATCACAACTTAAAAAAATTTAACAAATTTTATTTTCTATAATTTTATTTCTCACATGATTATACATTTTACCTTCAACTTTGTTATTTTTTGACAAATTTTATTCTTAACTTTTATATTTTTTAACAAATTTTATCCCATAAAATTTGTCAAATTTAAAAAATTGGGATAAAATATGTTAAATTAATTTGTTTGAGGTAAAATTAAAAAAATTGAGAAAAATTACAATTAAGTAAAAAATAATCTATGACAAGAACATAATTTCATTACAGTATTTTTTTTATTTAAAACAAAAAGCTTTTATTTCTCTCCAATTTGAGAGGAAACAAATTTATGGTGGCCCACTAAAATTTTTCCTTCCTCTCTTCTATGAATCAAATAAGGGAAGGAAACAAAATTGACAAGTTTTTTTCTCTTCTCTTTTCCTATAAACTTTAACTTCTTTCTCTAATTAAACTTTACCTTTTTTTTCACGTAGACATCCTAATCTTTAATTTCATTATGATTGATCTTAAAATCTTATTATTTTTATAAAAAAAATTATTTCAATCAACTTAGTTAAAATATGAATCGAAAAGAAAATTCAATGATTTATATATCTTTATTTATTGATATTATTTTTTTATAATTATAACTCATTTTTTCATATATTAAACTATAATAAAAATATGAACTAAGAAGGAATAAAAGAGAAAATAATATAAAAAAACAATACAAGAGTTTTATTTGATTTTGTTAATTCTAGTTTTTATTATATTATTTGAATCAAATAAGAGTTTTTAAAAATAACACTCACAGTCACAGCACCCAAATAAGACTTAGCTCCTCTTCGAGGACCAGCAAGTGTTGTTGTTGACTCTGCTCCTTCTTATATATACATAGAAGACAACGAAGTCCACACAAACACAATTCATTCCAATCCAAACCCTTAATTTGAAATGGCGGATGTAATAGTGAACTTCTTGGCAGAGAAGCTGACGACGCTGCTCGTGGATGAAGTCAAACTTCTCACCGGCGGCGCGCAGGACAAAGTGAAGTCGTTGTGCCGCGAGCTCATGTTCATGAAAGCCTTCCTCAACGATACTCAAGGGAACCGGAAAGAGAACGACGTGGTGGCGCAAGTGGTCAGCCAAATCCGAGACGTTGCCCACGAAGCCGAAGACGTCATCGACGACATCATCCAACGTCGCGGGATGAAAATTTTTAACCCGGTCATGCTTCACAACGTGGCGTCCAAGATAGACAGCATCAATACCACCATCAAACAGATCTTGGACAATAAAGACAGATACGGCATCATCACCGAAGGAGGAGGAAGAAGAAGAGATAGAGGAGACGAAGCAGAGCACGTGCGGAAGCAGAGGAGTGAGGTGGAGGAAGACCTGGTTGCGGGGTTTGAGAGCTACTCCAGGGTTGTCATTGATCAACTACTTATGCCAACGCCTCCACGTCCACGTTCATCTTCACCTCCACGTCCTCGCCTTAAGGTTGTTTCCATCATCGGCATGGGTGGTTTGGGAAAAACCACCCTTGCCCGAAAAATATTTAACGACGATAGGGTGATCAAGAACACGTTTCCTTGTCGCGCCTGGGGTTATGTTTCTAATGAGCATCGATCCAGCGAGTTTTTCTTAAGCCTCCTCAAGTGTTTGCTGCCCGAGGGTGAGTACAATGATTTGTCGAAGAGAGGGGAAGGCAACGAAGAGCTGAAGATGAAGGTGCGAGAATGCTTGAACAGAGGTGGCAAGTACTTGGTGGTGGTCGATGATGTTTGGGAAACACAAGCGTGGGATGAGATTAAAGGGGGTTTTCCTGATAACAACGGCAACGAAAGCAGAATATTGATGACTACTCGTAGGGCTAAGGTGGCTACTCACGCAGGTGCAACGTTTCCCTACTCCCTTCCCTTCCTCAATAAACAAAAAAGCTGGGAACTACTTTTCAAGAAGGTGTTCCGGGCCCGGGGTCTAAAGTGTGACTCTGGTTTTCAACGTCCGGATAGTCCGGCTAGATTGATTGCTGAAAAGTGTGATGGGTTGCCACTTGCCATCATCGTCATGGCCGGGATTCTGGTCAACAAGTCGTCACCTGGGGAATGGTCTAAAATCTATGAGCATATGAATTTGCATCTTGGAGACAAGGACAACATACTCAATCATGTACTCAAACTCAGCTACCACACATTGCCTGCAAGATTGAAGCCTTGCTTTCTATATTTTGGGATGTACCCGGAAGACTACAAGATCACCGTCAAGCGATTGATCCAGTTGTGGATATCTGAAGGGTTAGTAACACATGAATCTTCCGAAACCATCGACACACGGGAGCCGGAATATATTGCGAGACTTTACTTGGATGAACTAGTCGATCAAAGCTTGGTCCAAGTCGTACACAGGAACAGTGATGGTAGTGTCAAAACATGTCGGATTCACCGAGTTCTCCGCCTCTTCTGCATATCCGAGAGCATGGACGACAACTTATTCAAAGTCTGCGGAAAGATTAATGATTTCCAAAATAACAGTCGTAGTCGTAGGTTGTCCCTCCACGGTACACTATTTCCTGTCTCTGATCCCCCCTCTATTTCAGGCACGCATTCCCTCCTATGCTTCGGCGAAGAGGCTTCCGAGGTTAAGCCAAACTGGACATGGTTTCTCAAGAGTTTCAAGTTGGCTCGCGTGTTGGATCTTGGAAAAATGAATGTTAACTCACTACCCACTGATTTGAAGAAACTCACCCATCTAAGGTACCTGAGAATACACTCACTGAATCTCGAAACTATTCCGGATTCTATATGCAAGCTATGGAATCTAGAAACCCTGGATCTAAGGGATTCTCCTATAAAATCCTTCTCTGGTGCATTCTGGCAGCTTAAGAAACTAAGGAATCTTCTGATGGTTGGACCCGTGGGGCTCCCAGTCGTGCCGCCATCAGAACCTGAAACCGTGCTGCCGAATCTTCAAACACTCTCTACCGTGGCTCTTGATCTGCGCACGGCATCCCTATTGGATAATGGTAGATTGACTAGATTCCCCGGGTTGAGAAAATTGGGCTTACATTATGAACGTGACATGTGTAATCCTCGTGTGCAGTTAAAAAGCCTCTACCGCTTAAGCCATCTCCAGAAGCTGAAACTGATTGGCACTACTGAGATTCCGCAAGATGCAGCAGACGTGTTTCCCTCAAACATCACCAAGATAACCCTTACAAAGTTTGGTGACTTCAACTCCAGTGTCATGAACACACTGGGAAAGCTTCCAAACCTGGAGGTTCTGAAATTGTCATCGCAGAAAAGCAATGCTAGTTTTGACGTGCATTGTGCCGCGGGAGGGTTTCCAAAGCTTCAAGTGTTTGTTATGGATGGAATCAAAGTCGAAAGCTGGAGAGTGGTCAAAGATTCAATGCCACATGTTGGACGTGTAGTTGTCAGAAACTTTGACTGAGCTTCCAAAAGAACTCTGGTCTCTCGCTACCTTGTGCAGTTGTGCGAAGTGAATGTTTCGAGGCCTTGCATAGAATTTGGAGGTGAAGAATAAGTGTAAGCTCGTCGTCTATCCTCTCTCAACCAAATGAATCAAGAATTACATTCTGTCAAAATCAATTCAATCCTCAGTTTGATTAAAAATAATGCTGTTTTGCCTCATTCTTACAAGAGTCCATGTATAAATTTATTACAAGAATTGATTTAAAGAGAGATAGAGAAGATTGAGATAGGATATTTGAAAAAATTGAGTGTTGGAATATAGGAATCTTATAATAATTATAGTTTTAAAAAACAAAAACAATAATTGAATTGATTGAGACATGGATGAGGATCATAATCTAATTTTTATAAATTTATTATTAAAATTTATTTATTTACATCTAGAATTTATTTAGTTGATTTTTATAATAATATTAATAGTATTTTTTTTTTAAAGCAATGCATCTTTTTCAATAATTTACTATAATAGTTATATTAATATATTAAATTTTATTATATAGTATATAATATATTTATAATGCATATAATAATTAATAATTAATTAATTTTTTGTTTATTAATAAGATATACTGTAAAAAAATATTTCACTTTATTTAAAAGAAATACAAAAATACTGAAGATAAGAGTTGAACCAGAGTTGTCAAAGTCAAATAGCTATATGTTTATATGGATATCTTTATAATCATAAAAAAAATTATTTAGTTTATCTCAATTGATAAGTTAATATTATTTTAGTCAAATAAATATGCAATATTAATTTAGTTTCTTATCCATAATAAAAAAAATTAGTATTGCAAATAAAATTTTATTTGGGTGGACCATTCAAATAATATGAAAAGTATAAATATAATATAAATAAATGTAATATTATTATTCATATTTTTTTATTATTAAATTTTAATGATTAATTTTTATATTTTTATATAAAAAAAATTTGTATCTATTTTTTTTTTAAATTTCATTATGTCAATAAATTTGAAGTTAAAAAATAAATTTACGAAATCATGTTATTTTTTACTTCTTTTTAAGGAAGAGTATAAAATATTAATTTTTTTTTAATACATTAAATTAAGTTATGAGAGCCTATGACAATAAATCAACTATTAATCCAATACTTTCATAGATTCGAATATCATAAAGGTTCCAATATCGTCGGTAACTCTCTATATAAAACTATGAATTTAATGACCTCAATATGTATTCTTAGTTAAATTAAATTATAAATCAGCCACTGCTCCTGTGGAGTGTTAAAAAAAAAAAGAACAGCTTCAATAAAATTAAAAATAGAGAAGAGATCCATTCTTGTTGAACAAAGACACAGTCATGGAATTATGCATTTTCAATATGACAATTGCAAAGAGGACACAGACCTCAGTGGATAAGTGGCCCTAAACTACAAAAAGCTACCAACTGCTAACTTTAAACTCATCTTCCATTAATTTATATCAAATTCTGCGGTCATATACTTACGACTAACGTAAAAATATCTAGTTATCAATATAAATACAGAGACCATAATGAAAAATAAATGCTTAAAATTATATATATAGACGGACTCTTGTAGTTGTATGAACTAGGGAATGACCTATATATTTAATTAATTATCCATTAATTTAGGGAAAATCTAATTCATCGTCATTTGTTGAGAGAGGATAGACGAGGAGCTTACACCCATTGTTCATGACCAAATTTTGGAGCATTTTAACCAATTCTGTACAGGGCCACAAGACCTGCACTTCCCGCAAGCTAGTCAAAGACCATAGTTCTTTTGGCAACTCAGTCAAAGATTTGCAGCTTCTGACCACTAAACTTCGAACACGTGGCATTGAACCTTTGTCCAATTTCCACTTCTTGACCTTGATTGCCATCATCTCAAACACTTGAAGCTGTAGGAACCCTCCCGTGGCACAGTGCAGGTCGAAACTAGTATCATTAGTCTGCGATGACAGTTTCAGAACTTGGAGACTGGGAAGCTTTCCCAGTGTTTGCATGGCACTGGAGTTGAAGCAACCAAACTTTGTGAGAGATATCTTTGTGATGTTTGAGGGAAACACATTTGCGTTTTGCGGAATCTCGGTAGTGCCAATCACTTTCAGCTTGTGGAGATGGCTCAAGCGATGAAGGCTTTGCAGCTGAATACGAGCATTGCACTTGTCACGTCTTTCATAGTGTATACCCAATTTGGTCAACCTGGGGAATCTACGACTATCCAACAAGGACGCTGTGCGTGGATCAAGAGCCACGGTAGAGAGTGTTTGAAGATTCGGCATTGTTTTACTCTCTGACGGTGATGGCATGTCTGGGAGCCCCACGGGTCCAAACATCAGAAGATGCCTTAGTTGCTTAAGTTGCCACAAGTCACCAGAAAATGATTTTATAGGAGAACCTCTTAAGTCCAAGGTTTCGAGATTCCACAACCTGCATATAGAAGCTGGAATAGTTTCAATGTTATACGAGTGTATCCTCAAGTACCTTAAGTGGATGAGCTTCTCCAAATCAGTGGGTATTGAATTAACATTCATTCGTCCTAAATCCAACACGCGAGCCAGCTTGAAGCACTTGAGAAGCCATCTCCAGTGGTTTGGCTTAACCTTGTAGACTTCCTGGCCGAAGCACAACAGGGAACGCGTTCCCGTGATGGAGTAATCAGAGGATACATCACTTGAAGAGAAATGGAATAGAGTCCCGTGGAGGGACAGCTTACGGGGACAACTATTCAGGGTTTGAAAATCAATCTCTCCGCAAACCTCGAAAAACTTGTCGTCCCTGCTCTCGGATATGCAGAGGTCGCGGAGAAGATCGTGAATCCGACATGTTTTTACACCCCCGTCGCTGGTTCTACTCACCACTTGGATCAAGCTTCGATCCACTAGTTCATCCAGGTACTCTTCTGCAATGTATTCCGGCTCCGGTATGTTGCTGTTTCTGCAAGTTTCTTGTGTTAGTAACCCTTCAGATATCCACAGCTGGATCAATTGTTTCACCGGGATCTTGTAGTCCTCAGGGTACATCCCAAAATATAGAAAGCAAGGCTTCAACCTCGCAGGCAAGCTGTCATAGCTGAGTTTCAGTATATCTTTTAGAGTATTGTCCCTCCCAAGATGCCAATTCACATGATCCTTGATTCTAGACCAATCCCTGATTGACTTCTTGTTTGCAAGAATCCCCGCCATGACGATGATGGCGAGTGGCAATCCGTCACAGCTTTCAGCGATTAATTTCCCCATAGGCTCCAAATCTGAAGGACAGTCTTCTCCCCGAAACACCTTCTTGGAGAGAAGCTCCCAACTTTCTTCATTGGTGAGGAAGGGGAGAAAGTAAGGAGGCATTGGACCTGCGTGAGATGCCACCTCAGCCCAACGAGTAGTTATCAATATTCTGCTTCCGTTGTGGTCATCGGGAAAGGCGCCTTTAATCTCATCCCACACTTGGTTTTGCCAAACATCATCGACCACCACCAAGTACTTGCCACCTCTGTTCAAGCACTCTCGTACCTTCATCTTCAGCTCTTCCTCACTTATACTTGTCTCTTCTCTTTTCTTAAACAAATCATTGTACTTAGGCTTGGACAGCAAACACTTGAGAAGGCTTAAGAAGAACTCCCTGGGTCGGTAATCGTTGGAGGCATAACCCCAGGCGAGACAGGGAAACATGTTCTTGACTCTGGTGCTGTTGTATATTTTTCTAGCGAGGGTGGTCTTGCCCAAACCACCCATACCGATGATGGAAACAAGTTTAAGGCGTGAAGTGGTTGACATGAGTTGGTCGATGACGAACTTGGAGTCGTGAACAAATCCCACGACCTCTTCTTCCTCAACGTCTCTCCGCTGCTTCCGTATTCGCTCTGCTTCTTCCTCGCTGCCTATCCTCCCAGCTTCGATGCCGTACTTGAGTCTATTGTCGAAGATCTCGTTGATGGTGGTCTTGATCCTCTCTATCTTGGATGCCACGTTGTGAAGCATGACCACGTGGTCAACGCCGCGGACGAAACGTACCCTGTCCAACATGTTCCTCCTCCCCTGCTTGATCATGTCGGCGACGTAAGTGTCGATGACATCCTCGGCTTCGTGGGCGATGTCTCTGATCTGGTTGACCAGCTCCGTTACCATGTCGTGGTCTTTGCGCTTCCCTTGGGAGTTGTTGAGGAAGAGGTTCATGAACCTTAGCTCGCTGCGCAAAGATGTCACTTTCTCATGCACTCCCCCGAGAAGTTTGGCTTCCTCCGCCAGCAGCCTCGTCAACTTGTCTATCAGGAATACCACAATTGCATCCGCCATTTTTCTCTATCTGCAACAACTTACTAGACTTTGGAATTAATGGAAATGAATGAATGTGTGGCAGTCGCAGTGCAGCGTAATCGACTTGAATTCCTACTCTTGTATTCTATCTATGTGGATTGGAAAAGTCAAAACATGGATTGGAAAAGTCAACACTACTATTTGGACGCTAGTGAATGTCTCATTGTAATGATTAAAGTGCCCTCCACCCAATGTCTATCGGGAGATATAAGTGGTTAATTATAGATCATAGATAAAAATGAGATTAAAACAACTCACCAGTAAATTATTGCTGCTGTTAAGAAATTGTACCAATATTTTGTCGTCCATGGCTTCCTTCTAGTTCTAGTTCCAGTTCTATACGAAGATTGTCCCACACACACTAGTCCACGATGGAGTCAAGTCAACGCTACTCCTAGTCCAATCTGGGTGCTAGAGAAGGTCATGAAGAAAGTAGAGCTGGTTCTTATTTAATATGCCACCAGCAGGTCCAGGACCATTAACTATAAGCTAATATAGACAGCTTTCGACAGAAAGTACTTTAATAATTAATTATTTTGATTTACAGTTGCTTTCATCACTTTGTTTATTTTATTGAATTGGGCCCGATAAATGTGCAACTACCCCAAATCGTGTTACCATGGTGGGGTGTGGCTCCATTTTGTTGCCTTTTTGGGTCAGATATTTGAGACCGTTTTAATAGGAACTTGCTATTTACACCCTTGTTTGCTAAGAACACCCCCATCCCTTCTTTTTCCTCTTATTTTCCTATAATGCCCTTTTTTAAACATTATTTTACACTCCCAGATATATCCTCATAATCTGCTATACCCTCTTATTTTCTTTTCTCTTCTCTTCTCTTTTCTTCTCTTCCATGAACCCCTCTCCTCATTTGCATTCTATGCCTTGATTGCTCATTTGTGTCTTCTCTGTTTATTATGGATGTCCTTAACCTCACTTCTTCATGTTCCATTCTTCATCTTGCTCATTGTTAAATGCATTATTATAATCAACAATATTATTTTTTTCCCTATCAATTGATTCTTCGAACATTTTACTAACATAATAATTCATGGTTACATGAAAAAAAATAGAAAAAGGTAAATTAAAATATATATATATATATAGTAAATGTGTTTCGAGAATGACATATATATACCAGAAACATGTTTCCGAAATAAGAAAATAAGAAACGTTTAACATATACATACCGAAAATATATTTTCGGAATAATATATACATATACCATCTAAAATCTTATTTTATAATTTTGAATCATATACAAACTTTTATTTTTATTATTCTTTAAATCTTTAATTTTGTATCCATCTTCATTACATGTTGTTTATATAGTACTGTATTTTTCATTAATATTGCATCCTTTTTTTTTTATACTACGTTTCAAGACACTTGTTATTTATACCCCCATATTTGCTAAGCACACCCCATCACTTCTATTTCCTCCTCTTTTCCTATCATGTCCTTTTTAAACATTATTTTACACCCCTAGATATTCAATTATTAACCTGGTAAAACTATTAGGATCGCAATTAAAGAAATGAAGTCATCATCAAAACCAATTCCCTTAAGAGACGTTGCAGCTTGTAATCATTGACATTATAGAAAAAAAAAATGTTTGTTTGAACGTATTTAAAGAGGAAGAGAATCCACCATCAAATCAAAACATATGTATAAAAAATTAATAACCAATGAATGTATCTTGAAACATAGTATCAATGGAAAAAAGATGTAATATTGATGAAAAACACAATACTATATAAACAACATGTAATGAAGGTGGATGCAAAATTAAGGGTTTAAAGAATAATAAAAATAAAAGTTCAAATATGATTCAAAATTATAAAATAAGATTTTAGATGGTATATGTATATATTATTCTGGTATGATATATGTATATGTTATTCAGGAAACATGTTTCAGGTATATATATATTATTCTAGAAACATATTCCTCGTATGTATATGTTAAACGTTTCTTTTTTGTATGGTATATGTATATGTTATTCCGGAAACATATTCTTGGTATGTATATGTTAAACATTTCTTTCTAGTATAGTATATATATATATGTTATTCTGGAAACATGTTTTCGGTATGTATATGTTATTCCATGTTTCTTATTTTCTTATTTCAGAAACACGTTTCAGGTATGTATATGTTAAACGTTTCTTTCTAGTATGGTATATGTATATGTTATTCTGGAAATATGTTTTCAATATATATATGTTATTCCATGTTTCTTCTTTTCTTATTTTAGAAACATGTTTTTGATATGTATATGTTTTTCTTGAAACATATTTATTGTAACCATGAATTATTATGTTAGTAAGATGTCCGAAGAATCAATTGATAGGGAAAAAAATAATATTGTTGATTGTAGTAATGCATTCAACAATGAACAAGAGGAAGAATGAAACGTAAAGAAGTGAGGTTAAGGACACTCATAATAAACAGAGAAGATACAAATGAGCAATTAAGGCGCAAGGTAGAACGCAAACAAGGAGAGGGGTTCATGGTAAAGAAGAGAAAAGAAAATAAGGGGGTGTAACAGATTATAAGGATATATCAGGGGGTGTAAAATAATGTTTAAAAAGGGGCATTATAGGAAAACAAGGGGAAAAAGAAGGGATGAGGGTGTTCTTAGAAAATAAGAGGTGTAAATAGCAATTTCCTTTTAATATCCTCGCTTAAACTTGGAGGCTACTTCTTAATAAAAGTGGGCTAGGCCCAGACTCAGTTAAATACTTCCTCTGTTTAATTTATGCCTTAAATTTTATTTCTTTTGCATAAAATATGGTTGTCGAAACTTAATTGTTTTTTGTGTGAAGCCAAACTTAATTGTTTGAATATACACACATTTAATCAAACTCAATACGTAATTGATCTGAGTGATACTAAATTGATAAACTCATTCTTTGAAACCAAATCTCAAATTCAAGCTTGATAGATAAAAAAAAAAACATAATTGAGAAAATAATTTGTATAAAGTTACCGGAAAAGTTAATTGTATTTTAAAAAATAAAATACTCAGAATTTAGATTAAAAAAATATATCGACATGGAATTGGCTTAAACGGTTTTGGTCAGGTTTTAAAATTAGCTAAATTAACATGACAGATTTGATTAGTTCAATACTTCAATTGTTATAACTTGATTAATCTGTACATATATAGGAGGTGGCAGGTTGAAGATATTTGAATGAGAGGTAGAAATCAGCATCACCAACTACAATTTACCATAAAAGCAATAATCAAATAAAGTGACAAAAGGAGAATTTAAGGTGCACCCACGTATTAAAGAAACAAACAAGTCAAACAAGAGTAATGAAATTCTAAGCAATGTTACAAAGTAATTGATTAGACATGGTCTCTGCGGGCAGATTGCTGCACTAACGGTGGTGAGTGTTGTTGACTTGAGGCACTGTTGCGTTTTTGGTGCAACTTCTTTTCATCACTTCATAATTTCTCTCATATATATTCAACTTCCAAATGGAAAGTGACAAAAAGGACAACCACTTTGCTGATAATTATACTGGGCTGTGATTCAGCTTTTTTAAAAATTAGAAGATCCATTAATAAAGTTAAGTTGTTATTAAGAAAATTAATACAAAGCATAAATATATTAGAATATATATCGTTGATTTTTTCATCCACAATATATTGGGTATTTTACTCTATTTATTTTAAGTATTAACGATACCTGTTTTAGTTTAACCAGAAAATTTAAATTCGAGCATTAGATATCGTTAATACTTAAAACAAAACAAAACAAAAAAATTTGGTCATCCATAATAGTTATAACTAGTTGATTGTGACTTACTTTATAAGAAAAAAAATAAAATTAAAACAGCCTTCAAAATAAGAAAGTGAGAAGTGAATCAACAAATTAATTAAAAGCCTAAAAGTTTCGACTTTCCACAACCATGAATAGAAAAACCAGGCCACGCATTCGTTTTGATTACGAGAATGGGTTTTGCCTTGTCATTCGATTCAGACAGCATTGATCACGCCTTGTTAATTAGGTTGGCACCGACTCATTGCTATTGCTCCAGTTTGACCTTCAATCTCTTGTATCATTCAATTTTCCTGCATGTTTAGTCATGCTTGTAATTAATTTCCTTTTCTTTTAGCTTTTTATCATGCTGTTAAAGTTGCCGTTGTTTAAGAAATTTCAAAATAACTCGATTCTAATTGAAGTAGAAATTACGCTGGTACCTATTTTTCACTAAAAAAATTGTCAAATTATCAAATGCCTAAGATTACATTCATTAATAAAACTTTTCTATCTAATAAAAATTAAACTGTTACACACCAACTTTATATTGGTAACTTTTAACCGTTCCTTACCACAAAACTTTTAAGACTTTAATTTCTGAAGAAAATGTCAAAATGAAATAAACAAGAAAATGTTAAATAAGCGAAATAGATATAATCAAATACAAAAAAAAAAAAAAAATAGTGATGGCAATGGCATGGAATAATGGAAATACGTACTCTTATTTCTTATAACAAATGGTCATGGTGGAATAATATGCATGTGTCAAGCATTACCGAAAATTTGACTAAATGAAATTCAACTTCTTATTAAAGAACTATTATTTATATATAGACTTCTACCTTATCGGCTAAATTTTGACTGGTTGTTAAATATGTTATACTTATTGATTATATTTAAATGAAAAAAAAAACCGTAACTTATCCCTCTAAAGTAATATGTTTATCGCATTAACTTTTCAAAATATTTTTCATCAAAATAGTCTTTCAAAGTTAGAAGCAAAAAATAGTCTTTCAAAGTTTTAAATTGTTATCCCACGGAGAGTACTGTGTATACTATATATATACCATCCCTATAGGTTAAAAAAACCCGCTTAAATTGACTGTTCCAGCCCTCCATCATGCATGTGTACTAATCAAGTGGCTTAACATATGTACCAAAAACAAAATAACGTGGCATAATAATAACATTAGGTACAACAACGTTAGGTATATGCATATATATAGCGTGTATTGTTTTAAGGAACGTTTCAAACAGGAAATTAAAGCCAGTGTATATAGATAGACTCTAGATTCTCTACAATCAAAATATCACAATAACAAATTATATTTATTGAATATTTACGAACGAATACCACAACAACTTGATTATAATAGTAGTTGATTGATTGCATTTACATTGATAAAATTTTGAACGCAAAAAACCTTCAATAATGGAGGCCGCGGGTTTATTTATACCTTAGACATAGGATTTTTTAAATGCTGCTATATATTGAAATCCATAATATATATATAATAATCTTAATATTTAAATTTAAGAATCAATTTTTTTAAACAGTCGCAATTAAAGAAGACTTTATCTCCCTCGTAAAACATCACAGTATTCCCACAAGTTTGAATTTTTTGAGACTAATCTGGGGTGTGATGTCAACTTGAGTCACACCCATATTGAGTAGTGTAATCTCAATCTTAATTTGAATTTTGAGATAGCATTAAATCAGTGTATATATATATATATATATATTTTTTTTTTCTATAATTTGTCTTTAATTTTAATTTAAAAACCTTATCTCTTTAACCTATTTCTATCATTAATAAAATATAATTTTGATTATTCCTTCTTAAAATAATTAACTAATGATCATATTATCACTTAATAATGATCATATTCTTATCTTATATATATAAATATATTTTAAAATATTTAATTAAAAAATATCCATATATACAACGCACGAGTCTAATGTCTCAATTCAAAACTCCTACTATACTATGAGAATATTTGGGGAGGGTGAAGACAAAATTGATATCTCTATAGTTCCACGGCTAGCTACATAATGGGGATTGAAGAAGATCATGAAGATGCAAAATTGACCATGAGTTATAATATGTATGACGTATCCTAATTAACACGGTGCATGTGTATGGATAAAGATAAGATCATGTAACCCAGCCGCAAGATCCCAAAACGCATTTTCACTCACAAATCACATTTCAATGGTGACTCATACGACATCATAAGAGATTAATATTAGAAGTGACTTGTGTTGTGTTGTGTGAAACCTATATAAGAGGTCAGCTTGAGACCAAGAAGCTGCACCATAGTATAAGCTGCTTTAATTAATTAACATATAGTAGGAAAAGTTAGACCAAACTACTGAGATATGCATGTCCCAGCTGGACCAACAAAACACAGTCTTTGCAAGCTACCTACCTGCTTATACCCATCCTAGCTAGCTACACAATATTTCTAGAATTGTTTACCCTTAAAACTCGTGTTTTCAGTCTTTAAGACGTGCAAAATAACCCTTTCAATAAAACCATTTTTTTTTTTTTCGCCAAGATCACTAATGATCCATGCAAGTCAAGATCATTAATTAAAACCAGTACTGTCTATATTTCTTTTTGATCATTCAGAAAATTAAAAGCAGTACTGTGTATATATTTAACAAAACCAAGGAAGCACTGCATTCATATAATTTTAAAAAATGAACAAAATTTTAGCGAAAGATAATATAAATATTAAGATACGCAAAAAACAATGAATCACTTATATATTTTATTTAAAAATTATTAACCACAATTATTTTATGAAAGTAACGTGTGTGTTTGATGAGGTAGAAAAGTGAAGAATTGATTTTTAATTCCAAGATCTAGATCTTCACTAGCCGACACGGTTAGATTATATTCATTCTCAATTTCTTAATTCCTCTTTGACTATAATGTACAGGCAGTTATGGAATTAATATAATAGTTCCCACATATTGTTCTCATTTAATAAATAGTATATTCTAATGAAGCATCCAAGAAAAACCTTTTTCTTCAATTTGTCATTTGATGGGGGTTCAATAAATGTGGCTAATTAATTAATTTATTATAATTAATTATGAAACTTCTGTAGCTACTTAAATTTCTGAATCAAAGTCTCGAATGCGACTTGACTAAGCAAACGATGAAATTACAAATGAGAAACTTTGACAGTTACTATGAGGTGATGGATATTGATAGCGATGATGACTGTGTTCACAAAAGTCTACTGTTGTTAGTTACGCAATTACGCACAAATACAAATAGTTGATTTTCTTATTAACCAAGTAAACTTTGCCAACCTACATACGTCAGATTCCAGATAAAACGTTATTGGAGTTACTTATAATTTTACGACTAATTAAATAATAAATATATTGACAATGCAAAAAATTATAAATTGTCATATGTAATTTAAATAATTTGTTAATTTTTATAAGAGAAAATAACTACACACTAAGTCATTAATTAATCACAAACATTAAAATCATATATATTAAAAATGGTATCTGAATAACTGAGGATATAAAAAAATGTATACTAATAATACGTGTACATATTAAACAGTACTAATTTTATATAGTTAGTTGAGGTTAACAAGGTTTGTGATTTCTGTGGTCGGAATCAGAGGTAGGTGCATTTTCTAGATTACTTCGTGTTTGTACCTGGTGTAACTTGTAGTAGTATCAAAAGTCGTCACCATCATCAATATTATCCACATAAAGTCTAACTATTTAGACAACCAATGTGTACCTAGCTTGTGTAATTTCCCATGGTATCTAAAATTTGTTACCGTCACTTGTGGGATAATTAATTAATTTTCCAAAGACGTAAATCAAGAACAAAGATAGAAACTAAGTAACACTTATGAAGCACATGGTTTACTATGTGTTTGGTCTAACTTATGCGGTCTACTTCTGAGCTTACTCAACTAACTCTATCTACCAACAACTATACAAGTATTAAAATTCTTTAACACATTTTAAATTAATAGTGTCAATCAAAAAAGTAATTAATTGAAAAACTTCTAGATGGCAGCCGCAAAGATTAATGAATTTCTATATTGAAGTGCACGACACTTAATTAATTGGTATTTGGAATTTTTTTTCTAAACTTTATGGTCAAATACAACGAAAAAAAAATTCAATATGTGATGTATAATTAACCAGTGATAATCATGTGTTTTAGGAATTATAGTAATAATCATGTATTTTAGGAATTAAGATAAGAGTTATTTGGGGGAGTACTTTTTAAATTAGTTTCCCACTTATGAAAATTTTTTAAATTAAGAAAAGTATTTTGATTCTTTTAACTTGTAAAAAAAAATTCTTCCAAGTCCATTAGTAATTAACTAATTATAGAAAAGTTAGATGTATTTAAAAACTTTTTAAAAAGTTTAGAAACATATATAACCTATGTAAAAATAATAATAATTTGTTTTTTCTATAAATATTTATTAAGAAATTTTACCCAAATTCAGTTGATCAGTGCACTGAATATGATGGCTAATGCTGTATAACTTTTTTGATCCGTAATACTGTATAACTAAGACAACTACAGTTGTTCATTATTTGTCTTGTTAAAAACACAATCGGATATAAAATACGCTTAAGCCAGTTGTTTAACTATTTTTCAAGAAATTGAATTCAATAGCTTCATACCATACGTTTAGAAAAATCTACAAAAAGTGTAAAAAAATAAACAATACTCTATCTCTATCTGTTTAGTTCAATCGATCAGAAGCTCATTTTTCATATCCTTTAATGGTCAACCTTAAAGGATCAACCTTGTTTAAGCTTAAGCTGTCCAATGGGAGCAAAGTGGATAAGGATTTAGATTAGATATATGTTTTCTGCAAATTTTATAGTATTGAGGATCGATTTAGAAGTTTCTACATGCAATCACAAATGTGTTACCACAAATTTAAAATTTGTCCACATATAGTGAATTATAAGGTGAAGTTTTATTTTAAGGACAAAACATAAATACAATATTACTTCTGTAATAATTACAAATAGCATTAAATCTTGGTAATTAAACATATGATTGTTAAAATTTAGTTATAGAAAACTGTTTTCCCCTCATTAATTAAGGACTCACTAAATGTTAATGAACGAATTATTTTTAAAAAACTGCTTATTCAGTCGTTAATTTTAATTTTTCTAATAGTTATCAATTTTAATTATGTTATTGGGATAAAATATCAATTTTGAAGGTAAAATATATCATTTTGTTATTATTTAAAGTGTTGGGATAATTTTAAAAAGCATTAATTCGATACTTCTTAAAATTTGACTATACTGGGAACAGCATCAAAATAAGTCAATGCCAAATGATACTTTACAAACCAAAAAGACAAATTAAGGAAGATGCAACACCATTAGTTCATCTGTCAACTAACCCTAGTTATATGTACGTATAGAGGTAATTAATTAGAAGTAATCATATCTTTCATCATATTAATTGGCTTTGTCAATGTCTCGGACTCTTCAAACAAAATTTTGCGGATGGAAATTAAATGGCTTGGTTTCTGTTGCAATTATTTTTTCTGTGACAATTCAGAATATCATGAAGTTCTAATTTTGCCCAAGAAATGAACAAATTTTCATGCAGTATGATAAACAAATATAGACCATATATATAGAGAGAATAATATAAAAAAACAAAACATTCATCTATCTATGATACACAAACTATACCTCCCTAAGTTTAATTGACAGCACTGAACAGATCAATGATCAATACAAATAATCAACAAAAGTGGTTGGCTTTCCGATCTTCAAAACCTCCAAATCATTCTCAAAGGGTGTCAAATTCAAATCCAAAACCAAAAGTCTCTTGTTTGGTGAAGAATCAAAACTGCTACCACCACCACTACTACTACTGATAGTAGTCGTAGTCGAATTGTGGACGTTTCCATTCAAATTGGAAGCTCTATGCCTCCTCATGTGGCCTCCCAAGGCTTGCCCTATAGCAAACTCCAAGCCACAAATGGAACACTCATGAGTCTTAGGCTTTGGGGGTGAATCAGAATCATGAAGTTGCTGCAATTGGCCTTCAATATTATTATCTCCTGCCATCAACCTTGGCTTCTTGTGACTAGCCCTGTGGCCACCAAGTGCCTGAAATGAAGAGAATTGCCTATTACATGTCTTGCACTCAAACACACGGTTGCTTATCATTGAAGTGCTTGATGAGTAGGTGGCCTCAAACTCACTTCCACGAGAAAGCAACATCAAACAATTCGCCATGCTTAAACTATCAACCTCTCTTTCTCTCTTCATCATGTGTATCAAGGTATTGGAATGGAACTCTCCAGACTAGGAAAGGCTTGCTATTTATAAAGGCTACTTATGGTTCGGTAGCTTGAGAGTGTTGAACACTTCTCTAGTAATAGTTGACTTTTTTTTTTTTTTAATAATTAAAATTTTATGTAATATTTTGCGTGAATATTTTATCAAATTTGATATTGTTGATTAAGATGGAATAGTCCTATATTAGTTAATCCATAGGCTCAAGTATGTAGATTGAAACATGCTTGTTTGTAGATTCAATTAGTTAAAATTTAAAAATAATGTTAATATAATTTTAGCACAGACTTCAACAAATTAATAGTATAAATTTGATTATTACTTTAATATATCTTGAGCACTTGATTAGTTACGTCTGTACACACGTACGAATTGGTGTGACATATATGAACGTGTATTGAGACTTTGATTACTTGTGAAATAAGCAAGTGTGACTGTTGCAGCATTTAAAGCAATTAATTAATTAATTAATTAGATAATGTGGTGAAGTGAGAAGGTGTTACTACTCGCTTAGGGGTTGTTTGGTGTGAAAGGAGTTTGGTGCTTGTACGTAAGCATGACAGATTTGCTGAGCCAAACAAGACGGAACAAGTCGCAGCTTTGTGAGGGAGCTAGGGGCGGCACTACTATTACTATTACTAAACTAAAACTGCATGTGAGTGTTCAAACGTTGGTAGAAAATTCTAATAGAAAGGTATGAAAAAGGAAGCAGCAGAGGAGAGGACCTGAGTGGGAAGCAACACCAGTTACGGACCTACAATACACGTGAAGCTGACTTCCAACCATCTAGAAATCATGTTCCACGTTGAAATATTGAACATAGTATAATCAAATTCAAATAAAAACAATTTTCTCTGCGGTAAAATAAGGAAGATGTTCATATAAAGCCAATTTTGTCTTCTTTTAAGTAATTTTTCAAAGTTTAAACTTGAAAGTGTCAATAGTTGTGTTCGCTTACAAGTACGGGTTTAAGATACATGTTATTTACTTATTTTCCAATTATTATTCTTCTAGGATTTTTTATTTTTTTAAAACTTTGTTGGTATGTGGAATGTGAATTGAGAATTTAAGACGGAAAAAAAAAAGAAATTAAAGAATGTAGCGAGTAAAATAAATAAACTTAATATTGTTCATTATTTTTTTAAAGAAAATCACTTAAACAATTCATATCAATATTCTGATCCCGCACAGTTGCTAAAAAAGTTTTACACTTTCTCGTAATATTACATTTCATGTAACCCATTAATCCACCCATCGGAACAAACCATTTGTATCGTATACAAAAGAAAACAAGTTGAAACTCGAAATGCATGGTTCGTTCAATATGGCAAATAAGATCCATTGATCCAATACGGAAGCTGGGTAACGTGCAGGAAAAAATCTCACAATTACTTACGCGTGTCTCGCATATGGTAATAGCAGTACTATACTATTTTAATTTAATTGACCGACCTATGCTCTTTGTTGTAATAGGTCTGATGTGGACCACATAAGTCAATGGGCCTTATGCATCCTAATCCATTAGGTGCTTTGGATTTGGATCACAAATTGTTCCATTCATGTTCCAACTTCCAACTAAATTGATTGACCAATATTGTACGTTATTACCTGGAAAGGCACCTTGCAAGCAAGCTACCACAATTTCTGTGAAGTTAACCATGCTTTTAATCTTTTATACTATTCTACCCTTTTTCTGTCAAATTTCTAGAGCTTGTGACAAGTCTTTTCCAATCTTTGATTTTCAACTGCCCAGCTTTCTGCTTCTTGGCCAATGGCCACAATCAAATTGTGATATGTTACACAATCTTGAAACAATTTGAAAAACACAAGGAAGAAGGATAAATGACTGGGGGAGCCTATTAACAATTTCTTATTTAAACTTATTAATCTCGTGCATGGTGTCTTTCCAAATTTCACAAATGTGGCACATTGAAAAAAATAGTTAATTAAGGAGTAATTGGAAAAAACAAATCATAACAAGGGCAATATATTACACTTATGTTAACTTCATTTTTCTTATTCAATTTATGCATCGTATTATTATAATTTTATTAGTATATATATATATACACACGTAATAAATGTATAACAAATTTTTTTTCCCCTTTCAGAAGGAAAACTTACACAAGCTAGCTGCTGGGAAACCCAACTAACAAAATCTTGACGTTTAACAAACACACATGTTACTTTATGTTAATTCAAATATAATTGATATCCTTTCATTATGAAGTTTCCACACTAACTCGTAACTAATACACCTGTGCTTATTAGGAAGTGACGTGCACTCACAGTACGTGTACCAAACATTGTACCTGGCTGGCTCTACAGAGATCATGTACGAAAGATATGAGCTGGTTTATTTTTTAGGTTACATTGATTTTATGAAATATTCCATGTGGCTGTAATCCACACTCTAATACGCTTAATCTTATACGCAGTGCATGCATGAACCAGGTTTCACCCCTTACCATATTATGGGGGGAACTGTGTTCTTTTCCTGTGCTTACCCTGTATGAATATGATCATTGGATTTGTAATCTAAAATCACAATTTCATTGGGTATTCAAAAGTTACGTTAATTGTGATATGGATATATATACTTTTTTTTCTGTCTCGAAAAATTCTAGTTGTTATTTGGTAAGTTTAATAATTAAAATTTGTAGGTTAATTATTTATTATATACAGAGAAGCACTACATTCTCAGGTATAACCAATAAAAATTTAAAATTTTTACAACTAATAAAATAAAATTAATTAATTAATTAAATTCTCTGATAAAAGAATAATTGATATTCTTTCTGTTTTTAACTAATATTCTTCCTAAAATTATGCTAATGTGTATTTTTTTTTTTTAATAAAAATTAGATTGAAAATTATCATCACAAATACGTCGTCGCTGTCACAGACCACCATTGTAACTACCACAGTTATCAGCACCACCATTGTGATCGTCACTACCTCCTCTGTTATAATTGTCATCGCAGTCGTCCACTGTGGTGGTGGAGATTTTATAAATTTAATTTTTAATTGAAGAATTTTTTAAAGATATTTTTATTATCTTAAATTTAAATTTAAATTTTTTAGAGATATTTTTTACAATGTATTTAATACACTTTAGCATAATTTTAGGAAGAAGATTAATTAAAAATAAAAGGAATATCAATTATTCTTTTACTAGAGAATCTAATTTATTTATTTATTTATTTTATTTTATTAGTTGTAAAATTCTTATTAGTTGAACTAAAAGTGACGTGTTACCTAAGTGTTTCTCATTATATATAATATCACAATTTGAGTTATTAATTACTTTTATATATATTAAAAAAGTTTAAGTACAATATCTTTAATATTTTTTTTATGTTACTCATATTTAAATTAAACTACAATTTAATCTTAATATCTAATACAGTAAGCATCAACAATAAAATCGGTCTGATTATCACAGTGAGCTAGAGTCTGGTTTTAATTAAATAATAATTCTTAAAAATTTATCCATTTAAATCATGACTATTATTTAGCATGTATGATGCAGATGATAAATGGTTTTATTAACATAACTAAAATTTAGAATAAATAAATACTTTTTAATATATAAATCATGCTATAATTAAAAATGATAATTAATAAATAAATATTTTTTAACATGTCAATTATATTTTAGGTTTATGATTAATAATCTATACTGTAATAAAAAGGTTATTTTTAACTATTAATAATACTTTTAAAAAAAATATTAAAATTTAATTTTAAAATTAAAATTAAATAGTAATAAGAAATTAAAAGAGATAAGTGTTTTGTGTTGCTAGTTTTTGTTCACATTGGCATGGACAATATTTGTCGAGGGAAAAAAAAGAGAGTAAATAACCAAAATTTTCCTTAATGGGCTGAAATATTCGTACATATCCTTATTGCGCTGAAATATTCGTACATATAAATTAAAATTAAGTTTTTTAATGTGTAAAAATTGCGACATATTAATTATGATGGTAAGTTTCATCCATTATGTTTAAGTTCACTTTTATGTTGCATTTTGGTATTAATTTATCATAAGTATCACTTGGGTTGTTCACTCCACTAATTAAGTTTGATGTTTAAAATTTTATAATTTATTAACAAATAAGTTCTTAAACAATATCACTTAATATCATTATAAACCCTTAGTTATAAATATAATTCACGAGGGGGCCAATTAGAAAAAAATTATCTAGCAAAAAAAAAATTTAATCAATTATATATAAAATATTTATAAATTGATTTAAAATATTAATTATATTAATAATATATCAAAATACGTCCATCGATAAAATTTTTTTTTATCAAAATGCATAATGTTATTATTGCATGTCATAAAAATCATCTATAATTATGTTTATACTAGATTTTTTGGTAATTTTCTTTTCAACGTAAATTAATAAATATACAAGAATTCATCTGTTATCTTATTGTGAAGTAAAGTCAAATTTAGAATATAAAAATTAGAAATACTTTTGTTTTATATGGTAATGTTTTTTTAACTTTTGTCTCGACTATGATAACTCGTGACTATGTCTTATGCGATATGTAATTTGAGGAAAAAAAAAATCTTTGCTTGTAAGACAAATAAAATTTGACAATTGTAATTTTAGATTAAGAAATAACTAATTATATATAATAAAAAAAAATCAAATATAATATTTAGATAAGATTTATTTATAACATAAAATAATATTACTATTGGTTTTATAATTTAAAAAGTTAAAAATTGATAATATAATAAGTAAAATTTGACACTTTATAGCATTAAAAAGAGATAACAGGGTGATTTTATAATTTAGAAAAAAAATCAAAAGATAAAAACAACTATATAATAACTAAAGTTAATAAAATATTAATATAAACTTCATATAAGATTCTATAAAAAAAAAAGAAGATAAAATTACCATTAATTTTATCATTTTAAAAAATTAAAGATAAAATTGATTGTATAATAATTAAAATTTAATATTCCAATAAAATTTTCTAAAAAAAATAAGAATGATATTAATTTGATAATTTAGAGAAAAATAATTATAAATAAATAAATTATATAATATTAATAATAATTCTAGCCATGGCCTCCCAAGGACTAATGTAGGTCCGTCCTGCTGACTAATATATTATACTTTTTACATATTCATTTTCAGACACTAAATTTTAATTTATCATTAAAAAATTTGCACTTTCAAAACTAATTTTACTACACAAATATATTCAAAAACATTTTTATGTAATTTCCACAAACATTCTCATTTATGATAATTATTTTAATTTATACAAAGAGAATAATTAATATAAATATAATTTTACAACATTGAACGTATAATACATTATGAAATTTTTTTCTATCTTAATTAATAATTTTAAATTCGCCAAGTTTTGATTATATAAGTAAATTAAATACTATTAAAAAAACTTTATCTTATATAATATTTCTACACAGCTCACTAAAAACTATCTTTTCTAGTAATTTTTTTAAGCTTAAATAAGTTTTAGATTCTTATAATATATATATATTTTTATTTTGGTTCTTATAAAATTTTTATTGATCTTTATAATATATATTTTTTTGTTTTGGATCTTTATCAATGACGTAATATCATCTTAATTATTGATATATGTTGAAATTATTTAATCAATGGTTGAAATGATGTTACGTTATCAATAAATATCCAAAACTCAAAAAAAAAATATTAAAAAGATCTAAAATATAACAAAATTTTTATAAGAACTCAACATAAAAAAAAAATATTTTATAAAAATCTAAAACTTATTTAAAAACTTTTATGAGTAAAAATTCCTTTAATATAATTATGAACTTGTTTGTTTAAGTTTATTTGATAAAATAATAATTTATTTAATAAAATAAATAATTATCTATATATATTTGTCTGAAGTACTTTTTTTAAAAATAAAATTTTACTTAAAAAATAAATTTTATCTATTTATAAAATAATTAATTACCTAATAATTATTTATTTTATATACATTTATTATAATTTAAAACAAACTATGTGTATATATACCTTCAATTCAATAGAGAAAACATGTGTTATAAAATAAAACGTAATTTTATACTTTTTAGTTTCAAGTACATGGCTTGAAAGCGAAATCCTCAAAGCATTACGCTCACGCCTCAGAAATTCAAGTACAAAACCTCAGCGGTACATGTGTTCCTTCAGGACGTGCCAATCGCACCATGCCACGTCACTAGCACCGCAAATGCGAAACACACACTGAACCTATCATCAAACTCCACGTATCACACCAGGTGCTACCAGATCAGTTGTCTATGATGCACAATATCCACCCCTTCGAAGAAGCTTAGGGCAGTTTAGATTCTCCCGAAGATGGAAACATAACGTACGCAGACACGTGTACGGTAGATACGAGCATAAGAAAATGGGTAACCCTACATATTCCCGCACTATATCTTTGATCCACCCTCCCTCACTCACTCTAAACCTCATTCGTAATCCCAAACACTTCTCAGCCTCGGAGCGCCTCCACCGGAAAATAACTCTCCGGCGATTGTTCAACGGAACCTCTTCCGTTCGCCGTCGCGATCGTGGATTCAATCGCTCGATTCCAGTTTCTCATTCTAGGTTTTTTATTATAGCTATTTTTATTTTATTTTATATATATTAGTTCGATCAACATCGATGATTTTGAATTGATGATAGCGTGGAGTTGATCTTCATCTGGTTTTTGTGATGTAGTTGATCGGGTTCGTAGGGTTTTTTTTATGGTGCATCGTTGGACTTCGGTGGGAATTTGCATTACTTAGTGGGTGGTGGCACCGTGTAATCATTGAGTCAGATTATACTCGTTTTGAAACATCAAAGAGATAAATGGTAGGTTCAAGATTCTGATAAACTATTTGCATGCAAATGCCGGTCTGATATATGATTTTGTGGTTGCCTGCTTTTGCATGATGGTTTGTATGGTACTCTTGTTGCTATGTCCTTTCTTTTTTAATCATTTATGTAAAGTATACTTGAAAATTATATATTCATTTTAGAGTTAACGGATTAAATGTTGTAATCTTCACTTGATGGTTTATTGGTTTATTCAAATTGTTAAGGGTGGCCTTGATTTAACAGTGGGGATTTTTATAATTAGTGCTATGAAACTTCCTTTTAATAACTTATACAATTATTCACTCAGTGGGGTCATCAGAATAAAGAACATCTGTGAGCCTCATATTATAGCGAGTTAGGGGTGGTGGCGAGGTGAGGGAAAATCAATTTCAATTTCACGGTGAATGCAAAGCAACACATTGTTGCTGTGGAAAATCATTTTTTTTTTTATGTGGTTTTAGGGAAGTCAGCACGATTTTGAAGGTATCCACACACACTATTACTCTGTTAGTCTGTTACTGTTTTGGATGTCAACATTTTGTGCCATATGTTAAATGAATTTTGGATGTCATTTTGATAATGTTTCTCTCTAGTGTTTTAAATCTAAGGTATCATTATAGTTTTAGAGTAGTAATTTTGTGCAATGTGTTAAATAAATTCTGGCAGCACCATACGCTGCAATGGTGTGTTTGTGGTTGAATTTTGGCTTTCTGCCATTATGGTTGGCAACAGGTCTGTATCAACCTGTGAACCTGATCAAACCAGTAGCAATAAAATTGGTTTGGTTCAGATTATTTTGTCCAAACCCGGTGACTTTGGTTCGTTTTTTGAGATTGGAGAATTTGAAACCTGAAAGATTTGATCCAAACCAAACATTATATACTATTTTACAATAGACATTATAAATCTCCTGTCAATTCCCTTCTCCACATTTACTCACTGCCACTGCACCGGCTTGTTGCCAGCTTAAACTTTCTATCCAATTTCTCCTTTAACTAAAACAAATTAAAAGGTAAGGTAAAATCCCTCTCTCTCTCTCTCTTGAATGCCATGATACCAATCCCAGAACCTTTTTGCTCATCTCCTATGTCATGTCCTGCCACCCTTCCCGGACTCAAATCTGCCAAGGAACCTTTTGCTTCATATATGATCAACTTAGCTGTTGTACAATGGAGCCCAAAACATTTTTTCCAGCATTTTTTCTCTCTTTCCATTTTTAGAGGTTTCTTAGAATTTTTTTTTAAATATTAAACCAACTACCCGATCTGAATCAACCTGAACGACATCTGGTCGGTTTAGTTTGGGTTCTTAACAAAATTTTGTAGGAACCAAATAGATAGAAATTAATTCGTTTGGACTAAAACACCCCCCTAACCCGAACCAAGCCGACCTGTTTGTGGCCACCCCTATCTGCCATTGATAACTCTGACAAATGTATAATTAACCGTAAAAGGTCATAGTATTTAATCAAAACATCCAAGTAAATAACAATAAAAGTCAAGGAAACAAACAAAAATCAAAAGACATTCATATTTCAAACACATGACATCTATAGTATACAATAAAAGTGAAAGTGGGTGTTGTACAAATAAAATAATAGAGGAGGGTGTGGGTTCAGAGATGGAAGTGTAGAAAACTACATCCAATTATGGATTTTTTAAATTTTAAAATGGGGAAGGAAATCTCAACTTTTCCTCTAAAGCCCCCTCCCAAAAACGATGCTGTTTTTTAGGGCAAAAATGGATTTTTGGAAGGCCTCACTATAGCACTGATACAATTACTATTTGGGCTGCACTTCGAGTATAAATTTCTATTTCAAAACGTTCAAAGGAATATTCTACCAGACAACAAGAGCTGTGATTCTCTGTTGGTGAATGTTGGGCAGTGCAAAGTTTCAACAAGTTCCAAAAATCAATTCTGAGAATGACAACATGGATAAGTGAACATACAGAATATGTAAGATTAGGAACCAGTCTATTCAGGAGATAGATGTAATAGTACCTATTGAAAAGATGAGTGAAATTCGGTTGTGGTGATTTGGTCATGACTCATTAGAGAAGACCAATAGAGGCTCCAACTAGTAAGTGATTATATTGGAAGATAATGCCTAGTTATTGTTCTTGTTGTATGCAATCTGCTGGGCGGCTTTGCAGCATGTTTTCTATGTGATAATCAATCTGTTTATATGATCTTGATGCTGAATTTGTTTTAAGGATGCTTTTATTCAAAGTTGAGAAAAAATTCTGCTGTGGTCTGTCTTTTGCTTCTTCAACAAGTTAGTATTTATTTTTCAATATTGCAATTTCTGTCAAATAAGATAAACATGCTAAGCTTTGATTTTTTGCAGTCTTATCAGCATAAAAGCTTTTGGATGCCACGGGATGCTGGCTGCATTGCTGAAGAAAATGTGGGATATGAAAATTCTTCCAGAATTGAACCCAAGCGTAGTCATCAGTGGTTTATGGATACAGGTGAACCTGAAATATTCAGCAATAAGAAACAAGCGGTTGAAGCTGTTAGTGGCAGGCCAATTTCAGGAGTTTCACATGTGAATGTTTCCCAATGGGACACCAATTCAGGATTTCACTCAGTCACAGGCCAATTTTCTGACCGTCTCTTTGGATCTGATCTTCCAAGGACTGTGAATTTGGTTGATAAAAACATGCCATCTATTGTAAGTGGAAATCTGAACATGGGAAGGAAGGATTTTGAGCATCAATATGGTAATGATCCTTCTGTGGGATTGTCAATATCTCATTCCGTAGCAGACCCTTCATCATGTCTCAATTTTGGTGGCATCAGAAAAGTTAAAGTTAATCAAGTCAGAGATTCTGACAACTGCATGCCTGCTG
This sequence comes from Amphicarpaea edgeworthii, assembly GCA_014843725.1. Taxonomy (NCBI): domain Eukaryota; kingdom Viridiplantae; phylum Streptophyta; class Magnoliopsida; order Fabales; family Fabaceae; genus Amphicarpaea; species Amphicarpaea edgeworthii. Next base: position 1,013,821 of record CM026321.1, on the reverse strand, counting down.
CATCCATGGGACACTCCTATAGTAGGGAAGATAATAGTACAGTTTCAGTAGGTGCTGTCTACAATAAGAATGATCGCAATATTTCATTGGGTCCTACTTATAACAATGGAAATGACAACACTATTGCTATGGGGACCAGAATGAGTAAGACTGATGACAATCTTCTTTCAATGGCTCACACTTTCAATAAAGGTGATGGGGGTTTTATGTTGATGGGCCACAATTATGGCAAGGGAGATGAAAGTATCTTATCAATGGGTCAGCCCTTTGAGAAGGGAGATGGAAATTTCATATCAATGGGTCAATCATATGATAAGGAAAATGGCAACTTAATATCTCTGGGCACCTCATATACCAAGGGGCACGAGAGCTTTATCTCAGTTGGTCCAACCTATGGTAAATCAGGAGAAAATTTCATAACTGTTGCTCCTTATGACAAGGGTACTGATCATATAATATCAATGGGTCCAACATATGATAAGGTGGATTCAAATATTGCATCAACAGTTCCATCATATGACACAGGAGATTCTAGTTCTTTACCTGTGGGTCAAAACCACCATAAGGGTCAGGGCAGTACCATATCTTTTGGAGGTTTTCAGGATGACCATGAATCGAATCCCTCTGGTGGAATCATTTGTGGCTATGACCTGTTGATAGGAAGCCAGAACTCAGCTCAAGGTTTGGATAGCCAGAACGATCTGACTGAGTCAAACACCGAATCACTTGTAAATAGCATTCCAAAACCCAATACTAAAAATGATATTGTTAAGAACAAAGAGCCAAAGACAACCAAGAAGGCTCCTACTAACAACTTCCCTTCAAATGTCAAAAGTTTGTTGTCAACTGGTATTTTTGATGGTGTTCAGGTGAAATATGTTTCATGGTCACGGGAGGTAAAATGTGTTTTATCTTCGTCTTGCTTTATTTCTGAGCTGTTGTAGTTTATGTTTTGTTTTTAACATTTTCAAGAATCTGCTTGGCAGAAAAGTCTTAAAGGAATTATAAAAGGAACTGGGTATTTGTGTTCATGTGACGACTGCAAACAGTCAAAGGTTAGCATTTCAATTCACTTACATTCTGATCAACTGCATAATCCAAGTGATTGTGCTCATGTATTAAATTTTGTCATGAAGGCTCTTAATGCATATGAGTTTGAGCGTCATGCTGGTGCCAAGACAAAACACCCTAACAATCACATATACTTTGAGAATGGGAAAACCATCTATGCTGTTGTTCAAGAGCTGAAAAACACTCCTCAGGAGATACTTTTTGATGCAATTCAAAATGTGACTGGCTCTACCATCAACCAAAAGAACTTCCAAAAATGGAAAGGTAACCAAGAATTTTCAGTTTGCTTGGTTGTGGTTAAGAACACCTGGATGATCATGTCTTTGCTTCAATTATCCATGCTTAGATACAAAAACAACACAAATTCTTTAATCTTTTCTACTTCTAATATATTTTCCTCCTTATCAGCATCATACCAAGCTGCTACTCGGGAGCTTCAACGTATCTATGGAAAGGATGAAGTGATCATTCCGTCTTGAGTTTATTATTCTTCTTGAAATTCCAAAAAAGTGGTAGATATGTAATCTGTTCATAGTGAGTGATTGGCAGGTTTATAGTTTAAAAGACTAAAATTGAAAAGTTTTAGCCAATGCTTCTTGTAGGATCTTGATTGTTTTATTTATGGTAATGAAGATGTTTTTTTTTTTTTTTTTTTTGTGGTTCAGTGTCATTCGTTCCATCACAATTTGCTGATGTCTTGTCACCTTTGTTAAATTCCTTGCAAGCCATGTTCTTTAGTGAGTCATTAAGAGATTCCATCCAATATTAGGTTGTCAGTGTCATCTTGCGGGTGGTAACCCATCCCATCTCAAATAACAAGAGTATTGTTTAGAAAATTTTGAAAAAAATGATGAAAAAAAATTGAAAATAAGATTTTTAAAAGTAAAAAAAAGTAAGAGTAATGTTTTAAATTTTTTGAAAACATTAGATGAAAAAAAAAAAAAAAGAGTAATAATGTTTTGAAATCATTAGATACAAAAGATAAATTAAAAAAAAAAAGTAAAACTTTTAAAATTATCAAAAGTAAGAGTAATGTCTTAGAAATTTTGATATTTTTGGATGACTTTTTTTTTCAAAAATAAAAATTTTAAAATATGAAAAAATAAAAAGAATGTCTTTTGAAAACTGTGGATGCAAACAAAATTGAAAAAAAAAAAGAAAATTTTAAAAATATAAAAAAGCAAGGCAAATATTGTAAACTTTTTGAAAATATTAGATGCTAAAAATGTTTAATTTGGTCTTGTCTTCTTTTAATGTTGTCCACTTAAAAGAGATGAGTCCAATTAAGTATTTTTAACAAATATTTTAACCCAATTGAGTACCAAAATAAATAACAGAACTTAATTGATTAAACAAATAATATCAAAATTCAATTGAGCATAAAAAATAAATAAAAAGACTTAATTGAGTAGACAAATGATATCAGGACTTAATTGAGTAAAAAAATAAATAATATGAATTAAATGGGTATTAAGCCTATAATTTTTTAAACATTAGATGCAAAAAAAAAAAGAAGTTAAAATATGAAAAAGTAAAAGTATGTAGAAAATTTGAAAAATTAGTAAAAAAAATAAAAATTTTGAAAAAATAAAAATAACAAGTAGAATGTCTTGAAAATTAGGAAAAAAAATGAAATTATAAAAAAATATGAAAATATAAAATGTAAACCATAAATCCAAAATCATGAAATCTTAGATATTTAAAGTTTCATAAATGAAATCTTAAAATTTTAATTTCAAATTTTATAAATGAAATTATCAATCTTAAATCATGAAACCTTTATAATTTTGGGTTTCATAAATGAGAATATAAAGATTTAGGGTTTTATAAATGAAAACCTAAGGATTTAAGATTTCAAAAATGAAAACCTAAATTTTAAATTATGAAACCCTAATTCATAATTTAAGGAATCAAGCCCAACAATCATAATTTAGGGTTTTATAAATAAAACCCTAAATCCTAAATCTTGAAATCCTAATTTAAGATTTAGAGTTTCTTAAAAGAACACCTCAAAATTTAGGATATTTTTAAATGAAACTCTAAATCCTAAATAATGAAACCCAAATTTAGGATTTTAAGTTAAGGATTTTAGGTTTTATTTATGAATCCCTAAGGATGTAGGGTTTTATAAATTAAACCTTAAGAATGTAGGGTTTCATGAATGAAATCCTAACGATTTAGATTTTCATTTAGAGTTTCATAAATGAAACACTTCCTAGATCCTAATTTAAGGTTTCATAAATGACATAATAAATTATAAACCATGAAACCTAATGGATTTAAGGTTTCATTAATGAAATTCTAAAGATTTAGGGTTTGATAAATGAAACTCTAATCCTAATTTATGGTTTTATAAATGAAAACATCAATCTTAAACCATGAAACACAATTCTAAGATTAAAAGATTCATTAATGAAACCTTAAGGATTTAGGATTTCATAAATGAAATCCTTAATTCTTAACAATGAAACCCTATGGATTTAGGGTTTCATAAGGGAAACCCTAAAGATTTAGGGTTTCATTAATAAAACCCTACAAATATGAAAAAACAATAGTAATGTTTTGAAAATTTGAGAAAAAATTATTTAAAAAAAAATGAAAAATTCAAAGAATGTCTTGAAATTTTTTGAAAATTATGAAAAACAAGATTAATGTCTTGAAAATTTATTAAAAAATGAAAATTTTTAAAAAATAAAAATAACAAGTGGAATGTCTTGAAAATTAAGAAATAATGATTTAAAAAAAATGAAAAAACAAGAGTAATGTCTTACAAATTTGTAAATTATACCAATATGAACCTTAAATCCTAAATTATGAAACATTAAGGATTTAAAATTTCATAAATAAAATCTTAAAATCTTATTTTCGGGTTTCATAAATGGAAACCTAAAGATTTAAGGTTTCGTAAAGGCAAATCTAAGACTTTAGGGTTTCAAAAATAAAATCCTAAGGATTTAGGGTTTCAAAAATGAAAGCCTAAATTCTAACTATAAAACCCTAATTCATCATTTAGGGGATAAATCGATAAAATCATAATTTGTGGTTTTATAAATGAAACCATAAATTCTAAATCATGAAATCCTAATTTAGGATTTAGGGATTCAAAAATAAACCCTAGGAATTTAAGGCTTAATAAATGAAACATTAACAATCTAGGGTTTCTTAAATGAAATCCTGATTTAGAGTTTTATAAATGAAAACCTAAATTCTAAATCATGAAACACTAATTTAAGATTTGAGATTAAGGATTTAAAGTTTTATAAATAAAACCCTAAGGATATAAAGTTTCATGAATGAAATCCTAAGGAATTAAGGTTTCATTGAGATTTTCATAAAATAAACCCTAAAGAGTTTCATATAGAGCTTCATAAATGATATGAAACCCCAAATCCTAATTTAAAGTAATATAAATAAAACCATAAATTCTAAACCATGAAACCTAAGGATTTAGGGTTTCATTAATGAAATCCTAATGATTTAGGGATTGATAAATGAAACCTTAAATCCTAAATCAAGAACCACTAATTTAGGATTTAGAAAATCATTGATGAAACCTTAAGGATTTATGATTTCATAAATATCCTAAATGCTATGCTAAACTGTGAAACTCTATGGATTTAGGATTTAATAAGTGAAACCTTAGGATAGTGGTAAAAATATGAAAATTAGGAAATAATGATGTTTTTAAAAAAAAAAAAACTGAAAAAATAAGAGTCACTCACAAATGGAAACCTAAGGAATTAGAGTTTCATAAATGCAAACCTGAGGCTTTAGGGTTTCAAAAATGAAAACCCAAAGATTTAGGATTTCAAAAATGAAAGTATAAATTTTAATCTATAAAACCTTAATTCATAATTTACGAGATAAATCCCTAATATCATAATTTAAGGTTTTATAAATGAAACCATAAATCTTAAATAATGAAATCCTAATTTAGGATTTAGGGTTTCATAAAAGAAATCCTAGGGATTTAGGGTTTCATAAATGGAACACTAACAATTTAAGGTTTCTTAAATGAAACCCTAATTTGGAGTTTTATAAATGAAATCCTAAATTATAAACCATCAAACCCTAATTTTGGATTTCAGGTTAAGGATTTAAAGTTTCATTTATAAAATAAGGAATTAGGGTTTCATTGAGAGTTTTAAAAAAGCAACTTTAAAAGGTTTCATTTAGAATTTCATAAATGATACGAAACCCTCAAACGTAATTTATGATTTTATAAATAAAATCATAAATTATAAATCGTGAAACCTTAAGAATTTGGAGTTTCATTAATGAAATCCTAAATCAAGAAACCCAAATTTAGGACTTAAAAATTCATTAATGAAACCCTAAGAATTTAGGGTTTCGTAAATGAAATCCAAAATTATAAACTATGAAATTCTATGTATTTAGGGTTTTATAAGTGAAATCTTAGGATATCCTTAAAAATATGAAAAAAAAAAGGATTAATGTCTTGAAAATTTGAAAAAATGTTATTTTTTTTAAATATATGAAAAATTAAGCGGAGTGCGTTGAAAATTTGAAAAAAAAATTGAAAATTGAAAAATATTTGAAAATACAACCAAATTAATGTCCTTAAATTTTGAAATTTTTTGAAAATTATAAAAATTATGAAAAAACAAGAATAATGTCTTGAAAATTTGAAAAAATATAAAACTTTGAAAAATATGAAAAAACAAGTATAATTTCTTACATTTTATAAAAATATACCAATATGAAACCTTATGGATTTAAATTTTCATAAATGAAATCCTAAAATCTTAATTTCAGGTTTCATCTACCTAAGTATAAGGATTTAGGGTTTCGAAAATGAAAACTTAAGGATTTAGGATTTCAAAAATGAATGTCTAAATTCTAATCTATAAAACCCTAATTGATAATTTAGGGAATAAATTCATAAAATCATAATTTAAGGTTTTATAAATGAAACGATTTAGGGCTCCATAAAAGAAATTCTAGGGATTTAGGTAGTCATAAATGAAACACTAACAATGTATGGTTTCTTAAATGAAACCCTAAATTCTTAATCATTAAACCCTAATTTAGGATATAAGATTAAGGATTTGGGATCTCATTTATGAAATTCTAAGAATTTAGCATTTCATAAATAAAACCCTAAGGATATAAGGTTTCATGAATGAAATCCTAAGGAAATAGGGTTTTGTTGAGAGTTTAAGAAAAGAAACCCTAACAGGTTTCATTTAAAGTTTCCTAAATGATATGAAACCTTAAATCCTAATTTAAGGTTTTATAAATCAAACATTAAATTTAACCATGAAACTTTAAGAATTTAAGGATTCATTAATGAAATCCGAAAGATTTAGAATATGATAAATGAAACCCCAAATCCAAAATCAAGAAACCCAAATTTTGGATTTAATGATTAATTAATGAAACCTTAAGGATTTAGGGTTTCATAAATGAAATCCTAATTTCTAAACTATGAAACCCAATGGATTTAGGGTTTCATAAGTAAAACTTTAGAATAACCCTAAAAAATTGAAAAGAACTAGATTAAGGTCATAAAAAATTGAAAAAATGTTTTTTTTTTAAATATATGAAACATTAAGTGGATTGTGTTGAAATTTTCAAAATGTTTGAAAAAACAAAAGTAATGTCTTGAAATTTTGAAATTTTTTGACAATTATAAAAATTATGAAAAAACAAGAGTAATATCTTAAAATTTTGAAAAATATGAAAAACAAGCTTAATGTCTTGAAAATTTGAAAAAAATTACTAAATGAAAATTTTAATAATTAAAAATATCAAGTGGATTGTCTTGAAAATTAGGAAACAATGAATTTTTTTTAAAAAAATATATGAAAAAATAAGAGTAATGTCTTACAAAATTTTAAAATATACCAATATGAAAACTTAAATCCTAAATTATGAAACCTTGAAGATTTAAAGTTTCATCAATGAAATCTTAAAATCTTAATTTCAAGTATCATAAATGGAAACCTAAGGATTTAAGGTTTCAATGTTTCATAAATGCAAGCCTAAGAATTTAAGGTTTCGAAAATGAAAACTTAAGGATTTAGGGTTTAAAAAATGAATGTCTAAATTATAATCTATAAAACCTTAATTCATAATTTAGGGAATAAATCCATAAAATCATAATTTAGGATTTTATAAATGAAACCTTAAATTCTAAATCATGAAACCCTAAGTTAGGGTTTAAGGTTTCATAAAAGAAATCCTAGATATTTAGGGTTTCATAAATGAAATATTAACCATTTAAGATTTTTTAAATGAACCTTAATTTAAAGTTTCATAAATGAAATCATAAATTCTAAATCGATAAACCCAAATTTAGAATATAAGATTTTGGATATAGGGTTTGATTTATAAAACCCTAAGAATTTGGGGTTTCATAAATAAAACCTTATGGATATAAAGTTTTATGAATGAAATCCTAAGGAATTAGGATTTCATTGAGAGTTTAAAAAGAGAAACCCGAAATGGTTTCATTTAAAGTTTCATAAATGATATGAAACTTTGAATCCTAATTTAAGGTTTTATATATAAAACCCTAAATTTTAAATCATAAAACCTTAAGGATTTACCATTTCATTAACGAAATCCTAAAGATTTAGGGATTGATAAATGAAACCTTAAATCCTAAACTAAGAAATCCAAATTTAGGATTTAGAGATTCATTAATGAAACCCTAAGGATTTAAGGTTTCATAAATGAAATCATAAATTATAAACTACAAATCTAATGGATTTAAGGTTTTATAAATGAAACTTTAGGATAACCCTAAAAATATGAAGAAAAAAAAAACAAGATTTGTCTTAAATTTTTTTTTTAATATATGGAAAATTAAGTAGAGTATGTTGAAAATTTAAAAATATTTGAAAAAATATGAACAATGTCTTGAAAATTAGAGAAATTATGAAAAACACAAGAGTAATGTCTTCAAAATTTGAAAAAAAAAAACATTTAAAATATGAAAAATGAAGTGTAATATCTTGAAAAATTGAAAATATTACTAAAAAAAAAATGAAAATTTTAAAAAATAAAAATAATACGTGGATTGTTTGGAAAATTAGGAAGCAATGATTTTTTTTTTAGAAAAAAATATGAAAAAATAATAGTAATTTCTTACAAATTTTAAAATATACCCAAATGAAACCCTAAATCATAAATGATGAAAACATTAGGACTTAAAGTTTCATAAATGAAATCTTAAAATCTTAATATTGGGTGTCATAATAACGATTTAGGGTTTCATAAATGCAAACCTAAAACTTTAGGGTTTCAAAAATAAAAATCTAATTTCAAATCCATGAAACACTAATTCATAATATAGGCGATAAATCCCTAAAATCATAATTTAGGGTTTTATTTTATAAATAAAACCCTAAATCCTAAATCATGAAATTCTAATTTAGGATTTAGGGTTTTAGAAAAGGAATCCTAAGGTTTTAGGATTTCATAAATGAAACACTAAGGATTTTGGGTTTCTTAAATGAAACCCTATATTATAAATCATTAAACCCTAATTTAGGATATAAGTTTAAGGATTTAGAGTTTCATTTATGAAATCCTGAGAGTTTAGGGTTTCATAAATAAAACCCTAAGGATATAAGGTTTCATGAATGAATTCCAATGGAATTAGGGTTTCATTTAGAGTTGAAAAAGAGAAACTGTAGAGAGTTTCATTTAGAGTTTCATAAATGATATGAAACCTTGAATCCTAATTTAAGGTTTTATAAATTAAACCTTAAATTCTAAACCATAAAACCTTAAGAATTTACAATTTCATCAACGAAATCCTAAAGATTTAGGGATTAATAAATGAAACTTTAAATCCTAACCCAAAAAATCCAAATTTATAATTTAGAGATTCATTAATTAAACCCTATGGATTTAGGGTTTCATAAAGGAAATCCTAAATTCTAAACTATGAAACCCAATGAATTTAGTGTTTCGTAAGTGAAACTTTAGTATAACCCTAAAAATATGAAGAAGAAAAAACAAGATTAATGTTTTGAAAATTTGAAAAAATGTTTTTTTATTATATGAAAAATTAAGTGGAATGTGTTGAAAATTTAAAAATATTTGAAAAAACAACAGTAATGTCTTGAAAATTTGAAAAAACTACTAAAAAAAGGAAAAAAATTTTAATTAAAAATAATAAGTGGAATGTCTTGAAAATTAGGAAACATTGATTTTTTTTTAAATATGAAAAAAATAAGAGTAATGTCTTGCAAATTTGTAAAATATACCATTATGAAACTATAAATCCTAAATTACAAAACCCTGTGAATTTAAAGTTTCATATATATGAAATCTTAAAATCTTAATTTCAAGTTTCATAAATGAAAACTTAAGAATTTATGATTTTATAAATGCAAACCTAAGGTTTTAAGGTTTCAAAAATGAAAGCTTAAATTTTAATCTATAAAACTCTTTTCATAATTTAGGGGATAAATCCCTAAAACCATAATTTAGTATTTTATAAATGAAATCATAAATCCTAAATCATGAAACTCTAATTTAAGATTTAAGATTTCATAAAAGAAATCATAAGGATTTAGGGTTTAGGGTTTCATAAATGAAACATTAACAATTTAAGGTTTCTTAAATAAAACCCTAATTTAAAGTTTTATAAATGAAGCCCTAAATTCTAAATCATCAATATCTAATTTAAGATTTAAGGTTAATGACTTAGGGTTTCATAAATGAAATTTTAAATTCTTAACTGTAAATGCCTAATTCATAACTTATGGATAAATCCTTAAAATCACAATTTATGATTTTATAAATAAAATCCTAAAAATAAAAATAAAAACAAGAGTAATAATGTCTTGAAAAATTTTTAAAAATATAATTTTTAAAAAAATATGAAAAAATAAAAGGAATATCTTGAAAATTTCAAAAAATATGAATAAACAAGAGTATTATATTAAAATTTGAAAAAAATTGTGAATTATAAAAATTATTAAAAAAACGAATAATATCTTGAAAATTTGAAAAAAAAATATTTTAAAAATATGAAAAAAAAGAGTAATGTCTTAAAAAAAATTAAAAAATATAACAAAATCAAAAGTAATGTTTTAAAAAAATTTTAAATTATAAAAATTATGAAAAAATAAAACATAATAGTGTCTTGAAAAATTGGCAAAAATAAAATTTTGAAAAATTATTAAAGAATAAGGATAATGTTTTGAAAATTAAAAAAAATATGAAAAAAAAGGTAATCTCTTAAAAAATTGGAAAAAATAGATTTTTTAAATGATGAAAAACAGAGTAATGTTGAAAATGTAAAAAAAAATTGGTGAAAAAATGAGTAATAATGTCTTGAAAATTTTGAAAATATAAATTAATTAAAAAGTATAAAAATTCAAGAGTAATTAAAAAGATAAAATAAATATAAATAAGCAAGAATATTGTGTTGAAGATTTTGAAAACATTATATGAAAAAAAAAATTGAAAAGGAATGAAACTTTTAAAAATGTCAAATAGCAAGATTATTGTCTTGATATTTTTTTAAGATTGGATGAAAAAAATATTAAAAACAAGAATAATGAGAAATTATTAACCCTAACCCTAACCCTGGTTAGGGTTAAGAACTTCTGGTATGCCTAAATTTTTCATCTCTTAAATTTCTCGAAGTTGAGATGTTCATTAGAGGAAACTCCACAAAGCAATGCTCCCCAATTTTCTAGCAAAATACAATAAACAAAATGCATTGATCAAGACTACATTATGAGACAAAGATACATAGGATTGATGCAAGAACCATATCAAAGATGATTTTGAATTGATGGTATTAAAACTTAAAAGGCATATTTGAAGGAAAAAATAGTAATTGAAGAACTGGTGGCCATGAACCTTGGGCTATACTACCAAGGCATGCCTCTGGAAAATGGAATTATAAGTCACAAATTATTGAAGATGTTTTTCCAAATTACACAGTATAATTAAAAAAATGGTAAATATCAAGGCAACCACGCCTTTGCGTATCGCAACAAGGAAATAAAGTTATTTCAGGATACACGTATATTGAAATTCAGCTTAGCTGACGTTTTGTAAGGAACCAAGAAAACATAAAAGGTCAAAACTCGAAAGCAAATGTATGAAGTCATCACCTTCCTTCCAAATATGGCTCCTTACGTGGTGGATAAATTAAACTAAAAGCATTATTATCACTCTCAAAAAAGATGGATGGCGTCATCATGTGCAAAGGCCTTTTCTTCAAAATGGGAAGTCGATTGGTTCTTGTTGAAGGGCTTTCTCAGCAATCTCAGCCTGCTCCTTCTGGTGAATCTTGAGGAAACCCGTGGCTGTGGCCGCGGATGGAGCACGACCAACATATTTTACATCATCATAACCTCCCCTATTCACAGCTTTCATTGAAGATATAAGTCGGGGTAAAACATAAGTGTATCCACCCATGTTCAATGGCTCTTCTTGACACCAAACAACCTCAGCATCTATACAAGAAACAAAACAGAACATAAGTAAGACAAATAACCACAAAGAATGGTGGTGGGTTGGTGGGGGAGAGATATACACTACACTTTGTCAAATTTTCCACTATCAATCATACATGACGGTTTGTGATTGGATGTCAATGTAAAAATGTTTCACAATGTGAGTGCATATGGTATTTCCTCGTATTCCTATTGCCAAAGTTAGTCATGCTTAACAGCAAAAAGTGAAATTAACTCCCTATGGGGCATGGGCTGAGCTATTTGGTAAAGGATGCAACAATTAAGGTAGAAAATTAGAACAGTGTCTATAACAGAAGGACAAACAAGAAAATTATATCCTAGACAAAGACAAATTATATGCCATACAAGCCTTCACCAAGCAAAAGAGATCAGAATAAACTTCCAAGGAACATTTTCTACAACTAAATATACATACTTGGATATCGTTTAAGCTCTCGTTGGACAAGGTCGTAAGGGAAAGGACAAAGCTGTTCCACCCTACATATTGCAACATCCTTTGCATCAACCTTTGTTCGGTGATCATCAAGTTCATAGTAAACCTGCAAGGGATAGTTGAATTTTATAGTCATAATCAGCTTATTTAGAAAACAAATGGATATACTAGACATAAATATATTCATAATTGAAGTACCATTTTCATGAATATGGTTATAATAAAATCCACCAGATGAAAAAACATAAAAACTGATATGAAGATAGCTGGTTTCTAATGAGTACCACATACCTTTCCAGAGCAAAGTACTAAACGCCTAATACCCTCCTCAATATCTTTGTGGTCATTTTGGTCTTTTATGAGACGCTTGAATCTGGTTCCCTGTTTGTCAAAGCCTGGGTGGCCTTGGACATCATCAAACTCAGACAAATTTGATCTGCAAGCCTTGCTACGAAGCAGGTTCTTAGGGGACATTACAATGAGGGGTTTGCGGAATTCTCTATGTACCTGCAAGAACAAAAGCAGCAGAGTATGAGAAAATAAGGAACATAACTTTTAGTGATATAGTCACCATTAAATCAATTAATTGTTAATTAAGTGGATGACAAAGCTCTCCCTATCATGGAAAAACAAAGGTTCTTGACAGTGGAAGCAGATCAGGTGGCAAGGAGCATGAAGAAGGTCAAAGGCAATGATCAAAGTTTCTCACGTGTCCTCACTGTGAACATCCTCTAATGATGTGGTGGAGGGATCCATGGAGGACACTCAAGGAAGACTTGTAAGGATATGGTTTTAGGTGATGCAGGAGATCACGATGAATGGATGGTAAGCTCAAAAGAAGAGATGGATGAGGAGCAATTAGGAGGACACTCAAGGAAGACTTGAAGGGATTGTGGTAGCTTGGAATTCTCAAAATGTCACAATTAGTCTCCTGTATAAGGAGTTTCAATATCTTCACTAATCACTAGAAGGTAAGTTATACTGGAAGAGGAGATTGGTTCTTTACTCCTTCAGTCCTTCCTGTGCCAACCCCATTTACTTTTTGGGCTTCAGCCCTGTTGATTGCTAAGAAAATTCAATTAACTGTACTAACCTGCCTCCTTAGAACATGGAAAAAATTAGCAGGAGTTGTGACATTCACAATCTGCAAATTACACTCCTGAATCTGCTTCCGAAGAGTTGGATCCATCTCAGGGATAACATGAGGGTTGTCATCAGCCATCTGCCATGAAATTAGTGAACATTAGCTACTTCAACACTATACAGATAAAATAGGGAGATGGACAGCACGTAAAACAAGGCAGCAATTCCAAAATATGCAGAAGTTAATTGCTTGTTTACACGAGAAACATAATTCAAATTTTAAACCACTAATCAAAGATCTCTATTTATTCACTTTTCCCTTTTGTATTATATCCCACAGGTGGCAGACTCTAACAAGTCTGGTTCCAGTGTTGTTCCATGGACATTAGCCCTAGTCAGTCTTTGGTGTACGAGGTTTACTAGAAAGAAAATGAAATAAGAGAAAGAGGGGAGAGAGATGCTAACCTAAATGTGACCTTTTGTGAAACTTAAGTCTCATACCTTGCAATTGGAACTTAACACTTTGCATGTTGATTGTGTGTGTGTGTGTATGTTTGTATGTGTACATATGCATGTATGTACACTTAAGACAAAACAGACATGTAGTCAACAAAACACATTTTTATATGACAGTGATACTTAGTTCAGATTGAGATATCAATCTCAAAGTACACCACATATATAATAGGATGCACTAGAACCACCAATATGCTTGTCATCAATTTCATCAACCAAAATATAGGAGGGCAAACAATAGCCAAAGTTGGCAAGCAGATTCAAACTCAAGTAGATGGAACAAAAGCTCAAAAGTATTCTCAAAATATAAATTAGAACATAGATTCACAAAAAAAAAAAAAAAACCTGTAGAAAGCGTTCCAATCTTGCACTTGAATGCTCTGGGCCCTGGCCATCATAACCATGAGGAAGTAACACAACAAGCCCAGTCTGACGGAGCCACTTAGCCTCACCAGAAGCAAAGAAATTGTCAAATATCACATGAGCACCATTAGCAAAATCACCAAACTGAGCCTCCCAAATTATCAATGAATTGGGATTTTCCATTGAGTAACCCAATTCAAACCCAAGAACACCAAACTCAGAAAGTGAACTGCATATTGTTTCAAAAATTTCTTAGATAAGAGACCAAAAACAGAAAATAATAAACCATATGTTCAATATAAGTAACAATAGTTTTATTCTTTTTGTTAATAACTCTTAACAAGTTTTTAATGTATCAAGTGGATTACACTGCCATTTTTGTAATTTTTTAAGATGCAATCTTGACATCAAGAAGAAGACACATAACAAGTGCTTGTAAGACTTGAAGAACAAAGCCATGAAATATGTAAAGCACATTAAAGACTAGGAAACTAAGTATATTAACAAAGGAAACAAAAATCCAACTAATATTGCTGATGGTTTACAAAAAAGTTCCGTATTAAATGTAATCATTAATGAATTCTTTATATACAATGCAAAGCTAAACTGATCCGGCACTTACAATTATGTGTAATTAACAAGATGATAAATGTCATGTGTATATTATCATTGAGTGATCCACAGAACATTAAATGATCGATCACCTTTGCTCACAATTACTGTGGCTGGGCTTATGATATTCCAATTAAATATAATATATGAAATGCGACCCAACATTTTCTACAGTAACAAGGATCAATCAAGAAACACACAAGACTATAGCTTATGATGATTACAAAAGAGCATTCTATTAAAAAATTTAATGATTGGAAAACATAAAATGCATAATAACTGTTAAAGTGAAACAGTATAATTGTAACTTTGTCGTGTACTTTTTAAATTGTAACACCAAGAAGTCAGAGCCAAAGGCACCCTAGGACAAATTATAGAGGTTTCCAATCCAAAAACTAGGATACTGGTAATATAATAGTAACAAAGCTGAAACAAGCAAGATAACTATATGTATATAGAAGAAAGATTACCTATTGCTAACTGTAAACATCTCTTCGTCTTGGTTCATTATAACATGGTCAAGGGGACAATATTTTTCCCCTGTTGTCTGATCATGAACTACAGCATGGCGGTGACTAAAAGTTCCTCTTTCAACATCCTGACCACTTAATCGAACATGGTTACCTTCAATAAGCAAGGTAGCATAAGCAAGCGCCTCTCCAAATCCCCAGTCAATATCTTCCCCAGTTTCAATCATTTGGGTCCGTTGTTCATAAATCCTCTTCACTGCTCTGTGAGGTGTAAAGTTTTCAGGGATGGTTGTGATTGCTTTTCCAACTGTTTTCAAGATCTCTGGTTTCACACTGCATGGGACAGATCACAGACTTCAGCATATTATTCCAAAAATAAAAAAGACTAAGACAGAAAGAACATAAATTTATCATACCCAGTGTTTCGGATACGTGAAATCTGTTCAGGTGACTTGAAACCAAGCCAATATGCTGAAAGCCAATCTCTTCTTTTTGGAATGTATTCTTTGCTAGCCAAAAATTCTTCATTTAGAATTGATGTGACCTTCTTGTGTATTTTATCAATTTCTTCTCGTGTCAACTCCCCTGATTCCAGAAGCTTCTTCTCATAGATCTCAAGAGTTGATGGATGGCTTCGGATTACCTACATCAACCCCACAAAGTTGCAAATTAATTGACTTGTCTAAAAGCAATATGCATGCAAATTACAAAATGAAGAAAAACATAATAAACAAAAGTGCTAACCTTGTACATTTTAGGCTGAGTGAAAGATGGTTCATCAATCTCATTGTGTCCAAATCGACGGTAACACACTAAGTCTACAACCACATCAGAGTGGAAAGTCTGGCGCCACTCAGCAGCAAGTTCACAGGCATGGACAACGGCTTCAACATCATCACCATTCACGTGAAAGATGGGAGCATCCAAAGCCTTCGCAACATCAGTGCAATATTGCGAAGACCTGCCAGACGCTGGATCAGTTGTAAATGCAACCTGATTGTTAAACACAATGTGAATAGTCCCACCAGTGGTGTAATTTGGAAGAGCACTTAAATGCAGGGTTTCATAGACCACACCCTGTCCAGCAAAACTTCCATCTCCATGAATCAACACACCCATGTTCTTTGTTCTATCCACATCATTTGAGTAATACTGCTTGGCACGAGTTTTCCCAACAACAACTGGATTAACAGCTTCCAAGTGACTAGGATTTGCCACCAAAGACAGATGAATCCTCTTGCCACCCCGAGTAGGGCGATCATATGACGTTCCCAAGTGATACTTAACATCACCAGTTCCAGTGTAGAGTCCAACTTCATCCTCAGGCTGAAGACCACCGCTAAACTCGCAGAATATCTGCCGCAGCGGCTTCCGAACCACATTTCCCAAAACATTCAGCCTCCCTCTATGTGCCATTCCTATAACTATGCTCTCAACCCCAAGATCAGATGCCCTATCAAACATTTCTTTCATTCCAGGAATAAGAGTCTCTCCACCCTCAAGTCCAAACCTCTTAGCAGAGGTCCACTTGGTGGCCAAGAAGTTCTCAAACAAAGAACTCCAAGCAAGCCTATCAAAGATAGCCTCACGCCTCTCCCTATTAAACTGTGTAGGGGTGGGGGTTTCAATCCTGTCCCTAAGCCAATTACACTTATCACGATCTGCAATGTGCATATACTCATATCCAATGCTTCCACAATAGGCCTGCTCAAGCCTTGTCAAAATGGATCTAAGGGTATGCACAGGGCGGTTCTCGGACAAGAAACCAGCCATCCTCCACACCCCCAAGAAGAACTCTCTATCGAGATCAGCCTCAGTAAAACCATAGAGTGCAGGGTCCAAATCGTCCGGGATTTCCCTTGGTTCCAGATTCAAGGGATCCAAATTGGACTTCATGTGGCCATTAACCTGGTATGCCCTAACCAGCAATAACAACCTCATACTCTCCTGAATTGTCTGACCAGAAATCCCAGGTGAGGTTGAGGCCTGCCCCACAAAGTTCTTGAAGAAATTGTCCCATGACTCATCAACACTGTTGGGATCAGCCTCCCAAGCCCTTTGAAGCTCTTCCAAATACACACTGCTTGTTCCATCTAAGAAACTATCTGTTAACTTTGAAAGAGGGACCGCACGTGGAGCAGGTGCAGCTTGTTCCTTGAAAACCGTGCTTTGGAAGCTTCTGCTATGTGATGATGGTATTGACGGAAGGACCCTTGCCCTTGACGGAAGGTATGTGGATCCACCCTTAGAAAGGGTTCTCCTAATTGCATGCTTTGCTATGCCAGCTCCGGCTCTAAACCATGCCATGCTTGATATCACCAATATGATCTTATCTCCTCAACACATCTGAGACAAGACAACCATATACACAACATACGCAGAAAACAGTTAGCCAAAAAAATAATATTTTTAAATGAAAACAGAAGAATATAAGAATACCCAGAAAGAGAAATGCGGTTTGTTTGGAAAAATTACATGGGATCGAGTCGAGGGCGAGAAACGGTTCAATTCTGAAGGATTGGGAGTCAAGAAAATTGAGAAATAGTAGGGTGATGAGAAAAGAGGGAGCCCTAGTGGCGTTGTAGCAAAGCGAGTGAGAGAGAATTGAAATGTGTTTTTTGCTATTTTATGGGGGAAAATGGAAAATTCAACGCTTAGAATTGATTTAGGTTTCCTCCTTCCACGTTGGCTGCCTGCGTAATCTCGCACGCTCTTCTTGAACAAAAGAAGCTGTGCCCTTCTCTCTTACCCTTTCCCAATTTTCACGGGTCCTATTTGGTACTTGCACCCTGGTCTATTATTATTTGTATTAAAAATATTTAAATGTCAATCTAATAATATTTAATTGATTTGAAAAACATTTTAATTTAAATTATCTTTCTATATTTATATTTATTCAGTTTTTTTTAATTCTGACAAATTTTAATTAATAATTAATTATAATTCAATTTTATGTTAATTTATTTCTAAAACGCATTTTAATCCACTCTCTTACTTTCTCCTTACATTTTTTTAATAATTAAATTATTTTATAGGTTCTAAATTATTTGAACATTTTTAATTTGGTCATTGAAATACTTTTTGGACTAAATCATAATTTTGATTATTTATAATTCTTAATTCTTAATTTGCAATTTCAATTTTTCTATTTTTTTTATAATATGTACGTTTAGTTTAAAATTATAATTGTTGTGTGCACATTTTAATCTAAATCCAACAAACAAAAGCAAAATAGAAGCAGGATCTTACCATTTTGTAAAAGTATTTTTTTTGTCTAAATATACATTTTCACCGTTTATCCAAACATGCTCTTAATCTGTTAAATTCAATCTTGAATTTGTATTTGTTTCTTAATTAATTCCCAGTGTCTAACTATCACTACTGAGAACTTAGTATTATCATCCATGTAGATCTTCAGTGAGTATTTTCACCTTTCCAGGTTAATATTGGCTCGCGCGCGCACACACCTACCCCCCCCACAGACACATCCACTGAAAGTTTTAAAATTTAAAAGACTAAACTAATTTTATTTTTTTAATGAGGAATCAAAATTATACTTTATTCTAAACTAAAATCATAAAAAAAAAAAAAAAAAAACTACTTAACACAGCGAATAATGATGCACAGATGATTAGGATTTGACCGAGTCATGTTTGTTGTATTAGTCGAAAAGCTGTGATTGGTCACCAAAATGCACATGTTGTCTCTACTGATGATATCGAGGAAAAGTTACTGACAGAGATTCCGGATCAGTATATGGGATTAAACGAAACTAGCAGCAAGCAGACAATTAATCTGGGGAAGTGCCAGCTAACAGAAACTGCTGGTATGATATGAGGTTTGAGTCATTCTTCTTACCAATAGTCCCCGCATGAACACAAACCATCTTTAAAATGATGAAACCGATTTGCATCCCTTACAATTATTTCCCTTTCAACAAGCTTTGATATAAGCTTTATGGCAGAATGACAGTTCACACATGCCCGAAGATTCTTTGTTATCCTAAGTGTAGTTCCTGGAGCAGTACTAATAAGCCCATAAGCAACAGCTATCCTCTCACTATGAAAACTAAGATTCTCCTCCTTCTCTTCATAATTCAGATCATGCATAACAGATTCTGTATGTGGGACAAACCCAACCTCCTTTAACCTTCTTTCTAATCTCTTGAGCTCATTGAAAATTCCCTTAGCCATTGGGTGTGACTTGTCCCCTGCATGAAATGTCTGTAGCTTCCCATTTATCTCAATTACACTGTAACCAAGGTCCTTATTCAATCCTTTCTCCCTCATTAGAACTCGAACATGTGCAACATGATCCCACAAGCGGGAGGAAGCATAGAGATTAGAGAGCTGTACATAATGCCCTGTGTTGTATGGATCCAATAAGAATAGCTTCTTTGCAGCATATTCTCCCAATGTTACACAGTGATGGATCTTGCATGCACTCAGAAGTGCACCCCATACACTAACACCAGGTTCAATGGGAATTTTCATTATAAATGCACAAGCCTGACCCAGATAACCTGCTCGTCCCAAGAGATCAACAACACAAGAATAATGCTCATTACGAGGCTCAATTTCAAAGTCTTTCATGCAATGGAATAGCTCCCATCCCTCTTTTACAAGGCCAGAATGATTGCATGCTGTGAGAAGCCCAATAAAGGTGACATCATTTGGGAATGCCCCTGCTTGCTTCATTGCATGGTAAAGATTAATGGCTTCCCATCCTTGACCATGCAATCCATATCCCATAATCATGGCACTCCACATAACAACATCTTTATCGGAATTACAATCAAATACCCTGCGAGCAAATTCCACACTTCCACATTTTGCATACATATCAATGAGAGCGGTATTAACAAAAATGTCACTTCCATATTTACTCTTGCTCACATAGTTATCCATCCATTGTGCTAATTCGAGGGAACCAACTTGCGCACTAGCTAAGACTGCAGACCTCACAGTGACAGAATCTGGTTTAATATTTCTCGAGATCATGTCACGGAATAGATGTACTGCTTCCTCAGCATGGCCATTCTTTGCATAGCCAGATATCATTGCATTCCACATAATCACGTTTGGTGTCTTCATTTGATCAAAGAAAGATCTTGCAACTGTCACCTGCCCACATTTAGCATAAAAAGCTGTTAGAGAGATAAGCAAATCAGGCTCATCTTCAAGACCCATCTTGATGACACAGCCATGAATAGATCTCCCTTGCTCTAAGTCATCTACATCGGTATAAGCCCTCAGAATGCTTACCAGAGCAATCCAATCTGGTTTCACATCAGCATTTCTCATTTGACTGAACATTCTCAATGCTTCCACAGCTTTCCCATTCTGTGCATATCCAGAAATGATGGAAGTCCACGAAACAATTGTTCTATGGCATAACCCATCAAACACCACTTTTGCCACATCAATATGACCACATTTAGCATACAATGCCACAAGGCCATTCTGCACAAACACATCCAACCCAAACCCATATCTGATTATCTGCCCATGAATTAGGCAACTCAAACCAAAATCTAACAACTCAGTACAAGCTTTTAGAACATAAGGAAAAGTGAATCCATCTGGATGCACTCCTGTCCATCTCATCCATCTATACATTTCAACAGCGTCCCTGAACATATTGTTCCTCGAATAACTCCTAATGATAGCATTCCACATAAACACGTCAGAGTAGTAAAATTCATCAAACAACTTGCGAGCATAACAAATTTGTCCAAGATTTGAACTCCCATTAACCAGTTTGGTCATGAGAAACCCATTATGTTGCAACCCGGAGATAACTAACTGGTTATGTATCTGATCAAGGTGTCTCTTGTGGGTAGAATTATCAATAAGAGATGCGTAGAATGAGTCTGAATTGAAGCAAGCGTGAAGAGCTGATGAAGAACAATGATATTTGAAAAACTTGAGGACCAAGCATCTGGGTATCTCAGAAGTTGTAACCTTTTGGATTTGGATAGTAAGGGAAGATAAGCTAAAGAGTTTCCAAGCCATAGAACTGTGTCCATTATCTTTCAATGTTTGGTTGTAAATTCTAAACTCATATCAATTAGATAAATGGAGATCTAACCTATTTAGTTTGTGGTTTCTAGCTTCTTGAAGCTCGATTTAGTTCTGGTTTCTCTTTCCCAACCTAAAATAGAGCACATTGAAGCATTTAATCAAACACGTAAGCTACGTTAAGAGTGGTGATAACTCACAAGTAAGACACGCGTTATAAGAAATGATGCTTCAAACCTTCAACAACAGAAAAAAAGACAAATTAACCAGATAATACATGAGCATTCAATCGCAGGTGGTGCTGCCATCGATGACCACACAAGATACGTAATCGGCACTTGTCTCTTTTTCTGTGTGGAGAGAAGTGTTGAAAAAACGAAAAGGGTATATCGGAGATCAAAGATAGAGACTGAGAGAGGATCCAAATGTGTTGTGTTGTGAAATAGTTTTTGGATTATATAATCATCGTTTTAAAAAAATTATAATGTTTTTTTTATAATGTTATTCGATCATATATATTTCTTTAGTTGAATGGATGAAAATATTACTTGAGAATTTTGATTGGAAAATTCTTGAAGATGGGCCATGAGAGATTGAGGGGGTCGTCCCTTTTCTTACTTCAATCCTAAGATAATAAAAAAAAAATGAAATAGATTGTTAAAAATATTTCAGTAGTTTTTTCTATGAATAAATATTTCAGTAGCTAATATTGAAAATGTCAACAATTATTTTTTTATAAGAATGTCAAAAATTATTATTTTTGACAAAAACTGTCAACAATTGTTAATAACCGATAATATTGAAGAAACGGAATTTCGGCTGAGTTCTCTTCTTTCTGGAAAAAAATGTTCACCAACAAAGAAACAAGCATTTTCAATTTTCATATAAAAACCGTTGTAAACAAAAATGTATAAACCACACACCTAACCTAACATCTCTAAAAGCATATTTGGATTACCATTGGAGGATACTCGCCGTACTTTTAGAGAAAAAAATCCTTCTCTTCTTTTATTTTAAACGTACTTTTGAAAAACTTGCACGGGTAATCCAAGCATGCATTAAGCCAACCATCAACGTAAGATAGTTTGGAATATTATTTGCAACAGATAAAAGCTTTTCTAATAATCAATCTGAATCCAATCGAAAGATTTCCGAGTACAAATGAAAGAAGAGAGAGTGGCAAATGAATTAATCACAACAAGTCCGACAACTAAGCGTTAAATTTAAAACACTATCTTCAAAACATAATCTTTGCAATTGGGAAATACAAGGACAAATACATGCTCCCACTTTTAATGTGATAAAAATAACTATAGCACCCATATGAGGGCAAGTGTTGAATCTGCACCCTCTAATTGCAGATTCTGATTTGTTTCATGAACCACAGCAAGCCGATCTTTGAGCAGCTAGACCCCCTGTGGCTGCTTGGTCTGGTTGTATCTTGATAGTCGGAGGCTGAACCACACACAAGAAGATACTACCATCATTCAGGATTAAGAAAGAAGAAACAATTTTCATGCACATCCTTCAAAAGTTAATTAAAAAATCCCAGATATTCTCTTGATAAATTTAAAAACTACTAGAATTTGATGATGGCAAAATTTTAGTCTTTCAGAAAAGAGATTAAAAATAGTAAGAATGAAAGACGGAACAGTCAACAACTTACCTCAGCCTTAGAATCTGTGTCAGCAAGCCTTTGCTTGATATCTCTTGCTATTGAAAAGAAAACCTCCTCCACATTCATGTTTGTCTTTGCACTCTGCAAGAGTTCTTCTATTGTAAATATAATGAAATCACATATTTTATTAAATGATAATGTAATTATCAAACAAGCTCTACTCACAGTTTCAAAAAACTTGATACCATACTCATCAGCAAGAGCTTGACCTTTGGAGGTAGGCACAGCCTGGACGACAAGAAAGACCCTTTGTTGGAATATATGGAATATAGCAACATTAATTTAAAGAGAGATAAAAACAGACAGAGAATGCTCAATGTCATAGCACTATAACAGTGAACAAATGTGGCTTGAGCAGAGGGAATCATTTTCATCTGCTCCAGACTTAGATGTAGATAGAAAAGGATCCTCAGAGGTACATACCCTTTTACTTTCATCCATATCAGCCTTGTTACCCACAAGGATCTTGTTTACATTGTCAGAAGCATGTTGTTCAATGTTGCGAATCCAATTCCTAATATCTTAACAGATACAAGCAAGATATATTAAAAATGAAAGGCGGGAAAAATGGATAAACGAAATTTAACCATAAAAAAACGGATCCGTTTGTCCACATAATTCAACCTAAATAGAGAGAAAGATAGTCAAAGGTGACAAGAGAATGGGGGTAGGAGGTAGAAAGAAGAAAACACAATTTGAAGGGTCAGCTTCAGCTGAAAAGTATATGGGAAATACTCTCATGCATTAGTCGTCCATATAAATAAATACAGAAGAATTTGAATAGGATCAATCAGGGAAGGACATTACTATTGAAAGATGCTTCATCAGTAACATCATACACTAGCAAGATGCCCATTGCCCCACGGTAATAAGCTGCAAGTGCAATAACAAGTAACATTGTAAGAAAAAGTTTTATTTCATCAAAGAAATGGTGGATGAAATCGTAGGACATTTATCCACATTATGAACTTCAATAACAGTCTGATCAAATTTATTAGGCAATAAGAGTAAGACTGACGACCTATTAAAACTAAAGTATTTTTGTCTTCTATATAAGTGTAAAGCAATTCCATGTTCACTTTAGATTTATGGGTTATGAAATGTATTGAAACTTATATGCCTTCTACATATATATAAACCAAAATCAAAATGTATTTAAACTTCAAACATATTCGGTTAGACAGATTGCAGAAGACAAAACAAATACCTGTGGTAATAGTTCGAAATCGCTCCTGACCAGCTGTATCCCAGATTTGTAACTTAATGCGTTTGGCATCAAGTTCAATGGTTCTTATCTTGAAATCAATGCTGCCATTGCCAGATACAGTATTATTAACATGGTTTTATTTCCATCAATAAAAATATATATTAATATTAGCTTCTGTGAAATTGTGAGTAGACAGAGACTAAAAAATATAGACTAGTCAGATACCCCCATCATGAAAGAATGTGCGCATTAAGTATGATGTTTGATAAGTATGACATGCTGCATGAAGTCTAGACAGCCTTATTATTTACTTGGAAACAATATAGTCACTGCTGATTGGAAACATTGATACAAGAATCTCAGATAACACAAGGCATTAGCCAGTAGATCCTACAGCATTTTCACAAGGAATTAAAAAAACCCAGCAGATACTAACCCAATGGTGGTGATAAAACTGGTTGTGAAGGAACCATCAGAAAATCGCAAAAGCAGACAACTCTTCCCCACACCTGTAATTGTTAGTCAGATAGCTAGTAAAACTAGACAAAAGTTCAAGTGAAATATGAAAAAGACAAAACAAGACACCATGATCAATATGCACACATTCACATGCACAAATACATAAAAACATATATAAATATCATGTATATCTGTATATTTGTCACCTCCTCCATAATAGGTGCTACTATAACTTTATTCCCATTATGAGACAGACGGAAAAGTGGAAAACATAGAGTCATAGGCCTATTGGGCACTATGTCATATAATGGGTACAAGAGCAATTATAGGAAACTAGTGTACGAGCTTTTATTGGCCTTCTCTTCCAATGATCAAACCAGCTGAGGTGAGTTTTTTTTACCTCCATTCTTTCATACTTTACAGGACTATTTTTTTGAGTTCCACTCTTTCTTCTATGATTAGACTTCCCAGATCGCATTCTTCTAATTTTAATCTAATTTGTTATGTTCTTTTTTTCTATTAATTTAATTAATCATCATCTTTCAATTTTTGACTTCATTACTATGTTCTTATTACTCCTGATTGATGGTGATTGTGTGTGTAAAATGTGACTTATTATTTATCATATATTTTTTAATGTTTTTGAGTATTTATGTGTAGTATAAATTGTTTAGTTAGTACTACAATATTTAAAATAGTGGTAATCACACTATCTCGCTATAGTATTTTCAGTGTTGGTCGCTATCCAAGATGGATAATGATAACTAAGCTCTTCATAACAATTTCATAGCGTGGCTCTCATGAGCTTCATCAGTTTGTAGTTTTCACAATTTCATACAATGATATATTTCCTATATGGCTATACTCTCGTGAATAGGTATTACCCACGGACATATTCTCAAACCTAACTATCTCACTGAACAACTTAAGCCATATCTTCTAGATGAACTTCTCAGTAAACACTTTTAATTTGGAGAAACTCAATTCGTTTAAACTTGTTATTTCCTTCTCTATAAGTGTTTATTGAGAAATTTATCCACACAGAACCACAATCTATGTCAAGCTATAACTTTCCTCCCTAAGGCCTAACACTTGAACAACTTCACCGCATATATCATCCATTTTCTTAGACATTGTCAAATATCGCAATCACGTGTTAAGAGAAATAAGCCTTCAACAAAAGCCCACACCACAGTTAACAACCAAACTCCCAAATAAATAAATAAATAGAGGAATAACCAGAAAATAGCATTGAACCGAAGTAAAAACAATATATAAACATAATTCAAATGAAGAGTCCCCATACTAATCAATTATTAGAAACCTAACACCCAAACAAACCTCAGAAAAGAAAGAGAAATAAGATCTGAAATCTGAAAGAAGCTGGTTTGGTTTGCTTAAGATGAGGGAAGAGAGAAAGGGGTAACTAACCACTATCGCCAATAAGAAGCAGCTTGATGAGGTAATCGTAATCGGCACGTGCCCTCGCAGGTGGTGCTGCCATCACAACACAACGCACGTGAACTCTCTCCGAAAGATTCTCTGTGCTTTGTGGAGAGAAGTGTTGAGAAAACGAAAAAGGTAACGGAGATCAAAGAAGAGGATCCGAATGTTGTTCTGCTTTGGGTGGGTTTTCTCTCCGCGTATACTGCGTGGCCCTCTCTCTCGCTCTACACTGTCACCAGTTTCCGTTACTTTATAGATCTCCCACTATTTATTTCTTTATTCGTATATATAAACAAAAACAAAGTCAGACTTTGGTTTAATTGCGTGTTTTATTGTAAATGTGAAATGTAATTAGTTTTTTGGCTTAAATAATCATCGGTTTCATTACTTTTATTTATTTACTTTTTTCTTTTTTTTATATTAATATAACTGTTTAGGAGAAACTATAGATTTTCTTAATAAAAAAAAATCTTATTCAAATTATATTAGATTTCTATATCAACGACGAAACTTTTTCTTTATCCCCATTACAAGTTTAGATATTTAGATTTCAAACTCTAAATTATAACTATAGATTAAGTTAAGTTAATAATTCCACTATAAATTACAAATTTGTAATATAATAAGAATCTTTTGAATTGAAATATTTTTATTCGTTCTTTGTTTTTTTTTTTTGGAATTATTAAGTTTGGTTTTTAAATTTTGTTGAATATTTTATCACTTAATAGCAACATAGACTAAAATAAAAATAATTTATAGTGATCAAAATAGAAAAAAAATTTAGAATGTAATAATTTGTTTATACTATTATTTATTCACATTTTTTTTGTTACGTAAGGTGAATTTGTTATTTTTTAAATTGATTTATTAAAGATATTTTTTAATTAATTGATAATGTATTATATTTAAGATGTATGACAATTGAACTAAAAAATTAAGAGAATCAGAACAAAAATATTTAAGTATTACATGGACTAAAAATTTATTTAAATACTTTAAAAAAATAGTGTTCATTTAAAAAAAAAAACACAAAAAAATTGAAATTTGTCAAGCTATGTTCAAGCCTAAATTGACAGTTAGAATTTGAAAATAACGATAAATTTTCTTTATTTGAATGGATGAAAACATTATTGAGAAAAATTCATTGAAAGGTTTTCATCGGAAAAAAATCTTGAATATGATAGGGATGTCCCTTTTCTTACTTCAATCCTGACATAAAAAATAAAATAGAATTTTTTAAAATATTTCAATAATAAATAGTTTAATTGAAATTGTCAACCATTTTCTTTAATAACTAATAATGTTGAACAAACGGAATTTTGGCTAAGTCACTTGTCACAATATCACCGACTGCCAATTGCTTGTTACTAATTTTGCTTAATTAGATTAGATTATGAAGATTAATATAGCAAAATAATTGTCATCGATAGTGATGTGGGGGTGATTGGTTGATTATGAGATAGAAGAGATTAATTAATCTAAACATGATGAAGTAAACAGAATATAAAGTGTGAAAATATAAAATAAAAAAAATCAAAACTCAATTTTATATAAGAAATCTTCTTTTTATATAAAAAATTAAGTTCACCAAATAAGAAACTAGCATTTTGAATTTTTCATATAATTGTAAACAAAACAAAAATGTATAGTCCACACATCTAACCCAACATCTCATGACAAAATTTTAGTTGTCAACAAACGAAACGAATTCAGAAGTTGCTTGAAAGCTATCGATAGAACACTAATGACTAGACAATGAGGATTTGTCAATTTAGTTAAATTAAAGTAGAAGAGGGAAAAATAAAATTAAGTGGACAATACAGTTGTCTGGTATGTATAATCACGATCCAACTTGTTTAAAGTACTGCAAACTGCATTTCAAAGAAAAAACATTAGTTCCTGATTGAAGGAACTGAATTAGATTCTAAATATGTTTAGACTAGTGTTTGTGAAATTGATTATTAGTATGTTTGATTATAAGATGAGATTTGAAGTGAAAATGTGAAGAAATACAATTGATTATCTAATTAACGTGGAAGCAAACATGTGATTGAAATTTATAAGTTGTTATCTTCGAATTTCTTGATGATTGGGGCTTTGCAATCGGAGCATAATTAAATAAAGCTGACATAAAAGAACTACACCACAAAACAAGCTTCCTAGTATTCTGGTACAGAATATTGCAATAATAAAGGCACAACAAGTAGAAATTGAACTTGTTTGCAATCATAATGACACTTCACGTGATATTCAAATAATGAATGTTTCGAGGCGATGTCACATCCGTACAACGCTAAATATGACTAGAATCATATTCGAAGACTTCAAAAAAAAAAAAAAAATAGTTGAAAAAGGAAATACATGTTTCGAGGATGCCCATAGAAGTATCTTCAAATAGTTGGCATAGCAGTAACTGTATCTATATATGGAGAGAATTTGGTCAATGACTTATTTCATCGATTCAACATCAGATTGTTGTGGGTAATTAATCGATTCCCAGTTCTACGCTTACTTTTAAGATATTTTACCAGAGAAAAATAGAACACACTTGAGATGAGCAACACCAGCAGCACCAAGTCCTATAGATTTGACTCTCTCTTCTTCTTTTTTAAATTAGTAAATATAAATTAAATTATTTCAATTGTTAAAATAAGCCAAGAGTTTATAATCTAAAACATTCATGATTTGTTGCAAGAAGGTGGAGACCGGAGAATGGGAAAAAAGAAAAGAAATAGGCTGCCAGAAGTTACATACGAATTACAAAACTTTAATCATAAAAAGGAAAACTAATTACACAAACCGATTTGCACGGTTGCACCCCTTTCAACAAGCAAAACAGATTCTGCATGTGGGACAAACCCAACCTTTCTTTCTAATCTCTGAAGCTCATCAACTTTTGTGCAACCACCCAAGAGACCTAATACGAAAAAGGTCTTAAATAGTTACGGTAAAAAAAAATGACACCAACAGCGTGGGATGAGCATATAATATAAGAGCAATAAATATTATTTTCGAGGTCAATATCAAGGACAAGCAGGTTCAAATTAATCTTTCAGGCTGGTGCTTAACAATTGGATTCAATGAAAAGGAATAATTTATTCATCATAAATTTATTTTAGAATGAGTCAAAATGATTTGATTTATTTCTAACTAAGAAACAATAGTTCAAATTTGTAAAATATTTCACACCTTTGATCAAATAATCAAATGTAAAACTGTTTGAATTTAAAATTGTGTTTCAAGTTTTTTTTTTTTTTTTGACAATCATGTTTCAAGTTTTAAAAACCCAACAATTAACAAGCTAATATTATTATAATATAAACGCAACAACCGTGTGAAGAGTGAAGACATCGTCCAATAAGAAACGGTCAATAGTTTGGACAACAGCACAAATGTACAGCAACTTAATTCTTTTGGTTTAGATGGGATTTTTTGTTTTTTTTTTGCTAAATAGGTTTAGTTGGGATATATTATTAATTATAAGTGGTTTACTATGGGTAGATATAACTATAAGTTTTGTATTTTTTATATATACGGACACTCTTAATAAAACAATTTTTTCTGTTTTTTTTGTGTGTAGGGGAAACCCCTTATATATTACCTTAATGACAGTCTTTCTTAAAGATTGAAAGGTTCTATTAAAAAACAGCTAAAAGTTATTAAAAAAAGTGCAATCTCGATCAACAACTTGCAACTTGTTATTCTCATGGTTGACTTGCGTATGAAGGAAAAAAACAACTTAATTTACAGGAAGTATTGAAAGTGATTGAATCAAAATTAAATAACTCTGACATCATTATTATGAAGTCATGTTGCTTATTAGTTACGCACATGTGAAATTTTAGGAATCTCATTATATTTCCCCACCCCCATTATCTTTTAAAAAAAATATAAATAGATGTACATGCATACTTTGAAGGAGTCAACAAAAAAACCCATCTTAATCAATGTCAAGTAAGATTATAAGAAAACAAATTTTGATGGGTATATATATATATATATATATGCTAAGAAAGAAAATGTTTTGGACACACTGAAAGATTTTAAGGAGAAAAAAATATAAAAGAAAAAATAAAATTATCTTTTTTAATAATTAATTTATAGAAGTTTTACATCTTTTAAATAAATTTATTTGAAAAAAATTTCATTAATTGATTATTGAAAAAAATAACTTTTACTTCTAAAAAAATTTATTTATTTATTTTTATATATTTTTCTCATTTAAAAGTAATAATCTTCTTTGCCACCAAGTCAAGTCGTTTGGCTGGCTGGCTAGTTGGCTCTCTCTCGCTCATTAGTATATACATATACAAGTGGCAAGTTTAATTTTCTCCAAATTAATACAGAAAGAGAAAGAGAGGGAAATTAGTTAATCAAATAATGGCAGCGATAGGAATCGATCTAGGCACAACTTACTCGTGCGCTGCAGTGTGGCGACATGGACGGGTGGAGATAATCGTGAACGACCAAGGGAACAGAACAACACCCTCTTGTGTTGCCTTCGACGATACCCAAAGGATGATTGGTGATGCTGCTAAGAATTATGCTGTTAGAAACCCAACCAACACTGTCTTTGGTAAAGTACACATCTAAACCTTTTCTCTCCCAATATTTTCATTTTCATTTTCATTTTTATGTAGGTTACTAACATACTACAACTCAAAAAGAAGTGAGTATGTTACAATAGTTTGTTGACTTATGGTTGTAGTAAGTAACAAATTTTAGCAATTAGATTCTAAGAAATTGAATAGTAAAAATATTTGTTATAACTTGTATATATTAATTATATAAAGATTTTAATTGTATTTAAACACTTTCAATAAATATTTAAAAATTACCATGAGCTTATTTAATATAAAAAAGTTGAGCTCGTCACATAGGTTTTCTATAACTATTTTTAAATTAAATTTTGAATAAATAATTGACCAATAAATTTTAATAAAGTTAGGATTCGAACCTAATTCTCTTTAACCTAACTCTCTTTAACTTTGTTAGAATAATCACTAAGTCAATGATATAATAAATAATTATTATGAAACATTTATATATAAAAATATTTCATATAAATTTTATTTATTATAATATATTTATTTATTTATTATTTTTTGTATTTTCAACAAGAATTTAATATTTTAAATAAAAGTAAAATAAATAGAGTGATTTATAAAATAAAAAGTGAAATATATATAAAAAAAATTATAAAAAATAATAAGAAATGTTAAAATATAAAAGAAGAATAAATTAAATAAATTTTAATAATATTAAAAATTAATTAAATAAAATTTTATAAATTTAAAATTTATATATAATAAATATTTTAATTTTTTTTAATATAAACCGTTGTTCATGCAAGTCAACTAATTTTAGAAGAGTAATTCAAATAAGTAATTTGAGAAATTTCGCAAAATTTAGTAAATGTTTGTAGAAGTTGCAATCTAATTTAATTGTATAATAAAATACACTGCCTTTTTATGCAATTTTTTTGTGATTTTTTTTAATCCTTGACATTTTTATTTGTTCAAAGTAATGTATTTCAAATTATTTTATCCCTATAAATTATTATTAATTTTAAAATAATTAAATAAGATGATTATTATCTTCATTTATAGATACATATGAACAATTAAAATGATGAAGAAAAATCTTATTCTTTTAAATATAAAAAAAAAATCTAATACCAATTGGTTAATCACTTTAAATAGCTCATTAAATATATTAAAGTGTTTCACGTTTATATTTTTTTTATAAATATTTCCAAAATATTTTCATATTATTAGTGAGATAAATATGGTTCAATTTAAATACTTTAAAATGAAAATATATTCGCAAATTTATTAGTAATACATAAAATTATATTTAAATTAATTTCAGAATTAAATTTGAATATATTTTTGTATATATTTATTGATAATTGTGATTGTTATTACAGAGGTTTGATTCTCATATGATAGAAATATCAAATCACTGTAATTTAAATTTAAATATTATAAAGAAATTTAACATGTAAGGATTTAGATCGTTTCCGATGTGGTTTGAGGTTCTGATTGCATGCAACAATGGTTTCAAACTCTTGTTTATTTTGCAGATGCGAAGCGGCTAATTGGCAGGAAATTCCGTGACCCTGTGGTTGAGAGTGACATGAAGCTATGGCCATTCAAAGTCGTTGGTGGTGTTGATGACAAACCAATGATTGTTGTTAATTACAAGGATGAGGAAAAGTCTTTTTCTGCAGAAGAAATTTCATCCATGGTTTTGGTAAAGATGCGTGAGATTGCAGAGTCATTCCTTGGATCAACAGTGAAGAATGCGGTTATCACTGTGCCCGCTTACTTCAACGACTCTCAGCGTCAAGCTACCAAAGATGCTGGTGCCATTGCTGGCCTCAATGTTTTGAGGATCATCAATGAGTCCAGTGCTGCAGCAATTGCATATCGCCTCGAAATGGTGGAAGATTGTAAGAGGAATGTTTTTGTGTTTGATCTTGGTGGTGGTACTCTTGATGTGTCTCTTCTTGTATTTGAGAAGGATGATATCCAAGTTAAGACCACTTCTGGAGACACTCACCTTGGAGGAGAGGACTTTGATAACAACATGGTAAAGTACTTTGTGAAGGAGTTTCAGAGAACTAAAAAAATGGACATTAGTGAGAACCCAAGAGCTCTTAGAAAGTTGAGGACTGCTTGTGAGAAAGCAAAAAGGACACTCTCGTCCCTTACTATCACAAACATTGAACTAGACTCTTTGCACAAGGGTATTGATTTTTACTCATCAATAAGCCGTGCAAAGTTTGAGGAACTCAACAAGGACTACTTTGACAAGTGTATGGAGTTTGTAGAGAAGTGTCTGATGGATGCTAAGATGGACAAGAGTGAAGTTGATGATGTTGTTCTGGTAGGTGGATCTACAAGGATTCCCAAAGTGCAGAAACTATTAAGTGACTTCTTTGATGGGAAGGAACTCTGCAAATGCATCAATGCTGATGAGGCTGTTGCATATGGTGCTGCTGTGCATGCTGCTAGGTTGAGTGGTGAATTTAATATTAATGAGAATCTTCAAAATACTGTACTGAGGGAAGTCACTCCTTTGTCTCTTGGGGTGGCGACACTTGGAGATATCATGACTGTAATCATTCCTCGGAATACTAGCATTCCTACAAAGATGGAACATCTATTAACGACAACTTTCGATAATCAAGCCAGTGTCTTGATTCAAGTTTACGAGGGCGAGAGGCAAGCAACTAAAGACAACAACTTGCTGGGTAAATTTGAACTGGAAATTCCTCCAGCTCCAAAGGGGGTTCCTGGAATCAGTGTATACATTGAAGTTGATGATGACGGCATCCTACATGTCTCTGCCAAGGAAAATTCAAAGGGAATAACCAACAAGTTGACCATTAAAAATGACAAAGGAAGGCTTTCAAAGGAAGAAATAGAGAGGATGATCTCGGAAGCAGACAAGTACAAGGTTGAAGATGAGATGTATAGGAAGAAGGTAGAAGCAAGGAATGCATTGGAGATGTATGCATACAACATAAGGAATGCTATTAACAGCGAGGAGATTAGTTTGGAGCTTTCCCCTGAAGACAAGGAAAAGATCAATGATGCATTTGATAGTGCCTTACAATGGCTTGATGCCAATGTGGATGCAAAACAAGAAGATTTTGACAACATGCTGAGAATCACCCTTTCTACCGTTTTTAATCCAGACGGTGATGTTGCTTCCTCCAGTAGCAATGGTCAGATGAGTCGCTGGTTACCAACAGTGGCAATAGTGGCTTTCCAAACAGCATATGCAGCTGTTACAGGTGATATCAGTGTGTTTTTCAGTTAGGATATTATTTGAAAAATGTCTTGGTGTTTCAGTTAGGATGTTGAATAATTAATTGGTCACTAGACCAAGTCTTTAAGAATATTATTGGGTTACTTTTTCTGTTTTAATCTTTAAGAACAATAATTGCATGAAGTTTTGATTTTATTTTTCAGTTATGTATAAGTTCTATAAAGAGCAATAAACTGTTTGTGATTGGCAAGTTTTTTTGTTATGAACATTGTTCTACCAACGCTTCTGCCTTCCAATTTATCATTTTCATATTGTTATTCTGCCTTATTCCTTCCATATACCAACAAATTGGTATTAGAGTTTCTATTTTGTTGAGACTTTAGAGAAATCAAAATGGAGACAGACATATCATTCCTAACAATGACTCCACCATTTTTTTATGGTGAGGACCGAGGAGTAAGAATTATAGACTGCAAGGATGACTACTCATCTTTGAGCATGAGATATTTGGGAGGCTGTAAAAGAAGACTATGAAATTTATCAATTACTTGAAAATCCTACAATGACTCAACTGAAGAATCACCAATAGACGAAGATAAAAAAGACTATGATGACATGCTTTTCAACCAGCAATTATTTGCAAGATTTTTTCTTATTTAAAAATTGAATTTGATTAAGTTTTATATAGTTTTTATTATGAGAAAAAGAGTGATGCAATAATAATATAAAATATTATTTTAAAATAATTATATAAAAGTAAATTGACTTTTCATAAATGAAGATGGTAATTGTTTGAGATATTACACTGACATGAATATTAAAGTTTTTTGTTGTTATTGTAGTATATTTTATGTTTTATTTCAGTTAATTAATTTAAATTTTAAATAAACCTGAAAGTAGATTAGATTATTTAAGAATTTCAAATTAATTATAAGCTTATATATTTATATATATAGACGTTCTCATTTCATAAATTTCAATGGTTATTTTCTTTCAATTTTAAAGCACGTTGATGGCGAACCTAAGTCTTAAACACAATCACATGGAAATAGGATGACAAGTAAAAATAATAATTAAATCACTAAAATTTGTTACTATATTTGTGTATACTATTATTAACAAAACAGAAGGCCATTGAAGTATTTGTTGGACCACTTGATAAAGCTTGGTTGGTAAATTAAAAACTGCTATTCTTATGTTTAAATCTAATAATCTTAAACTCGAAGTCATAATCAATATGAATTGTTACAAAAGAGCCACAACCTACAACCTACAAGTATGCATCATGCACGTAGTCATCCGAAAGAATTTAATATAGTACTTCTTTCCTTAGGCTTTGACCAGGTGTAGGTGTTGGCCTTGATCAATTCCTTTCCTATTCTTACTCCAAAAGCTATATCAAATGTATATGTCTATGTGTCACACTAATTAATACACACTTTGTCCATTTGCAGTATGGCATTGATTAATCAAAATCAAGTCAAGCTGAGATATGAAAGCTATCGAAATTAAACAGATGACAAATTTAGCAGTTACTTACTGTAATTCACTCTGAAAAACCTACCCTTCTGCGTTACTTAACCTGTAGCAAAAAAGTCTTGTACTCTCAAAACACTGTTTTTCTAAATAAATAGATTCCTTTGCTACACTCCAAAGAGCTACACGACCAAATTCTTTTAAGTTCCATTAATTTTGCTAGTCTTTCTCTCTGATCAAGACCAAAATCCTATAGGAGTAATTAGCTCTTAATTGCCTCAAATCTTTAAACACCCTCTCTAGTTGAGCTTTTCATTGGAGGGAAAGGAAGACATTTGCATCAGAGGTACTAAGTTCTATTTGTTTTTTGTTAATTATTGCTGGCCTTTCATTTATGAAATTCTTCTTCAGCATTTTTCATCTTGGGTTGTATCCTTCATTACTTGGGAATTATTCCAAATTGTCAACATGAGTGATTGATATTCTTTTTGCTAGTTCATGCAATTGTGTTATATGAGACTCAAATTTGAGTGCATGTGCACAACTCTGCTTCAAATTGTTTCAAATTTCAATCCTCCTTTATGATTAGAAAACCATAACCATAACCTTCTCTTCCAATTCCTGAAGTGCAAAGCCATCTTAATGCATCAGCAATATAATTTTCTGCCATTAAACTCCATGGCTCCATTCTACCTTTCTGTAAACTTCAACTATTACTCATGTCAAGGAAAATATATATCCTCTTCTCAACATAGCCATTAATTTGATTGAACTGCAATCTTTTCCTTCTTGAATGATCTGCAGGTGCCAAACATGTCAGAAGCTAGTCCTTATTCCATTGATATTACAAAAATGAAAAATGCTCTTCTATCATCAGTTTCTTCAAGGCTTCACTGTGGTAATAATTAATAACTTCAAAGCTATTAATTGCAAACATGCATTTTAAATATCTAAACTTAGTCACCATGCTTTTGCTGATTTTTTTTGGTAATTCAGGAAACGATGAGGCTCAGTTTGAAATTTTAGAGGGCTCCATGCAAATGAACGATCAAAAGTAAGTACTAATGTTAAATAAACGAATCAAAGTGAACGAAGTAGGTACAATTCAAATTTGTTATTTTTTCGAGTTTCACCAGGTTTAGCTTGCCAGAGTCCTGAACATTGTGAAATCTGATTCTATTTTCAATATACAAAATTATTCCATGTTAGCTAGGTATCATCCCTTAATAGTAATTTACAAAAGACAAATCGACATGATAACTAATACTAAGAATTCTGTTAAAGCATAGAATTATAATACCATTAATTATTTCCCTTTATACTCTTAAGTCTTAATAGTGACTTCCGTAGCAATGGCTTCAACATGGAGTCTAGAATATTCAACAATGACGACAGCCAATTGGGTCAAGGAATCCATGCACAGCCTAGCCAGTCTCAGTCTCAGTCTCTGTTTTATGACTACAATCATTGCCCAGGTAAGGTTTGGTGCATATCCTTTTCAATACTGTACTATATACTAGGAGCTCCTCTTTTTTTTTCTATACCTACTCTGATTATTATACGATCACTTTCCCCAGTCCCAATGACTATATATATTGAAATATAATTTTGTATCTTAGTGAAAAGTGAAAACCATGCATGAATAATTGAAGACTAATACTTTGACAGGTAGTCTCTATGCCATCCCAAACAGCAAAGACATTTCCCCGCAATCATTGTTACTTGACAAAGACCCTTCTCAATATGAAGGAGTACGTCTATGCATGTTTGGCCCTCTTTCTTCTTTATACAAAATGGACTTCTACATTACAAATTTCGAACAGTGATTTCTTTTTGAGAATTTATAACGCACTCTACTTCAAGCTGATTAATAATCCCTCACACAAATTGATTACTGTTTTCAATGGAAAAGTATTTGGAACTCTTAATCTGAAGTCAAAGTGGGGTTTGCAGGTATGTGGAAATGACAGAAAACGTCCATTTGATTACGATGACAACGTGTCCTTGTGGAAAAAAATGAAAAGCAATTCCAAGGAACCGAAATGGCATCAAGCAAAAGAAGATTCAGATGTAATCCCTCCGATCAAAGTAAGTAAATTTGGCAAAGCTATTATTCTTTTGTGGTTTATTAATGTTATTGTTGAGATATATAACAATGAAAAGCTTTAAGTTTCTCAAAAGAGAGAAAGGAAACTTAATTTCATCAAAGAGAAAGACTAATAAATAATTTATTATGAATTGAATTCAGAATTAAAACTATGAATATAGTTGCCACTTTTTCTTTCTTTTTTTAGTATTCTGCTGATTAAATTAGGTACTAGGTGTTGCATTTGACCGTAAGCCTTAAAATTGTCCCTTTTTTTTGCCTTCAGTTGCATGTGCCTATGAGGACAAATCAGAAGCTTAGCGACAAAATAACAACTCTGCAAAAATTGGTTTCACCTTTTGGCAAGGTGAGTGAGTCATGATTGCTAACACCCAATGAACAAAAAATTGATCTTTCATTTCTGACTGATATATCCTGCAGACTGACACCGCCTCAGTTCTTCATGAGGCTTCTCTTTATATCAAGCTTCTTCAAGCACAAGTCCAGGTACATACATATTTGATAAGAATACATCCCTTTTTTTCATGTTTTTCTTTTTGGATGAGGAGACTTGAACAACTTATTTTGAGATTACTCTAATTTAGTTTTTTTATTCTGGGGATTGTAGACTTTGTTTCAGATGCTGAGCTTCTCTTACTTTAGTGCGATTAAAGATCCCCATACTCAGGTTGCTTATTAATTATCCTGCTGTAATTGCTTTCTCACTTAATGCCAACATCAACATATATTTAATACGAAGGAGATATGTTATATGGTACTATTTTCTTCCTTGCTTGTCTCTGATCAGGAATGTGGGGACAAATTGCAGGTTGACCTAAGGAGCAGAGGACTTTGTTTGGTTCCCGTATCAATCACAGAGAAAGTAACAATGGTAGACCAGATTCATCATGCTCCGGCCTCAAGAATTATTCACTCCTGAAATTTCTAATTCAACAATTATGATTTATGAACAGCATGTTGCTGACATCAATTTGTACTAAGCAATTGATTGCATATTTAGGGCCATAGTTCTTTTGACATTTCTCATAAGAAAACAATTGCTTGCATATCTTCAATTTACATCAATTTAGGACACGGGGCTTGAAAAATGAAACCAAATCCACATGACTTTATTTTGTAAGCTTTTAGTCACAATTTCATCTTATCATATTTCCACTCATATTTTAGAACAAAGCCACAGCCACAGACAATATATTCTTACCACGTCTCTTTCAACCAAATACCAAAGCCAAAGCCAATGGTAAAATAAGCTTATGGTACAATCAACAAAAAAAGCCAACAATATCAATATGAACTCCCAATTATATTCCATTATCACGTAAAATGTCCACCTACCACTATAAAATATAATTTTGTAAATGTATATTATAAACTATATATGTTTCATGTTTCAATTGGTTCCTCATCAACACAAGCCCAAATCCACACCAGCAATTCTTTACAGCTAATCACAGTCATCAGAAACTACATTGAATGTCAACCCGCCATGTTGTAGTCACCTGCTGGCTCATATAAGTCGTAGTTCTCAGGTGCTTCCATTTTTCCAGTAAGATAGTCACTCCCTGCAAAAATGAATACAATATTCTTGTTTGTCAAATTCTTTGATAAAGAAAGGCTCGTGTATTAAGATATAGTAACCATTTGCCAAATTTCCAAATTAAAACTAGAAGGTAATTTTCACTACACTTCATACTCCATAGTCTTTCCAATAATAAATAACTTCCAATAAATATGTATTGAAGAGTTTTAAATAATCATTTAAATAAATAGTGATATAAGATATAGAAAATCTCAAATGCAAAAAAGTAAATTATACAATTACTAATGCTTGTTGAGGAATGATAACACACATCTCTTGGCACACAATCGTGGGGAGACTTGCCTATTCTTGCAGAAACTTATCAAAATTTCTAATACTGCATTAAGTACCAATTTCTGCTGCAAAAGTATACTTGTATGCTTTTCCAAAATCATGACTCAATTGGAGGAAGAAAAAATCGGAAAGAATAATGATAAATTACAAATTCAAGCTTAACCTATTGAACCTAAAATATTCAACTAACACAAGACTCAATATGCGCTCAGTAAGCTTGAGTAAAGCATAAGCTTATAATGAGCTGAGCTTGAGCCCAAAAACTGAGCTCAAATTCTTATTGAGATAAACTTGACATAGGCATAACTCCAGTGAGCTTGACTCATGAATCATGAATCATGAATTCATGATGCAGAACCACAGCGCAAAGTCACTAAAGTTTAGGTGAGAAGACACCCAAGGCAGGGAGCACCTGATACACATGATCATGGTACGAGACAGTGCACCTGATTAGGAGTGAAGAGAGGGACTGAGTAACTTTCTGGTGGCAGTGGCAGCAAAGGTGGGCATGATGTGTGATGTGTGATGTGTCAATGACAAAGGATATATAAGCATTGCAATGGGGTATGGTGGGAGGAGGGGAATGGACACTAAGGACCTTGGGAATTGGGACTTGGGAGAGAGCTAGGCCTCTTGAATACCTACGGTGATTTTTTCCATTTTCTTTGTCAATTTCCTAGCATCTATCAACTCACTTCTAACTTATAACATTAGAGAACACTAATATAGCCTTTACTTGACTAATATAAGGACAAGTACAGGAAGAAAGGACAAGAAGTTACGTACTCGAGTTTGATAGCAGCCCGTCAAAAACAGGCACATGGTTGAAATTTCTAGTGTCTCTTAAACTCCCATCAGATGGAAACACAGAACCTGGTTTGTTGGACTCTGGATTCAAGTACTGCAAATTATCATGGTTCTGGAAGCCTAAATTATCAGCAGGCCCAGCAGAAACGCTAGGCAGGGACTGAAACTCGTCTGGCTTAGTCTTCTTATCCTTAGAATCAACCTCAGTCTCCACTTCTGATTCAGCATTAACGCTAGGGGACACATTCTGCTGCTTTCTTTTGGAGCGAGCCCGCCTGTTCTGGAACCAATTATACACATTGGTCTCAGAAATCTGGCCATGCTGGCTGAGCTGAGTAGTGATCTCCTTGATCTTTTCCTTGGTGGGAGTCCCAGTCCCCTGATCAAATATCCGCTCCAGAATCTGAAGCTGCATAGCCGTTGGAGTCCACCGCTGCCTTGAAGCTATTCTGTGCGCACCTGACCCCAACAATGGATCACAATACATACTGCCCAGCCTAATCCCTGACCAATAAAAGCACCAATTAATCATTCATTAATTGACAATGCAAAGGATTTCGAATCACAAACGATATCATATATGAAAAGTTCATTTACTTTTACAATAATTACCTTAAAAGTGATATCAAACAATGATTTATGATGAATAGAAATATCGAAACCGAATTTGGATTCCTTCATTAAATTAGCCCATACGTTACACATATACAATTTGGCAGTATATAGTGGGGAAAATAGTACTTTAGGCAGTTTATTAAATTAAACACTCATGTCTGATTTAATAATAGTTAATATGGGAAACTAAACTGACTAACGAACATCGTAACTAAATATAACTAAGAACTCTCTCAATTAAAAAAACAGTATTAAATTGATAACTGTTAAGATTAAATCTGGATTATTTCATTAAATTAGCTAATACGTTATACTTACACGCTCAGCGTAGTAGGAGAAATACTTTAGGCAAATTATTAAATTAAATTAAACACTCGTGGCTGAATTAATAATAATACTATACTTAATTTATATGAACAGTTAGGGAAAGTAACTAATTAAGAACGGTGAAAGATGATGAATTGAATGAAACCTGTGAGATCTTGGTGAGAAGAGATGGTTTTGTGCATCTCGATGAGTTGTTCGCAGATGGTTGCGTAGACCGCAATCTGTTTGCGCAAAGTTTCGAGTTGTTCGTCCGTCATCACTTTCACGTACATCATTTCGTTCGGTTGCCAACGCTGCTGCTTCTGCCACTCCATCACGTTCACCATCTCCTTCTCACTGCGATCACACGCACGTGTCTACAATATTTTATTTATTTATTTTTAATTGAGAACCCTAATCATGAAACGACGAGAAGCAGAGTTAATTAAGTAAGAAGAATGGAAGAGAAAGGTAAAAAGTGTCTGACATGGCAGCAGAGAGAGTTGCCTTGGTGTCAGAGACTCAGAGCCGTGCGTATGTTAGCACCTGGCAGCGACTCGAAGCTGTGTCGGCGGCGTACGATGCGGGGGGAGAGAATAAGAAGAAACAGACCAAGGATAGGGTTTGTCTTATTCCAATGTCTCCAGGGTTATTCTTGTCCCGAACTAATACATCTTCCTTAGCTGGCCTTTTTGTTTACGAACATTCTCGAGCTGAGTTCTTTTGTAATCAAGAAAATATATATTTCTTTAAAGATTTAGTCCCAATATATAAGATTGATTCTTAATTAATATAGGATTGATTATGATTTTTTCATATTTTTCACAAAATCAATTTATTCTTTTTTACTTTCAATTGTAGTATTTTCAGGTAGAAAGGTTTAGGACATTGCATCTAGGTAATAATGTGAAGTTAGATAGTGATGAGAAAATTTTCAAACAAACAAATTTTTCGAGCACCTATAGGAATAACAAGTTGAAAATTTGTTAAATTTTATTAAAGTTATTTGATATATATTTTATTTTATTTTTGGTATTTTATTACGTGCAATTTATATGATTAATATTTACAGCATTATATAAACTATATAATTAAAACTTTATAAACTCATAATATATTGTTATTAATGAAAATTTGTATATCATCCATCAACAAAAAATCATTATTAATGTAATTGGCGTGATTGGATTTACAGTGTCAGCATAGACTATTCTATCCAAAATTTTCTCTTTTTTGATATCCAAAAAAAAAAAAAAAAGGAGTTTCGTCGTCATTA
Source organism: Amphicarpaea edgeworthii (assembly GCA_014843725.1). Taxonomy (NCBI): domain Eukaryota; kingdom Viridiplantae; phylum Streptophyta; class Magnoliopsida; order Fabales; family Fabaceae; genus Amphicarpaea; species Amphicarpaea edgeworthii. The sequence continues at coordinate 971,752 of CM026321.1, read as the reverse complement.
TTATTTTAATCTTTAACAATGAAACAAAATCCAACCCCTCACTTTATTGGTTTGAAAAAACTGAAGGAAACAGAATCCAACAAAAACGCAAGGTACTAGGTTGCGGTCATGTTACGAGGGGTGTCGTAAATTTGCAATGAAAAGAAAGATAGAGAACCATAACAATGAGATTGAGAATAAGAACCTTAATAACAGCGCGCCATTCACTTCTCAACATTAACCACCACTCTCACTTTGTTCATTCCGATGCCTGTGTAATTTCTCCAACCACCAACACTCCACCCCATTGCCACCACTACTACCTTCACCTTCTTCGTTCATGCAAATACTTTAACCCTCTGCTCCAAGTCCATGCCCGTTTACTTGTCTCCGGTCTCCAACAATGCACTTTGACTCAATCAACACTCAATTCCCTCACAAGCCCATCTCTGATTCTGTGGAACTCATTGATTAGAGCTTATTCTAGACTCCATCTATTCCAGGAAGCAATAAAATTGTACCAGACAATGTTAGACATGGGACTTGAACCAGACAAGTACACATTCACCTTTGTTTTGAAGGCTTGTACTGGTACTTTGGACTTCCATGAGGGTCTTGCCATTCACCAAGATATAGCTTCCAGGGAGTTAGAATGTGATGTTTTTATTGGGACTGGACTTGTTGACATGTACTGCAAGATGGGTCATTTGGACAGTGCAAGAAAGGTATTTGATAAAATGTCCAGGAAGGATGTCGCTTCTTGGAATGCAATGATTTCGGGCTTATCTCAGAGCTCAAACCCCTGTGAAGCACTGGAAATGTTTAGGAGCATGCAGATGGAGGGTGTGGAACCAGACTCTGTGAGCATCTTGAACTTGGCTCCAGCTGTTTCTAAATTAGAGGATGTTGATTTGTGCAGGTCTATTCATGGTTATGTTGTTAGGAGATGTGTTTTTGGTGTGGTTTCTAATTCATTGATTGATATGTACTCTAAATGTGGTGAGGTAAATTTGGCTCGTCAGATAGTTGACCAGATGCAGGTTAAGGATGATGTCTCGTGGTCAACAATGATGGCTGGATATGTACATCATGGTTGTTACTTTGAGGTTCTTCAATTACTAGATGAAATGAAACAACACCGTACTAAGATGAATAAGATATCAGTTGTAAATTCCCTTTTGGCAGCTGCAGAGATGAGAAACCTAGAGAAAGGGAAGGAAGTTCATAATTATGCCTTACAGCTAAGGATAATGTCAGATATTGTAGTTTCTACTCCTATTGTGAGCATGTATGCAAAATGTGGTGAGTTGAAGAAAGCTAAAGAGTTGTTTCTGAGTCTTGAAGGAAGAGATTTGGTTGCTTGGTCTGCTTTTTTATCAGCTCTTGTCCAATCAGGATATTCGGGAGAAGCATTGTCTATATTCCAAGAGATGCAGCGTGATAGTTTGAAACCGGATAAAACGATTTTGACAAGCCTTGTTTCTGCATGTGCAGAAATTTCAAATTCCAGATTAGGTAAGATTGTGCACTGCTATGCTATTAAAGCAAACATGGAGTCTGATATTTCAGTAGCAACAACTCTTGTCTCAATGTACATTAGATGTGAATTATTTATGTATGCTATGACACTATTCAACAGAATGCACTATAAAGATGTTGTGGCATGGAATACTTTGATAAATGGATTTACCAAATGTGGTGACCCGCATCTTGTGTTGGAAATGTTCCGTAGATTACAATTGAGTGGGATTCAACCAGATAGTGGAACCATGGTGAGTTTGGTTTCAGCTTGTGCCCTTCTGGATGACCTTTATCTAGGAATCTGCTTTCATGGAAATATCATAAAGAATGGTTTTGAATCTGACATGCATGTAAAAGTTGCTCTAATAGACATGTATGCCAAATGTGGGAGCCTTTGCTCAGCTGAAAACTTGTTTCACTTAAACAAGCATGCAAAGGAAGAGGTATCTTGGAATGTGATGATTGCAGGGTACCTGCATAATGGATATGCCAATGAAGCAATTTCCACTTTTAATCGGATGAAATTAGAAAATGTAAGGCCCAATTTCGTCACATTTGTAACCATCCTTCCAGCTGTATCATATTTGTCAATATTAAGAGAGGCCGTGGCTTTTCATGCCTGCATAATCCGAATGGGATTCATATCCAGTACCCTTATCAGAAACAGTCTTATAGATATGTATGCAAAATGTGGACAACTCAGTTATTCTGAGAAATGCTTTCATGAGATGGAAGATCAAGACACTATTTCATGGAACACAATGCTTTCAAGTTATGCCATGCATGGCCTAGGTGAACTTGCCCTTGCTCTTTTTTCTCTTATGCAAGAGACTCATGTCCATGTTGATTCAGTTTCCTATGTCAGTGTATTATCTGCCTGCAGACATGCTGGTTTAATTCAAGAAGGAAGGAACATTTTCCAGTCCATGACTGAAACACACAATCTTGAACCCAACATGGAACACTATGCCTGCATGGTTGATCTTTTAGGCCGTGCTGGTTTATTTGATGAAGCTTTGAGTTTAATTAATAAAATGCCAACAGAACCTGATGCTCAAGTCTGGGGTGCCCTCCTGGGAGCATGTAAAATGCATTCCAATGTGCAGTTAGGAGAGGTTGCCCTCCATCACCTCCTCAAACTTGAACCAAGAAATGCGGTTCATTACATAGTTTTGTCAGACATATATGCTCAATGTGGTAGGTGGATCGATGCCAGGAGGACAAGATCAAATATGATCAACCATGGATTGAAGAAAATTCCCGGATATAGTTGGGTTGGAGCTCATAAAGAAGGTCCATCCCTTTCTGGGGAGTGGCAAATCCCACCCACTATTGATCATAAACAACCTGCTTGTAAATAGGAAGAACTTGTCATAACTCACAACATGTTTGACAAAAAGAAAAAGTTATTAGCATTCTAAGTGTCTTACCCTTTTCGTAAGTGGTTTTACAAGGCAAAATGTATCAAGTATATCAGAAAAAAATAATAGTATTTTGAGTACATGACATTTTTTAGTAGATATAAATTTTAATTCTTCATTTTATATTTTACAGGTATCATAGTATGCTTTGCTGGTGGACCAAGTCACCTAGCAACAAGTTTCAATTGATATAACAATAAAAGAAATTAAGCTTCAAACTGCCAAGTGTGAGATATTTAAGAAGAGTTACACTATTGGATATAGATATAGCATGATTGAATACAAAATATGGACAAACCGGTTCATCTTGTAGCTTAATTCAAAACACTAGAAAACAAGTCCTTTTGAAATTATGTTCATATGTACAACAAAATTATCGTGCAACTAATATAATTAATACTTTCACTTTGCACAGTCACAGTGAAAATACTAATAAATAAATAAGTATAAACAGTGTACAAGGTGGGTGAAAACCTCAAACAACAATTCAAACATTTGTCTCTTGTTCCCGCTGCACGCCAAAAACCCCTTTCTCTTTTATAACATAGTCGCAAGAAGAGTGCGACAAATGAGGAGCATACACAACACTCATTCTCCTCCTTCTCACCGGCTCTTCCTCTTCCTTTGATAAAAACAGTCTCGAGTTAACACAATGGGCCCAAGCCAGGCCCAACGCAGGGCAAACCCGTCGGCCCGACGAAAAAAGCCCGTTACCCAAATTCCCAACCCTCACGTCACCGTCGCCGATGAAATCCACGACCTGGTTTGTGACCACCACCGCAATCCCAAACCTCTTCGCCAGCCGCCGAAATCCCCCGGAGATTCTGAAAAACAGCGACGACCTCCGCCGGAGGTCCGGTCCGGTGTTCTCGAAATCGGAGCGGAAAAGTGCGGCGATGGAGTCGATGACGATGATTCTCACGGGGCGCCAGCGCGATTTGGAGTGCAGGAGGAACGTCTCGATCGTTGGGATTAGGTTGAGTAATTCGTGAGCGGAGTGGACGGCGCGAAGGAAGACGCGGTCGCAGGGGTCGGAGCAGGGGAGGTCGGGATGAGAGTCGAGGAAGGCGCGTGAGAGGTGGCGGAGGCGGCGGAAGGGGAAGGGGAACTCGGTGTGGATGAAGATGGATGAGGCGGAGAGGCCGCCGAGGGAGGGAGGGAGCTGGGCGAAGAGGGCGAGTTGGAGGCAGAGTTGGGTCTTGCCGCAACCGCTCTCGCCGACGAACTCCGTCACGGAGTCGCAGGGGACGCCGCCGCCGAGGCAGCGATCTAGTACGGGACAGCCCACGGTGCACTTCTGGTTGCTCCGTTGCAGTTGCAATAGGTTCTCTGCCCTCATCTCGCCGCGTCTGTGATTTGAATTCTCGCGCGCTCTTATTACCAATTACCTTGCACTTGCACTGTCTACTCATCTTATTCTAAACTTTACACAAGGAAAAATCTTATTTTAAACACATAGAAACTTAAAGCTGCATGCATATGATATCCTTATAATAAAAGTCTCATTTATTTATTATTTGCTATAAATAAATACAAGATCAAGATGTAAACTGTAAACATGGCTTTAACAAATCGACACGGCAAATTCATTCCCAATCACATTTGTACAACCCACTATAGATGGATGTTTTATGTTTACTATTGAAAAATGGAAATTTTGAATTAAATTAGTACTAAAAACATGTTAAATTAACAAAAGGGGTCCATAGCTCAGTGGTAGAGCATTTGACTGCAGATCAAGAGGTCATCGGTTCGAACCCGGTTGGGCCCTCGGTTTAGAATTTTTAATTTTTATGCCTCTACCTAAAAAGAACACGAACCAATTTATTCAAATCAGAGCAGAGGTTTGGAAACTAAGTCATAACAAAAATTACGTACATTCTTAATTTTAAGGAACGTAAAAGAAAAAATCTTGCTTTTAAAATCATTAAAATAAAAATGGTGTATATAAGATTGTGGAAAATGCAACAGATGGTTGTGCTGAAAATCGAAAACATATACAATGCGGTTAGTGTTATGGGAGCCCCAAACACCTCCAACGAGAGCTTCAAGTTGTTCATAGGAAAAGAAAAAAAACATATAATTCCCCTATTTGTAGAGAATCAATTACGGTTTTATTTTATCTTTCAATAGTATCAACTTCAGATTGGATTAAAATCATCATTTCATATTTCTTATTTTTCCAATTAGAGAGTTAAACGTGATTAAAAAATAAATAAAATTTTGATCATGTTCGTTATTTTGGCTCATGTGTCACTTGAATTAAAAAGAAAAGGAGATCAAAGCTTAGAATAGGTAATTTGATTCCCTTCAGATTATAGTGTATGACTATGGACAACGAAATGTCACCTCTCAAAAAGGGAACGAGATGAATCAGAAGAATAACATCAACACAACTGCACAAAACCGTAGGTACGCAAGAAAATATTTTCTTTCATTCCATCTATATGGTAATAGTCTACAAAATTACAATGACCAAAATACGATACCACCATGCCCAACATAATAACCAGGAGGGAAAATGCTAGCAACTCAGCTTTGACACTCTTTTGAACACTATCAGATAAAACCTCATGTTGGTCATAGGGATTAGGTTCAAGTTATCTACTGATGCCAACACGAGATTTCACCTAATAATACTAAAATGAAGTGTCAACCAGTAAGTTACCAACATTCCCCTATGGTGGAATGGCCTTCACGTGTGTTAATACTATTTTCTCTCTCATTTTTGGGTAGGATTGTGTGTGCACCAGTGAAGTAGGCTAACATCAATTACAGGAAAAATGGGGGGAGGGGGATCGAAAGCAAAAAAGTGAGACCGCAAAAACAGACAAGATTCACTATTCCTAATTTCCTATAAAGTTTCAGTTTTTCACTTTCACCACCTATAATCTATTTGTGCCTGCACCTAACGAGTCACCAGACATTGACAATGTACTACTCATACCTTATTTACCTTCCCAAACAAGTTCTATATAGGTTCAACTCCCAAACTCCTGAAACTTCTTTGTCATTAAAACTGCTTCCAAGTTCCAATAGGTTGGAAATATTGTACGATTGAAAAAATCATATCTACATGTTGAGGCCTTGTGATAGAAACAAAACTGGCACCAAAGTTCCCATGAGCACTTATGTTGATCCTACCAACCTGACTTACAATCAGTTCCTAAATCTTTAGTTAATCAAGTTCAATACCCCTTTGTTTTGCTGCATCAACAGCATCTTTTGCATTTGCATCTCCACTGGTCATATATAGCTTAGAGAAACATTTCCACAACATGATAGAAAATGGATACACTGATAGAGCCCTTCTATAAAACCTGTCACATATTGTCTCAATGCCCAAAGAATTGTGCAAAAGCTCTGCAGCTTCAACCCAGATGTATTCAGGTGGTATTGGCATGGCATCCAAAATTGCATTTAGCAGGGTTGAACAAGCCCAAAACCATAGACTGGCTGAGTTTGAGTCAGAAGAATTGGATTCCTTGATTAATAGCTTGCAAACAGCAATAGCTAATTGGAAGTTGTGAGGAACTACCTCCATAATGGCTTCAACAAAATCCACCAGATGTTTGGGGTCACTAACAGTTTGGGGTAAAAGAGATGAACCAAACCATGATTGAAGCATCAAATTTAGCAGAGAACAGTCAAATGCAACTGGACTTAATATGTTACCAATAAGATGCTGTACTCTTGGCTTCTTGATGTTGTCAACAAATTTTCTAGTCAACAACTTAGGGACTAGCAATGCCCGAGAGGAACCACCTGTATACAACTCCAAAATCTTCCTGATGGCACCATCAGAATCCTCCTCCTTCAAGCTCCATGCATCATAAACCAGAAACATCACATATTTTTTCATGCATTGCTCTAAACCTCCAAAACTAGCAGTACTCTTTGCCTTGTCAAATGCTATGCATGCTGCTGTTTTATCATTCTGGAAAAAATTATAGAGAGACAGATTAAGAAATCCAAACATCGTATCTATCTGTTTATGATCAGAGCTGGATCTGTCTGAAACAGATTTTGAATCCAATCCCAATGAGCCACAAGAATTACCACCATCATTGATCTCCATCCCTCCATTTGGGATATTTTGTACTTGCCAAATAGATTCGAACCACCGGACTGTAATTTCTTTTGCTAGATCATTTCGTTGATTGTAGATAGTGTGTTCAATGTACTGATTCCAGATGCACTGGATTCCAGGAACTTCTTTTGGCCATCTGTTAATGGCTTCCTCAAATCCCATGAAACTATCAGCATCAATATCCTGTTTCTGTATACGAGCTGATGCCAGGACCAATTCTACACTGGAAGGATACAGCTTAACGTATTTATCCAGCAAATTTCTTAAGCATTCTTTGTTATCAAGAGCAGCCATGCATCTGAGATGATTGAGGGCAAAAAGTTGAGCAGACCTGAGATTAACTTCACTTTTTACAGATTCATTATACACAAAAGAATCAATAGATTCAACAGCTGTTTCCACAAGTTTAATAGCCATCTCCTTGTCATCTTCAGATAAACTGACAAAGGGCCATTCAATATCAAGGAGACCTTTCTCAGATTCAAAATTCTGAACAACAGCATCAGGCAGTCTCCTGTAAATAACTAAGTAAACACAACAAACCCAGAATACACATTTGTCAGAAACTGTCAAGCAATTGAGTATATCTAAGAGTGACAGATGATGAGGCTCGTTGGATTTTGTTGTAGTCGGGAATATCCCATAACTTCTTTCAATGGCCTTCTCAACATTCCCTGACATGCATAAGCAATGCATCATCTGTAAGAAGAGATCTAAGATGCATGCACTTGCATGTATTATGTCCTTGGGACTGGCAGATGCATGCTGACAGAGCACTGAGAGAGCAGTATCATAGGCAACCAATCGATCAGCAAGCTTTCCACGACTATTGATGTACATGAGCCACAGTCCATAAGATTCTTCACAGTGCTTAACCTGGAAAACAACAAGTTGAGTGTTTTCACAGCACACATTCAGTTCTCAAAAGGAAGGAATAACATGCTAACAAAAAGTTTAAAAGGGATTAAAGTGGAGTCCAAAGAGATAACAAATGGTTCGTTCTTCTCAGACAACATAAGGAAACAAGAATTCCATTGAATTCTCTCTCATCTACATGGACAAAAGGCCAAAAGAAGAAAAAACACAATGGGCTAATTTCCTACTAAGACTATTTGTCTTGAAAGATGTTTAATTCATCCATTCACCCATCACTACATGAATATACTTACCAACAACCAGTCTTTTATAAAATGATAGACAGGTTCCAACAATTTCTCATTTTAAAATAATGGGCCAATATAGTTCTGCTGTACAACTCAAAGTTTTCCTTATGATATTTAAAGTGATGGACACTGTATTTTGGACTTGTGTTTTTACTTCTACGTGGAAAAAATAGAAGCACCATAAGTTATTAGACAAACCAAACCATAAGACTTAAAAGGTAATTCATAATGCTACTGCCTAGTGCTTCTGGTATCAGGATTCTGGACAGTAAAAAAGTCTGTCTGTAGATTTCCTGAGTTTACCATCAATAGAAACAATATTCTCAAAAACTCCCCATTCTCCTTTCAGAAGAAAGAAATATTTTCCAGGGCAAACTTCACATAAAAGTATGAAGCAAAGAAAAACATACCGCACACAAGAACATGTCATCCTTTTCATTTGTCTTCAAATCTCCATAGTAAATGAGTAGATAAACAATCCAGAGAACCACAGATGTTGGATCATTTTCCAGAGCTTTTGACAGCACGGATAGAGCCTGAAAAATCTAAATTTTGAGATGGAAATAGATGGACAAACTGTAACAGTAACCATCAAGACAGTGCATATACAACTGTTACCTTTCTTACACCCTGTAATTTATTAATTTCCTGGTTGAGAATAAGAAGAGCCATCTCAACAACTTGTTCACTATCAGCCATAGCCTGCTTAATTTGATTCTAAGTATGCAATAAATAAAGGGGAAGTTAGTATGAGTAAAGGAATACAAAGAAACCAAAATTTGAATGAAGGTATCAAAGCCAGATTAATCAAGATGTGTGTTGGCCAAATACACATTATAGCCAATAAGAGGAAAAGGAAGTTTTTCATCAAACTGGAGGTACACAAATATAAGAATGGTTATATTTCAAATCTTAAATTTAAAAAAACTGGACCATTGAAGTGTGACTCTGGACATAAGAACAAAAGGTAAAGGAAAAAAAGGACTAGATATTTTTTGGCATTTGACATAGAATCCACTAGCTAGGTAGAAACTTAGAATTTACTAGAACAAAAGGAAATTTCTTGGAATAAAATTGATTACTGAAAAATAAAATAAAAAATTATCTTGTTTTACAAATAGTAATTCCTTCCATAGGCACCATAAAACTTCTTGGCAGGCATTCATTTTTCTAGGACTTTTCAAAAGGCCATCAAAAGTATAAGCAAATAAAATCCTAAAAATGATTCTAAAAACCGGATAAAATCATTAAAAATCAAAATAGAATTACAGTTGACCCATTTTGCTCACTTCTGCATCTGAGTGATAACCTTGGAGTGTTAGACTGAAACATAATTAAAGAGATAATAATTGAAAACCAATAGAAGTGTAGTAAACAAGGAAAATAAAAAAAATAGTTAAAAGCAACAAACCCCAGCTCCACTTCTCCAATGAAAAGAAGATAATTGTGTATTCCATGCCCCATGGACCTCTATGCGTTCATCACCACCATGCAATAGTGGACCATCAGCAGGTAAACCATTTCCAAGCAGATTCGATGTAGCTAAAGTTAGGGTGAAATGCTTCTGCCAGCACTGAGCATTTCTATGTGCCACAACAGGTTTATATGCAAATTGATCTGCTTTCAGAGTATGTAAACCAACAAGGTAAGTTGGCAGAATGGTAGTTTTGTGACACTTGGGAACTTTTGCCACACCATTACAGTTCTGTTGATGCAATGGTAATCTACCTTGACAATCTACCAAAAGAGTGTATAACAGTGTCTTCAGAAAAAAAATCTTAATAGTATATCTAACTATTTAAAAGTAGCTGATATCAAAATTAAATCATACTTCATAATTGTAATTGAATTTCATTACCAATATTAACATCTGCTCATAGCTAATAGTAGAATAAAGAAGCCATGTTCACGCATCAATTAGTAAGACAAACTTAATAGGTTGCAAACAATCACTATTTTGTATACCTGCATTATTAGAATCAGTATGCTGAATGTTTTCATTACCATAGTCCTTAGCATGCTGCCAAGGACACTCATCATTGTTGCATTTTCCTCGTAGCTCATACATGCAAAGCGGCCAAAACGGATCAACTGAAGAACTGCAGATGTAAGAGCTGTCATCTGAGATTAAACTTCCTACAGTGACAGGCATTGAGATTGCTAACACATTGCTACACTTTGTTTCATCAGAACTGAGAGAAGCAGCATTTTCATGTTGACCATCATTAGCATGAATAAACATATTTTTACTCTGTAATTGATTTGAATTGAATGGAAACATTCCTCTCAGATCACTGAATGCACTCCTAAAAATCAAAGGCGGGATGTTCACTTTATTTGTAAAGTGGTGATCTTGACAAGACATATCTCCTTGAACTCCTGAACCAACGCTGTGGTTTACATTCAATGAATTTCCACCAATGATTTGCTGACTTTGAATCTCTCTCAAATCCACAGAGATGCTCCTTTCATGACTCTCAATGCCTAAAGTTATTGAACAAAATATATTCAATACAAGTGATAAACATACAAATTCATCAAAAAACTTGATTAAGTAGAACTAATATGAACTTGGGATTCCTCACAGTTATGGACCAAGAGCAACTGGACTGAGATCTAATTGATTGGCCAATACCTATTACCTAAACATGCCAACTGCATAGTACTTCTACATCTTGGACCAAAATACATTCAACTTCAAAATTTGAGAGTCCCCTTATCTTTGTCTTTCAGTGGTCAGCCATATTATTTAAGAATTTGGAGAATATTTGAAGTTTGATTCTTATATTTATTTTTACATAATAATCCAATTAACACCAAAATTATTCATGTTAGAAAAAAAATTAAATAATAAATCTGAGAAAAATAAGATTATATTATATAAAAAATATAGCAACAAGGGAGAGGAGCATAGATAACAGCATATGAATTATGCAGTTTACCTAAGCTACGTTACAATGCGTCAGGATTCAGAATCAGCAACACAGACTTAACAGTTGTATCTATATAAGGATAACAACACAACACAACACACTTAAATGAAAAAAATAACAAATAAAATAAAAACCTTTAATATCAGTATCTTCCGCCCTAGAGAGTGGAACAGCAACATTTTGATGCACCTGGGTTTTCTCATTTCCAACCTCATTTTCCGCCCCTTTTTCGGTAGCAAGCTCTACATCATTACATGGATTGCTACTCTTCTTAGCTCTTGCCCCAAACCGTGCAAATAGTTCAGATCTTAATTTTGCTTCAAGAAGCAAAGAATCCTGGGGATTATCATTAGAAAAAATTGCATTTGATGTCATATCTATGTCCAATAATTTGGACTTAGAGTCTTGTTTTCTATGGTACTCAGCATCACCATGATTAGAAACATGTCCAGATGGAGAAATCTCCTCATTTTCATTTGCTGCTGTATCTAATTCATCTGAAGGAGAGTAAAATCCATCTGCAGCATAATTATCCCTTTGAGGCAATGGCTCTGATGTACTGGCATCTGGTTCACCACAAGGTTCAGACCCTAAATTTGCTCCAGTCACACGGTGATTGGATGTATTGGAATGCCTATTATTAATGCCTCGATTATTAGAATCAAAACTTGGATTGTTAATATCATTATAGTCAGCCTGCCTCTGACAGCTTGATGTGGGCATTTCATATCCAAGTCTGGGTAAGAAATCCAACCCTAGATCGGGATGTTGGTGCTGCCCTGAAGACCAAGAGAATCCAGAATTGTTTAAAATTAAACACCGTAACTTGGCTGAATACAATTCTCTTTTATGATAAAGATTGGTACATCTAGCATTAGCCTCAAGCAAAGACCTCTGAGCTTTAAGATATGCTTTAAGTGCATTTCTTTCTTCAATTTCACATTTGTGCCTGTGTTCTTGAGCTTCCTCCAGTTCCTTGTCAATCAATTCTTCCATACCAAAAAATGACTGTAAATCTATACTGCTATGCTCCAAGACATTTACATTGCCATTCTGATTCAAAAGACCTGCATTACTCAATGCTTCCTACATGACAAAGGAAAGGAGGAAAGAGAGTCAAACAAGATGAAAAACATGGAGGACTATAATGTCAGATATATTACAGGCCTCTTTTTCAATGTTTAATACCAGAACTTTATTCAGGGAGGAACTTGATGGATAAACAAACACTACACTATTCTGAATTGTTAAAGACAACAGAAACAACATGATATCAAAAAATTCAAAATTATATTAGAAACACTGTTGTTGTGTTATCAAAAGTTTAACTTAGTTGATATATGAGCTATTGAGACACACTCTTTTAAGACAAGTTCAATAGGTCCATACTTCACTTATAAATCAAAACAGAGAGTCAATCCATTATAGGCCAGCCATAGTAAATTACAAGGATCAACTAATGGAGTTTTCAGTGAAGTCACCAAGTAAAAAAGCAAATGTCAAGTGTAGCAAATTCTAACTAATGGGCAATCACTGAACAGAAAAATGCAGGCATAGTGGCGTCACTGAATAAAAGCAAATGTCATGTAAGTAAAACAAATTATAACTCACGAAATTTTTTGGCGCACTATTGGAACTCATATTTGCTGGCAATGCATTTTGGTTGAAAGCAATAGAAGGGTCCACCAGCCTACTAATCTTCTCGGTTTGATTGCAACCATAATTGACATCACCTACACAGTGTAATTAGACCATGAGAGATTCTAAACAGAAATAACTAAAACATGTTTTACTGCTGGTGTTTGGCCTAGGTTGCAATCAAGTGATCGGTTTTGTTATAGTTACCCAAGTCATTTAAATAAAAAGCCAAGTCCTGTAGGATTAGACAATAATAATTTACAGATTCCTATGACATGGCAATATGATTTTATATTTGACTAAAAATACTTAGCAAAAAGTTTGCAACAGCACTTGGAAGCACCATTGCATAAAGTTGTGATCAGAATATGGAGATATGATAATACGAATACTATGTGATCAAAGTTATTGAAATGATAAAACAAAATTGGGAGACATTTGTTCAATTTCAGGGATTTAGGAATCTGATGGAGTACAAGTAGCTTGATTACAAAAATTATTCAATTTCTAAAATTCCAGAATAGTACAACAAAGATTTTGAGCCAATTTGCAGACCAGAATTAATTAAGCAACAGATAAAGGCAAAGTATTTACCATCTCTTGATCTACGGGGCATATTTTCTAATGAGTTGTCAAGATGTTTGTCAGGTTGCCTTTGAGATATGATAGTTTTTGGTTCTGCTCTACATAATGGAATCTCTTTTTGGCCATGATCAACCCTGTTTCTCTCGTGAGGATAATAGTTTTCTAATGTAGAATCTTTTGGTGGCAACAGAGATTTAGCAGGAACTTCTTGCTGACTATCAACAGCTTGAGAGGTACCATATGATGTGCTAAGTTTCAACCGCTTCCTATCTGGCTCTTTTGGCTCCAATTGTGCAGCAGGTCCTGATGAAACTGGAGTATTTTTTCTAGCAGTGTTCTTTGGGTTCATGGCACTGTGGTCCCTACCCAAAACTGAAGCACTCTCCTTATTTTGCTGGGCTGCCTTCAGCTTGAGTTCACTTTCCCTAAGCGCAATCTGATGCCGCAAATCCTGAAGTTTATTGTCATTTGACACCACTCCTTGATCACGCCCACGCTCTCGGTTTGCTAAATTTTTGTTCACTGGATTGAAATTCCTAGCTCGTGATCCTTGTACAAGTGGCACGGAGGATCCAACACCCTTAGAATTAGAACCAGGGATTTTGGCCAATGATGAGACAAATGTGCGACTTAAGGATAATCTCTTGGGCACTTCCTTGGGTAAACTTGTTTGCCGTAACTTGTTAGATTTTTCCAAGGATGAGCTAGTCCTCTTTGTACTGCTATCTAACCTGGATGCATTACCTTTAGTTTCAAAGTCACTACCACTGTCATCATCAGAGAAGCTTATGACAAGATTTTTATCAGTGCTCACATGACCAGTCCACAGAGAAGACTTAGGGGGTAATTGGTTTTTTTTTATGTCCTTCTGTGTAGTTGGTTGTCTGGTCGTTTGCAACTGTACATTACTGGAGCCTGTAAAATATTGCCACAAAAATTTACCCTCTAGATATTGTAACAGCCAGTAAAATGTTTTTTTGGAAAATGATATGCATAGTGAACTCAAATATGACACATAGAAGAGAAAATATCATTGACATCCAAAAGAGCTCCAACATAGGTTTCAAAGAAAAAATGCATTAAAGTGGTCTTATCCAACACATAAATCTAGAGATCAAATATACATACATATATACATATATCATCAGATAAACACATGTCTAGATCTTCTTTTGCAACAGTTAAGACTAAATTTCCGACTCCATAAATCATACCAATAAGCCTTGGACAAGTCCGATACTGATGGAGAGTTCAAGATGATGCCAGAGGAAAAGAGTAATGCCCTCAGTACGAGGGATTATTGGTATAAACTACTCAGACAATCCACAACACAAGGCTAAGTTATCCTTTAATTGAGTTAGCAACACTTACCACCCTGATCGCTTTGTGTACTCTTTTGCACCAATGGAACAGAACCAAACCCTACAGCAGGGGTGGATTGCACAGTAGAGCTTTCAAGGTTTTCCTGGTGAATACAAACTACTCATTAACAAACCACAGCCAATAACATTTAAAAAAAAAAAAAAAAAAGCAAAGAAACAAATAATTAAATTGAATTAGCAAGAAGTCAAGAGCACCACGTGCTTCCAAATTTCACTACGCTTTCATTTTCCATTTCTACTGTTTTGTGAACAAATAAACAAACACAAAACCCTACTCTGCAGTGTTCACAAACAGGACCAAAACACAATTCGGAGTAGTGTTCTCCAGAAACTCTCAGATCTACAGCAGCAACATGGATAAATTCACGAGCTAGTAAAGATAAAACTACTGAGTTCCGAAAACAAAATCCTATGACTAAGAAACGAACAGAACAAACAGCAGTGCAACAACGGAAGGAGGGGAAAAAAGCGAGTCAACGAATGCGAAATAGGAAAAGTTAGAATCGATAAATGAAAATTAAATGGAAAAAAACAAAAAGAGGTAAGGTTTGGTGAAGAAGAATACGTCGCCATCGTCGTCATCGTCTTCGTCGGAAGAGAGTTCGCCTTCCTCTCTGGTTTTGGGAGGAAGGTCGGGATTGGGATTATCCGACGCCGGTGTGGTGGAGGCACGGAGGTTAATGGAATCCTCCATCGTGCGTGAGAGTGTTTCTCTCCGAAGAAAACGCAAACGAGAGGAAATGGTGAAGAGGAGGAGTGAGAAAAATAAAACGAACCAAGTCAGGCCGGGGGGCACTACCGTTCTGTTCCTTTTGTTTTGCAGAGTCAGAAATCGCTTTTATGTCCTCATTTTAGTTACGTCTTTGCGGTTTTGGTTTTGGGATCACGTCATTTTCTTTTACTCTTTTTTATTCTCTACTTACGCAAGCCTGTACTCTCTGTAGTGATACTGGTATCGTTTAACGCTTTTTATTTTTCAGAAAAAAAAAATATAAAATATATTTTTATAAAAACATTGAATATGATTTCTTTTTAACAGTTTAATGGTGTTAGTTTAACATGTGAAATTCTGTTTATTATTGTAAATTGTGTATAAAAACTTTTATTGCACCCTCAAAACAAAAACAAAAAAAAAAAACTGATAAAATTAGGTTGGAGAATTGGAGAAGGCTTCGTTCGTAACATACTAACATGAATTAGGCAAGTTTTATAGGGCAATGAGATTGGTAGACGAAAACAACAGAAGCTTCAAAGATTTTCACACTGACCACTAATATAACCATTTTGCTTGCGTGTTAACACACTGGTGACTAAGTTTTGGTCGATTTTTCACATAAATTACTGAGAAATACAAATGTGTGTTTGTTTCACAAATTAAAAGTACAATCTCAAGAATGCTAACATGAGAAAACAATATTTTTGTTTGTTACGAGAGTTGAAAAATTATCCATGGTATAATCCATTCCAAGAAATCTATATTACTTATTGTTCTCAATCTTCCTATTCCTATGAGAACAACACTTATTTTCTAAAATAAATTTTCACTTTACTTATTTATTTAATATGTCTAATCTAATTTTAAATTAAAATAAATTTAAAAACATTTCAAAGAATATTAAGTATTCTTTAAACATTTTTATATGAATAATAGTTAAACAATAGCATTTTCAGAAATATCATCCCATGAAATAAACGTCACCTAAATAAAAAAAAAATGTTGCTTCAGCCCAAAATAAAATGTTTTGGTAACTTCATTTGCATTTTTTAATCAAGGGTTGGTAGCACGAAACAAAGATCAAACGGCCTCGAGTTGGTTGTTTGTTTCACACGCTGACACGCGTCAAAACATCAGTGGAACTTCATCAAGTACGTACACAATATCCACCACACCACAAACAATCTTCCTCGGAAACGATCCAGTGCAGCGAGCCAGCGATAGTATTCTGACGCATAAATAATAAATAATCGTCGAAAAAGATCATACAGTTGAGATCTTGAACATGCGAGCCGTCAGATCTCCGTCAGACGATTTATAATCGATGTACGAGTGAGTGAGGTGCGTGGGATAGCGAAAACAGGGAATCCGAGTCCCTCTTTCTTTCTTCTCCCTTCTCTCACTGTGCCATGTTCAAATACACTCAGTGGCACAAAAACACGCACTCACTCACACACTCAGCAGTAAACTCAGTCACTCTTTTTTTTTTCGAAGAGAATGGCCGACCACATCGACATGTCTCTCGACGACGTTGTGAAGCGCTCCGCCGAGGCCGCAGCTGCTCTCCGCCGAAACGCGGTTGTTCGCAACCCGGCCAGAGCGACGCCGTACCCCATTCCGCAGGTGAGTTAGGGTTTCATTCATTCTTTAGTTATTACTATTACTATTACTATGACGAAGAAGAAAAAGAGAGAATGTAAGTGTTCAGTGTTCACTCACCGTTTTGTTTGGCAGGTAAGGCAACGGAGCGAGGATGCATTTACAGAAATGGTTGACAGTGGCACCAAACTCTATATATCTAACTTGTGTTACAGTGTTTCCGACAATGATATCAAGGTTCCACTGGAATTTCTTCATATGGTGATATAAAAATAAAAATAAAAAAGACTCTAACCGTATTTCTTTGTGTATGGCTTTGACTTTGACAGCTGCTGTTCTCGGAGGATGGTGAATTGAAAAGGTGCAGCGTTCATTATGACCAGAGTGGGAGATCAATGGGAACAGCAGAAGCTGTGTTCGCGAGGCATTCTGATGCTTTAGAAGTCATCAAGAAATACAACAATATGATTCTTGATGGAATGCCATTGAAAATTGAGCTTGTTGGAGCAAGTTCGTCTTCTTCTTCTTCTGCTGCTGCTGCTGCTGTCAGGCCTCTTTGTCAAATGGGAAGAGGAAGACCAAATGATTATGTCCATTTAAGGTGTGTGAAATTCTGGTTCTTGATCCTTTGAAATACTCGACAACCTTGATTTGAACTTTGCAGTTGCCGCTCACTTGTGTTACATGAAATGAAACCACATGTTATGTTCATTTATGATTATGACTAAATTCACAAATATAGATAGTTATTGTGGAGCATCTTGCCGTAAAATGTTACTATGGTGATGCCCTGGAATTGTTTGTAAATAAATGGCAGGTTTTATCCTCAATGTCCCTTTTCTTAGGTATCTTCTGTTACTTTTAATTGCAGCATACGAGAAAGGCTTGGAGGTAGTGGGCTCCATAATGAGTTTGCACAGGGCCACTTTCCAAGGGGCCGTGGAGAAGAGAAGGATCATAACTTTGAGAGGGTTCACCGCCATCAGAGGAGAGGCCACGCAAAAGTAAAGGGCAATGTTGGAAAGCTGACTGTTAAAGATCTTGATGATGACTTGGAGAGGTATCACTCAGAGGCTAACCAATCAGAGACTAAGCGGGTGGTTAAAAAAAACAATGCAAAGTGAGATATGTTCATCGACTCAATCTGTGTGTAAATAGGACAGAAAAAAAAATGTTATCTGGGTTTTTTGATTTCTTATTTTCGTTGCAAACTGTATATACAAGTTTGCTATATGGAGTACATTTATTTTTCAAAACTTGAAGGTTAGTTACGGGTCAGTTTCTGAATGACAGTAAAATTCAAAGAAATGGAATCAGAATTTTCAGTTTTTTGTGCTTAGAAATCTAATTAGTGCGTTATGGTGTAAATCTACAATTGTTTCATTCAATTATCTCTTCCTCGCATATAGAAGCCACATGGGAGCAAGAAATGTTATGATTGCTTAACTCTCTGTCAATGGTAGCACTGTTATCATGTGAGCCTGTAAAGCCCATGAACATGGTGCTAAGAACTTAAGAAATGGAATTATTAGATAAGAGCCCATGAACATGTAAATAGACAATAAGTCAGGGCTTGAACTTCCTGCACTTCCCAAAATGGCCTCCTGTACCTACCATGCATTCCGAAATGTATTTTACATTCCGGAAGTGAGGTGCGGGAAATTTTGCCAATAAGTCAGCTATAGGCTGGCTAAGCACCCAAAAAATGTAAGCCTATTTAGACAAGAATTCACAGAGATTAATAAAAAGAAACTAGAATTAAAATATTACAACTCCAATAACTATTATCGTGCTTTCAAAGATGTTAGACACATACGTTTACATTGTGGCCAAAACTTGTGGTTAATTGCAAATAAATGAAATCTTGAAGGATTATAAGGGGCTGTTAGATCACAAACTGTCCTACACAACCATTTCTATCACAAAACCCTGTATGCTGCATATCATCTACATTAGTACATATTAATTTCTCAATTCATGTTACAGTTTTCGCAATAAAGGTGGGATCAAAAGGAAAAATGAAAATTAAAACAAAATATTTACAGAAAATGAGAGCAACTTGGATGCCTCTAAAAGTAGACATCCCAGATGCCCCTAACAGGATTTGTTGGACCTGTGATTATATTGACAACGCACAAAATTGAGTTCTTCCTTTTCCCATGGAAGGTCCTGTATGCCAAGTAAAAAAGCAAGCACAGAGGCAGCCTTCATGAATGAAAAAAAACTGAAGAAGGCTCGTTGGGAATCTACATCCTGTACAATAGAAAACAATCATATGTAGAGTTCTGCACACATTTAGGTTGGAATGTAATGCAAGCCCACAGCAACTGCATGCACACAAAATTATCATGTCAAACAAAAGGCTACAACCTTCCCTTCATGCAAAATCGAATAAATTAACTGCATTGTTTAATGAGGGAACAATCTGATACAACTAGGGAAAAACAAGTTAAAACAGCAAGGTTTGTATATCACCAAGTTTGGCTGGTCTATTGATACCTACTTAGGCCTGCAATAATCATCTCGATTCAACTATCAAGACTAAGTAGGTGTCAATCTCCCCAACAAAGCAAGAGAAAGAGGGAGAGGGGTCCCTACCTGGTGGCATGCCAAGATCAGCAACATTCAGCAGTAGAGTCAAGATCAGGGACGTTCAAAAGTTTCCCTTAACAGAACTCTGGCTTCCCTCGTAATTATAGAACATGCAGAAGATATGGAACTATGGAGGATACAAGTATACAACATGGCTCTCCAAACGAGGGATATCACTGAAGAGATCAACGGGAATTTGTGGGCATGCAGTATGTTTCCTAGTTCTGTTAATTACTTCTCAAAGCAATAAATTAATATCAAGAGTTCACCCAATTCCACTGGGCTCTCTTTCTCTGGACACAATTGTACTCTGCAATGTTGATAATCAATTGCAATTTTGTTGCAGGAATGAAACATTCAAACTAGAGTATATCCTGGATATGCATTTCAATCTGAGTAAACTGAATAATGGAAGTTTTTCTTCAGAATCAATAGCAACAATTCCTCAAATCAATGCAGATGTCATACCCCATAATAATATAGCCTCCCAGAAAGTCATGCCTTGAAGTTCACAGGTCAATCCCAAGATCATTTGCCAGTTGAAGTATGCCACACATTTGAAGATACGGATTCTCTAACAATTTTTCATTGTTACTCTACATTGCAAATACAATGCATAATCTTAATCATATAATAGTAAATATTAAATTCACCAAAAATACATATTATTAAGAAAACTACAAAAAGAAACAAAAAAAAAAACTTCTAAAAATTTTAAAGAAAGAAAATTACTTTTATTTTAAGAATATAATGAAATGAACTGCATAAAGTCCCTGGAGTTTTTTGTTTTTGGTAAAGAACAACTCCATAGAGATATGAACAAGATGTGTGAAGTTGGAAGAACTAATTTGCAACAAGTCAATAAATGCTTGTGCCTTGTTGCACCATCTCTACACGGAGCATAACTTTCACACATATGGAAACTTATCAAACACTATTCATAGCTGCTACATACTTTTGCATAAACTCTTAATGGGATTAACCAGCTCAGCAGGAGTAGTACACCAAGATTTGTTATACTCAAATTTCATTTGAACCAAAAGGTATTAGGTAATAGCTATATAGATCTATATGTGAACATCAGCAACTTTGTATTAAAATGGCTGTGGTCTTCTATGAACGATGAAACTTAGTAAACAATTGACTTCCTTTTCACTAGAGGAGATCATGTTGGCAATTGAATTCCACTACCAAAATGTATAGTCTGCAGGTTAGATGTCGATTTCTCTTTTGAAATTCTTGAGACCATAATCAATGATGAATTTAGGTAACTTTCTTGCTAGGCAGCAATATATTCCTCATTAAAAGTATAGGGTTGGATGAAAAAGGAGGAAAAGTGATGAAGAATTCTAAATAGTATAATGCACGAGTTAAGTAGATACAAAATACTAAACCTAATATGCTCCTATTTATTCAAATAACATAAGCCAAGTACTACAGTATACAACTAGTACAAATCCATTCCAATATGACAACTAACATAACAAGACTCAATATATGAATAACCCTAACATTCTAATACACTGCATTACTTGCAAATTGCAATCATGATCTAAAAATCTTGTCTTTCAGCCTAATTTTCGACTGCAACTGGACAGTCTCCAAAAGCCAAATTTTACCATTTTTTTTATAGAACTATATAAACAACAGAATTTGAATATGAAGCTCATCCAGATGCAAGATTAGTATAGAATCTCAGCTTTACTAAATAGTTTATGGACTTCAAGCACATCATTAAAAAAATGAAGGTACCTGTTGAGCCTTAACAACAAGATTCTGAAGCATGTGTTGATATTTCTCTGGCTTCTCAGTCATCATTCGCTGCAGAAATGAGAAATTATTACAAAAGGTGATATATATGGATCTAGCACATTTTTAACAGCAAAATCAATTAAAATCCATGCCTTAAGAAGAAAAGCAGAAGAATAATATGCCACTCTTGAATCTGTGTCATCCAAAAGTTCCCTGCAAGATGCAAGAACACTCATGCTTTATATGTCAATGTATAAAGGTGACTGAGTAAGAAAGGCAACTAATTCACAAAGAGCAAAGAAGTTTGGAATCACCTAAAAAATTCATCCTGACCAACCTCCTTGAAAGCAACAGGATCTGCTGTGCATTTACCAATAAGTAGTAGAAGAAGTGTGGCCCGAATATCAGATGTAGCACCAGGCAGGTTTCCTCTTCCTTTACTTCCGACAGAAACACCCAGTGCAATATCATCTGTTGCTGCTCCAGCCAATTGAATTAGTGGCCAATACAGTATGGCAGCAGGGACACGTGCAATTAATTGCATTGGGACAATGGCTCGTCCTTGGAAAAGTGCTGTCATTGATGTAGTCTTATGATCCAGGTGGTAGTTATTATAGTGGCCGGATCTTCTATTTGCATCTTCCTTGTGTTCATCCCAGTGAAAACTATCTTGTTTGACAGCATGATTATCACTATCAAACCTTTTGCTTACATTAGTATGATTTAAATTTCTGCCATGTTGCACATCATCTCCAAAGGGCAGAGCTGCAGCAGGAGGAACTCTTAGGCACAATTGAGAGAATAGTATGTCACACATCTGTTTAGAAACAGAAAAGTGTTGAGCATATCAGGTAATGAACGACAAGTCAAACAATACTTAAATAGAAGGCCAAACATTAAACCAAATAGAAACTCTATAAACATTGTTCCAAGGGATCATTATTCTTCTAAAAATATACTCTCTGTGGTCCTTATTATAAGGCACTTTGGACATCAATTACACAAATCAATAAAAGTAATTAATGTAGTTGCTTTTAATGATTTTTTTACTATTATACCAATTATACCCTTATTAATAATCATTACTAATAAACACACAACTACTTAATAAGGACAAGTAAGGAAAAGAAACAATAAATGTTTCTTAGGAATTCTAAAATGCCTTATAAAAAGGACCAAGATTTTTTCTAAAATTATGCCTTATAATAAGGACCAGAGGGAGTAATTCTGTAACAATATCAACAAATTTTCAGCTACAAAATTGTCTGTGACTGTAGAAATTTAATGTATTATAAAATGCTTCTCCACTTGACAAATAAACCTATTTTAGATTATATCACAAAAAACCAGGCTCTATCAGCAGTTTACTAATAAACAAAGGGTGAATAAAAGTTCCTTAACAATTCCTCAAAAAGCATTCTGTTCCCTTTCTTTGTTCAGATAAACAACATGCAGATTTGCTTGCTACAGTTTGAAATTCAAAATTAGCGTGGATTGCAATTAATGAGATGCCATACACAAGATACAGGCGGGAGGGTTAAAATGGAGAAAGGCATTGTGTTATTTGTGATCACCTACCAATCTTCACAGAAACTTTTATTTATCATGTCATGTAACTGACTTCACCTAGTGGAATAAGGCTTTTGTTTTGTAGTGTGGATTGCAATGACTTGGACATTTAATGTTATGAGTTATGACATGGGCATATTATCAAAAAAGAATTGAGTTCAAAAACAATTACTTTTAGAATATTGATGCGATCTGTTTCATTTATCTGAAACACCAAAGACAAAGCTCCACTCATTATGTCAATCATTGCATTGGCTTTCTCCAGATGCCAATCTTTCTTCCCATGACCCCGACCTTTGGTGCTTGACTGTTGCATTTCATGCTCATCTAACAAAAATTTGCATCTCATGAGAAGCCTTTCAAGAACAAACAAAAATCCCCATCTAATGTAGTTGTATTTCGACTTTAGAAGGCCACACATAAGTACAGTAGGCAAAGGAACATCTGATGTATTTGAAGAATCTTGAGTTCCAGCTTGAGCAATTTTCTGCTGGAAGTATGTGATACTTGACCAAATATTTCCATCTCTTTCTCCATTAATTTCAGCAATAAGTAGATCGCCTAACCAGATATACCCATTTTGACGGTAAGATAATATTTCAGAATGAAGAAGAGAATGTAAAGTAGCCCATGAGTGCTTTGCCTGCAAACCAATGTCCTTTCTCATAACCACATCTTCCATAATTTCCAGAAACTTGAGAGATTTGGTTATCTGATTCATATGAGAGAACTCTTTGTCCAAATGAGTAAACGTACTTATTACAGCATCAAATTTCTCTGCTACAACTTCCAGTAGCTGCGAAGATTTAACATATATGAGAAAATATATTAAAACTAAAAGTGACAACAACTTCCTAATCTTTTTTAAAGGGGTATAATGAATGTAAAATAAACTTCTATTTGAAGTAAACAAGTAGTTATTATATTATCCTGATATCATGTAGTGAATTAAAGCAAACTGTAAGGTAAAGGCAGATGCAGCTCAGTGACAGCACACTTTTTACCTACAATGATTTCATTATCTTGTGTTTTTAGTAGCAGAGCTTTTCAGTTCACTGAAGGTATTACACATGCCTATGTACAAAGCTATGAGAAGCACTAGACAAACTGTTTCACATGCCTTCTCCAGGGCCCAAATGGTTAAATGTTACCTCATACTTGCCTTTACAAACTAATCCAGGTTGATTTTTTTTTTCAACTGTATTTTACAAAGAAACTTATCTTGCAGCTTGTTGACATTTAAAAAAAGCATTTGGACTTAGAATGTCTATCACCTGACATAGAAACATCCAAAGGAGAGGGGTAGAAAAGGAAGGAGAAAGAGAGGTGCTCATTGGAATCAGGAAAAAGAATAGCCCTAAAACCTATTTAGACAACCAGATAAGAAAAGAACATGGAAGTACCATATTTAGTCGTTCACTGTTGGGATATCTGGACAATGCTGATGCAATTGATCTTCTCAGAATCTCTCCAATGCCTTCTACCCCAAGTTTAACAGAAATATAAAATGCCTCAGGCGCATTTGTTTGAGCAAGAAGAGCAGCAAGAGGTTGGATCTCATCATCACTATATTCATTGACTCCAGTAGCTATGCATGTTTCATTTATTTGATGCAGAATGTAATCAAAAAGCACTGAATACAGATTTTTCCTCTCTTCTGTTGAGTTTGCAAGGGAATACTGCATTCAACATAGCAAAAAGCAGGGGGAAATCATATAATTTGAAACTAGCACTGTATTTAGGATCTTGGTTTAGCCTTGGGGCTTTATCAACATTTTATAATTTGTACTACTTTGAAAAACCAAAAAGCAGGAATCTTATCAATTAAATGAAATGGTAAATCTATATTATTTGATAAAGCCCTCAAACAATCACAATAGCAAAAGACTTATTCCATTAGGATCAAGCAATCACAACACAATGGCAAATTGATGATAAACTTAAAAACCTCCAAACCAAGGAACACAACAAGATCTAAATATATCCAGTCCTATACTGTCATTAGCCTGAAGTCCACAACCTCCCGAGGATGTGTTAACATCATGTCCAGATCCTATACAAATCATTTATCTTTAAGTTTTGATGCAGGACAGACCTTTTTTCACAAAGAAAATAGTCTGCTTTTTTGTGTAAAGGTCTTACCTTAAAATTTTTTTGAGTTGGTCCATGTATGATTTATAACCTCTAGGAAGCATAGCATTATATTTTCTTTATTTTTCACTTGATCTTGCAGAGATATTGAGCCGCTAAGTCACCATTTAACCAAATGAGAAAAGCAGAAGCTACAGAACTGTCTAATAAGAAAAGATGAAAAGTTTGTTGTACTCAAAATCAGACTTCTTAAGGAATAATGTTGATAGTGATGATTACCTTGCATCTGTTCTATTTCATAATCATGTATCTTTCTTTGCCACTAAGCCATCATATCAACCAACCCCATCCCTGTTAAGGTTATATTTAAAAATCAAACAGACCAATGTGTCACAATCTTTACCTCTAGTTTTTTACTTAGCATTTTAAGTATAATTCCCCAACATTCTTTTACAATCCTTAAAGCCAAATACATAATCTGAAGACGGCCACTGCATAATTTCCAATACTATTTTCGTTATTTCAACATAATAGATTTGTCAAATACTGCACAAATATAATGAACATCTTATATCACCCATTATTAGTTAAGAGGTCAACTGGCAAAGAAACATGTTGGGCATTGTTTATGCAGCATAGATACAATAAATCAATAATTATACAAAGCAGTACTGTTGGTATTCACTATTTAAAGGGGCAAAAGTATTAGTGATAATAAACTCTATTGGAGGGTATATCAAGATTGAGGTTAAAAGATATGCCCACCTCAATAAAAATAAATTGAACTCCTCCAATCAGATCAAGTTGATCCACAAGAAACTTTGGTTTGCCAGGTACAGACTCAGCAACTTCAGGAACTTCATAAAACATGTTAGTTAACATGGAAATAAGCTTACAGTGAACTAATTCTGCCCAGGAGTTCTCCCTACTGATTCTTACAAGTGCCTTCAGAACCTATAGGCAGATTGGAAATAACTAAATTAGACAGTTTATATCATAATTAATGACATAGAACCTTAACAATTTATAACAAAGTAGTGAATGAATGGCTATGTATTAAAATAGATCTAAAAAAACTTCCAAAATTCATTAATTGGCAAGCATTCTCTCCCGACTCCCTGTCCAGCCTCCCAAAAAAGAAGCAAAAGATTTACCCAGCAGAATACACTATGAAACCAAAATGGAATTTCTATGAAATAGTGGTAGAGTCAAGTAGGAGAGGGGGGTATTATTTCTCACCCTTATGTCAAGACCAAGCAAACGGTTTCTCCTGATCTTTCCTCTATCACAGACAAAATACAGCAAACAGCTGAGAGCAGATGCCCAAACAGATTCATCCTTTTCTTCAGACTGCATAAAGCAGTTGATCGGCATAAATTTTAAGTTATGACAACAGCATGATTAAACCATTATGTTTGAAAAACAGAAAAAGTAGACAGATAACAACTGTCTCAATAACATTCATGTGAATAGATGATAAGACCTTTTTCTTTATCCACCTAAGCAGAATCAATCTGAGAGATTTTTGAAATAAAGAACAAGATATGTGATTGAAACTAATGGAAACCCAGTAAGACACATCAGTAATACCTCAAGAGTTTTTTTTTTTATTATTAAAAAACAATAATTATGTCAACAGTTGCTTCCACTATCTACAAGTATATCAAGTATTAAGGTAACACCTATGACTACAACAATTACTCTTCAATTTCATTCCGTATTCCAAAGATTTAGCACCTATGTTACACTACAAATTACAGTGCTGCATTACACTACAAGTCATATATAGTTTAAAACAAGACATTGATACGAACATCTTCAGGAAACAGTTACTTCTGCTTAATAGAACTAAAGGGGATTTATTTAGAATGTGTACAAGATAGAAGGAAGAATCAATGGCACATGTACATTTAGAGAATTTAAATCCTCTTATTTTTAGCTCATACAATGAACCTATCAATGTAGTAGTCTAGAGGGAGATATGCATGACAGTGGATCCCCATGTACAATGTCTTCTTTCTATAGCTTTAAATGACAAGGTCATATTAGGATCTAAAATATGAGGATCCAAATCCATATATAAACTATATATTTTTGACAATTATCTGATAAAAAGTCTTATTTCTTGTACCAAATAAAATTTCTAAAACAGCACCTGATAGACTAATTGTTGCTTTAATTACTCCCAAGCACATGTTAATATCACTACAAACCCATCTAGCTTTTATATCTAACACTTAAAACAAAAAATAAAGCAGCAAATTCCCGGTCTAAATGCTATAAAAAACAATGCACTCTTGTCTTGTATTCTTATATTTTCAATCCATTTAAAAATTCCCCTTCCTCATTATAATTCTCCAATGGCAACTCATCTACACCATATCATGTATAACAGAAATTAATATATTGTGAAAAGTGTCAAAAAAAAAATATTCACACTCATCAATCAGATGATCCCAGCCAAGAAAAAATATTAAGAAACACAAGCAATATCTTGTTCAACTGTTTCATTTTCAATGATACCTGAACAAGAAGAAGTAGTATCTCATACAGAATATTTAAAATCCAAGACTCAAAATTATCAATTGCAGAGCCTGTGTCTGATTTGTTCTGAGAACTTCCTTTTCTGCTGCCTTGCACCATAACTTGAGTGTCACTGTCATAATAGAATTCTTGAGAATATTCTTCTTCAATAGTAGAAGCATCATCAGCAATTATCGGTTCTAGGAGATGTGCATGAACCCCAAGGTTTAGAATTAAATCAAAAGCACGAACCCTGCAGGCTGTTTTAGAAGAACTAAGCATATCCTGAAATATGCATTTGAAAAAAATTAGTACCCAAAATATTACAGATGGCATAACAGAGAAAAAGTACTTTATTCATGCATCACCTCAAGCATAGAAAGAATGAGAGGAGCAGCTGTCGGAGAATCTACAACATACCTACAAAATAATATTTTTATGACCATCATACATAATTGACTCACAGAACAGTGTAAGACCATAGGAATGTGAAATAACATACAAGTTCAATCAATCAGTTGGCAAGAAAATTAATTTGTGGTTAAGGAATCTGGCACTCAACAAGATATTTTTACCCCAGACATTGAAAAGCTTAATCCTCAAAGTTTTGAAACACCTAGTAGCTATATCTCAGCAATGCTTTCATGTAACAATGTATTAGCAATAGGTTATCTAGTGACCCAAACTATAATCAAATGGACAAAAGTAAAATATCAGTCAACTAGTTATACATTCATACACCTCTATAAAACCCTCCCTCCTTTCTGTAAAACCTTGTAACAAAATAGTTCCTTCAATTGTGAAGGGCACACACCAGTCTCCCCATTGATAATTAACAAATTTTCAAGGATATTTGTGGAGAATATTCAATGCTAGGAGTATGAGTGTTGAATGGCTACATGTAATCTTTGCAGATCAGAGAATTTCATCTGTTTCATGGCTTTTGCACATGAACCTACAGTTCACTGTAAGTCATCAAACCATGTTAAACTGACTATTTTTCTTCTCCCTCTGTTTGCACACCCAGTGACAAGAGCTTCTAAGCATGGCATTCCTCAAATTGGTTCCAAATTGCAAGAACTTGTAGCTGATTTTTGGAATATAATGTTGCTTGGAAGAGGGGAAGCAACTTTAATAAAAAATAATTTCTAATTTGAATTTTTAAATCCACTATTTCTGTCAAAATAAGTAATAATCCCATAGCATTTTTCTTTGATTTTTCAATATCGATCCCTCCTCTTTCCTCTACTTTGAAAATTGATTCAACTCATCCTAGTTTAGAATTTGTGATTCAAAATTTTGATCATAGAAATTAGGAATATACAGTAAAACAATGAGAAATTTTATTTGGGGCTAAGCAAATGATAACCAGAAAAGGAATAAAACATAAAAGACAACAATTAATTGAAACATACATGTCAATAATTAGTTTAATAAGGACGCTCACAGCCACATCCGTTGATGGTTTTCCACTATTACTACTTAGTCTAGTTGATACTGTAGTAACATTGGTATTTGAGGAAGAAGCCTCTGAGCAAACTGCAGCAATAACATCCTGTACCTCAGCAGGGTTCAATCGCAGTGGTTGTTGCTCACTGATCAGCATAAGAGAACATTTAGATGTAGAAACTAGAAACACAAATAAATCAATATTAACAGCCAAAGTATGATAAGAAAAAGCTTGTAATTCTTCACTGAATACATATGCAGTATGTATGTTCAGAAACCAAGAAAGAAAAATGAGAAAATTTATAGAAACAAATAATTTAATTGAACAATTGAAATAAGAGAGAATTTCCCCCTTACATACAAACTTCCTAATTTTTTGAATGCCTCCTTCCATCCTTATCCCCCCCACCCCCAAAAAAAAAAATTATCCAACTGATCCCCTCCAACAAACTGCTCTAAAAGACCCAAACGGTTTTTCCCTTCCCTTTTGTCCTAACAACAATTCCCATTCATGCAAATACAAATCATTTACACAAATGTAAATCTTGGAAACCACTTAAGGAAACTTAGAAGCTTTAGGATCAAGTAACCATTGCTTAGAAAGAAATGGCCACTATTAAATGAATGCATTTTTTATTGCAATTTACTAAAACAGAATAACCAAAAATTCTGAATCAAAATTGGAAGCAATGACAGCAATTTGAATTTGCAGCGATGCAAGACACGCAATTCCCAAGTTCAAACTTGTATTATTGCAGGCATTTTTAGATGTAGTCAAAACAGGTGCAAACATTTGTTATCTAATTCCTCTGAAGATTCTCTAGAGTCAATATGATCTAAACCTGTAATGACGATACTGGAAAAGCTGTCGAGCTCTGGGACGGAATGTAGTCACAGGAAAATCGTCCCTGTAGAAATGGAAATGTTCAGAACAGCAAATCAAATCATGAAAAGCATTCAGCATGCCCAAGTCATGAAAATATAAACAGTTTATTTTTCCACATCTTGTTGTGGGTAAAATTGTAAAAAGAGTATCAAACTGTAGAGGAGCAATCAAATACTTATCACATAATTTTGGCCATATAAACAAATGATAATTGATGGAACATTACAGTCTTTATGGAAATGAGTGGTTAATGAACCAAACAGAACCCCCAAAGTACTGCATAAAGATTACTTCCCCCCCCCCAACAACCAGTCAATTAATAAATAAGGAATTTTCCATTCATGACAGCAATGTATAATTATAATTCTTATATGTTAGGAAGTCCCACATCACCTGCCTCAAGTTTGTAGGTGCAGTTTATATATCTGTTGGGCAACTTCCCTTATTGCCAATTGGTTTTAAGTAGAAATCTAACATGGTATCAGAGCCTATAGCCCAATTTGGTAAATTGCCTGGTTCGGCAGACATCTGTGGAGACAATTTAATACATTTGTCTTTTGCAGGGTAATATAAAATTCTATAAGCCAATGGTTTTAAATTGCAAGTACTTCAATTTCACAATAACTCTAAACTATTATGAAAGTGATTGTTCAACTTTTTTATATAATATTTGGCTCAAAACAACAAATTATGTAAGATTTATCATGGCATGAACTTGGATAAAAAAATTAGAAAAAAAAATATCAATACAAGTTGATAGAAGAACATGCCAAATCTGACGAGAGCCCGGTTTTGTGCGTTTAGATGCTGTTATTGCTCTCAGATGGGGGCGAGCAGAGTCAGAATTTGTAATTGGTGTTACAGGGGAAGACTGCAATAGCTGATCCAGGTAAGGCATATCATCAGTTCCGAAAAATTTCCATGGTTGCCCCTTCATCTTAGATTCTATATCTTCTACAAGTAGAGCTGCTGCACCTATTTCTAAGAAACTATGTGTTGTCATGTCTTGAGAATTCACAGCTCGATCACTGCATTAAAACATGTTAAATAACAGAGTAAATTTCCAAAGCACTATAAGATGGGGAGAAAACTAACAGGTAAAGTAGAGATATAAACTACAGTGGCCACTGCCAAGACACCTAAACCAACATGAAGCGTAGATTATTACTTTTCAGTCCCTATAGATGATGACTGCAGTTCCTCAAGCCAGCGCCACTTTAAAACATCATGGGCAATGAACCCTAGTTCATCTGTTTCATCAGCTTTTTCTATTTTCGATAACCTTGAAACAGATGGAGCACTTGAATCCTTCTCTAGTCTTTCTGGAACACTTGCAGAACTTTGTGTTTCTGGAATACTTCCGGGAGTAAGTTGCGAATTGAAGGATTTACTCAGCAAAGATGACAATGTCGGCAGTGACTGTCCCGATGAAGGTGGTCCAGCAAATGAAGCTGGTTGAAAAAGTCGTTTAGGAATGTGTTGAGCCACTAGGGAACGCACATAACTTAATGACTTAACAAGGGACTCAGAGGCAAAGGTAGATACAGGTAAAGGAGATGTATTTGTAGATGTGGTTGATGCACCAGCACCAGATTGTCGATTCAAAGCTCGTGACCACGGCTGAGCTGGGTTAACATCACATTCAGCAATTATGGTTGAACAAAAACGATCTATCTGAATTAATGTCTCCTCACTTGGTTTGTATCTGTAGTAAGAAGTTGTGAATACTTAATGAGTAAATAGCAACTATAACAAGATTTTTTTTTGTCCAATATGCAGTCAAATAAGGAAAGCATGTTAGACATTGGGTGGGTTTGTTTAAACTTATTGGTTAAAAAAATTGTTTTTTTTTTTAAATAAAATAAGCAGTTTTCTGTCTTTTGATATGTTTGTTTACACTGTTTTTGCTTTAAAAAAAGAGAAAACTGCTTTTTGAACAAGCAAATCCTATCTGCTTATGAAAAAATCACTTTTTTAAAATGTACTCTTTTTAGAAACACTTTTTTTTTTTTAATTTTAAACAAACTGGCCCATTAGTGCATCTTTGGATTAGCTTATTTTTCTTTAATGAGTATGACAAAAGCTTATAATCAAATTGTTCAAGAAAGAAAATGACTGAAAAGCTAGTTTTGAAAATAAAATAATCAAAACCCAGCAAGCACTAATTTGACAAATAATGAGAGGCATTGCCATGTCTTAGCAACAGTGTTGTTAAATAGTGGCCATGGTGCTACCATGGCGGAATGGCGTTGCTGATATTTTGCCAACCACCATAGGCAATTTGTGAAGGGAGGCCTGCCATAGCAGCACCATAAGGCACAATGGCGTGTTTATATGGTGCTATTTCAAGCTTCCACCATGTTCCGCCATTCTCCATTGATAACACTGCTTAGCAAATAGATATGCTAGCACATATTAATTTTTACACACAAGGATATATCATATTATTCCATTAGTTTATTATTACAAGTTCTTTTATGTACATTTATTGCATATATATGTAAATATATCAGAACCTTTAATACACATTAAAGCAGTAAATTTAGAAAGAACCCCTTTCCACAAAAAATCAGAACATCTTACTCTAGAATGTAATGAAGCAACGAGATAACATCATGCTCTACCTCTAGCACCTTTTTGTGGTACCTTTAATCATCATTGTTTAAAGAATGGACTTCATTGACACCAAGTATACATCAATGTTCTGTTTGTAAAATTGGTAAAACTAAATAATATTCTTCCAACAAATTAGCACTCTAGGAGTAGAAGCTCAATTTTTGCAGTAAAGCATGCAAAACAGAAGATATACCAATGACTTTTCAGCATTGATGAAAATACCTACCAATACTCCTCTTTTTGGCTTTTTATCTGCTAACATAAAGATTGTGACAGCAAATTGTGTAAATAAATTCTTTTATTAATATAAGCAACAGTGCGATAACATGCAATGTAACTCTATGAAATGCGAATCGCAAAGCTAGAGTAATAGATGATGTCTAAAGATAAAAATCTGGTAACTTGTTGAATATCAACTTATTTTAGTAACTGGCAACATACCTTAGGAGATACCGCTTCAAAACTGCCACACACCTTGTGACTACCGCAGGACTAACAAAATATAGTGTCAAAGTTAGAAGCTGCTGGAATTTGAAATGGTCGCATAATGCTAACAGGCAAAAGGTAATAAAGAAATAGAAACAATATTTGAGGTGCCCAACAGACACTAAACAGCAGCCTAAGTGGCTCAGCTGAACTAAACTCTAGTACAAAGCCAATTACAATAGTTCAACTGTGGAAAACATTAACAGATCCATGACAAATAGTAACTAGATCTTGGATGGATTGAAAGGAAAATCAGGTCCAATCCAAGAAGAGAATGAAGCTACAACCTACAAGTAAATAAAAGATGGGAGATTGTTTATCAACTATGAAGTTTGTGATTTTGTTTATCTGGAGATTCAATTGTACAGACTTTGATCACTAGCAAAAAGAGCCAATGAAAAGCTTAGTCCCAGATTTAATGGCCCTTATGAAGGGCCATACATGGAAAAACATAGGACTAGGAGAGGTGGCATACAGGCTGAAACTTCCTGACAACAGTCATGTTTTAAACATCCAATCCTATCCTTGCTGAAAAATCAGTTTCTGTTTCTGCTCTTGTTCATCCCTTACCAAGCTTACTTCTAAGAATGAGAACACCAGGTTCAACCCGCCGAGGTCTTAAAACTCAAGGCTACTCCAGAGGGAACTATGAGGATTGATGGAAGAACCTCCTAGATTTTGAGGATTCATGGAAAACCTCATAACCACTAAAGACCAATTCAATGACTTTCACATTGAGGACTAGGTTAAATGGCTTGGGGGGACAGGTAATGTTAGGAAACCACCAATTAAACAGATATATTAGAGGAAGAAAAGCAAATAATTAGTCTCACTTGAGTAAAGCATGCTGCATGAGCATTGAAAGAAAGAAGGCTTATAAAGCATGCACATGTGGCAGGAGCCATGGATGCACATAAGAAAACTTGGTTAGTTAGAGAAATAGACAAAAGAGAGAATTGAAAAGAAGGGGCAAGCCAGGACTGAGTTGAGGACTTGAGGGAAATCAACAGGATGGACAAAGGTATCTCAAAAGCCTAGGAATATTTGTATTTCATTTTCATTTTTCAGTTTATCTTCTTTGTACTTTTTTGTAGCTGGTACTCATAATGATATTAGTAACAGTGGTGATAATAATACACACTACATATACCATTAACTTGTATCTGCTACAGTTTTCATCAAGGTCTAAAAACAACAATTGGACAGCAAGTCTCACAAATACAACACCATCCGCTTGAACAGAGATGCATTACCTACTTATCCAAGAAAACATTTTTTTTTCTAAACTACTATCGAATCAAAATTATAAGGATGTACTCCACATGTTTCATCCAACAAAGTTAGTTCACTTAGTGCATGAAATTTTCTTAAGTATATAGCAGAATAGTAATAGAGCTATGGTTTTAACAAATCTGGATAGTATCACCAACTACCCCATGTCAATAAATAAATGCGACAATTACCTGCGCTCCCTCTCTGCAATAGTATGTTCCAGAATTGCATTATAAGCTAAGTCTGTGGTTGCAGGGGATTTCAGATAGTCCTGCAATCATATATTTAAGCTATGAAATAAAAATAAGTTTGACAAAGTTTAGACTCTGGCTAAAATGCTACACCATAATTTGCAGTCAAATGGAATTTCAGTCATAGTATAATGAGAATGACAATTATGCATAGCATTAAAATCTGGCTATATTTTAAGCTACAAAATTATGTTGCATATAGTAAGGAACCCCAATATTAGGTAGCTAGTGCTTGCGTAATCAGCCTACATGTACAAATACTTATCTTACTACCGATAACAATCATATCTGTTGGATATGATAAACGTTAGCAATATCAGTACAGAAGGTACAAATACTATAAATGCAAAAAAAATTGAACGTACGTGACATCTGCATTACAAGCCATGCAATAAATATTAAAGTTTCCCTGCCGATACATAGTCTGCATCATGAGTTGAAAACAAAGACAAGAATACGCATTTACTCAGACAGTACTTTTAAAATTCATTGCACTGTGCACAGCATTACACAGTGGTTTATAATCGTTAACTTACAAGCAACAAAATTAGGAGAGACTTTTATTATCACATATGATAAAGAAGCAATCATTACATTAAATAAGAAAACCATATCAGGAATTCCTCATAGCCTAAAGTTTAAAAATTAAGGAAGTAAGCAGCAATTGACTAACTTCCAGAACTCCACACAGAATGGTACTTTTAAAACGTATCACACATGTGCAGCATTACTCAGCCGTTTAAAATCATTAACTTACAAACAACAAAATTAAGGAGAGACTTTTATTATCACGTATGATAAAGAGGAAATCATCACATTAAGAAAGAAAACCATATCCAGAATCCCTCACAGCCTAAACTTTAAAAATTAAGGATGTGAGAAGCAGTTAACTAACTTCCAGAACTTCACACAGGGAGTTGCTACTTGCTATGGCACCTATCATGATAGGTGTGCCGTATGGCAAGCCAAGAAGATTTGTCAAGCATTTACTGAATGATAATTATATAATTAAATGTAAAAAGTCATATTAAGCCCTATTTGAATAACTTCTCAATAAGCACTTACAGGAAAAGAAAATAAGTAGATGAAATTAATTAATAGAGATGACATGCATAGAAACTCTCTCCTGTAGCTTCTCCAGAAGCTTGTTTTAAATTATGCATAAGTCAATTTTAGCTTATGGGAGAAGCTTAAATGTGTGTTTGAATGAGTGTGAACAAAATTGATTTTGAATAAAATTGATTTTGGTCATAATTGATTTTAAAGTAAAATTCAATATAAAATTTTGGATCCGACGCAAAAGCTAATATTAATTACTTCAGAATCAATTCTAATCCAGGATCACTTTTAAACTTTTCTCCAACGTAAAACCAAACATGCGAAAAACTATCTAAATCAATTCAAGACCCAAAATCAATTATGCATCGTGAAACTAAACACACACTAATTCATTTTAACTTTTTTTTTTTTTTATGCAAGTGTTTATAGAAAAGTTTATCCAAAGTCTAAACAAGGCCTAAATATAACTAGAAACCTTAAATGCTAGATAGGTAAGGTAACAATAACATACCCAGTAAGTAAGAGTGTGTACAGGAGTAATGCCCCTTCCCACAAGTTAAACCCAAACCAGTCTCACGACATTGACCAAATTACCCCTTCCCCAACTCGGTAACAAGATTTGTATTCATCTAAAGTACGTAAAATAAGTTCAGGTTACTCGATCCCACTCTCTTCCTCAACCACGAAGATTAATAACTTCCTATTTCCACATAATAATAACGAGGAAAGAAAAAAAAAAAAGTAGTAACTAACGTGCAATTTTTTTAAAAATAATAATAAAATTCATTTTCCACATCCAGTGCGGAACACGAATGACGAAGCGAGAATGGAGAGAGAGACCTGAAGAGTTCTAGAAGGTTCATTGGAGGGAGAGATGGAAGAGGAGAGGCAATCGGCGACGGCGCGGCGCAAGGGTTCCGGCAGCTTCTTGACGGCGGAGGATCTCAGGCGGGAGATGCTGGTTAACTGCTGCGGCGGGCGCAAGGGGCCGAAGCTGGAAGACATTATCGGATTCGGTTCGGTTGGATTCGGAATCAGCATCAGCGAATCTGAAAGGAGGAGAGATGGTTGCACATTTGAATTGAATTGAATTGAACGATTCGATAGTCTGAGATTGGAAGAAAGGAATGAGCAAGTGCGAAGAGAAGAAGCGAAATGCGTTGTTGTGTTGTGTTGTGTTAGTGAGTGCGTTTTGTTTGTGTTTGAGAATTCATTTCATTTCATTTGAGAAAGGAAGGAAGAAAAGGGAAAATTGTTGTTAATTTTGGAAAGCGTTGTATTAGCTGTACGTAGCGCCGTAGTTTTATGAACACAACACTTGTGACTGAGCTGGCATGCGCTAAACACTCTATATAATAATAATTATTATTATTATTATTCCCAGTTTCCGTTTCAGTTTCAAATCTCTTGTTCATACGGTTTTTACATTTTATACTGTAGTTCTTTTTTCTTTCTTTTTTATAAACATAGCATAACTCAACAAAATAATCCACTATGTTTTGTGGTGAAAATTAAGTCATTTGTATAAAAAAATAGTTTAAATCTCATTATTGTCATTGCATATCATCTTTGTTTTTATATATAAGATTCTTTTAATTAATTCACAGAAATAAAAAAAATCAATTTAATTAGTGATATTAATTTTTTAACAATTTATGTTACTCTTAAGATTATTGAGACTCTACCTCAAAAAAATAATAATAATAAAGACTATTGAATCCACTATCAGACAATTTAAAATAAATCTTATAAAAATAGACAAACAAATTTCTGAAAATATCTTATATACTGAATGGATGCAGTATAAAGAAAGTTAACAAAAACAAAATGGAAAAGCTTTTATAAAAAAATATATGTTTATTTCTTTAAAAAAAATATTCACTTTTGAAGTAATTAAAGATATTTAATTTTCTCTAACTTTTGCAATGTTACCTAGTTAGAAAACCCCCTTTTTCATGATCTCAATTCAGGTATGCACTATCTCAACTTAATTTAAAGTCCAATAAATGGCATCTATAATTTACTCGAGATTTAAGATGTGTACGCTAAATAAAATTAAAATTCAATAAATGTCATCAATGAGTTTTTAATAACTCATTTTCTCCTTATAAAAAACAGTAATACAAGCATGAAAATTATTAAATTTCAAATATTTTAATTGATTTTAATCCATAAATATTTTTAATGAAGAATACCACAAAAATTAAACGTTGGATGTATTATTACAGTCAGACCAGGCATCATTAAAAACGCTACAGTTACGCATTGAAACTATTGGATTCGAGACAGCCCAACACACAAAGAATTACGTACTGGACCACTCAATAAACAAAGGCACTTGCTATTTACACCCCTCATGTTTGCTAAACACATCCCATCCCTTCTATTTCCTCTCATTTTCCTATAATGCCTTTTTTAAAATATTATTTTACATCCCTAGACATATCTTTATAATCTGTTACACCTCCCTTCTTTTATTTTATTTTTTCTTCTCTTCTCTTTTTCTACTCTTCCATGAATCCCTCTTTTCTTCTCTTCCATAAACCCCTCTCCTCTTTTGCATTTTACCTTATGCCTTGATTGTTTATTTGTGTCTTCTTTGTTTATCACAGGCATTTTTAACCTCACTTCTTTCTCACGTTTCGTTCTTCCTTTTACTCATTGCTGAATGCATCATTACAATCAACAATGTTATTTTTTTTTCCCATCAATTAATTCTTCAAACATCTTATTAACATAATAATTCATATTTACATAAAAAGAAAAATAAAAAAAGATAAAAAAAAAAATATACATATACAGTAAATGTGTTTCAAGAATAATATATACATATTGGAAATATGTTTTCAAAATAAGAAAATAAAAAATATAATAACATATGCATACCGAAAATGTGTTTCCAGAATAATATATATATATATATATACCAGAAACATGTTTCAGGAATAATATATACATATACATACTGAAAACATATTCTCAAAGTCACATATACATATACCATATCAGAAAGAAATGTTTAACATATACGTATTGAAAACATATTTTCAAAATAACATATACATACTGAAAACATATTTCCAAAATAACATATACATATACCATACTAGAATAACATATACATACCGGAAATATATTTCCAGAATAACATATACATGTACCATCTAAAATCTTATTTTATAATTTTGAATCATATTTAAACTTTTATTTTTATTATTTTTTAAACCTTTAATTTTGCATCCATTTTCATCTCATGTAGTTTATATAGTATTGTATTTTTCATTAGTATTGCATCTTTTTTTCACTGACACTATGTTTTAAAGTATATACATTGATAATTAGTTTCTTATATAGATGTTTTGATTTGATGGTAGGTTCTCTTCTTCTTTAAATGCATTCAAACAAACATTTTTTTCTACAACGTCAATGGTTGTAGATTATAACATCTCTTAAGGAATTGGTTTTAATGGTGATTTTGTTTCTTTAATTGCAATCCTAATAGTTTTATCAGGTTAATGATTGGAGGTTGCAACTCAATGTGTTGAGAAACTTTTAAAAAATCGACGACTCTTCTCAATGGTTTATTATTCTACAAATACGTTTCCAATATGTAGATGTTAAATATTTCTTTCTAGTATGGTATATATATATGTTATTCCAGAGACATGTTTCCAGTATGTAGATGTTATTTCATAAACACGTTTTCAGTATGTATATGTTAAATATTTATTTTTGGTATGATATATGTATATGTTATTCTAAAAACATATTTCCGATATGTATATGTTATTTTCGAAACATGTTTGCGGTATGTATATATTATTTTGGAAACACATTTTCAGTATATATATGTTATTCCAGAAATACGTTTCAAGTATGTATATGTCATTCTTGATACACATTTAGTATATGTGTATATTTTGTTTTACCTTTTTCTATTTTTCTTTTTATGTAACCATGAATTATTATTAGTAAGATGTTTCAAGAATCAATTGATGGAAAAAAAATATTGTTGATTGTAGTGACGTATTAAATAATGAGCAAGAGAAAGAACGGAAAGTGAGGAAGTAGTGAGGTTGAGGACGCTTATAATAAATAGAGAAGACACAAATGAACAATTGAAGCATAAGATAGAACGCAAAGGAAGAGAAGAGTCCATGAAGAGAAGAGAAAAGAAGGGGGTATAACAAATTACAAGAATATATCTAAGGGTGTAAAATAATATTTAAAAAATAACATTATAGGAAAATAAGAGAAAATATAAGGGGTGGGGTGTTATTAGAAAAATGGGGAGTGTAAATAGCAAGTGCATGAACCTGAACAAATACCTCAGCAAAGCCCAAATTATTATTCGGGTAGACAGATCTTAAAGGAAGAATTACAAAAACTAAATTATTTCAATAATTAATTATTTTATAACTTATAAATAATTAGAATTAAAATTAATTTTTTGTTTAGATGATTTTCCTCCGGAAAATAAATTTAAAGCTATGTTTGGTAGAGGTGAATAAAAATGGGTGAAATTGTAGGGATGAAAATGAATGAAAAAAATATGAAAATGAAGTTGTTTGATATAAATAAAAGGGAGATGAAAAGAAATGAAATTAGGTGAGTTTTGAATTAAAGTAGTTCAATGAAGAATAAAAGAAAATAATATAAGATGAAAGGAGATGAAAGTTTTTTTTATGTAACTTTCACTCTTTCTCCTCATACTTTTGTGATGAAGGTGTTTCATGCTAGACTAGATCCACTAACTTTCATCTTCTTTTAACACTCTTACACCTATCTAAAAACATCATTTTTCACTTTTAGCTCCTTTCAGTCCTCCTTCACTTTCACCCATCACCTTTCATATGAAATAAACACACCCTGAGAAATTTACTCAGTTCAAATTCACAGTTTGTCTCTCCCGCTGCCAAACCATCACTATGCTTATAGTTATAAGTTATAACTATAACTTGCTCCCTTAAATTTTTAATTTTAGAGAGAGAGAGAGAGAGAGATTCTATTGCTATATACTGCATTGCAGCAGTGTGTTACTGATACACTAACCATTTCCTGAGAAAATGGGTGAGGAATATATGATGGAGAACAAACCAATTATGAGAACCAAAGGGAAAGGGAAAGGGTAGTTGCTGATGTGCCTGAAAAATTGATGCACTTGAAGTAGACGTGCAAAGCTTGTATCTATACATCTTCACTTGGCCTTTATTTGGTTGGATTTTGGGTTGGTATTTGTTTCTTCAACTACCATGCTTTTCAAAATTGATTCTATGTTGTAATGTACATACACATAACACACCTTATCCTGTTGACTAGTATATATATATAATGTGAAACACTCAAACTCAATCAAATGGTTAGGTTCTCCTTCATGGCAAGAAAAGATCCAACTATTTTTCCTCCGACATCTGGGAACTCTTCACAGTCGGGAAGGGATCTAACCTTGCCCTTTCGATCAACATCTACAGGGTATTTCAGCAGATGCCCTTTCATTTCAGATGCTTCATTAGCTGAAAATTGTCTCCAGTTCATTTCACCCATTGCTCTAACCCTTCCTACACACTCAAGGCTCTCAGGTTGCAAAAAGCACTCTTCAATTGTTCCTGTATGTTCTGCCCAGAGTGACATCCTATATCCATGGATCTACATTGTAAAGTTTCACAAATAATTGATGTTAGGTTAGTTATAATACATGATTGCATGTTAACGGATTCTATAATGTACTTGCTCACTTGTCCATGTGGATAAGATTGTTTTCTTGCCCACGTATGATGAGGTTGATAGGCTCCCATTGCAATCTCACTGTCCCTTGTTCCTTCCATGGAGCGCTGGTTGATGTTTGCAGACCCCAATATCACATATTCATCATCAACTATCATGCCTTTTGAATGAACATAAATCATGAAGCGTTGGCTATTTCGGCTTGCTGCCTGAAAAACAACATTTCAAAGACTGTCAAGAAATTAAGTAAAAAAATTATAAGACACTTGGATATAGCATTAGAGTACTATCTGATTCTGACATACAAAAACTTGTTATGTTCCTAGTGTCAAGGATCAATTCGAGTACTATCTGATATACATACTTGTGGACTATTTGCTTGGGGAGGTGCTCCAGTCACACTGACATTATCATACAAATTCAGGGACTCTCGATTACCAAGACAGAAAAAGTTCAAATAATCTTGTGGAGAAAATGCTGCTTCAAGCCCTGCCTCAACCAAAGCCTTGTAAATTGTCTCATACATCATTTGCATTGTTTTATTCTGCAAAAGAAAATAAAATTATATTAACAAATCCAATAACCAAGTATTAGCAGCAGGTGCCATAACTTTTTTTTCTGACATTCGGAACCAAAAGTTTTGAACAATTGAGTCTTTCTACTCATTTGACAGGTTATGAGGATTCCATTTTAGGAATAATTTAAGAGAGTCCAATTTATTTTTTCTTATATACGTCAGTAGTTGGAATGATGAAAGAACAATAATTAAATGGAAAAGTAAGAGGATGTTATTCTAGCGCTTTAAAATAATGATGTTCTTTATTGCATGACTATACATTATAATCCTTTTCAGTAAAACAACAACCTGAAATAAGAGGATAGAATAGGAAAATGATCTAGATTCTAGAGCAGAGACACAATTTGATGCAAGAGTGAGCAATTTCAAATTACGACAAATTCATTAGTTCAATCAAATCCTAGCCAAACTTAGAAGCATGGCTTTCACATTGTGTATTGAATCATACCTGCCAAAATAGAATCCTTTGTGTGGCAGCCCCTGTTGGAACACCTTCTGGCCACATTGGAATTACAACATACACTGCAAATCTCTCATTTGCTTTTATCTTTTCAGAAATCTTTAGAGCAATTTCCATTGGGATTAAGTTATTAGCACCTGCCAAAGCAAGAAAATTAACTTATAAAAGAGATTGTCAAAATAAATTTGGGGCATAGAAAAGATACAATACAACTGATAGAGGCTTGCCGTGGGCATTCCTATAGTTTATAATATACTTGTGTTACTTCTAGAGAGCCTTTGATCTATATAATCCAACAAGTGACATGCTGCACATCTGAAAGATTGTTTTTCTAGATATAATGTAAAGGTTGCTCAATTAAATTAGTGAAAGAATAATTCTCCAAGATGAATTCTGGTTTTGGATGATTTATCCGCATTAAAGTTGATACATCATGCTATTTTATGTTCCACAAAATCTCCAGGATAGCATTGGATGCAATTATAAGGAACAATTATGCATAAAGAGGAGTTCCATACCTAGGTCTTTATGTTGACTCCAATTGTATGAAGAGCCGATGAAATATTGATTCTCTATGTAAATGTAATGCTGTGCAGCACGAATGGCCTTAACATATGCTGTATGTATGCTCATGTCAATCAGCACA
Organism: Amphicarpaea edgeworthii; assembly: GCA_014843725.1. Classification (NCBI taxonomy): domain Eukaryota; kingdom Viridiplantae; phylum Streptophyta; class Magnoliopsida; order Fabales; family Fabaceae; genus Amphicarpaea; species Amphicarpaea edgeworthii. Next base: position 928,773 of record CM026321.1, on the reverse strand, counting down.
TTCTTTCCACATACTAGGTTCTGTAAAAATACAATAACATTTAACCTACTGACAATACATATAGCACAATTTGGCTAAGGTTTGATGGGTCAAACCAAGTCTGAAAAACAAAAACTGAAACCCAAGGCTTTTCATTCACCTTGCTCGTTGCTTCTTTTGGATCCTTTGGAAACCCCTTAACGGAATTTGAATCAATTGAGCGAAATATCTACATTCCAAAGTAGACAGAATAGATAATTTCATTTTAGAGTAAATGAGAAAATAATTGCTTCTAGAAAATCAGAATATTTATGATCAGCATTGCTAAAGTAACTAATTACCTGAACATGCCAAACTTCAGGATTATCTTCACCAACACTTGGAGCATCATTGATGCCAATAACATCTGGAATTCTTTCCAGCCTTAGCAAAGCATCATCGTATGAAATTTTCAACTTTTTAATCCCATGAGGTTTCGAAGCCATATACCAGCGCTCCTCAAAGTTAGTTAAAACATCATAAGCCGCTGGACCATCAATTTTAGAATGCAAATCATGCCATGGCTCCCGCGGACAACCACCAACATTACCCTGTCATGAAATTTACTCATATTATAGAAATTAACTGGTCTGCGTATTTCAAATAATAATACTAAGATCAAAACTGCACCTTATTGATTCTTAGCTACAGATTCCACCACGATTTAAATTGTTTGACCTGTAAACCTTATACACATTCCACCACTTTCTACATAAATTGTGTTTTTATAGACAAATTTCAGTTGTGCAATTTTTTTTGACCGAATATAAATTTAACAATATTTTTTTAATAATATGCTTAACATATCATTGTTAACTTCCTTTAGAACTCCTGAAACTTGGATTTGTACATTTTGTAGCTATATATATTTTACAGATTCTTTCATTTATCCCTTGATAGAAAACTCTAGATAGTCTTGACTGGTCAACAATGGATATAGAGATTACCGTGAAAGTAGGGTTGTGGTAGTCATCCTTATGTGTTGTATTCAATGTTCTAAAAAGAGGATGGTGGGGAGTATCATATCGCCCGTCACACAAATCAAGTCCACCAACAAATGCTATAATTTTTCTTCTATTATTCCCACCATCAGCATCCACAATCACAGTTTTCTGATGATGTGTATATATTGTTCCAACTTCCTAATAATAAGACAGAAATTCAATGTAGAACTCTGAAACCAAAATTCTAAAAGTATGTAATAACCTACCAAGAGATTCAACACAAAAAAGCCGATATAACAGTTATAAAAATTGAACCTGTCAGAAGTCTGAACTATGAAATTGAAGTTTTACTTTCCTAACTGATTAAATTTGAAAACTGATTTTTCTTTTCCTTACTGAACACGTAATCTTAATGCATGCTGGTTTTAACTATGAATTGCATCTATGCATAAGCAGAAACATTAAATCCCTAGAAGTTATATTCTTTGCGAAGAGTTCTGTGCAAATTTGCAAATGACATTGTATATATCATCAACAAGTATACAGAATACTACACTTGAAGATTGTATCAGTATTAGCCTATGGTGTTTTATTCTGTGTCATCAAACACTTAAATCAGTTCAGTCATCACAATCACAATTATGCTAATAAATAATTAGGTACGCTACCAAATTGGATCACATTATCAGCAGTAAATCATAATACATAAATCCCAAAAAATGCAAGGTTTCAAAGAATCACTGAATAAAATCAATGAGAAACAACACTCTAGCACAATTTGTAGACAGTTGAGCACAAACTAATAAAAAAATATTTCAATTAGTAAAGTAGTTGTCAAAACCTAACCTTTTGCTTGACCCAGCTATGCCGTTTGCCACTGCGAGGACAAAGAAGCACATGTACTGAAGAGTGCTTAAAAAATCGTCGAGTTTCCTCATCATGAGTTGCCATGACACCATCCTGAACGTAAAATCCAAGAGTATCTCAAAACCAAAGCTAAAAGGGAAAATCATAAATAATATATTTGTATTGATAAAAAATAAATCACTAATCTTAATCTTACTTGAAATAAAGTAAAAAACAGTAGTCATTCATGAGAAAGTATTAATCAAGAGGGTACAAGAATGGATTGCTGCATCACTTGTTTTATTTATATTACCATCCAATCTAGCCAAGGGCATTGACAAGTTAACTATCAAGCTAGTGCGACTTTCAAGACAGATTTTAGGCACAAGATCCTAGTTACAGCATAAGACAACCTAAGTTATAAAATGTCCCAAGTCCAAATGTATACAAGTTTTTGATATTCAACACCGAATTATTTAAGGCCACCATCAGCCAATGGAAGGTCAGAAACAAGTTTTATCAATAGTTATAAAACTAGTAACCAAGAAAATGTGTTGAGGAATCAGTACCCCCCACTTCTGCTGTTCACTTTCCAACAACAAGAATCTCATTGTCTCTTGAACAACATTTCCTTGGCAAAATCTAATTCTTTTCATTGCCACAATTCAAAAATAGTTACAAGTAGCAAAGTCCAAAAAGATATAAAAAGTGTATCGATGATAACCACATAAAGCAAGGGTGTACATATGCAGACAATTGCCAATCAAATTCTACCAGCCATTCCAAGCATGGAAATGCAGAGATATGTAACAGAAAAGGTTGTGTTACTTACTGTTTTATAACCTAAAATGCTTCTTGATGTAGGATCATCCCAGATAAGGAGTAGCACTCTTACTCCTTCCTGTGACTTTAACCTTAGAAGATCACCCAACGTATCTGTAGCACAGCCAGAAGCATCCCTAATCAACTTTACTTTGTGCCACACTGACCATCCTGTAATATAAATCAAACGCCGAGCTTGACTTATGGCATCAAAGATATCTTGCCAACACTTTCCATTCACATAAAACATCCCACTGTCAAGCAACACATTAGGGAGGCTGCCATCTGGAACATGAGCATCTTGGTACAGAGTAACGGTTCCACCCCTCCTCAAAGGAAAATATGTGCTTGGAACCCCAATGTATTCAGGCCCTGCTCCAACTCCTTGGTGATAAATGCTCAGTTTCTCCATAGGTATGTACTGAATGGATAGGCTCAGGACAGCACCTTGCTTACAAGGCTTCCCATTACTATTCATGATAGGGAAGGCTCCTTCAACTATTGCTCCTGAGTATATTTGCTCCACTGGAATTGCCACAATTCCTATGAGCTGTGAACCCACAATGTCACTGTCTTTAACAAGAAAGTGCACTTCAGCAGCATGATATGCAACAGGAACATAGAAATGTTGCAACCAAACAGGATTTTCAGAGTTGCTAATGACATAAGTCCTCCCAATTACAGCATTGGATACTGAAATCGATACATAAGGATCACTGGTAATCTTCTTATTCATAGTTCCTTCAATTTTATTGCTCACACTACCAGGTAATTTACCAAACATATCTCCCAATGTCTTGTGAAACATGTCCATATTTGGAAGATTCTTGGCTCCATGGACCCATATATCTAAATTTCCATGTAGGAGTAAAACTCTCAAGGACCCTTTATTCTGTACTGGAATAATCTGCAAACTCTGACTATGCAGTGATCCATTAAATGAGCCAGAAAATTCTGAAAGTTTGGAGGAATCCACCTGATTGTGGTAGGAGGATCCCCACCCAGAGAAGGAGTTATTAGAATATCCATAAAACTCCTCTTTCTTCTGTTGCAACTTTGGAACTGAAATGGAATGCATAAATGATTGCCCTGCAGGCGCAGGTGGTGATGCAAGAGCAGATGGCTGGCCCTCAGACAACCGAACATTACTCATAAGATCATCCAAAGGCGGGTAAGCAGAACCTTGAGAAGGCGGCTTGGAATTATCATCACCTCCTGCAGTGCTTGTGCTATCCAGCCAGAAGGGACCAGAGAAGCTATTGGCGTGCAAACAGGCATCGGGGGGACAGTCTTCAGGAGCCGAAGCCGCCAAATAGGCCTCATTTGGTTGATAATAACAATGAGATGATCCATGTTGGAAACTAGCATGGTGTGAAAGGGAAGGCTTGGGAGAAGCATGATTTGGTGGAGGAACATGGTAGGGATAAGGATAAGAGGGAGGCTGAGCATGGGCATAAGATGGTGGAGGGGGATAGGAATACTCAAAATGGCCAGAGTGTGAGGAAGATCTTGGAGGTGGAGGATAGGAATAGTTGAAGGAATGTGAAGAAAGGTAAGGATGTGGTGGATAAGGAACATGTGCATGTGCATATGGATCAGGAGCTGAAAATGGAGGAGGAGGATATGGTTGATTAGGGTTAAGAGGGTATGGTTGATGAGGATTGGGACTGGGTGGGTACATATATGGGTTTGGATAACGGTATGGAGAAGATGATCCATAGTTATCCATTCAATTCCACACAGGATAATAATATTGTAGCTAAAATCAAAATTTGATGATTCTCAGTACAAAAAGGAATCGTGCCAATTGAATTACAGTGATTGAAGGGTGATCCTATAGGCTATAGTATAGCTAATGAAAATTTTGGTTATTGATTTGGCGAGTATTCGATCAAATGCATAAACTTAGTTGAAAATTTTGGTTGATTTTGCTGGGTATATTCTATCAAATGAATAGACTTAGTTGAAGGAGGAGGAGACTTTTTACCCCTGTTGAAGAAGAAGAAGAACAACGACGACGTTCAGGGAACGAAAGTCCACGTGGAATACCCGCATGGCACGTTACATAATACCTACCTTCTCTTGCATTTTTTCAGTTTTCCTAGATCGGTAGTTTCAAGTTTCAACAGTTGTCCTGTCGTTGTTCCACGTAGACAAACTTGATTGGATCTCATCATGGACATGAACACCTGAGGGGAAGAAAATTTTAACCTTCTCGAAGAAATCTTATACGACGCCACTGAACAACACCGGAACTTGTGGGATTAGTAATAATTATTTTTTTATGTAATAAAAGTAAAACTATGATTATAATTCCGAGATAGCTTCTGCTCTTCTTACATTTTATAAACCAAATATACATACGTATAGTTTAACAGAATTGGATTGGACAATGGGAGATTGGTCGATCGCTATTAAATATTAACTATACGTTGTTATAATTATCAATAAAGTAAGTAGATAGACTAATTCAATCGGACTCTTTCAAGAAGACACATTGATTCTAACTTTAGGACCCAATCATTTGACTATACTTTTATCTTTAACAAAGTAGCTTTGTGTTTGTAATATTTTTGTTAGATTCTAGAATTTGTCGCTTTCATTATGCTCAAATTTTATTTCTATTGATCATTTTTCTCTGAAAAAACTCACCGGCAAGAAAAATACTTGTGTAGATTTGTCAATCCAATTTATAATCTAAAAAAATATTTAAAAGAGATTTATAAATAAAAATATGATTTTTATTGATCTCACCATTAAATTATAGTTATATGTTACTTTTTATTGTATGTATTTTATTAAAATTAAACAACTATGAATATATAATTATTTATAGCATAAGAGTAGATAACGAAAATAACTAGCAAAAAGCAATTTAAATTGTCTTTTTGCAAACTACAAAACTTATTATGCATGTGATATAACTTACAACAATATTGTAATGGATCATACTAAAACAATATCGAAAATAACTACCAACAATAATGTAATGCGTCATCAATAAACTCTCCCAAATACTACTACCCTTTAGAAATATTTTCACTACTGCCAGGACACTGCCATAGGACTTCTAACTTTATATCTGCCAGATACCCAAATCACTGACCCAAATGATGAGGTACCCGCAACACTTGCTCCTCCACTTGCCAAAAATGTCACCTTGTAGCTTAATTTCTGACCCACTTTTTCAAACTTCAGTTTCCTTGGTTCAACAGTAACTGAAACTCCTTTTGGTTGTTCCACTTTAACTGCATAACCACTTTGGGGTTTTCCAACATTTGTGACAACCCTCTTGTATGCCACACTAGCATTTAAGGCATTTCTTCCAAATAGAACGGCAAATGAAGGGTAGTTCAAGTCACCAGCTTGAAGAACTGCTTTTTTAGAACATATAAATTTACCTCTCGATAACAAAGCAATCTGAGAAGAGGTATAGTTTATGCTGCATAAATAATTTAAGTAGTCTTTGGTGCTGATATCATAGACTAACCCCGGATCAGAAGCACTTACAGGGTTAACATGGCCTGAACCAAATACAAAGGGGGTGGCAAATGGTGAGTTATTTGAGGCCATGTCTGAAATTGGATCTCCTTTGTTGTTCAATGTGTAAGCAGTAGTCATGAGAGCAGATTTAATAGCTGCAGGGGACCAATCTTTGTGCAAAGACTTGAGCAGTGCTGCTATGCCACTAACATGAGGACAAGACATTGAAGTACCTGAAAGTATGTTAAATAGTACTTTTCTTTTATCACTCATGAGAAAGCTTGGACTAGTTTTGGTTGGCCAAGCAGCCAAGATATTCACACCAGGTGCAGTCACATCAGGTTTAATTATATCTGGTCCCACTAGGTTTGGTCCTCTAGAAGAAAATGTTGCCATCACTGGTGCAGGGTCACCAAACCTTGTCCCCATAAAGGAAATTGAAGCTGTTGGTTTTTTAACAGATTCACTATAGCTTCTAATAATTTTACTTGCTGAAGCCCCTAAGGAAGTGGCTGGCAAAATATGAGGGTCAGCAAAAAGCTCTTCTCCTTGATATTCATTGTTGAGTAGTATCATTCCTGCCCCACCAGCCACTTTCACTTCCTCTCCCTTCTCGGTTCTACCATTTATTCCTCTTTCACAAGCAACTATTTTCCCATGTACAAGCTTTGGATCAAGGGAGCCTCCAATGCAATACTGTGCTTCCTTATTTACACCTGCGGATTTTCCATACGCAAGGGGCAATTGGTTTGTCTTCTTACCTTGATATAAAGATGACCCTTTGAAGGTTTTTCCATTCCCAAGCTTTACTTTTGTTGGAAAGCTTCGGTCAGTGGAGCTAGCAGCAACTGTCATGATCCATGGAGCACCATTTCCAACTGTTGATGGAAAGGGGCCTGAATTGCCTGCGGAACAAGCAACAAAAACCCCTTTCTTGATTGCCCCAAATGAAGCTATGGCAATACTATCCATATAAAAAGGTTTGGGAATACTCCCTAAAGAGAGTGACAACACATCAACCCCATCTGAAACTGCTTGGTCCATGGCTGCTAATACATCAGCATTAGTACAACCAGAAGACCAGCATACTTTATAAACTGCAATTCTAGAGGTATACCTCATTCCACTTGCTGTACCTCTAGCCTGGCCAAAAAGGTTGGCTTTTTTCACCACATTACCAGCTGCAGTTGAGGCAGTGTGTGTTCCATGCCCTTGGGAGTCTCTTGGAGAAAGATAATCCACTGTTTCATTGATTTTTCTTCCAAAGAATTTCTCATACCCCTTGTAATAGGCTCTTGCACCAATAAGCTTCTTGTTGCAATTTGACGAAGAGAACTTGATGCCTTTTTCACAAACACCTTTCCAATGAGAAGGCACTGGGGACATGCCTGAGTCTTGGAAACTGGTGTGTTCAGGCCATATTCCTGAATCTAGAACACCAATGATCACATCTGTGGCCAAGTTAGAAGCACTCAAAAGTGATCTTCCATTCCTTAGGCCAAGAAAGTGAGGGGTGTATGTTGTGTGGAGGGTTGACAGTTCATCAGGTATGGCTGAGAGAAAACCATCAACTTGGTTCAAGTATTTGAGGTGTTTCAAAGAAAGATGGGCAGCAAAACCAAACAGGCTGATTTCATATGTGTAAAGGAGTTGAGGGGCTAAAATGTCGTCTTCTTCTTCTTGCATTGAAGATTCAGAAATGAAATCAATGATTGATTCAAACCATGGTTTTGTGCTGTCTTGAGAATGAATTGAGGCTTTGATCTTGGTCTGGTCCATGTGTACTATGTATGTCTGTTGGTCCGCAAAAGCTATTGAATTTCTCACCATCAAAGCCAGAAATAGGATAAGTATCCTAAAGATCATGATGCCTGCAAAAAAATGAAGAAAGGGATTAACACTTCATGGCTGCTAAGGTCCGAAAACAAATCCATAATTAAGAATCTTCAATTCAAGATAAATCAAAATAGGAAATAATGGCATACCATTTCCAAACTTCTATGGACTATTTTTCTTTACTATTTTTTTTTCTAAGAGAGACATAGTTTCTAGCTGCGAGCCTATCTTTACCCTTAAAACATTGTGTACTTTAGGAATATGGATAATTAAAAATAAGTTTGCTTTTATATGTAATGCAAACTATTTAATGCAATGAGATAGAGATCACAGACAGATTGAAGTAGTGGTCTGCTGAGCTTAGGAATATGAAAAAAAAAAAGTTAATGGAATATGAAATGCTAATAAAATCGTCACACCAAATCTTAAATAAGCACTAAAAGAGTAAAAGTGTATGATGTATATATGCTTATTGCAACTATAGAAAAGAGTTTACCTTTTCTTTAACTTTCTTCTACTTCAAGACTGCACGCTTTGAATTAGATGACATCAATCCAAAGATATATATAGAGAAATGGAGGGGCAACAAGTCCTGACTATGTGGTATTGGCTATACGTTGCATGCGGTACCGGGGTTACGGGTATAAACATATATAAAAAAAAAAAAAAAATAGCATAAATATGGCTAAATTGTATAAATGATGAAAAAACCACAAATAAACATAAATTATAAAAAAAATAAGATTAAATTCAATATGACCAAAAAACATCTCAACATCAGTTAAATAAATCACCTTTATATTTAGTTCATCAAGAGAAAGAGTAACAAAGTACTTCAAGAAAGTCAGTCCTTTGAAATGAATCTTATATATTCATCTTTAAATGGTTCACAATGACATATTTGGAATGAGTTATACTCAATGCTCACAGTGCTGTATTCATAAAGTGTCATAGTTGATCAGTGGCAGATTTAGAAGGTCAAAATCAGAGATTCGAAACGGTCAGTCCACACCATACATGAACAGGGACACGTAGCAGCAATATAAATGAAAGCAAGTAGTAGCTGGATCAAAGGAAAAATGTAATTCTTTTTCACTACGGCCTAATATATTATACCCAAAGCCAAATAGTAACTATATGTATTCAAATTAAGTACACTTTTTTTTAGATAATATTTTTAATACGTAGCTGGTATTAAGTGATATGTGTACAGCATGAGTTTAGGAGTAGCATGCTTGAGAGGTATTTATTGGTTATCAAATACATAAATAACTTTTTGCAGTCTGTACTCTGTACCAAATTATTTCAATCACTTGTTTCCGGTTTTTCTTTTGGCTCACTTTTCCCTTTTGAGAACCTTTTTGTGCCTTATTTATGACATTTGTAAGCAGAAGGTTGAGACAGTATCATGAGTCATGACAAATTTCGTGTGCTTTATCACAAGGGAAAATTTACACGTATTAGGAGATTTATTTGGTTAGCATATCTCTATCTGGAGTCACTGACTCGGTCCCTTAATGTCTGATGTGGTTATGAGAAACTATACAACAAGTAACAACAATAAAAGCCTTTTCCCACTAGATAAAGCTAATAAAAACCAAAACTTCAAGAACTATATATGAGGGAATAAAGTTGCACCCTCTTGTCATTAGCTTTATCTTTTGACTTAGGGCAAGCATTAACTAATTATGATACTCATAAATGTACACCTAAAGTCATAGACTTATCATATGCATAATAAGAAGGGAATGAATGTTCATGAACATTCATTATTGTAGCAGTATAGGCACCTAACAGATCAAGGGGCTTCATACTATTTATTCAAAGTTAGTTGAATCACGTGGTAGTTTGAGGCTAAAGATCTTAAGGTGAGAGTGAGACCAGCGGATGGGAAGATAATGAATGAATTGAAGTTTTTGATAGTATTCTCGTTTCTCATTAACATGTTCACATTTCTTTTCTTTCAATGCTGGCTTTATAATTATTGTCCATGTCACAACCTGGTGTTCACATTATTGCCAATGTCACGGCTAGTGTTCATACTTCATAATATTGCCATTGCCACAGATAGTGTGTATAACTTCATATTATTGTCTATGCTACATAGTGTTCATAACTTCGATCATATATATTATTACTCTGCCAAGTTTTAACATTCTGAGTAGTACGTGTCAACTATGAAAGACCCATAGTTGTTAAGGGACCACAGGTTTTTAAGACCTCAAGTGCTGTATAAGGCATGGAACTCAGGAATTTTCCGCACTCGTTGAGATTTTGAAACCACTATGCACTTTTAGTTTAGTGATCATTATCTGATTTTGTACTTTGAGTCCAATATAAGGCATTCCTTTTAGTCCTTTACCTCTTTCTCTTTATTTGAACATTTTCGAGTCCACAATTAAGTACAATTGTAACATTGTCCAAATTTATCAAACACAAACATTCAACAATTAATTGAATTTAAATGGAGAGACACATACATGTAATCATTTTATGCTTGTAAAAGAGGGGTCATCGCATAGACTTTAATTATCATGGCATGGGGTACGAGAAAAGTTAAATACATAGAGTTGGATCCTGTGAGGGAACATGATATTTTCCCTACCAAAATCCCTGAACATTAATTCAGCACACTTCCAACTAGATCACACCAAGAAATCAAAAGCTTGAAGGAAACATTACATAATACATACATTAACATAACGTCATAACATAGGGACAATGCTTTTAGTTTCAGCTTTTGATAAATACATTTACATTAACTAAGTCCAATTAAGCATGGCATGCTTCATGCCAATTGGGTGAAAGACTGATAGATGGAACATAAATTCTAAGTCAAACTTCGGTGAAGGATATTTTTTTGATGAAAGGGGGCGACGCGATGCATCAATGAATGAATGCTCTATACTCTATGGCCCATGAACAACTTTGTCTCTGTTCTCACAAGGAAACATTCACGTTAAAATTAAGATTGCTGTCGTATTTGAATGCACCGCATTATTTACACTGACACAAAAACACACTTTCGGGTATCTCGCAATTTCTATGCTTTGGTTTACCTGTACAGTAGTCAGTATTGTGCTGTCTTTTTCGCTTTTGTCTCTCTTCTTCTTTAAATAACATCGGGTATAAAAACAAAAACAAAAAATTGAGGTAAAAATATTGGTTCTTAGCAATACGAAGAGAAAAGAATGTCATGTGTTAAGATCCAATTTAATGTGATAAATTTATTTAACATTAAATTAATTTGCAAGTCCCTGATTATTTAATCATTTTAAATTAAGTCTTTGAACTATTTTTTTTAATTGGGTCTCTAGGCTTATATTTAATTATTAAACCTGGATCACTATAATCACCCGCAATGGATGAAGCCTTTCTTCTTTTAAGTTTACTTTCAGGATCTATGCTAAAACATGGAATTTTTACTTTGATAATTTATATAATTCTTAGATATAATAGCTCAAGTGTTGTTTTTGTTGTTCTTTAATTAAAATTTGAAGTTTTACCTCAGTAACCTATCTAATTCTTCAATGCAATCTCTTATTATACAAATTATTCAAATAAAACTCCGAATTTAATTGGAGAACATTACAAACAATACCTTAAATATTGTATCTAAGTCCTCTAAAAAAAATTTGTATCTAAGTTTTGTCATTTCACTTGAAACTTGAAAGAGAAACGGTTATAAAGTTAAAATGTTAACATTTAATAAAACTACACATACTACGTGAAAATGAAATAACACTTTTAGTTTTTATAATCCCAGTTGATGTTACACTTCACAATGAAACCGGTGATGTGGGAATTATTTCCTGCACCTCCTGTTTTGCCTCCTGCACCTCCACTAAGGAACATCACGGGTTCAGACAAACCAACAATCACAAACAGGCCTAGTATAGACTCCGGAAAGCCCAATTATTATTGAAGTCAAAAGGCCCAACATTATTCATGTAGCCCCAATATTAAAGGGAGGGAGGGAGGGAGGGAGGCTAATTGGCTAAAGCCGCGAAGTGTATGTGTTTCTCTCAGAGGTATCTTGAACGGCTTGAATCAAGCGACCCAAAAAGTGCTTTCGATTCTGAGCGTACACCTGTCCATCCCATCCTCTCTTCACTAAATCCGCGGCTAGAGCGAGCGCAGCCTGGACAGTTTCATCGGCGGAGTCGTGAGCCGAGTCGATGACACCGAGGCGCAGTGCGTCCTTGGCAGTGAGCTTAGCCGCGTTCATGACAACGTGGCGCCGAGCCGCGGGGGAGGCGATTTTGGCTTCGAGAATAGCGACGAACCAGACGGGAATAACGAGGTTGATGTCGAGCTCGCTCATGTAGAGGAATCCCCTGTCGCTGCGCATGAGGAGGTAGTCGTGGGCGAGGGCGAGGGTGTAGCCGGCGGCGGAGGCGTGGCCGGTGATGGCGGCGATGGTCGGCATGGGGAGCGTCAGGAGATCGTAGACAACGGAGCGGAGGAGGGAGTCCATAAGAGTCATGCGTTCTTTCACCTCTTTCGAGGAGGATCGGGCCCAGCCGATGTCGTAGCCGTTGGAGAAGAATTTGCCCTGCCCGGTGGTGATGAGGACGGAGGAGGCGGTGGCTTCTTGCCGGACGCGGCGGAGGGAGGATTGGATGGAATTGAGGAGTGTGGGGTTCAGACGGTGCTCGTCATCGCCGGTTAGTGTTAGGATGAACACGCTGCCTCTCTTCTCCAAACTGCACATCTTATCTTTGCTTTGCTTCTTTGAATCACTGATTCGATTCACCTAGTTTCTCCGTTGTACGGTCTATGGCCAAGCCCAGGGGTAACGAATAAACTGCTACTGGTACAGAGTACAGAACGGTCGTTGTTTCATTTTACATTTTCATATATATAATTCAATGTTGCACGCTGAATACCTTGACCCAATTTGGAAACGCAATCGTGTTTTAATAAATTGAAAAAATAATAAATAATACTTGCGTGGTAAACTAAAGTTTTGAATATTTTACGGAATTATTTCAATATAGTAGAGTCGAGTATTTCTGTATTTGTTATATTATTCGAGAAATTGATAAAAGTAACTAGATAATAAGTCAGTTTTATTGGAAATGCCGTCAGATTTTCACATGAATTTATATATATATATATATATTAGAGAGAGAGAGAGAAACACGTATTTTTTAATTTTAATTTTAATATAATATCATATCACGTAAATTTCTTGTTGTACCCACAAATTGAAGAACAGAAAAAAAAAAAAAAAATTAGAAACATTGAATGAAAAAAAAGTAATAAGGGAAAGAAAAAATCTAATACAATATGTCCTCTTTGTAGAAAATTTGGTATTTGTATTAGAACATATTGTATGTCATTCACTCATTCTCTCCGTATTAACATTTCATTATTAAGGTTCATCTTCCATCAACAATATTATAGTTCTACAATGAAAGAAAGATCAACCCTCTGCTAAAAGCCACAGTTGATTAAACTTGGCCTTGTGTAATATTCAAGCCTTCCGCCCGGTATTAATAATAAAAAATGTAACATGATAATTATTGTTAATAGCAAACAACTTAAATACTTAATAAATGAGAAAACTCCATTTGTTTAACATTATATATACAAAGATAAGATATTTAACAATACAATGAAACATTAAACCAATATAGTGAAACAGAGATTTAATAAGAAACATAAAAGTCAATGTACAGAAAATCATCATGTGGCGTGGGCTCTGAAAATAAAACCAATATACAGAAATTTTACCACCAAAGCCAAATAAAAGATGATCTACAATGCTAAAATTATATGATTGTCGTTAATTAAGATACACACTGCCTAAACCATATTCAAACGGTAAACCAAATTGATATTGATATTTAACATAAAAGGAATAAAAGGCACACTGCACTAAAAGTGGTTTTTCATTTGATACTGAACCAGATTACCAGCCCATCAATGTTCTTCGAACTTTGTCAACAATCTGAGTTCTTGCTTGGCTTCTGGTCAACGGAAAGTCACGGCTTTCCTCCAACAAAAATCTATACACTTCCCATTGGCGTTCTTGTGTTGAATGTCTAACAACTTCAGCCTACAAAAGTGAGCAAAGAGCTTTTATTCAGAAACTGTCAAAAGATTATTCCTTAAAAGAACATCCAAGTTGTCACCATAAGCTTTATTATAACATAAAAACTTACCTTGAAAATGCATACTCCCAACGCTTTTAAAGCCAACGTAACATCATAGAATACACGGGGTCTCCCCTTTCCACTCAGCTCCACAGGATTAGCAACCAGAAGTTCTGTGTCTGGACCCCGGTTCACTATAATCACCCGCAATGGATGAAGCATCTCTTCTTTTAAGCATGAACACAAGGTTTTCTGACTTTCAGGATCTATGATCTTTTTCCCATCATTTTTCTGGACAAATAAATCTATGTTCCGAAAGCCCTTCACACTCGAAGAGAATCGACCAAAAGCAACCTGATAGAGAAATATGTAATGAAACAATCAAACAACTAATAAATAAACTAAGAAGCAAAGAAGAATTTATGTAACTAAACATATTGTTGGAAATTGTATTTGAAAAAATGAATCCAATAATGATTGAGCAGAATAAGATCAAGAAGTGGAGATTAAAAAAGATGCACAGAGAATGTCGAAACAAAATTTAAACAAGTTACTTGCTAGTTGCTACTCCTTAATAATTAAGACTCTAACACCATGTTTCAAATCATCTACTCTCTGATCAGGCATAAATAACAGCTCAGGACAGAATACCTTAATATCAGAGTCCTTAGAAATCCTCATAATATCATAACACAAGCCCTTCTGATCAACACATTGTATCTGAAGTAGAGTATGAACTGGGCTCAGTAAGTTATCCACAGTAACAGTAGGCGTCTTCAGTGTTGTCATATCTTGGCTGAGAGGGTGCAAAGACACCTTGTCTAACAGCTCAGAACTAAATAATTCTTCAGCAAAAGCTGGTGGAAGAGAAGAAAACCCCTGCAACTGTCCATATTCAGGCCCAGCCAACTGAAGTTCACTGGAGACACACCTTTCTCCTAAAGCATCCATCAGATATTCACATACATAATCCTGCCTCTTTTTTGTGTGAAGCAATTCCCTGTTTTTGTTATTAAAAAGAATATGAAATGTCACATTATTGGCAAAAGCTACAAGCTACCTACAAAAATACAGGAGCAGACAGATTTAACATGTATACACTCAGTATCAAGATTTTTATCATTTAGAATGATTTTCACAAGAATTGAGGTGAAACAAGAAAAAATAGAGCATATGCAGCAATTAAGAGAGCCAAACATTTAGCCAATGACAATTGACATGAATATATTTTGTGACTATGTAATTGGCCTTTCTGTTTGTGAAAGGATCATTTAAATTTAGAGCATAAGCATCATATTTCCTAGATTTTTGAGCCATCCTGTCCTTAATCCTTTTACCAGTAACAGAAAAATCAAGTGATTCAATCAGCAGCAACAATATTTTGATCGTAGTTATTCTACTATTCCGTCAGCATCATATTCTTGGATACACGTAATTCAATCCTGGGTTTGAAATAGCAGTCTTTTCCTCAATTCATTCGGTAATCCACTCCATTTTTCACACCCTTGATTATCACATACCCGATGGTAATGCAAATAGAGAGATAAAATAAGAATAAATTTGGTTAATTTGTCGTCCAAACAAGCAGATCATGTTGATCTTTAGAATCCACACATATTTTTGCATATTCAGAAGATAAAGAGAAACTGATTCTCAATAGGAATATCATCACAGATTCTGATACCAATTTGACTTCCTTTTACATATGAATCAAAGACCAATCTTCCAGATAAACATCGATTTGACTTCCCACTTTCTAGACATATGTTGCAGAAAATTATAAATAAATTGAATGGAGTAAAGAAGAGAATCCAACTGATGCAGAATACAAACAAGAATCTCATACTTACATCCCATCAGTGATAAAGAACATGTCTAACACCCTTCCATCTGGGGTTGGCATCGCTTTGACCCTCTGAATAATAAGTTCAAGGTTGCACAGGATTTCATTGATATCTACAAGGGCAGGGAAAAAAATAGTGTCAAAATATGTGTGGTAGCCAAAGAGAGAAGAAAAGAGAAAATAGTTACCATGTAGCAATCCTTTTTTATCAACACACCAAACCTTCAATAGGTAAATCGAAGACAGAGAAGGAGTAGAATTGAAGTGATATGAAAACAAACATGAAGGGCAAGCTGAAATGAGGCGAGTCTTCAAACTCTCCCAATCAACTTTGAGCGATGGTGGAAGTGGAAGAACCCAATACACGATGTAGCACCATCTTCCATCAGTGGAAATATCTGCACCACCAAACAAAACAATGAATAAAGAATTGAGATTTGTTGGAGAGAGAAGGGAAAAGTGAGAGATACCAGCACGGGTAATGCGGAGACCGAACTCGAGGATGATTCTGCAAAGATCACAGCCGAGACCAGCCTTGTCGGGGCAATTGACGGTGACGATGGAAGGCTCATTGTGCTCCTTACCTTGCTGGATCACAACGACGTCGTCCCACGGAATACCCATCACTGTCAAGTGCTGCCTTTAAGGGACGATGGCCACCGGGAAGACCATTGCCGGAGCTCAAAATGGTGGCCCCGGCAGAAGAACAAAACTGAATTGTGAAACTAAATTTGAGGAAGCCTCAATTGCATTAAGATAACGTCAAATATATATAACTTTTAAGTAGTAATTGCTATGGTTTTGTTGTTGTTGTTGTTGTTTTAATGGAAGAGAGCAGTGGAGCACAACCGCCTCCAGGGCCCAACATAAACATAAACTAAATAATAGTACTAATTCATTATTAAGAATTATCTTTAATTAATTTTAAAAAATCTCAATTTTTCTATCCTTCCCTCTTTCCCAATTAATTTTTTTATCTATATTTTTTTCTAACATCACATATACAAAATATCATCCTTATCACCACACCATAACCACCCTCATCACTGTCACCCACTATTCATATATAGAAAATGTTTTTTAATTAAATATTACTTATGTAAAATTAATTATAACATAAAATTTATTAAATTGTATTATAAAAATACTCATAAAAATAAATAATTATATTTAATGATACTGTTTATATTTGAATAAATATTTTGTATATAAATAAGTGTGACTTATATTGTTAATAGATTGATAAACATATTTAAACTTATGATGTAAAATGAATATGATTTTTATATATAAAATATTATATTTTTTACTTTTTCATTTAAAAAAGTTCAAAAGAGTTGATTTTTAAGTTTAAGATTAAATCAATTTCAATTAATTGATTAAGCAAAATGAAACAATATCGTAAATTTATTAAATTTATTGATATTGTATAAGCATTTATCAATAAAAAAAAAATACATCTTTCAAAGAATATTATAATAAATATTTATAAATTAGTTATTCACATCATTAATAACAAAATCCAAATTCATGTCATTGTAGGATCTGAATCATATATTTTTATCTATTAGACTAATCTTTATTATCATTTTTTTAATTAATTTCATTAATACTCATTTCGTAATATATTGTCATTTAAAAAAATATTTATCTGTCATTTAAAAACAATTGTTAGTTATATCTTTAGGAAAAAGAGAAAAAAATAATAACAATACCATATTCAGTAAATAATAATAATAACTATTTTTTAAATTATATAGTCTGAAAAAAAAACTTAAAAAGCGTATTTAGCATTAATCATTTGTGGACTTTTCTCCTGTGCATCGTTTCCATTGGTGGAGGGTGGAGGTTTGGCAACAAGCAGATTTGTAATATTCATTGAGTGGGCCTACTGAAGAGGTTGCTCGTGTCATATCCACGTCAACACATTTTTTTCATTCGTCTTATTATAGATTTTGAATGGACCACTTTTTGTGCTGCGGTGCGGTGCGTCTCTTTAGTTCTGCTGCGTGCGTCCAAACCATGTGGAAATTATAGCCCTAACCCTAAATATTGTGCACTTTCACTTTTCACTTTTCAGATTAATTAGTTATTACAAAAAACAAACAAATTCAGGCTTCTTACTTCTTCTATCGATTATGTGTAGTTTACTTTTAAAATTAAAAAAAAAAATTATCAATATTATACGTATGATTTTCTCTTAATTTTTCAATGTAAATAATTTTAGCTAACAATAACTTTTGTAAATAAAAATTGTCATAAATATAGATTAGTCGATTAATTTATCATAACTTTTGAAAATAGAAAAAAAAAACATAGTTAACAATTAAAAAATCGAGACTTTACAATAAACAATGAATTAAATTTTATAATAAAAATTAGTCATCAATAAAATCAACCTAGGTTTGTATTTTTTTATTTTTGATTTTCACTTCTAATAAACATACATGTTTTTCATCTTTCATTTTGTTTTACTTTTACACTTCTTATATACTGATACAAGCAAAACAAAGTGTAAGTGTTATTGCTTGAGCATGATCAAAATAAAATAGTTAATTTGCACTCCATTAATATCTTTTTCTTAATTTTTTAAATACTGAAGACTATAAAAGACCAAAAAAAAAAAAAAAAAGTAACCAAAGGGTGTGATAGTTTAAAATATTACATGGAAATTTCTCAATTTAAATTTCTAGAGACGTTTTAAATTTAAAACATAAATTTTGTTAGAAATGAAAAAAAAAAAAAAAGTACGTGTGGGGTGGCAAGGTATTCATTTCCCTTTCGTCCACAATAAATAGTTATAGTTTGTTTTTTTTTTTTGCTGAATAATAAATAGTCAGAGTTACAACTTACATAATACAAACAAGTGTAACAAGGAGTATATTCATATTCATTATTCAATAATTAAGCAGCCACCGCTAATTTTCCGAAAAATGACAAAAACATCGCTACAAGTCAATAAACAAATGAGAGGTGCATGTATTATTATCGACAATAATGTAAATGTGATTAAGGAAAAAATAAAACAAATAAAAAATGAAAAAGACAAATAAACATTTCAAATCACTCTGCGTGAATAATATTAACAATAAAAAAAAGCGCATTAATCATGTGCGTTGAAACTATTGTCACGCTAAAATGTCTATGCACTCCCCAGATTTTTATTTTAATATTTTTCAAACTTACCCGTGTTTAAGTGAGAACTGACTTTTTTTGTCAAAAAAAAAAGTTATGAATATGTTTTATGTAAAATATTATAGATACCTCTCTATTTTGTGTAAATAAATTGTGTATTTTTTTTGTTTTATTTTTACCATATTTCAGTATTCCATAATGATAATTTAAGTTCAGTTGACAAAATACGTTAGGCATAAAAACACAAGTCTAAAAAATGATAATTTAAGTAATCATAGTTAAAACAAGTTTTAAAAGTAATCAAAAGAAACAAAATGTAAAAATATATTATCAATATTAATAAAAACCATATAGTCCTGATTCATATAATTTTTTTTAAACGGACAAATTCATATAACTTAAAATACAATAGGAACTGTTATACTTTGTGTAAATAAAAAATCAACCGAATTTATACACTATCGAGCAGCTAATAATACAACTTTGTTCCCAAATTGATTTTTTTTAATGAAAACAACACTCGGTAAATTAGATCTTGTCGCGTTGTTTTATTGATAAATAAAATAATCTATGAAGGCAAAATGATTGAAAAGATAGCATTGTAATATATATTTATTGTGCACTCTGCATCATGCCATTTGGATCTGCCATCGCTTCGCTAAACGAAGTTAATACAATCATTAGAGTGCTTAATAATACAGCGATCAAGTTGCTGTATTAAGAAAACAGATTGATTGCAAAAAGACAAATAGTTGAAAATGATAACTTGTCTATGTGAAAAGGAAAGATCTACCCTTAACCTATTTCACTCTAATTAATTAATAGCCATACAAATGAGCCAGAGGCCAAGTGAAACTTGATCACAAATCAAGTTGACTAATGACAATGTCGGCAAATTCACAAAGTTTATCAACAAAACTAATTTTGATTACCACAAATCCTTCTAACCATCTTCAATTTCGTCACACTTTTCTTAATTAAAAGTGTTTTGCTGGCGCTTTAATCAGATAGGTTTCTTGTCCACTACAAATCAGTTTGTGTTTCGCAAACTCTGGAAAATCAATGCCACAACAACAAATTAATTAAACCAAAACAATATATTATTATTTTTACTTTATAGAACAGAAAGCAAACTTTTAAAATAAAAATCAAACACATCCTTATTTTCCAACAAATGCATGAAATGAACTATCATTTTCATGTGTTAGATGTGACACCTTACTTAAAATGTTCCTTCGATACCTCAAGAGTATAGAACTATTAGTTTTTAATATATACATATACATATATAAATATTTTAGACTTTTTTAAATAAAAAAGTTTTAGGATGAGACTTTCTAGGTACTTATTTAACACTTTTTTTTAAAAAATTTATATCACTTTTGTTTCAATATTTTTTTACATAAAATTGATTTTTAAAAAATATTTTTATCAATTTTAAATTTAAGTACGAATTCAAAGTTTAAATTTGAATAATTGAATGAGTGCATCCAAGTATTTTATTTTTATTTTTATTTTGTAACAATTACATTAACTGAAATATCTTTTACTAACTTAGATGATGATTATTTTTTATTAATTTTTTTGTTTTGTCACAATGGCATTGATGATGTAAAACAACTATCAACAAAAGCCAGGGAAAACGGCACTTAAGATTTCATTATTTTGTGAGTTTTAATTTTTATCCACTAATGTATCATAAAAAATGTACTAGAAAGAAAAAGAAAACGTATATGTAAATATGTAAATACGCCTTTTTTTTTTTTTTTTTATAAGTAGAAATCGAATGCATATTAAAGAGATATCCACGCATCATTATCAAAAAAATTCAGTCTTAACCGTTGAATCTTTTATCCTTTAGTCAAAACCGACTAGGGTCCTCGGAGGGATTATTCATCAAAATCATAATAAGAAATATCGGACCCTCACACTCCACAGGTTACTAATTGGGCTTATTTGTTTTTTTTTTTCAAAGAAGTTACTATTTATAGTCTACTCCTTACTTATATACTCCCATTCATCCTTTTATTTCCCAAATTACCCTAGTGAGTATTTAGGTATGTATGGAGAGTATATATTTTTTCTGCCATTGAAACAAATAAAAGTATTTAATTACGACCATTATATTAAAATCAATGATTTCTTTTGTTGAATAAAAAAATTTATGTAAGTTGGGCCCAAATAACTCACTGAACCAACTAAAATTAGGAAATACATCAAAACTCATCATATTTAAAATATACTTCGAATTTCATTGAATGTTTATAAAATAATTATGTATTATTCATATCTTATTATATTTATTTATATTAAAATTAAGAATAAAATATTCATACATCGTCAATATAAAATCATTTTATATAACTAGTTAATTATAATTTACTATTATAATAAATTTTAAAATAAATTTATAAAATTAATTGTCTTATCATAAATAAAGGGTTTATGATTAATTGGTAGTGTGAAATAGTTTTATATCAACATATATAAATATTTTTCTCTAAAATTAATGATTTAAATCACATTTAATTGTTATATATATATATATATATATATATATATATATATATATATATATAAAAGAAACTAAAAAGATGAAATATAAAATTAAGGATAAAAAAATATATTTTGAAATGATTTATTGAGATAAAAAAATAAAATTAGAAAGAGATAAAAGAAGATATATTGAAAAGGATAAAAGACTATAAAGATCAAATCAAAGATAAAGATAAAAAATAATAATTTTACAATGATTTTTTTTACTAACAGGTTGTATATTCTAATACGTACGTAGTTGAATGTTTTTTTCTTTTTTTAAGTAGTCAATTTTTTTTATTCCTCACGATAATTTAAAAATCTCTCGGTTTGGTTTAGGTTTTAAAACAGTTAAGTTTTTTTTTTTTTAATTTAAATGATGAGAAGAAAAACAAGATTGAAAATGAAAATTACAATTGGATTTGATTTTTTATTTATCATATCGTATATATATTTTTGAAATGAATACTATCTTAAAACAAATTTTACAACAATAAAATAAAATATAAAATATTCCTAATATAACGTAGTATATATTTTGATTTCTTTAAAAATTAAAAAAGAGCATATTCACACGTCGACAGAGAAAGCAGTATTGCGTGTACTAGGTGGCAGTCTGGAACCAACCAGAAGCGGAGAAGAAAAAAAGTCGTTCCCTTCCCGCGTATCATCACATTCCCACGTAACTTACCAAAGGAACATTCTAGAATTCTATTTTTCAAAATTAAAAACTTATATAAGCCCCTTTGTTTTCTCTACCCTAACATAAATCGTAGCCAATTCTTTTCTCTCTGCTGCGGCGCTTCACAAGCCGAACCTAACTTCTCTCTAGATTCTCTCTGTTTTCTCCGATCTACTACTATAGATGGCAAGTAAAGGAGACGGTCCTGCTATCGGAATTGATCTAGGTACCACCTACTCCTGCGTCGGAGTGTGGCAGCACGACCGTGTTGAGATTATCGCTAATGATCAGGGTAACCGTACCACTCCGTCGTACGTCGCTTTCACCGATTCTGAACGTTTGATCGGTGACGCCGCCAAGAACCAGGTCGCCATGAACCCCGTCAACACTGTCTTTGGTAAGATACGCTTCCCAATCTTTTCTATCACGTTCTGTTTGTTTAAGATCGCAAAGCGTTTTAAATGTTCTTAGATTTGTGGATCTGTTGTTTGTAACTTCACTTTTTTTTTTATTTTTAGTAATTTATATATTGTATAGTCTTACCCGTGTATCTGGTTATTATTATTATTATTATAAATCGTTGCATGCTTTGAACTGATTTAATTGGAATCGCTTTGCTTGAGCATACTTGAATTTTAAATTAAAATTTGATTTTAATTATATACAATCGTATTTGTTCGTCGAAGTCTGGTTTGAATATTAATATTGTGATTGTTATTCACAAACACCAGTATTTTTTTTTTGTTGAATCTGATCTTCAGTTGATTATCGTAATGCAGACAGAATCGTAATGCATATACATTCTTATTGTTCATTGAACCCTAAACTTAATAGCTTTAGGCAATGTTAATATTCTTTGAAATCTGATTTTGAATCAAATAATCATAACGTGCGAATTGATATTACAACTTGGATGTGATATGATGTTCTGAGACTTGATAGTTGAATTTTATATCATTATTTATTATGAGGATTATTTGGTGATTGATTATTTGTTGTCTAATGTCAGATGCCAAGCGTTTGATTGGAAGGAGAATTTCTGATGCTACCGTTCAGAGTGATATGAAGCTATGGCCATTTAAGGTTATCGCTGGTCCCGCTGAGAAACCTATGATTGGGGTAAACTACAAGGGTGAGGACAAGCAGTTCGCTGCTGAGGAAATTTCCTCTATGGTTCTCATGAAGATGCGTGAGATTGCCGAGGCTTATCTCGGTTCCACCGTGAAGAACGCTGTGGTCACTGTTCCTGCTTACTTCAACGACTCCCAGCGTCAGGCCACAAAGGATGCTGGAGTCATTGCAGGTCTCAATGTCATGCGTATCATCAATGAACCCACCGCTGCTGCCATTGCTTACGGTCTTGACAAGAAGGCTTCAAGTGTGGGTGAGAAGAACGTGTTGATTTTTGACTTGGGTGGTGGTACCTTTGATGTCTCTCTTCTCACTATTGAAGAGGGTATTTTTGAGGTCAAGGCCACTGCCGGAGATACCCATCTCGGAGGTGAAGATTTTGATAACAGAATGGTTAACCATTTTGCTCAGGAGTTCAAGAGGAAGAACAAGAAGGACATCAGTGGTAACCCTAGGGCTCTTAGGAGGTTGAGGACTGCCTGTGAAAGGGCGAAGAGGACCCTCTCATCCACTGCACAGACCACCATTGAGATTGATTCTCTTTACGAGGGTGTTGACTTCTACACCACAATCACTCGTGCCAGGTTCGAGGAACTCAACATGGATCTCTTCAGGAAATGTATGGAGCCTGTTGAGAAGTGTTTGAGGGATGCCAAGATGGACAAGAGCTCTGTCCATGACGTTGTCCTTGTTGGTGGATCCACTAGAATTCCCAAAGTGCAGCAATTGTTGCAAGATTTCTTCAATGGCAAGGAGCTTTGCAAGAGCATCAACCCTGATGAGGCCGTTGCTTACGGAGCTGCAGTTCAGGCCGCTATTTTGAGCGGTGAGGGTAACGAGAAGGTTCAGGATCTGTTGCTGTTGGATGTTACACCCCTTTCCCTTGGTTTGGAAACTGCCGGGGGTGTCATGACTGTTCTCATTCAAAGAAACACTACCATTCCCACGAAGAAGGAGCAAGTGTTCTCTACTTACTCAGACAACCAACCTGGTGTGTTGATTCAGGTGTACGAGGGAGAAAGAGCAAGAACCAGGGACAACAATTTGTTGGGTAAATTTGAGCTTTCTGGCATTCCACCGGCACCCAGGGGTGTACCTCAAATTACCGTTTGCTTTGACATCGATGCCAACGGTATTTTGAATGTCTCTGCCGAGGACAAGACCACGGGGCAGAAGAACAAGATCACAATAACCAACGACAAGGGTAGGCTCTCGAAGGAGGAAATTGAGAACATGGTCCAGGAGGCAGAGAAGTACAAGGCCGAGGACGAGGAGCACAAGAAGAAAGTGGATGCAAAGAATGCTTTGGAGAACTACGCCTACAACATGAGGAACACCATCAAGGACGAGAAGATTGCATCAAAGCTCTCTGGTGACGACAAGAAGAAGATCGAAGATGCCATCGAGGGTGCTATTCAGTGGTTGGATGGAAACCAGCTTGCAGAGGCAGACGAGTTCGAAGACAAGATGAAGGAGCTTGAGAGCGTTTGCAACCCAATCATTGCGAAGATGTACCAGGGTGCGGGTGCAGGTGCTCCCGACATGGATGGAGGCATGGATGAAGATGTTCCTCCATCTGGATCCGGTGGTGCTGGCCCCAAGATCGAGGAGGTCGACTAAATTATTTCATTATTTTGATGGGCTCGTGGATCTATACAATTTTCAGGATCATTTTTGTTTTTTTTCTTCGGTTTAGAATATTGGCCTAATTACTCACCACTGTTATGGTGATTGTTAATGTTTTTTTTTTTTGTTCTGAATAGTTTATCCATAATTCATCTTATGGAGACTAGACTTATGTTTAAAAATCTTTTTGGCAAAGGAAACAATTTTTATTGGCCAAATCTTGCTTTTCCTATTAGATCTTCTATATCTACATATACTTGCACTGTTTCTCTCTGGTTTAGAAGAAAAATTGTTCTTATTACCGATTAGTGGCTTAACATAGCATCTGTCTAGTAGCCGTATATTGAAGCTATTAATTAAATAGTTAATATAATTTGACACCAAACTATAAAGAAAAGAATCCTGTCTCAATTGTTTTTCCTAGTCTTAATTGTTCTATTTCCTTTAATTTAATTAATATTTAGGTGAATTGAGTTTCTTGTAGAGATAGATGAACGAGGCTTTGATATCGAGATTTAAACCCACGTTCTTCGAGATTCTTATTCTAACTTGTCGAAATAGTTTCAATTAGGTCTTTTACTATGCAATTTGAGCCATTTACTCTTCAAAATGAACTCAACTGAGTCCTTTTTGGAAACTAATGGATCCGGTTGTATATTAGATATTAAGCCAATAAAAAAAACCTGCTAAACGAAAAGAGAAGGCAAGATAATACATACTACAATAAGATTATCGTTGGCCATCGTAATTTGTATACGGTTGTGGGGATGCCTTGTTGCTACACTGAATCCACAAATCATATTGTGCTCGTATGGAGTACTGGAACAACAAAATATGCAAATTTTGCTGTAAATATTTGTCGTTCCTGTTTGTGATCCCCTATCTCTGTTATTAGCCAAGTCAGTGAAACTAAATGATAACTAGAATCAGTCATGGTTTGTTTATTGTTTGTTGTAGCAATCCCGAATTGTGGGCTCTTCTTATGCCTAGCTTTTAGTTAGTTGCAGAATAATGAGGTCTTATTAGTTCAATGTTAATCACAAGTTATGTATTGATCCTTGCTACCAGCTAGCTCAACTAATATAAATAAACCTATAGTATTCGGCTAAAGTTGTTTATAATTTATAAACGAAGTCAGAATTCTGCAAGATTGCAATCCGATTTATGTTCCTTTCCCTTATCTTTGACAGAGCATAATATTAATTTTATTTGCAAGGAATACCTAAGATATATAACACTATGCTTACAGCAAAAGACAAGATTGGCTCCAATTATTTTTGTGATGAATGAAGAGTGGAGCTGCTCCTAACATGGCTGGCACTATGGATGATAAATGTTGTCTCGCCATCTGGATCCACCCATGCTGTCCTTGCCCCAACATCGATTACATTAGTTATCGTTTCATGAATTAGATTCTCTCTTTTTGAACTAGGGTTTGAGATTTGAATTCTACTTGAGAATGAAATCCCTATAAGAGATATGACTATCAACTTGATGAAAGGGAATTATTATATGTTAAAACGACTCTAATAGTACACATAGGTGTTAAAATTGAGCTAGAATCCTAAACCTAATGGCTTCTCATGAATAAACTATTTTAGTATAGCGAGAAGGAAATTCTACTCTAAATCGAGATAGATTCATAAAATGAGTGTATAGGTTAATTTTCCTATTACTGATACTTTGGAGTAGTTGCTTCTTGCACCAACTTTGAATGTGTTTTTTTCTTTTTACCTTCTGAAAGAAGCAATTTCCACACTTTAGTCAATATTTGTTCTTATTATTTTGGGCTACTGGCTGCTGCCCCTAGTATATAGGGCTGGAGATCATTGTACGGACTGGGCTTAAACCCAATTCGTAACAATATTTGTTTTTGTTATGAAGTATTCCCCAGTGACAATCTTACATATAAGTTATAACAGTGTGGGGGTCACATGTTCCCACTCAATTTTAATTTTTTTAATACTAGTTAAACTCTCAATTAAGCTTTATTATTTTTAATTTCCCCCCATTATATTATTTTTTCTCATCTAAAGTACAAATACTACTATTATCTTGCCTTCGCTCATCAATTATAGGGATGCTCGTGAACTCTCTTCTTCACTCATCACTGCGTGCTACAGTACAGTGTTTATTTTTGATATTGAGTTCATTGATGTGAGCAGAATATCAGAATTTGATAGCCAACCAGTCCATTGTCCCCCATTAGCCTCATGACTTCACAAGCATTGCCTTCTGTCTCCTTGGAACTGAATAAATTAACATGTCGGTGGCACATGAAAAAAACAAAAACAATGAAATACTAAGTATTAATTGTACATGTTTAAACTTTTTGTGTGCATGTATGTGTGTGTATATATATGGGACAAATATTTATCATTTTATGTCATCCGATACTTAATTAAAAATTAAGCACAGTACAACTTTATTTCATATTGTGCTTATTTCTTATTTTTTATGACCAGTCAAACAACTCAAAAGGTTACACTTTATGAATTGGACAAGGAAATGCATAAAATTAGCACGATATTTACATTGTCTGATATATAATGAGGTAGAAAAGATGCAACACTGTGTAAAACACTAGAAAGGTCAAATGAGTAGTGTAGTGCTTGCCGAGCCCGAGAGTTCCCTCCTCTGGTTTAACGTTTAATACAATTGAATCCATATATATGCATAAAATATATATCCATTACAGGTTACAAGAAGTAGAGGTTGCTTCAATTCGTATCTGTTTTTGATTCTTCATGCAATGCAGCTAATTCATTAAGTATACGGCAAATAGTTTGATTAATTAATTACTATTAACAAAAATAAAATAATCCAAACAATATAAAATCTGTAAACTGCTTTGACTGACATCCTAGGGTTTTGTTTTGTGGCCCATCTTCTAATATTAGTTACGTACCATGAAATAAGGTAATGAATGAAAATGTAGCTAGTACTGTCCCAAATGCAAAGGATTTCAATTTAATTAATTTGTTGCTTTGAAGCATCATGATCATATCTAGTGAATGAAAGGAAGCAATAGCAATAGCAACGATTGCTTCAGTTCCAGATAATATTCTCCGTCAAAACAAAAAATCATGGTAGGAGAAAAAGCATTCAACAAAAACCATGATTAAAACATTTTAAAAACCAAGCATAGTAGGAACCTTTCAGATATGGAATCATTGTCCCTCCAAATTGTCAGTGCATACATAACATAACACCAAGTAGTGTAGTACCAACTAGTGTTATGGGATAAATGAAATGAAAATCTTCCCTTATTTGAAGGATCTTACATTACAAGTTATATTAGATATGCAATAACATAGTGACAATGTGACATGTCACTTTCGTTTGTTTTTATTTATTTATTTTTCTGATCCCATGTGAGTCTCTCTCGAAGGACGAGACCCCCCAACCATAAGCCAGACAGGTACATGCTCACTCTCTATAGTTATTTTCTGGCTGCTGGTTTTGTTTGTTGCACTCTCAACCTGGTTTATGGTTTAGGAGGATCTTTCTTTTTTTAATTTTCTTTCTCTTTTCACCTGTTTAAAAGTAGTGTTACATTACATTCTTTGAGGGTAATTATGAGACTAATCCACATGAGGGTGTTTAATCTTTAGCCAAGGGCCCATTGGTTCATGCTTATGATTTGCAAGTGTTGCTTTCAAGGGAAAAGAGAGCTTTTTGGTTGGTTGGTGTTCTGTTCTGAGAGGCTTTGCAATTTGCAACCAAGGTTTGCCATTATGTCATGCTTTATTGGTGAGGAGGGGATGTAGTCATGTATGTAGTCACAATATTAATTACATTCATATATACATTGAATTTTAGTAAAAAAGAATTCAGAATCAGAGGGTAGAGTAGATTAATTGGCCAGTAAGCCTTTTTTTTCCTGAACTCTTTAACATGTGTCTTCTCTTTGTTCAAATTAGGTTTTGATTTTGTGTTTTTAGCCCACTGGTCTGTTTGATGTGATTTTCTGGGTTACATATATATATATATATATATATATTGTTTTGGACATTGAGCATTTTGGGAGGTTGAACAAGTTCAAGTGTTTTTCAATGTGATTTGAGGACAAAGATGAAATCTTTGAGTAGTGTAGGTCTTGGTCTAAGTATTATTTTTGGCTGCCTCTTGTTGGCTCTGGTGGCTGAGGTATACTATTTGCTATGGTGGAAGAAGAGGATAACCAACAGAGAGATTGAGAATGATTATGGGAACCCTGTGAAGGAGTTGTTCTACATGTTTTGTTGGAAAAGACCATCATCATCTTCTTCTTTGAGGCAAACAAGTGAGCTTTGTTCTTCAATGAGAATTGGTGACACCCTTGTTCATGACCCAGAACAAGTACTTCACTCTCAAAGTGGAAAGGACTTTGTTTTCAAACCCTTTGGGGATGAAGGCATGGATGAAGAATACATGAGGCAACAGGACCTCTTAGGTCCTCCAAGATTCTTGTTCACCATAGTAGAAGAATCAAAGGAAGATTTAGAATCTGATGATGGAAAATCTAAGTGTGACAAGAGTGGAAAAGGTTCAAGGGGAAGAAGCTTGGGTGATTTGCTAGTTGTGGAGACACCATATATGACACCTACTACTTCTCCACCTTTCTTCACTCCTCCTTTCACCACTCCTATCAGTCCCTATAATAACCAACATGGATTCAACCCTCTATTTGAAACAGAAACTGATGCTGAGTTCAACAGATTAAAGTCCTCACCTCCTCCAAAATTCAAGTTCTTACAGGAGGCAGAAGAAAAGCTTAGAAGAAAACTACAACGAGATGATGAAAACAATAAGGGAAGTGGAGATGAGGTTGATGGTTCTTTCATCACAATAGTTGTTGACAAGAAAACAACAGAAAGAGAGGTTAATCTTAATCACCACCCTCGTCCACCACAGCACCATTCAAGCACTTCACAGGTACTTCCCTTAGCTTCTTGACACATTCACCAAACCAGAAAGAAGAAAGAAACCAGCTAACACCAACCAAAGTTCTCTGTCAAGTCAATTAAGAGTTTATTTCTTCATTAATCTTTTTTCTAATTACATGTTGAAGAATTCCACTTTTTTTTTGTAATGGGAATTTGTTTCCCCCCCTTGAGTTGTTTAGGGATGCAGTATGGTTTAATCTGCTAAGCCAGTTGTAAAATGTACCACTCTCAATGTTTCTTCAAAACATATGGGGGTGACAATATTTTCTGCTCATAAATGCTTAAAGGTGGGTCTGATGCAACTGGAAAGTTTATGTTCATTTTATTTCATTAAAGTTTCTATGGTTTTAGTTGTGTGAAAAAGGGATAGGAAAACCAAGAAGATTTTTGAGGAAAGTTGTTACAAAAGATGTCATGTAAAAATTGAGTCTTTAACTAAACCTATATGATTTCCATACTCACAAAATAATTTTCCATTTTGTTGATGCATCTGACACTAGTTATTATTTTCAATTTTTATTTTATTTTATTGATGACATGGTCCTACTCTACTCCTACCTCTTGCATATAAGTAGCTGTCTAAGGGTCATTGAAAGAATTCTTTCAGGGTCTTTGTCATTTTTTTTCTTTTTCTCTCCTTACTAGCCTGCTAGTGAATGAGACATATGTTAAGCCAACATTGTCCCATATCATGTTTTTCTGCTTCTGTGTCTCCATGTTTACCCACTAAACTTTTAGCGTAAAATAATATGTGCCGTGTGATGAAAAATTGGTGAAGATCAAAGGGCCTGTAGTGAGGCACGGTTAATGAGCAATTCACCACTCATGACTCACCACAAAACTAGGTGACAAAATTGGTAAAAGAGAGGGTCTGCTTTTGTGGCTTTTTGGTAAACAACAAGAAGGGGTGGCAATTGCAATTGCTGCCCCGTGAATATGTCTCGTGGGCCTATGACCGAAAGTGCCATCTTTTCTAAGTTCTAACCCCACCACCACGTTCAAGAATCATTCATAACAGATCAGAATAAAGAATAAAATATGGCTTTAAACATAACCCTTTTGTGGGATCTTTTTGTGTTGTGT
The DNA here is from genome assembly GCA_014843725.1 of Amphicarpaea edgeworthii. Taxonomy (NCBI): domain Eukaryota; kingdom Viridiplantae; phylum Streptophyta; class Magnoliopsida; order Fabales; family Fabaceae; genus Amphicarpaea; species Amphicarpaea edgeworthii. The sequence goes on along the minus strand of CM026321.1, from coordinate 897,760 downwards.
TGTGTTGGTACGTTTATATCAGCAGCCATTAAGATCCAAGTAAACACATACTAATATCTAGATTTTTTTAGACACATTGATATATATTTTATCTATGTTGGCCCTTAGTTTTTCGCTACTCCAACATTAAGAGATGCTTCTTTGGCCCTTTGAATGAATCATCTGTCTTGTCTAATTAAATACAGGTAAATGACCAGTGGTGGATGTGAAACAATAATTTTTATATAAATAAATGATGACAGTAACAGGTGGGGAAAAAAATCTTAATTAGTCGAAATTAATTGGCTTTCTTTTAGATTTATTAATTAAACTACTTTTCAAACTCGAATCAAACTAATTTAATGGAAAATAGTTTGGTTCGATTTGGGTTATGGGATTGACAAAGTTTTAATAGTATTTTTTAAATTTCAATTCAACAAATTTGAAAAACCGTAAATTTGTCGTAAAAAAATATAAATATATATTATATATTATAAAAAAATGAATAATAACCTTGAATTTGGATTTATTAATTTGAATATATTTATTAAGGGGAGGAATAATTCTCAAATCCTAAAATAATATAAAATTAGATATTAACCCTTGCGAGATGCACGGTTAAATAATTCAACTATATATTTTAATTAATGATAATTAAGAATATGTTGAAAGATAATTAAAAGAAATATATATTTGTAGTAAAAAAAATATGTCAAAATTATCATGTATTAAAAAGAATGATAATTACATTAAAATGTAATAAATATTATTTATTTTAAACAAATTGTGTCATTATAAAATATTATATATTTATTAGAATTAATTTGAATTTGAAATGAGTAATTGACATTTTAAATTTTAATAATACAATGTTAATGTTGTTATAATTACAATCAATAACTAATAATTTTAAATTTTAATTATTAGTTATGTATTAATAATTAATTTATAATTAAGAGAGATAATTTGATTGATAACAATTATTTAATTTGTCAAATAAAAAATAATTTAATTTATTTTCCTTTTTTTTGTTTATTTTAGTGTTGGTTCTTAATTTTTCAATTAACCTACCAATAACTTAAGATTAGCTAATTATCTTATGTAAATCCAAGGAAAAATTTAATTGCAATGTGTTCATGTAGTATTCATAAAAAAGAAAAACTTAAAGCATCAATTTCAAACAATATTTTATAACAAAAATGTTTCATATATGTAAATTGTAAAAAGAAGTCGTATAAGCAAATGTAGGATGAACTAATTGTCAATAAGAAAAAATCAACATTTTAACATAATAGGGAAAAAAATTATAAAATAAGTAATAATTCTTTTATCTTTGTTTGATTTGTTCCAAATGATAATGAAATGAAAGTGAAAGAATATATTGTGTAGAAAAACGGGAGAGTGACACATTGAATATTCCCATCAACATCTTGATAGATGTAGTATTGAAAATGAAATAGATAATACATACTTTGAGAGAGTTAAATATTGGAAGAGTATGTGATTATACCAGTTGCGTTGAAGTTGATAATAACTATTTTAAAGACTAAAAATAACAACCAATTTAATTGAAAGACTTTGGTTCATCAAGCTGACCCAATTTAATGAATACTATTTGTAATACGTTTTTTTGACAGTCTTTTTCTTTCCAATTTATTGTATCTATTATTGAGTGAAATTCTGTCCACAGTTTTTTTTTTCTTCCATTGGTTTCACATCAATTTCCCCAATAGTAAAAAATGCATTAAAAAAGTGAGCTACAAGGTTTTTTTTGCCCTAACATTTCCCTAAAATTGTGTTATTCTTGCTATTACCGAAATGGGAAATAGTTGGAACTTGGAAGCATTTAACAGCAAAAAGTAAAGCAATAGTTTCATGCTTGGGCAATTTACTAGAATATACAGTACTACTATTTATTCTCAAGATCCTGGAGCAACACAACAAAGGTGTTCTATTGAAAAGTGCAGCTTTAATATTATAGTGAAAAATTTAGGTGAAAAATATGCATATGTATGCTAAAAATATCCGCAAACTTCAAAGGTAGTGGCATGCACTATGGACAATTGAAGATTAGAGAAGCCTGACAAAATTTACAAAGATATTCATTTTCTTCTTTCAGAAACAACTTGTTCTTGTCCTCTTTTGTTCAGAGATCTGTGGCTGCAGTGTCACCTTAATAAATGGAGGGAGATTTATTATTATTATTATTATTCACGAAATAAAGTTGCATATTTTTTGTTATATAATTTTATATTTATCAGATTAACATATTCAATATTAACCTTCGTCCAAATGTAAATAAAACACACAGAAAGCAATATAAAAGGGCTTGTTCTATTCTATATAGAAGAGGCCCAATAATCTGAATTAATGCACACGGCACAAGTACAATAAAATGAAATGGAAAATTTACACACCACCTAAAATTGTAAAAGAATAAAAAAGAAAAGTCAATTAAGAGTGGATTAGTGTTGAGAGCTTCATATAATTTGCAAATTTATAATTCTAAGCTAGAGTCCCCCATTGTAGGATTTTCAGTAATTCCCAGTTCTGAACAAAGTGATTTCAAGCCAGATTCTTCCAATAGGCTGAAAGCAGTGAATCCATAGTAGGAGTGGTACAGGTCTGGATAGTCTCCAGGGAATTTGCTGAAACCACCATACTGGTGAAAAAAAATATGAGTTTCAAAACTAATTCGATTTACTGATATCACATAAGATAGTTTCACAAATTAGGACAAAAAGAAAATAACTAGAGATTGCACTCATTCCTTCCTTGTTCTTTCTTCCCACATTATAAAACTAAATTGACCAATTAAATATTCTTGTTCTTTCAACGTCATGCTAGAATCAAACACAGAACGCATAATATACTGTGATGCTTTTGAGTTTTGGCAGTGGTATGTATATAATCTTTTGACATAAAAGCAGTAACTTTGGTCTGCCTTAATAATCTTAATAACAAATATCAGGTCTAACTTAAATCATTATCACTATTTACCTTCCTATCATTTCTGTGTCATAAATATAATGTCACGAAAATTTTCTCCACCCAAAACCTACAAATACTACACATTGTATGGAAAATAGAATGGTAGATATTGTACCTTGTACTGACAAGAAAGCAAAAATCCACGTAGAGCCTTATTGTCAACAAATTTGCAGCCCCCTAGAATCCTTAAAACGGTTCCAATCCTAACAAAAATATGATGCATGTCAAGGCTTTAATAACTTGCAAATAATGCAATACCATAGCAATTGATTAAGGCTCCATACTGTGCTTACCAAAATGCATAACATGTATCACTAGATTTATTTGGTCTACCTTGAAATCCCCCATCAGTTCCCTGCCTCTGAAAAGGAAGACAGAAATAGTGAATCATGATCCACCGGAAAAACAATTCAAGCACTAAAATTTAACCAAGTTTTAAGTGATCAATAAAGAAAAATAATCAAGCCATTATTTGAAAGGCATTTGCAAATAAACAGCTCTTGAAAATGACCTTCAGTGCAATATGTTCATTTACAAACTAATAAAATCTAATCAGCTAATATTGAAAGAGTTCAAATGTACAAACCTGCAAGATCCAGTCCAGCAGTAATGGCACATCTATCAAAGAAGACGAAGCACAACTTGAGAGAATATTATCTTCAATGAATCCCATTAATCGGAGAGATGCAATAGCACAATAGGTTGCACCTCCTGTGACACTAAAAAAAGTAATGTTGATAAATATCATTTAAGAATTAATAAACATTAAAAAATGGATGAAGATCACCTTTCAAGATGCATGCACAGGACATAAAAAACCAACAGGCATGAGCCAGAATCATTGTATTCAAGAATCATAAAATTTAAATTGAATGGGGCTTGAGCAGGTTGTTATCTAGTTTAAAATTACTACATTGAGAACTATATAATGTTTATATGATATATTTCAAGCTTTTTCCATTATGTTCCAGAATCTTGAGATTTGATATGATTTATGATTCACAGTTTGAATTGCAATTCAATAACCTTGATGGTAACAGAAAGTATCAATAAACATAGAGTCTAGTTCAGAAGGCAATCCACAATCAATATTCTAATGGAAGATACTCTCAAACATCAAAACCAATCTGTCCAGCCAACCAAAGGAGAAGAAAGAGGCCAGGTTAAAACTTTACACTTTTGAAATTTTATACTTAATCTGCAGGATTTCACGGAACAATTTTACATCTTATGGAGAATATCTTCTAAAAGGAAAATATCTCAACATCAGATAGTATCAGCATTAAGTCCTATACTTCAATTTCCTATCAACCAATACAAATGTAAACATGTATCAAACAAATCTATCATGTGTTGGGCAATAGCATAAATAAAAGAAACTTCAGGTAAAATATTCCAATACTTGATGTGACTTATAACAATACAACATGCCCCTCTCACAATATAGAATCACATCTAAATTGGGAAAAATGATTGTTTCGACTCACCATGAGATTCTGCACCTGGAACTAATCCAAAGCCACCATCATAAGACTAGAAAAAATAGGAAAAAAATAAATAAATCAATTTCATTCATGCACATACAAACATTTTCAACAAACTTGTCAGTCCAGAATATAGTACAATCCCGAGTTAATTCTCTTATCCCATCACCAGTTGTCAGTTGATGCACAAGCTTCACATACCTGGCAACGTAATATGTAATCCTTTGTTTTCTCCTTGTCCATGCCACTCCAGTTATTCAACATGAAACAGATGGCAGCTGGTACAGTCAATTAGTTAAAAAGATATAATATATCCAAGATTATTAATCAACTAAATAGCTATTAGCTAGCAGCATCATTTCATGTCTTTATTGCTCTTACCTGCACAATACACAAACCTAAGATCTGTTTCGCCTCCGGTATGAATAGGAATGAAACTGTCAACATAGATCAGAAAGTTAAGGAATAAGAAGTTATCCCACTTAACTGACTTAAGCATATAATTAGGGGTGCAAGTCTTGACATAAACCTGGGGACCCATATACCCCCAAATTGAAAAAATGGCTGTGAATTTTACTAATTTCACCATTGCACAAGTATAAAGGCCACAGCTCTAATCCAAGTTTCAAAACCATACCTTCCATCAGGCTGTTGAAGGTTCCTCATAGAAGTCACAATTGATTCGGAATCAAGATTGGACAATTCAAAACCAACAATTTTCAATATGGCAATGGCACAATAAGTGCTTGCTAAGTGACTGTTGTTGTGAATCAAAACCTTCAAAAATAGAAAGAAAAACCAACATAAAGAAATCAGGATCCTTGAACAACAGAAAAAAAAAAAAAGTTCAGCGCTTCCAAATTTCAAACTTTTTTCATACCCCATTCTCATCTGGAGGAAACTGTGAAGTTTTGGACCCATGAAAGCCATAGAATTGCCCTGCCGCAAAACCATTCAAATGGGTCAATAAAAAAAATCAAACTTTGGAGATCAAATCGAGCCAACAAGTGCATTTGCACACATACCATTATTGAGACCAGCCTTGGCACCAGGGTGAGCTTGGAAAGACAAAACCCAACTGACAACAGCATCCTTCGCAACCTTAAATCACACAAACAGAACAAAAAACAAAAGAAAAGCATACATGAGATTACAGACGAATAAGGAATATGGTAAGAATAATAACAAAAACACTGGAATAGGATGATTGTGTGTACTTTGTGGAGTGAGTTGAGAATGTCAAGTCCAGAGATGACAAAGTAAGCGAGAGTGAGATGGTTGATCTCTTGGGACTCGTACGGAGATGGGAGACAATGGTACATTAACTCCAGAAACGTCACATGAACATCTTTCTCCATCTTCTCTTCTTCTGAAGAATTCATCACTGCTGATCCTCAATTTCACTACTGAGAAGAAATCAGAATCAGAATTATAACAATTGTGAAAGAACAAAATATGATTTAATAAAGGTTTGTTAACTGTTTAGTGGATATATTCTTTTTAAATTATTGCTTCACGAATAACAAAAGAAAAGAATTTTATTTTATTTTATCCTATAAACATGAAGCTTCTAAGCAAGGAATGCTATGCTTCAGACCTATCCAACATGAAGAATTTCAATGGGCCTAAAACCAATTCTGAGATGAAATGTGAGCTAAATTTGTTAAGAATTAAGAAATAATCTATCTATTTAATTAATTGAATGACTCTGAAAGTATATAATTCTACTTCTATCAAGTGTGTTTGTGAAAATAAAATACAACTTTTTTCTTTTTTTTGAAATTGAAAAATAAGCTCTCGCCTATTTATAAATAAATTAGTATCAATATGAGGTTAGATTAAACTCCAACATAATATACGTACATTTTTTCAATCAGATTTTTATTTTTCAACGCTCCTCTTTTCTGTTAGGAAAGTGCATTTTATAGGTTACCATTTTTTATTTTTTTTTATCTTTATCTATATATTTAATTTTTAAATTATTTATTTATTTATTTTAATTCCATTAAATATTTATACTGTGAAAACAAAAATCAACTTGGTTTTATGTCGAAGTACGGTTCCTTTGTTGCAGACCCTAACACAATAGTGTAGTTTCACCGAGCAGGTGGTGTGCAGACTTCAAGTTCAACCCCATGAAACGCAACAAAGCAACGGTCTTGACATTCGCTGAGAAATGCAAGGTTCTGCCTCTCTCTCTTTCTCTTAAAATTTCATACCTTCCTCCTCGCAACTGCGTCAGAAAGTTATTCATTCTCTGCATCATTATGTTGCCTTGTTATGCATGCAGAATATATTGGCATCAAACTGGCAAGGTTCCCTTAATACTATCAAAGCAGATGCCAAAGGAAGGTGTTCATTTCCCTCCTTTTCTTCCTCTTCTCTATTAACATCTAACATAACTTTAACTGCTTGCAAAAATTAACATGTTGTATAATGTTCTCTCTCTTTCTGTTGCAGTATTATTAGTACTTTGCTAATGGGTCTTTGTTGTTTTTGCATGATTTCAACAGCAAGGGGAATATCCATACATCTAAGGTTAAGTACATTGTTAGAAGAGGACAGCCATACCTTTGGGTGCCAGAAAACGACTTGCATAATGTGGTATGTTGCAAGGATGAAATCCTTTTTTATTTTTTGGTTTTCATTATTCCAATACTAATGTTTATTTGTGCTTGTGAGAATGAGATTAGATGTGTATAGTTGCAAGGATGACACATTTGATCTTTGTTGTATGCAGAACACAATCATTGATGAGCGTGGTTCATTTGCTGTGACCAGCCCCTATCCAGGCCCAGTAGGAGTATTATTGAAATCATTGAAAAAGGTTGTGCATGTAATATATATGTTTTCTTTTGAAACTACAATATTATCCTATTTGAGATTTTTTTTATACCCTAGCTTGATTCACTGTAAAAAGCAAGAATAAAGGGTTTTGTCCTGATGGAGCCTGCTTTCAGTTTCTCATATAATTAGAAGCAATGAAGGTATAAGCTAATTGGTTTATTTATTCCCATGCTGCAGTTACCAGCACGGATTGCTTTATCTGGGGATGTTCTTCCTCTTAAAGAAGATAAGGTAATGCCACACCAATTTTGTATATGCTTGCCCTTTATCATTTCAAATTCGCTAAAAAGTTATATGATTGCTCTAGAGTTGTCTAGATTTTTACCTAAGTTATTGATCTTTGTGTAGGCTAAGTCTCTTGCAGAAAAACTTCAGGAAGTCATACTATCTGAGAAGAAAGCAATCGAAGAGTCCACTTACACTGTTTCTGGTGTACTAAGTTCTAGTGCTAGCAGTACATCACGAAGTGATAATCTTCAGGATCTGTTGGGAGACAATGAAAAACACACCATATATAGATTTAAAACGAGGTACAAACTTGTATGTTTAAATCTATATCTTAAATCTTGACCCAAAAAACATCTATATCTTGAATTATTATTTCACTAGACTAGATGAGGGCAAAACTCATATCTTTTTCTAGCATCTAGGTTGACTCTTGCACCAATCCCGATCAGTTGTCCTTGTTCAAGTTTACCATGTGAAATATCAAATTGTTATACAACATATACACACCCTCATGATGGGAGGGAGAATGAGCATAATCACTTTTTTTTTTTTTCCTTCTGTGAAACTTTTGGTTTTACAAATTTTAAGTTGATAAAGGTTTGGTGAATTGACAACACTTGGTTTTGAGTCTTATGACACTCAAGTAATGGTTACTGTGAAAGAGATTAGAATTTTAAAACCTGTAAAATGGTCTAATCTGTTGCATTGGATGATTGGCCATCATTTTATTCTGTGTGCATCTGATAAGGGCTTCTACCAAAGTCATTATTTAGAAAGTCTCTTCCTGAATTAATCTTGAGAAAAAAAATTTCATCCTGCATCCGGTAAAGTATGATCCGGACCATCATCAAACTACAAAAGAAGTTAGAAAATCTTATTTTCGGGAGTTGAGTTTTTAAGGGGAAGGGAAAAGGGGGGAAATATTTTATTTTATAATTAAGTGAATTATATATGTTTATAAAAATAACAAAAAATTTATACAGTCAATTTATGTTATCTGCAATTTTTTCTTTTATTTAAAAATTTATCAAATTATAAAATATTTATTCTAAATAAAATTTGTCCTCCCCTTCTAAACCTAATTTCCAACAAACCCCTAAATCTCTGCTGTATCTAGTCTAAGAGTTTAATGCTCAGATCTTGCACATTTGTTGATGCCCTCGGAGGCACTTTTGATGTGGATATTGAAGATTTGGAAACATCCAAAGCTGATCCATTAGGTAAATACCTGGCTTAAAATGCATAAAACTAGTATCTCTTATTTGTGTAACAAAAGATTTACATGTCTTGTATGTTTCTTGTGTAGCACCATTTTCAGCTAAGATTGTTGATGGGATTAACCAAAGTGAGGCTAGACGTACAGCACTCATGCTTTTTTGTTTTGTTTACAAGGATGCTAATGCAAAGGTAACAATCCTGATTATTCTTTATAGTTTATAATACCCCAATTCTTCAGTTGGTTGATTGCTATCTTCTTGATTACCAGTGTGGTTACAAAACATTTTAGAAGCAGAAAAATAAGCAGGTTTCCTGATTTCTTTTTTTATAAAACTTAAAAACTTTTAGATTGGATATCTTCAAACCAAAGGGTCAAGATATGTGATGTATGTCTATCCTTCTTGATTCTTATGGTAGAACTTCTATTGTTTCTTTTGGCTTGCTGGATTTGTTCAGGGCACCTTTGATGAACTCTAAATTATGTTCTATGTGAATCAAACATATCTTAACAACATTAAACTGAAACCGTGAAATAGTATCAACTCATCTGAATCTGATGACAAAGTTGATAGTGCTTACACATGTCGAGCCTATATCTTACAATACCATAGCAATTTCTTTGCTTTTCTGTTCTTGCAATATAATTTTAAGAACTAACAAATTCACCACTGGTGTTGTATTAAGGATGCGTATATAACATCCATTGATCGCAAGGGATTTGATGTCCTGGCAAAAGTTACCAGTCCAGCTTTGAAGGATGGCACTGGCAGCTACCAATGGAAAGAATTCAGATTCATGTTCAAGGAAGAGGCATACGATATTGAAATGTTCTGTAGTCAATTAGTGGAAATGGAAGAGGAGGTCATAAACAAGGTTTCAGCCTCTAGTGGGCTAAAATAGAAATGAGAATGGCCTTGGTCAGATCTGTTTTCTTGTAAATTTTTTTTTGTCAGCCACTCATGCAAGAGACTGCACATCTTGACATGTATCATTAGATTTTTTTTTAACCTTGTACTTTTTATAATTTTCTTGATCAATTATTACTATACAAGGCAGTCTCTTGTGGATAATGAAGACAATATGCAGTCTCAACTCCACTATTAAATTTACCTTGATAAATTAAGCTGATTTATGTATGAGTACATGTCGATTTTAAAAACTGCAGGCTTCAGCTCCTGCTCTCAGAAATTCTAGCTGTGTGATTGTAACCGAAGGTTTTGTTAAGTCCTAACAAACCTCGTATAGACCCTTTGTGTATCTTACAGTGAATTATCTTGTTGAGTCCTAGGTCTTGCATGGTCCAGTTGTGAACACGGACAATGCTGATAGTCAAAGCAAACTATATGAATTTAGAACATCTGCAAAATAACTGCGGTGCTACTAAATTGACTAGTGTCATTGAAAATGTCACAAATAAAGGAAAAGCTAGCTGTTGGCTACTGTTGTCTGCAAATGGTGCAAATGGTCCTGCTATCTTAACAGTTAACACCATTGGTATGTATTTTTCGATGAGAAAAATGCAAAGAAAAAGAAAAAAACTTAAACTTTATTTAGTTGGAAAAATAATGAAGAAAATAAATAAAAATTGACTTTTAGTTATACAAATTTGAACTTTTTTCTTTGATTTTTTCTTTTATGAATAAAGAAATTAGAAAGAGCACATTAAAGTCTATAATAGAGTATTCGATGTCTGGTATGTGTTTGAAGTTAATATTTCAAAGTAATTATATATATCCAATAATGATTGAAACCATACTTGCAAGAGGATAAATAAAGTGGAGACTCTCATTGATGAATTTCAGAGAAGTGATAAAATTAATCTCACAAATAACATTAAAAAAACCTGCGGTTTAAATTTAAAAATTGACAATGATAGTACAAATTTTTTTTTGTGCTATTTATATATTCTATTTATATTTAATATTATTTCAAAATTATTTTTTGAATAAGGGAAGCATCACCCCCAAACTAAACCTGCAGGAAAAGTACCAACCAGAATCAGCTAGCAGATAATGATAGAAAATCAAGAATTAAGTAAAAAAAAAAAAGTGTAAATAAATAGCATCAGCCAATTTAAACTTTGTCATTGCATCCGCAAACACATTCTAATACGTATTTTTTTTATATTATTTTTAAGCTTAAAAATGTGAAAATTACCCTTTAATTATATTAATGGTATATAAATAAATAAATAGCTCTACACTGTCTAACTCGGATTGATACTGAAATTGCAAAATTGGATGCTAAAATTATATTATCCAGAGCAGGGTAATAGTTTGCAAAGCGAGTATCAAACAAATGACAAATTGAAAACAGCAGTAGAATTCATGAAAGCATAGCCTAAACCGAACCTTAACAAAGGTTATTAATTTCCTAATTCCTAGCAAATACAAATACTAATTAATGAACTAGTGAGTCCCGTCCACTTAATCAACCTCCTCAATCTTGGGGCCAGCAGCACTGCCACCAGCAGCAGCAGGTGGAGCATCATCATCCACATCACCGCCTACACCAGCTCCTCCTTGGTACATCTTTGCTATTATGGGATTGCATATTCCCTCAAGCTCCTTCATCTTGTCTTCAAATTCATCTGCTTCTGCAAGCTGATTAGTATCAAGCCATTGAATGGCCTGCTCAATTGCATTATCGATCTTTGTCTTGTCTTCAGAGGTAAGCTTTGAACTTATCTTCTCATCCTTTATTGTGTTCCTCATGTTGTATGCATAGTTCTCCAACGCATTCTTCGACTCCACCTTCTTCTTGTGCTCCTCATCTTCAGACTTGTACTTCTCAGCTTCTTGAACCATCTTCTCAATCTCATCCTTTGACAACCTTCCTTTGTCATTGGTAATCGTGATCTTGTTCTTCTGCCCTGTTGTTTTGTCCTCAGCAGAGACATTCAAGATACCATTTGCATCAATATCGAAGCAAACTGTGATTTGAGGAACACCCCGTGGAGCCGGTGGAATGCCCGAAAGCTCAAACTTGCCCAACAAGTTGTTATCCCTGGTTCTTGTTCTCTCACCCTCGTAAACTTGGATCAACACACCAGGTTGGTTATCTGAATACGTAGAGAACACTTGTTCCTTCTTGGTAGGAATGGTAGTATTCCTTGGAATCAACACAGTCATGACACCTCCAGCAGTTTCCAAACCCAAAGACAAAGGGGTAACATCCAAAAGCAACAAGTCTTGAACCTTCTCATTGCCTTCACCACTCAATATAGCAGCCTGCACAGCAGCTCCATAAGCCACGGCTTCGTCGGGGTTGATGCTCTTGCACAGATCTTTCCCATTGAAGAAGTCCTGCAACAGCTGCTGAACTTTAGGAATCCTAGTAGAGCCACCAACAAGGACAGCATCATGAATGGTGCTCTTGTCCATCTTTGCATCCCTAAGACACTTCTCCACAGGCTCCATACACTTCCTGAAGAGGTCCATGTTGAGTTCCTCAAACCTGGCCCGGGTGATGGTTGAATAGAAGTCAATTCCCTCAAACAGCGAATCAATCTCAATGGTGGTCTGAGCAGTGGAAGAGAGTGTCCTCTTTGCTCTCTCACAAGAGGTTCTTAACCTTCTGAGGGCTCTTGGGTTTCCAGTGATATCCTTCTTGTTCTTCCTCTTGAACTCTTGCACAAAGTGGTTCACCATTCTATTATCAAAATCCTCCCCTCCAAGGTGAGTGTCTCCAGCTGTGGCCTTAACTTCAAAGATACCCTCCTCAATGGTGAGGAGAGAAACATCAAAGGTGCCACCTCCAAGATCAAAGATCAAGACGTTCTTCTCACCAACACTTGTGGCTTTCTTGTCTAGCCCGTATGCAATTGCAGCAGCAGTTGGCTCGTTTATTATTCTCATAACATTGAGGCCAGCAATGACACCGGCATCTTTGGTGGCTTGACGTTGAGAATCATTGAAGTAAGCAGGCACTGTAACAACAGCATTCTTGACAGTGGACCCAAGGTAAGCCTCTGCAATCTCACGCATCTTTGTTAGGACCATAGAGGAGATTTCCTCAGCAGCAAACTGCTTTTCCTCACCCTTGTAATTGACACCAATCATGGGCTTATCACCAGCACCAGAAGTAACCTTGAATGGCCACAACTTCATATCACTCTGAACAGAAGGGTCGTTAACTCTTCTACCAATCAACCTCTTCGCATCTGCAAAAATGACATGCAAACCCCTAGTTATCAACAATAATCACACCACCAGGCATCAACTCAACTTACACTACATCAGAATGAAAACTTTCCACACGATGAATAATTAAAAAAAGAAAAAGAAAACCACGTCTTTTTCCTAACATGCAAGTTTGCATGAGCTCGTTTAATAAAATAATCAAGGTAGGTAGGTATAGGTTGGATGAATGGAAAAGAGAAATGATACCGAAGACGGTGTTGATGGGGTTCATGGCGACCTGGTTCTTAGCGGCATCTCCGATGAGTCTTTCGGAGTCGGTGAAGGCAACGTAAGAGGGCGTGGTACGGTTGCCCTGATCGTTGGCGATGATTTCCACGCGGTCGTGCTGCCACACTCCCACGCAGGAGTAGGTCGTGCCGAGGTCGATTCCGATGGCGGGTCCCTCTCCTTTTCCGGCCATTTCTGAATCTGAATAATGTGAATGAATATAAGAGAGGGCGGGGAAGTGATGTATATATACGTTTCAGAGTGTCTAGAATATTCTATTTCTTGCGTGGGACCCGAGCCTTAACTGAACTGAAGCCGCTTTTGTAGACCATACTGGTTACTATTTCCCCGCTTTGACTGCTTCTTTCATTGGACAATACTGCTTTCTTTTGGGTTATTAGGCCCAATTCTACTCTACTTCTGGAAAGCTGTTTTCAAAATGTTTGTTATTTCCAGAAAAGTCCTTGCGTGCTGTCGGGTGAATGATTAGGTGGAGGTAAGGCTTGTTTGGTGGGGAAAGGGATATATTTGTCCGTTTGGGACTTTGGGTGCAAGAAGCAAAAATTGAGTACAGAAAGTAAAAGCCTAAAGAACCCTCGTGGGAACCATGTCCTTTTTATTGAGTTTCTTTAGATAATATGCAATTAATAGGCCTAGACGCCGACTACAACTTATTAATTCTATATTAAAATTGATTTTTTTTTTCTCTGATATATGAGATGCATAATGTTGGGAAATGAGACTAGGGATGGCAATGGGTAGGGTATGGGTAGGGTACTATAGTACCCGTCCCCATACCTGTGTTTGAAAAAAGTACCCGTCCCCGCCCCATACCCCCGTGCGGGTAACAATTTCAATCCCCATCCCCATACCCTCCGGGTACCTATATACCCATACCCGCACTCCGCGACCCGCACTTTTCATATATATAAAATTAAAAATTATATAAAAAAAAAAAAACAAAAACTTAGGAGATGTATTGGATTAGGATTGTTTAAGATTTGAATAATTTTTTTTTTTTTGTAAAAATGTCTTGGGTATTCAATCAAGATTGTTAAATGATAAAAAATAATCTAATAGTATTCAATCAAGATTATCAAGATTTTTTTTTTTCAAAGGGCAACGAAATCTTGTGATATTCAATTGGGATTTTGAATAACGCAAAAAAAAAAAAATCATCTGTTATTCAAAATTATAAAGATTTTATGAATTTTTTTAATTGGATTTTGGTAGATTTTATAGACTTTTTAGTTGATCATATAAATACCAAACCCTACAAACAATCACATTCAACTATGAGAGACTTTTCTTTTTCTTTCTCATCTCAAACTTTTTTATTTATTTCATTATTTTTGCTTTGAAGGCAAAGTGACATAATCTCTCACCCACACATTTTTTTTTTTTCAAGATGAGACTTTTCATATGATTTTAATAGTAATGTGTTCATACATCAAAATCACTATGAATCAATTCTACAAGCCTACAATGTAGTCCATTTGTCTCATTCATTTTAAGTTCATAAATTTTTAATGAAATGAAAATTTTCATAAAAGAAATAGATCTCGAGTCTAGAAGAAGTTTTAACTCGGGATAAACAATCAAGTTAAAGTTTTAAAAGACCTTTCTAAACTATTGCAATCAATTTTGAAAAAATATACAATTTAACGTAGGAAACAAAGAGCAATGTTTGGGATGTTATAAAACATAGACAACTTTGGATATTCTTCAAGTTAAGCGAGATGATTAATGTTTTGATCATCATATATTTTTTGTTGAATTATTTGATTTATATTTTGATGACATTATTGATTTTATGAGTTAAATGAAATATTTTATATTTTTTACTAATATTTTGTTATTATTTTTCACTATTACTTTATGAAAATTTGTGAAAAATATATCTCAAAATGAGTTCATGTACATTAGGTGAGATGATTCAGTTTATGATAATTTATGATTAGTGATCTTGTTGCACGGGCAATAAACATGCATGAACCATTTCACGAAGTATGTGTCCGGGATAATCCAAAGTCTCGATAATTAGCTCGCGGTCTTCCGATCGAAAAACAACGTCGATGAAGACGTATAGGTGCACTATTACGCGGTAGTGATTCTAATTTTCCATGCATTTCCCATTTATCACTTAACGACGGAACTTTGCTTATTTCTTTTTTTAGAGGATCGGCGAATCAAATTATATTTCTGTTCCAATTTTTGTCTCTTCTTCTTCTCCTCCGAATCACACTTTTTCTTGCCATAATGGTTCATTTCCTATGTTCAATAATATTTCCAAGCACACTCTTGTTGGTTTGTGTTTAATAGTTTTGAATTTTTTTTTTTTTAGAAATCCATAAAATCTTTTCAAATCTTATCTTATAAATATGTGAAATCCTATATTCTAAATCCATTAAATCCAAATTATAAAATCCTAATCACAAAAGTCATCTTAAAAAAATCTTAACAGTTTTTAGTTTCTACAAAATCTTAAAAATCTTTAAGACTTTTTTATGCCAAAAAAAGTATTTTAAAATCCTAATCCAATACACCCTTATATAATATTAAAATCAAACGAATATTGATTTATATAAATAAATAACATTACAAAAATAATCATTCAACATAAATTTAAACAAAAACTCTAATTAAACAGGAAAAACTAATATATTTTTAAAACTAATTAGTTTATAATTATATATTAAAAATAAAACATAAATAGATATAATATTTTAACTTCATCATCCGAATTAATTTCTCCATATTTTGTAAATGCTTATTTCCATAGTTTTTATATTGCTTTAAACTACTAATACAAATAAAAATTAAATCATAATAGAATATCAAAATTAACATATAAAAAGAATAATTAAAATAATAAATAGATAATTGAATAATTTAAATAATAAAATTATAATATATTAATTAATATGTATATACATAAGGTGCGGGGCGGGGTGGGTACTACAGTACCCGTACCCGCACCCATCCCCATGAGATTTTGCGGGTAAATACCCGCCCCATCCCCATCCCCAAATATGCGGGTTATTACCCTACCCGCGTATGGATATTTTTGCGGGTGCCCGTAGGGTCTGGGTCCATATTGCCATCCCTAAAAGAGACCCACCAGCTAGATTTTTTTTTACAGAGATTCATCGCACCACTATCATGGGTGTGTCAAAACTCAAAATATGAGAACCACATTAATTAAGGTTAACTTTCATGTTCGCAACCTACACTTCGAATTTCCTCTTAATGAATATTAATTAGGCTCAACTTATTCTTATTCTATTTAGGCTTTCATTTTAAAATATGAATCAACATTTATTACATTGTACTATATATGTACCAAAAAAAGACATTGTACTATATATTAACCAATAAAAATGTAATTAATTCTTAATGTGTACTCCTAAATTTATTACATTGCTTCTAGGTATATTTCTATCATAATTTTTAACAATCCTAATAGCATATTTCAACCTATATTTAAAATTTCATCTAAAAATACAGTGTAATACATAAGAGATACACTAAAATATATCATATACTAATAGTAAGAAAATATTTGTCAATAGTATTATTTCCACTGATATAATTTTAATTTATCTGATAAAAAAACACTATTCCAAAAAAAAAAATAGACAATTTCATTTATAAAAACACATCGATTAAAATTATTCATTATGAATATTTAAGATCATTCCCTTGTTCACATATTCGATTTTGAATTCAAAGATAGGTATTAGTAAAAAGTAAACAACACTAATGCACAGAAAGCAATTTTCTTTGGCTTTTACTCTAAAAGTGAAATAGTTTTATCTTTTTACTTTTTTCTTATTATCTTACGGTAAATGTGAGCACACTGATTACTTTTATAATTGCATACCAATCAATATATTTCTTATTTAATGTAGTTTTGAAGATTCATAGTTTTATTTATGGTGTATTTGATTTAGGTGAATGAAAATGAGTGAAATTATAAGCATGAAAAGAGATAAAAATGAATGAAAGAGATATGAAAATGAAATTTATTTAATATAAATAAAAGAGATAAAAATTTTAAATTAAAACAAAATAAAATAAAAAGAGATAAAAGTCTCTAACACAATCTTTACTTATTTTCCTCTCACTTTTTAAATGAAGCGTTTCATGCTCAAACCATCAGCTTTTATAATCTTTTATCTAAATTTTACTTGTTTTTAACACTCATTCTTTGTATTTTCAGTTCATACTTTCAGTTAATTTCAATCATCCTTTATTTTCATCCCTCAACTTTAATATGAAACAAACTCAGCCTTAAAATAAAGAAGACTAGAAGAGGCATTTATACAGGGTTTCCTACATAAATTAATATGTGTAAAGTTTATAGTGATCGACTTTACATTGATATAAGATACCCATAGAGAATAAACTTAAAATAGAAAGAATCTGTGAGATAACAGTTAGATGGTTTTCTTGCAGTGAATTTGATAGCTAGTAACGAAAGCAGTTTCATGCTCGAGAGACTTCTTTTTTGCAGAAAAGAAAGGAAAAGAAGCACACGTCTTTCTTTCAATATCCGAATAAACGTTAAGATTTAAGAATAAGGTTACATGCCCACACGTTTCTATACAGTACTGGAAGATATACATATACATATAATTATATAAAAGTAACGAAGAATCTAATCAGTATATATGATTGAGCTAATGTGGGGCAACAATATTATAGGGCTTGGAAGTAAGAAGGAATGGATTGGAATCACGGAAAGAGAGAGAGAGAGAGAGAGGAAGGACGTCGTCATAAAAAGCAAAAGCTGCTAAGGGAAACAGAGAGAACATATTCACGCCTAGACATGTGGGCATCATCAGCATTCAGTAACTATATGCTATAGTAAAAGCTTTCTTTGGATTCCGAGCTATATACCTTTGCCTTTCTTTATTAATTTCTTGCTGCTACTTCTTCTTCTACTACTACTACTTCACTTCTTCTGGTGGACCTGCACCTCTTTCTTCGAAGTTTCTTTGCTTTTATCATCATTATCATGTTGCTGTGGTTCGTAAAAATAATTTTTTTTTAAAATATTGTATTGATGTTAGATTTATACGTATAAAAAAAAACATAATTTTTAAATAAATCTCAAATTCCTCACCAGATTAGTCTTTAATTAATTTTCATCTCCCTGAGTAGTGAGTACAACAAAAAGATGTGTATGTACATGACCATAAACATTTTTGTGATCACTATCCCATCAATATACTACGACCAACCGACCAACAAAAACCACCCTTCACTGCTTCCTCCAACAGAGAGAGAACGAAAAGAGAGATTCGCTTTTTTGACTATGTTGTGACTTGTGACACCTTTATTCCTTGTAAGCAAGCAATTAGCTTGCTTTGAAAATTGCAAAAAGCAAACCAACCCAAAGTCTCAGATTCCATCTCTAAAGCCCTTGCCTCCTTCAATTATCATATGAATTAATTGAATTGACATATATCATAATCATAATTAGATTATGACAAATCTGCTTTACCTGCAGATTGATTTCCTTCTGCCTTTATTCCATTATTATTTTATAAAGAAAAGTTTAAGGAATGAAAGATGAGTGCTAAGGAAGCCTCTCATCAATATTGATTAAGGATGGTAAGAAAAAAGAGAAAAAAAAATTAATGATATGCTTTTTTAGTTGAAGAAATTAATTTTAAAATAAGAACTCAAAACTTTTTATTCTTTCCAGTTTTTCTTTTGATTGAATTTTTTTTTTATAAGCTGAAAATTCTATTTTTTCTCCTGTTTTTGTCTTGTACCTTTAAAAGTTTAAATTAGCAATGCAGCATTTGATAATTTCTCCTTTGTTTTATTCTTTGTCTTGATTAGGTTCTTTTGTTTTTGATTGAAGTCATATCTAGATTTATAGTGCATGCGTGAAAGAGGAGTTGCATGGTTTTGAGGGGTATTTTGGCGTTTCTTTAACAACAAATGAAACGTATCCTCCTTTTCTATGGCTACCAAATAAAACAAACAAGTACGATAGATCCATATAGTCAATCTCCTTATAATTTGATAATCATTTTCGACACCAAATTAGTACATATTGCTACAATTCTACCCAAATGAACGTGACTCTCTCTTCACTCACTCTCATGGTCCCAATTTGGATGTATTCATAGTGCTTTTTTCTGTGAAAGGTAAAAAATAAATAACCAAGATGAAAAAGAGATTCTCAAAATATGAGACCAAGAGAAGTCTAGCAATTTGAAGTTTCTATTTAGATGATTAAAAAAGCAAGTGGCAACGTACTAGCAGCAGTAGTGGGTCAGAACAAACTAGAGCTTAAACATGACAAAGTTAATGCACGAGGAATTGAAGAAATATTTCATGAAACTGAATCATCGATCATGCACATTTCATTAACACCTTTGCAAGCCCTCCAAAAATGGGAAGAGTCTCGATCCATGCTTTAAATTTTGCATTGGTCTTATGAGGAAAATTAAACATAGCTACTCCGTAGTTCATTAATTTCCTTGGTAGTGTTATCTAATATCTAGTATAATATGTGAGAGAGGAAAAAATGCAGGGTATAGATGGAGAGAGGTCGCCACCTTCTTGGTGTTGGAAAATGCATCTTCAAAATTCATTAATTTCACACACTCTCAATTCTTAAATATATTTCATTTTGACTTTCTAACTATATAAACAGTATATATTTTAACATACTAACTGAGGATCCTCCCACTATGAATGTTACACGACAATATTGAACGGATAATGTCAAATCACTAAAAAAGCCCTACATATCTTTATTGGTTTGCTAAAATTTCTCACATATTATACTCAAATATGACCATTATCTTTGTTTCAAATATATTTTTGACAACGTTCAGTTACCGGTATATTAATTGCACATTTACTATATGTTATTTTTTTCTTTGATGAAAATGATATAGTAATTAATTAATCAAGGATATTGAATTAGACGAAAACTAAAAGAAGGATCCGAAGTCAGGCACATTAATTAGTGAGTAAAGTTTCTTAAACTTACAATATTAAACCTGGTGCAAATCGTTAACAATGAGCAAATATAAAATTTTCACCAAAAAAAAAAAAGAGCAACTATAAAAAACAACATCATCACATAATAAAAAGCCTTCTAGTTCTAGAGTTCAAGTCCACATACATAGCTGCACACAATTAGTAATATCAACTTAATCGCTCATGTCATAACAACACATGCATATAAACAAATACACACCAATACTTTTGCTCAACGTGTTCATATACTTGGAGTACAACAAAAAATATCAAAGACATCCATCGACGGAAAAAGGAAATTACTTAAAGAGTTTGCGTACCATTTTCTCGTCACATTGATGTAACACAAAGTCTTCTGATCTTATTATCCTTCCTTCCCATTTATCCTCGTAAGACAAGACTCATGCATAAAGGGGTAGAGTTCCATTCCAAAAGTTAGCAACTGATCATATAATAGGTTCTTCTAACTCTCTCTTATACATTCGACCATTCTATGATCATAAAAATCGATCTGTGGCGACTAGAAAATAAAGCAAAAGCAGTAGAACTGGAGTAGTTTAATTCCAATGATCGATCACAACAAGTGGTTAGGTGAAGGAGTGAAACTAGGAACTTCACTCCATGCACTGCCACTACTTCCATTCCAAAACACACCATTTCCCAAACTACTACTACTCATCAGGAGATTTTTTGGCAAACTCAAACCTTGATTTTCTTCCAGCTTTATTGTGTTAACCTGAGGCACTATTCCACTTACACTAGAAATAGAATCCATTTTAGAACGAATATTAAACCGGCCTCCAATATCCTTCCCATAACTTGGTGGTTCAGCATTATTGTTATTTTCTCCACCACTAAACTGAAACACTCCAATTTGTGGCTCCAAATTAGTACTCAAGAAAGGGAACTGATGTTGAACTTGTTGCAGATTGTTCAACCTCCATTGCTCACCAAGGCCATTATTTGATGACAGCATAGCCCCACCACTATTACCAAGTGATAAAGCTGAACTAGTACCAATTTGAAACTCAACATCACTAGTAGCAGTGTTGCCATTTCTAGCCACCAAAGGTGTTGTGATCGCCCCAAAAGGATGAGATCCAATGCCCCCAGAAGCGTAGTCGCTGTTATTATAATGGTGTAAAGAGGCCAAGAATGGGAATTGATGAGTTGGTGTTGGAGTTGGCAAATGAGTCATCATCACATGATCATGAGGGGTGCAGCCACTAGAAGAAGAATTAGCACTTGCTGAGGTAGCTATAGAACCTGTTGAAGGTTTCATAGGAGACTTTGATCTACCACTGCTTCCTTTGCTTCTTTTGTTCCTTCTACAGCCACCTCCAACTGGTACGCTTCTTAGTGCACCTCCTCTGGTCCAGTAACGACGGCAAGTCTTGCAAAAGTGGCGAGGCTGTGAGAGGCTGTAGTTGTTGTAGTAGCAAAACTTGGTGTTGGTAGATTCACATCGTGGACATTTTAGTACTGCATCGGGTTGGTGTATCTTAGCCATCCTGGCTCTATCAGCCATTGATCCTGGTCTGATAGAGCCAGCCTGATAGCCACCGCCTTCGATAGCAGCCGCCACCGATGAAGGTGGCGGCTGCAGAGACGGTGGAATCTGTGGATTCTGGCTGCCAATTCCTGCTGGCTGATTTGGTTGCTGTGATTTTTTTTTTTTTCAAAGTGTAAGCCAAACAATAAAAAAGAAAAGAAATTACATATATAATTGAATATCTATAAGTGTACACACATACAAAGAGTATATTCAGGGAAAATAAAAATTTAAGAAAAGATTGATAAAGTGTATGTGTAGGAATATGTGATTAATTGTATATATTCTTATTAGCTAGCTTTATTGATGAAGAAGCTAAAATAAGAAAGGGAAGAGAGAAAGAAAGAAAGAATGAATCCTTACCTGTTGTGACCAGTTGGGTGGATCTAGATAGATTGGAAGGGACGGGAAGACCATAGCTCTTGTTAATTAGAGAGCTTTCTTTCTCTTTTGTAAAAGTTTGATGGGTTCTTTCTTTGGGTGGAGAATCACATCAACATGGAGAGAGTTGCAGAGAAAGAAAGAAAAAAAAGAGATCACAGCTAGGGGGACGGGAAAAGATAAAGGAACTGATTGTGGGGTGTGTCTATTTATTTTATTTATTATCTCTCCTCTTTTTGTTTCTATTAAAACTATTGGGGGATTATGGAGGAGCACCAAACCAGTTTCTTATTATATATACTAAGCACCTTTTCTCTTCTGCTTTTTACTGTGGAATTAACATTAAAGACTTTACTCTCCAATCGCCATGCATCATGTTAAGACTTAAGAGAGAGAAGCCCTAGCCCTAGCTTTAGATTAACATATACTATGAGGTTTTTGAGGACTTAAGATTGTTTTAGAATAATAAATAAAAATGAAATTTAAAAGTGAAAAAGGTGATGAGTCATGGAGTCATGGTGGGGAGGTCTTCGGTGGATGCGTCACAATCGAATGTACCTTTGTTTCCCTTCCGCCAGCTCTCCTCAGGAAAAAGTAGTCATTATTTTCTTTTATTTAATTTCACTTTCTTTTTTTTGTAGTAACAGCTTTTTCCTTTTTGTGTAAAATTATTCATTAATACGTATGTATCATGAAAAATCTACATACCTTTTTGGATTTAGCACTTCAGTCCTACAGTACTAATACGATTAAAATCAACTGATATATATATTAATATAGCCCAATTATAATACTGATGCATAGAGTAGTAAAATTCAGTACCCTTATGCACTTACGAAGAGACTAGAGAGAGTGGTATAGTCAAATTCAAACATTAGATTAAAAGATGTAGAATATGACCAAGTGAAATTTTGTTTACAGATGATTAGATATTTTACTCCCTTTCCCCATTCCCACCTTTCTTATGTATATATATAGATATATGTTTTAATTTTTGAAACTTTAAAAACTTGAAGTAAATGATTTTTTTGTTGGATTTATTTTTATATAAATTGTAAAGTATTTAACGGTTATTGATTATGACAAAATATATGTTTAGAATCTATTCAATATAAAAATGTAAATATTACACATATATAAGTGATATAAAGTATCAGTAATATTAGCATAATAACAATGGATTCTAAAAATTTAGGAATAATAATATAAATGTTGTTATAGATTAATGTTTGATTAGAATTGGATGTAGCAAGCAAAATAAGGTCCCACCTGTTTTTACAAAATATGAAAACTGATTAAATAAAAAAAAATGAGGGAGACAACTGAGGGACAAAGAATGGTGGACAAGGCAGCCAGTCATTGTGGGGAGGAAGAAGAAATGGTAGTCAGCATACATACAGATGCATGGTGGCTATGAGGGAAAGGGGGGACTCTTACTTTACTTAATTAGCCAACTCCCCTCATCCCTTGTTTCATAGATATATATATTGATTGAAAATAATTAATAAAGTAGATCCATTTTGGGATGTCAAACTAGATGATAGAATTAAAGAGAGAGATTTGCACCAAAAAAAAAGAAAGAATTAAAGAGAGAGATACAAAGAATATATATTAATTAATTAGAGATATATGATGAAAAAAATAAATAGCTAGGTGAAAAATAAAATAGTAGAGAAAATATGGGTATATATTTATCATTAATCTTCGATATTTGATGCAGAGTGGGCAGCCCCACAGCCATGCATGGACAGCGACATGCAGGAAGATGGAACACATGCGCAATATTGTGCTTCAAATCTTCATTTTAGGAGATAAGATTGTGACTCTTACAGATTCCACACCTTTGCCCCGCAAATCTACGTAATTATGCTACCTCTCTAGAGATACATACATTCTCTCTCTCTCTCTCTCTCTCTATATATATATATATATATATAAACACACAAGAATACATGCAAACTATATTGTGTTATATATGTTGCATTAATTTTAGACTAAAATTTGCATATAAACAATGAGAATTATTATAATTTTCACTTTGGAAAAAACAGTCAAGGCCACTTTAATAAAAAGAAAATAATTAAAGATCAAGTTAGCGACACTATTGTTATTTTTATACAATAATTGAGCTTTTAATTAGTTGTGAAAGATAAGTTACAATATATTCCATAGAGATTTGCCTTCATATATAGGATATATATCTTGCTGAGAATCTTCTATATATATATATATATACACACAGAGTCAACCTCCCTTTCACTTTTTTCATTTGTCTTCATAATCAAGCTCATTTTTGTCACTTCCTTGCTCATTTCGTGCTAAACAAAATATTCCACACTTTTTCATCATTATTTCTCGTTAGAGCTATGATCGATGATCATTATAATTCTTCTCCACATTCAATTAAGTAGCTTTAATTTTCTCCGGTTATAATGCCGTAATATATATTGTACATCATTAAAGTTTAATGGCATCCATTTAATGTCTAGAAACACATGATTATAAATGTTTTCCTGTGAGTGTGAGATAACATGTGAAAATTAGAATAGAGTACGTGACTATGACATCCATTTAAGGATCATTGTTGTAACAGAATATGCATGATGAGTCGAGAAAGGAAAGCTGGGAAGTGTGTTATGGGCGATGGGTTAATGGGTTAGAATTAAGAAATAGACCCGAAGAGCGTCTTAAAATGGGCTATCACAGAACGTTAGTGGATAAGCAGGGATATTTTGGGCCTTCCTTTAGGGTTATGTTTAACAGATTAAAATTGAAATGGCCCAGTCCATGGTTATTAATTATATTATATCAAGGAAAGGTTCACATGTTTTGAAATGAATCAGTAATTAGTGAATGATTAGCATCATATTATGTCTGATTAATAAGTGTTGTTAGCCAATTTTTAATGAATTATTTTCTAATCTGTAATGAATGATACGAAGCTACGTTGTTGATAAAATAAATAAGTGTTAAGAATTAAGAAAGAATTGAAGTTAAAGAAATTAAATAAAACAAAACCCACTGTTTGTCTCACTTCTCCCTACTCCTTGTTGTAACTTAGTGGTATTCTGATTGACAAGAATCCCACATTGCCCTACATTATTTTCCTCGTCTGTATATATATATATATCAACTTGTTTCTAAGATTTTGTATCTAGTAGAGTTCTGGGACTCGTGAACATGTTTGTACTGTAAATTTGTCGATTTGTTTGCCTGTTTCTAGTGTGCATTTTCTTCTATAAACATCCAACCCGTTCATATTAATACTACTAATTAACACATTAATTTTAACACTTTTTTTATAAGATTTTTAACACTTAATTATTAGGCAAAATTTATATAAATTTTGCTAAAAAATAAGATACGAGATGATCTCCCACTATTTAATGAGACTTATGTGAATTTTAAATAGTAATAATAATGTGTATATATTAAAAAATGTATTATTAATATTTCTTTTTAAAATTTGCAGGTTGATAAATAATTGTATGCATGAGGTTCAAAGAGGCATTTATATGAGAGTCCGTTGGAAGCCATTCAAACGTTTGTTTTTTCCTTCCTCATTAAAAAAAGTGCCCACGCATGTTCATCTAAAAATTTAACATTTTTTATTTCTTTCTAGCTATTGGGCATCCAGAAAGAAAGCAATTTACGAGTCTTCGATCCAAGTGGATGTTTTCTTTAAAAAAAAAAAAAAATACACAAATGGGACTGCATGAGAACAAATTATGAATATGGATGTTTTACCGTGTATCATTTTATCATTTTTACTTTTTATGAGGAGTCACACAAGCCGGTATCTCCCGTACTTTTTACTGTGCAGTGTGCACCGAATGAGACGATCAATGAGTGTAGTTTTCTGTTCACTAGTCAATGTATTGAGATCTTCATTTTGTTATTAAAACGTTACAACAGAGAGAATATTATATAGTAAATGAATTGATTCGGCACACTGTGATACGTCACTATTTTTAAAGCAACCTATATTTTTATGTTATTCGTTCGAGATCATTGTTACCTATTAAAACACCTTCAATTCGATCGATCGAGCCAGAGACTGCATGCACCACATTGATCTGTTCACAGAAATTAACAAGCATTTTGAACTGCGATGGATTCAAGTTCCACCCATTTAAAAACCGTCCTCCTTATGAGGGTCTTATCCTTTGTGTTCCTTCTCAGTGCTCTCATTCTCATTTCCACAAACATGTTACCTAATCTTTTCACTGGTGACAAACTCGACTTTCATGATTTCTATGCTTATCGGTAAGCATTTTATATACAGGAAATAGTTTATATATTTCTAGATCAGCTACTTTAGTTATTATCCAACCTAGCTAATTAATATTTTCATCTCTCTCTCTCTATGTATAAGACCATTTTTTATTTTATATAATTGCCAATGTGTGAAAAGGATTTTTTATCTGAAGTTATAGTTATGATTAAGGAATATTGATTTAATTTCAAGTGCTATTGCTAAACAAATGCCAAATTGGTCTTTTATCTCCACACTCGCGTGCACATACAAATATAGGTACGTACAGATATATCCTCTAAATCGAGTTTATATGCATATATATAAAAGGTTAAAGCATAAAAGACGCGCAATAGATTACATTAACGTAAGAAATTAAATAGTATATATTTTGTTATTATCCCTTATTGTTTAACTAGTTCCACTTTACATTTTCATAACATTTTTTTCCTCCATAACTCTTTATTACTCACATTTCTTTTTATTATTCCTTAATTTCTCATCTCTCTTTTTGTTGTAAAAATTGTTATAATTAAAATTGAGAAATGAGAATAGCTTTTACTCACTCTTGTAAAAATGCACATGCAGATATATGATGTCTACCGTAGTCATTGGGTTTGCGTATAACCTGCTGCAAATGGTGTTCTCAATCTGCACTGTGATATCAGGAAAGCGTGTATTAAGAGGTGATGGTGGCTATCTATTTGATTTCTTTGGTGACAAGGTAAATATATCATGTCATAACAAATTATCTTCAAGCTTAATTTTGCATTAATATATAATAATGTCGTTCTGCAAATTAACTAAAATTTATTATTATGGATCGTTATTTAAAATATATATAACTAACTTTGTACGTATTGTTAATTAATTTGTGTGGAGATGCATGCATGCAGATGATATCATACCTTATAATTTCGGGTTCAGCTTCTGGATTTGGTTGGGCCGTAGAGATTAACAGAGTTTCACCCTCGAACCCCTTTACTGATAAGGCAAACGCTTCAGCCAGCGTTCTTCTGGTTGGATTTTTCTTCACTGCTATAGCATCAATTTTCACTTCCTTTGCTTTGCCAAAGAAACCTATTAATTAACAACCACTTATATTATTCGTACAACGAAACTTTATATATCTGCTTTTCATCTTTTATGTCGATGCATGGATTAATTATATATGATACTTTCTTAGTTATTCAATTCTCTGGTTAATTATTTTGTTCAATTCCTTTGGTGGTCAATCAAATGCCGTGGATTTGTTATATGTTGTCATCTTTTTGTGTGTATGTACAATGTACTTTTCCTTCTTCAAAACTACACCCAAAATTTTAAGCAAATGCAGAGTTTGGTCAACGAATTGATTCGGCTAGCTGTGTTCGATGCCACTATATTTTTTCAAAGTCAACCATTTATATTTTATTTTATTCGATATCATCCTACATCCACTTGGCCAACTCACTTTGTTATTGAATATCCTACGTTAATCATTGATATGGTCAAAATACCGTTGTTGTTAAGTGGGGGAATCCTCAATATATAAATCAGTTTTTATAAGATTGAGTTAAGTACATTCTAACCATATCGAGTTGATATCAGACTTTAACAAAATAATATATTGAAGATCCCACATCAAGTATCAAATATATATAATTATAAAATTTGGTAAACGAGAACTATAGTACATGAACACCTTCACGAGCTCATAATATAAAAGGGTCAAGAGCTGCACAAGTTTGTTCGCAGAAATTAAGGCTTTTTTGGGTATTTACTGAGAGGAAAAGCCTGAGATATGGTGGATAGCACACCACCCTCCAGTTCCACAGTTTTAAGAACTGTCCTTCTCCTTTTGAGGGTCTTAACCTTTGTGTTCCTTCTCATTGCGCTCATTCTCATTGCCACTGTCGAGGCAACTGATGCAGACACAGGTGACAAAATCAAGTTCAATGATTACTATGCTTATCGGTAAGCATATATTATGCTCGATCCAACCTAAATAAGCACCACTTCGACTATTATATTCTTAGAAAAGTGAGAAGGATTTTTACCTGAAAAGCTATATATAGTTAAAATTATGATTAAGGATTTTGTCTATATTGTAAACTAATGCAGATATATGATCTCCACGATAATCATTGGGTTTGCGTATAACCTGATCCAAATGGCGTTCTCAATCTTCAATGTGGTCTCAGGAAACCGTGTATTAAGCGGTGATGCTGGCTATCTATTTGATTTCTTTGGTGACAAGGTATATACATATATTAATGTTGTTCTTAAAATTAATAATAATTATTGATCATTTTATATTAACAACTTAATTTGTATGGGCAGATGATATCATACCTTATGATTTCGGGTTCAGCTGCTGGATTTGGCATGACCGTAGAGCTGGATAGAATTGTATCCGCCAACTCGTTTACTGACAAGGCAAATGCTTCAGCCAGCCTTCTACTAATTGGATTCTTGCTCACTGCCATAGCATCAACTTTCACTTCCTTTGCTTTGCCCAAGAAACCTAATCATTAATATTAATTAGCTTGATGATGTTCATATGCTTATATAAACAACTTGATCGATATTCATATGGATTATAAATTCATAAATCTTTCTTTATCCTTTTTCTAGTTAATCTGGCTAATTAGTTCAATTCCTTTGTGGCCAAACAATTGTGACTTAATTGTCATGGATTCATTTGTATCTTGTTTATCCCTATGTCTGTGTTTTTCCTTCCTCATATACCAAGCAACTGTACTTGTTTAATTTTATTTAATAGAATGGATTTTTCTTTGCTTTGCTTCTATTTGTTCATCTAGTCATTATTAAATTTTACTTATCAGAATCCGCACATTTCACAAATAAAAATACAGGATTAAACATCTTTTTAAAAATTGTGTTAGTGTTGATTTTTAGTCCCACTTTTAGAATTATGTAAAATTGCCAAATTAATTAAACCCCGGCCCAATCATTAACTTTGTAAATACAACTAATTAATGGTGATCGATGCCTATTCAGCACTATATGTGGACATTTTAAATTACTTGGCATCCCCACGCTGAATATTTTGTTTTTCGTCAACAAAAAAGTCTGATTTTAATTTCTATAAAATTTAAAATTAATATTACTAATCTTCATAAAATTCAGTAGATTGATTTTAATCCTTATTTTGAAGTTTCATTCACTTATATTTTCACCGCATCACCAATATATATCATAGGAATGAATTTCTAAAAAGTGAGCCACAATGCATGATGCGTCATACTAGGTGAGCTAGGTTGGTTCACATTGATTATTGATATCTCTACTCATCAAAACCTTCCGGGCATAATACCTAACACACTTTAATAGCTAATAAAAGTTCCAACAATTAGAGTTCTAACTCTTACTCAACAACATTTGTAAAACTCTAACAGACTACACTAAAGAAATATGAGACCAAGTGTTGCGCACTAGAGATTTTAATGTCCAATTTGGGTTTAAGTCATTCCTTTGTTGTTATATAAGGTCACATATATATGGTTAAACTTTCACCTTCCGCCACTAATTCCTAATTATAGTTTGAATCTAGCTTTTTAAAATTGTATCAATTATTGAATTGGTGAAGATAATGATTCAAAATTCAACGGTCTAATTTTGATTGAATCATGGTTAAACCTATATATTTATAATAACATAATATTATATATATGGAAGTGGGGGGAGTTTGAATAGATTTATGTGTGTGTGTAACGTACATAAAGACAACGTGAAAGTAACTTGTACTGGAAGGGTGATTGTTGGAGTACTAAATGTAAGTACTAAGTAATGTGAATAAATTAAAAAGCTCTACGTTGAATAATGATGAATAAGTTGAATAAGTGAAAAAGACTCACATTCCAAGTTTCACAGCAGATAAATTAATAAGTGAAAAATACTCATACACTTGATGAACTAGGTTTTGAATTAGAATTAATTAGTCTCGACTCAGGTTCATTAACTTGTGGAGTTCTTTATGATTCATAGATCTTTCTTATATTTTACCACCCTTATTAATTAGTATATTATAATATATGCATCATCCAAAAAACTAAATCAATACGTCTAAATTTAAATGATAAAAATATTACTACCTTCCATCCTTATTATAAGATCCAAATTAAAAATATGACTAGATCATTTTTATAAAGTCTAATAAAAAAATATCTCATGTATTAATTATTTTTCAAAAAAAATGTTCTTAGTTGAAGTTAGTCCTAGAATGGCATGACATTAAGAAAAACATAATTCACCAATGTTTATTAGTTTTATTCATGTTTATAAACCTTATAGTAATGATTAGAGGAGACAATATTTTTATTTGGTAGGCATTATATTATAGAGAAAAAATTAAAGGGATTTTTATTTGGCAGATTGCTTATTATATTATAATTTAATTCACTATAAATAAACTATCAATTTAATATGATATTTTTATTTTCGATGATATGTATCTATATATTAATAAAATATAAGGGTGAGTTTTAATTAACTGGTAAAATTAGAGATTCAAGTCCTTAATTTATTTATCACAAAATGTTTAAACTGAATTTCCTTTTAATATAGTACTTTATTCTTTTAATTCTCAAAAGTAATTTTATATTATTTTAATTCTCAAAATTTTTTTTATATTATTTTAATTCTCTGTAAGAAAATAGTAACAGTTTTTTTGTAAAAGATTACGAATTCCCGAGTGTGAAATATATATTACACAAATTAAATCAATATGTCAACTAGAATATATATATATATATATATATATATATATATATATATATATATAAAAGTTAAAATAAGGTCAAGGGTCAACCAATGTGAAGTAATAATAATGATGATATCAAAGAATGAGAGGTTTCGCAGAAAATGCTAAGCAGGAGGGCACTTTATATTCAACGAATTGATTTCGGCTATAGCTAGCTAGCTGTGATGCCAACATGCAATTTCAAAGTCAGCCATTTACGTTATTCTTAGAAACCACTATGCATACTTGGCCACTTGACTTTGTCCTTATCCTCATGGTAAACGAGAACTAGATGAGTACTACGTACACGTTCATATCACTTAGTGTATTATAAAAGGGTCAAAAGATGCACCTAAATTATTCGCAAAAATTAACAAAGTTTTTAGTTAATTAATTTGGTACTATCTAGCTAGAAAGATCGATCGATATGCCTGCAGAGATGGTGGATAGCACTAGCACTAGTTCCAGTAGTACAGGTTCAAGAACTGTCCTTCTCCTTATGAGGGTCTTGACCTTTGTCTTCCTTCTCATTGCGCTCATTCTCATTGCCACTGTCAAGGCAATTAATGCTGACACTGATGAAGCAATCAAGTTCAGTGATTTCTATGCTTATCGGTAAGCATCACATATCGATCGAGTTTTCTTATACCTTTCTCTTTGTTAATTAAGAATATTTATTTTTTAAATGCAGATATATGATCTCTGCTATAATCATCGGGTTTGCGTATAACTCGCTGCAAATGGCGTTCTCAATCTTCAATGTGGTCTCAGGAAACCGTGTATTAAGCGGTGATGCTGGCTATCTATTTGATTTCTTTGGTGATAAGGTACATCTGATCGATCATATATAACAAATTATATATCTCTTCAATTAATAATGTTGTTGTGCATAAAAACTAATAATTAATTAACTAGCATTTTTGTGAACATGCATGCAGATCATATCATACCTTATGATTTCGGGGTCAGCTGCGGGATTTGGTATGACCGTAGAACTGAACAGAACTTTACCCTCCAACTCCTTTACTAACAAGGCAAACGCTTCAGCCAGCTTTCTTCTATTTGGATTCTTGTTCACTGCTGTAGCGTCAACTTTCTCTTCCTTTGCTTTGCCAAAGAAACCTAATTAATTATAATTGTCAATTGATTAGCTAGCTTCATGCAGAAAAATGATCGATCGATGTTCATGGATTATAAATTTATAATTCTTTCTTATTCCCCTTCTCTAGTTATACCTCAATTTCTTTGGTGGTCATGGAATAATTTGTATAATTTTGTCTGTCTTTTGTGTTTGTATTTTTCCTTCCTAAGATATGAAACAACTCATATGTACTTGTTTTTATTTTTGAATAGAATGATTTTTTCTTGTTTCACTCTTTGCAATTTGCTACACTCTCACTCGTATGCACACAATATATATTTCAGAAATAAAAAAAGAATTTATTGTGAGTTGAAAATAAATTACAAGTTGTAGCAAACCATTAGACAAGAATTTGATCTGTTGACAAAAATCTAAAAATATAGAAATCATCAATCTTGCCCTTAAAATATAAATCTCTAACTATTCCCTCTCTATGGAACCCAACCTTCTCCAATACCCTCTGGGAAGCCTTGTTGTCCAAATAAGTAAAAGCTTGCAACCTCCTTAAGTGAGGGAAGTCGTGGAAGACTTGGGTCAAAACAATCTTGAGTGCCTTGGTGGCAATCCCATTGCCCCAATAGTTGACCCCTAAAGCATACCCCAAGTCAGCTTTGTACCTTTCATCACCAGCATAAGGATGCACCCAAACAATCCCTATGGAACGGTCATCAAGGCATATTGACCGGCGCAAAGGGTGAACACACTCATCTTTGAGGAATGTCAAAGCCTCTGATCTGGAGCCACAGGTTTCTAATCGTGTGTATTGAGTCACTCTAGCATCTCCCAACCATTGCAGTACATCGTCAACATCACTAATTGGATTGAATGCACGGACAGAGATCCTTGACAGATCAATTGCCATCACCTTGTTTCTTCTTTATTTAGCTCTTTCTTCCAAAGTATATAGAAAAAGATGAGTATTAATTTGAGACTAATGTGCAGCTCTGAATATCATTTCAAATGAACTCGAGGTAAGCGAGTATAATTTCTCCTTAAAATATTAAGAGCCCGTGCTATGCACGCCTCTTAAGTTAAAGTTTTATAAAAAAAAATTATTTTTTATAATTTTATATATTATATTTAATAAAAAATTAATTTATTATAAATTTAACTTATATGAAATTAATAATCTTGAAATAATTTCCTATATTAGAATTGAATTAAATTTTATTATAAATTTAACTTTATAATATAAATATTAGTATTAAAAAAATTATTTAAATTTATTTTATATGATTTATAAGTAAAAATAATTTTATAATTTTTAAAGTATTTTTTTTTTGTGTAGTATTAATAATAAAATTATGTTAAATATTCGAAGAAATATATTTATCACTCATCATGTATTATGTCCTACTTGACTCAAACATGGTTATATCTTATGGATTATACATTAAAAAAATTAAAAAATTAAGATTAATTTAATTTAAAATTATTTTGTCATGAAATATATTAAGTAAATTAGTTTAAATATATTTTAATATATATTTATTTTAAAAGATAATATTATTATAATACATGTTAATAAAAAAAGTTTCACAACTGTATATACAATGAGTTAAAAATATTATTTTATAATAAATATATTAATTAATTAAGTTTAAATTAAGATTCATTTATGTCATAAATAAAATATGTCAAAAAAAGGTTATAAATTAAATAAATTAAAACTCACTAGATTTAGTTATTATTGATGAAGTAATTAATAATTTTTTTTTTTATAAATATTAATATACAATATTTTAACTAATTAAATTTAAATCAATGCTTATTTTAAAAAAAATTAACTTAATAATATAATTAGTATTCTCATAAAAAGAAAAAAAATGTAAAAATAAAAAATATATAAAACATAAAAATATGTCAAAAAATAAATAAAAAATGCTTTAAAAAAAAAAAAGGAAAGATGAAAAGGACAAAGAGAGACGAAAAAGAAGACAAAGAAGAAAAATGAAATAAAAGAAAAATAAAGAGAGAGTGAGAGAACGACACCTAGCTTAGAAGAAGCTGAAATATTAAATAGATAGATAGATTAATTAAGTGATTTATTATCAGAATATTCTATTTATATTATGTTTGTTTTAGTGAATATATATATATATATATATATATATATATATATATTTCTTTTTTTATTTATTTATTAAAATTACATTTTCATGATAGATATTGTAACTGACAATGTTATTCTTGAGTATGTATAAAAATATATTTGATTAACTTTTAATTTTTAAAAATATTTTTAAAGTTTTAAAATAATAAATAAAAAATAAAAGTTACAATAAAAATAGAAAATAATTTCTCACATTTTCATGAAAATATAACTCTTTTAATAAAAAATTAATAAATATGAGAATGTAACTTTTCCAAAAATAAAAAATATTTCATGATAATCTCACAAGAAACATAAAAATAAAATTATTCTTATCTTGAAATTTTACTCCCTATCAATATTGTAATATATATTTTTAATTTTTACAAAAAAAAATTGTCTATTTTTTATTCTAATAAGTTTAAAATATATTAATTTTTATCTCACAATTAAATTTGCTTATCTAAAACGTAAATATATATATATATATATATATATATATATATTTTTTTTTTTTTCACTCTTACCTTATTTCTTACCATCTTACTTTACTATTACATCATCACTTGCTTTTCATATTTTTAATTTTTAATTTTTAATTAGCATTTTGAAAATATAAGATGATTGGTTGAAACAAGCATTTCATAAATCCATTGATTTAAAAAGAAAGAAGGGGTAGAACGGGAAAGAGATATAAAACAAAATTGTACCATTGATTTAAAAATAATTTATTTCATCTAACGGTGTGTAATTACTTTTTCCACGGTGGGAGACCTTGAGTTACTTTCCCATTGTCGACATTTCTTTTCCGCAAACAAGCCTAACAGTGACACCAACACTCCTCCGCTGGACAACATTCGAGAGTCGAGACACGCACGCACCACTGTCGCGAATTGGACCTCAACACAGCCCAAAGGTTTTTGAGCGCCAACTTACAAATCAACCATGTTCGGAAATTAGGGTTTGCGTTTTTCATTCAAATTCAAATTCCAAACACTCTCTTTCAGTTTGAGCAAGTGTTTGAAGATGAGCATTGTTCCCAAAGAGACGATTGAAGTTATCGCACAGAGTATTGGGATCAATAACTTGTCTCCCGATGTCGCTCTTGCCGTCGCTCCCGATGTCGAATACCGCATGCGCCAGATTATGCAGGTCTCTTTCACATTATGAACTCTTCGTGCGTCTTTTTATTAGTTTGAAGCTAAGCAAGTGTTGTGTTGACCTGCTCCTTCTATTTCATGTCCGTTCAAACCTCAGGAGGCAATTAAGTGCATGCGACATTCTAAGAGAACCACTTTGACAGCAGATGATGTTGATGCCGCTCTCAATTTGAAGAATGTTGAAGTAAGTGTGCGCCTTAAGTAATTAGACTGCCAATGAAATGTGTTTGTGAGTGGTTCCTTTTGGTTTTGAGGAATGTTTTCATTTTCACCATACATTTTATAACAACAAGTGATTGAATTAAAACAAGTTTGTTTCAATCAAGTGAATCAACTACGTGTCTTCATTATCTTTCAATGTAGAGCCCCTTAAGTACAAGTAGTTTATCAGTTTTCCATTTTTTTTTTTTTTTATCTTCAGTGGTTCTTCATATATATATTTGTTAGATTAGATCATTATTGGTTTATGCTTCCAGATAGTTTTTATTTTTTATTATTAAGTAAAAGTTGTATGATTATTTTTAACTGTCCTATGCTTCTGGCCAAAAATATGCTTTATTATGGGTATTTGATCCGTGGAAAGATCAGTTTACGCTCTACCAAGCTGATAATCCCTTGTTTTCTTGTAAGTTAAATGACACGTTGAGAGCTATGTATGCTGAAACTTTCAAAGAAGTATCTTCATAGTTCATATTTGGTTAGTGTACTCAAAAGTTGTGGTAAGATATAAATTGGTTTATATACTAATTGAGAACTTGACTAGGGGTATAAGAATCTGTGAATAGTGAGGACTAAAGTTCTATGAATATCTGCTATTTTCAAATAGAATGATGCATATTAGAACTACCATGTTGAAACTTTTGTGGATATCTTTTCATTGTGTAAAATGCATAGTTCTTCCAATCTCATTGTCACATTCTTTTTCATATGTCAGCCAATCTACGGATTTGCATCTGGTGGTCCTTTACGGTTCAAAAGAGCTGTTGGGCACAGAGACTTGTTTTATATTGATGACAAGGATGTAGATTTGAAAGACGTAAGGGAGTACTCAATCATTTTTACTTACTCGCTTCAATTGGCTTTAAACTTCAAGTGCATCACCTCGATAAAAATAGTTTGCCTTAATTGTAGGTTATTGACGCTTCTTTGCCAAAAGCACCCCTTGATACTGCTGTTACATGCCACTGGCTTGCCATTGAAGGTGTGCAACCTGCCATTCCGGAAAATGCTCCTGTAGAAGGTAGGTCTCTGACCTTGAGTGCTATCAGTAGTTTTTTGCTCACAGATGAATGATTCATGGTACAATAATTTGAATTAGGTTGTACGTGAACTAAAATTTAGCTGGAGGGAATTAGGAATCCTTGGATGTATGATTTTTCTGATGTTATATTTGTCAGCATGTCATTATGGCTTGCTCTGTCTGTACGTGATATCAAGATTTTTTTTTTGAGTTAGTGATTAGATTGGGATGTGAATCATGTGATTATTGAAGTGATTATTCTTATTTTTATAATGTCACTGTAGCATGGTCATCTTTGCAGGTCTTCATGAACACTAAGTCACTACTCACTATAAATTGGAAATGGTAGACATTAAATTTTTTATAACTCCATTTAAATATACTGATTTTCAGAGATGTTTAGTTACTTTAGTATATATATTTTGCTATATATAATTGTGGAGATGTACATCATGCAAACAAACAGAAACTGTTTGGCAGCTTAATGCTTCAAGATCTATTATTTGTAAATTCTTCTAATTTACCCCTTTTAAGAATAATTATTTACTTCTTATTTTATTTGCAGTAATTTCAGCTCCTTCTGACGTCAAAAAGCACGAGCAGAAAGATGATAATCTTCCAGTTGACATCAAATTGCCTGTTAAGCATGTATTATCCAGAGAGCTTCAGGTATCAAAATTGTTAAGCCCCCATGAGCTATCCAGTTTCACATCTTGTGGTTCATTTTCATTAGTTTTAGTGTGTCTTGCAGCTGTATTTTGACAAAGTAGCTGAGCTTACTTTGACTGAGTCTGATTCGGTTCTCTTTAAAGAAGCATTAGTAAGTTTGGCTACTGATTCAGGACTTCATCCACTAGTTCCTTATTTCACATGCTTTATAGCTGATGAGGTAATAATATTTGTCTTTTTTATGATTGTTGGTGGATAAAAATGGAAATTTCACCTTATTGTAGCTCATTAATCATTACAACTGCGTGCTTCTCCATTCTTGATAGGTTTCTCGTGGTTTGAATAATTATCCTCTTCTATTTGCCTTGATGCGAGTTGTTAGTAGCCTTCTGCAAAACCCTCACATCCAGATTGAACCTTATGTAAGTTTGCCTTTCGTTGATTTAGTATATTTGTTTATATTCTTGCTGACATAGGATGATCTTTGTGTAAGCAACATGGTATTATTAATATTTACATAAAATGTTGGTTGTTTCATTTCATCAATTTCTATTTGGAATTCTGTTGTCTCCATTGAATTATGAAAGCATCCCGAGATATTTAAGTTGATTTGTCATTTGTTGCTTGTCCATAAAGATGGCCATAACAACACTTGGTCGGTTGGCCCCATAAAAAATGTACTTACTGCTGTGCTTTCTTGTAAAAAATGTACTTACTGCTGTGCTTTCTTGTGGCCTGCCATGTAGGATGCCCCATCAGCCTGCAAAGGTCAGGCTTTGCTTTTGTTGTCTGTTATGGTTTTTTTATGGCCAGATAGCAATGGGCCAAGTTGGGAAAGTCCTGCCCATTTGTTAGTACTTAGTACTTAATGGATTTTATTATCTAATAAAGTTGTTTCAATGTTTATTTTCTTAATTTGTAAATCTCTCTGTTGAACAATTATGTAGTGTTGTGAAATGAAGTAAGTAGGGATGAATAACTAGAAAAGTCTTTCCTTATAGGTGGGGTTAGCTTCATGGATCAAATGCACCAGCGTTTTGTCATAATCCGTATTTTCAGAATGGCCATTTAGACCTTACTTGGTTCACATGAATGAGTTAACATGAAACCATCTCTTACCTCTTCCTCTTTCGGTTTTTGCATGTTTCAGCTACACCAGTTGATGCCATCTGTTGTGACATGCCTTGTTGCTAAAAGGTTGGGCAGTAGGTTGGCAGACAACCATTGGGAACTTAGAGACTTTACAGCTAACCTGGTTGCCTCAATATGCAAAAGGTGAGATATCCTCAATCTGTTCTGTTATATGTTTTGCATCAATGGAAACAAGCAATTTTCACTTGATATATTTATTGTTATGGTATCCCATTTATTTGTTGGTTGTTGCAATTTGTTCTACATTTCTTTTGATTTCATAGTAGCAAAGCCAAAGAATACTAAATTTGTTGTGTATTTCCTTTCAAATTCACCTTTGTTTTTGGAGATCCAGTTCAAAGGCACACTAAAATGTTTTCATTTGGTGAATTTGTATGATTAAAGCTTATGCTTGTTTCATGCAGGTTTGGACATGTTTATAGCAATCTCCAGTCACGATTGACAAAAACATTGCTGAATGCATTCTTGGATCCAAAGAAGGCATTGACACAACACTATGGTGCAATTCAGGGGTTAGGAGCACTGGGACCCAATGTGGTATGTGCCTCTCCATGTTCTTGGTAGTTATGGAGTTTATCTAAGGCCAAAAATAGAAAAAAAATTGTGAAAGAGAAAAATCAATCAATAAATTTGTATTTATTCTACGTTGGAATATAACCCTCCAATGTGTATAGTAGAATGTTGTCTTGCATGAAATCAGAAAGAGCAGATTATTTTTTATTTTTCTTAAAAAAAATTGTTGGAGGTGCATTGAAGGGAAAGGCTCTTGGGTCAGAGGAAAGACAGGACAAGAAGTTTTATTTGTATTTAGCTGACTTAACAGATAAGTAGGTTGTGATATTTTTTTAATGTTTCTTGTTACTCTGGAAGTAGGTTCGCCTTCTTTTGATGCCAAACCTTGAAACATATATGCGACTTCTTGAACCAGAGATGCTTCTTGAGAAGCAGAAAAATGAAATGAAAAGGCATGAAGCTTGGCGTGTTTACGGAGCCTTGCTGGTAAGATAGGCTGTCACATACAGACACTTATTAGTAAACAATAGGTGCTTTTACAACTGAAAAATGCCAGCCTCAACATAATATGGGTTGTTCTGATAATTGTATGTAATGTATCATTCAGCGTGCTGCAGGTCAGTCTATATATGATAGACTAAAGATGTTCCCAACTTTTCCATCTCCTCCCCTTCATTCTGTCTGGAAGATGAATGCAAAAGTTCTTACTATTTCAACTCGTGAGTATTTTCCTTGTTACCCCAAGAACATACTAGTCATAAGTTCATGTCTGGTCTGTAGTTTTGTCAAACCAGAGAATCAATTATCAGCCTTGTGCTTCTCCATGATTTGTTTGTATACTGACTCCTTTGCATGATTGGTTATTAAGGTAAACGCAAGGCAATCCCTGAGCAATTGGAGCAGCAGTTACAACCTTTGAAAAAAGCTGCTACCAATGGTGAGGATGGTGTGGTCCTAATGAGTTCCTCTCCAGTTCCTAAGCAAGAGGAGGCAGGGACTCAAGCTTCTTCAGTTGATTCAATAATGGGCTCATCATCATCTTCTGCTCAGGTGAAAAATGAGACTACTTTAGAAGGCGAAGTTAGAAGTAACAGGGGTGATACTCAGGCATTGAAGACATCTGCTACTCTCACCCAGGTTTGGAAGGACGAGCTTAACTCAGGACGTACCCTGGTATCACTGTACGAGTTGTTTGGTGAAGGAATTCTTTCCTTCATTCACGCTCCTGAGATGTATATGTTCTTGTAACTTGGGGGAGTATTATAGTAATTTGATGGATAGAACATGGATAACCCATATATCATTATTATTTATTTCAAGAACAAACTAAAATTCATCAATGGTATGCGAAGTTCATGTTGATGCTTTAGATGCCAGTGGATATTGCTTAACGGGCTGAGTTATGGGGAATCTAATGTTTGCATAGCATGCCAAATTCCTTATTGCAGTTGCAGCCTATTTGAAAATTCAAATAATAACCAAAATACTAATAGGAAAATAATAACACCAAGTGGTTGTGTATGCACTTCAAGAAAGAGAGAGGAAGTGAAGAGAGAAAGTAAGAGATGTGATGTAAAATAGAGATAAGAAGTGTAAAAAAACAAAGATTAGTACAGATGGGGCTTTTGGATTTAGACAGTCATAATTTCTATGTTCTCAGGTGCAATTTTTCCTGTTTGGACATGTAAAAAGTCATTAAACAAACGTTTTACTGGAAACGGTAATAACAGAAAAAAAGGACATTAAAATATTACAATACTAGCAGAACTTTATGTAAAGTAGATGAACTTAAGCAGCTACTACTTTGTTGAACTCCCTTTCAACAGCTTTTTTGAGGATGCTGTCTTCTTCCAAGAGCATCTGAACTGGCAGGAAACCCAAACCATCTGCCATGGCAAGCATCATCTGCTTGGTTTCCCTCTTGAATTCGTCAAGATCAATGGTGCCATTCAAGTTGTGATCGAATTGTACGAACAAGGACTCATAAACACGAGCAAGCTCATGAGGGTCTGGCTCCACATCAATACCGAAGTGGGTTTCCAACCTAAGGCTTTGGAGCTCCTTCAACATCTCTGCATACGAGAGAAGGCCATCATTGTCTGTGTCAAGGTGAGCAAACCGGTTAAGAACCGAGGCACTAAATGCTTCTTCATCCTGGATGAAGTTCACAATGGTGGCACCATCTAAAATTTCTACACTCATCTTTCTCTTCTAGTACTTAAGGTCAAGTGGAATGCTAGTGTTTTAATTTTGATGAAAAATAGTTTGATTCTCCCTTAGTAATTTATAGTGTTTTGGTAGTCTAGTCGGTTCCAAGAGCATATATTCTTTAATTATTAACTAATAATAATAATAATATCAAAGATGAATTTGAATTGGTATCGAAACCTTCTCCTGTTTTGTTGTTTAATGATCAGTGTCGTAGTTTGTTTATTCTTTAGTATAACGGACTAAATTGGATGCTTCCTTCTTCCAACCTAGGGTCGTGTGATTGTTGGAATTTGAGTGGAGCATCTGATAACATAATCATTGATCAAACGGCTTAGATTAAATGGGTCACACTAAACCGGTGTGTGTAAGTCAATGGGCAAAGTCTAAAACCATTTGCGTGTAGATCGAATCAGTGAAGAGCGGCCTAGTTTTGTTGCGAACGAAGCATAAGTTCAAAGTCTTAAAACAGGGAGGGATAGGGATATCCACTGATTATTTTAACATACTCAATAAGCTAAAGTTATTATGCTTTGCACTTTGTAATAAAGGATCTTCTTGGTTTATTCTATTTACTTTACATCTTGCTGCCCCTTGACTCCATTACTAATATTAATAAAGCGTAAAAATATATATTTTCTTTACTTTATCATCGGTCTTTTGTTAAAGTAAGATGGGTGGGTATTGTTTTGATTTTTATTTTAAATATGAAAAAAATAAGAATATCATCTTAAATTTTTTAAAATTATTAGATGTAAAAAAAAATCATTTTTTTTTGTTGAAAATTTGAAAGCATTTGATGCAATTTGTTTTTGAAAAAGACAAATTTTTTTTTAAAATATGCAAAACCAACAGTATTGTCTTGAAAATTATAAAATTATTAGATACAAGAAAAGAAAAAAGTGAATTTTTTTTAATATGAAAAAAACAAGAGTATTCCATTAAAAAATTTAAAAATATTAGATGCAATTTTTATTTAAAATATTTTTTTTGGAAAAATATGAAAAAAAAATAAAGAGCATGTATTTAAAAATTAAAAACATTGAATTCAAAAAAACAATTTAAACAATGAAAAATTTAAAAATATAAAAATGTAAGAGTATTGTTTTAAAAAATTTCAAAATATTAGATGCAAAAAAGTTATTAAACAAATCATTTTTTTAAATATGAAAAAAGAAAGAGTAAGTCTTGAAAATTGGAAAGCATTGGATGATGATAAAAATTTAAAAATATACAAAATCAAGAATATTTTCTTTGAAAATTTTAATAATATTATATACCTTAAAAGTAAGAAAAAATATATTGAAAGTTTGAACAAAAAAAAGTTAAAAATATGAAAAAAAAAAGAGTAATTTCTTGAAAATTGGGAAAATGAAAATTTTAAAAAATAAAGAAAATGTCATAAACATTACTAAAAAATGAAAAAAAAAACATGTGAAATGTATTGAAAATTTTAAAAAATATATGAAAAAAATAATACTAATATCTTGGAAATTTGAAAAAATGATTTAAATAAAAAAAAACAAGAGTAATGTGTTGAAAATTTGAAACAAATTTTTTTTAACAATATAAAAGAAAGAGGAATGTCTTGATTTTGTTGTTTAAATAAAAAAAATTCAAATTATGAAAAAATAAGTACGCCTTAAAATTTTGTAAAAAATAAAATTTTAAAAATATGAAAAGTGAAAACACAAAGGAATGTTTTAGGATATAAAAAATAAAAAAATTTAAAATATGAAAAAATAAGAGTACTGTATCGAAAATTGAAAACATTAGATGATGATAAAAAATTTAAAAAAAATAATTTTAAAAATATGCAAAATCAACAATATTTTATTGAAATTTTTAAAAACATTAGATACCTAAAAAGTAAGAAAAAATATATAGAAAATTTGAAAAAAAAAAGTTAAAAATATGAAAAAAAACGAGTAATATCTTGAAAATTAG
Source organism: Amphicarpaea edgeworthii (assembly GCA_014843725.1). NCBI lineage: Eukaryota > Viridiplantae > Streptophyta > Magnoliopsida > Fabales > Fabaceae > Amphicarpaea > Amphicarpaea edgeworthii. The sequence goes on along the minus strand of CM026321.1, from coordinate 854,542 downwards.
GAAAATGAATTTTTTTTAAAATATGAAAAAATATGAAATATGAAAAAACAAGAGTAATGTATTGAAAATTAGAAAAAAGATAAAAATTTTAAAATATGAAAAAACAAGAGTAATGTCTTGAAAATTAGAAATTTTTTTTTAAAAATATAAAAAAATAAGATTTACATCTTGAAAATTTGAAAACAAAATGAAACTTTTAAAAAATATGAAAAAAAAAGAAGAAGAATCTCTTATGTGTTATTAAAAAGTAAAAATTTAAATAATATAAAAAAAACAAATGAATTGGCTTCAAAATTTGATTTTTTTTAAAATATTAAGAAACAATAGTAATGTTTTTGAAATTTTAAAAAATGAAAATTTCAAAAAAATCATTAAAAAAAACAAGAGTAATGTCATGAAAAAACAAGTAAAATGTCTTAAAAATTTGAAAAAAATGATTTTTTAAAAAAATAAGAAGAAACGTTAGTAATGTCTTGGAAATCTTAAAAAAATATATATGAAATCCTAATTTAAGATTTAGGGTCTCATAAATAAAATATTAATTTATGATTTTACAAATGAAATCCTAAAAATTTTAAATCACGAAAACCTAATTTAAGATTTAAGGTTTCATCATTTATGTTTTTATTTGAAACCCTAAATCCTATTTTAAGATTTTATAAATTAAACCTTAAATTTTAAACTATGAAAACTTAAGGATTTAAGAATTAATTTAGAGTTTCTTTATTGAAACCTTGAAGATTAAGGGTTTGATAAATTAAACCCCTTCTAATTTAGGGAATGAAACCCCAAAATCCAAATTGAGTGTTTTATAAATAAAACCATCAATCTTAAATCATGAAATCCAAATTTATGACTAAATATTTAAAGTTTTAATTTATGATTTAATTTATGAAATTCAATATTTAAGGTTTTATTTAAGAAATCCTAAATATTTAAGGTAAAATTTACAATTTCATTAATAAAACCTAAATAATTGAAGTGTTGTTTAGGAAGTCCAGAATATTTTTTATTTTAATTTAAGGTATCTTTATCAAATAAAAAATATTTAAGGTTTTCATTCAAGATTTTATTTTTAAACCCTAAATTATTTTTCAATTTTTTTTAAAATCATTTTTTTTCACATCTTCACTACATTATTTAGGACACTATAAATATTTTTTCATATCTTGCAATTTTCTTTTTTTTTTTCAAATTTTAAAAACATTATCATTGTTTTTTAATATTTTTTTACAATTTTCACTTACTTTCAATTTTTAAAGATATTTATCTTATTTTTTCATATTTAAAAAAAAATTCAAGACATTACACTTGCTATTATATATTTTTTTTTTTTCATTTTTCAACTTTTTAAAGATATTACTCTTATTTTTTCATTTTTTTTTCAATTTTTGAAGACATTCTTCTTGTTTTTCCATATTTTTTTTTATAAATTTTAAATTATAATTTTTTTAAAAAAATTTCAAGACATTATTATTGTTTTTTCCTTTTTTTAAAAAAAAAATATTCATTTTATTTCAATTTTTCAAGAATTTTATCTTAATTTTTCTTCTTTTTAAAAAAGTTCATTTTTTAAAATTTTTTAAGGTATTATTTATGCTTTCTCATTTTTTTTTTTCAAATTTTGAAGCTATTACTATTGTGTTCTCATATTTTTTTAAACAAAAATTCAAGACATTTCGAATGTTTTTTCGTATTTTTCAAATTTTCAAGTTATAACTATTGTTTTTATGTTATTTCTAAAAAAAAATTTCAATTTTTCAACACATTAGTTTTGCTTTTTCATATTTTTTAAAATTTTTTTTAGATTTTAGTCTTGTTTTTTCAAAAATTTCAAGACATTAGTCTCATTGTTTCAATTTTTTTTTTCGGTGAAATTTAGGATTTCATATGACACGAAATATTTAGTGTTTCGTTTATAAAATTCTAAATATTTAGATTTTTAATTGAAAGTTATATTTATAAGTCCTAAATATTTAGGCTGTCATTTTAAATTTACAATTTCATTAATGTAATTTAAAATAATTAGGGTTTCATTTATGAAATCTAAATATTTAGGCTTTAGATTTAAGGTTTTATTCATAAAATCCTAAATATTTAGGGTTTCAATATAGGGTGAATTTTAGGTTTTATTAATGAAACTCTAATAATTAGTGTTTCATTTACTAAACCCTAAATATTTACGGTTTCATTATGAAACAATAAATATTTAGGGTTTCACATATAGGGTGAATTTTAGGTTTCATTAATGAAACTTTAATAATTAGTATTTAATTTACTAAATCGTAAACATTTATGGTGATACGTAGGGTTTCATTATTAAACATTTAATATTTATGGTTTCTTATATGAAATCCTAAATATTTAGGATAAATTTTGGGGTTTTGTTATGGAAACCATAAATATTTAAGGTAAGTTTAAAGATTTTATTAATATAACCTTATATATTTAGAGTTTTGGGTAAAATTTAGAGTTTCATTATTAAAATCCTAAATAATTCACATTACATTTATGAAACCCCTAAATTGAGTTTTATAGTTTAGAACTAAGTATCATTTATCAAAATCTTAAATATTTAAAGTTTTAGTTATGAAACCTTGAATAATTAGGGTTTCGATTTAATGTTTCATTAATGAAATCCTAAATATTTAGAGTTTCATTTTTTAAAGAAAATCCGGAATAATTAGGGTTTCATTGTGAAATTCTAAATATTTAGGGTGTCGATTTATGATTTTATTTATGAAACTTTAAATATTTAAGGTGAAACATGGAGTTTTATTTTTGAAATCCTAAACAATTTGGATTTCAATTTAAGGTGAATTTTAAAATTTCATTAATGAAATCCTAAATAAATAAGGTTACATTTCATGGTCTTATTTATGATACCCTGTATATTTAGGATTTCATGTATCAAACTCTAAATATTTATGATTTTAATTTCTGGTTTCATTTATGAATTCATAAATATTTAGGGTAATATTTAAGGTTTTCTTTATGAAATTCTAAATATTTAAGGTTTCAATAAAAAAAAAACCCTAAATAATTAAGGTTTCCTTTATAAAAATCTAAATAATTAAGTTTTCTTTTATGAAATTCTAAATATTTATGATTTCAATTTAATGTTTCAATTACGAAACCATCAATATCTATGCTTTCAATTAAGGGTTTAATTTATAAAATCCTAAATATTTAGGATTTTATTTATAAAACCTGAATCATTAAGGTTTCAATTTAATGTTTCATTGATGAAACCCTAAATTTTTAAAGTTTCATTTTTGAAATAAAACCCTGAATAATAAGGGTTTCATTCATGAAACCTAACTATTTAGGGTGTCAATTTATGGTTTCATTATGAAACCTTAAATATTTTGGATGAAACTTAAGTATTTATTGATGAAACCTTAAATATTTTATGTTTCAATTTAAGGTTTCATTAATGAAATCCTAAATAATTAAGATTTAGTTTTCAAAACCTTAAATATTTAGGGTTATAATTTATGGTTCATTTTTTAAACCATATATATTTTGGGTTTTAGGTATGAAACCTTAAATATTTATGATTTTAATTTAGGGTTTCATGTATAAAACTTAAAATATTTAAGGCAAAATTTAGGGATTTCTTTATGAAATCCTAAATAGTTAGGGTTTCAATAATAAAATCCTAAATAATTAAGGTTTCCTTTATGAAACCCTAAATAATTTGGGTTTCCTTTATGAAACCTTAAATATTTATGGTTTCGATTATGAGTTTCATTTATGAAACTCTAAATATTTAAGGTCAAATTTAAGGATTTCGTTATGAAATTCTAAATATTTAAGGTTTTAGTAATAAAACTCTAAATAATTAAGGTTTTCTTTATGAAACCCTATATATTTATAGTTTCGATTTAATATTTCATTTATGAAATTCTAAATATTTATACTTTCAATTAAGATTTTAATTTACAAAACCTTAACTATTTACGATTTTATTTGTGATACATTAAACCTTAAACACTAAATTTTTTAAACCCTAAATATTTAGGGTGTTATTAAATATTTCATTTATGAAATCCTTAATATTAAGGGTTTCAATTTATGGTTTTATATATGAAACCCTAAATATTTATGGTAAATTTTTGTGTTTCATTAAGGAAACCATAATTATTTAAGGTAAGTTTAAATGTTTCATTAATGTAACCCTAAATATTTTGGATTTAGTGTCAAATTTAAAGTTTCATATATAAAAACCTAAATAATTCCCGTTATATTTATGAAACCCCTAAATTTAGTTTCATGGTTTAGAACTTATGGTATCATTTATAAAAACCTTCAATATTTAAGGTTTTATTTATGAAACTCTAAATATTTAAGGTTTAAATTTAGGGTTTCATTAATAAAACCTGAATAATTAGGGCTTTGATTTAATGTTTCATTAACAAAATCCAAAATATTTAAAGTTTTATTTTTGAAATAAAACCCTAAATAATTAGGATTTCATTCATGAAGCCTAAATAATTATGGTTTCATTGTGAAAACCTAAATATTTATGTCAATTTATGGTGAAACTTAGGATTTTATTTATGAAACCCTAAATATTTATGTTTTTAATTTAGGATTTCAGTTATAAAACCTTAAATATTTAATGTAGAATTAAAGGTTTTCTTTATGAAATATTTAATATTTAATGTTTCAATTTAGTGTTTCAATAATAAAACCCTAATAATTAAGATTTCCTTTATGAAATCTTAAATATTTATGCTTTCAATTAATGGTTTAATTTATGAAACCTTGAATAATTAGGATTTAGATTTAATATTTCATTAATGAAACCCTAAATTTTTAAAGTTTCATTTTTGAAACAAAATCTTAAATAATTAGGGTTTTATTCATGAAGCCTAATTATTTAAGGTTTTATTTATGAAACCAACGAAACCCTAAATATTTAGGGTGTTGATTTATGGTTTTATTTATAAAACTCTAAATATTTATGGTGAAACTTAAGGTTTTATTTATGAAAACCTAAATATTTTTTGTTTTAATTTAAAGTGAAGTTTAGGATTTCATTAATGAAACCCTAAATAATCAGGATTTAATTTCCTAAGTCTTTAATATTTAAGGTTACAATTTAGGGTTTCATTTATAAACCTTATATATTTATGGTTTAATGTATGAAATCGTAAATATTTATGATTCCAGTATAGGGTTTCATAAATAAAATCCTAAATATTTAAGGCAAAATTTAGGGATTTCTTTATGAAATCCTAAATATTTATGGTTTCAATAATCAGGGCTTCCTTTATGAAATCCTAAATATTTATGATTTCGATTTAGGGTTCCATTTATGAGACCTTAAATATTTAAGGACAAATTTAAATGTTTCATTATGAAACTCTAAATATTTAAGGTTTTAGTAATAAAACCCTAAATAATTAGGGTTTTCTTTATGAAACCCTATATATTTTTTATTTCAATTTAATATTTCATTTATGAGACATTAAATATTTATATTTTAAATTAAGGATTTAATTTATGAAACCATAAATCTTTAAATATTTGTGCTCTCAATTAAGGGTTTAATATATGAAACGTTAAATATTTAGGGTTTTATTTATGAAATAATTAGGGTCTCAATTTAATATTTCATTAATAAAATTGTAAATTTTTAAAAATTTTCATTTTTGAAATAAAATTTCATTCATGAAACCCAATTGTTTAGGGTTTCATTTATGAAATCAGTAAAACCCTTAATATTTAGGATGACAATTATGAAACCCTAAATATTTAAGGTGAAACTTAATGTTTTATTTATGAAATCCTAAATATTTTTTGTTTCAATTTAAGTTGAAGTTTAGTGTTACATTATTGAAACCCTAAATAATTAAAGTTTAAGTTCTGAATTCTTTAATATTTAGGGTTACAATTTATGATTTTATTCATGAATCTTTATATATTTAAGGTTTCGTACTAAATATTTATGATTTCAATTTAGAGTTTCATTTATAATACTTTAAATATTTAGGGCAAAATTTAGGGATTTCTTTATGAAATCCTAAATATTTAAGGTTTTCTTTATGAAACCATATATATTTATGGTTTCGATTTAAGGCCAAATTTAAGGGTTTCTTTATGAAATCTTAAATATTTAAGGTTTCAATAATAAAATATTAAATAATTAAGATTTCTTTTATGAAACTCTATATATTTATGATTTTGATTTATGGCTAAATTTAGGATTTTCTTTATGATATCATAAATATTTAAGGTTTCAGTAATAAAATCCTAAATAATTAAAGTTTACTTTATGAAACTTTAAATAATTAAAATTTTTTTTATCAAATCCTAAATATTTATAGTTTCGATTTAGGGTTTCATTTAAGAAGCTCTAAGAAATCTTAAATCTTAAATTAGGGTTTCATTTATAAAAAAAGTTAATTAGGATGTTAAAATCTCATTTATGAAGTCCTAAAACCTTTAAATTTCATGGTTTGTAACTTGTTTATGTAGTCATATAATTTTGTGTACATTTGGTTTGATTTAAAGTATATTCACTTTCCAATGTACGTTTAATTAATAAAACTTTATTCTCATATATTATTCGTTGAAAGTGAAAAAATACATATGCAAACACATTCTAAGTGTCTAACCTACATTTTTTTTTTCGACATATGTCTCAAACTTACTTTTAATCTTAAACATGTAAGTATGATGGTATAATTCAAATTTATTTATTTTATTTTTTATGATAACCAACAGTTCTCACCTAATACGTCTTGATACTCATTAAAAGGATCTGAGTTCGTTTCATTCAAACTGATACATGTTGATAGTAGTAGATACTGATATAAATTTTATCTAATAACAGTGTGCTGCAAAATTTCTCTTCAAAGAAAAACAATTTCATCACACACACACGTACGCTAGTTTTATGTATAACTTTTGAAACATCAAACTAGTCAACCATAGATTGAGGAATTGAGATCAATGGTATTTTATAAGTCCACCGGATCAAAAATATATATAACTTTGGCCAAGGAGTAGTTTAAGGCACTCTTATAAACAACATGAACTTAAAGACAAAGAAGCTTCAGTAAAACTTGCCTTTGAATTATCATGCTTACGTTATTCTTCATTCTTTCCTACTCACAAGTTAGGCTTATTCTTCCTCTCATTACATATGCAACTCCACTTTATTATAAATATTAATGCTTTTAGTAATGGAGCAGTTGCATAGGTTACGTACATAGATACGGAAATTAATATAGATAGATTATATATATAACAAAACTAGCTGCTCTTCAAAATCTTTATCGCCAGTATTCTCAAAATTCATCCACAGAAGATTGTAAGTATGAGTTCTCCTCTCATCCATGAAATCAAAGGGCAAGCATTTCGGTTCTTGAAGGAGAAGATTAAAACTGCAAGGCTTGTGCTCACAGATGCTACACCAGTACAATTGTAAGTCTTCCTTTTTCTCTCTTTTCTGACCTGCGATCTCAACTCAATCATACTTAATTATTTGATTATTTGAAGATGAAAAATAAATCCTTCTCCTGAAATATTTAACGATATGGCTCAACAAAGTACCAAAGGAATGATATAACTCGTTTTGTTGAAGTATTTTATTAGTACAATATCTTATTTATTAATGTCAAGATCAAAGGAATTGGTTAAAACATGTGAAACTACTTAGTAGAAAATTAAGGCCATAAATTTTATTGTGTAATCATTTTATTCGTTTTTGGTACAGTAAAATACTTGATTTATTACATGTATGACAATGCTTTTTGTTGTGAGTGGGGCTTAAGAATGACAGAAGAAGCCACAAATGAGAATTCATGGCCACCAGACACACGTAGCACGAGTATAATTTCACGAGCTGCCTTCGAAGTGGATGAATATGAGAGAATCGTTGAGATTTTGCATCACAGGTTTCCACTTTCTTATTGGTTATATATTGTCCCATCTGATCTCAGAGACTCTTTTCGTGAAGTGTAATAATTTTCTTCTAGTTTTGTGGAGAAAACAGATTGTCGAAATTTGATAGAGGGTATTGGAGAGCCTCATACAAGTCTCTTATTTTACTGGAACATCTTCTAACTCATGGACCTAAAAGAGTATCCGAGGAGTTTCAATGTGATATACACGTTATTCAAGAGATTGGACAATTTCAATACATTGATGAAAAAGGGTAGGGGCTAGCTGTCTCAACTCTCAAATATTTTTTGTCACCACAACTTTGTTGCATGAATTAAGTGATCATGACCCATGTTACATTGTTTCTTCATTTTACAGGTTCAACTGGGGTTTGAGTGTTAGAAAATTATCAGAAAGAATCCTAAAGCTCTTAAGAAACAGGGATTTTTTTACAGAAGAAAGAGCAAGAACACGTCATCTTTCTCATGCAATCAAAGGTTTTGGAAGTTTTAACCAACGAAGCTCATCAGCAATAGATGAAAGGTTAAGTGACTTACCTTCTAATAAGATTTATGGGAGATGCAATTCTTACTATGATCATCGCCAATATGAAGAATATGATTTCACAAGCTTAGGAAAGAAACTCATGAATACTGCGAATGGAAATGAAAGAGAGCAACAAATCCGTGAAGACAGTGACAATTCAAAGCTCCTAAAGCAAGAAAATGATTCAAAATTGGGACAAGTCACAGAAGAATGCCACCCCTTTATTGATCCAGAGAAACTGACCACAACATCCCTGTTTTCTGTGTAATAAGATGTAACAAGAATTTACATAATATATTAGCACTTGAACTACGTGTAAGTTTGGTGAAGAGGTGTGCTTAATTATGGACAATGTAGAATCAAAGAAAGGGTGTATAAACATGTGCAAATAATAGCAGTTATGCTATAATTTAAGGGCTTAAAACTGTTACTTGATGGACCACTTCTGATAGTGGTCCACCTTAGAAGCCGTGTATAATACGATTTGTGAATTGTGACTATAATTTACATTGTACTGTATTAATCGAGTTCAAATTTCAAAACCTGTATCAATGACATCCACAATAGTTTTATTTTATTTTATATATTTTTAAAAAAATTACTTTACATAAAAGTTTTTAAAAATAAAATAACAAGAGAATCGGTCACAATAAGTAGTTTAGGCTATAAAAAGAAATGTATCTATTTTGTTTTTTTTATATAATTAAATAATTAATATATTTGAAAATGAGGTTATGTTTTTTTAATTACAAGAAAAAAAAAATGTGTATCTATATAAATCAGATGAAAGTCCAATTTTAATAAGAGAATATCACTAAAAGCATCTAAGGAATTATGTCCAAATTTTGTCCTTAAATAACAACTTCTTGACTTAGCGGGTAACAATCAATCACTGATTAGTGATTATTGTTAATTGACTTTGCCATGGATGCCCGGTTATGCAGTGGTTGTAATAATATTCTAGCGTCATCTAATTGATTTCTCTGGCTCTCTCACTGAAAAATTATATGCAATAGCTGTCCTAACATGCTATTGCTAGCTGTATTATTATATGTAAAGTGCTGGGTTTTGGTTTCAGTTTGTTAGATAGTCAATCAATTTTCACATGTAACTTTTGCCATTCATATACAGCTTGTTCGGTTCTGATTCCAGTTTAATTCATGTTTCTCCGAGAATAATTCTCGATAGAATTCAGAATCGTAAGGTAAAAAGTGCGAATAATAATATTACTCCGGTTATTGTACAACAGTTAAATTTTCCAATGGTGCCTGCCAATTCGTTACTTTATTCATAACACCAATTGTAAGAACGTAAATAATACACACGTCACGAGGCATAAAGAAGCATTCTAAATTGCTATTGTCTCTAATTAAAAAAAAAAAGAATCAAACTTGTAGTTCAAAGGATGAAGGATTATAATTTATGCATACCAAGGGTACAAGCGTAGTTTCATAATCCAGCTAACTCGTACGTAGAATGAACCAGTCAAAAACTTATCAAAGTATATGAAAAGAACTGGACCATTTTTAAAAAAAAGAGAAAAAAAAAAACAACTCTCCTCACCTTCTGCAAATAAATGATCACTCCAACAAGAGAATAACATGAACGGACAACAAAAGCTAGAATGAAAGGGTTACAATCTGCAAAGCATTGCTTCCAGCAAATCATCGTGAATGATGATAGTTCTAGAAGCATTTTCTGTGCACAATTGATGGACCAGACTCATCATATTCTGCCTTTGCAATCCACATCTGCACTCAAAATAACAGTTTGTGTCATTATTAATTAGCATAAAAGAATGTATTTATCTCTCCATAACATAACATTCCAAGAAGCAGAGAAGAATGAAGGAAGAGAACAAACCTGCTGGAAGGTGCTAAGAGATGCCAAGATAGAACCACCAATCCAGACACTGTACTTTCTCTCAGGTGGTGCTACAACCTTGATCTTCATGCTGCTGGGTGCCAATGCAGAAATTTCCTTGCTCATTCTATCAGCAATGCCAGGGAACATGGTTGTTCCTCCAGAAAGAACAATGTTACCATAAAGGTCCTTCCTAATATCAACATCACACTTCATTATGGAGTTGTATGTTGTCTCGTGAATGCCTGCAGCTTCCATTCCGATCATGGATGGTTGGTACAGAACCTCTGGACATCTGAAACGCTCATCGCCAATAGTGATGACCTGCCCATCAGGCAACTCATAGCTCTTCTCCACAGATGAGCTGGTCCTGGCTGTCTCCAGTTCTTGCTCATAGTCGAGGGCAATGTAAGACAGTTTTTCTTTCACATCCCTTACAATTTCCCGCTCGGCTGAGGTGGTGAAAGAATACCCACGTTCAGTCAAAATTTTCATCAAGAAATCAGTGAGGTCACGACCAGCCAGATCAAGACGAAGGATGGCATGTGGGAGAGCATAACCCTCATAGATAGGAACAGTGTGGCTGACACCATCACCAGAATCCAACACAATACCTGCCAAAAGAAAGCAAATAAATAAAGTTTAAAAAGTTAATTACATGGTATATGGAAGCTTTACATCAGTTTTCTACAATCACAATTTCCAAATGCATCCCAGTTCACAGAATTTGTTTCTTCCCCATTTAGTAACATGTCAAGTGAAATCATTCACAATCAAACGAATCCTTTTCAGTTTATTCTAATGTATATGAAAATGCAGTGTTAAAGGTAATCAAACTATACAACCTCAAGCTAATCAAACAAATAAAAAATTGCTTACCAGTTGTACGACCACTTGCATACAGTGAAAGAACAGCCTGGATGGCTACATACATAGCAGGGGTGTTAAAGGTCTCAAACATGATTTGGGTCATCTTCTCACGATTAGCCTTGGGGTTAAGAGGGGCTTCAGTTAAGAGAACTGGGTGCTCTTCTGGGGCAACACGAAGCTCATTGTAGAAGGTATGATGCCAAATCTTTTCCATATCATCCCAATTGCTCACAATTCCATGTTCAATGGGGTACTTGAGAGTCAAAATACCCCTCTTAGACTGTGCCTCATCACCAACATATGCATCTTTTTGGCCCATGCCAACCATCACACCAGTGTGACGAGGACGGCCGACAATGCTGGGAAACACAGCACGTGGGGCATCATCTCCAGCAAATCCAGCCTACAAAGATTCATTCCAATTAATTCTTTGAATTCACAGAAGTAACATTAATGTTAAATGATATTCCCATAAAACTAACAAGAATATCAGTAGGTTATATTATTCAACAAACTTAATACAAAAACTTAAGATCAACCAAGTACCTTGACCATTCCTGTTCCATTGTCACAAACAAGAGGTTGAATATCCTCAGTTTCTGTCATCTTCTACTATCTGCAGGATAATGATGAATATTCAGTAGAAATGCATTCTGTAAACACAACCAATAAAGCATAGGAAGGGAAATTTTGAACTAGACAATCTGTACGTTAATCTTGCTTCTCTCCACTTCCATAGCATACTATGAAAAAGTGACGAAGAAAAACCCCAAAACAAAGAACTCATTGACAGAATATCATAAATTAATCATAAACTTAGCCAAATAAATTTCAACTATCCTCAATCCTTATGGTTAATAAGCAAAAATGATGTCCAAGGACAGACACAAACAGTAAGCTAACGAATTACAACCACACATAACAAAAAGGGGAAACATATAATAAGCTTAAATCTTATACATTCCCTTGTTAATTTTTGTTTAAATTTTTCTATTTCTTTAAGGAGATTAGTCCCACAGCAAGTCATTTCAAAATAACATCCAACAAGCAGACCTAAAGACTAAGGGATGGGTATATCATGGACAAAGCATCATGTAACAAAACTATTAGTAGTGTACAGATATATTATAACATAGCAATATACAATAAACAGGTCGGGAAAATGACTACTAGACAGATATTTAACATAGAAACGAAACTTATATCCCGAATTAAATGATATACTTATGTGTTCCAACATAGTAAAACCCAAATAAAAGTACATACTGTACACATACCCACTCCTACATCCTACATTCACATATACATTCCTCAGACAGGCAAAGCAAAGAGGTTGACAACAGAATAAGTTGATTAGACAACAGAATAGGTTGACACCATGAGCCATAATAGTTGGTTGTTAGAAGGGTAGGGAACACTCAAAATGTTGTAAATATCCAAAGAATGGGTCCACAGGCAAAGCATTATTACATTTCCTTTTCGGTATCTCTTCTTTCAATTTTGAGAGAGGGAGGTTCACCACACTTCACCAACATTTTAAACATCGCTAATTAATTGCATCACGGCAAAAAGTAAACTAATACAAATCATTGTGTTCTCTCAACCTCTAACAACAATTCAGATTCGTTACCTACTCATCCTCAAACATCACACTTTTGACAGAACCATGCCCAACAGCGACAGATCCATCCCCATCGACCACAAATCTCAAAAATACAAACGCAACGGCGCATGATGTAACCATTCAAACCAATCAAAATCGTTCTTTTCTCCAAAATAAAACAAGAAAAAAACACCTACTCCACAACCAACACCCAGATCGATCAATTATTGACGACCCAGATTAAAAAGATTGAATAAAACCTAAAGAAACAGCAAATAAACCAAAAACCTGACTACAATCCAACTTACATCCACTTAAAAAGTTGGAAAAAGGAAAAAAAAAACAAAAAATTCTCACACCCAATGGAATAAATCGAAATCTAACAACGACCCAATTGAAATCCGGCTACCCGACAACAAAAAAACGAAAACAAAGAACACCCTCATTCAAGAAAGCAAAATTCAACGGTGAAAAACTGAAAACGGAAATGGAAGAAACAGATCCAAGAGAAAGAGAAACGGATCGAGGGAAAGAAACGGACCTTGGGAAGGGAAATGGCGAGGGTGATGGTAAGCAAAGAGCGAGAGAAAATGCACGGAGCTAGTGATGATAAAGAGAGAGAGAGAGGGGAACCAGGTGGAAATGGAAATTGGAATTCAATATAAGAACCACGAGATGCAATGTGGACCGTTGATTTCTGGTTTTAAATCAAGCAACGATTTCCATGGTGCTTGGTTTTTGGCTTTGCCCTCCTATTTTTATTAAGATTTTTCTCTCTTTTCCACCTTTTTTTGCTCTTTTTTCTTGGACCCTTTCGTTCTTGTCCTCTCTTTTTATCCTTGGCTAGTATGTGTTTTACCGGGGGAAAAATGTTAACTTTTATTACTAGTTTGCTTTTTTCATAATTTTACTTGGGTGAGATATTAATTCTTATTTATGTTTGTCCTCTTTATAATGTGTTATTAACAATTTTGAGATATTCAAACTATCCTTTCTTGCCGAGTATTTTTTTTACTAAATTTAACCGTAATATTAACGATAAAGCTCGTTTTATGGGAATACCTACTTAATTATCTCTTGAATTAGTAAGTACCACTACCCCGAATACCTTGCATTCAATTACTTTTTCATTACATTTTTAAGTTTGGTTGTAATAATTATTATTTGAGAGATCAGTTTGGCAACGTATTATTATTAACACATAAATAGGGCAAAAATATGTTATACTATTGATCATGAATTAAAATTGAAAACAACAACCAAGATTGTAATAGAAGTAGCATTTGTTTTAACAATACTAGTTCAAATCGTATCTATTGATAATGTAACTGTAATTGTGTACTAATTCAATTTTAACTTTTTTCTTGGGCGAGAAGTGGTTCTTCTTCTAACAATAGGACAAAATGCACCGATTCTTTGAGAATTCAAATAGCAAAAATAAAAGTTAAAAGAGAAATGCTAGCAATAATTTTTTAATTTAATAATGAGACTTAATAATTTTCAATCTTAAGAGTGCGATAGAATAATTTCTTTTTGAGGATAAAATTTTGTATCAACATCAATCATTAAAGTTCATTTCAGTAAAAACTAAAAAAATAAAAAATATATTGCAATAAAAAAATTAAAAATAGTTATTGCTTTTACTTGCTGAATGATTATTGCAGTAAAAGTAAAACAGAATTTATACATATTTAACCAACCAATTGTGTTAATTTGAAAATGAATGGAATTAGCTCGAGTCAATAGGTGTGTAACAGCCTATTCTCTCTCCAACCAACGTAGAAAAAGGAATGGACAACAAAAAGATAATAAAACCCCCCTTTCCTCTAATTATGGAGTGGCAACTAACAATGAAAGCTTCTAGGGATAGATACCATCTCATTAGGATATACAACCTTTTCTAAGATTAACTTCCAATTTTACTATAAAATAAGGCCTAATGTTAATTGGGGCCAGATTATGTAACCAGCCAACCACAAATAGTTGTCTAGCACTAAGAACATCTTCATTCCTAACTGAATATGCTCTGTCAAGTCCTTGTAATGCAAGGCTGCCAGCAAATATTTGAAGGGAAGGAGAAAGAAACCTCTTATAAAAAAGAGAAAGCACTAATTGCCAGCATAGCACTGTGTTTATAATAATACAATATAAAATAAAAGTAAAGGGGAAAATGAATAATGAACAATATTAGTAGTTGAGGTCGTTTGTGGCACGTAGATGAACACAGTAGACCAGTTAATTGTTTCAGGTTTTAGTTATGTGTACATAAAAGGATTTATTGGAAGTTAAGTTGAAGTACTACATAGGCATATTAATCAAAAGTGTTTCAAACTTCAATTACAAGCGACAAAAAACTGCATTAATTATATTGGTACCATCAATGTTTATAATGAGTTTATTTAATCACATGATTTGAGGCTGATTTTTAAGATTTATCTTCTTTTTTTTCAAACATTAAATTAAGACTTGTTTTGTGCATTCAAATAAGATAGAATACCAGTATCAAATTATAGAATAAAGTTTCTAAACTCCAGAGGTTCATTATACAATAATAGAACTCCATCTCATCGGCTGTTAGGTGCAACATTTTATAACCTTAAACAGCAAAGCCAATTTATATTTAATAAATGGAGTAAATTCCTAAATTGGTCTTTCAAATTAAAACATCAATATAAAGCATCCCCACATGGCTATATTAGTTATTGATAAAAAAAAAAAAAAAATGGCTATATTAGTTTTCCAAAAAAATTGTCACCAAGTTAGTCTCTCAAATACTTCACTTTCCACCAAATTAGTCTTCCAAAAAATTTGCAACATACATCCTCTAAAAATTTAAACATCACCCACCATACAAATAAAATTCCAAAAAGTTGAAAAATAAAATTAATATTCTCATCTGAAATTAATCATTTGTAGTTTATATCAGACTTACTTGCAGTGATAGTTAACTTTAAGCAAACTTGGTCACCTTCACGATATTAAAAAGGAATTCACCAAGGTAGATGATCATTCTTTTTCATCATGTTTCTGCTTGGTGCTATCAACTCCATCAACTAGAGGCAATGTCTACATAGGAAAAAAATGAGTAAACAACATTACAACAAAAAGATCTAGATCCTCTAGATTGCAATTTGCATCCTAGGCATTTTAGATGGTCAAACGGATCTAACATTTATAGGAAATCATACAAGTTGAACTTAAGTTAGTGACTGGACAGTATGTTGCAATAATCAATGCAATGTCAAATAAAGGGATTTGCTATATCTATATCTCAAGAAAATAGTTGGCAACGATCTCAACTGTGCATTTTGTTAGACAATGTGAAAAGAAAATATATTTCAAATAGCTTAGGTTTGAATCAAGCACATTAGCTCCCTATGTGTTATAAATAATTACAGAGCGTTCAAAAGTGAAACTTCAACAAACAAAACACGCACACCTTGCATATATTGCCATATTTATAATTCAAAACACTGAACAAAAGAAGGTACCGTGAAGAAGTTAGAGAGAAAAACTTACAAGATTAGGCTTATAGATATTGTGAACAACAGAGGCACCAGCAAGAAGAGAGAAAACAACGACCACGCAGGACCAAGCCAGTGAAGGAGTCCCTGTTGGCTGCCTTCCACCTCCAAATTTTTTATTCATCCTCACCCAAAATGATTTAAATCAAAGCTTGGGCAAAGCAATACCTTCAAATATTTAGAGACACGAAGCGTGTGAGGATGGCCAACCAAGAACAAGTGGGCTAGGAATCAGCAGAAGCATGCCATGCATGTTTCAGACATTATAACAAACAAGTTGTAAGCACTGATTTTGAAGGTAGAATAGTATAGTGCTAAAAACCAACTTATAAATATCATCAAAAAGATGGTGCACAATACAATAATCAAAATATGGCAGTTAGAAAGCATATGTTTATGTGGCTGCCAGTTATATTTCCCTCCCATGACCATGAGAAAGAGTTTGAATGCATGAATTCTTACCGTAAAGAATTATACACTGTCATTTCTAAAGTAGTAGTTATGATACAAGAAGAAACTTGTGATTAGATGATAATTTATAGTGTCAGTGCTATCGTAATAAATTTGAGAAGAAAATAATACTACCAGACTTCACAAGGTAAGAATAAGAGGGAACTGTGCTTACTGTTTCCTGAAATTGCAAGTGCAAGGTGTTTCGATGCTCTTTCTATCCAGTAGAGTCCCTACCCTAGTGATTTACGATATTCTTATCATTTTTTAAAACATAACACAAAAATATTAATATTTTTATTTAACAGCATCTCTAATATTATTTGCATTTAGGAAAATATAAGATTGATTTACTGATCACGAAAAAGTGAAAAAGAGGTTGTGGATTAGATTTGACTCTCTCATCTAACATAAAAAAAATTATTTAAATTATATTTAATTACACATTTTATCATTCAATTTTTATTATTTTGCCAATTTTTATATTTACATATTTTATCATTTAAGTTTTTAATTTTTATGTATTTTACTATTTAAGTTTATAATAAAAATTTAATTTGATCAAATGTGTAACTAGGCCTTTAAATTTTTTTTTTAAATTATTATAATAATTTTGGACAAAATTAAGTTATTATATAATCGTTTATATATACAAAATTAACTAGGCCTTTAAATGTTAGTTATTATATAATCGTTTATAACACTAAACAAAAAATCCGTTTTTATCCCTTGAATTTTCGAAGTTCTAAAATCAATAGTATTTTGGCTATGTTTGGTAGAAATGGAACGAAAGAAATAAAAAGTTATCTAGAATATTTTGACTAAGAAAAATACAAACCAATGTGATTAAAAACTATTCCCAGCCAACAGTAACAACATAATTTGTTGAATATATTTTTACCTGGTAGAAATAGCAATACTAAAAGTAAAAAAGGATGAAAGCCTCTATGATCCCAAACTGAAGGGAATAATCCGGAAGGTTATGGTTAGTCCTACAAACTTTAAATATTGCATGATCGTCCCTTGAGAGAGTATATGTTCTCGTGTAAGAGGTGACTCTTC
The DNA here is from genome assembly GCA_014843725.1 of Amphicarpaea edgeworthii. Classification (NCBI taxonomy): domain Eukaryota; kingdom Viridiplantae; phylum Streptophyta; class Magnoliopsida; order Fabales; family Fabaceae; genus Amphicarpaea; species Amphicarpaea edgeworthii. Next base: position 836,728 of record CM026321.1, on the reverse strand, counting down.
TTTAGATAGGAAAATGTCACTTCTCTTCCCAGTTAAGTTGATCATGGACGCTCTCGATCAGGTAGAATTAGAAATTCTCCACATACCAGTTCTGTACCCCATAGACATGAGCACAAGCTCCCAAAGCATGTTAGGTATACTCAGAAGATTCACCTTCGATCCTGGAATCTCAGACCAATTCACAGAAACTTCTGAAATTGGGATTCTAAACCATTTGCACAGAAAGACTAATTCAACGTCAAAGCACCACCTGCAGAGAATGGAAAAGGCTTTTTATAGAAAATTACAAAGTTTTCATCATATATGTGGGCCATACAGAACAAGTATAAATATGCAGAATTATGAAGTAATTTCCTTTCAAAATTTTAAGAAATTATTGCATTCTATGGAAATCTAAGAGCAATCACCTTTTTAGGTGTACATTTGAAAAAAGCTTCCTGGCTGCAGCCCTAGTAAACATCTTGAAACCACACTGAAAGTACAAGGTCAATATCAGAGAATCAAAACCAACATCAAATATACATGAATATGATCAAGCACAAGCATTGCAGAAGCAAAGAAGTGCTGAAAAGATAAATCATACTAATCTCAACAGGCATTGATGACACAACTACCATGTCTGGTGAAGCTTTGGTCACTATGTGTATACACATAAGCTGTGTACCAAATCACGAGAGTTTCAAATCAAAATAAAAGCCCAAAAATTAATGAAGAAGGAAATTGCCTGTGTATCACGAACTCCAGGACCAGCAGCCAAGAGAACCACAAGATGGAAGCCCTTCATCAACAAATTGCGGTACCACTTTCTCTGAAAGCATTAATCTAAGTTATTCAACCAAAATGATCTACACATATGGCAACAATAAAACAAAGAATGAAGAAAGCCACACTTAACTGTAGCTAAAGCTTTCTCCTCTAGATGAGCTCTTGAACCAAATACAGCAACTGGGATATCAGATATTCTAAATCTAGGATCACTATCACTTGAATCTCCATGGTGATATTCCCTCTTGGCAACAGCTTGAATCTGATAGCAGAACATTAGACAATGCATATCAACATTTAGCACCAGAAATTTATACTAAGATTTGAGTATAAGATCTATGAAAACTGCTATTGTAGCATTCCATTAACCTGATTTTCAAGCTTTTCTAGGTCAGTGACCTTAGTTGCTCCATCAGCATCAAGCATAAGAAGTAGTTCACCACGTGAATGCAACATTCCCTGTAATACAATGCTTTCAAGGAAAGAAGAAAGTCTTAATTAATTATCAACAAGCATAGTGTAATACAGGGGCATTTGACTTTTGTCAAAAATAGATTTTAAGATACTATAGTTTAAATGAGACTCACTTTTCTAATTGCTTCTCCTTTGCCATGATTTCTTCCTAGAAGGATGACCCTTACCATGTCTACTGTGTATTTGCGCACAAATTCAAAAGCTACTCTTTTTGTCTCATCAGCACTTCCATCATCAATAATTACAACCTGCTCAAGTGGCCATTGTGAATAGAATGTAGATGTATCCACAGAAAGCTACAAATGCATTTGGAAGAAAGTAAGTTGAGCAAGAGATTCAGATATGCTATGTTAGAGAAAACTAATTTTAATGAATATAGAAAGTACTTTCACAGTTTCACTTCACATTAGTAAAGTTCATGAGTGAAATAAAGCCTTTTTTATATGTCCAGCAGATACCCTCATCATGTAATATAGAATTTTCTTTACAATTCTAAATCTAAATTAATATTTCAAAGACAATAAGTAAGCTAGAATCTAAAACACAGTTCCAAGAGAATGGAATTAAAACAGGGTTATATAGATGGAAAAAAAAATAGCATATGCATTCAAATTAAAAAAACTAGAAGTACCTCATAAGTAAATGATGGGTCCTTTGAAGTACGTTGTTGAAGATAACTACAAATTAAGGCATAAACGGAATTACAGTCACAGTACCAACCTTAAACAATAAATGCTAAGCTACTGCACAAGAGAAGCGGTTAAGCTCTAAGCACAAGAGAAGAGGTTAAACATGTTGATATTGGTGGTGAAATAGACTCATTGCAATTGATATTTGATATTATACACACACAACAAAAGCTACATAACAGAACGGCCAAAGTAGACTGACTCAGTTGTAAACTTGTAACTGAACCCAAATCCTTTTATTGATATTAACATTGAAAGCATAAATCTAGTTAAAAAATAGTGCACTTTCACTTACTTCATAGTTTCCTCAAGAGCTCTGGGAAGTCTATGCTCCTCATTGAATGCAGGGATAATCAAAGAAATATACTTTGTGGCTGGATCAACAATATGTGAGCAAGGAACCTAGATTTGCAAGAGTATCAATCAAAACCAATTCATAACAGTGAGCTATCTTCATAAAGCTATGCTGAAACATAGGCTAAAACATGTTTCCTCCAGACATGCAATCTTCAAGTAGTACAATTACAATTTTCCTAAACCCTTGCAGCAACAAAGTCACAAATTTGCATTACCAAATTCACTTGTCAATCTTTTGGAAAGAAAAAAAAAATGTCATTGAAAAGAGGTGATAGGTTGAAAAGTGGAGTCCTATAGTCAGTCAGTCCAGACTTATTTCACTAAATTAGACTTCTTAAAGCATGCCCCAAAATAAGTAAATAAATAAAGAATGCTCAGAAAATCTTGCATATCTACATTTACCTGTTTCAATGAGCTAGGATCCTCAAAAATAGCCAGAACTTCAATATGCCTTTTGAAAATCAAAATGGAAATATTAAACTAACAATCCCAGCCAATATACACATAACATTTTGAACAAATATTAGATGAGTAAAAATAAGGGCATACTGATGGTTGTTTCTTCTTTTATATGCTTCAAAAAACACTACAAAGACAAACCCCAAGACCCCAATCGCAGTGAAGGCGACAAAAAGACACACATAATCCATTTCTCCTATTCAGATGCTGCAGTTATTGCCAGCTTCTTACACCTGTCATGAAGCACAGAGAATTTGCGTACATTATTAACAGTATACAGCACATAGCATATAAGGAATCATGGAATTCAACATACACACATTCAAAAAAATGAACAAAAATAATTTTATTTTGTGAAATTCAAAACATTGATTTCATCATCATCACCACCGAATAATGGAAACTCTTTTCCATTGACTGATTTTATGTATAGAAACACATTATGACAGGAAACAAAATAAAAACTGAAGAAGCAACGGTGGTCAGAACAGAGTCAAAGCATATCGATTATTAATTTTCTTACTATATAGTATTTATTAAAACAAAAATTAAAAGGAAAGAAATGGAGAGTGAATCGAAGATTCAAAGAAGAAGAAGAAAGAAATATGAAAGATGATGATTTCGAAGAATAACCAGATTGAGCTGAACGAAGAGAGAGAGAGAGAGAGAGAGAGAGAGAGAACGTTGTACGTCGTCGATCAAGACTTCAAAGTTCAAATTCAACCCGACCCAAACGCACGCACCGGTTCTCTTTACTGGATTTTTTGAGGTACAAAGAATAAGGCCCAAACTGAAACTGATAAGGCTACCCAATTGCTAAATATACCGTATTACTTCCCTTTTCCCCACAATATCCTTCTCATACTCAGTTTTCTCTCTTTCTGCATCTCTAATTCCCACTATAAGACTTGATCTGCATATGACAATTAAATCGATAGAATTAAATATCCGAATAATTGGTCATATGAAAAGCCTCCATTTTGGATTGACGAACTCTACATTTTCAAAACACTATATATTAATATTGATTTGACTATTTATCTATAGAGAATTGATATTGCTATCTACACTTGTTTTTTACTCAGTACAACCCCATTCACCTTTTTTATATTATATTATACCATATTTACCTTTTTAAATCTTTATCTTACGGAGGATTCTAGTGTGGGAAAAGTGTGGATAGGTGGTCCACTTACACAAAATTGAAAATTCAATTCTCATTTCTATGAATTGTTAAAAATGTTTTTTTAAAATAAAATAAAAATGAAAGTCCCACCGCACACACTCAACACCCTCCACGTGCATCGCCATCTATCGCACAACAAAGGATAAAAAGGTAAATGTTTTCAATTGAAAAACATTTGATAAATTCACAAATTTGAAATCTTTCGATTTCAAAATTTATACACAATTTTGCACAAAAGATCTGAATCACTCACTTTTCCAAAATCTGTTGAGAATTGTTTCAAATTTTAATTCACCATGAACCACTTGTTGTGCTAGTCAAAAGATATAATTTTTCTTTCTCTTACACTCTCATATTTGTTAGGTTTTAAAATCTTGTTTTTATCCTATTTGAATTGTTCTTTTTTCTATAGCTCTTTATTGTTCTTGAAGCCCCAACTCAAAACTATTGTTTTACATATTTTTGTTGTTATCTTATCAAACGCATATTAATAGTTTTTTAAACGCATTTCAACCTCATTTATTGTGTTTCACTATGCTTTACATATCATGCAGCTCATTTAATTCTGATTTTTTTTTATACTTTATTTAATTTTGATTGCCCAGTAGCTTCTCCCCTAAACATTTTTTTTTTATCAAATCCATCTATTTAACAAGGTAAGAAATGGTGATCGGGGGACTCAAAATTTGTGTTGAATTTGAAAGAAAATTTTATTGTGTTTATGAGTTAAGCGTAAATTGGGAGGAAATAATATAAGCAATTAATGGATGAAAGAGATGCTAGGTATTCAAAAAAGAAAAAGAAAAAATATATGGACATTTTTAAATCTTACACTATAAATTATACTCTCATATAATGGGAGTATATCATAACCTACCGTCCTTAACGGAGAAAAAAATATGGGAAGCTCCGCCACTTTTTTTGGAAAATTGTTTACAGCTCAACATTTTTTCTTTTTAACTAAACTAAACATAAAACTCAAAAAAAAACCAAAACTAAACATCGAAATTCTCATTCTTTATGAATTCGTGGAGAATAAAAGCATGTCTTATACATGTGCATGCCTAATTGATTTGAAATAAGGTACAATAATAATTATCTAGTGAATAGTTTATAACACAAACATCTACCAACCAGAAGCACAATAAACTTTTTTTTTTAGGGAAAATAAACTTTTTTTTTAAGCACCCATTTTATTGTAGTTTTATAAAAATAACTACGGGTACAGTATAAAAAAAAAAAAATCAATCACTTACAACAGCACAATGCGTAAAGACATTTGTAGGCCTTGATAAAACCTAGACCAAGGCAAGTGTACATGCAATCTCTTGGAGTTTTGCATGTTTCTGCTACACAATTATAGCCAAAAAGATTTGGTCTTGTTGTTATTGCATCTGTACTTGGTCCTGCAATAAATAAAATTTCTTGTTTGTGAAATATCATCCTAAAATTGACTTGGAAGAATTTTTTTTCTCGTTTGAGTAAATAGACCAAAAAAACAATGTAAAAAATGTTTTACCCTGCAAATTATATGTTGGAAAATAAATTAGAGAAGTAAAACTAATTGCTTAATTACCTGAAGTCAGAATCAAACCAACAAAAAAACAAATCATGTAAAAGTGTTGATGGAAGCGAAAGGTCATTTTAGAAAGATTTTAGTCGTGAATTTTGATCTTGCTTTTTTGTGAGCTTAATATAGTATATCACCCTCATTGTATATACTGGTATATATACTACCCATTGAGGATTATTGTGTACTTCAAAAATTGTCTGTCCAAAATTTATGAAACTATCTGTCTATACATAATTGGATAGAGATTAAAAAAAATTAAAAATTAGACTATACATTTTCTCCTTTTATAAAATATATATATATATATATTTTATCATACATTCAATAAATTCTTATTGATGACCATCAATGTCCTTCATTTAATGGAACTTTAAGGAAATTATTATATAATATATGGACATTAAATATTTTCTCTATATAAAAAAAAAATGTGAATAGACATAAAATCAATGTAAAGAATGAATCACCCTCATTGTATATACTAGTATATATATTATCCATTAAGGATCACTGTGTACTTCAAAAATTGTATGTACAAAATTTATGATGTGTCCGTACATGAATGGAATGGATAGAAATTAATTTATTTTTAAAATAATCAAAACATAATTTTACATAATTAAACTATCACCATTCTCAATTTATAACAAATTCATTAATTTTTATAAAATTATTTTAAAAATCATATAAATAAAAATTGTGATTATATGAATATATTATCCTGTTATCAATGAAAAATTAGACTATATTTTATTCTTTTATCCAAAAATATATTAGTATCCAAAAATATATTAGAAAAATGATGATACATTAACCATATTAAATAATTTTATATTTTTAATCGATCATAATCCTTGATAAATAAAATATATTTTATAAAAATTATTTATAAAATCATTGAAATTATCAGTTGTGATTGAATATATTATATTTTGTCCCATAAATACATTCAATAAATTCATATTAATGACAATTAATGTCATTTAATGAGACTTTAAGGAAATTATTATTTGGCATATGTGCATTAAATATTTTCTCTATATACACAAAAGAAATAAAGACTTGTGGATAGACACAAAACCAATTGTAAAGAATGAATCACCCTCTAAATCTATATATTATGGTTTGTTTGATGCATAGGATTAGTGAGTCATAGTAGAATAATTAATCATATTTTTTTGATAATTTTGTTATTTGGTGTGCAATGATAGCTTTCTCTCTCTGTATTTTTTTTATTAATATTTTTATCTAAATAAATAATAAATTGATTGATTTCACTTTTCATTTAAGGATTTTATTCCCTGATTTAGCTAATATTCATCATAATTAATAACTTTCAATAAATTTCAATCAATCATACAGAGGAGTATAAAAAAATAGATTATATAAATTAAGGATAGCAAAACGAACAAACCCGCTAAATACAGGGTGAGCCGACCCACTTATGACTGACACGGGTCAAAATGGCCAACTCACCCGGCCATAAAGTGGGTTGGCCCGCCAACTTCAAGTGTTTTTTTTTTAAATTTGATTTTTTGTAAAAAAAAAATTTATATCTACATAATTTTTTATTCTAAATTATTCAATTCCAAATTATTATAACAATAAGAGAGATATTAAATAATAAATATAAAGTAATTTATTTATTAAAGGACTATATTGCTATTTAGCTTTCGCTTCATTTTAATTAATTACTTTTTCTTTTTACAAGAAGGATTCTTAATATATTTATTTCTTTAAACAATTTTTTACCATATTATTTGATTCATCATTTATACATAACTTTTATCCTTATTTGTTTATTATCTATTGACACTCTTAATTAAATAATTATAAATATAATGTATAAAAAATAACTTTAGGAGTTAGATGACTTGACTCACGCTAAGTTAACTTAATGTAAATAGTTTCAACCAATAACGTAAAAAATATAAGAAATTAATAATTTTTCTTTTTTATATTTAAATATAACATTTATTTATCATCAATTTCTTTTTCTAATGCGTAACAAACATTATATTTCATGTTATTATCACATAGTACTTTTATTTTATCCTATGATGATTACTTATTTTATCATATCCTCGTCAATATCAAAGGTGATGTTAATTGATTGCATTTGTTATTATAATTTCTTAATTGTTCTTCTACCCTGAAATTTTGTCCAATAATTAACAAAAATATAATAGAAGCAACGAATGGATGAAAGAGAAGTGAGGTATTAAAAAAATAAATATGGGAAGCTCCACCACTTTTTTGGAAAATTGTTTATAGCTCAACATGTTTTCTTTTTAACTAAAGCAACATGGAAAAACTCATTCTTTATGAATTCGTGTAGAATAAAAACATGTCTTATATATGTGGATGCCTAATTGATTTGAAATAAGGTACATTAATAATTATCTAGTGAATAGTTTATAACACAAACGTCTACGGATCAGAATCAAAATAAAGTTTTATTTTAAACACCCGTTTTATTATAGTTTTATAAAAATAACTACGGGTACAATATAAAGCAATCACTTACAACAGCAAAATGAGAAAAAAAAACAAATGGATTTCTTCTCAAAACCAGCAGCCCGGCAAGTGGACAAACAAGATAGTCTATTTGAGCATGACTGTGGGGTGCAGGCATAGCCAAATAGATTTGATCTTATTGTTGGTGTTGCAGTTGTCGTTGATCCTGTAATCAGAACAAAATTCACAATAAATAATGCGAAATTTCATCCTAAAATGTTTTACCCTGCAAATTATACATTAGAAAAAAAATAAATTAGAGAAGACAAACTAATTTCTTTTCTTTGAATTACCCAAAGTAAGAATCAAACCAACAAATAAAATATCCAGGAGCAAGCGTCGATGAAAGCAAAAAGTCATTTTAGAAAGATTTTAGTGGTGAATTTTGATCTTTCTTTCTTGGTTGTTGAATATATGGTATACAACTCATAGTACATACTAGTATATATATATTATCCATGGAGGATTATTTTATACTTCAAAAAGTAACTGTCCAAAATTTATGAAATTACGTGTCTATACATGATTGGGTAGAGATTAATTTTTTTTTAAAATGATCAAAACAAAAAATTAGACTGTATTTTGTCCAATAAACACATTCAGTAAATTCGTATTAATGATAATAAATGTCATTTATTTAAGGAGACTTTAAGAAAATTATTATTTGGCATATGGCATTAAATATTTCCTCTATATATACACACAAAAAAAAAAACAAAAAAAACTCATGGATAGACATAAAACCACGGTAAAGAATGATTCATCATCTAAATCTATACATTTAATTATTACATTTATTATTATAATTTCTTAACGGTTTTTCGATTTTTCTATCCTGTGTGCAAGGTTGAACACATTAAATCTCATTAATTATTCATTATTAATTAGTTAGATAATAATGATTTGATTAAGAAAGCAATTATCTCTAATTATATCTATTGCAGTTACTTCCTTGTATTCTCTCTCCTCCCAACAAATAAATACTATTTTTTTAGTTAACAAATAAATACTGTATATATTAATAATACACTATTTTAAGGTATAATTTCATAAAATAAAATTACATTTCGTAAAAGAATCATTATTAACCATATTGTTATACATTTTACGAATATATAAAATTTTAAAATATATATTTTTTATTTTATTTTATGAATTTACACCTTAAAATAGTATATTAGTATTTTTTTTTATGAAGATAGATTGCAATAAGAAAAGTGAATTAAATACAATATATGAGATACTTACTTTTCACAAAATTATTATTAGCTAATTAATAATAATTAATCGATAATGAATAATTAATTTGCCATTAAGCCATGGAACTTGGCACCTTGTATAGGATATTGTAACATTCCTTATTTTTAGCAATATCTTTAACACATTCTACGATATTTCACACCACGTGACATTTTACATAGCTTTTGCATGTTTGACCTGATTTAATTATGGGAGGAATCACCTTGTTATAAGTTTTTCAAAAAACATGTCGATGAGGACAAAACATGATGGTAAAGGTTTCTGATCAACATGAAAGTTAAGTGAAGTGTCATCGTATGAAATATCATAGAGTGTATGTCATCAAGACGGTAAAAATCAGGATGTTACAAATGTTTTTTTACCCTAAAATTTTATCCAATAATTAACAAAAATATAATAGAAGTGTAACGTATCCTCGAGTTGTATAAATTGGTAATATATAAAATATTCAAAAAGAAAAAAATATTTTTATTCTTATTTGTATTTTATATAACTTTCGTTTGCAAATATATATAAATGAGTGATATGATATATTTCTATTACATTTTTTTATTATTAGATAAACTTTTTAAGTAAGGGACTTAATTTAACAACGATAAATTATAAGAATTACAAAATTTAAAATTAAAATTAAGGAAATCAAAATCACACATAAACTAAAACATAAGTAATAAAATTACAATTAAACATGTTTCTTTTTCGAATTTGTCTAAATAATCTCAATTAAAAATGGGATTTGAGTTGAAACAACTAAATTATAAGTTGGTTCCACTTATTTCATTTTTTTTATATACAAAATTTTGAGTAATCATATATTCTTCCCATTCATTTTTATTAATTTTAAATTTTGACCACTTTTTAAGTTTGTTGATATTTTTTGCAATTATATTTATTCTGTACACTTTTAGATGAAATTTATATTTTTTATATATATTTAAAAATATTAATTTAAATTTATACTATTATATGATATAATTTATTATATCATTTGTAGTTAATTTACTTAGTACGATTAATCTACTTGTGTGTGGATGTTTTTGTAGTTTATATAAAAGTACTCCTTTAAAAAAAATGAGTTTATTTTTATTTTGAATTAGAAATGAAGTTAAAATAAATATAAATTTTAAATTTTTAAAAAAATAGTATCATACATTAAAAATATATTTTTTATGAAAATAATAGTAATTTGATCACACATTCAGTAAAAAAAAATAAAAAATTAGTTCCTACAAAAATAATTATTTTTTATAGATATCAGAATTTTGTGTATAAAAAAAATTAAATAAGTATAGCCAATTTATAATTCAATTGTTTCAAATAGATTAGGACACATGGGATGAAGTTATTTAACCCTCATTTTTAATTAATTTGGGATTATTTAAATAAATATTTTGATTTTCTTGCAGTATTTGTGTTTTTCCCTCTTATGTATTTGAACAATTATGACCTTTTAACTAGTTGGTCATAACATGGTACACCATGTCTGGCGTGGAATCGCAAATCATGAGTTCTACAGCTGAAAATGTTTCCATTTCCACATAATAGTACTCACAAGAAAACAAAGGGGAAAAACCATTTCCACATATTATAAACACATATATAGTACTAGTAAGTTCCAACATGTGAAACTCGATAATGCGAACTAGTGGTGTCACCACCTACACTGCCTTCAATCTATCTCAAATTAAAGAACTCATGACCCCCCAACCTCATTAAAAACATTGATGAGCACACATAACTTATGAACATGAATCAATAAAGGTAAAGGACTTGTGTTTGCAGCAGCTGCAGTTGCAAGCATTGACAGACACAATTGTCCATTATTCTTGTGAAGGTGACGATTAAAGTAAGGTTGCATTTGACATGGGGTCCTAACAAGCCATGATTAAAGCCATAGGTGGGCGCAGGGGAAAAAGAAATGTGGTCTCTTTCTTTATTTTTTATTTTTAATTTCCCTTCACTTTTCTGAGCCATTCCAAACTTTACCAAGAGGAAAAGGTTGCCAATTGTAATTGTTCCTTCTCCAAGGATCCTATCCATCTTCACTATTTTTACTAAACCAAACATTTTTCTATTTTCCAAAGCTAGAATGAATACATTATATGCGATGCAATGCAGGGTCTTTTTAAAATTTCAGGATTATTTGGCATTTTGCCAAATATTTTTGTAATATTAAGGGTTCACGGGTTAGATAATGGCACAATTTACCATAAAACAGTTTGCAGGGGGAAAACATGAATTGGGCAGTTTTTGTCCCAAGATTAGATTATTCAGTAGTTGCCAACTCTTGGCTTCTATCAATTCCATCTTTACCTTGAATGCATTTTAAAAAATTTACACTTGAACGTTTTTCACTGGCGGCAAGAGATAATGATTTTCATTTCCAAAGTTCTAGGGGTGAATAAATTATATAGAAGAATTGACTTGAAAAATATGTGTGCCTGGAATAGTTCCTTAAGATTCTATAGCGAGTAATAAGAACAAAAAAATAAGCATAAACTGCGCCCCCTTGACAAATTTGTATTAGCAGATGTCAACAAAAAGGACAAATGCAACCTGGATTCAGTATCATCCACTGTATAACCTTCAATTCAGTAGCCCCATTATTCATGCTACATTACATTACACTTTCATTTTCCCCAAATTCAAAAGAAAAGATCAAACAAGATCATCAACAAATAAACCAATAATAATAAGCCTCCCAAAATTCAAAAAAGTTAACAAACTAACGAAGAAGATGATGATGATGATGTTAATGTGAAGAGGAAGGAAAGAAAGAAAGAAACACGTAGACATATATATATATATATATATATAAACTCTGATTGATTCAGATTTTAGGCTAATGAGCCATGGCTACCTGGGGTGGTTGTGAGTCAGAGTAACTGATGGTTCTTTGGTTTGGCATGGAAAGCATGACAGTGTGATCCAAGAAATCTTTGAGCTCCACCACAGACTGAAGAATGGTTCTTAGATCCTCAGCACAGGAAAAGCCAAAGCTTCCAACTTGTCTAACAGCATAGACATAGAAAGTGATGCAGCCTTTTCTGAACTTGAACCTAGCCATCTCACAACCACTGAGGCCCCTAATGAGCCTCTTGTTGACATCACCAAGTGCTATCTCAGGTGGCCAAACTCTGTCAACAGAGGCCTTCATGGCCTGAGTTTCAAAGACAAAGAGGAGAACCTTGGACTTCTTGGTGCCAAGGCCAAGGGTGAGTGTGTGCCAAGCATGGTGTGCTAAGATTGTGAAATTTGTGGGCAAGAATGCTGTTGTGGAAGGGAAAGGGAGCTTGTCTTTTGGTTTGTTGGTGTTATTGGTTGGTGGGAAAGAAAGAACCTTGAGAAGCTCCAAGGGTCTTGCTCTTCTGATTGTGAAGGACTTCACTATGAATTGCCCTCCTACTCCGAATCTGATACCCTTTACCTCTGAGCTTGGCTTGAACGAGAAATCCGAGTTCTGCTTTGTGCTTTGGTCATTCGGGTGCTGGTGCTTTTGCTTCTTGTTCTTGTTTCTCTTCTCTTTCTCTTTCTCTCCCATGGCTAGTGGTGGGTGAGGATTTTTGTTTTGGTGGACACAAACTGGTTGGTTATCTATCTATCTTGATTGCTAATGCTATCATAACATAACAAGACCAATGTACAATGCTTTCAATGGGATGTACTATGTAGTACTAGACTACTTCTGTGGTATTCAATTTTTTCTTTGTGGGTTTATTTTTTCCATACTAGAATAATTCATTGCAGTCAAAAAGGTGGAAATATTCTTGACATAAATTTCAACCATTTCAGAAAAAAAAAAACAAAAAAACAGGACACTAACTATTCTGATTCTATTCTTATCATACATATTTCTAACCCACTTGGAAAATAAGAATACAAATAAAAATATATCATTTCTGTATTTTTAAAAAATGATAGTGACGTACTTCTCAATATGTTTTTTTAAATTTTCATGAAAATCACAAAGTTTTGGGTTTTAATTCTTATTTAACGAGTTATAGTCATAATTTTTAGTTTTTAATCATTTTTAAATTTTAATGGATAAAATAAAGATTTACCTGAAACAGTTATAAAGTAGTTTTTTTTTTTTTTTTTACTTTTTCAAAATATTCTTTCAACCGATAAATAAACAAGAGACTGACTAATCAATTGAACACTAATAGATGTTACAGTAAGAACCTCTCTGTTTTCTCTTAAGCTTAGACTGGATTTAACTGAGATAATCAGTGACGCAACGCAACTTAACCCCCTATTTTTTTTTGGAGGTTTTCTAGATATAAGTTTAGCTGTTGAATTTTATAAATGATTCGAAAAAGGAAAACATTGTTCTGTATCGAATTCATGTGTAAGATTTTAGGTGGAAATTATTCGGTTTTTAAAGCTTGAAAACAGGACAATACCGATAAAGTTTTGCCCCTAGAGATAATCAAGATATATTCAAATTTATATTGTATACTAAAAATTTGTGAAAGTCTTTCCTTCTAATTGTACCATAACTAAATTAAAATGTTTCATATATTCAAGCTGATGTGAGTAATGTTTAAGATAAAAAGAAAAAGCTATATATGCGTGTATTGTCTTCCTTATCGTCACTTGTGATCTTCGCATTAAACAAAAAGTTATCATTTGCACCAAAAAAAAAAATTGGTACACGCAAAAAACAAAAACTAAACACTATCGGTCGCTCTTATCGTCTAACCTAAATACCTAACTAATCCATCCACCAATTAAAGATAATTATCCACTAGCCTATGTCACGATAAATAATTAGATGCGTTATTCTAATTACCCCCCCCCCCCCCTCTTTTTACTTAAGATTAAAAACATTTATAAATTTTTTCTCTCAAAATATCTTCCCATCACAAGTAGCCAAGTAGGAGATTAATCTATTAAAGTGAATGAGCATCATCCTTAAATTATGTTATATCAATTCTCTAGTTAATAAAAAAAAACATAAAAAAGGACAATTTTAGTTGATCTGCCAATGCGTGAATCGAATTAAATATGTGGACGATGTGTTGCATATGAGAAACGGGATCGAACCTAGTGTGTTGTCAATACCTCAAGCACCGACACATCTAAGCAAGCTTAACATCATGTACAACCATGGGAGTGTACTCATTAATCATAATTACCCTGCAAATGAGTTCACTAATAGAGATTGGGACCGCACAATATTTATTAAGCAACCATAATAGCACCCATTTGTTTGTTTAAAGCTCTCTTTAGTTTTCATAGGATTGCTAAAACTAAAACTATTTTAATTTAATTGCTGACAGTGTGGGCATCCATCGCATTGTATATAGTATGATATCAAAACTTCAACATCCAATTTGGTAAATCTGTTAGTTTTTTAAAATATAAAAGTACTTAAGAAATGTTTGACTAATAGTTTACTGATTTTTAAAGTTGAGTTGAGTAAGAGGTCAACCTGCAATTTCCACAAAACCACAATTTAATTTAATATAATTTCCAATTAAATGACAATATATAGAAAAGAATTGCATGAAATTAAGTTTTCAATTTAAATGCGGGCATTTGAACTTAAATGCATATGCATGATGCGACCGACTGTGTGCAGTGCAGGTTTGGATCTGATATAAATATAATTTGTATAACACCACGCGCGCGCGCACACACACACACACACACACACAATACACAGACACATCATTCTTCTTATTTACGCATAATAAATTAAAGATAGTGGTTGATATATATACATTTGATACTTTTTTTGAAAGAGGAATGAGGAGGTAGGCTTACCTCATTTGACAACCTGAAAGTTCTCTCACTAAAGTGTTTCCTTCAACAATAATTAAAATAAGAGAGGCAACCAGCTGCAACAACAACTTTTTTTCCTTGGTCCTAGCTAATAATAATCAATCAGCTTCAAGCCCATAAGATAGCTAAGCTTTTATCATATTCCTCGAACTTCAGAAGGGTTTGCAATACTTTATTGTCTCGGTAGTAATAAGGATATATATTAAATTTGAAATTAATTAGTAATTCTATCAAAAAGGGACATGTAAAATAAGAAACTTCAATCCATGTATAGTCGTATCTTTTTTTTTTTTATGGTTTGCTACAAGTTATATGTAGATCATGTGAGTTTTGTTGAAAGGTCTATCAACTTCAAACACCAGAATTGATAGGCACTTTGACATAAGGTTCCAACAAAAAAGTTAGCTCTTTTCAATCAACGGGCTCATTCATGAAAAGATCATGTCTACATCTTCTTAATTGGCACGAAAACTACCAATTATAATCAAGAATCCAACATGCAGAAATTTCTGTACATCTAACATAATCAAACAACTGATGTTGACCTATATATATTTTGAAATGCCACAAGATACAAGTAAGAAACAATCATAGATATATATGCTCGAGTGATTGGCATTTTAAGAACACTTTCTTT
This sequence comes from Amphicarpaea edgeworthii, assembly GCA_014843725.1. Classification (NCBI taxonomy): domain Eukaryota; kingdom Viridiplantae; phylum Streptophyta; class Magnoliopsida; order Fabales; family Fabaceae; genus Amphicarpaea; species Amphicarpaea edgeworthii. The sequence goes on along the minus strand of CM026321.1, from coordinate 821,024 downwards.
TCCTTTTAAAATTATAAGGGTAAGAAAAAATTCTGTTGAAAGAATTTTTTTATGTACAAAACAAAGTTGACAGATTAACTCCCAAAAGAATACACAAAATAGATTGTGAGAATACAACGTTAGATAGAATTGTTAATTATAAGCTTATTAACTTTGAAAAGCTTCAATTAAATTAAATTGTTAAATATGGAGATGTAAACGAGTTGAACTATATATGAATTATTTGAATTTAATTTGTTAAATTTTGATCAAATTCATTTGTTTTACAAAATAAATAAATTTAAACTTGAATTTAGATTATATTTTTTTAGGGATTAATAAGTCGAGTTTATTTTTATATATAAAACTTATAAGATTGATATTAAAAGCTTGTACATTAATAAATTAAGCGTTTATTATCTATAAAAAATTCGGTGCCCATCCTTTTGTTTTAGTGTTTTACAGCTCAATTTCCTCTCCATGATATCATCATTGTGTGGTCCCAAACATATTAGACATGAAAATTAGGTGGTAACAAATTTAATCAAACTGAATAACTTATAGTTTTAAAAATATATATATATACTATTTAGAAAACTGTAATAAATATTTTTAGAGTCTAAATATGATATCCAGTTATTTTACATTCTCAAACATTAAAAATTATTATTTGTATGAATTTTAAAATAATTATTATAAAAATAAATAAATTTATCATTCATGATAATTTTTTTATTGAAGGATTATGTAAAACTATTTCATATGTCTGAATATCATTTTTTTTATTTATAAATTTTGAATAATAAATAGTTTATAAAGTTCCTTAAAAACACTTTATAAAGTTATTACATGTTTTGCAAATACATGCATTATACTAATACGAATACTAGTACTGCTAAACTAAACATAAAAGGCTCTGTATCAATAGTACTTGTAGTTCATTTTAATTTCCAAAAAGAATAGAAGAATGGAAGGTCGAGTAAAGTCAAACCAAACATAAAATCTTTATTCTAATTGTTTTATTTTGTTGAAAAAGATGGATGCCCTATATACGCTTTTAAAAGTGTCCGACTTCATGGTGAAGGTTATTATTATTATTTTTTTCTTTTTTTCTGGTTCCAAATGATCCCTTTTCCAAATTTTGGACTAAATTCAATATATTCAGACTTCTTTATCGATGCTGTCTGTTGTTAAGGAAACGAAAGAATCAATAAAAGTGTTTCACCAAACAGGCCACAAAATTACTACTACTAATCTACCATTGTGAAGGATCGATTATAGAAGATGATTCGTGGTTTTTTTTTTGGAATATGAGAAGCATACTTATGATATGTGAATAGTACCAAAATAATTAGGAAAAGAAAAGATCAACTGCTTGCAACGGCTAATAGAGAAAGCGAAGGATCAGCTTTGATTGTAATGTTAATGAACATACTGCTTTGAAAATTGACATGTTAAAAGAAAAACTATTCAACTTTGGAATTCAAAATCTAATGCTACGTTTAGTTTGACATTATATTATTATTTAGCCAAATCGATTAAGTTTTTCATGATAGCACTGAAATAACTCTTTCAAATTATCACATTTTTAACGTGTGACATGAGGTCTCAACATGAAACATGGCTGAACCAATTGAATTAAACCCTGTTTATCGAAAAAAAAAATTGAGCTACACCTTTGGCAAATATATTTTAAATCTCATTATTTGATTTTCTTTTAGAATTGCATGTGAAAAATGGGCTTATGCATTAAAATAAGGCTGGGCTCACAGTCTCTGATATGCTCGACAAATTAGTTATGTATGGATGATATTGCTTATTAGTACTTAAAAAGGAAGAACAGGCCTATGTTAGAAGAACAAAAGGAACAGAGGAAAAAAGCAGAAAAGAAAATTGTGGCCGAGAATCGCGGATAAAATGTTACCATAAGCCTAAAATATTACTAAGATATGTGAAAACTTTTTTCTTCCCTTATGTTACACTCATTCAGCAAATCTATTATGCGCATTATGACATACGAGGAGGCTCTTGTGAGATTGATTCTCTATTTGTGCAATAGGTTCTCTTTTCATTTAATTATTGTTGCCAATAGTATCAAACTGCCAAAGCAGAAATCTTTTCTGATTTTTGATTTCTGTCTGCGTTATCTAATGTAAGTTGTTGTAAAATTGACAAATAAATACGAATGCATATAATGGATACTCTTGTCACTTGGTCAATGGTGAGTTTGACTTGATTTATGTTAGGGTGGGTTGATTTCGTTCATTCTATCCCCTCCTTTGGACAATAAGATCTCACGTCTTCTTAGGTCCATTTAACTTGAAGCAAAAGCAATCTGTGATTTACTGATTTTGGAAATGGATCAACGGCAGTCAAATTTCAACTTAAGATTTCATGTTAATTACATTTGAAAGCCTTCTAACACACTTGTAGCTTACAGTAGTTTTCGAAATTTAGGTTGTAGTTATAAAAACCAATCATTTCAATTTCCCCATTCATTCATCCTGAACATGAGAAAGTGATCAACTGTAAAATTCCAAAACCTCTATCAAAAAGTTTAAACCAAACAAAACCTAAATTATCGAACACGTTAGTCGTTACTTGTAATTGAGATCAACGGTAAATTTCTTTAAATAACTAGTTCTTTCGTCGTTCATCGCCAGCACTGATTAAGCTGCGAATAATGCCTATTTAGTCATCGATGGAGCATAATATTAAGTGAAAGCATGAAATGCCACGCCAACATTCTTCTTCCAGAACAATAATATACAAACTAAATAATTTGAGTTGAGTACATGAATACATCATAATCTCAAAGATACCACTAGCACCACTAAGCCACATAGAATAAACATGCTCAGATTTTGCATTTATCATGGCCTGCAAAAAATAACAGAACACATAAACACCATAAACCATATGAATAAAAAAAGTAAAATTGTGATTGAAGAACAATAATATGAGACTGACTTGGATTAGTGGTGGTAATAACAGCGGTTTGAGAGAAGTCACAGTTGAAGTCATGGCGGCCACTGGCCTGATAGTATGCATTCATGGCATAAGTGGCAAGTTCCCTGACGTTGTTGGCTGCATAGCAATCTCCTCCTGGTTGAATTGGCTTACAATCAATTCCTTGGCTGCACACATAGTTTATGTTTAATTGCAAAGCTGCATCGCTGGCTTCTGCTTTTGGCACGCACCATTTTTTACCTGGACCCACTGCAGGTGTAGGTGTAGGCCTTGCTGGTGTAACACTCTGCATTCATTCATAAGGATTTTTACATTCTCAACCAATTATTATTATCTCTGAATGATTATATGATATGACCGTTAGTTGGAAATTGGAATTTAGATAATTAGATGCTACTGTACTAATAAACAGGGCATGTGACGAAATTCTGTTTTAAAAAGCAGCAAGGGGGCACCTTTCTTGCTAAGCTAAATGGATGCACCGGGGGCGGTGGTATTTTTAAATAATCAACCATAAAAACAAAAGGCTCGGAATCAATGGCTTTACAGGCCGGTGCATCCATGCACATGCACTAGATCTCGAATTTTGTACTGTACTATTAGTACAATTGTGTTTTCTACAATAGGGCTCCACCTTGAAAATAAAAACCAACACATTACAGTATGGTAATAATATTAAATATTAATGATTCAAAATATTAATTATTAAACCTGTCCGTTGCGGAAGATTCCGGAGTCGTAGACGGGCGTGAAATCCGGATGGAAGAGGCCCCAATTGCGTTCAGCAATTGGGCCGGGCTTTTGGTTCTCATTGAAGAGCGCAAAGATGTAAGTCTCGAAGCTTCGGTTGGGCATCAACGGTGTTCCCTTCCCCGTTGCCAAGTGCTTCACAAGTTGGCCATTAAAGGACTGCGCGTTCGCGATGCTGCACGCGTCCCAACCATCGCAAACAGAGGGCCAACCAGTTTCGCCCACGGCGATGTCCACGTCACCATACCCAAGGGCCTTCATCGCAGAGTGCACCGCGTCCATCAGAGCATCGAACTGGTTCGTGTAACTCAGCTTGGTGTACCTGTCGTACAAGCCGCGGTTTGGCCTGAACAGAAGAAAGTTCACGTTTTTACCGTTGTAGCCGAAATACGGGTAAGGGTTAACCATGAAGGGTGCTCTGGTCTCCTTCAGAAACTTGAGCATTGGGCCCAGCATGTGCTTTGCGTAACCGGGCCTGAACCTCCCCATACTTGGCGGTATCGATGAGCGCATTATCGCCAGAGAGTGAGCAGTCGTAACCTTAATGTCGGTTATGCCCTCAGCTTGGAGGGCGGAGTGGAGGGTTCTCATGGCGGGGACGAGGCCGAGGGTCATGTTGGAGTCACCCCAGTGGAGGACCTCGCTGCCGACCAGGATGTAGTTAATTTTAGTCTGAGGGTGAAAGGGCTTGATGTGAGTCACCACCCACTGCCTCGCCGTCTCGATTTTCTTGAGGGGGACGATGTCGCCGTTCGGGGCGGTCACAGTCACCGAGATGCCGCTGCCGGCGAAGGCCCGCAGGATGTCGGGGCTCACGTCGAAGATCTTCACGCGGTCGATGGTCGTCTTCGTCTTCAGAAAGTTCGCCACCGTGGCCGCCGGCGGCAGGTTGTCGCCGAGTGTGCCATAGTTGATGCCTATGCCGTGTGCGGCGGAGGCTAGGTGGAGGAGCAGGAGGGGAAGTACGAGGAATGCGGAGGGCAACGAGGGGGTGGTGGTGGCCATGGATTATTAATAATAATGGGTGGTGTTTTTGTTATTAGAATCTAGAAGCAACGTTTGTGTTCTTGTGTCTATCTTTCTATTTATATATAAACTGAGAGGAAGAGGGATAGAGATTGTGGACCCTGGTCAAAATAGTGTGTCTCTCTCTCTGTTGTATTGTTTGGTGTCACTTCTGTAATCTTTGTCTATTTTATAATGACGATAAACGCCTCACTAATCAATAAGGCTAACGGCTAATCGCAGAATATGGAGTGACTCATCATTTCTGAGGTCATTATTGAAATGAAATTAAATACTGTATTTTTATTCTGCTAAACTTAAACAATATTTTAATGGGTTAAAAAAAAAAACACAATATTTTAACATTGGGAAGCCTGTTTCTGTTTTGTCATTCTTCTGACAATAGGTTTTATTTGAGAGGTGAATGGTTTCTTTTATGTCAAGGGAATCCCAAGGATGATGTCATCGTTATCGTTTGAGGAAGTAGATGCTCTTTGGACCCCAAATATTTCTTTTTATACAAAGATAAAGATATTGTTTTTGCTGAACATATGTAAAAAAATATAAACAAATTTGATCTAATTTAAAGTTGTTATTTATAAAATACTTTTTATTTATTTAGGTTTTTGAATGACTATTTCTAGTGATATCAAATATATGAGCCTTATTCGAAAGGAAAAAAGTACATGACCTTTAAAATAGAAATATAGTAATAGTTTTATTTTTTAAATGAATTTTCATATAATTGAAGATGTTTATCAACTAATTAACGTGAAAAAATAGCCATAATCTTCATATAAATAGATTTTCCACTATATGAAATAATATTTAATAACTTTGGTAACAATCACGATTAGTGAAGAAAAAAAGGTTTGGTGATTGGTGCAAGTTTGACGCAACGAGATGGGGTAGAAAGTAAAAACGGAAACCACACGGATTGACATGTCGTGTTAGTGTAGTAGCGTTGCTTGAACGGGTTGGGTTTAATTATGAAAGGAACGAACAAATTACAATATGAGAAGAGAGGAGCACGCCATGAAGCTGAGGAATCAGATTCAAAATTGAACAGAAAAGTCATAAAATAAAATAAATGGTGGGCCAACCAAGGTGTCATGAGTCAAAAAGTAACTTGAGATTTCCCTCATTTTTATATTCAATGTCCGAAAGTGTGGACCAGATGCATCTTTACTGTATGCACACAGGGGTGACTCATTACTCATTAGCTGTCAGAATGTACGCGTTTTCACGTGCCCTTTGTGTTTGTGTCATGTGTCAACTAAGCACGCGGTTTTCAGAATTGGGCTCCATTATCGTTAGGCCCAACGGGCTTCATGCACCTTGCTCTTGTACAGAGTAGTTCACCATTCTATTGCGTGTTTCCTGCAGTAGCCATAACTTTAAAAACATGTAAGGAGAGACACGTCCACAAAGACGCTTCTCCTTACCCTTATACTCAACAACAATCATGGGTTTGAATGGCATCAGCGATCAACCTCTGATTGTCAGTATGAGTAAGTTGTGCCAAGTGAATGAAGCTTTGTTGAATACTACAGTACTATCAGGGATTGATTTATTTATAATATACAACTTACGGCAGGCTTTGTATTAAAGTTGATGAAATTAAGTTTTAATCAAAATTAAAAGTATGTTTAAAACTTAAGTTTAATAAAAAAAAATGAGCTTATCTTACTAAAATTATGACTGGATATTTCTTTTTTAAAATGTATGTTTGATTAAGTAATACTTGTTTAGATAATACTTATCAAACATACTTTTCAATGTATAATTACTCAAAAGGATATAAAGTTTATCATGTAATATATAGTTATGATAATAAACAAATCACTAAAAAAAATTCAAAATAATATTAAATATTTTCATTAATAAATAATAAGAGTCCAAAAAATACACACTAACAAGTAATTATATTTAAATATAAAACTAATTGAAAATTTAAAAATTTGAAGGTGACTTGCACATTAATTCAGATTTTTTATGTTATTTTTTTAGTATTAGCACAATGGTCATTAAGAATTCAGTATATGTAAAAAATAGTTGGCATGGCAAGGTCACTTTTAACGCAATGTGTATTATAGTCTGAGATGAGTTATAGGAAAAAATTGAAAAGAAACTTGGCTGGACAGTTTTAAGCATACACATTGCGGGTAAAATGAGAAATATGGTATTGGAAATATTCAAACTGAAAATGAAAAATTGAAAAGAAATCTCAAGATTACTTTTACACAAAATTCATTTTAGAGTGAAATATTGGTCACAAAATTGCTTTTGGAGATCACCAAACAACAGCCATAATACGTTTGATGGTCCAAAATAAAGTTTAAAGCCACCAAATTGATATCCAAACATGCTCTTAATTATTTTGATTAACAGGGTTTCATTTGTGTTTAGTGTAATATCAAACTTTTGTTACATAACTAACTAAAGAAAAATTGAATGTTATTTTAATTTAAAAACTATTTATTAAAATTCCAAAATCAATGAATATAATCCAAAATTTAAAGTATAAAATATGAGTTTATAAAATCAAGTTGAATTATTTACAATATCTCATACCTCATGGTACTTCACTTTTTATAAAAAGAAATATAACTTTAATAATATAAAACTCTTGCAACAAAAAGTTAAACATAAATCTAAGTTATCCATACATAAAACAAAGTTAAGGAAAAGAAGGAGGAAAATGTAGCTCTAAGCTTGTACGTGTTCCATTTATAACGGTTCTAAGAGAATTTCACCTGAACCCATCTGCTCCCCCGTACGTCAAGGTCGAGATCATCACAGTCACAACCATATGTGCCACACGCAAGGGTAAGCTTACCATAATAAATACATATATAGATAAAACAATTCAAATTACAGAAATGAGAAAGCTAACTATTAACTTCATGGCACAACCATCTCAACCAAATCATACAACATAGTTATAAAATAAACCCACAGCCATGAATAACAACACAAATCTATCGCAACATAAATCATCACCTTTCGTTACATCTATTCATCAAATATCACAATCTTCATCAATCATCAAAAGTCACAACCATTCATCAACTATCACACAATATCATCATACTCATTCAAGAGAAATCATCATCATAATTCAACACCACAAGTAATTGGTCAACCTCAACAACTGATACTGACTCTGCTCCATGAAGACTCAACATAATATGAACGATCCCCCATAGGCCCCATCCCATAACATAGTCTCACTATCTAACCATTCTAGGAGTCCCTTGGGCTAATCGTGTGGAGGAGGTGTGGTTTTATCAAAAATAGATAGTGTATATATTGGCTTACCTCTATAAGTTTGCAAAACCTTACATCTATAAGGATTTACCTACTCATCTATTCTATAGGCTCATTCTCGTTAGTCACCACGAAAACCCCAGCACTAGGTTAAGAGCCTACCTAGCAGTCCCAACTTACGTGTCTACTCATATGCTCATGTACCAACTGTGCACGCCTATGCACCAACTGTGCATACAAGGTATATTTCTGTGCACCAACTATGCACCCACCGTATACCAACGACACATATTTGGAATCCTCTCCAGTCTTAGATATGGCACCTCCATACCTGCCATCTCCAATGGCCCAACTTAAGGATCCAAATACATCTCAATAGTCCATACAACAATAACAAGACTTGGATCACTTGAGGTTTGAGATACAACATCTTTATACCCACCATTTCACTCATGGTCCGTCTCAAGTATCAAAGTTTCACATCATCACCATCACCACCAACAACAACATTATATCTCCTATACGCTAAAGGGTCACTAAGCCTGTTGGGAAGTGGTTCTCTACACTCTAATATGCCATCTAGAGTCAAAACACAGGGGTGGTACTTGAGAAGATACTCCACTAGGCGAGACTCTCGGGTCACTTTAGTGGGGGCGGAGTCCTGGTGTGGAACTCACCCTTCCAAGTATACCATTTTTCATTAACAACAAAAGCCTTCCCAAAGGACATAGTTAATTCCTTTTAACATATAGAGACGGTTTCATAACAAGTTCACATTTAGATCACATACATCATTATCTCACCAACAATTAATTTTTAATTTCTAAAAACATCATAATCTTCTTAATATCACATTCAATAAGATCACAATTATATTTCCTCACATACATATTATAAAGATTCATAAAACCACATTATATTCACTTAGGAACTTTCAAGAAGTATTAAAAGTAAAACAAAACATTATGCCTTCATTTAGTTTAAGCATGGAAACTTAGCTTAGCCAAACATTTAACTTGGGCTATAAATTCTAGCTTGAGCTAAAATTGTGGAGACCCATTTTTATCGAAATTTAGCTAAGGCTAAAATTTATAGCCTAGCTAAAACTGCAGATCCTACAACTACAACTAAAGTTCTTCGAAAATATTAGCTTTTAACCCCATTAATGGCTACCCAATCATTCAAACTCACAATAAACACATCATAAATCATCCCTTAAACTTATTAACGTTAAACCCTAATAAGAACACACAAAATTCAAACCAATCAAACTCATAATCATCATAAAACAAGAAAGATAGGTTAGCTTCCTTTACCTATCACCATTTCCAACCTAGATTTTGAGAAGAAAATGGAATTTGGAGCTCTACCAAGGGTTTTCCTCCAATCATCAGCTCCACTGCATCAAACTCATAGACAATCCAAAACAACACTCAAAAATATGTTTTACATCAAAATACATAACGGGTCACTCTAACAAAAGGTAAGGAGAAAAGAATGGAACAAGGAGGTCGAGGGAGAAAAAAGGAAGTGAGCTTACCACTTCTACAAACAGCCAAAAAACTCTAATTGATGAAAGGAAGTCTCCAATGGTGTGGATACCAAAACCCTAGGTTGGAGGAAGGTTTTGAGGAAGATGAAGAAGTGAAGGATATATGGAAAAGAGGAAGCTTGTGTGTGCATTTAAGCTTTGGAGTCACTTAAAACTTTGCTAGTCAACACCCCCTCTTATTATAACTATAGTTTATTATTTATTTTTATCGAAAAGAACTATTAAGTCTTACACTCTCACAATTAACAATCTAAACCCACTATAACATATCAAGCACTAAAAATATAATATTATTAATTGATAAACATATCAAATAACATAATTTCAATTTAATTCAACTAATACCCCCAATCAAATATTTAATCATACATTATTAAAATCAGAGTGTTACACCTGGTGGTACATCTGTATGAAAAATTGGAAAAACTAAAAGATTTAGCCTTGAAGAGATACTAAAAGCCTGTTTGATTTGCTTTTCATTTTCTGTTTTAAAAACAATTTTTCCTTTGTTTATCAATCAATTTATATGTAAAATTTAACAAGTTTTAAAAATTATTCTAAATTAAAGTGTTTTAAAAAGTAAAAAATAGAGAAAGATGTTTTCCTTTTCACTTCTTAAGAATAGCACATGAATTAAAACATTTGTTGAATTTGCATTAGGTTGTTACGTATGCAAGACGGAGAAGGGGATCGAACTACAGGGAGGGAAGGGAGAGACTGGAGGAGGGATGTAGGGAAGGAAGGGAGGAACTACAGAGAGATCACATGTCACACTTAATACAACATTTGTTTCAATTTTAATTTAATTAAAAACTGTTTTCGTCCACAAACATAATTTTTTGTTTTTTAGTTTTTAAAAGCTGAAAACAGTTTTAAAAAATAGAAATCAAACATGCCTTAAGTTACATTCATTTATTTTCTTTCTTTATGGTCACAAGGTAACCTTTGATTACTTGCATTTGTCAAAATGATTACCATGTCAAAATGGACGGGTTACGGTTAGAGTATGTGTGCTTCACCTTATTTTTTATTTAATTTCTTCTTATTATAAGTAAAAACTTTAGTTAAAATGAAAGATGTATCAATTTGATTTTTCTTTTTTTCTGATTTGTAAAAATGCATTTTATCTAGATGGACGAGTGTTCAACGAATAAGATTTTTGTAGGCACTTACTATTTACACCCCATTTTTGTTAAAAACACCCCTTTTCCTTTCTATATTTCTTTTCTACCAAATTTATCCTATCTTACATCCCCACACGTTTGATAGGCTTTAAAAACTTATTTTCATCATATATTTATTTTTTTAAAATTAAATTTGTATATTTATTTTTAAATCACAAAAATTTACCTATGAAAATTAATTTCACAAGAAATTTACTAACAGATATTTGTTGTGAAAAAATCGGCAGTAATTTTTTTTGCGAAATTAATTTTTGCATAAATTTGTTACTTTAAATGTTTCTTGTGAGTTTTCTTTTCAAATTTCACAGATAAATTTGTGCATGATTAGAATATTTCTAGTAGCGAGAATCCGTCAATAAATAAATATAGAAAATCTTTTCGCAAGATTAAGCTAACTATTCACATTAGCAACGTAAAAAGAAACAAACTAATCAAGTATGTATTATAGATGTTGTAAGAGAGTAAAAATACAATTTAAGTGAATTAGAAATGTAGCCAAAGCAATTAATAACAGTTAGGTTAAACAATACTAATAAGGAAAACAATTAAATGAAATGAAATCCTTAGCCAAAGAGTGATTATATATAAAGCATATGTGATAGGTGAGAAGTGATGGGTATATTGAACAGGTTGAAAATGGTACGCAGCCATGGTCCTGCTAGCTACAAACACATGTTGGTGTCAGAATCTGATACTGAGTCTGATGATAACCTTATCAATAAGGCTGTTGCTGTTGCACCAAGGGTGGACCAAGCTGCAAGACCATTCAAATCCAAACAAAGAGTTGATCGAGGTTAGCAAAATCTTAATCTATCTATTCGCTATATAGTTTATATTTAATTTTTAATTCTCTTTTTTCTTACAATTTTTCATAACAAAAGTTTTGGTTAGATCTTTTATGAGTGGAATTTGAGCTTTAATCATATGAATTCTGTTGAAAACTTTAAATCAAGCGACACCAAGTTATTGTTGTATATATTTATTTTTTAATGTAGGATTGAGTCACATTCTGTCAATTTTTATCAAAATATCAAGGTAAACAATTCTTTTGGTGACACAAATGAAACATGTAACCTTGAATAGGCTATTCACGAAAGAAGTATATCTTTAGTTAAAATATACTAGTAAATTACGCTAATTGTTATCTTGAAGGAAATTAATAAATTTTATAATAAAATGTATTTTTAGTCTCTTACCCGTGACAGATTTATGGGGCGGCAAGCATGGGCTACGGCCACTCCCTCAAATTCTTTGGTATGATATTATAAATAAATAATTAATAATATATATTATTTTTAATAAAAAAATATATTAATAATAAATATGATTATATATGTTATTATTGATTGTGCATAGTAATTTTTTTTAATAATATATGTTATTGCTGATTATAATCTAACTCCAAAAGATAGATATAGTATACCAATTAATATATATGACTTTTCATAAATATATTAATTAACAAATATAACCCCAAAATCATATATGCTAATTATGTTTTGTGTATTATTAGCAATCTCATTTATCTATCAATAAATATTATAATTGTTATAAAATTTATTGATTTTGTTTCTCTTTTTAATTATGTAATTATTATTGTGAGTATACATTTGAGAGCAAAACTATTTCAAATTTTTTTAAAACAATTAGTAAGTTATAAATACATGTATTTCTTTTTATGAATTATTTGAACTAAAATTAAATTTTAATTTTATGTTTAAAACTAATAAATAATTTTATAGCAAATATTATTTGTTGAGTTTAAATATTTAAATAATCAAAGTAAAAAAAAAAAAATCAACCCCCCTTTATATCTGGATGCGTCTCTAGTATCATATTTATTATTGTTTGTGTGGTATTTGTCCTTAGAAGTATGTTTCTGTGTTCTTTTTACTTTCTACCGTTTAAGAATTTTTTTGGTTAAATGATAATATATAATTTTCAATGAATGACACGTGTCCTAAAATATTTTTTAATTAAAAAATAATAAAATTTTAAAAAATATTTTTTAATCTTTTTATAACACATGTTATTCATTTGAGAAAGCATACGTCATTATTACATGATTTCCACTATCCAGAGATTAAAAATATATTTTGTAAACGTGATTTTATAATTAATCAAAAAAAATATTAATAAAAAAATTGTGGTTACAATTGTAACATTACAACTTACCATGGATTTTACAATGTAGAGATTCTAATCCATGTTTTTATTGAATTTGTTTTTACACAAAAAAAACTTCAAGAGTAATTAGTGTAATTTATCGTTGTATTATCAGCATTTCAAGTAGGATTATAAAAGCAAATTTTAATTATTTTGATGATATTTAATGATGTTATTTTAAAAATACTCTTCAATTAATTATGATTATAATTTTAATGACTCGTTTTTTATTCTTAATATTAAGTTCCAAGGAATGACACTTTAGGAAAAATAAAAATCTTATTAAAAAATTAATTAACATTAAATAACTTTTTTAATCCCGTATAATTTAATTAAATTTATTTATATTTATATCAAATGATTTTTTTTATAAACAAATGTTAATTTATTTTTTGTTAGTAGGAGGGAATTGAACTCATCTCTCCCTTCCCTTCTCTTTTAACCATCATACCAACTTTTTAATGTATTGATAAATTATTAACATAGTTAATATTTTAAAATATATATTTATTTATATCAAATTTGTGGCATATACATTAATTAGGTAAATTTGTGAGTACTAGCAAACTTTTGATGTGAAAGAATATTAATAAGTACTTTGAAATGAATGCAGATGCTTTAGTAAAGCTTGCAAAGAAATATCAAAAGCAGATGCAGAAGAAGCCTATTCCAACAAGAAGTCGTCTAAACGAAGAAATAGTGGTTGTAAACTGGAAAGGTTTGGCGAAAACCTTGAAGAGAGTGTATGGGCAACCATTACATTATCTAACACACAAGCTTTGCAAAGAATGGGACAAGTCAAGGTTTGGAAGTAAAAATGAAGAGAAGCCATTGAATGCTATTTTTAATTGGCGTGACGCTGCAGACACTATATGGAAAGTTGAAGCAGTTCATCGACTTTGCACTTCCCCTCTTCATCTTGCAATGCTTTGGCTTCATGACCCAGAATACCATCTTTTTGTTAATCAAGTTATTTCATCCCGTTCAAGTTCTATCAATTAAAATGAACTATATATTTCGTTCCAAACTGTTGGGGATACCTTTTTATTTTCTGTTCGATGATACTCTTAATTTACTGTTGATGTTAAGGACTATCTGCTCTCAATTTACTGTATTTATTGCAATTTATGCTCTTTTATTTCCATCCTTTCAGTGGTAATTTGCTCTCTTTTTTTTTATATACATTTTGGATGCAGTAGCATATAAATGAACTAAAATATTGCAGGTTTCAGAGTTGTTTTTTCTTTTTTTTTTAATCTTATTACGTGCTGAATCAAAATTCAAAAACAATCATTTTCTGCAGTTAAAGTCTTACAGATATAACTGATCAGAAATTCTAAAGACTATAATTGTTCACTCAAAATTAATCATAAGAATATGTATTGAAAGATAGGAACATTAACATATGGTACCAAAAATTCCCAGACCCAACAAAAATATTCGAGGCAGGGAATAAATATCAGACATAATGGGTACCCAGTACTTGGTGATTGTCACTGGAGACCAAACAAAACATCGACTCTGCAATTGCGACACCTCAAAAGCATGGACAAAGAAAGAAAGAACAGTTTCATTATAGAATGGCTTATTGTTGCCGCTAAGGCTGCCTATATGAACCTGTGGTTTTTTTTTATCAGATTTATTAGGTAGCAAAATGAAGATTTCGTACAGGGAAAAATAGCCGCAAAATTCTGTATCTGTCTCTTGAGACTTCAAAGCCAAAATCTGTACATGTCAAATAGGCCTGAACAAGGGGTGTCTCCATCTCTCAGGCTTCATCCTCCAGTTACTTTCACTGTTTCTTGGCTTCAACATTCGCTCTATTTCGATTCCTGATTGAAGACAAGATTGCAGCCTCTTCAAATGTCCACAGCATTGCTTGTGATCGAAGCAACCACTGTTGCTAATATTATTGCATTCTGAATGTGTGTATCTTTCGTATGGTGACTGCCACTTGGCTTGCAGATATGCTAAAGATCTCCAAGGAGGAAGTGGCATAGAATTCTGTTTCAAAGAAGATCTAGTAGCTTCCTCCATTATTCCAAGAAATTGTTTCAGCCTGGTGAAGGAACCCACGTAGACAACTGGAAGTGAGTTCAGTATCCTATCATATGAATCGACAGCTCTAGCTATTTCAAAGTGGCTTCGGAAATCAATATCAACAATCAATCGCTCCGAGCTTCCAGAATTATTGTCAACCACAACATCGATATATTCATGATCACCTGTGCCACAGGTTTCAACAAGCAAACATCAGCTGAAATGAAATCATAAGCAAAAACATGTGCATATTGTGCCTAATCCTGGAACAAAAGCACATATAATAATACTATGTATAGGAGTGTGTCACTTTACTGTCCTAATATTACTTAACATGGTAAAAAGCACTTGATGCAGACAATGTGCCATCCAAGAAGCAAAAGTAGAATTGTAATTTTTGGTAAAATAATAAAAAATATATATACTGTGGCATACCTCCAGGGACCTTGCCACTACCCTGCCATTTAGATGCACAAACACCAGCATCATAACCAGAAAGTCTCATCAACTTCACAAGATAAAACCTGATACAGCTAGCATAACATGGACCGGAATTCATAACTTGAAGGTTGGTCTCATTCATTGACCGTATGAGGGAATGAACAACTGAAAGCAAGTCACTCTCATGTTGAGCCACCGACAGCTTACAGATCTGTGTACATAAGTCAGGGAAGTTGTTAAAATATCTGTTGGTTCAGAAGAAGATAGAATAGAATATTTTAGAGAATAAAAATGCTTTATTCAAGAGAATACATAGGTTCTGCATATCATCCATATGTATATAGTATAGACACTTGATACATTTTGCGGAGACTATTCCCTAGGATAATAATAAGCGATGCAACTTCCCAGACTAATACCCATGAACACTAAAAACATTTTTTTGCTGACTGAACACTAAATACATTGAAATATGAGATACCTGAACATATTACTTTCCGAAGTACATTAAATGTCATTATTTTCAACAATAGTATTTTTTATCCAAAGTAAATAATTAGTAGGAAAGCATTCACTGATACAGTAAAATTATAAAAAAGGCAATTCTATTACTTTGGGGTCGATTTTTGTTTTTTTCTTCATTATGTTTCCCTGTAACAATAGGAGATTACATGTTGCAATTTCTCGATCAAACCCAAAATTTCAATGAAAATAAGAGACCCAAAATGCATGTGTTAAGACTCAGCCCCTAGTGTCATGCTCTTAAAATCTTTGACAGAGAAGTGATCTATGACCTTCCTATAAGCTCTTTTTAGTTTATTTCATAAATTATGTAGTAAAGCTTATGTGTAAGCTCTCATTTGATCAAAGCTTATTAAATAAGTGCTTAATCAAACTATATAGACAACAACCACGCCCCCTAATGCATGTAAACAAAACCCTTGGTGCTGCTAGATTTCAAAATTCAAAAGCCACAGTGAAAAAATAGTGTAACTAAAGTCAAGGAGGAAAAGATTGATATCAGCAAATAAAACAAGTAAACCCTGGTTATTTACCAATCAAGATAGCACCTGAGAAATATCTATCACAGCAATGCCTGTGAAGATACTCCGATCAGAGACAGAAATTCCAGAGGAAATTGTTGGTAAGGAATCAATAAAACGTTGGAATTTGGTCAAACAAAAACTACCATATATTCTACACAGAAGTTGCCTTTGAAAGGGACTTGGTATCAATTGAGGCGCAGAGTCGTAATTTAGAGAAGACTCCTTCCAAAATCAAGTTATACATTTGACCAAGAATTAAAAAACCAAAATGTAAATAATATTATTACGGCTACTTTAGATTCTCTTTGGGAACCTCAAAATCATAGTTGGAGCAAAAAAAAACAACATTTTACGAATGGAAATCCAACCGTGATTAGTTTCCATTTAAATCATTTTAATACAATCAAATCACAATTCATTGAACAAAAGCTGGGTGGGGGATTTCAACAATTATTACCTGAATTCTCTCAGCGAGATGAGCGAAATCAGAATGACCAGAATCGCTATCACTGCTACACCAAGACTCTGCGCCGCTACTTCCATTCTCTAAAAAATCGCTAACCATCAGCGCCAAATCATGTTCGCTCTCGTGGCTGAAACCGCCACCAATCTCACCACCACCGCTAACTCTGACCCACAAATTGCCTCCGGTGGCCACGCAAATCCTACAATCCATCCCTTCTCCGTCAATGACGTGGTTTCGACCACTCCAAGTCCCCAGCTTCTCTGACACCAAACGACACCGTTTCTAACAGTAACAACAACAGAGTCGAAAGTCCTCGTACACCCACGATTGCCCTGCCTCGAATTCGACAACCCAATTGAACACGCTGTCCAATTCGCCAAAATGGATCAAAATTTGCTCTTTTGTTTGCCAACAAAATTTAATCAAGCAATTCAAAAACTAAATTTTCATGTGACCGTGTTTTGACGTGAATTTAGTCGCGGTAAGTTGTGAAGAATTGGAAAGGGAAAAGAATATGAGAAATAAATAAATAAAAAATAAAAATAAAATTGGCCTTCGATCTTGAGGGATGCAGAAAGTCGAATGGCAAATGGAAAATGACTCTTTTGCAAATGAAACCCAAAAGATTGGAAGGCGAGTTCGTCGGAGAAAGAAGACAATATAAAAGGCGCATGTGATGTGTAATGACCATTTTGCCCCTCTCGATGACTTGGGAAGAAGGTTAAAAAATTTAAAAATAAGAGATCAAGTAACAGATCAAAACAATCAATTGTAAGAAGAGAGAGTATTAGGTCTTGGTTGGTTATTAAACATAGAATAAATTATGAGATGATAAGAATCAAGATAGAATATGAGCACGTACGTATATTTTTTTTTTAAATAACTTTTAATTTTTTTTTTACAAATTATAAAAAGGATAAAATATATTTGAAAAAATATTAATTTAGTTATCATCACAATTTTTGTATTATTATAAAATAAAACATTTTATTGAAAAAATTTGAAAGTAATTAACTTAAAATAAATAAAATTTTCATAATTAAATGAAGATATAAAATTATTTTATAATATCATACCATACATATTTACTTATTTATTATTATGTTTTTGACTGATATAGAAAATACTATTGGAATGCTTTTCTATTATGAAATCGGATAAACTTTTTTTTTTTTTTTTTTTTTTTACGAGAGACAACTTTGTTTAAATCTGAAAATTTATTATGAAAGATGAAATTTTATTTTCAAATATTAATTGAAGTTAAATAAATTATATTTCTTGCGTTTTGAAATGTATTATAAAATTTATAATAAATAAATGTTTTTCACAAAAAAATAATAAATAATTTTTTTGGGCCAGAAAATATATTTTTCTTGTACAATATGCAAGAATTACTCGATTTCTTTTCTTATCATTTTTTAAATCTAATAATTCTAATGAATAGTAAAGAGTAATTTTTTTTAGAGTTACTCTTAAATTAGCTTATCCCTACTCATTTTCTAAACTCTATTACTAAGATAATCTTCCTAGTGTATTGAAAAGTAATTTTTTTTATATTTTTTAACAGACTGTAAATATTCTTTGGAAAAAATAATCAGGTTCACGTTGATAGAATTATTATAAACGATAAAAGTGACACTCTTTTGAATATTTAACAAGACTACGTACATCCAAGATTTGAATTTGACATAACTTAATTAAGCAATAATAATTATTATTCATGCACTTGATGGTTGTTGTATCATATATGTATCTTTACATACTGTATTGATCGAGCTGCTGCATAAATAAATAAGTAAACAAATAAATGTGCATTTAGCTGGACGGGTTTCATATTACGCGTCTCAAGCACACCATTATTTGTTGTCAAATCAAAAGTCATCGTTATTGTTCATTCAACCCTCAAACAATTGACTTTGTCAAACTATAAGAAATAAAAAAAAAACATGAAAACACAAAACAAAATATTTTAAAATTATTGAATGAAGGCCAGCACCCAAAGATCAACTAGGTCTGCCCTGCCAATTGGAGCCACTCAACAAAAAAACTACTTTTCTTTATAGAAATTTAATTATGATCATATGATTGAATCTATTGATAAAATATAGCTTTATGTACCAAATTAAATTAAATTCCCCAACAGCTACGATGATTTAGATTCGTTGTTGTGACATTAATTAAAAATAAAATATAAACTAAGACAAGTATATAGTCCAGCGGCATAGCCCGCCTTCACGGGCGAATTTCTTAGCACTATGTTTCTGTGTTACTTACTAGTTACTATTCCCATATCACTCCTCTCACTTCAATCTAATAAACTCCCATTATCTAAAAAAAAATATTATTATATATACATGGTGCAAATATGAAAAATTATATATAAATTTAGATATTAGTTTAATTAATAAAATTATTATTAATTTACTCCCTTCATAAAAAAAAAACTATCCACTTTGATTTTTTTAATACTAATGTAATTTTTTATACAATAAAATAAACCATTTACGCAATTCTTAAAGAGATTATGCTAGTTTGTTTAAAAGTTTAAATTATATACTGTAGAAAAAAAATAGTTTAAATGATACTGTAAGCAAAAATATGAAGATGGGTATTATAGTAATTAACACTAGGATGACTTTCGTGGAAACCAAGTAACTTTAAATTAAATTATAGCGAAAGTGATTGATGAATTGGAATTGGATGGATGAGGCTGACCGTGACGACCAGAATGGCACCATGAAGGAAGGAAGACTCCCTTGGTTACACGGAGACCTATATTTCATTATTTTATTTATTTATTTATTTATTTATTTATTTATTTTATTATTATTATTATTATTATTATTATTATTATTATTATTATTATTATTATCAAATACTAATAATTGGCTTCCATGAAAACCAAATAATAATCCACTCCAACTGTGAAGTCACTGCCATAAATTCAATAATAATGGTTTTTCCAACGGATGTGCAACAGAAGATCAAAACAAAAATGTAGTTCAACTCTCGAAGTTACGTTACACAGAAAATATTTATTTGACAAGTTATATTTTTTTCATTTTATTTCTATGCCTTCCTTTATACAGAGAATATATTCAGACTAAAATAATTATTTTTTACAGTACAAACTAAGAGGAGAACTGGATATTAGAAACCATAAGAAACATGCATACAATAGGAAGTCAATGGTCCTCATGACCAATATTTTTTTTTTTGTTGGACAAGGTTCTCAATTTTATTTATAGGAAACTTCCTATATTATGCAGACATCTTAATGCTTGAAAATATGTAAGAACATCATTTTGGGTTTTATTAATTTTCAAATGCTATTGTATGTAACATATTAATCTATAATTATTTGACTATAACTGATCAATGATGTGTGTTAGTGTTTAAATTAATTATATATATAATATATTATATAAAAAAAAAAGATAAGATAAAGTTACACGAAACCTTATTTTGGTTGGTCCACGCGGTGGCCTACAGCATTTTTTTTAATTGGATAAAGACAATGACCTGACTGTGAGGAACCAAGTGGCAGGTCCACGAAGAGGCTACAGAAATTTATTTTATTTTAAATTGGAGAAGTGAAATAAATGTGATTTTAGTATTGTATGATCGGAGTGATTCTTTTTCATATGTAAGAATTAAAGTATCAATATATTTGTAAAGCTAACGTGTTTTATTTTATTTTATTTAATCAACTGAAGTATAAAAAAATTATTGTAAAAACTGAGTGAATGTGAATTATAGTTGTAAACTTTAGTTTTGAATGAATTTTATTTTGCTAATTAAGTTTGTGAAATTAATTTTGATATTATTATTATTATTATTATTATTATTATTATTATTATTATTATTATGTAGTGTTTATAGTTGGATTCTTGTGATGACAAGAGTAGGATATCTGTCATGCCATGCAACAATCTTAAAATGTCATTCATCATTCACCATTCATTTGCATTTTCTTTCCAATGCGAAAATACATGAAATTTATTGTTTTAAAACCAACAAAGATTTACTTTTTTTTATTTGTTTTAAATATTTTATAACTGTACAGTCTAAAATTAAAAAATTACTCATTTAATTTCAATGAAAGTGATTTTTAAGTTTTTTTTTTTTATCAAACTATTTATATTATTATATTAAATACAATATTACTCACAATATGTGTCAATTTCTAGCAAGCCCCCTTGGATTTTCGGCATTATTTTAATGAATCTTTATGAACCCCGACAATCTCAATTTTAAAATGAAAATCGTGTTGATATTATATATGAACTATGACATATATACTAGTCGACCATTGATAATTTTTTCTCTTAAAAAATCTGACTTAATTCATAGATATATCTATTTATAATTATAGATACAATCACCTTAAACCTATACTATAGGCTATAGGGCTATAGCATAAAATAAATCTAACATATTAACTACGATTAATAAAAAGATAAACCTATGTCTATAACTTGTGGCTAAAATTAAAAGTAGATGGTATTCATCAATTAATAAGTATATAAATATAGTAGTATTAAAATAGTTGAAAGGTAGGCATAGCAATTATTAAACACACAGGACATTATGAAATGACATAAACAAGACATACTGGGTATAAAGACACGACATGTGTATAGGCAACAGCAACATGGTTGATTAGCCTATCATTTATTAGTGACCGTAAAAAGAAAACCCTAACCCTTTTAGATGGGGACACAAGGCATCTTCTTGGTATGAATCCTCACTGGCTCTCCCAGGAAGTTTATTTATTTGTATAGTATTAGTATGCATTCATTTACAATTTACAAACATGAAACATCACAGATCCTTCTCGAGAGAACGTAGGTAGGACCACTTCATAAGATTCCAACTTTTGGGGCTGACACCTAATTATATACAGTACGAACATGATAACATTATGTTGCCTCTCCATAATATTTCTTATTTCTTACAACGGGTTGGCTACTCAAATATATACATATATTATTATTATCATTTAAGTTCAAATTACTGGTCATACAAGACACGTACCCAACGGTAAGACTCATCACTTTACTCTTCAATGCCACAAATTATTATGAAGGATATATAGAATTCACCTCATCTCCCACCAATATTCCACTTCATATCTTAAATATATATAAATATGCCAGTGCATCATTGCCATAATTTGCAGGACTAATGCTCTGCATTCATTGAGTTTGGATTTTTTTTTTTCTTTTTCTTTCATGCATAAATTTATAATTAGGATTAAATAGAATGGACGGTTCATTCATTAATTTCTTTATGAATGAACATATGATTCAGTCTAGACTAATCTGCTGAAACAATTTTTAAATTTATGATTCAAGATGGATGACACCCTCACTCGAATAGGAAATTTGCAGAAAGGTTTAGAACTTTAGACTTTAGAACATAAATTTGTCTCCGATACTTATGCCGAGCTAGAAAGAAAGGAATTTTCTTTAGAGCTACCTTTACTTCTGACTGATCTTTTAATTTATTGGAAAACTTCCAATTGTACAAGCCACTGAAAAGGACCTAATCAATATATAATAAACCAGGAGTACTGTTCAACATTCATATTATATACTTTGAAGAAATGAATGAATTAGCATTTCTAGTTGTTTTGCTGTTCAATCAATTGAAAAGCATATATATGTTGCTGCAAAGGATTTGCACGGACCATGATATGTAAATGGCAATAGCAAAAGTTAAAGTAGGAGTTACATGTGCAATGTGTTGAAGACAAAATTTAGCATTAGGTAAAGAGAATATATATTGTTTTGTTGATACAAAGAGTACCCAACGTACACATGCAGTGTAGATGCAGAACAGAGATGGCCACTTAGTAAAAGCTTAAGAATCTAATTCACGTGTTGCTATTTTTGTACACCTCTTTTATTCCAAGAGTAAAACATTCTATATTTCTGTTATTCTATATATCTCATTATCATGCTTTTATCACATTATTCATTTGTGATAAAAATAATCATAATAAAAGATATAAAATAATTAAGTATTAAAATACCATCACTGTTTAACAAAAACTAAACCGAAACCCTTCTTCGATATCAACGTTCGTGTTATTGGTTTTTTCATTAATTCCAATGCTAGCTACGTAACTTTTCTTATACCATATATTTAGTGCAAGTGCCTTGTCAAATTGAAATGACTCTTTCAAAAGTTTTTGCATGCTTCTCACTCGATCTTTCTACATAGATTCAAGGTTTTCATAATGAGCTTGTCCACATGTAACAAGCACAACAGTGGCGGATCTGATACCTCATTGTTGTAGAAGAATATGTGTAATGCTTGTTTAAAATAAAAGAAAAAATATTTTATTTGAGGCAGTAGCTAGAGAGAGTGAAATTAACTTTTACTTTCTAAGATGTGTACATATTTTAAGTTATACTGTAATACAGCAGCACTTATAAAGCATATAGAGCATTCCAACAGTGCACAACATATACATCAACATTAACAGATCACACACGCACACTTTCAGAACTAACAAATTAACAATCTTGAATTTACAAACACACAAAAAACAGAAAATACAGAAATCATATTCTCCTAATATATAGAAATTATTTGCAGATCTTTGATGTAACATAGACCACAAACTTGGGCTATAAAGTCCACAGACAAAGATCAATAGGACCAAAAAGATTCACATAATCCTGTGAGCCAAGACCAACCCACAGACCCTATAAAAATTCATTATTAAACGAATTGGCCTTGCCCATTCAATGAGAGCTTTGCTTTCTGTTACACATTAACTTTTTATGATTTATTTGATTATGTTATGGGTTATTGCTGAGTTTACACTTTACAATCAGATGGATCCTAAGTATTTATTTTATGGGTTATTGCCCATTAATGTCACGTCACTAAACGTTTTCCAATTTCCTTTTCACTTGGATTTGCAGGTTGAAGCTTGTTAGCTGAGTAAGGCGAAAACATTAGTTTCATTCAACTCGATCATACACTTTGCTAGTAAAATATGTGCAGTGTCTCTCTGCATAGGACAAGAATAAAATAAAGGTTTTATTTTAGCTTCTATCATGAAGCATCGATCAGACTCGATCGATACATACAAACAAACAATTATGTGAATGAACAAACCATTTCTTTATTTATTCTTGTTCCTTTTTCTAGTTTAATAAAAATATGCACGTCTTGATCATTGTATCTGAATTTGATCCTACTCACCACTTTAGTAAATTACTTTCTAAGAGATTACAAGTCTTCAACAGTTTCAACTTCGAAGGCCAATTGATTATTGATCTGTTTTACGATAACAAGCCTGCTATTGACGTTGCTTCAAACAAAGTTTTTCATGAAAGAACGAAACAGAGAGTTAGACTGCTATTTTAACCCAAGGTTCTAAATCTAATCGTATTTGTTTCTTCCCATCAACAAATAGGATTGTTTTAGAACAATTTTACGCAAGATTGAAGCAGAAAAGCATGAATTTATCAGCTTGAGGGAAGCAAGGGAAGGGTCATCAGCATCAGCAGTAGTGACAAATCCAAGATCCTGGATCAGTGTGAACAAAATATAAAAATAAAATTCAAAAATATATAAATTTATATGAAATAAAATATAAAAAATTAAATTTTATTAATAATTTTATATTAAAAATTTTGATTTTAAAAAATTGAGAGGTGTAAGTGCACCCCTGAGCCTAATGTAGATCCGCCACTTGCCATCAGTTTAATATCCAAACTAGCTTTGTCTATTATCACAACTGCATCTGGAGGTAAGTTATTACAACTCTATATTAGGAATCAATCAAGCAAGCAAGAATTTGCTCCAATCTGTGATTTCATTATATGTTCCCATAAATAGCTAGGAAGACTTTTCTTTTTGTATCAGTTGCGTCAGTTTTACATATACAAGAATATAACTATCATAATTTCAATAAAACAAGTAATTCAGTGAGTAGAATATAAATATATTATAGGAAAACAAATTGAACTATATGGTCCTTTAGCAGAAGCTTGTTTTACAAAAATGGCTAGCTCTTTATCATGAATTCCTGACTCATCGATGAATAAAGTAATCATGGTCATGACGCTACAGGGAACAAATAAAAAGGGACAGTGATTAACTTGGAATATATATTTATGGTCATGCTCAGCGGCCTTGGTTGATTGTGCCAAGGCTAAGCTATATTATAAAAAAAAGGCTGGAATATATTTGCTTACTAGCTACCAAAGCATTATATAAAGGTTATTGGCTGGTCCTCATCAACTAAATCAGATAAGATTACCATTACAACATCAGATTCAACTACAGTGTAGTACCCTTCTTGTTAATTGATGCTGCATTACTGATCTATAATCTAATTAGCTACTGTGATGCCAATACCATTAAAGTGAAATTTCAATGATAGATGTGTCGTCGTCTATTACACTTTTCTTTTGTGTGATATATATATAATATTAATATAAGATTATGAGGTGATCAACAACAGTCACCTAGCTAGCTACTAGAGGTGTGAGGTGCAAGGATTGTATCTGAATTATTGGTTTATATAGTTGGTCACATCAAGTTAGTAAGTGATGGTCTTAGATCAATTACTTTCTGTTTCTTCTGAAACTACTGTCAAATATAAAATGAGATTAATAACAATTGAATCCTTATATTTCTTATTCTGATTTAGAATTTCCTTGGCCTCCGTTAATGAAAATATAACATGTTATTGATTGGGAGTCGACTGTTTTTTGTTTTATTACTTATTAAAAATATATTATTTCTAAAATTTTCTCTCCTTTCCCGGACGTGCGCGTACTATATATAGTTATATACCTATCTTACTTGCGTACCTAACTTATTACCTCTAAAGTAAGGGCATATTCCATGGTATATCTTTATGAAAACGTTCCATGTTTTTATTTTTGTTATGTTATTGGAAAAAAAAAAAAAAAACTGGCTCTGATCATCTCTTCAGTGAAATCTTTTTTTTTTTTTAATCTACAAGACTCTTTAGTATAAAGCTAATTATGCTAGAGAAATCTATCTAATTTGCCATTTGGACTTAGTTAAGATGGTTGAACGAGTGGCAAAATATAAACAAATAAGAAAATTTGCTGGGGATCATAATTAAGTTCTTTGACGTACTTTAAAAAAAAAAAAAAGAATTCTACTTGTTGCAAAACAGAACTTTAACTTTCCTTCGCAAACAATATACTATCATGTGTATATAAATGAAAATTTTCACTTGCAACCCATTTTTAATAATTAATTAAGGTTTTTCGCAACCCTCTCTCTAGCTAGTCTATAACTCATGAATATTGAATACTCTTAAAATTTAATATGTATGATATATTGAAAAAGATAAAGTAAAAATAATTTGAATTAATCGGGGCAAAGTTAATCACGTCCTGAAAAAAAAAAAAAAGACTTTGTTTTAGAGAGAAAGGCGAATAAGGCGTACGTAGCTGGGGGAAAAAGAAAGTGAAAGAGAGAGAAGGAACCTTCTCGGATTCAACGGATAAAAGTGATCCCAAAATGTAGAATAAGTCCACTTGCAAACATTTTTGCAAGGTAGTAGTAGTATTACAACATGATGATAACAACTTTATCACCACAACTTTTGTATTACTAAAACAACAATGATTTTTGTGTACAAAACTTTAGGAACGTGTAATAATCAACCCTAATGATTCAAACAAAAAAAAAAAAACGAAAAAGTAAACAAGTAACTGAGAAATCACAAGATATTTTTAATTTGTCATTTCACTAGAAAATTATTTCTAATATTAATTAATTAATTTTTTTTCTCGATACAATTAATCTGATATATGATGTAGATTGTGTGGTTCATTTGTTCAATTATACAATAAATAAATAAAAAATATTAAATAGGTATTTGTTATTTTTAGCCTTTAAATATTAGAATTCATTCCCAACGCTAATATCTAGAGTGCTACTTTTGGGAATAAAAAACCTCTTTTAAGATATTTTTGTACAGTAACTTGGAAGTACTACATGTAATGTTCAACTAACACAGGTAAACTAGTTTGATATAGAGGTTAATGTAGCATGCAATAATTCCCGATTAGAAAAGAGTGAAATATATAAAAATCTCTTATTTAATTGTTTGCATAAAAGTTATATATTGTCTTATTCCAAAAGTAAGGCAGCAGTTGCTAATACAAGTCGCTTATAAATCGTCCTTTACCCTGACATGTTATCAATCATACAGGCAAATAAAGTTAAAGAGAAAACACATAATTAATTAATTAATTAATTAATTAATTAATTAATGTATAAGTGAAATATTACAGATTGGCTTAACGAAGGAGTTAGGAGTAACAGTGGTCCTTTGCGTTTTGCGTTATTCGATTTGTCTGTGGTAGGCAGCGAGAATCAAATTCCTCTCAACACCTTTCGAAAATGATTTCTGCTATTTTAATATTTATATTATTATACTTTCTAAAGTTTGATTGTACTCCAGCGTTTTTCAGTTTCCACGAAGTTTCAATAATTGACGCTAGCTAGCATGGGAGGGAATTCAGAGTTTTTGTCCCGAATTAAGCACATTAACAAAAAGTTGAATAAAGAGTACTGAGTACATTCATTGACTCTTCTCCATCACACTTCGAAGCACCAAGTGTAAACAAAAAGCTTGTATAGATCTACAAGAACAAATTACATGATCATTTCTCAGCCTTTAGAAATGTTGGTTATATTACATGATGGAGCATGCATTTACGTTATCTTCACTGAAAAGGGACATGAGTTTCTCTTCTGTATCAAATGTTTGGACGTTTCGAACATAGCCTCCGGGGGCCCTTTTGTCATAGACGCCGGAGGCATGAGGATATGTGACGACATGCTGTGGAACATAAGGCCAAAATTCAGCTTTTTTCTTCCCAGTGTTCTTTACCCTATTTAACACCTTGTTTGGATCAACACAACCATTCACTGTCACCCTGCTTTGCTTTCGGTTTATCTCCACTGATTTCACTCCTGCAACATGCGTCTAATCATTATAAATTAACGACCTTGATTAATTCAAATCATTTTTTGTTTAATTTTGCATATATAATGCACATTTAATATTTGGTTTTGATCATTTACATATATGTAGTTAGTTAAATTTGTTTCCCTTTTCTATATTTGCTTGTAACAAATCACATATCTCAAAAGCTCAAGATATATATAAAGAACTAAAATGTTCTTTAATGTACTGAAATGATCAACTTGAAGATGATAAGAATTTAAATCTGAAGTACCCCTTGATCATACGGATTATGATATCATGATATAAATTAATTAACTATATCCAAACATTAACTTAAAATATCGAATAATAAAGACTGATAAATAGCCATATATATATATATTAGGTATCTGACATAGACACATATATATAGATAACTAGTAATAATAAAATTACTTAGAGAGCTACCTTTCATTGTCGCCACTGCATTTCTGACTTTTCGTTCACAGCCATCACAATCCATTTTGACTTTGATCTCAACTGTCTAAAACGAAGACCAACATATGAGGAATGGATGATGATATAGAGTATAATATAGCTAGATAGCTGAAGCTATAGAAGAATTAATGAAGCTAATTAAAGCGTTAATTAAAAAAAGAAGAGAGCATAAAGGAAAATGGTGTTGTGGCATGGGGTAATTAGGGGAGTGCCTAGCTACCTGCATTGTTTTGATCTTTTTGGTGGGAACTGTGCAAAAGTTGGAGATGATGTAGTTAAGTGCACCCATTTCAATTCCTTTCCAAAAAGCAAAGAGAAGAGATAGAAGAGTGAGCGAGTGAGAGAGAAGACAGGCACAAATCAAACATGAGGGCGTGGTGTTTATATAGAAAAAAAACTAAACTAAAGATTCACCAGCTAGCTAGATAGAGAGAAAGTTGAACTTCTAAAGCAGTGTCTAGAACATTATGTTAATATTATAATAACAAGAAATAATTCAAGTGGACATATGTGCATGCCCATAAAGTTATATTAGTGGTTTATAAGAACATGCATGAAAGATATATGCTTTAAAATTGGTCTTGTGGTGCCATGTTTTATTGAAAAGAACAAAAAAAAAAAAAACAATTGTTTAAAATCTACGCAGAATTATAAAAAGTGATTTGGGTTGTCTTTCTTTTCTGTCAATGACGACTATGCCTTGCTTTCCAACATTCCATACATCGATTCAAATTTATACGTTGTGATTTAAGGTAACGCTCGTGTATACATCCTTAAAATGTTATTTTGCTTTAAGGTAATGTGTGCATCCTAAAATATTATAATTTTTATAATAAAATAACTTTTTAAACTTAAAATATTTTCTCAAAAGTCAAGTGAGAGTAGTCAGTCACATTGGCTAGGAAATGATTCAATAAAAGATATACAAGAAATATTGATCATATATACTAATGCTAAGGTTTTACAACATGAATGTGATTTCAAATTTATTTCTTTGATTGGTAACCTATCGGTGGTGATGATTATTTTTTTTATAGCCAATATTGGTGGTGATGATAGAGGGGTATCAGTTGTGGAAATAGTGGAAATAAATATAATAGTGGTAACAACAAAGGATTAAGTTTGTAGTACATTAATTGGTAAATACATGTGAAGTTTACTAACGTAGCTAGACCCACTTAATTTCATTCTTATCTTCAAATTCTTCTCATGGAGCTTCAAGTATACTCTTGGTACCTCCACTAAGATATCTCTATATATCATCACTTTCAATCAATTATTTAATTATTAACTAACCCTATTGAAATATTACATGACCATTGTGTGCTAAATTAACACAGTGATTGACAACTAGGGAGAAACAATAAATTATTAAAAAATGGGAAATATATTAGTAATCACACATTACACAGTTAACACGAGACACTATATTTTCCATGATTGAATTGTTACTTGTAATTATTTACGTTCTTCATTTTTTTTAAATCTTTTATTTTCTAATTGTATTAAGTTTATTTTAAACATCACAACTACATATTATTTAAATAATTATAATTAAATTTGACCGTCTTAATATCGTAATAATAAGTGCATATATACTCAACGATGCACAACAATTTACACCTGACTGCATATAGCACCTACTGCATTGTCTCGTATTTATTTTACTGCAGTTTTATAATTCTTCCGCTTATGAGTGAATCAAAAGTTAAGAAATAATTTTAAAGCGAAAAAAAGGAAGTGTTGACCTCAATTTTTTGTTATGATAATTATAATACCTGTTTGATAAGTCAAATTTGGTTAATATATTTTAATTTTATAGACAGACGAATAATTAATAATTTAATATATATTGAGTAAAAGTTAATTCATTTCCAAAGTTAGTTATATAATTTATCCTCCAATCAGAGGGGAGAATAATTGACCTACCTAAAGTGCAAAGTGGCTATATTTTTCAAACCCTAAAAAATGGGGCAAAAAGAAGAAAAGCATTATGCAACCCCACATATACAGAACAGAACAAAACCACCGCCCAAGGATGAAAATTCTCTATTGACTCCGAACATTTTTGTTCTTTTGGTTTTTCTTCTCTCGCATTTTGGCAGGCAGACTTTCATCCCTTCCAAGTTTTTTTTTTTATTTCTATCGGTCGTTTTCCCTTTCCCTCGTCCCTACATATATATATATATAACCATTCATTTTTATTTTGTTTTGTTTTAATAGTTAAAATATTCTTTTACTTTGATTTTTTTTTTTTTGTAGTAAAAAGTGTACTTTTTAGTTAAGTTATTTTTATTATTATTTTTGTATAGTAAAATTATTTTTTAACCAATTTTTATTTTTCTGTAAATCACAAAATTTACATTGAAAATATATATGAAAAAAAATATTTTAGAAATAAAAAAATTTAGTTGCATTAAAATAAAACTTGTCTTGTGGTTTAGGATTTATCAACTATTTTATCAACGAGTGATTTTTTTTTTAAAGTAAAATCTTGACCTTGAGCAATGAAAAAAATGTGATTAAAATGATTATTTTGATTTGAATGAAAATGAAGACAGAATTAATATAATTTTATTGAAATGATTCTATTAAATCATCTGAACTTTACCGCGCGACACAAGTTTGTCTTGGCCTATAATTTTCGAAATCACGGGGCTGCCAAACAAAAGTTTAGAGTCCGGAAGAAATTGCATCATGTCCCCCCTCATCATGGCATCAGTTTTTTTTTCAAGTATATTATATACGTACTAATGCATATATATATATATATATATATATATAGGGTGCATTTCTTTCGTGTGTAATTTTGCTTGCTTTTTCTGTTTTATTCTCCTCTTGTGTACCCAAAAAGAATCACCAGATTGAAGAGAACAACTAGCTTTTATTAATTAGGATGTAGTTCTTTAGTTCGATCGGATATAGTACTAAATTAGATCGTAGGAAGATTATCTTGATGTTGTTGTTGGAATTCGAAGATCAGAAAGTTTTCTTTCCAATCAACGAATAAGAGTTTTAATCAAACTAGCAACTTTCTTACTCTCTAATTTCATCAACGAAGGAGTCCACGCTTTTCATTCTCAATGCAAGTGTAATCTTGATTATTTGTGGATAGGTATAATTGTCTTAGAATATTAATTTCAAACACATTTGAGGTATAGGAAAATGTTAAATTGGGAATTAAATCTTTCTTTTTGTTTATTGTATTAAATTTTTATCCAATTTCATCTTCTAATGTCTCATACATTCTCTTATAAATTTTAGTATACTCTGTCTAATTTTTTTATTTATAAAAAAAAAACTAGCAACTTTTCAATTTTCAACTTGTTTAAGTTATAATTCAATTTTGATTCAAATCTGAGTTTCGAAATAAAGCATTTAACATGAATTTCCTAATCTTACTAGAAACAAGTTACTCTGGCAGAGCTTTATACGAGCAGAGCAGATATATATATATTTTTTTTAAATATGGAATTGTAAAATATATATTCTCAATGGATGTGTTTGAGAGTATAGAAGAATTCTTCAATATTAAATGCCAATATTGCCTCACCATGTTAAAAGTAAAAAATTTCTCCTTCGAAAATTGCCTTTTACCTTTGGTAGCTGCTGCACTTTGGGAATCCTAGTAGAACCACCAACATGGACAACATCATGATTCATGCACACTGCTCTTCTCCATCTTAACATCAGTTAAACACTTATCTAGCTACTATCTTCATACACTTTTTGAAGAGATCCATGTTCATTTCTTCAAACTTTGCACGTGTGGTTGAAACTCTCTCTAAATGACAATGCTTTTTCCATTGGAAATAAGTGTATATGTCCAAAATGTAACTAATTTCATTTCTAATAAAGTATTATTATAGTTTTATTATCATATTATACTATTTTGATTAAAAATTAGAGTTTTATTATCATCATAGAGATAATGATAATGAGAAATAAATTTCTTATAATTTTAATCTAAATTGTTCTTGATGATAAGATTATTGTAAATAGGATATCAATAATCCGAAAAGATCAATATATATGTAATGACTTTTATTGGATAAAGATGAATAGTTCTCATTTATTAAATTACATATATAGATAATTTACATGATGAAATTATTCAACTAATTTAATTGAGAATTCCTAATAATTAATATTACATTTAAATCATCCATAGGAAAGAAATATAATAGTTTTCTTTGACTTAAGATTATGATAGTAATTAGTTATTTGTTATATTTTAATCTTGGACACCTAATGTCTAAGGCACTTGAATGGATATTGGATAGATATTGGATATGATTAAATACTTATATAATTAATAACTAATCAAGAAGGAATTCATAATTCTGGGTAATGAGTTTGAGCTCTATGATATAATTAATACCTTGGCCAGGACAATTAAATGAAAGAAAAAAAGAGTTTCTTAAGTCATTCATTTATCAAATATAGTAATGTGTTAACTGATTAGAGTTTGATAATAATATCATATTAAATGATGGAAAGAATATTATATTATTCTTTTATTGATTTTTGGGTAAAAGATATTATTTCTTCACACTATCTGAAATATTGCTAGATGTTTACCTTGATTAATAAATTAATTTTAATTTACTATTGACTCAGTATCGAAAATACGTAGTCACAAACAAATTGAGTGTTTCAATATTTATAAATATTTTATTTGATAATTAAATTAAATAATTTAATCAAATAAATATTTTAGTGGAATATTATTATATTTTTTTACTAGTATCGAAAATATAAATATAAATAAAGTAAAACAATTTGAATTTATTGGAAACATTAAACTTAATCAAGTTTGTTTCAAATATATTATTTTCAAATATGTTTGAAAATAATATAAAAAATATGATCAAATCATATTGATTATGTTAATATGATTTAATGATTTTTATTTAAAGGAACATTAGGTTATTCTAAAAGTGTGTTTTTCCCATTAGTTTTGTTTTATTGTTCCAGGTTATAGATTGATGATGACTTAGATTCGTCTTGAATACACGTAAAGTCTTTATACAATTGAAGAAATATTTTAAAGTTTTAAAAACGTACATCTGATACATAATCTTGAATTCCCTTATTTTTATTGTTGTTATAATATATTTTGAATACATAATAGATTTTGTTATTCCAATAATTATAAACATTTCTTTTTAATGTTATAATTATTATGACCATTCATTTATAACCAACATTTTATGTATTCCTTTGCACCAGTCAGTTTCAGTCTACCACTAAAGACAAATATACAGCAAAGAAACGCACCACTTGTAAAACATCATTTCATGTTCCCACCCATGCCATTAGATATGACATGGAGGTTATCAACTTTAATGCTTATTTGGTTTCACTTTAAATAATTAATTCATAATTAATTTTAGACGCTTTTTTATATGTTTTGGTTTCATTTAACATAAGAGTTGTTTCTAGTACTTAATTGATATTGAGTTGAAGTAATTTTAAATAATTTATACCTTAGATTCAAAAATTTATATTAGATTTTACTTGAAAATAGATTCTAATTAAAATAATTTAAATTTAATTCTAACCAAATTTATTAAAATATAAATTACATAGTTAATTCTAACCAATATCAATTTTATTTATAATCAATTCTATCATAATTCATCCAAACATTTTAGTTGGCAATAGAATTGATTTTGAGAAAATAATTTTTTATATACCATTTCTCGTTGGATTTGACTTTAATAAAAAAAAAAAGATTAGAGTTGATTGAGTTAAAATAACTTTTGAAAATTAATGATACTAATAGAATCATAAATTCATTATTAAAATTATATACAAACTCAAATTTAATGATATAAAAATTGTTTTCATTTGTTAATGGGACAAGTACTATTTTGAAAATTAAAATAAGAAATTAAACACAAAGCATGGACAAAGAGAGAGTGTGTGGATAAAATAAATTAATAAAATAGCCGAATTTATCCGAGAATACAAAAATGGATGGGGGCAAAGAAGACCCGAAGATAAACGAAAAAACGGGCTCTGAAGTCTCTGAACTCTACTCATTTCATTACATACTGCACTTAGCACAACAACGAACATTCCAACGGTGAGTTTTCTTCTTCAACGTTTGGGTCTTATCTGTTTTGTTTTATGGTTCAAATTTAATTTCATCAAAATCAATTCTACTCAATTCAAACGCGCACTGAGTAATTTCACTCACGTTCCAATCAGATGTCGAATTTTGAAAACATTTTGTTACATATTCATATTATTATTAATTAAAAAATAAATTTTGAGTGGAACCCTATCTCTCAATCAGGCATAGCTCCCATACCGCAATTAATTGATGTTGAGTTCTTTCCTTTTTGCTTTGGAAGATTTTCTACTTTGGTGTGCTTTTTAAAGTAATTTACCGTTAGTATCAAACTTCAATCCTAAGCAAGTTTTAGCTTGTTTACTGTACATTATTATGTATATGAATGATAAAATTGGTGCTTATCTATACGTTTTGAAGACGTGACTGGCAAAATATCACTATAAAGGTGAAAATCACTCGAGTTTATAGGATTAAATTTAATTGTGCTTTCTGTTACTTACATTCTGAAAGCATACATCTTGTGGGCATGATGTTGGGGTTGGTCCAATATCTCTATTTTCCGCCGCCCCCTTTTTAAACAACTTCGATCAGTTCTCAATAGAAACGAGGTTGAGTTGTTTTGCAATTTGGACTTTTTTCTCTTAATTTCTGATATAGCCAAGTTATGTGTTTGTTCATGTTACCTAATTTATTTTGGCAGAATTGAGTTATTTCTAATTAGCCTCCCATCTAGTGAGGCACCATTCCGTAGGATAAAGAGCTTATCAAGAGTTGTCTTCTGTCTAGTGTGTCAAATATAGCTGGTTAAGATTCTCTACTCAGGTGCATGGCAATGGTGATCTCTTCTTCTGTTCATGCCACACTATTTGCCAGGGCCTCTTTCTTTTGCCAGAGTAATGGCCTAAGAAGCTTTAGATCGTGTTTACCTTTCTCATCTTCAGCTGCTTCTGTCTCAACTCACAATCTTTCCCAGAAGAAATGGAGGCAGCCGGTGTTGTCAGCTTTGGATGTTGGCGGAGTCAAGATAAGCAGAGAAGGTATTTGGGTGTTGCTTGTTGTTTTTCTTTTATATCTGAATGTTTATTCTTTCAAACTTGGGTAGGTATGCACTAATATTCTTTTTTTTTTTTTTTTTTCCATAGTCTTGAATCATTTGATACACTGAAGGATGTTCTATATGATCACTAATTGTGTGGTAATTTTTAAGGAGAATGTCCATGACTATGACCTATTTGCACACTTTCTGGGAGTGAATGACATTGAAGTCATTTTATTTAATTTTCACATTTTGATATAACTGCTATTTTAGAAGTGACTGGGATGTTTTGGGCAGCGTATAACTTGCTTTATTTATTCTGCTTTATTTATTCTACTACTTTTACTTTCTATATGCCTTTATATTTGTGGTGCTACTTTCTGCTAATGTTTTAGTTGAAAAATGTTCTTTGGTTTATAAACTTCTTATAATTTCTGATTCGTGGTCTTATAGATGTGGTGAGGGATGATCCGGGGAATAATGTACCAGACAATATATTTTCAAAACTTGGAGTGCAGCTTCACAGGAGGGATCACCACCCTCTTGGGATACTGAAGAATGCAATATACGAGTATTTTGACACAAATTATTCAAATAAGTTCAACAAGTTTGATGATCTTTGTCCTATTGTTTCAGTGAAGCAGGTATGGAAAAATAAATTGAAGAATTAGTTGCCCTTTGCTCCCATATGATGCATTGATATTGAAAAATATTTTGTTTAAGAAAAGAGGAAAAGGGGATAAAGAAAGAAGGCTATTCAAAAAGATGACTATGGTAACATTGTTTGTACATGACTACATATATAAAAAAACTGTTAATGCTAGCTTTTGTGTGTATTCTTACTTTATTTCTGATAGTCAACAAAAATTTCTGATGCATCAATCATATTTCAGGTTGAATGAAGTTCAAGTTTCACAATCATATTCATTTAAACCAATATAGTCAATTATTGAAACCTCAGTTAAGAATACTGTATGTCTTGTCAATGTTACATTTTCAACATAAGAGTAAATGTGCCTCCTCAGCTCTGCTAATGTAGTACTTCTATCCATTGTTTTTATCCCATTCAGTTTGATCGTTTATCTTATCACTTTTTTTTGGTTGATAAGGTGGTTTGAACTCTGGTTGGGTTTCTTTGTGACAATCTTGTTGCAGAATTTTGATGATGTCTTGGTTCCTGAAGACCATGTTAGTAGGAGCTATAATGATACTTACTACATAGACCCTCAGACTGTTTTAAGGTGCCACACAAGTGCTCATCAGGCAGAATTATTGAGAAGTGAATACAGCCATTTCCTTGTTACAGGAGATGTTTATCGTAGGGATTCAATTGATTCAACTCATTATCCTGTCTTCCATCAAGTATGTCCCCTTATGCAATAACTGGATTAATCTAATAATAATTAACTTTTTATAACTTTATTTTTTTTATTATGTAGATGGAAGGCTTTCGGGTTTTTGTTCCGGAAGAATGGGAGGCATCTGGAATGGATGCCACATTATTTGCAGCAACAGACTTAAAGCAATGCCTTGAGGGTCTAGCACGTCATTTATTTGGTATTTCCAAATGGCCAATATACGCTCTTCATTTTCAATTGCTGCATTCTGATAATTAATGAGGATTTGTAAGATGAGTTAGTTACACTAATGAAAATAATCAATTTACGGTTGCTAGATACTCCATCTTTATAGCATATACATCAATACATGGATTTTCCATTGATCATGACAAGATAAAAACACTTAAAAAATTATGGAGAGGATAAATTTGCTTTATGACTTTTGACTTAGTGGTAAAGGACGGAAGTTGTGGAAACATCCTCTTTGAGGATAAGGTTGTATACATCTGACCTTTGTAGAAGAGCTCACAATGGTAGGAGCCTGGATGTGTTGGGCTGCAATTTATGTTACAACTTAGTTGTCCTGACATTATTAAAAGAAAATTGTGTACAATAAAACCAACAAAATACATGTGTATAATTTTCATAGTCTTCCTTAATGCACTATTTTACACAACGGAGGGGAGGAAAATGAGCAAATTTACTTTTATTAGTATTATATACTTAGAATGGTAAAATAAAGCTATTAGATTAATAATAATTTAGCCTAATTAGTGTGAAAGTTTATTTTCCCTCCACATTTCCCAATTTTGAGGGGAGCCAAAATTGAGCAAGGAGGGAGTTTACCCTCCTCCATCTCCCTCTAACCAACATTATGTAAATGATTTTTTTTTTTAAATAGCCTCCTTACACTTCAAGCAATGTTTATAGGTTTAAAGAAAATTATATTTCAATTGCAAGTTATTGTGAAGTTTGAATTAGAATTATTTTTGCAAAATTCTCTAGCTAAAGTAAAACTGTCAAAATGAAAGTGGAAATATTAAATGTTTTATGTGACATTCTCATTGCGATGCTAAAATGCTGAAGTTGTTTCTACAAGAAATTATATGCACTAGGTGTCTAGTTATGAACTTGTGATATTCCTTTGAAGCCAAGTATAGTTTGCAAAACTGCATATTTGTAATTTTTCCCTTTTATGGTTTCAGGTGCTGTGGAAATGCGCTGGGTGGATACTTATTTCCCATTTACTAATCCATCGTTTGAACTTGAAATATATTTCAAGGTATGCTATACATACATACTTATGATATAAGGATCTGTTGCAGATTTGGAGGATTTGCAGGCATTATCTCCTTTATATTATTTGTTTTGACTTTCAAGTAGTTTAGAGTAGAGACTTCTGTCACCTTTTACCAATGAGGGTTGGCTCAAATAGTATATGTTCACTAAAAATAATTCCTCCTAGTGATCCTTTAGTGGTAGGTTATCTTTGAGACCTTGCTGGGGCTTGTGGCAATGCCCTGACCTTGGAATTAGTGGTTGTTTTTTAGTTTTGCATTGTTCTGCTACTAGGAGTAATTGAACAGGCTATCTGGCTTTACATGTAGAGTTGTAATGTCTTTGCTTCCATACTGTGCAATTGTTGGATTGCAATGCTAGAACTTTTCAAAATGTCTCACCTTTGGTTCTTGCGGGATTCAACTTTTCTTCAAAATTTTATTTTCTTAGTTTCTTCAATAGATTATTCTTATTACCAGAATCCTAATCAGGTTGACATGTTTTTCTTAAAGTCTAGCATGACCAAACTATTTAGGTTAGGAAGTTCTTTATGAGTAATTGATAGTGGGACTAGAATCTGGAGGGGAAGAAGTCACATTTGCATCACCCTGCTACTTATGCCATTACTAGTTACTAGTTAGTGCATATGGCCATACACCTCTTATCCCCAACTTGAATTTATGAAGCAGCAGCTTCATTAATGAATGATTTAACAGGCAGCTATCCATAGACCATAAGTCATTTGTTCCTATGCTTGTTTTATTTCTCTTCATCCCTGTTTTTTCCCACTCAATAGTTTTGTAATTAAATTAAGTAATGTTTAATATATCTTTTATTGCAGGAAAACTGGTTGGAAGTTTTGGGGTGTGGAGTGACAGAGCAAGAGATTCTGAAGAGAAATGGGAAAACTAATAATGTGGCTTGGGCTTTTGGCCTAGGGTTGGAGAGGTTAGCTATGGTTCTATTTGATATACCTGATATTCGTCTCTTTTGGTCAAATGATGAGCGATTTACCTCCCAGGTATTTCATATGGATATGTTCAACAAGCATCTTTTAATGTTATCTCTTCTTTTTTCTGGTTGCTATATGTGATGTGACTACAAGAAATTATGATGTAGTCATCTTGAGAATCAAAATATTATTTGTTTAGTTCTTTTGTGATCTCTTCTCTAATGTATTGCATGTGCTTGCTTTCTGATTTTATATACAGTTTTCCAAGGGTCAGTTGGGAGTCAAATTTAAGGCATTTTCAAAGGTAAACTCTACA
Source organism: Amphicarpaea edgeworthii (assembly GCA_014843725.1). Classification (NCBI taxonomy): domain Eukaryota; kingdom Viridiplantae; phylum Streptophyta; class Magnoliopsida; order Fabales; family Fabaceae; genus Amphicarpaea; species Amphicarpaea edgeworthii. The sequence continues at coordinate 781,690 of CM026321.1, read as the reverse complement.
TGTCCAAATGTGTGCCTACCCTTGGGTGTCTACATTTGTTATCACTTTTCTGAGTATGTTCATGTCTATGAAATCTCTTATTTCTTACAATATATGGCTGCAATTTAAACTTGAAAGCTAGTTAGCTAGATAAGAGTGATTCATGTAATTGAAAGTTAAGATGGTCCACATAAATTGTTATGTAATACTTTGTGCAATGAGAAAATATGGTGAGTTTTGATCGTCTAATTTAAATTGCAAGATACATTTAGCCTTAGACATGCATATGTTCATGGCTTTGATGCTTCACTATGTTAAAGGCCTTGTCATGATCTAATTTGTATACGGTTAGTTATTTTAAACTAACATATAGATATATTTTCTGCATTTTAGTTTTATTCTTGTCAAATGATAGTTGTGGAATTTATATTTTTATTTCAGTGGACACATTGCTAACATCTTGGGAGAACATTCTAATTTGTGTGCTTGCCTTTGCAGTATCCTCCTTGTTACAAGGACATGAGTTTCTGGATCAGTGAATCATTTACCGAAAACAATCTGTGTGAAGTTGTTAGAGGAATAGCTGGGGATCTGGCAGAGGAGGTACATCTTTGAATAATTTGGACAGAACTTTTTTGTGACCTTTTAAATTTGTTTGGATTCACAGTTAGCTGCTTTCTTAATGTTCAATGGCAACAAAGTGCATATTAGATGAGCTGATCTAGTACTGTTGACTAGGGTTGATAATATTTTCGGATGCTGCAATTCTTACTTTAGAAAAAACCCAAATTATCACACCCAAATTGTAAATCTACTAGAATCATTCAACCCAGAAGCTTAATACTTCACTTGCCATAATATTTTATTGGCTGAAATTAATGTGAAAAGGCAAACTTTGGTTCTGTTTAAGGGAATAAATTGCTAAACCAAAACAAAAGACTAAAAATGGCCTTTGCAATCCCATCTTGACAGACAAAGGCATAACATTATCTTGATGAGTTCTATGCAAGTGTGCTTGATCTTATGTAATCTGTAAAATAGATTCCTATTGTCTCTAATGAAGCTACCAAATATAGAGGAAGACTTGTAGAACCAAAATCCTTTCTGAGCAGGTGGTTGGCATTCATTATTTTAAGACCATGCTTTGACGTATGTTGTCAATTAGTTCCTACTCCAATTGCCAACTAAGTTACGAGTAGAGAGATAGTTCTTGCTACTTGTTCTCATATTGAATATAAAACTTTCTGAGTTGAATCCTTAAAGGGAGCTTTTGTTTTCTTTTCCTTTACTTGGCTTTTCAACTGTTTAGTTTCTTATTCTTTCTTTTCTCCATTTTTTTTTTGTTAGATTAATCATTTAGTTTTCATCAGAATTATGACATTCTTTCCCCCTTTTATTTTCATGAGTGCTACATTCAGTTTGGTCCCTTTTTTCTGTTTTTGCTTCTTGAAATTGTAGGTGCAATTAATAGACAATTTCACCAACAAGAAAGGAATGACCAGCCACTGCTATAGGATTTCATATAGGTCCATGGAACGTTCTCTTACTGATGAGGAAATAAACGATCTGCAGGTATTAAATATAAGGCTAAATTGTAATTTTGATCTCTAGTTTTTCAAATACATGATTTTGGTCTTCTTAATTTTAAATTAGTAATTTTGGTCCCTCTAGTTTTAAAAATAAGCAATTTTGGTCCCTTAGATCAATTATTAATTAATAATTATAATCAATAAAGTTATTAAGTTAATTATAAATTCACTAAAAAATATTAATTATTCAAACAAGTTAAAAATGATTTTTTTTAATTATTTTTTCTTTGTGTAAAAAATTATTATAGTTTTTATAATAATTTTTAATTAACTCAATAACTCTATTAATCATAATTATTAGTTAATAATTGATCAAGGGGACTAAAATTGTCATTTTTTAAAACTAGAAGGACCAAAATTGCCATTTTAAAAATAAAGGGACCAAAATCATGGATTTGAAAAAGTAGGGGAACCAAAATTATAATTAAGCCTAAATATAATTAGAAATACTAGTGCAATCATAACTAGTCTAGGTCTTATGTTGTCATATTTTGTTTTGAAAGTTACCAACACTTGTTTTTCACCTTGCCAATGCAGTGGAAAGTAAGAGAACAGGTGCAGAGCAAATTGAATGTTGTCTTAAGATGAGTTACAAATGATGAAAATTTACAGCTCTGCTGTGTTTGATCTCAATTTTGTTAGTGTATAGATGTTTTTCCTCCCTTCAGCAACTGAACAGCGCTATAGACAGATGCATTATTTAATTTTCCCATAACGAGCCATGCCTAGCACAACAGGATTATCTGTATTATCTATTTTCCTTAAGAACATAATACTGTCCCTACACACGAAACAGTATGTTCCCCCAACAATAAAATGTGTGTTAAATTTTCAAATTTGAGCTTCTTATGTAAAATTTTAAAAAAAGAAAACATTTTTTAGAATTAAAACCAAACATATTTTTAGTTTTAATGTGTGTTTTCTTTGAAAATAAAAATAGAAAGCAGGCCATTAATGATCCTAACAAGCTTGAGAAACATTGTTTACACCTTACTGTCACTGTGAAGATATTTGTGGTATCTACTAATAAATAAATAAAATATAAATTGTTTAAAGAATTTAAGGAAATAGTACATATTTTACAAATGGTTGTGTTGTGTCGATACATCATCGTGGACTTTTTTTTTTGGAAGGATAATTTTTTTATAACTAAATATTCAAAGGGTTAAAGGGTTGTATCTTAGAACATTATACGTATAATGGATTTGTAGTAAAATATATGACCTAAGTTATTTTTATATAAAAATCTTATGCGGGAGATGTCTAACTAAAAATCATTTTCACGTCCTGCTTTACCCAAAGTCATATTAATATCTAAATTAGGATGAAACTATATTTTTAAATAAAAATATGAAGAGAAATATATAACAAATTACATTACCGATTGTTCAAAATATGAAGTTCTTTACATATTTTTATTTTACTGTCAAAATACAATTAAAATATAATTTTTCGATTCATTTTGTTTACCCATGCATCGCACGGGTAAAAAAAAAGTTATATATGTAGAGGAATAATGATAGAAAGATTAAATATTTTAAATAAAATAAATAATTAGTTATTAAAATAAACAAGAAATATTTTTATCTTTGATTAACATAAAATTAAATATTTATATAAAATAAAGTAATAAACAATACATGTAAATAAAAACTTCAAAAAATTCTGATGAATCAAGCCAACTCGATTTTAATTGGTTTGGCCTAAAAGCAAATCAAAACTCGAACATGTTTATACAACTTATCAAACAATACATTTTTTTTAAAATCTTTTCGATGCATGTTAGTTTGAAATGGATTCTAACTAAACTAAACACGAATTGCATTACCTTACAAAAAAAAAAAAAAAAAACACGCGCACACACAAATTGCTAGAGCTAGACTCAATTGAATGTGTCATGCTAATTATTTTTTCTTGCTGTGCATACTGCATACACACAGATATAAGTAGGGAACAATTTGCCAAAATAGTTGCAATGTTATATTTCAACGAGGGGAAAACATTATATTTCATTCAAGCATCTAACACTGAAAGCATATAAAGAAATTTAAGATAACTAATATACAGTATGGATGTTACGTAGAATATGACCCTGGCTCTAAGTGAGAAAACCCCTTTTTTATCTTCTGGATGAGGTGATTAACAAATTAAAATAAACAGCAGATCTACCGAGTATAGAAGCAATACAATCTAATTCATACAGCAACGGGCGTTTCCCCTTGTCCAGTGCCCTTATCACCATCACTTCCCTGACTTCCTTCGGATGCATTCTGCAGAAACTTGTGCTCTGAGGGCAAATTTTTCTTTGCTTTCCGGCTTCCTTCAATTTTCCATAGATCCCATACTCGAGTTTTTGGCGGCGGTGATGCATCTCCAATTGGTGCAATCAATCCTGGTTTTCCATCATCAATGACACCATCAACTAAACCATATTCCTTAGCTTCCCAAGGATTCATAAAATTATCACGATCAGTGTCCAATTCAATCTGCAGATAAAATCAAGCAATATGCATCATATTGGTTAACAAACTAATTAGATATAATTATATAAAGGGGGTCCATCTGATATCTAACCTGCTCTTCAGGTTTCCCTGTAACTCTTGATAGTATCTTGTTTATCTTAATCTTGTGATATGCCATTTCCCTTATTCGAATGCTCATTTCCGTAGCCTGCAATTATGTTTTACATTTTTAGCAATATACAATGTTAAGAACCACCAGGAGAAGAACCATTACACAAGCTGATTTCCAAATGAACTTATTATGCATATTGTAATTGCATAGTAATTACAGCAGACATCATGAATTCATAATAGATTGCCAAAACAACTCTAGGCAAAATGCTTCTATTAATTATCACAGTTCACATCACAGTGCTTGTCAAAACTCACTTTTTGCACTACAAATATTCACCAGATTTGGTTTCTGCTTATACTTGGAATATCAAATCAAACTAGCACCATTCTAATGCATCAACAAAGAAAGGCATGCCAATAAAAAGTTGACCTTTCAATTTCCAACCAAATCATCACTTTTAAAACTTTCCTTCCAGGTTCCAACCAACAAGCTTGAACCTCAACAACAGGCACAGACCAAAGTAAATAAGACCATAGTGTGGCAATGAAATCAGAGATTCAATCTACTACACAGGCACCTCATGCTTGCACATCCAAAGTACCAATTCCCCGCCCACCCAAAAAAAAACTTGCAAAAGCATCTAAATGTCTAGTAAACAAAAGAAGGTGGTGGGTATGCTGTTTATGCTTAAAACTTAAAAGAATTGGGAACTCTGTACAAATCACAAAGTTTCATGCCTGGATAGTAAATTTATAGTAACAGCTTCAGTTTATTAGTTATATTTAAGCAACATGTTTTGTGGAGTAGATTACTCTTTAAACTAGAGGTTTTTTTACTCATTTCAAGTTGGAATTGAGCAAACAAAGGTATTTACAGTTAAAGGGAATTGTATGCCTTCCACATCCTATACTTCTCTAATATATGCTCGAAATCTAAAATTAGCCTAACCTGATCATATAAATGCAAATGAAAATAACCACAAAAAACGTTAGACCTACTTCTAATTGACAATAATCAAAGCCAAAAGATATAAGAGGACATTCTTACTTTTCCACCAGCAGTTCCAAGTGGCTGATGAATCATAACTCTTGAATTTGGCATACAATACCTCTTCCCTTTTGTACCAGAAGCAAGGATAAATGCACCCATGGATGCAGCAAGCCCTAGGCAAATAGTTGACACATCTGCCTTGCATAACTTCATGGCATCATAAATTCCCATTCCTACATGAAATGATAAACAAAGAACAATTAACTGAAGACAGACATATTTCAGAATTCAGATTCATTAAACTGAATAATGCCCCAAACTTCACAAATAGTATGTTCCTATCCTATAATCACAGATTCAATACATTCAATCTGTTGTTGAGAGAACCTTTTAAATGTTCTTGTGAGATTCAACTTTTCACAGATCTGAATTATCTTGTGAATCAGTATGATCAATAATTTCTTGTTGTGTCAGTAAATACAGCAGGATATAAGTATAACACAGACCAACAACTCAGTTGCTTCAAAATTATATATTTTCCCTATAGATATATAGGAATATTGCAGTCAATACTCTCTTAGCTATGTCCTATGAGCTATTACAGCCTTAAATCTTGTGTCGGGGATGAAGAAAGTTAACATCCAATTACAAATTGAGATCAGAAGTCAAGAGCATCTGTTAGTCAAGTGGATAGAAATAATTGCTTAAAAGCCGCAAATAAAACTCTGTCAACATACCAGCAGTAACAGAACCACCAGGTGAATTTATAAATAACTTGATGTCTTTCTTGGAGTCTTCAGCATCCAAAAACAAAAGCTGACTAATGATAAAATCTGCAGTCATATCATCCACCTGATCAAACAAAACACAATTCACAAACACAACATCAGATACTGTCTCACTCACTGCAGTTGCATTCTTCTTTATATTGGGGCATCCCACAGTTCAGAATGAACCCACATCAACAAGACAAAAATTGCTCAAAATAAACAGCACCAAACATTATCTCTTAAGAAATTCCGCACAATAATATAATTTTTCCTATTTGCGCCCTCTCTCTCTCTATATATCTATCTATCTATCTATCTATCTATCTCATGTTTGTTCATTCTTATGATATTGTGGGTGTGCTTTAGAATGAATCCACATGAACAAGTTTGCAAATTTCCCTTAAAAACATAACCAGAAAGACAAATGGTATTCTTAAAATATGGAAACAACAACAAAATCCATCCCAAAATATTTAAATATGTGTAAAGAGAGAGAACCTGAGAACCCAAAAAGATAATTCTTTGACGGAGAAGCATGTTGGTGGTGTCGAGCTCCTCGAATCTGTGAATCCATGGGGAAGCGGTGGATGCAGCAAAATCGTGTGGAGAAACGAGCCAGTTGGAGGACAAGGTTTGTTTGGAGGCGTTAACGATGAATAGAGGTTTGGTTCTTCTGGCTTTGGTTGAAGCTGTGGGAATGGGAATTTGAGAGTGGAAAAGGGCATGCTTATGCTTATGCTTCAACTTCGAACTTAAGGGTATACATGATGTTGAGGATAAACTCAACTCCATCTTCTCTTCTCTTCTTTTTGTTTTTGTTTTAGGTGGATATGCTGGTGACTGGTGACTGGTGACCCCTTCTTCTGAGTTTTGATTAATGCCGATGAATGCAAATTGTGCTTAGATTTGGGCTCTGGTGTTCTTCTTGGGCCCCAGCTATTTGCAGTTTTTTTATTTCCTACATTTCGTATATATATTTTATAACTATGATATTAGAAATGACAAAACGGTCATTGTGAAAAAAATATGGATTGGGCCTAGTTCATATTCTATATAGGTAAATGGGGAATTACTACCTCCACCCATAAAAATTCTGACACCCCAACAATAATTATTTTTGTGAGGGAGTAAGAAGTCAAACGGGGGCAGGAAATAAATGCCCGGCAAATGTTATACTTACCTTTCCAAGTTAATAAATATATATTTTTATCCCTTTTCTTTCTCCATAAATTTCCTTAAATGATGACCTTTCAATTTATTTCTCTTTGAATCAAATTTCTTTATCTCATCTGCGCATACATTCCTCTTCCTTCATCACTCTGTTATTTGTCATCATCTACCGTTGTCCCCTCCTCTCTGAGCTTTTCCATATATTTCATATTATTATCAGAATTAGATCGAACCGATTAGTTCAATTAATTGAATAGAAAATTGGTGTCTTTTTCAATCCAAAACAATCTCTAAATCTATCCTTAATAAAAACGACATCGAACAAGTAAAATTGACTTAAAATAACAAATTTCAAAATTTGAAAATATACGAAGACACAATAGTAATGTCTTTAAAATTTTAAAAATAATTTAAATTTTAAAAATATAACAAAAATAAGAGAAATATCTTGAAAATTTGAAATTAAATAAAAAATTAAAATAATATAAAAAAACAGAATAATGCTTTGAAAATTAAAAAAAATGAAAATATAAAATAATATAAAACAACATAAGTAATATCTTGAAAATTTGAAAGAAAATAATTTTTTTAAATTATAAAAAATTAAGAATGATATCTTCAAAATTTAAAAAAAATATGAAAAAATAAGTGTAATGTTTTGATAATTTGAATACAAATGAAAATTTATAAAAAAAGAAAAAAGAAAAACAAGTAATTTCATAAAAAAAAAATAGCAAAAAAAATAAATTAAAATATGAAATACAAAGACTAATGTCTTTAAAATTTAAAAATATATTTTTTAATACATAAGAAAAATATTAATGTCTTTAAATTTTTTTAAAGTTTTCATCATTTTTTTTTTTTTTTTTTTGAAAACATTACTCTTTTTTTTCATATTTTTTTTTAAAAATTCTCATTTTATTCAAATTATCAATACATTATTCTTGTTTTTTTTATATTTTAAAAAAATCATTTTTTTCAAATTTTAAAGACATTACTCTTTTTTCTCATATTTTTTAAGTTTTTATATTTTTCAAATTTGAAAGACATAAATCATTTTATTTCTTATTTTGATTTTGTTTTTTTTTTAAAAATAAAATTAAGAGATTACTATTGTTTTTTTCATAATTTTGAAAATTTTCAATTTTTTTTCAAATTTTCAAGAAAATACTCTTATTTTTTCTTTTTGAATTTTCATATTTTAAAAATTTTAAAGAAATTAATCATCTTATTTTATATTTTTAAAAAAATTCATTTTTTTCAAATTTAGAAATTATTACTCTTATTTTTTTTATATTTTTAAAGACATTACTCTTATTTTTTTATATTTTAATTTATTTTTTCAACATTTAATGACATTATTCTTTTTTATTTCATATTTTTATTTTTTTATATGTTTTCTTTTTCTAATTTTCAACACACTACTCTACTTTTTCATCATTTTAAAAACAATTTATTTTTTTTCAAATTTTAAAGACAATACTTTTGTTTTTTTTTTTCATCAAACTTTAAATACATTGCTCATTTTATTTTTTATTTTTTTGTTTTTGCAAATTTTCAAGACTACTCTTATTTTTTTCATATATTTTTTTTTTAAATAAAATATTTTTATTCATATTATGAAGACATTGTTCTTTTTTTTTCATATGTTTTAAAATTTTGAATTTATTTTCAAATTTTAAAGACATTATTCTTTTTTTTCATAATTTTATAATTTTAATTTTTTAAAAAAATTTATACACATTACACTTTCTATTTCATATTATTTAAAATTTGTATTTTTTTCAAAATTCGAAGAAATTACTCTTATTTTTTCATATTTTTAAAATTTGTCATGTTTCTTCAAATTATCAATAAATTACTCTTTTTTTTCTTTTTTTTTTTAAAAAAAATCATTTTTTGAAGATATAACTCTTGTTTTTCATAATTTTAAAAAAATAATTTTTTATTTCAAATTTTAATTACATTATTACTCCTTTTTATGATTTTTTTTTAAAAATTTTCAAGATGTTAATCTTGCTTTTTGATAATTTTAAAATTTTCAAGACAATACTAATGTTTTTCTAAATTTTCCTCTCTTTTTTTTTTACCAAAATTTAAAGACATTACTCATTTTGTTTCTTATTTTTAAAATTTTGTAGGTTTATTCATATTATCAAGATATTACTCATGGTTTTCATATTTGTAAATATTTATTTATTCATATTTTAAAGACATTAATTGTTTTTAATAAATATTTTTATTTTTTTCAATTTTTTAAAACATTACTCTTGATTTTTCTTATTTTTAAAAAATTTCAATTTTTTTTTCAAATTTTCAAGACAATGTTGTTATTTTTTCATATTTTTGAATATTTCATTTTCTTTAAGATTTTATTTATGAAACCCTAAATGTTTGAGATTTTATTTGTGAAACCTTAAATCCTTAAGATTTTATTTATGAAACCCCAAATTAAAATTAAAATTTTGGATATTATGGTTTATGTTTTTAAGTTGTAGGGTTCAATGTTTTAGGATTTAATGTTTATGGTATATGGTCTATGCTTTAATATTTTAGGGTTTTGTGTTGTATGATTTATGATTCAAGGAATAGGATTTCATGCTTTAGAATTCAGAGTTTCATTAATATTTAGGGTTTCATGGTTTATGATTTAATGTTTCATTTTGTTGTTTAGAGTTTAAGTTTCATGATTTAGGATTTAAAGTTTCATTTCATGATTTCAAAATTAATCTTTAAATCATAAAATAGGATTTCATAAATGAAACCCTTATGATTTAGGGTTCATCATATACTAAAAGTTTTATTTATAAAACCTTCGATTAGGATTTGGGGTTTCATTGATGAAATCCTAAATTCATAGAGTTTTATTTATGAAACCCTAAATTCTTAAAGCTTGATATATGAAACCCCAAATTAGGATTTATGATTTAATTTATTAAATCATAAATCCCTAGGTTTTATTTATGAAACCTTAAATTAGGATTAAAAGTTTCATTTATGAAACCTTAAATCCTTAGGATTTTATTCATGAAACCCCAAATTAGGATTAGTGTTTCATTTATGAAACCCTAAATTAGCATTTAGTATTTCATTTATGAAACCTTTAATTATTAATGTTTCATTTTTGAAAACTCAAATTTGGATTTAGGGTTTCATTCATGAAACCCTAAATTAGGATTTAAGGTTTCATTTTGAAACTTTTCATCCATAGGGCTTCATTTATGAAGCCTTATATCCTTTGGGTTTTATTTATCAAATATTAAATCTTTAAGATTTCATTTATGAAATCATAAATTATGATTTAAGATTTTAGGATTTAAGGTTTCATGATTTAACTTTAAAATTTTATGGTTTATGGTTTTTAATTTTAGGGTTCAATGTTTTATGATTTATTGATTAGGGTCTATGGTTTATTCTTTAATATTTTAAGGTTTTGTGTTGTATGATTTATGATTTAAGGTTTAGGGTTTGATGCTTTAGGATTTAGAGTTTTTTGATTTAGGATTTAAGGTTCATGGTTAAAGATTTATGGTTTCATTTCATGGTTTAGACATTCATTAACATTTAGGGTTTCATCATTTAAGATATAGTGTTTCATTTGGTTGTTTAGAGTTCTATGGTTTAGGATTTAAGGTTTTATGGCTTGATTTCAAAAATGGATCCCTAAATCACAACTTAGGAATTCATAATTAAAAATCTATGGATTTAGGATTTCATAATTAGAAATCTATGGATTTAGGATTTAATAAATGAAATCTTTATGATTTAGAGTTTCTAAAAGTTTTATTTATGAAACCCTGAATTAAGATTTAAGGTTTCATTGATAAAACCCTAAATCTTTACAACATAGTCAGGATTTTATGTTTCCTTTATGAAATCTTAAATTAGGATTAAGAGGTTTCATTTATAAAACTCTAATTAGGAATTACGATTTCATTTATTAAATCCTAAGTTAGAATTTAGGGTTTTATTTTTTAAATCACAATCCTTTATTTATTAAAACATAAATTAGGATATAAGGTTATATTTATGAAATCTTAAATTTATAAGGTTTCATTTCTGAAACTCTAAATATTTAAGGTTTTACTTATCAAAGTCTAAATCTTTACAGTTTTATCTATAAAATACTAAATCCTAATTTATGGTTTCATAAATAAAACATTAAATCCTTAAATCCTAATTTATCTATGAAACAATAAATCCTAATTTTTTTCAAATTTTAAACACATTATTACTCCTTTTACTTCATATTTTTTCAAATTTTCATAACATTATTCTTGTTTTTCATAATTTTAAATAATTTCAATATTTTTAAATTTCAAGACATTTCTCTTGGTTTTTTTTTCATATTTTTTGATTTTTTTTTTTACCAACATTTAAAGATTTTGGTCTTTTTATTTCTTTTTTTTTAAATCACTTTTATTCATATTATCAATACATTACTCATATTTTTCCTATTTTTTAATTTTATCACTTTTTTCACTTTAATCTTGTTTTTTTTTTCATATTTTTAAAATATTTATTTGTTCATATTTTAAAGATATTATTTTTTTATTTAATAATTTTTTAAATTTTCATTTTTTTTTCATATTTTGAAGACATTACTCTTGTTTTTTAATAATTAAATTTTTCTTTTCTAATTTTCAAGATAATATTGTTGCTTTTTTTTTTCGTTAGGGTTTTATTTATGAAACTCTAAATCATTGGGATTCTATTTATGAAACCTAAAATTAAGATTTATGATTTTATTTATGAAACCCTAAATCTTAAAGGTATCTTTTGTGAATCCTTAAATTAAGATATAAGGTTTGATTTATGAAACCTTAAATTAGGATTTGGTGTTTTGTTTATGAAACCATAAATCCATAGGATTTAGTGTTTTTGTCATGGTTAAGGGTTGGTTCTAGGGTTTATGATTTACGATTTTATGTTTTGTGTTTAAGATTTAGGATTTTGTGATTTAAATTTAGGATTTTATGGTTTATCTTTTTATGTTGTAGGGCTCAATGTTTTAGGATTTAGTGATTAGGGCCTATGGTTTATGCTTTAATATTTTTTGGTTTTGGGTTGCATGAATTATGATTAAAGGAATAGGGTTTCATGCTTTATGTTTAGATTTTCTTTATTTAAGATTTAAGGTTCATGGTAAAAGATTTAGGTTTCATTCCATGATTTAGGATTTAGAATTTCATTAATATTTAGGGTGTCATGTTTTAGGATTTAATGTTTCATTTTGTTGTTTAGAGTTTAGGGTTTCATGGCATGATTTCAAAAATGTATCCCTAAATCACAATTTAGAATTTCATAATTAAAAATCTATAGATTTTGGATTTAATAAATGAAACCCTTATGATGTAGGGTTTCATAAATGAAACCCTCGTATACTAAAATTTTTATTTATGAAACACTAAATTAGAATTTGGGATTTCATTGATGAAACCCTAAATTCATAGGGTTTCATTGATTAAACCATAAATCCTTAAAGTTTATTTATCAAACTTTAAAATAGAACTTATGGTTTAATTTATTAACTCCTAAATCTTTAGGTTTTGTTTATGAAACCCAAAATCTTTATGATTTTATTCATGAAACCCTAAATTAAAATTAATGTTTCATTTCTAAAACCCTAAGTTAGTATTTAATGTTTCATTTATGAACGTTTTAATCCTTAAGGTTTCCTTTTTGAAACCCCAAATTTAGATTTAGGATTCCATTTATGAAACTATAAATTAGGATTTAGGGTTTCAACTTTTAAACCTTAAAAACCTTCGTTTATGAAACCCTAAATTAGGATTTATGATTTCATTTATAAAACTTTAAATTCATTGAGCTTCATTTACGAAACCTAATTATTGTGAATTTTATTTATCAAACACTAAATCTTTATGATTTTATTTATGAAATCATAATTTAGGATTTATAGTTTCATAAGATTTAGGGTTTCATTTATTTACATTTTTTTATTATTTTTCAAGACAATCCTTTGGTTTTTTCATATTTTTTAAATTTCAAGACATTTCTCCTAATTATCCATATTTTTAAAATTTCTTTTTTTTAATGAATTTTCAAGACATTTCTTTTCATTTTAAAATAATTCAAAAAATTCATTTTTTTCTAACTTTCAATATATTCCTCTTGTTTTTTTGTTCATACTAATAGACATTTCTTTTTCAGTTTTTTCAAAATTTCAAGACATTTCTCGTGTTTTTTTTCAAAAAAAAAAATCACTTTTCAATTTTTTTTCAAATTTTCAATACATTCCTATTTTTTTTTTCGAATTTCCAAGACATTTTTATTTCTTTTTAGATTTTTAATTTATTTTCAACACAATTCTTTGAAATTTTCATATTTTTAAAAAAAAAATTCAAGACATTCTTCTTGTTTTTCTATATTTTTAAAATTTAAATTTTTTTAATACATTTCTCTTATTTTTGCATTTTTTTAAAAAAAAAAATTCAAAGTTTCAAGATATTCCTTTTATTTTTTCATATTTTTATAAAAAGGAATTATTTTTATAATTTTCAAGATATTCCTTTTGTTTTTCATATTTTTCAAATTTGCATTTTTTTAAATAAATTTTAAAGACATTCCAGTTTTTTTTTTTTATAATTTTCATTTTTTTTTCATATTTTCAAGACATTTCTCTTGTATTTGTAAAAAAAAAAATTAATTTTTTTTCAAAATTTCAAGACATTCTTCTTCTATTTTCATTTTTTTTTATTTTTTTCAAAATTTCAAAACATTATTCATTTTTATCATATTTTTTAAAAAAAATTATTTTTCAAAACATTTCTTTTGTTTTTACATATTTTTTCAAATTTTCCAAACAACAATCTTTTTTATATTTTTAAAAAACCATATTTAAAAAACTTTTAAGACATCATCTTGTTTTCTCATTTTTTTTCAATTTTTTATGACATTTCTCTTGATTTTTCTTTTTTTAATATTTTTTTTTCAAGACGTTACTCTTATTTTTTTAATATTTATAAAAATTTTAATTTTTTTTCAAATTTTTAAGACATTATTCTTGTTTTTTCATATATTTTAAATTTTCATTTTTTAAAAAAAATTTCACCTCATTTCTCTCGCTTTTTTTTTTTTTAAAAAAGAAATTTTTCCCGTGAATTCATTTATATTGTTTTTTCATATTTTAAATAAAAAATCAAAATTTCAAGATATTTCTCTAATTTTTTTCCTAAAATATAAAGTTTTCATTTTTTACAAACGGTCAAAACATTATTATTATTATTTTGATATTAAAAAATTTCAAAGACATTAATTTTTTTTAAACTAAAATTTTTAAAAATATTTCAAGACATTCTTCTTAGTATTTTATATTTTAAAAAAATAATTTTTTTAAAATTTTATTGACATTCTCTTTGTTTTGTTTTTTTTTTTTTCAAATTTTGAAGATTTTTTTTTCTTATTTTTTAATTTTTTTTTTTAAGAATCATTATTTCTTAAATCTTTTTGGACAGTCCTCTTATTTTTTTCATATTTTTAAAAATATTATTTTTTTTAAAAAAAATTTGAAGACAAGAGAGAAGACATTAGTGTTAATATCTTAAAATTTTTAAAGTATGGGATAAAAAGAGAATATTGAAAAAAATAAGAATAATATTTTGAAAATTTTAAATAATTTATATTGTTGTTTGATTAATTTTCTTCGGGTATAATTAATAAATAGATGCAAATGTTAATTCTTACCAGAGAAAGGAGCAACACAATTCTTATCGTTGTGATAGGTCCATGGCTCTTTCCTTTTCTCACAATCCTCTTGTTCATGGGAACGAATTACCTTTTACTCTGCAATCTCAACGCATAACTTCATCAAAGCCCAACAACACATTCACATACCCATCTATTCGGTGTTGCTCAAATTTGAACCGCAGAAGCAGCAGCATCAACCTCAAAACTTGCAAGAACTGCAAAATCCAATTCGACCCTTCTCTCAATCACCCTCTTGCTTGTCGATTTCACACTGCCCATTTTGGAGGTACCCAAACCCAACCACTTCATGCTTATTTTTCCCTTGCACTATGTTTATTGTTTAGGTTTAACTCATCATTTTTTTAATTTGATTAGAAAAATATGTATTTAGGAAACCAAACTCTTGAGATTAAAGAAGTATCTATTTTGAAGAGGTTAACCCTTAACACCTCAAATCAGAAGGCTCATTTATCATACAAGTATTTCAGTGAGTCTAAAGTGGAAGCAAATAAGAACACGATCTTATTGGCACAAAATGTACACCTTAGGAATTTCGTCTAACCATTACATTGATGAAAATTTGTGCATTTCAAATTTCAATACTATGTTGGTTATTCATTTGCGTTACTATTTGGATTTAAGTTGGCCCTGATTCAAATCTCTTTCTATCTTCTTCCACCACAGGAGAAACTAGAAGAAAGTTTGAGAGTGTGTATGAAGGGGGCACAATGAATACTCCTGACTCTGGCAAAGTTTTTCAGTATTGGCATTGCTGTGGTTCTGAAGATCCATTTGATCCTGGTTGCACTGCTTCTCCTCATGGCTCATATGATGATTGATGTAGATGCCATGACTTCTTCCATTTAGTTTTCTTTAAGCTATATATAGTTACTAAACTCTTTGTATCAAATTTTAGAATCCTTAAATAATTTCTGAAAGTTTAAATGTCGTCCACATGCAAAAATAAAAGGTGTGACTACACATCACATTTAATCTGTTACTCAGAAGGGTTAATTTATTTGTGATGCTGGTTCTAGGAGGACTTGTAGTTGATCATATTGGAGTCCATTCAACTGTGACATTTGGTTATCAAAGGAGGAGGATAGGAAAGAAAAAGGAAGCTTAGGAGTTTGGAGATTGAGAGTAAAATTCAAAGAATATATTATATGAAAATTTTAATTTATAAGTTTTCATCTGAACTTCCTAATTAATTATTTTTTGTCTTCGAAGTGTAAAAAAATTAAAATAATAATAATAAATATATTTTCTGACACAGACCTAGAAAGGAGAAAGCCGAAGGAAAATTGAGAGGAAGGTTTTGAGCAATACAACATTTGGATTGGACTAGCATCTATTTAAAAAAAATAAAAATGATATTCCAATGGCAGTGTTCATCTCTGGTAGGCAATGTCAAGATTCATATATTTTGTTTGATTAGCAGATTGGTAACAGTATACCTTCCGTGTCTATGTGGAAGTTCTTTTCTTCCCTTATCTCTTGTGAAACTGAAACGTACCACCTTAACCTAGGGCAAACCAAAGAAATTTAAATAATAACCTATCTACTCATAATTATAAAGCAAAAATAAACTGCATGAAAAGATGGATGGATTGTGCTTTTAATTTCTAAATATAAATGTCTTAATGCTGAAGGGATTAGAGATCAGATTGTTTTGTCGGTTGATAGGCTACACACTAATCTTCCCTTGAACCTGTTATTGAGATATGATTTAGATGGATGAGCAAATTATGTCATCTCCTAATATATTGGTACAGTGTCGAATATGCCACGATGAGGATCAAGAGTCAAACATGGACACACCCTGTTCTTGTTGTGGCACATTGAAGGTACCGTACGTACGATTGCCTGTCATAATATGTTAGGATTGTTTTCAATTATCTGTTTAGGTATTCGAACCTTTTTGTTTTGATTGCAGTATGCACACAAAAAATGTGTTCAACGATGGTGCAATGAGAAAGGTGACACTATCTGTGAAATTTGCCAACAGGTCTGTTCTCTATTACTACTATTATCTTATTCACATTGTTGTGTTGTGTTCTCATTATTACGTTTTCCCACTTTACATGCAGCAACTTAAGCCTGGTTATACTGCACCTCCGTTGCCTCCTCTGTTACATTATGGTGATTCTCCTATAAATTTTAGGTACTTGTTAATTAGTCATTCAAGTCATAGTTTTAATTTATTTTATATATGTTTCTTCTTTGGTATGATAAAATGGAATGATGATACAGAGGGAACTGGGAGATTTCAAGATGGGATCTTCATAACCATCAATTCCTAGCGATGTTTAATGCTAATCGTGAATTCCTAGACCTTGACTTTGAATATTCGTCAGCACCTTCTACAAGAAGCTTGATATTTTGTCGCATTATTGCCATTATTGTAATTGCCTCTTTTCTCCCTTCACTAAATTATGTGCTTTGCATGAAAACGGCCAAACTTTACACGACAATAATTTCCAAAAATGAATGGAACTGACTGTTCTATTTTTGTGCTAATTTTACCTGCAGTTTCCCTTGCTATATATTCTTACGTTTCCATTTCCATTGCAGTTTATTGTTCTTCTTCTTTTACGCCATACACTTCCAATCATATTTATACTCAATGGAGCAAGAGCATATTCATTGGCAGTCTTTGCAGTAAGAGAACATAGATATTTATAATAGAAAAATTGACTATTTTGACAGCATTAGTCTAAAATAAAATTTATTTTCCTCAATGAATTGCAGTTAGTAGTGTTGAGAACCATTGGAATGATTGTACCAGTCTATATAATGATTAACGCTATTATTGCAATCCAACGGTTTCAATATCAGGTTAGCAAACTCAATTTATGTTCTTCAACTGCAAGTGCTGGGAAAAGGATTACCATCAAGTTTAATCTTATATTAATGCTGCCACTGCAAATACTAGATTAGTGGAATATATATTTTATTTGCAATTAATTGAAGTGATGATAGTATCTTTAGGAAAGGGGATCAATTTTTCTGTTTTTGTTTTTCTGCACAGGATCATCAAATTTCTCCTATGCAAGCAGCACATGAGGAAAATGAAATAGGACGATCTCAGTTGCGTGTCATTCACATTCAGTGATTCCATGGTCAATTTCGGATGAAGAAATTGTTATAATGTTGAAAAGATAAACCAGAGTGGAGTCGTAATTATTTTTTATGTACAAGGAGATGAAAACAAACAAAATTGAAGATTGCTAACAGCAAAATAAAATGAGTCCTTATCATCTATGTTTTAATTTACACTTCCTTTTTACTTATTTTACCCATTAACTACACATTACAATTGATTTAGGACCTGTTTGTTACAAACTAAAAAAAAAAAAATATCCAATATGAAATAATCTAGTAATTATTTAATTTTCAGAGATTTAAAAAAAATTATAATTCGTATTTGTTTTGGCCACATCCATTTAGATTTGCGTCGACTTGAAACAACCCAGACTTTCTTTGCATTCAGGCAAACATCTTGGATGCTGATTCAAAACTTTTAACCAGATTTATGTTTGGAAAAACCAAAGGGTATATACTGTCAAATTTCAAATGATCAGAAAAACAATTTACACAAAGATTTTCTTTATGCTCACGTAACCAAACACAATTACGAACGAAATTCTATCGTTCTTTCAAATGACAAGTGAGGAATAATAACACCGACAAGACCATCCTTTGAAGCAAAAGCCAAGGACACACTACACCATGCTGCCGTTGTTTACAAATGGTCTGGTAACAGCTATAGTAAAAACCAACCATAAGAAAAAGGAAGATAAAAGAGTTTCATCATAATTTAACGAGTCCAGAAACAAAAGCACACATCACATTTTTAAGTTTTAAAACTACGATCAACAACCCAAAAGGCAAACCAGACCTTTTATTCGAAATAAAAGACACAAACAATGCAACAGAAGTAACTGACTCGGGCACATCATTCTTCCTCGGTTTCTGATTCTGCATTCTGAAGCCATTCAATGAAAGGTTGAGCATTTTTCCAAATCTGAGAATTCCTGTTATCACCCTTCAGTCCCTTTTGATACCACTGCACTATGTGCTCTTCCACCAACACATCAGCATCATAGAGTGCCTTCAGAACCAAGGCAACCTCCTTCAGTGCATTGGAAGTGGACTTACAAGAAAATTCCTCAATTGCACGCAGCAGTAACAACTGCAAATCCTCTTCCTCGGCAACTGCAGCAGCAAGGTAGCTCTTCTTCTTAATCGCTTCTTTTCCAAACCCTTTCTCGATGCTCTCAAATAGGGCTTCAAACAGAGCACTCATCTTTTCCTGAGGCGAAGCAGGAAGTGCGGCCAGATGGGACAACAACTCTTTCGCCTTCACACCTTTATTCAAATTTTCTTTGACTTCTGTAACCAGTGTCCTGTAGGTCATGGAGTTACCATTCTCAGGGTTGTCACTCACCTTAGTTGCTGCGTTCTCCTTCTTCTCAGGTTCATCTGTGGAGAGCATGACCATATCAGCTGTCACAGCACTCAACTGTTCCTGGATTCGTTGACGAGCAGCCTCCACTGATGTATCTGTTTGCCATTGCACGTCATCATTATCATCTTCCTCGACATGAGCCCCATCCTTCTCATCAATTTGACTGTGAGGAGATATACGGTCTTCATCAGAGCCATTTGCCTTTTTCCTTGAAGTAGTAGATTTTGTGGTCCCATCCTTCGAAGATGAAGTTCCTTTCTTCTTAATAACCTCTTTCTTCACTTTCTTCTGTTCCTCATCAGCCAATTCACCTTCCTTCATTCTCTCTTTCTCAGCTCTCCTCATGGCCTTCTTGTCTTTGGATCCTTTCTTAACTTCTGGAGGGTTCTTAATGATGAATGTAGTTAGCTTGTCTCTCATATCAACATCAGACACAAACCCACAAGCAGCACATTTCAGCTGGATCATTTGGTTCTTAGTAATTAAGATCTCAGTTTCAGGATTTCCACAACCATAACACTGGACATATTTCTTAATGAAGATCTCAAGAAGGCCAGCAAGTTTTGTAGTTTCATGTGCCCCGTTAACATGAGAAGTCCCAGTTTTCTCATCAAATTTTGATTGGGCTCCAAGCTCACAGCCAAAATACTTTGTTGTGTAAGAAGCTGGCCTTGCCAAGGCTTTCGCAATGTCAACCATATTGACAATATTTGTTTTGATACCATTACCTCTGCCTTCAATTTTGGTAATCATTTTAGGCATCTTATACCTATAGAAGGCATCATCGCTGTTACCGGCACCAATGTTCTGTAAGGCCATGGTGACTCAGATACAAAAGTCTCAAATAAACACACTAGGTGTCACAAGCAGAAGATGCTGAAATTCAAAGTTTATGCAGTTGCAATGATGATGATGATCAGCAGACTGTAATCACAAAGACCCTCCTTCAGAAATTGTGGGCTGCAAACACAACTACAGAGCTCAGAATGTTCCTGGTATGGCGCACGATGCATACAGCTAAGCCTTCTCAACACCGGCCTGTTCTTTTTCTAGAAGACGAAAAACACTCTCCAAGCAACTCAATTGCTCCCAAATGGATAATAGCCTGTTCAAACATGAAAGAAACTTCAACGTGACACCTTCACCTTGAAATCTGCTACACCAGAACTTGCAGGATTCCTGAGTCAAAGAACCAGAAGCTACATTATTTCAATTATAATGGCAAAACAATGGCTCTAAATGCTTCCCGAAGGAGACAGTACTATAATGGGAAAAAAAAAAAAAGGTTAACAAGTTCGCAACATAACACCTGTGGGAAGGTCATATAAAAAAATTTTTAAAAAAAAATGTCACAAGGAAGAAAAACTAGCATTAGGAATAATTATAATGGGAAAAAGGTAGCTAAGATTGCATCATACCACTTGAGAAAAGTCACAAAACTAAATAAATGGCATATTCGACATGTCGGAGAAAAATAAGGAATAGTTTTAGCAAAGACATATTAAAATCTCTCTAAAAGCACCTTGAAAGTGGCTTAAATAATGAACAAATGTAATAGTTAACGTCAAGTAGATCAATGAAACAACAACCAAGACTAATCTCATACAGAAGGATCTGAAACATAGATTATTGGACGCCATTAGGCTCAATTCAAAAACCATCATTTAAACAGATTAATTCAATATAAAACACATGTTAAACACCTCCTACAGACTTTGGCATGCACGTTTGGCTACTAATTATTTAGAAGAAATAATAACTATTTTTCATCAAAATCTATCTAAAACAATGCTATAATTTCTCCAACACAGGATAAAGAGAACACGCAGTTAAAACCCTAACCATCAATCCATAATACAAAATATTTTAAATCATAACAATCAATCATCATAATACAAAATAATTTTATCAATCGTCATAATACAAAATACATTAATCCAAAGACGCAGCTAAAACCCTAACTATCAATCAACAAGATACAAATCATCCTCATACTACAACATAATTTTAATAAGAACACAACCAATAGGTAAATGTTTATAGCCAAATGCTGGAGTATAACGGAAGATCGTTAAACATAGCGATATAACCAGATTATCGTCAACAAATATTCAGATCTTAATCGCATCAAAATCTGACTGCAACAACAACAACAACATCGACAATAACAATGATAATATTAATTAAAAAACAGCAACAAATAAATATATTAAATCCACAACAGATATAGCCAAACACAAGACAGATTACACGATCCAGATTAAAGTCCGAATCAAAATAAACGATTGTATATAAAATAAATAAATAACTAAATAATCGAATATAAAACAAAAGGAAAAATAAAAGAAAATGAAAAGGAGCACAAAAACGAAGGATAGTGGTGAAGATATACCTGCAGGAGATGGGGAAGCAAACGCAGGGCGAAGCAGCGAAGCGAGAGAGAAGAAAGTGATGCTCTTGTTGAGAGGTTGTGAAAGAGACGAGGCTCAGCGATACGATACGAAGTCGATACCAATGGCCTTACCTTACGTCTATATATATAAGCTATTATGGAAGTGTCTAGAGCGAAGGAATCAAATATACCGTTAGATCAGATCAAATAATATCTATGGCTACTACCGTTCCGTTTGCGTTGAGGGTGTATTTGCAAATTGGAAAATTCATCTCCTCCGGCCCGACACCATCGCTTCGTGCATATTTAATGGTTTGGATTTTCCAGAACAGAACAGACAAGTAGTGGGTCGTTAGTGTTACGTTATTATCCCAATACTTCTCTCAACATTGAGAGGTTTATAATTATAGGCTTCCTATATTATAGTAATTCTTTTGCCATTGGGAATGAAACATCTTTCCATATCAGGATCACTATACCCCAACCCAATACAAAAGATCAGAGTAATTCCAAATTTCCAATTACTAGGGATTTTTTTAGCGTACACTTGCCATTTATATAAGTTTTATAGAAATAAATAGTTTTGATAGGATGCCGGATTGCTGGGGTAAAGAAAAAGAGAATATAAAATAAAATCACACGAAATTTGCCTAAATGACAATCTTAATAGAAGTTATGTTATTGTCGGAACTCGGAAGCCTCCCCAATCAAAACCTTACCAAACAATCCAACAAGGGGATAAAAAAAGATGTTATGATCTGTTAGTAATTCCCCTACGCCGCTATAGAATACTTCATATCACCCACATGTTTGGACATTCAAGATTAGAGACAACAAAAAAATCATGTATTATCAAAACATAAAACATAACCATCAACAACCAAAAACCAAAATACATCAGAACCACACAACTCACTGAAGCGTACATGCACCCTTCGCACAAAGTTTAGATAGTTTAGTAGTTCAATCAACAACACATGGGGCCAACAAGACCCTTTATTGGAAATAAAGGACATGACACAAGCAAGTAAATATAAGTAAAGTAACGGAGAATGTAGGCAAATTATTCTTCCTCGGTTTCTGATTCTGCACTCTGAAGCCAATCAATGAAAGGTTGAACATTCTTCCAAATCTTCGAGTTCTTGTTATCGCCCTTCAGTCCCTTTTGATACCACTTCACTATGTGCTCTTCCTCAAAAACATCAGCATCGTAGAGTGCCTTTAGAACCAGGGCAACCTCCTTCAAAGCATTGGAAGTAGCCTTGCAAGAAAATTCTTCGATAGCATGAAGCAATAACAGCTGAGATCCGTCTTCAGCAACAGCAGCAGCAAAGTAGTTCTTCTTCTTATCAGCTTCTTTAGCAAAACCTTTCTCAGTTCCCTCAAATAGAGCTTCAACCAGAGCACTCATCTTTTCTTGAGCAGGTGTAGGAAGTGCTGAGAGATGGGACAACAATTCATTCGCTCCAACACCTTTCTTCAGATTTGCTTTCACTTCACCAACTAGGGTCCCATAGTGCATTGAGTTACCATTCTGAGAACCACCATTTCCGTTACTTGCTGCTTTTTTCTTCGTCTCTGGTTCATCTGTAGAAAGCATAACCATATCAGCTGTCACAGCACTTAACTGTTCTTGGATACGTTGTCGAGCAGCATCAAGTGATGTATCTGTCAGCCATTGCACATCGTCATCGTCATCACCTTCATCTGGAATCTCCTCTTTCTCATCAATCTGACTGTGAGTTGGTGAAATGCGGTCTTCATCAGAGCCACTTGCCTTCTTCTTTGAAGAGGTGGGTTTAGCAGTGCCATCCTTAGAAGATGAAGTTCCTTTCTTCTTAATAACTTCTTTCTTCACTTTCTTCAGCTCCTCATCGGCCAACTCACCTTCCTTCAGTCTCTCTTTCTCAGCTCTCCTCATGGCCTTCTTGTCTTTGGATCCTTTCTTAACTTCTGGGGGGTTCTTAATGATGAAGGTAGTCAGCTTGTCTCTCATATCAACATCAGACACAAAACCGCAAGCTGCACATTTCAGCTGGATCATTTGGTTCTTAGTGATTATGATTTCAGTTTCAGGATTTCCACAACCATAACACTGGACATATTTCTTAATGAAGTTCTCAAGAAGGCCAGCAAGCTTAGCAGTATCATGTGCTCCATTGACGTGAGAAGTGCCGGTCTTCTCATCAAATTTCGACTGGGCTCCAAGTTCACAACCAAAATACTTGGTCGTGTAAGCCGCAGGCCTTGCCAATGCCTTGGCAATATCAACCATATTGACAACATTAGTTTTGATGCCATTACCTCTGCCCTCAATTTTGGTAATCATCCTAGGCATCTTATACCTGTAGAAGGCATCATCACTGTTGGCAGCACCAATGTTCTGTAAAGCCATTGTTGACTTACAAAGTTTCAGAGATATTCAGAGGCAGCAAATGCCAGAATTGAAGTTAGACGCAGCTGCAATTTCAGCCTCTAAGATAGCTTGTACCCTTAAAGAATCTCCTTGACCTTCAAGTATAATGGAAGGTGGCCAACCGCAACCGGAAAACTGAGTGAATTTTTGGTATGTCTCACGATGCATACAGCTAACTCTCTGTGAGGAGGGTCTGTAATTTTTTCTAGAAGAAGAAAAATACTCTCCAAGCAGCTCAGTTGCTCCCAAATGGATAGTAGCCTGTTCAAACATGAAAGAAACTTTAACGTGACACCTTCACCTTGGAATCTGCTACAGCAAGGATACCAAGCCAACAACAGGAAGCTTCAACGATACCTACAATTCAAATCAATAAAAATAAAAATAATTTCAACATTGAACCTCAAGGCAAGTCCTTAACACAAATATTATAATGAAACCAATAAAAAAGACCTATTCGAAAAGACATAATCAACAATCAAGTCATATATCAGGTCAATGGGGAACCACCAAGCACGTGAATTATTATTGCCAAAGTTTTCATGTGTCTATGGATGGGTATATTACGCTAACCCGGGAGCCGGGACATAACGCAGAATAATTTAACTCAAGTAGGGGCGTTATTATAATAGCATAAAAAAAAAAAACAGAAACCTTGAAAACCTAGAAAACGCATATCAAACAGCCTTAACAACAACATTTGACAAGGAATAGCCATCAGATGTATGGTGTTTCAAATTAAAAAACCCACAAACAGAAAGATTAAACAAAGATGAATACGTGATGCCCATGTTCGATGTTGCTGTAAAAACAACAATTACTAACATTATTATTATTATTAAAAACATAGGCAGATGCAAACAGATCATAACATGAAAAAGAAAGAGATTAAGAAGCTGTATTGTACCTGAGATCGGAGGCAAGAGCGTGCGCGTTGAGAGAGCAGAGAAGATTGAGAGATTAGGGATAGAGTTGAGGCGGCGCTGCGCTTGAGTCCTCTGTTCTGTGTCCAATATTTATAATAATGTTGGTGGTTGCGCTACATGGAAGAATGATCCTGTGTATATTTTGTGGTACTGACTAGGGTTCAATCTTAGCCCTTCATCATGTTGACTTCTTCGCACGCCTCCTCTTCTACCCATTCATCACACATGATCTATACTATTAGGTCGGTTAAAAAGAAAAAAAAAAACGGATATTATTCCATTCAAGAAAAATCCCATACCTTCTCTTCTTGTAAGTTTCGAAAATACACATTAAAAAACCTAATACGCTTCATGTTTATCTCTAAATTGGAAGGGATCTAAAAAACATTTAAAGAAAGTATTAAAAGTAAGTAAATTTTAACGCACATAATTGCTAATTATACGATACGATTCTGAACAAAATAATTGAACTTTATCTTCTTTTCTTATGTAATTAGGTTTTATCTGAAATAGTGAATCTTCAATCAATAATAATAATAAAAAAAGGCTAATTTATGTTAGAGTAATTTGAATATGATATTAAATTTAATTTTTAATTTTTTACTGCACGGTCTATAAAAAATAAAAATAAAAAAAACAAGGGTGCATTAGTCATAACCAGATATGCAGAGTACTAGTATGTATTGAAATTTGAAAACCCGAAAGTCCTAAACCAAATGGTCAACTATGAAGCAAGCTAAAACTGACTTTGGTGGGCTTAGGTTAGCCCAACAGACGTTCTCCAACAACAAAATTCATATGGATCCAGATTTTGTCTAAATATTTGTTGGATTGGGTCTTATATAGAATAAAGCCCTAATTCGTTTTCTGCAACATTGAATCTTTACTTCTTCTTTTTTTCGATATACCGTTTTTCATATATCTAACTGTTTTTATTAATATGACGAGTGAATTTTAAAATAAATTTAAGAAAAATATTTTACTTTAAATGAGATATTTATATAGTATGGTTTTTTTTGTCAATATAAATATTTTAAGAAGAAGAGTTTTGTTTTTCAATAATAAAAAGAAGAGAGGGAAACATACATTGTATGGATATGTGGAACGAATTGGACTTGGTAAAAGTAAAACTAAGCCTAGCCCTAAACAAACAAATTATTTTAAAATATTCTTTGCAAAAAATACAGCTTGCAAATATGTATTATAAAATCATGAATTTTCTCAAGACTTAATTTATTTTTTGATGTAGAATTTTCTCAAGACGAGTGTCGTTAGTAAAATTGAATGTGTCATGTCTTCATTTGTTACTTCTTAATTACAATTAAATGTTAATCGTAGGACAAAGTCAAAGGTCAACAGAAAAAGAACAAAAAAAAAATATTAGTAGTCTTACTTTGCCCACTCTCTCAGTTAAACGTTAAGCAAATTGTCAGTTTAGTTCTCGAGTTAATATCTAACTGTCATTTTAGTGTTTGAAATTAAGAAAAATTAAAATAAGTCTACAAATTTTATTAAGATTTCATCTAGAGTAATGTTAAATCCTCCTGCCTCATCCTCTTCTAAATCTTTCTACCACATTTTTATGATAAATAATGACTGTGATTGAAATTTTCCAAGATATTAATTCATTTATTTTTTAATCAAAACTTACTCTAAAAATATTGTAGGATGATATATCATTACTCTTTCGTTTAAGCTATTGAAATTATTATGTTTTCCTTTTTATCCTAGTCCGAAGACTCGAGTGAAAAAAATGAAATCATAATAGAATTGAAGGATTTATTTAAATTTTTCTTAGTTTCAGAAACTATAATAACATGCCAATTAATATTTTCATACTAAATTTCTGAGGTTCTAATTAATATTTATTTGTGAAAGAAAGAAGAAAGAAGAAAAAGAATATTAAAAACGTTTAATTAAAAGAGTGGAAAAAGGTTCTCATTCTCAAAATTATATATTACTATAATGTATGATATAGGAATTGATGGATATATAATATGTAATTTAAAGGAGAAAACAAATAATTAATAATTAATTAATAAAGTAAAGAAGCCGGTCACTTGAACTAATCCACGAATAGATAACACCAAAGTGATTTATTAATTATAATAATTGGAACCATGACTTTTCCCACAACCTTTCCTCCCCCTCACGTAGCCCATTCAACAATTTCTTATAAATCAAATCCTTTCCCGGCCCTCAAATTAAGCATGGGATTCTTGACCCCTAAAACACCCTTTCTGGTGTCTCATGTCGCATAAGAGAATTCAACAAACCCCACACAAAATATTCCGAAACTTAAGGTACTCCATTACTTTTAGAGCATATATATGCACCACCCTAGCTAGCTACTACTTTCTCATGATCACCATTTTGTTTCAGAAGTTAGTGATATATATATATATATATTGTAACAAAAACTAAAGGTGCAAAGTGACAGTCATATATTATTTGATCAGAAGTTAATTAGTGATAGTGAGTAATATACATACATATGGCTGCTTCTCTCCCTTCTTTATTTTCCGTACAAGCTGCAAGAGGAGCAAATCTCAAAAGAAGCAATATACGACGTGGAGGGCCACAAATAATCAAAGTTCAAAACTATCAAGATGAAGGTGATCATCAATTAAGCATTTATATATATACAACTTTTGCATTCATCTCATTAATTAATTATTTGGACTAACATCGTACGTGCATGATGAATGAACAGGTAGATCCACCAACATAGATGCGAATTTGGATGTTCTAAAGAAGAGGATAGAGATGGTGAGGGTGAAGGAGAGATTGGAAAGGTGTTGCAAATCTCAACATGGTTGGAATTATGTCCCAGTTTATAACGACGACAAAAGCAAAGGAAATTACAAACAGGAGTTAAGCTTAATTGAGTTCACAGGTTTAGTTTGTGGGACTCTTGGTGTTACTTGTTTTGGTGGAACACTATTCATTTGCCTTGTTTCTCTGCTCGTTCATCTGCAGTTATGATTTGAACTTTGCATGGTCTCCATTTTTTTATTTACCATCATGAATGTATAGAGCTCTCAAAGAATATTGTTTCGTTTTCTTCTTTTCTCCGTCAATTGTATTGAATGATGGAAATTGTGAGGGGATTACAATTATTTTAGTTGTTGCTGCCCTATTTAATGAATATTCAAATTTGTTAAAATATATAGTCTTGGTAAAATTAAATAGCCAATTTATATTAATGTAAAGCCATATAATATTCTTTTCGATTTTGATGAATAAAAAAAAAAAAAAAAAACCCGCGAAGCAGGCTGATTAATTCTTATTGAGTGGTAAGCAAACATGCAAACAAAAGAAATCAGTTCTACCATAGCCTCGCCTCGAGCGAGGCTCTTAATTCGTTGCTCGATCGTTACTAATTTCACGGTTATTATTCTTAAAAGAAAGACAGAGAAAAAAACAGAAATAGTAAAAGACAAGTGATCGAGAAAGGTGTGTTTTAGTATTATATGTAAATTATTTACCACTAGCATATAAGATAAGGAGTAATATATGTGTTCCGTAAAAATCATATATGGATAAGTGGAAGGAGTTAAGGTTTGATTTTGCTTTCTCTCTATAATAGTATAATACGTCTTGGAATTATAAAATTGTATTGGTGGTAGAAGAACGAGTGACAAAGGAATATATTAATTATAAGATTGTCTTGGTTTAAAAAAAGAAAAAAGATACAGAAAAATAAATTATAAATTCGATTTTTTTATTAACAAAAAAAAAACTAATAAATAATAATTAATATTCATCAATAAAAAAAAGTATAATAGGCCTTTTTAAAGTTATTTAGGATTTGTTTGGATAAATAAAACACTCTATATTTTTATATAGGCTTAATTTTAATTTTGGTCATTCTACTTTTTTAAATCCTCAATTTTGGTCCTTTAATTTAAAATTTAAAATTTTGATTACCTTACTCTAAAAATCTAAGTAATTTGGATCCCTTAGTTTGAAATTTGAATTTTAACAAAGTTAAGATTTACACCTAACTCTCTTTAGTTTTTAGTTTTTAAATATTAGAATAATTACTGAACCAATAATATAATTAATAATTATTATGAAACCTTTATATATATATATATATATATATATATATTTCATATAAATTTTATTTATTATTATATATTTATTTATTATCTCTTGTGTTTTCAACCAAAATTTAGTATTTTAAATAAAAGTAAAATAAATTGAGTGATTTATAAAATAAAAGTGAAATATATATAAAAAATTACAACTAATAATAGGAGATGTTAAAATATAAATGAAGAATAAATTAAATGACTTTTAATAATATTAAAAATTAATTAAATAATTTTATAAATTTAAAATTTGTATATAATAAATATTTTTAATTTTTTTCAATATAGGTCAGGTTATACGAGTCAATTAGTGATTCACTAGTTCGAACAATAATCCAATAACCCAGTGTCTTTATCGATTTGATCATTGGTTCGAATTTTAAAATTATGACAGAGAGATGTCGAGAGAGACACTGAAGTTATTTAAATTATTTTTCTTTTACTTTTTAACATCTCTTATTATTAATTGTAATTTTTTTTATATATATTTTATTTTTTATTTTATAAATCAATCCCTTTATTTTATTTTATTTTATTTAAATTACTAAATTTTTGTTAAGAATACAAGAAATAATAAATAAATATATGATAATAAATAAAATTTATGTAAAATATATATATATATATATATATAAATTTTTTGTAATAATTATTAATTAGATAATTGATTTAATAGTTATTTTAATATTTAAAAATTAAAGAGAATAAGGTTCAAATCCGAAAAAATTAACTAATTAATTTTATTTAAATAATTATTAATTACAATAAAAAAAAAAATCAACATTAAAGATAACGAGGAATAAAAATACTTAATTTTGAAAATAAATGATCAAAATCACATATTTTAAACTAAAGAGACTAAAATTATTAATTTAAAAAAATAAAAAAAATACAAATGATTGAAATCTAAAAAGAAAAAATAAATTAAAATAAAGTGCAGACATATTGGTCTTGAATATATATACATATATTTTGATCGCTTTCATTCATTCCATATATAATAAAATATATGAAAGAATACAAAATGATATTACGCGTGTGTACATAGGCGGCCGTCTAGAATATATACAGCCTGCAGCCGGTTAATAGCCAAAATCTCCGCATCTCCGCCTCCGCAGTTATTATTTCTTTCTTTTATTACCTGAAGAATTAAAAACATTTTTTTTAGAAAATGTATAGTTATTTAGATGAGTGTTTTTATTTTATTTTTATGGGTCATATAATTTCACATAATTTTAAATATTTTAAATAAAAATTATTTCAATGTTAAAAGTTGTTAAGATGAATGTTTAGTTTAATTTTATGAATATTATATGTTAACAATGATTATTTATAAAAATAAAAATAACGATGCATATAAGCAACTTCAAATCATTGCTCTGTTTAAATAAAAAAAAAAAATCAACGTTAATTAACTTCGAGTCATTAAGCATGTCATTTGAAAAGACGCCATAATTTAAAACGTGCACCATGGCCAGTGAATAAACGACAGTTTTGAGGTATTTGCCCTTCTTTAATGGCTCACGGGTCCTTTAATAGTAAGTAGAAGCTAGGGGTGTTCATAAATCGAACCAAATCGAACTAAACCGCGAAATCGTCCAAAAAAACCAAAAACCGATTAAATCGAAAAATCGCACGGACCAAAAATTTTCAAAACCGCATATTTTTTACAGTTTGGTTCGGTTTTTGGATTTTATTATAAAAAACCGAACCAAACCGCATTCTATAATTATATTGATTTACTTTTAGATATTTAATATTATCTAACTAATAATATTTTTATTTTTTATGATCATAATATGTGATTTATAGTATATTTTTTTTAATAATAAATTTGTAATATATTATGACACATACTTTCATATATTACAAAAAGATATATTGATATTACTAAATAACATTAAATTAAATATAAAATGAAACATGATTTATTATTATGTTTAAAAAAAAAGTTAGTAATATTATTTTATAATAATGCTAAATAGAAGTAAAAATAATATTTTTTAAACTAAAATATGTAAATCAAAATTTAATAAAAAAAAATATAAAATAATAATTATGTGAGTTTAATTAAAAAAATTAAATTATGATAATAAATTAAAAAAAAAACCGCGAAACCGAACCGAACCAAACCGCAAAAAATTGGTTTGGTTTGATTTGAATTTGATGTTATATTAAAACCGAACCGTGACTTTATTTTAGGTTTGGTTTGGACCACTTTTTACCCAAAAATCAAACCAAACCGCACCGCGAACACCCCTAGTAGAAGCCATATATAAACGACAATGTTCCCTTCTTTTATGACCCCTTGTTGGTAATTAATAAGAGAGAAAAACAAAAAGCTTTACATGCATCACCTTAATTAACGTTAAGAATTTGATTGCGCGAATGCAACTTTTATTATTCTTAATGACAATCAAGGGTCTTAATTTTTCATATTTTTCTTTATCTTTCTTTTTCATCGATCTGTCATATATCAAATGATCTCTTACTTTCTCAATCTTTTTTTCCCTTTTCTATATAAATTTTTTCTTTTCTACAAAGGGTCCCTTAGACAAACATTATTGGATAGTGTGAATAAGGTACAGCAGGATCCGACATTGCCTATAAAAGGTTATTAACGTAATATTTATCGACCCCTAACGCGTTTTGACGAAGTTTCGATAAGGGGTGTTCATAAATCAAACCAAATCGAACTAAATCGCGAAATCGTCCAAAAAAATCGAAAACCGATTAAATCGAAAAATCGCATGGACCAAAAATTTCTAAAACCGCATATTTTTTGCGATTTGGTTCAATTTTTGAATTTTATTATAAAAAATCGAACTAAATCGAACCAAACAGTATTTTATAATT
Source organism: Amphicarpaea edgeworthii (assembly GCA_014843725.1). Classification (NCBI taxonomy): domain Eukaryota; kingdom Viridiplantae; phylum Streptophyta; class Magnoliopsida; order Fabales; family Fabaceae; genus Amphicarpaea; species Amphicarpaea edgeworthii. Next base: position 749,747 of record CM026321.1, on the reverse strand, counting down.
ATATTGATTTACTTTTAGATATTTAATATTATTTAACTAATAATATTTTAATTTTTTATGATTATAATATATGATTTATAGTATATTTTTTTTAATAATAAATTTGTAATATATTATGACACATACTTTCATATATTACAAAAATATATATTGATATTACTAAATAATATTAAATTAATATAAAGTGAAACATGATTTATTATTATGTTAAAAAAAAGTTAGTAATATCATTTTATAATAATGTTAAATAGAAGTAAAAATAATATTTTTTAAATTAAAATATATAAATCAAAATTTAATAAAAAAATAATATAAAATAATAATTATATGAGTTTAATTAAAAAAATTAAACTATGATAATAGATTAATAAAAAACCGTGAAATCGAACCGAACCAAACCACAAAAAATTGATTTGGTTTGGTTTGGATTTGATGATATGTTAAAATCGAACCAAACCGCACTGCGAACAACCCTAGTTCCGATGGATACTTCCACTGGATTAGAAACCTGTCTTTAAGAATGTTTAATTTGTTTCTGTGGCCAGTCTGTTATGGACGTTGGACAGAGTATTGCCACTCTTAATTTCTTGTTATATTTTTTGGTTATGTAGTGATCTTAATTACTTTGATAATCTTGATATATTTGTCAATTTGTCGTATAAATTTTAAAACTTATATATGAATGAATTTGAATTTTAGTAACTCAGTCAACAAATTTATTATATTGCAAGGTTTTTTAGATTTAAATGTTTATAATAATTATAGATTATGACTTTAATTTTAATATTTCAAAATAAGTTATTGACAAATTTATCATAAATTTATTATTTAAAACACAGTCTCTGTTATTATTTAATAATAATGTGACTATCTAAATATATCACATTAACAATTATTCTAAGCAGCATGTGATCGATCTATATGCATGCCATTAGTGAATATTAATGTTAGGAATTATTTTTAAATGTATAAAAATTAAAACTAAAAAAAGTTGAAACAATTTTATTACATTTGACTAACAGATATATTAAATTTATCTTTTTATTTCTCAAATGGCTGCATACGGACCAATTCAACGATTCCACACCTCCGCTAAGCTAGAATATTTGTTTAGTAAATATGATTAATTGTTGATGGTGTGCTTCTAAGCTAGAATGATTGGTTTTTAATCTATAGGACTTGTAAATATGTATAAGAGAATGAATTTTAGCTGGCCAATATGAGATGATAATATCATAATAATACGAGGACACTTAGTAACATATTACAGTAGAATCACATTCACATGAGAATAACAACCGTGCCAACAAAAATGGTTGTTTTGTCACACACTAACAAACACTTGGTAGCTGCATGCATCTTGTTCTTTCTTGAATTGAAAACTAATGCATTTGTACGTACGTACGTGATCGTGATGACACAATATTAATGTTTCTTTGTGATATTTTTCTTGTTCTTTGTTGTCTTTGAAGTTTAAGCCCCCTTCCTTCGCTTGAAAAAGTCACTGTGTCTGTGGTGGCTTCACTTGATGCAGCAGACATATTAATATTTCTTGCCATATATATAATTAATTAAGACAAACTTTGACTCCTTCAGGCTTCAAAATATATATTTAATTTTGATTAAATTAAATGTGTGTGTGTGTGTACACTTTATTTTTTGACAAAATAAGGTATAGTTTATTAATCAACCCCTTCTAAAATATAAAGGAGAGTGTATATTATAACTAATTTGTATGTTTCAGTTTAGTTAATAAGAGTCAATTTCATTTTTAACAAGAGTGTGAATTTGAATTTCGTTATTAATATAATAAAAAAATTTTAATAAATAATCTAAAAGTATTTTTATAAATATAAACATGTATCTTTGTAAGTATCTTTATAAACTTAACTAAATCATTTGCAGTAAAAAAAGACTTACCTAAATTTTTATTAGAATTAAATAAATGGTCAATTTTTTATGATTATGATTTTATTACTTTTCAAAACATGGTCCAATCACTCTGTTTTTTTAGGGGGTCCAATCACTTTGTTTAATCATATTCTTGCCTTGATCTGTCATGGCATGAAGATTCACCTAATGCAGTCACAGAATTCCATGCCTTTCAATTGTTAATCCAGAATTTGTTTTCTTAAAAAAGACGATTTTGGTAACGTTATGCGGCACGAGCGGAGCCGCGTAATTTTGGAGCTATGCTTTAGTAAATTAAAAATACTATCCTTTACCAAAAAATATATATTATCCTTCAGTCTGTTTATCATTTTTTTTTTTTCTGAATCCCTACATTGTGATTCTCGATCTTACCGAATCCTTATTATTTATGTTTTAAGTTTTTTTTTCATACTTTTTTTTGTTAATGAACAAGATTTAAATTTAGGAATTTGCACAAATTATCCAAACCGGTCGATGTAAACCAATGCTAATGAGTTATTTTTGCATGCTTTAATTTGTTTCTATCAAATGTTTTGCAAACTAACAATCCAGAACTTAAATACTACTATGTACATTATAAGTCATATTTAAATTTTGTTAAAAAAAAGAAGAAGAAATTTGTTAATGTACAGTGACTTAGGAAGACCAACAACGAAGACCATAATATACTTACAAATATCAATACAAATATTAACAAAATTTCCACAGGACAGTTGTTTTGCATATCCTCTTATCCTCTGTAAATAGGTAGACCTACAACCAAAACACAAGTTACTAAAAATAACAATAAGGCAATGGAAAGTTAAGTCAATCGTGGCTCTTAATGCGTACGACAAGGAAACTAACCTCAATGTTCTGAAGGTGATATTTGAGAATCAGTTCAAAATTTGATCAATCAGTTTGGAATAATCTTTAACAGCTCAATATCAAACAAGAGAGTCTTGTCTATCAACCCTTGGTTCCTCAACACAAAATCCAAGGCTCGTTGGCCCTGTAAAATATATTTGCATTACATATCCCTCATAACCCATTTCAGATAGTGGATGAACATAGAAATTCACTTCTTACCGAGAATGTTGTTGGTCTTGGGCCACTCTTATTGAAGTCATTCTCAGGATATCCAAGTTCCGGGGGCACAATTATCCTACATCATTGACAAACAATGCCTCATGGACTTCCAACTTCTAATTGTAGGTGTGATATGCATGGTGCTATTTTCCAATTACATGTTATTCAAAATATGAAAATACTATTCTTCACCAAAGAAATAAAGTTCAGGTTATTGTGGCAGGAAAGAATTTGTTCATAACACAACTCTAGACTGAATCAAATATTTCTAGCAATATAGATGCAACACCTTCTAATGCCCCCAAGAGTCATGCCCGAAACAGCCTCTTCAAAAGCTGGTATTACCTGAACATTCAAAGTACATAAGATAAGAGATCTGTCTTCAAAACGGAGTTGCAGAACCCAAAAAATAGAACACAATTGAGCACTTAATATGCTCTCGGCATCCATCGATAATGTTTATTGGCAATTTCAAAGTGAGGCATTACATCAAGAAGCATGATGTAGGGGATATAAATAAAAACTATTTCAAGGTAAACAAGGAATTATTGTTCCAACCCCATCTGTTTGCTTTGATGAGGGAATGGGTTGATTTTAGCGAATTAACAATTGTGATGAATTCAGTTGAAAACAAGTACACAAAAACATGTTGTACAGCACCCACATGAAGCATCTTGTGGACAAGGGAAGACAATGCCCAAGCAGGGTTTAGTCCCACAGCCAAAGGGCACGGGAACACCTTGTGGTCTAGCCAAAAAAGCATGCTATATCTATCCCTCATAATTTTGTTATAGGAGTGGAACCAAACAATACCATCACAGGATGTTGTCCAAGAGTAGTACATGTATAAAAGAGTACAAACAAAACAGAAACACAAGGAGCTAACACTTATTTTCACAAAGGGGGTTTCAATCAAGATCTCTTATTTTACGGTGGTGGAAATACAAAATTACTAAAAGAACATAAAGTATAAAATTAATTTACAAAAGAAATAGTATTTTAATCCTAGTAACCCAAAATTATTATGACCCTAACGCATCCTGGATCACTAGGTTCACACATAGCAGCAAACAATGCAAACATTGTTCATGAAATAGCATTCACAATGAATAAGAAAGATCCTAATCAAGTTGCAAGGAACTAGTCTAATCATTAAATGATGAGGTCTCTCACCTCATTATAACCAATTTTGAATTTGTAAAAGTCCTTGTCATCGCCCTGCATGATAGAAAATTAGCACAACAGGTTTGTAATACTGAATCACTCATACAGTATCCAGTTAGAAGATGCAAAGCATTCATACCTCAAAGGAACCACCCTTGGTTTTATTCCGTGCTTCAAATATGCGGCCATAATAACCTATGGTGTAGCCATCCCAGTCTACCTGAATGGAATTGGAAGACCAAAAGTTGCTTCAGTTATTTTAATTTTAAGGAAGAACAATAGTGTCTAGAACAGGATGTGGATCCCTTGCAGTTGCAAATCTCACCATCCAAAACTATTCAACACTATTATCCTATCCATTTTTTTTATTGAACTCAATAAATTTGAAGGGTTTAGATTTGTGCAGACTCCACTTGGAGAAATGCAGGCTACTCTTATTTTCTTCACTATAGAGAACCAGAGAAATTTAGAGCCCGAGAATGTTTTAAATTTCCATTAATTGGCTATATCAAATTTCTAATTTCTAAGCAATCAACCGTAACAAAAAAAATGTAGAAACGATTCAGTGCATTACCACTACTGTCTCTCCCATCTTGGGTTTGGGGCCATTACCCGGTCGCAAGTCCTGCATTCTTGATTTATATAAATTAATTAATTAAAATAGAAAAATGCTTAAATTAAAGTATTTACTTAGTACATCACCTTATATTGGAGTCCTGATTGAGTTTCAGTGTAGTCTGGGTATCGCATTTTTGTCTTTCCATAATCCTTTCCTCTAAGCGCAGGCACTGTGCATGCATGCATCACATTGTAATAGTAGATTAGATATCAATATCATCATTCATCGTATTCATATTCATATATAAATGAAAATAGAGTTTTATATATGGAGAATTACTATCGGCAAATTCAGCTGCGAAACTAATTCCGCTGAGTGAAGTGTTACACAAGGTTCCGGCGACGACGGCGATGGAAGAGAGAAGCATATTTCTTCGTAGGAAGGATGGCGCACAACAACAACTTTCACTCCTGGTGTTGGTGTTGCTTACCAGAGATTGAGATTTAGGGAGGGAAAGAGAAGTGAGAGATAAGGACAAAATTGATGCCATAGCAAAACTTAACAGACGAAGAACGAAAATGCAAACACCGTTGAGGTGAGTCAGTAGAGACTTTGGATTTGGGGTGAGTGGACTGGAGGAGAATACGTCGTTCCTTGCCCTCTGTTATGCTCTTTACTTTTAAAAATAAATTACCATACCAAAATATTAATAGATTTTCATATAAATATTAGGGAAATAGTCTAGTATCGACAGCGTAATTTTCTTTTTTGTTTTTTTTACCGTCATTTGACTTTTATATTAGTTACTGTAAAATTCATTAAGGATAAAAAAGTTATACACTTAACACCACATAAATATTTATGTTTTCATTAAAATATCTATTATTGTTTTGGTTCTTAAAAAATTAAAAAAGCAAACTAATAAGGCGGTTCTCGATCAATTTTTTTCACTCGATCCATTTATCAATTACACTATTATTATACTTCAGTAAAAACTGCATGCAGCCAAATACATGTTACTTGAATTCATATTGACATGAACACCTTTTTTAGATAAAAAAAAATTATAAGATGCATAGAGAAAATGATTAAACGATATTGGAGCTCAAACACTAATTTTATTTCATTTTTATCTAAGAACAACAACAAAATAAGTAATCAGTATATTTCATAAATACTTTAATGAAAGCTACACTAGTAAGCATCAGTAACTTTTTGTCTACTTTAAGCAAAGTAGCAATTGTAAGCACTCTATTTTTGTGTCATCTTTAAGTTTCGTTAGTTTCATCCTAAACACTGAGGGGGGCAGATAAAAATCATTTATAATTCAGTAGAGTATATAATTATCCAAACCCGATCAAAGTGCGGCGGGAATTACCAAATTCAATATACAAAAATTGGAAATTTCGAGAACCCAAACATATCAGTCAGACCTCCATAATAGTTTCAATATGGACAAACTTGATGTTAATAAGTACTCTACTTCGAACACAAATTTGGGAGTGCTAGATACAAAATGCAAGATCTAGGAGCAGTTACCTTATACTGTACTACTCTAGCACGTATTTAGAAATGGTGCAAATTTACATAACCAGTTGTAAGCTCAAGATTTTCAGAAATAACTACAAAACCATCAACGCCAATACCCCAGTAGAATCCAATCTAGCCAGTATAGCCCTACAAAAACATAAACAAGTGTGATACCAGACCCAAAAAAAAACTAATAACATCATGTATACATCTTCAAACACTAAAGGCAAGCTCTTTCACTTTGCTTGAGTCCACTGCCACCAGGAACTATTCTCTTAAATCATTAATAAATCACGTCATTGCATGTAGCAACCACTTTTAAACTTCCCTCCATAGTACCTATGAAGAATACAAGGCTGTTTACCAAACCCATGTAGCAAACACATATTTTTACTAGGGAGCCATGCCTCAATAAAAACATCCAATTTCATTAAAAGTTTGAAAAGTACATTATAAAACAAGACACTTACAATATAGCAACTTATAATTTGCGGAAAGAAGAGAGTATTTATTTAGTCAAAGAGAAGATAAACATAAAATAGACAAAAACTGTATACTCTTTCAAATTTAAAATTCTCTACCTAGAGAATATCTTCATCTATGAATATATCAACTCTGATATCATTTATGATATCAACTCTGGGCTTTGGAGAGTTTTGAAGCAAGTACTTCAATACTGTGTTTACTGCCTCGTCACATACTTCATATTTCTTGATCACTTTCAACGACTGCAATCTAACAAAGCTCGGAGGTTGAACACTAATTGAATTAGCATCTGAGAGTTCCTACACAATTAAAGTGACTTGGAGACATTTAAATAAATATTTTGAAATGCAAGATTGAGAACAGGCAATTATCAATGCCAACATGTTATGAACATAGAAAAAAAATGTGTAAACATACTAAAGCAACTTACATCATGTATTACACGAATGGTTGTCGAAGATAATGTGAATATCTTTATGATGGCAAATATCTTAACATTATTGGCAGGTGATTGCAGCCATCTTGTGATGCTTGAACCTTTCTCAACTGAATCTGAATACCCCACATCGATATTTAGTTCTCCAAGAAAAGAAAGATTGCACATGGAGGACCAAAAGAACCCTTGATGGTAAAAGACCTAAAATTTGGAGTAGAAAGCACAATTGGGTAGGTTTCTAAACAAAATATTGTCAAACTGGAAAGGGTAGAATTAGATATGCGGAGGAGTTTGAAAAGGGCTGGGCTGAGTTGTTGTCGTCAGTAGCAGTAAATTTGATGAAGTGCAGAGGGTTTGGAAGTAGCATCGCTGGAGGGTACCGCTACCACCCAATGCGAAGTTCTAAGAGATGTCAAAGACTGAGAGGAAGAAATCAAAGAGAGGGACTCAAGTGGATTTGTTTGCAGTGTCAAGTGGAGGACATTACGAGAGAGAGAGCATATACAATGAGGCTATCCATGAGTTCAGGGTCAGCGGAACAGCGAATAGTAAGATTCCTACTAGACAGAACCCAATAGCATGCAGTTCGTGATGATTCTCCTTAACGAGATTGATAATAATGAGTCGTTTGCAAAGGGGCTTCCATCTTTTAGACAAGACGGAAGTTCGAACTGCATCTTTGGTGTCCAGTGGCGAAGCAGCTTCGTTGGAAACGCGATTTTCTGGGAGTCATTCGGTGACGTGGTCCTCACACGAGAATTTGGGAGGCGGTGGAGGAGCTGGTCGGAGCCGGTCAGCTCTCAACATTCTCAATAACTCCCTATCATAGTCACTGTACCGGACTAATCATGGCGCCGCCGGAACACAATGACCCATCATCCATGCTATTGCTATCGCTGACTTCCACACCGGACCGGAACTAATGGGGTTATGGATGTGACATAAAACTTCAACAAGACTAGCGTTTTCTTTATTTTATTTTTTAAAATAAAATTGTTGAGCAGCTTACGTGGAAGCAACACTGATGGAACTGACATGAAACTTCAATAAGACTAGCGTTCTCAGTATTGTTTAAAAAACTCTTTAGCGTTTTGATTAAAAATGAAAAAAAAAAACTCAAATTGAAATAATTAGGTATATAAGAAAAGGAAAAAAAAAAGAAATAATTGTTATTAATCTCTCACCGATGGAAAGTCTGGTCTGGTCATTGGTCAAACATAAAATTCCCATATATATAGTTTCATTCATCGACCTCACAAAAGAACCAGAGTAACAAAGGCTTTTGCTACGCTGAACGGAACTAGCTGTGTTTTTCCCTTACTAATTAGAAAGTATAAACTCCGAATGAATGATAGATAGCAACTATTCATCACCCAAAAGAAAGGAGGTAATGGAAGGAACTTCACATAAATCGCAAAAAATATTTACGGTTCGACACAACAGTTAGGAACATGCATCTACCTATTACGCACACACAAGTTCAAACACATTTGACCAGAGACCTAAATCACAAGAGCAATTTCATTTCCGAAGGAATGCCACGGTAGCCACACGGGAGCCTACAGATCCACCAAACATGAATGTCGGATATGTGCGGACATGACTCACATACTGAAATGGGGGCTCTCTGCCTCTGCATGGTGGTTCCTCCTCATCCTTGGCTGTCTCAAGTTCCTGAGCAGTAGCCATTTTTCGTTGGTTGAAACTTTCCACTTCTTGTACCAACTCATCCTTTGTACTGTTACATGATGTGATCACCTTACAACGAACAAGGAGAAAGAAAGTTCAAAAGAACAAGCATTATTAAGTAGTAAGAGCGAGCTGATGCAACTATATCATCAACACAGGATAGTAATGTGAACAAGCAGCAATCAAGATCAAAATAATAATGACTTCTTTTTTAATGAATAAAAAGAATCCCACTCTCTAATAGGCACAGTTCATGCCATGAGCCACATGCCCATACAACTTGGTACTTGGTAGTAAATTTAAACATTCAACACTAGTTTTGAATTAATTTTAAAGTGCTTACCAGTATTCCGCCCAGAGCAACCAACCTCAAAACAGAATCCCAATACATCATTCTGAAATTGGGAAAGCGATAATATAATTCTCAGTACCATACAAGAAGTAGACTATAATATGGAGAAGTGGAGAACAAATCAGTAAAGCAAGAAAAAACCATAGTTTGATAAAGAAAAATAACATCATTCCAATTGAATTATGATAGAACCATGCATAAGACAGTATTTTCTTACCTCTTGACAGGACCATCAGGATGCAATCCAATAGCATCTAGCGTCCCTTTATCCATGACAAGTTGAAACTCTTGTTCCAACTTTGTCTCAAGGACATCATCAACCTTAAAATAATTAAAGCCAATGTATTATGCATTAGACATGTCAATAATGTAAATATAGTAAAACAAAGAGGGGATGCCAAAAAACAACTTGAAGGTCAAAACTTAATGCAATTTATCAAATACAACAAAACATAATGAAATGTAATAAAGTGTTGAGAATATTTTAGAATATAGGCCAGCTAGTAGCTAAGCTAATGAAGCCTCTTCCATCTATTCAGTATTCTCCATTTTCTTTTTCTTATTTTAGTAACATAATATATCATGTTAGCCCTTCTTCCACCAGGTTCATAGTTCACATGCACTAGCTTACTGTTATAGCCCCCTACTACGTGAGTTCTGTTTGGCTTTTCCACTGGACATGTTAGACTTACTACTATGGAAAGTTAGAAGGTCAGCCACCATCAACTCCTAATACCAAATAATATGTTGGAAGTTAATCATACTAAAAGCCCTAGAATTCAGAATCATCTGACAAAGATTCAGTAATGCCAAAGCATGCAACAAAGTTCCTCCAGAAGAGAACTATGGGATTAATGGAAAGCTCAAATCAGCCACTACTGATTCAACTTGTGTGAAACATAAGGATTGTAGCTTTGGTGATAGTTGATGAAAATAAAGACGTTAGTATGTTAGAATTCAAGAAATCAGGTAATGTAAAGAAGGGTATGTAGTTGCAGATTAACTTGTGACATTGAAGACTTTGGTGGTAAATTTTGATGCAAAAGATGTTGAAAATTCAAGAAATCAGGTATGCCAGATGTACAAGTTATAACAGCAAAAGGGGGAAACTACAAAAAAGAAGAAGAAAAAAAAGCAAAGGTCCAGCTGATTTATTCTAGTAATGAGAGCTGCAAATAATTGATCCGCTAACAAAAGACGGAAAAATTGAGCAAACATGCATAAGTGATTCAAATGGAAAGAAATGGAATTATGTCACATAGCATATCTTAACATCCTTTATCGGAGTTTGCTGACAAAAGTCTTGCAGTATTAGGGTTTGAGAATCAAGGGGAATAGGGTGATGATCTCATATCAATACTACAAAGTATGTTTGCATGCTAACCAAACAATCTCAGATACCAGGATAACCTACTACCTTTGGTATACACAAGAAGGAAATGGTTAAACAAAACTATGCATTTAGAGATGCACATGCATATTCACACACAAACACTAAAACTACAACATACCAAAAATTTGATGTTGGAAAATCCATCACGATTAGCAAGGCTTTGGGCAAGGCTGATCCCCCTCTCACTATAATCAGTCCCAGTTAAATCAGAGAACCTGAACAGATGCCAAGATTTTCTTAATAAGGTATCTGCAATACAACAAAAACAAATGCAAATATCTCTCCACTGCCAATGTTCAGAATTTGCAAGAACCTAGACTGAACCAAGCTTGGATTCATTCCCAGGAAACTTTCTCATCAAGTTTAACCAGTGGTTTCAATGACAAGCTTACATCCCAAAATTTTCATTTTAAATCATTCAATTTTTTTTAAAATAAATAAATAATCATGAACCATAAAGAAGATAATTCCAAATGATTTTTGCATAGAAAAATCTCATCCTGATAACTTCACTGGTATGAATGACCATGAGCTTATATGGATTGATTTGATTCAAGTATTTAATTAAATTTTCATATTTTTATAAGTAAATTACTTTATACAAATCATTTATTCCCTTTGCCACTGTGAAATAATCATTCAATTGTAATGATGTGTCCACATATTTATTTTGTACAAGATTAGTAAGCATTTTTGTTGTCTGACAAATAGAACAAAGCACCACACAATTTTGTGTAGTCAAGAGAGAGGCAAAATAATGTTGGAGCAAAATTAGAGAAGTAGAGAAAGACAATAGATTCTGTGGTCATTTAGAATTTAGAAATATATATTTTTATTGGCTTAAATCCACTTTCCATCCATCAAATTTGGGTTAGTTTTGGTTTTGATCCTTCAAATTTAAATTTACTTTTTTTAGCTCCTCAATCTTGAAAAATGTTTTTTGGGTCCTTCCAATCGATTTTTGGCAGTTTGGACATAAATTTGTGGCAGTTTTTTACCACATGAGACTAAAAATAAAGAGAACATTCTTCAAATTTGAGAGACTAAAAAATATAAATTTAAATTTGGGGAACCAAAAACAAAAGTAATCTAAATTTGAGGAAACAAAAACACATTCATGCCATTTTTATTTTATATTGACCCAACATATATTAGTAACAAAATATGGACAAAATGTGAAACCATACCCTTGTTTAGCTAATTCTTGGAGAAGTAAACCATTGCCAGTCCCAATATCTAACACACTCCAAGTAGACAAAACTTTATCACCTAGTTCGTTGTCTTCAGCCTTAACCTCATCAACATCATTTGGAATGCGACCTTGAGAAATTTCAACACACAAGGCTTTTGTCCAAGATGCAACTACTTCCATCACATCATCTCCAAACCTAAAATACAGAAAATAAAAGAAAAAAGAAACATAACAATTAAACATTTTTGCTATGAAAACCCAAAGAATGTGTCACTTCCAACTATTGAATATAGTATCAACACTCAACATTCATCACTGTCTAGATTAAGTGCAAATAAATCTTAATAAAAGGCAAAAAAGAAGCTACAGTCCTTTATTATAAACTATAAAGGAATACTGGAATAGAATCTCTTAATTTAAGGTTAGATGGGCAAATATTAAGTATTGATCCCAACAAACAAATTTCTTACTCATATTGAGGGGAAGCAGAGAAGTTCAAACTTAAGGTATAAAATGATGCAAAATAGGAATTCAAACTCATTTTGCTATCTTACATAAGTTTCTGCATTAAAATGTTCGTCTGTTCTTTCAACATGGGAAAATTATTCTTATCATATAATTTTTTCCATAAAAAGTAGTATAAAGAGGGAAGGAGGTCAAAGTATATCCAACATTAAATTTGCAAACACTCACCCAAACACATGCTAAGCAAAGCAAGGAGGCCAAAGTAGATTTTGGAGTTTTACATAATCCCTTTTTTTAACATTGTGCTGAATAAATGAATTAACTTTATCCAATAAGGCAAAACTTAGAATACACAGTATGTATCCAATAAAAGGGAAAGAGTACCTGAGCTAGCAAAGTACAGTGTATAACAAGCTTGGAAAACAATATAAGCAATGAAGAAATGATGACTTTCAATGAGTCACTCAAGTAGAAAGCCCAGACATTTCCTTATTTCCAGAATTTTAATCCAACCATTTGCCAAGGTAAAATAATCAAATAATAATAAAAACAAAATAAAAATAAATCAATACTTCTCTCCTAGTGCTTAAAAACCTAATTACTATTCATCACCAGATATGGTTTCTAGTAAGTAATTTTACCTACTGGCTGAACTTAAGCAACGATGTTTTGAATTTTGACATCATTCAATTGAGCCTAATTAGTAAGTTGATTGCACCTTTTGCTAATAATAAAATCAGAACATATTAAAATCAATATAATTCTCTACCACTTCAAATTGCATTTAATCTCTGCACTGAATTCATGTAGATAGGCAAAACACATTATCCAATCAAAGTTTTATTTACCAGACTTCACCAGCATGACCATGTTCACGAAAATTTGTGAGCTCGTCAGCATATGCAGTATCCCAATAACTCTGAAATCCCAGCATGGAAGGGACTGCTTCAGAATCAGGCTCATCCTTGTCAGAACTGCACACACAGGAATAACAAAAACAGTCAGCACTCAGCATCGGTAAATCCAGAATGATGATTCATCCAATCAACTCATTTGTACCAACACCAGTTCACAACTGTAAATCCTCAAAGAAAAATCCAAATTCAAAATTCCAAAATCCACACAAAAAAGTACAAACAATCCAGATCAGATCCATAAAATATAAACCCCCTTCACTGTCCTAAAATCAAATGCCACCAATGAAACGAACCAGATCTTAACATTCTACTTCACCTGACCTCACTTCTTCCTCCTCCTAAGGTATTTATTTCGCTTAGAGCTAGACAACGAGTTTCAATTTCACCCTACGCATAATCACTAACCTGCAATCTCACAGCATAACAAAAACCGAGGCAGCGAAAAATGCAATCAACAAATCAGAAATCAATTCCATTACAGAAAACACGAATTCCAATTCATTCGAAGTTCACCGACCTGTAATCGGATGAAGGTCTGAGGTTGACGTTGGAGAGAGCTTCGGCGGCGTCGGCGTGGCGCTGGTCGTCATCGAGGGTGCTACCGTACTCGCTCTTGATGGACCAGGAGTCGGCTGCGACGGAGCGGTCGTCGTCGGAAACTAGATCGGCGGCAGAGAGAGCCACCGCGCGGGATTGTTGGGATACGTCGGAGTCCTCCGGCTGCAAGCGGATTCCGGCCATGGAAGAGAGAGAATAGGTTAGTTTCGAATTCTCTCTGTAATATATTTGTATTAGTATTAGTATTAAGTGTGTAGTGTGTAATGCGTTTCGTTGTCCTTGCTGTGCTGACCTCTTACTGCTACTTCTGCATAATAACGCAGACACAGCATTCATTTATGATTTATGTGTCACGTAAATCATCCGGTTCGGGTTAACCGATTCGGATGCACATGAGTGGAAATTGGAATGCAAAGGCCCATGTGTACTTTTTTCCTTTCTTGTTCAATTTTAATTGAGTTTAATTCGTATTATAAATATAAATTATCTTTAAAATAATTATCATAAAAATTACTATCAAACTTGTGATTAGAGGATAACATAATTAGAATATATATTATTTATACTTTTATTTATATATATATTTTTAAAAAAAGTTATATAACTAGTATTTTAATTTGTGTACAAAGATGGTTCAATGGAAATACGTTGGGATGAACAAAATTTGCTTGAAAAGGCCTAACGTGTTTAAACAAGTCTGACCTCTAATCTATTATAGTTTTTTGAAAGTCTGACTTTTGTTAATCTATTTAAACATTAGTATAGGTTTAGTCTATCTATTAAGTTAAACCTATTTCTGTATAGATAGGCTAATAAACTAATAAATCAATGAGAAAAATAAAAGTGCAAGAGCAACAAAATAAACTTAGTTTATTAGTTTGACTTCGTAGTTATAAGGCAACCTATTCCTGTACTCTCTGCTTTTTTCCATGTGGACCAACAAGACAAATAACAATGAAGTCAAAGAAGGCCGTGACTCGTTTTAAACCAATATATTATATATAGGAAGAATAAATGTCATATCAATGTAGTTGTACGTAAGAGCAATAGCATGGTGAACAGAACAAGAACTCTCCCGGGCTTATTGTTAAAAATAGAGAATTAATTAGTATGTTGATTTCGCCCTGCATTGAATATGTTGGAGTGTTGGACTGTTTGTTGAAGATGAAAGTACATCAAATCAAACCCATAGAAAGTTTTATCATGAGAAGATTGTATCTATTGGTCAAATAGAAGTTGGATCAAAATTTGCTTCTCTCAAAAAATACCAAAAGGAAGCAAAACATCAATATGGACAACATCAATATGGACATAAAGTCCCAGTGTTGAACACCAGAAAGAAGCTAGCAAAACTTAAGCGGGATAGGGTAGCTTCTTTGTGGTCTAACATGAGTCCTACAAGAGATCTGCCGTTAGAATTTCTACATTGTACATATAAAACGCTAAAATCTTCAATAAGATGATACCTAGAAATTATTTACATCAAGATTACACACAAAACAAATCAACATTCAGTCTTCAGCTGTGACATCCATCTTCCGAGTCTGAGAATGAAACATTTCAACTATATCAGCAGCTGTGCTACATTCTTCTGGGCTTCTGTCTGAGACACAGCGAATAAATCTTGGAAATCTGATTGAGATGCCTCGAGATGGGTGAACTAAACCAATGGCAGCATGATGAACCGGAGATACTGTAAAGTCTGCTCCTTTTATTTCCCAAACGACTTGTGGACAAAACCACATGTCTGGTGCCTCTCCTGTTTGATAGTATGGCGGTTTTTTGGACAAGACTTTCTCATCAGAGAACAATTCTTTCATCTGCATCACAATATCAATTTCCTGTCAGTGATGAATGATGATAAAAGAAAGTTGCTACCAATTTAACAACTTCAAAAAGGAAAAGAAAGCATTAATAAGCACTTAGCGCACCTTAATTACACAATGTTTAGATAACTGGATGAGTTTTAAAACTGAAGGACAAGTTTAATCTACGTTGTTACTACAGAATATATTTCATGATAATAATAAA
This sequence comes from Amphicarpaea edgeworthii, assembly GCA_014843725.1. Taxonomy (NCBI): domain Eukaryota; kingdom Viridiplantae; phylum Streptophyta; class Magnoliopsida; order Fabales; family Fabaceae; genus Amphicarpaea; species Amphicarpaea edgeworthii. Next base: position 733,975 of record CM026321.1, on the reverse strand, counting down.
AAGCCCTACCAATTTTACAAATTATTCAGCTCCTCACTAACATTCCCTCCACCCCTCTCCATAGCAACACAAAACTGTCCAACCCCACCCTGAAAAATTGCTTTGGCATTCTTCAAGGTCCAAAATATTTTTTTTAACTGTGTAGGCAAAAGTAACAAAGATATGACAAATTTCAAAGACAGGACTAGGAGAAATATAATTACGATTACATCCTTAACTTAAAAGAGGAAAAAGTCTATGGTACTTTAAAGCTAGCCAGCATAGTGCAGAATATTTTTATGTTGAGAATTTATACCTCTATGTAAAATGAATCTGAGATTCCAGACATCACACGACATACACTTTGATACTCCTCTGTTTCAGGATTGAAACATGCCATAAGAAATGGACTATACCTGCAACAGTAAAAGATCCAGATTAACAACAGTGCAGTAAATCATTGGGAAGACCCAAAAAATGCATATTCCTTTTTCTCCCACTTCCTTTTCCATATGGTTTCTATATGCCCAGCCCCTTTGCCTCCACCTAATCTTCAATCTTCAATGAAATTTCATTGTCCAGTCACACTGCAGATTTGTTGGGTCAGTTGCACATTTGGTCAAAGCCCAGAACTAAATACACCACACACAGATTTATTGGTTGGAAGGAACTTATATTCGTATAGTTGTTCAAATTAGATTTTGTGGTGAAGCAAATGCTGGTCAACCCAGAAATCGTGGTGTGGTGCATTTTGTGGTAGCTGACTGAAATCAGATTTTAGCCCTCAAAATGGTGTCATTTTGAGGGTTTTTTAGGGGTAAAGCAGACCTCTCTAAAGGTTAAAAATCCTAACCCGTACTTAATTTTCCCCATGCTTTCTCAGCTCTTCTCTCTGTTTGAGACCTCTTCTCCCTCTTCTACTTGTTCTGTGCAATCACAGCACCTACTATACCCTATAAAACTAGTGTTTTAGGGGGATTAGCTGTTACGCGCTAACACCACTATATGAGAATGATAAACCTTGCAGGACATGGAATTGCTAGAGATACAAATTACAAAACCTTTTGCCACCACCTAACATCTGAAGCATTTAGGAGAGTTGATCCTTGACAGAACTAATGTAGAAAAGATGTGAGATAAAGTTAATGCAAGTTTCTTTGCAGCATCTTAAATGATTTCAAGTGACAGAAAAAAAATTATGAAAGGTGAAAAATTACCATCCTGCTTTCCTTCCATTTCCATGCCAAGCACCAATTGGTACTAAATCAAGAGTGTCATTTAATCCTTCCACATAATCTCGCTTGACCTACAAAATGAAGGCTCAGAACATTATACAGATTTAATACCTGATTTTTGAGTCTTAAACAAAGTAACCAAAGTCCTGAAGTAGAATTACTAACTTTTAACCATTTGTCAGAACGCTTTGATGGAGAATACCCAGCATCAACATCCAATGTTTTCAACATAATTCCTTCACATGAAGAGCGAAGTGCATCTTCCAGGAAAGCATTTATCTTAGTTAATGTGGCTTCACAGGTTAAGCAAGCATCATCTGCTTCGATCTACATTTAAGTATTCATACATAAACCTTCATTAAATAGATTTTACTAGAAAATAGAAATCATAAACTGAAGCACTTACAGTTGTTTCCTTTGCATATTCAAAATACCCAGCTTTCTCATCATAGAACAAATCCTTCAGATCTGTATGATTTCCAAGACATACAAAAGGATGAAAATGAAAGTGTAATTACAAGTTACAGTATATTTTTGCCTTGCTAGAAAATGCAGAAGATTTACAATATAATAAGATGATTAGATGCATACACTTTCGCCTAAGGCGGAGAGGAAAACCCAATAACCTGCAAACAGAACTTAAATGGGTCAGTACAAATTGTATTTCAAAGGAAATATCAACTGCTTAAGAATAATTAGTCTTATATATTATAAGAAAAATCAATGTTGCCCACACAGACCTACTTTGCATCTACCTTGAGATTCACATGCTTGATCATGATAGATTAACTGCACTATTGTGATTAATGCGAAAATGCCACATTTTTTTTTACCCTATCTGATTTGTATGGTCTATCATATACAAGGTAGCATTGGTTGCAATATCTTGCATGCTAGCCACCTATACTCCACTGTGATCAATATACTATCTTGCCATATACAGTAAAGTGCACCAAACAAGGCCAATGCATTCAATAGACTGTTTGCTAACAGAATCATTTGTATGTACTATATGAGAATGATAATTTCTACCAAGTTCATCACCAATTCATATAAACTCAAGTAAAAGATAATTACTGCTTTCCATTTGCGAACATGATATCGAAGACAAAGATGCAAATATCCACCTGCATGTACAGAAGATATCAGAAACAAATCCAGAGAATTCAACTGCAAACAGAGTTGAGGAAGAGAACTACAGATGAACAAAGAAAGATAAGAAATCCTACTACAAAAGATCTAAAGGAACCAAACCAAAAGGAAAGTACCTGAATCAGAAAATAGAAAAAAGAAAAAAAGAGCATTAGCTATCCAACCCCTCTCTAATTTCCATGTTCTTGATAATCAAACAAATGTTTTCATACTTCATCATACTAAACCCTTCAAAAAGGAAGTGAATCACATAATTATGCATAAGTTCAGAATTTTAATAATTATGCTTGGTAGTTTTCAATTAAAGCTTAATGGCTTTAGGCATAAGTGATTTTCAATTTCTTTTAAGTACGCAAATGTCCAACCTTGATGCTCTCTGCAGTTACTAATGTATCTTTGCCACCTCTCCCACGTGAAGATAACTCCTGGAAAGACATAATCCTATATGCATTTTTTCTGTCAATGCCAACAATCTGAAAGGTTCAAAAACCATAAAATTATGAGTGAATAATAGGAGCCTAGTTAACAAGAACAACTATAAAAAAATATTATGGCATGGAATTTTTTTGTACTTCTGCATCCATTATGAAAGTTGATGCAACAGGCTTGCTGGATTCCTTAATTATGTCAATCAGATCAGGAAATCTCGAAGTTGATTCATCCCCATTTCTTGAAAAAACACGAATTGATCCATCAACTAATTTGTGAATTTGAGCTCGCTGACCATCATACCTGGGATTACATTAAACTCAATATAACAAGTGATGTAAGAGAAAAATGCAATTCATTCTTGAACAAGAGAAACAAGTAATGCCAAAGAGGATCTTAATACTCAATTTAAATCTATCCATGAGATTTTACAAGTTTCACATAAAACTGATTATACATGAAGGCTGAAGCAATCTGACTATCTGCATTTCTTACCACCTCATTTTTGTACAATAATGCAAGTAACCACTGTACTATGACTGCCAGATTACAAATTAGAAATCAGATTAGAATTTCAAAATTTGAAACATAGAATGTTAAAATGTTTACTTTTTATCAATAGCAATCTGATGTGTCTGCCTTGCACCAACATTCCTACCTTCAAGACCATTTAGAAAAGATAAAATCTTTAATTTAGATGCTTTCAAGAAAGATGTTTTCTTTATTATTATTATTATTATTATTTTAATAATACAAATTTGAGGCACTTTGAAGTGATGTAGATAAAATTACTATATTAAGACCCACATTGCTTTAACAGTTTAACTACTAACCCAATGTGATTGAAACTTTATATCACCCACTAATATATCCCACCAAAATTTTAAATGACTACTTGCTTCTCCATGTCCATTGCTGAATGCAATGAAATGTAAAGAGAAAAGTTAAGAGCATAAAGATAAAAGGAAAAATAACTAATTAAGGAATAGGACATACTTATATTCACATGTAAGTGCTTTATTTTCAAATAGCTTCAATGCTTGGGGAATACCATTGGTGATCCTACGAAGAAAGGGAAAATACAAGGAGAAAATAATTGATTGGGCGTTGTTAATAAAGTAAGTGGCGACTCCTGAAGTTAAGAAAAGGTTCTAGAAACTTGAAATATAATCACCAAGAATTCAAGAAATGACCAATTATGGAATAGTATATACTTTGCTAGCATAGGCTTAATAGGGATTCCTGGAATCATTGATAAACTTGAAACCGAAAAATCAATGCCTTTGTTCATGAGAGATGGAACTATGAGATCCTGCATCAAGCCATAAAGTAAATGACAGAAATTTTTAACATCACAAGACTGCATTATTGCTTATATAGGATCAAACTGACTGTTGCATATACAACTATTACCAGTAATTTGCTGCAGTTCCAATAAATTTGTTTATGTTAAGTTGTCCTGATTTTCTCTTGATGATCTGTTATATACTTATATTTGCTTGTTTTAATGCTGACTAATGAAGGATAATCTACCTAGTTATTTGATCATATTAATTGATGCTGTAGATGTAAACCTATAATGCTTATACTTTCTCATTTTCAACAACAGCTGTTCAGAAACAAAGAAACATTAGTGCCTGGCTTCCTATCTCCTACTATATGAGATTGGAAGACTCACAATTCAAATATTCAATACTTACCAAATTTGGCAGTATGTTATATGCTTCAACAACTGCCATAGAAAGAACCTGGAGATGTGAGAAAAATATTTAGTGACAGATATAAATGGCCCCTTCTACTATTAGAACATTTTTGGGCCACAAAAAAACCCCCATAAACCTTGTAGACCTGTAACAAATTATCAGTGTTAAATCCAATTAAGCATTGCACAGCCCAAATAAAACCCACAACCTTGCATGCAGCTTCATCTTTTCACAAAAAGTTTCACAAAGCTTGTTATGGAAAATAGTTATAACTTACAAGTCATAAGATTTTAAAAAAACATTTTCAAGGGGAAAAAATTGAAGGTTATCTTATACTTTAATATATTCTTTTTTTCTCAGAGTAATAAAATTTCCTATCATCCTATTAAATTAAAGTTCCTCTATGTAGAAAATGGCAGGTGAAAAATAATTATTTATGACAGAAAATAATATCAACCATTAAAAAGCAGACAAGGTATCAAAATAGCTCATTAATACATAAACTTGGTCACAGGTAAAAGCAAATGATTGCAGAATGGACCTGAAGTTTCTCCTTTAAATTTTCCGCAGTTCCTTCTTGGTGTGAACTCATAGCAACAGCATGAGCCAATGCAGGCAAGACAGTTCTAAGCATTGCCCCAATCCTTAGGTTCCTGACCTACACAAGAAGTTCAAAACCAGGACTCTAGTATATAAGGATAAAAACCAACCTACCTACCTACAACCTACCTATCTATCTATATAAAGGCATTTGAGAAGCATACCGCCAGCCTCCATTATATACGTACATTCAGAAGAGTAAATATTGAAATGCAATGCCTAGAGACAGAAGGCCACACAATCTAGACAGATTTGGCTGCTGAGTGCTGATGAACAGAATTTAGCAAAGACCTAAAACATATTTAAAGCCTAATATACAATATATACATTACAAAAGAAAGAAAAATAAAAAAGAAGAACAACTTAACAAGTAACTACAAAAGCAAACTTAGACCTTAACATGAGAAAAACACCATTAAGTGTACAAGACTATTATAAGTCCTGTGCATCAAGTTGAAGAACCTAAAATAAAGGATGATCACAGAGGGGATTTATTCTAGGTGACTTTTGCAGACTGGTGGATTAAAGAATAAATTGAGGTAAAGGCTGGGTCAATTCATAAACTGTGCTTCATTCTTGCCATCTTGGTCAACCTCTCATTATTTATTGGTCTGAGAACATCCCCTTTCTGTCTCATGACAATGATCACAATAACAAACAAGTGATATCTGCACTGTAGCCAAAAAATCATGACATTCTCAAATAAAACCCAAATCCAAATTCCTTAGAATCTTCTTTTCCACAGACCCAGTTGAGGCAGTATACACATACCTAGAAGAAATTTGTCTAAAATAAGGATAAATACTTAACCATAACAATCTATAAGTGCTACTATAAGCCATTACTGAGTCTTAAGACGCATCTAATAAGGATAAATACCTATCCATAAAGTGTTACTGTATGTCGTTATTGAGACTTATGGCATGCCTTGACCTTGAAATGGGGTAAAATTCCCTCCCACAAAACTTCTATGCACCTAAAATAATAATAATAATAAAAAACAGATATTTACCAAGGTCCGAACAAGAAACTTCATCTCCTTCTCCTGGCAGGATCGCATGAGATGAACAATGATGCCTTTCTTCCGAGATGTGCTTCCACTGCCTGTTTGTACACTGATGAACACCACATAAGAGCATGTAGAGAAAAACTAAAAGTTTACGTAACTAAATAGCAATAGAAGCATTTCAATTATCTTATAAATTCATTTAAGTGAATGACAAGTTACCACATACAAGGTTCACCATGAACCTAAATCTAGCAACAACTTTTAACTAGACATTTGAAGAGCAGACCATTGGTGGTAAATTATATCCATTGTAAGATCATAAGTTACAATGAAAAACAGAATGGCTGTTAATACCTTATCTTTTGTAGTGCAGAGAATACATCCTTAATGAGGAGTGGCGTAGGTGGTGCAAGCAATCTCTGTGTTTGACGGCACTCTTGAGCAACATCACCTTTAACAATCACATGTTATTTCAGTTATTCAAAATCCTCACAGACTGAACAGGTTTAGTGAAACAGTAAAAAACTATGAAAACAATCATCCAACCAAGATCACCAAATTTGTTATACATCTCCCTTATTTTCAATCGATTTGTTCCACATGCTTCCTCAAGTGCTGCAGTGACTAAACTTCCACCAATATTTAGTTCCTGATATTAATAGTATAATGTACTGAACTTTGTTAGTGCATAATAACTCTTATTGCCATACAGTAGTCTCCTATACTTGCAGTCAAACTTAAACATTAACAACCAAAAACAGTAATGTATGTTTGCAGAAAGATATTTTTATTGTATAAATAAAGCGACCTTTAAATTGGCTACTGGATATTAGTGGCAATTTTTTTAATTTAGAACTAGAAAATCCTCTTTCACTTCAACTGGAGAAGAAAAATCGTGCAGAGTGACATAGTGAACCCTGCTTCCTACATGCTCACATGTTGTTTACCATAAACAATAAATAAATCACCAGTGTGTTGAAACAAGGCTACACTCCTTGCTGTCAAGATCCAAAGAATATGAAGGAAGAAGAAAAAGGAAATAGCAATTCAAAGAAAAACTATATGTGAGCCAGTTTTGATACAGAGTCACCCTCAAGCAACAATGAAGGACTAAAATGCCATATATAACAAATTGCCAATGTGTTCATTAAGGAACTCAGGTCCTAGAGCACATATAAAAGAGCAAAGGAACAGGACAAAGGTTTTACTTTTATTTATTCATTTATTTGTTTATTTATTTTGAATTACTCAGCTGAAGTTCCATTCTCATTAATGAGAAAAATTATAAATCCAAATAGTCAAGACCAGAAATAAACGTACCTTATTTTCATGGTCCGCAGCAATTTTGTTAGTGCATAGATACACAGTTGGAAGCACATCAGCTGGAGATAAGGCCAACAAACTGTGTGATAGAAACATTGCATGCAAATAATATTCCTCAATCAGACAATTGTGGGGAAAACTGTTTCATTATTCCATAAAAAAAGAGGGAGGACATGGATAATACAAAGAGTGTGATTAGTACAAAGGAACCTTCTGAACATATTGCATAGCAATGAAGTAGCTTTAATCTTTCCTTTCTCACCCTCAAGCAGGTTGAAGGTTCGTGCAATATGTAAATATGGTGCAGGCTGTCCATCTCTCCAACACGCTGCTCATTCATGCCAGTTGTATACATATGTTACAAGACAGAATGTTAATATAAAGAGTAAATATAGAAGTAAGTGCAGTGGGTTGAACAACTTCTAAACCAATATTTCTGGGGGGAAGAAACTAAAACAAACCATGTTCTTTAGGGTTGTATTTCTCAGGTGGTAGAGATAAATGAGTAGCATCTACATTATCTTTCAGCATTTTCTGGTCAAAAACATCAGGTATAATTCTCAATTCCGCAGATGCATGCTTCTTCACTACAGGTCTATCAATTTTGCTCTCCACTTGAACTGATATTTCATTTTCACCAAGATTTTCAGAATTACAGTAATATATGTCCAATGCCTTACTGATGTCACCTTTTGTCTTCTCAATTATAGTGATGGCATAATTTTTTAATGACTCATCCCCATTTATTATTTGCATAAATTGATCAACTTCATCCTTGTACATTTGTCCATCATCAGTTGGCAATGAGTCTTCAACTTTAGAGCTTTGGTCAAGCTTTGTTTCAGAATTATCAGATTGAGCACCACCAGGCATCTCAGGTATTACTTTACTGAAGAATCTTGTGATTGTGGCCTGCTTTGAACCACTTGGTTCAGACTTTGCTTTGACTTTGGCTTTTTTGCTTAGCTTACTGACACTACTTTTCTTCCTTTTGGCAGGAGAAATGGGACTAGGCACTGTACTTTTCTTCCTCAGGTTAGTTAATTTAGAGTCTTGACTTGGAAAAATGTCAATATTTATGTTTTTGGCAGTGTTGTTTGTATTAAGGAATGGTTTTGCAAGTGAATCTGTGTCATTTAATGAGAAGCACTTGGATGTTGAAACAGGAGTTTGACAAGAAATCACTTGCTCATGAAATTCAGTTTCCCGTTCATAGAAATTAGAAACTGCTTCAACAACATTGCTCCCTGAGATGCTGATCAGATCCAACAACTGGTTTCGGGTCACCCATGTGGGCAAACAACAACTCAGTTCTTCAATTACTTTCTCCTTCTCTTCATCATTCAGCAAAGTAGGATCTTGTGTACAAGTATCTCCCATAAAAGAAGACAAACCCACAGCCACACCTGGCTCAATACTTTGATCACCACCTGTCCTCTCCAATGCCTTGACTTCTTTCTCCAGAGCATCACTAACAACCTTGAAATCCGCTTCACCCTTCTCACCAGGGGCACGATGAAAACCCTTTAAAAAGTCCTGCTTGTTGGCAGTCTCATCAACCAACCTGACAAAGTACTTCCTCATTTGGTCAGCATGTTTACTGTCACTCTTCTCAACATCCACACCCACAGTCGGAACAACACGCTTGGGCTTCAAAAACTTGACATACTCCCTGAGCTCATCATAGTTGGAATGCTCACTATACGGCACAAGATGAATCTGAAACAAATCCTTGGACTTGACAGCAAACCTACCCCGCTTCACTTCATAGGTCCATCCAGTAGGAACAAAGCCGACAACCTTGGAGTGTGATCCCCCTCTCTCAGCCATAACCTCCTTCATCCTAACAAAGTTAGGCCTGAAGTAAGGCCAAGTCTCCCCCAACACATTCCAGCCAACGACATGAATATTAGTCTCCTTCTCATCCTCCGTAAACTGACCAGTATCCCCATACCCAAGAACCCTCAAAACCTCCATCTTCCTAGCATCAACATGTATCTTCCTCTTAAACCTACGTGCAAGCTCAAGCAAAATCTTCTCCTTCCCAATGACATAAGTAGCAACAAGAAACAAGACTTTATCGTTACTATTATGCTCACACTCGCGCTCAACGCTCTCCACAACACTGGCAACGTAATCAATAGACTCCTCTTGCGAGGGGAACACGAACTTAGGGTTGCAATAGGTAGTGTCGAGAAACACCGCGTCAGCACCGACGAAGGGGGCGAGGGAGGCTTCTGAGAGCATGGAATTATTAAAGCGGAAATCGCCGGTGTGGACGTACCTGAGGGCGGAGGAGGTGGTGCCGTGGGGGACGGAGAAGAGGAACTGGACGGCGCCGGGGCAGTGGTTGGCGTCGAGAAGGGTGACTTGGGCGCCGTCGATGCGGAGCGGTTGGCAGAGGGGGAGGGGGACGACGAAGGCCGCGGCGACGAGGAGGATGTGGCGGAGGAGGGCAGCGGTGGTGTGGGAGCAGAAGATGACGCCGCGGGACCAGGTGGCGGAGAGGCCGGAGTAGTGGTCGGAGTGGAAGTGGGAAAGGAAGTAAGAATGGGAGTGGGGGCCGGCGTGGCGGAAGGCGTCGACGAGGAAGCGTGTGTGGGGGATGAGTTTGGAGTGAGGGATGGAAGGTGGGAGTGGGTGGAGGGATGGTGGAGGGGGTTGGGTTTTGAGGGCGGTAAGGAAGAGTTGGGTGGAGTCTAGGGTTTCGGAATCCATGGAAGAGTGAGTGATCACCTATCACATTCACATTGGGTGAAGGAAAAGGAAGGAGAATCCTCTTCTTCGGCTCTAGAATGGGAAATGGACTTTCTTTCTTTCTTTCTTACGAGGTGCATGTAACTTGTAATTGTGGCGCCAAAACCAATACACAGTTATTTCACATTTCCACTCTCCCTATCCCTAGAGAACCAACCTTCTGGGTAGTAGTATTTCATTAAGGCTCACTAGGAGCAACAGAAGCATCCACAGCAATCAAAGGAACTGGAAGCTAATTTGTTCTGTTCCTGTTCCAGTTCCAGGCATGCTGGAAATTATCATATGTTGCACAGAAGGATGCTGGAAATTATCTCATTTTCATATTGGGAAATTTCTTAAATAATATCATAATTTATCATGCACCTTCATATTATTCATATTATATTTATAACTTTTCACTCTTTTTGTTTCTAGTCGCGTCAAATCCATCTAAATGACATGTTAGTATCATTATGTGTTGAACCTCCTAAATTATAATTTTGATAGCCAAATTTCTTTAATGATTGAACGAGTATACACTATTAAACGTCAATCAACCTTAAATCCCCACCTTATATTTTTCTTTATCAAATTGTTCATAAAATGCTTGCCGTTAGCATTACATTCTTATGTGGCGTGGCATGGCATCACAGTTAGTGTTCCATATGTCATATAGTTCAACATTTTCTGACCAAAGCACAGCCAAATTTAACCTCAAAATTTAAATGATCTTTACTAGGCAAGTCTTTACAAGGAAACTGATTTCGGTTATATTAGTATGCTACGGGAAAAGGAGGGAAAAAAAATACTCTCAGAAATTGTAGGAAACAGAGGGCAATGTTGAACAATAAAAAATAAAACAAAAAAACAAAGGAAAGTATTAAACAGAAGGGGAAGGGGGGCTGCTCAAGAAACACCATCAGTAGAGCAAGTGGTAGTGGAGGGAAAATTTGCTCTACACAATGGCAGATACTACAGATTAGAGTTGTCATTTCTTTCGCCTTCTCTTGCCTGGATCTTTCGATGACAGCATTTTCCTTGCATTTGCTTTGTCACTTATCTGCCATTCAAAAAAAAAAATCATAAACCTTAACAGTTTCAAATTTTCAATTTAAACTCTGCCTTATAAATGAAATACCAGTGTTCTTTACCTTCTTTCTCAATCTCTTTTTTTGCTGCCTTGGCCCTTCGTGATTCTTCTCAGTCTCAGCATCATCCTAAAAAGCTCAAGAATTAGTTTTCCGAGCATGTTCAATTCAATAACATGTAATGAGTTTCAGTGTAATGCAATTTAACTGCTGAAGAACCAACCTCGGTATCTTTAGTTTGGATCTCTGAGATCTCTTGGTTCTCAATTCCAGTGTTCTTTACCTTCTTTTTCAATCTCTTTTTTTGCTGTCTTGGCCCTTTGTGATTCTTCTCAGTCTCAACTTCATCCTAAAAAGTTCAAGAATTAGTTTTCCGAGCATGTTCAATTCGATAACATGTAATATTCCATTTAGCTGAGTTTCAGTATAATGCAATTTAACTGCTGAAGAACCAACCTCGGTATCTTTAGTTTGGATCTCTGAGATCTCTTGGTTCTCAATTTCACCATCACTGTTGAGCATAGCCTTCAGTCTACCTTCACTAAGTAGTTTTTCAGATCGAGCATGTCTCTACAGTAATAACAAAGTCATCATTACATGAGTAAGAAGAAGCTTTACACAATGAAAAGGAAAAGTTGATAGTTGTCCTGTCCAAGTTGATCATATCATCGAGAATTGAATGAAATGTTAGTTTGATCTTATTGCTTTAACTCATGAGTAGGACCTTGTGGGAGTGGGAATAATTCCTTATTTAGTTAGGAATGAAAGATTACTTTTACCAAACACAATCTAAAAGAAAGCCCTCCGAACAACCTTTGAAGTTAACTACAACTATGAAATGAATTATTTGGTATATTAGGCAAGAACAAAATACTATTAACATTATTAATTATTAATAATTAATCATATATAAAGAACAGAGTCTACTAGGTTTCAAGAACAAAAAAAAAATGCTAGCTTTCAAGGAAAAGCGAATCCATCTCTCTTTAATTGAACTTAGTGTTTCATTTGTGTATCATCCTGTTTTTCTATTTAGAAAGGCAAATCTTTCAACCCCCAAAAAATAAATGCTCTATAAATGCATTTTAGTAGTTAACCAATCTGGGGGTTACACTTTTAGATGCACCACATCCTTTGCAGAGAATCCATGGCATTTTGACCCAAGTTATGCACTGTCAATCACTTAAAGGACTCCCATCATAATTTCCCTTCACACTAACATTTGTCCTCTTTTTACCTTTACTAATCTAAACTTGTTGCCACCAATATATATCAACATCCTTATATTGACCATACACTCAATGAATGAACAACTTTTGTTCTTAAAGCAAGGGATCATATTAAAAATTAAAGCAACCAGTCGGAGGATCCCAAAGTGTGCTAGTCCTGTCCCAGAGTATGTAAATAGCTGTAAACTTATTGTTGTATATTCCTAATCCTTTCCCATTTCAAACTACAAACCCAGTACTAATTTCCAGCCAAATGTATGTAATAAATGCAATAATTGGTAGATTTTGGGAAGAATAAATAAGATATGGATTACTTCTCAAAACTAAAGAATTAATTAAAAGCTGTTGCATAAGCATAATAAGCCACCAAAAGAAAAGGCGCATTACCTTTGATTGCAGATGATCCCGCAAAGTGTCCTCAGATAAACAGATAATCCGGGGACATATCCTGCACTTAAATACTGATTTGCATTGTAAGACATGGGATGACATATCTGTCGGTAAGGATTTCTTTTCATCCAAGACATTTGTCAGTATCTTATTTTCAGTATCACATTTACTCAGCAACTCCCTGTTAATAAGCACTTGTCTTTCGCTTATAGCTCCAGCATCTTCTTCACTAAATAGCAGACCTGATGTTACATCATTATTAAAACAATCATGAAAGGATTCTTTTCCAAGGAATAGAGCCATGCAGGTAACAGAAATAACCAATACAACAGATGCTATTATCCCAGAAGTAGACATCTAATTCACATACCGAAGTAAATGATAAAAGAATTTTGAATGAGTGCAAAAGACCAAAAGTTCAAGACTTAAGTCTCAAGCACAATCACACCTAGTGGAAAACTAAATCATCAGCATCAAGGTTCTTTTTTGGGTACATATCTGCAAAGAGCTATTCATTTAACTTAATAGAGTTAACAGGAAAAGACCCAAGGTCTAAGCCTAAGGATGATAACAGTTACCACTATTCCATTTATAATATTGAAAGATCAATAAGCTGAAAGAGGACATTTGCATAGCATATTTCCTCACAAATAGAAGAATACAATTCTGTGTTAGTGTGTACAAGCAAACCCTACCAGCTGAGTTGACATCAACATCATTCGCAGAACTATCCTCACTTGCATACCCTGAATGTGCCAAAATACAAGGAAAAAAAAAGTGAGTAACATTAACAAACACCATTAGAATAAGAACTAAATTATGTTGCTCTAATATTGAACTCTGCAGGATTCCATAATAATAATTAAAAAGAAAAAAGTAACATCAGCTAATGCAATTCTATATCTCTGGCAAGTGCTAATAACACTGAACACATTTTAGAGAGAGCAACAAAATACAGATAAGAAAATGTGAATAAACCAACCAGAAGAAGCTGAAGCAGCTTCAGCATCGTTCGGTTTCACTTCTGCTACTGCAAGTTCCTCTGATTCTTCTTCAGAGGATTCGGCTTCGGCTTGAAGGTCGTCGTCCGAAGATGAAGAAGACGCATCCGAGGCATCCCGATCACCGTGGTCGACCTTGAAGAACCTCCTCTTTATCATTTTGTACCTCGAAAGTCGAAACCTAACTGCAGCAACAAAACACGTGATTCCGTAAACAATACTTCGAAACCGTTCAGCTTGTTCATGCTGTAACGACACTTCACCGATAACAAACGCATGCAAATAATTGCTGCATGAATAAATGAATGAACGAACGAATGAAGGAAGCTGGGCGTAGAGAGAGAGAGTTTACATGAACTTGGCAGCGACGGCGAGAATGAGAAGAGGCAGAGAAAAACACATTCGAAAGTGGCGACGAAACGAAAGGAGTGGGTCGGAAAATTTGAAACCGGTTTCGATAGGGATAATGGCAATGAACTTATTATTCTTTTGGGCCTCCAGACCCATACCCGAAGAGAAAGAGGCTACTTTTCGTACCTTATTTTTTCTCCTTCCCACCACGCACCTTTTTTTAATATCTTTTTGACAGAAGTATCTTTTTTGGAAATTTCTATTTTGAACATATGTTTTTTATAAATGTGACCCAACACAGATAAATACTATATTATTTTTTGTATAGAAACTAATTTTTATAATGTATAAAAAAAATAATTGGTTGCTCTATCTTCTTTATTGGAAGCATTTTGCAAAATAAGTATATAAGGGGACCAACAAGACCTCCACAACAATCAAGTGCTTAAAGTGGTAGAGTGTGGTTTTACGTTCAAACAGAATTAATTAATATGTGAGCGAGACGTCAACCCCAAATTAGTGAGGATTTCGCAGAGTTTTGTGATCTATCTATATTCTATATAATAATTAATTATGCCAAAGTTCCCTAAAAAAAATAAAAAATTATGCCAAAGTTAGGTTTTGGAAGTGCTATTAGACAAAGCTCGAGAAAGTTACCAAAAAAAAAATCTTACATTGAATATATATCAATTAAAATAATGTATGAGAATATTGAGAAAACAATCTCTAAAAGGACACGACCTTTTTTTTTCGTGTTACGAAAAAGTATGTTATTCTTATTTAATTAATTGCCCACAATTTAATTATGATTAATAACATATTAAAAAAATATTATTCCATATCAAATCGAGATGACTGTTCAGGTAGCTGAAGGTTCATGCATGCTGCTATTAATTCGTGTACATCAAAGAGGGTCCACGTATACGTATAGGTATGTCGAGGCATGTATAGTTTATTTATCTAGCCACCTTCCTTAAAAAACGAAGCATCTGCAGATCAATAATATATTGATCCAATCTATGATTTAGTTTTTAATACTAATATATGTGCAGGTTTGTTTTTTGATACATGTGAATTGATTATATAAGTTGTAATTAGGTATACATTTGTTATAGCGTTCAAATTAATTG
Organism: Amphicarpaea edgeworthii; assembly: GCA_014843725.1. Taxonomy (NCBI): domain Eukaryota; kingdom Viridiplantae; phylum Streptophyta; class Magnoliopsida; order Fabales; family Fabaceae; genus Amphicarpaea; species Amphicarpaea edgeworthii. The sequence goes on along the minus strand of CM026321.1, from coordinate 718,620 downwards.
CTATTGGATGATCATGTTCTAAATTTTGACATATACTATATACTGTATACAGCTTTAAGTTATAGATTAATGTTTACAAAATTACGGTCATAAAAATCTACATACATTATATATGTTTGAATATATATATATATATATATATATATATATAGATATAGATATAGATAGATAGATGATTCTCGTTATTAATTTGTATGTTTATTATTTTTGAAGACTAGTTGCGTGGGTGACTGAAAATGGTACGCAAAGTTTGTCTGTCTTGTGATGATATAAAAGAGGACAAAGGTGGAGCCAAAGAGGGATAAGATATAGTATAGAACAAAAGTTAAGGTAAGTAAGTACAGTTGAAAGTCAGTGACATATAAAAGAGTACAGAAATGAAAATGATTAAGGCAGTGACAATGGAAGAAGGTTCAGAGACAGGAAAGTGGGGATGGATGAAAACGAGAAGAGCAATGAGGGAGGAACTGAAGAAGGTGGGGACTATAGCAGCTCCAATGGTGATTGCAAGTGTGTTGCAATATCTTCTGCAAGTGGTGTCTTTGGTAATGGTTGGCCATCTTAACCAGCTCTCTCTTTCAAGTGTTGCTATTGCTACCTCTCTCACCAACGTTTCTGGCTTTAGTGTTTTGGTAAGTATAGGCCTTTCATTTAATACATTCTTACTACCTTATGATTATCTTAAAATCATCTTTCCGAAACAAATATTTATATATTCTGATGGTAACAATAATCAATTATTAAAATCATCTTTTTGGAAGAATTTATTTTATGATATAAGTTTTCTTTTGTAAGTATTTAATTAGAACAACATGTAAGAGTAACTTATGATGTGTTCATTCAATAAGGTTTTCAAGAAAACTAAAGAATAGTTCATAATTTATATGCATGAAAGCAATTTAATTTAATTTTTTATTATAAAAAAACTTATTTGTAAACATTTACATGATAAACATCACTAACAAGTAACAAATATATGTGGGTGACTGAAACAAGTCTCTTATTTTGGCACAAAAGAACAAAACAGCAGTTAGTTTAAGGAAGAAATTTATACTATAAGAGCAAATTGTTTCCAATGTAGACGATTGATTTAATTGTCTTATGTATGGGAATATTGCAGTCAGGGATGGCTGGTGGATTGGAAACTTTATGTGGGCAAGCATTTGGGGCAGGGCAATATGAAAAATTTGGAGAATATACTTACACTGCCGTGATATCCCTTTCTTTGGTTTCTATCCCAATCTCTATTCTATGGACTTTCATGGACAAAATATTAAGTATCTTAGGCCAAGACCCAACAATATCTCTTGAAGCTCGTAAATATGCCATTTGGCTAATACCTGCTCTATTTGGTTCCGCAATTCTCAAACCTCTAACACGATTTTTCCAGACCCAGAGTTTGATTTCTCCAATGATTCTAACCTCTTCTCTAGCCTTGTGCTTCCACGTAGTAACATGTTGGACCCTTATATTTAAATTGGGTTTGGGACATGTTGGTGCTGCAATCTCCTTCAGTCTATGCGTTTGGTTGAATGTCATGTTGCTTTTGTCCTTTGTGAGGTATTCCTCTGCTTGTGACAAAACGCGCTTCCCTTTCTCCATCAATTCTTTGCTTGCTGTTGGAGAGTTCTTTCGCTTTGCTGTCCCAGCAGCAGTTATGGTTTGGTAACTAACTATTCTTTCTCTTTCATCATTCTCAACTCACATGATAACTTATGTTTTCAACTTTCTGTCTTATATATAGTCTTAAATGGTGGGCCTGTGAGATACTTGTTTTGTTGGCTGGAATTTTTCCAGACCCAAAGTTAGAGACATCAGTCCTATCTATATGGTAATTACTAATTAATGCTTAATTTGATTTCAAAAACGAAAACCAAATTAACCACTCTAACTTTCTTCTGTATTCTGTATTGTGTATTGTTTGTCAGCTTGACAATTTCTACATTACATTTCACCATACCCTATGGGTTTGGGGCTGCTGCTAGGTCTGTTTCTCACTTCATGCATGGTAATTTTTATTTTTGTTTCCATTTGCTAACACTAAAAAGTTGACACATTAATTAATTATATTTGTATGTGAAATGCATGCAGCACTAGAGTTTCGAATGAATTAGGAGCTGGGAATCCAGAAGCAGTTGGTGTGGCTGTTTCTACAACAATGTTCCTTTCAGTGACAGAGGGTCTCATTATAAGTGCAACACTATTCGGCTGCAGACATATCTTAGGTTATGCCTATAGCGATGACCCTATGGTTGTTGATTACGTGTCTGTTATGACTCCTCTGCTCTGTCTCTCCATTTTTACTGATAGTTTACAAGCAGTTCTTTCAGGTTAATTAATTTTATATATATATATATATTCTCCCTTGTTCCGTTTTGGTTATTGTCTAAAATAAAACTAAAAAGAAAAATGAATCAGGGGTTGCTAGAGGCAGTGGGTGGCAAAATATTGGAGCCTATGTGAATCTTGGAGCGTTTTATCTGGTAGGAATTCCTGTTGGTGCCCTACTTGGCTTTGTTGCACATTTCAGAGCAAGGGGCCTTTGGATTGGAATTGTCACTGGCTCCATTCTCCAATCGATTCTCCTTTCACTTATTACTGCTCTTACAAACTGGAAAAAACAGGTTCACATTTCATAACTTTGACACCAAACACATATATCCTTAATTATCCTATATGTTTGGTGTTAACTAGGTGCTGGATATATGCAATTTTTGCAGGCAATGATGGCAAGGCTGAGAATATTTAATGCCAAACCACCCAACGAAAATGGATCAAATCACATCACAAGTGCTTAAAGCCAGTTTCTTATCTCCGTCTAAGTTTAGTTTTGGTTTTTCTTTTTTCTTTTTTTTTTGGAAATCAGTCACCAGACTATGATTTTCGCTGTGAAATGTGAGATGACACCTATATCTATCTAGATCCAGAGGGGCAAAGAAATAAACGAGAAAAAAAAAATATAATGAGTGGTATAATGTGACAAAGAAAGAAAAAAAAAATGATGATGAGGAATATTAAATGAGTATTTTTTTTTTTAGGAAATTAAATGAGTATTAAAAAATATTATGGAATGTTCATGTCAGTGTTATAAGACTCGTATTAATACCCAATCATTAGGTTAGCATTATTCAACTCACTAATATGACTTGATATATATATATATATATATATATATATATATATATATATATATATATATATAAATTTAAGGTTTAATAATCATTTTCATCATCAATTTTAAAAAGAAATAATTGGATCTTCCTGATTTAAAAACTACATAAATTTAGTCATTTTGTCTATTTTAAAAAGTGATTATTAGTTTTAACGTTTATTCAATCTACTTAATTTTTTGAATTAATAATAATGATTAATATTTTTTTGAATTAACAATAATGGTCTAAGACTCTTCTCCTCCTTTCTATAATTCTAAATTTTTTTTAAGTTTTATCTCCTCCTCTGAGACTAGCGATCTCGACTCCCTTCTTGTCTCATCTTTTCCTCTGAGATCCAGCAACCTCACCTCCCTTCTCCTTTCTTCTTCTCCTCTAAGCAATCACCGCAAACTTTCTACATGACCTCCGTGCAACCTTTATGAGACTTCCACAACATGCGACATTGCCTCGTGCAACCTCCGTGACACCTTCTCCTTCAACCTCGATGGCTCACGCAACTAACACTAAAAGGGAGGAGAAAATAAGAGGAGAAGGGAAGGCGGGGTCATTAGATCTTGGAGAAGAAAAGGAGAGGAGCCTACAGTGGGGGGAAATTAGGATTCTGTAGAGAAGGAGAAGAACATTGAGTCATTGTTATTAATTCAAAAAAATATGGATCATTGTTAATTCAAAAATATCAAGGAGACAAAGTCAACGTTAAAATTAATATTTAACTCTTTAAAATAGACGAGGGACCAAATTTGTGCGTTTTTGTGCCACTAAGAATTGTCTCCATCACCATGACCGTCACCACCACCACCACCAACATGGTTACCACTACTACTAGGGCTATCATTACCGCTATCATCATGGTCGTCATCCTCGTTGTTACCCTTAGGGCCACCTTACCACCACCATGATTACCATCGCCGTTCTTGCCACCACACCATCACCGTCACTCTCATGGTCATTGTCCCGTTGTTCACCACCACCAACATGGTTACCACTACTATTAGGGCTATCATTACCGCTACCATCGTCATCCTCGTTGTTACCCTTAGGGCCACCTCACCACCACCATGATTACCACCGCCGTTCTTGCCACCACCAAGGCCACCATCACCGTCACTCTCATGGTCATTGTCCCGTTGTTCACCACCACTGACCATGTTGGTGGTGATCGCAGTGACCATGTTGACAACAGTAATCATAGTGATGGGACAATAAAGATGGGAATTAAAGAGATCAAATGAAGTAGGCGTATGTTAATTTTTAAATTATTGCGTTAATCCTTACCGTCTAATTTAATAATGTTTGTTCTCAATCTCATATAAAAATACAATTATCATACTAGTCGCCCTATATATATTTATTTATTCTATCCTATACAAGTATTATTAATCTTTAAATATCTCAAATGATACAATTTTTTAAAAATTATTTCTAATAAATTTTATAAAATAAATTTTTAAAAGTTGTTTCTAAAAAAAAAGAAGCAATGATATTTGAAGAATTACTATGTTTTACAAACAACATATATTTATTATTTAATATAAGTGTTTGACAAATTTAACAAACATTATAATTTTTTGAATATGTTTGACAAAATACCGATGGTATATGCTCTAGATACATTTTCAATCCAATTATAAATTTGGATCGATTAGGTGACCAATTCTCAAATCAATGGGTCAACTCGATTGGTTCTTTGTATCATTATTTCTTTGGTAAGAAGATTTAAGAATCTCATTTTTTTTAAAACTTAGATGTAATTCTTTTGGTGTTAGTATTTTTTAATTAAAATTGGAATTATTCAGCTGGTGTTTAATAAAAGACCTCACACTCTATGGGCAACAAGTTCACATTGGTCATGTCATGTGTTTCTATTAGGACCGTAAACAGTTTGGTTGGATTGAATTTTGCTTATTTTTTTTAGTTTAAATTTAATTGGATTGAATTGAATTGATTTTAACTTCTTCTTTTTTGCAACCTAATCTAACTTTAATTACATTAAATTTGATTGGTTATCGGATTAAACTATTAAAAATTATTATATTTTTTAATTCATGAAAAAATTACAAAAATTCTCCATACTAACCAATAATAAAGGATAGTTTTAAGCATCAATATTCATAAAACATTGTATTATTAGTAAAATTGATTTATAATCAAAAATATCAATTGAATAGTAATCCTTAATCATAAAATATATATACATAAAAGTCTTACATTATATATGTGAATATATTTAGTGTTTCAATATCAATAATTTATTATTTAATATATTTTATTAATAATAAGGAAAAAATATATTTTTACTTCACGAAGTATTGAATATTTTTGTTTTTAGTCTTTAATATTTCATTTGATCTATTTCTGATAAATGTCACATGTCTCATTAACAAAGTGACACGTAACATTAAAAAATATTATTTAAAAAAAACATTAAGTTTTGTTATAAATATTTTTTTAGTAAAAACTTTAGTTTCATGTATGTTATTAATTAAATGACATGTCACATTAACAAAAATTAAAAAAAATATTTTTTTAATTAATGAGACACATAACATCTATTAATGTTAATAATGAAGTTCACTAATGGAGGGACTAAAAGCTAAACGGAAAAATAAAAATATTTTAGAGACCAAAATCAGTCAAACAAAATATTAAGGATTATAAACAACACTGTTCAATACTTTAAAGACAAAAACATTAATACTTTAGGAACAAAAACATATTTTTTCTAATAATAATATACAATTAATATTTTATTATAAATTTGTTACTATACGTGGATTGGGTGAGGAATAACATCCATTGGGCGACCGATTTTATCTTTAGCAAGCTATTTTAATTTGTGAACATGAGATGAGACATTGGATGAGTTTGGGTAAGTTTATTTGGAGAGTAAAAATCACTTTTTTAAATAAAATAATCAATTATTGTAATATTTAGGATGTTTGAGTAAATTTTTAAAAATAAATATAAGTTAAAAAAAAGTTGTTTCTAGCTTATTTTGATAAGCTACTTTGAGTAGCTTATCAAAATTTGCTGTGTAGAAGCGGATTGAGCAAAAACACGAAACCAGTTTAATGATTTTTTTTTACAAAATTGTCCTTCCTTATAAAGCCTATCTTATGCACAAAAACATTTTTTTTCCTCTTCTCCCTTCTTCATTCATGATTGCACCAGAGAACCTTAGAAAACTTTTTCTCCCTTCTATTCGTTTGCTACGGATCGAGACTCTTTTCTCCTTCTTGTTTGCTTCTTATTCAATTCCTCTATTCAATCGTTTCTTATTTGATTGCTCTATCCTCCATTCTTGTTGTTCATTTGCTGCAGAGAGAAATGTAAGAGAAACCTATTCTTCCTCTATTTGACCGTTTCTTGTTCGATTGCTTAGTCCTTCATTCTTGTTGTTCATTTGCTGTAGAGAGAAACATAGGAGAAATCCATTCTTCCTCTATTCAATCATTTCTTGTTCGATTGCTCCGTCCTCTATTCTTATTGTTCATTTGCTACAGAGAGAAACGTAAGAGAAACCCAACTCGCATACAAACTTTATTCTTCCGTGCTTCAAGTGATTAACTGATTTTCTTCTTTTATTAGCTTCCTATTTTTTATTTCTATGATTTTTTAAATTTTTTATATGTAATTTCCTTAATTTGGTACATCTAACAAATCTAATTTTGTTTTCAATTTTCTTAATTTGCTTTATGACAGTGTTTTGTATTGCAGTGCTGTTTTGATCTTGAATCTTACTGATATAAAGTGTTATTTTGTTGTCTTATGTCTTAATTTTACAATTATAAAATTCTATTTTGCTGTTGTTTTGTATTAAGCTTTGATTAATTTAACCTTTTTAACATAATTTAAGTAGTTTTAAAAAAAAATATTGTTCGGAAACATAGTTCAAATTTGTAAAAAAACTTTTTTCTGAAAAAAAAAAGCTCTTTTTCATCATTTGGAAATTTAAGAGTTTGTTCGGGAACTAGCCATTTAGCTTTTTTTAAATAATTTAAGCTATTTTGAAAAAAAGCAAGATGTTTTGGAACCAACTTAAATTTGAAAAAAAAAATTATTTTTTGAAAAAATAAGCTATTTTGATAAAACTAAAAATTTATAGTTTATGATTATTTTTCAATAACCTTTTTTTTAATTATTTTTATACTTATTTATCATATAAAAACTATTTTTTTTTTACATTTAAACGAAATTATTTTCAAACTACTTTTCAACAAACCAATCCAAAAGAAAACTGATTCTTATTATAAGATTTTTTAGCTATCTCAAACGCATTAAAGCTTATAATTATTTTTTAATAACTTTTTTTTTAGTTATTTTTACACTTTTTTATCATACAAAAATTAATTTTATTTAGACATAACAAAAAATCAATGATTTTCAAATAACTTTTCATCAAACTTATCTAAACAAAAACATATTATAATTATAAGAGATTATAATAATAATAGATTACTAAGTTTTTCAACTATTCCATATACATTACTCTCACATTTTAAAATAGTTATTGTTTGCCGCACAATTAGTTACTCAAGAAATAAAACAATTTTAGACGAGGCATAAGTTTTTTTTGTTTATTTCACAACCAAGGGAAATAGGGAATACTTTATTTTATTTTGTGTTGTTTCCTATATTTTATACAGAATTTTGAAACAAGTAATAGAATAAAATAAACCGTCTTTAAACCATGATTAATTCTTAAAACAAGAGGAAAAGACAAGCCAACAACTTTCTGATCCTTGTTTTGCAAGGGTGGCTCGTTCTATGGTCTGGCATGTGATTGTCATGTCATCATCCTAGTCCTAGCAATAAAATATAGGTATTGTTGCAGTTGCACTCCATTTTTCTTTGTCCTGTTATGTTACTGTGTTCATTTTGTTATTAACCTTTTCTATTATTTATATATATATATATATATTTTTAAAAATTCCCGCTATATTATTCTTTTTTTGTCATGCTAATAATTTATTTACGTTTTTTCTTTATTATTTTAAAAAAATCATGTAAATACAATTGTTTACCAAAACAAAGTAGAGTTCAACTACATGTATTCTCAATTTAAAGAGATTTAAATGAATATCCAATGAAGGTAGCCGCAAAACTAAAGTAAGAAATTGCACCAAAAAAAAAAAAACTAAAGTAAGAAATACATAAATTTGGTTAAGACTAATTAAAATTACGTGACAAAAATAAAGGCATAAGCAGAAATGTAGGTTGAAATATGCTTAGCTGTAACTTTGTCTTATGATTTGTTTGTTTACGGTGGTGAGTTTTACTGGTCTGCCCAATAGGAAGAAGTTTCTTCTTGTGATCTTGTTCAATAAATATTAAATATAACTCTTGTGTTGTTGATCATCCTATCTTACATTTGTTTCATGAACGTTGCTTTGCATAGTAAAGCCGAGAGAGATGATGATGATGATGGGTAAGGGTAAGGAGGAAGAAGCACCACTGCTAGTGGTAAGAAAGAGTGAAGTGGTGGCACCATTAGAGGATGATGTATTTTGTGTAGAGCTTAAAAGGGTAAGCTCCATGGCGGCTCCAATGGTGGATGCAAATATGTTAATATATATATTTTTTAATTTATTTTATTTTGTAATTTAAAATTTTCAAGTTATTTCTTCAACGGTTATTTCAAGGAAATTATTTTCTTAACGCCTATTTAAGAAAGTTATTTCGTTAATCTTAACGGCTATTTGGTTAAATTATTTCTTAACGTTTATATATTTTTGCCTATATATACTTTTTCTGGGTATGAGATATGAGACACGGAAATCGGTCCAACAGTTGTCGTATCTTAGGAGAGGAGTGCAGAAACGCAGTGGAGACGTTTTCTCTTTAAGGATAGCGCCTAACGTTCTTCAATCCAGGCTACTCTTAAAACTCTTCCTCTATATTTATTGTCTCTTTGTGTTTATTGAATGTTTTATTAAAACATTTTTTTATGATTTTATTCAATCACATAATTTGAAATTGGTTTGTTACTGTAATTCTAATTGCTAATTTTTCCAACAAATATGTGTTAGTACCTTCTACAAGTTGTGTCACTCATGATGGTTGGACATCTTGGTCTACTTGTCTCCTTCTCTGGTGTTGCAATTGCTACTTCTTTTGCTGAAGTTACCGGCTTTTGTGTTCTTGTAAGTTGTAATGTCTTCTTTCATCTCCTCACTAGTGCACAGAAATTAAGTTCTTTCAAAATATACATTGTTGTTTGATTTAGCTGACAGAACTTGGCTTTAGTCCAATGCCAAACTTTTGATACGGGACATGCAAAAAAGAGTTGAATTGAAAGCCCCCCTTAATCACTTTAAATATGTATATGCTTGTACAGTTCTAAACTAATCTCCACCCTGAAATCTTGACTAGATTGCTAAATGGCATGCAGATGGGAATGGCTGGCGCATTGGAAACTCTATGTGGCCAAACCTATGGTGCAGAAGAATTTGGAGAGATTGGAAACTACACTTGTAGTGCAACTGTCACTTTGCTTTTGGCTTGTCTTCCCATATCTCTGCTGTGGATATTCGTTGACAAAATACTATTGATGTTTGGTCAAGACCCTGAAATTTCTCATGTAGCTCATGAATATTGCATATGCTTCATCCCTTCACTCTATGCCTATGCTGTCCTTCAATGTCAGATTCGCTACTTCCAGACTCAGGGTATGATCTTTCCCATGGTTTTCAGCTCAATTGCGATTCTGTGTTTGCATGTTCCTATTTGTTGGGGTCTGGTATTCAAATTGGGGCTTGGACATGTTGGAGCAGCACATGCTATTGGAATTTCGTATTGGTTAAATGTCATTGGGCTTGGAATTTATATGAATTATTCTCCAGCATGTGAGAAAACCAAGATTGTGTTTTCTATTAATGCTTTACTAAGCATTCCAGAGTTCTGCCAATTTGCTATTCCTTTCTGGACTGATGTTTTGGTAATGTATTATGACATTGCACAATGGTTTTTTTTTTTCAGTTTAGTCTTTCCTTGTCATCTCCTATCTGATTTTCTTAATCGTTTCATTCTTCATAGTTTTGAAATGTGGTCATTTGAGCTACTTACATTACTTGCTGGGCTTTTACCTAATCCACAACTTGAAACCTCAGTTCTTTCTGTCTGGTGAGAGGAATCATTTTTTATTATTTATTGATTTGTTGAAGAGTAAGGCTTACAACACACTATCTAACACACACTCTATACTATTTGATTAAAATTTATTACATAAGTAGCAGGATGGGACCTACATAAATTTATGATTTTCAATCAATTTTGACCAATAACAAAGAGTGTATTTAAAATAGTGTTAGAAAGTGTGTTGCTAGTACTATTTTTCATTATTGAATAATTCTTGAAGGGTTTCTAACATGTTTCAAACATTTTCAGCCTTAACACAACCACATTGCACTACATCATTCCACACGCTGTTGGAGCTTCTGCAAGGTTTGGTCCAAAATTGTTTCTTCATTTCTATGCAAAAGATCAATGGCACTGCACAATTGTCTGCTGAGAAATCATGATCTTATGAATTTTGCTTTGCAGTACTCGCATTGCGAATGAATTAGGAGCAGGGAATCCAAAGGCAGCTCAAGGTATTGTTCGTGTTGTTGTGATTCTTGGAATTGTCGATGGGGTTATTGTCAGCACTTTCTTCGTTTGTTGTAGGCATATATTAGGATATGCTTATAGCAATGACAAGGAAGTTGCAGATTATGTTGCAGACATTGTTCCCATTCTTTGTGGATCCTTTACCGCAGATAGTCTAATAGGAGCTCTTTCTGGAGAGTTTCTATTTGCTGAAAAAATAGTCTATGGTCTTCTAGCATATTAAATATAATGCAATAGCAGCATCTTCAATGACACAAAAATATGATCAAATAAAGTTAGTTTTGTTTGTATGTGCAGGGATTGCAAGAGGTGGAGGGTTTCAGCAAATAGGGGCTTATGTGAACCTTGGAGCCTATTATCTTGTGGGAGTTCCTTTAGCATTCTTATTGTGTTTTGTCCTACATTTCAATGCCAAGGGACTCTGGATGGGAAGTCTTACAGGGTCTGTTCTACAAGTGATTATTCTGACTGTTGTAACAGTGTTAACAGATTGGCAAAAAGAGGTTGGTTTTTACTTTCTCCATTGCTAGTTTTTGAGCCCTTTTAATTGGTTGCCTTTGCTTATGAATCCAATGGAAGTGGCTCCTCTAATTGATTGTATTTTGTGGTTACTGCAGGCAACAAAAGCAAGGGAGAGAATAGTTGAGAAGTCAATTAAAGCTCATAATGGTTCAGTGTGATTTTTTTGAAAAATAGTAGAAGAATAAAAGAGTGGAAGGAAAAGGAAGTAGTACTGAGTAATTTTCTGTCAGGTTCGTTTTGCTATTGTTTATATTTTGGTGAAGTAAACAGATAAAAGTTACTCCTATTTGTGAAGTGTGATTTTGGAACAGGAATTTTGCCTATGAAGTGTAAGTGTAAGTGTAGCACAGAAGTCAGAATTATTTGACATGCTGCAGTTACATGGAGGTGGATCCGGGCTTCCAATTTAGTGTCTCTTTCATTTCATGTTCAACTCATAAATCATAATGATTATGTAATTGACAAGGTTTTACGTAATATATAAGCTGAAAGGTAGCTTCCCTTCAGTTTTGGTCATTGGTTATGTTGGGGTTTGTGCTATTTTATTCCCTCCTCTTTTTTCTTTTTTATCAATGATCCTATAATCAAAGGGACTTAAGAATCCAATTAATTTTGAGTTGAGGAACACCCAAAATAACTTGTATACAATAGAGTCAGACCATATTAACAAGCATTTGAGTTTTGGTCGAGTAGATAGACAGACACCTATAAATGTACTTAGGAGAAAATGCGTGGAATGTTCTTGTAATTCTGGGTCATTTATTGACACCGCTTAGATTGTCTTCGAAATGAGAGGCAAGTTCATCAGCACTCAAACGAGTGTTGAAACATGGTAACAACAAAGTAACGTCGGAAAGAATATAAATCAGGAAAAGTATAAAATTCCTCTGTATTTATATGATGAGATACTTGCTACTTCCTACGATACAAGGTGTTACATCACGTCACGGATGTAAAATACAAAAGAGTTAATATTATCTATGTTAACTATGAGATGAAAAAATTACATAAATTCATATATAGTAATATTTAAATCATAATAATAGATATTCTTATCAGATATGGATAAAAACTCCAAATAAAATATACTAAAAAAAATATAGTTTAATTCCGTTTTTCTACGACTTGTCTCATTATAATTATAATGTACTATTTTGATACATGAGAACTGAACAAATCATAATTATGGATAGGAATGAATCATGGTCTCTGAGCAATGTCGGTTTAGTCTTGAACTAATCCTCATATTCAACACACACATCCAGAGACAACAACAAATAAATAAAAATGCAGACACGTTTGGCACGAGAAGTAACTCTGGGTAGCTGCCAGTTTTACCCCCTCTTTATTATTATTATTCAGCTTCTGGTATCCTTAGTTAGCTAGGCTTTAACCACACACACAGAAACGTGGGAACTCTATCTCCGAAAGAAGAAAGAAATGGAGGAAACATTGTTGTTGCCAAAAAAAGCGAGCAAGAGTAGTAGTAGTAGTGGCTTTAGGCAAGAGTTGAAGAAGGTGAGTTTGATGGCAGCACCAATGGTGGTGGTGTCAGTGTCGCAGTTTTTGCTACAAGTGGTGTCAATGATGATGGCTGGTCATCTTGGTGAACTCTCCCTTGCAGGGGTTGCATTGGCCACTTCCTTTGCAGATGTCACGGGCTTTAGCATACTTGTATGTTATCCTTTCCTTTCCCTTCTCTTTTTTGCAGACAACTTACAAACCATTCAATGCATTTTCCCTCTCTCTAAGCATATCAACTTAGCCATATTTAGAAAAATAAAAAAATGATTTTTTTCATAGGTTAAGATTCGCTGTTACGTTGCTTGCTTACTTACTTAATATTTATATAAAAAAAATTATTTTCTCTCTCTAAAAACTTTAGCTATAAATTGATTTTTTTTTAGTTCATGAAAGAAAGTTATTTTACACTATTGTATTTTTTACAAATACTTACTAATGTATTTATCTAAAGTAGTATAAGTCAAACTCGCATATGAAAGTAGTCTTAACTTATCATCTAAATAGTCTTATTTTGTTGGAAGAGGTGAATATTTTAAATAAATTTATGCAATTTGAAGGATTAGTCTTTAGCTTTTCAACGGATAATAATAATATTCTTAAAAGATAAATCCAGGCAGACAAGCAGTCAAAGCTCACTAGTTTCCACAAATTCATGTGATGGATAAAGATTCTTTTTTTGGTCGGACTCTGTGATCTATATGCTGAAAGAATAAATTAACATCAGCCTCATGCGTGGTTTTAAATATTTATAAATGTATTACTTTAAAATAGTTATATACATTATGTTTGCTTACTAGCTGAATTGCTTATATTTTGATCTGTCATGCTAGTTTACTGAACAATTAACATGAAATGTAATGCAGATGGGAATGGCTGGCGCTTTGGAAACTCAATGTGGCCAATCATTCGGAGCAGAGCAATTTCATAAGCTTGGAAACTATGTCTTCTGTGCAATACTCTCTCTCATTGTAAGCTGTGTCCCAATATCTATCCTATGGATTTTCATGGATAAACTGCTTATTCTTTTGGGGCAAGATCATGCAATTTCAGTAGTAGCTGGAAACTACTGCATCTGGCTCATTCCTGCACTCTTTGGTTATGCTGTTCTTCAAGCTTTGATTCGTTATTATCAGACTCAGAGCGTGATCTTTCCAATGCTTGTAACCTCAGTTGTTGTTTTAGTTTTGCATATACCTATTTGTTGGGTACTAGTGTTTGAACTAGGACTTGGACAAAATGGAGCAGCCTTATCTATTGGAATTTCATATTGGCTCAGTGTCATGTTACTTGTAATTTACACAAAGTATTCTCCATCATGTCAGAATACTAAGATAGCCTTAAGTAGCAATGCTTTAAGAAGCGCCAAAGAGTTCTTCTTCTTAGCCATCCCATCTGCACTTATGATTTGGTAAGTTTCTAGTTTTGCACCTGTGTGATTGATTGGAGAAAGTATTACATGGTTTAGGACTATGTAGTGGTTACAAACCATGTAATGATTTCTTGTATGATTGGGGAGGCCAATGACCCAATGCTGCTTCTTCTCTTTAATTTTTGTGTTGTAACATGTTTCTTTCTTAATGGATATATACATACAGTTTTGAGTGGTGGTCATTTGAGCTGCTAGTAATACTTGCTGGACTTTTACCAAATCCCAAACTTGAAACTTCAGTTCTATCAATCTGGTGGGTAAATATTTAAAAGTTCATTCATTACCTGATAACTCAAGGATTCTTATCTGAATTATGTTTTCTTTGAGCAGCCTTAACATTTGCAACTTGCACTATTTCATTCCATATGGGATCGGTGCTGCAGTAAGGTATATATGCTCTAAATACTATTCATGTTATTGTTATGTATCTTACTTTTGTGTTTGTTATCAAGCACATGTTAAAAGAACATCCTTGTATATTTTGCAGTACGAGGGTTTCAAACGAATTAGGGGCAGGAAGACCACAAGCAGCTGGAGAGGCTGTTTTTGCTGTATTTGTTCTGGCATTCACGGATGCAATTGTCTTTAGCTCTGTTCTCTTCTGCTTCCGTCATGTGTTGGGATTTGCATTTAGCAATGAGATAGAAGTTGTACATTCTGTTGCAAAGATAGTTCCTGTGATTTGTCTCTCTTTTACTGTGGATAGCTTTCTAGGAGTTTTGTCTGGTAAGTTTTCCACATTGAATTGAACGTTATATATATAAATGTCCTATATGAATAAACTTGTCATTTCACTCAATGAATCAGGAATTGTGAGAGGCAGTGGATGGCAGAAGATAGGGGCAGTTACGAATCTTGTAGCATATTATGGTGTGGGAATCCCTGTGGCTCTCTTGTTTGGTTTTGGTCTTAATTTCAATGGTAAAGGCCTTTGGTTTGGAATACTGACAGGGTCTACATTACAAACAATAATACTTGCTTTGTTGACAGCATTTACAAACTGGGAAAAACAGGTTCTTAGTACTTCTGTGCTTCACCTCTTGTTTTATGAGATATGACTTATGAGTTGGAATAGGATGAAACTAACTAGTTATAATTTGCAGGCATCCTTGGCAATTGAGAGATTATCCGAGCCCGATGGTGTTTCTTAAGCAAGCTCATAACGGGTTAGTTCGCGCTTGAAAATGAAGGGAACAAAGGTTTTGTCTTTTGTGTATCCCCATCCTATTAATTTGGGGTAACTGTTATTTCATATATGTTAGAGAGATAATAATATTACTGATGACACACACTTTTAATTAAAATTAAAATATGTGGATTTCAGTCTCAGTTTCATAGGACCTACACCTATTAACAGTAGTGAAGGATTAATGCTGGCAGAAGATATATGGGGACAATTACCGATCTTGCAGCATATTATATAAATATATATATGCTATACTTACAAATGACGGATAAGAGTCTTTTTTTTTCCCTGACTGTTATATGTGAGAGTTTGGACGTTGAATGATGACTGCTGCAGTGAAACCTTGTTTATAAGTTGTAACTGTTCATTTTCATCTTTATTGTTGTTGTATCTTGTATGATCAATGCATGCAAAAAGTGCACCAAACATGATAATTGACATAGTAACATGGATTTGATATTTGTCTTTGATTGTTAAGGATAAAAAAAAGTGCACCAAATATGATAACAGGTGTTTTCACCAATCAGAGAGCAAATAGTTTTTTTAGGTTTTTCAATTACTAAAATTTCTCCTAAAAAAGATTGTAATTTGTAAGTACGTAGATGTCCATGATGCAGGAACAAACTGTTACCGAATTTCTATTAATTGACTGAAAAAAAATCTCTTTACCTAATGGCTAATGAATGTTTAAAACAATCTATTAACAATAATATCATTCCTAAAATAATTTGGTCGCAAAATCATTGTTCACACTGTATTTATGGGCCATTTTATTAAAATAATACTATTGGGGGACATGAACTAAAGTGAGTGTCCTGACCATAAACAAACCAGGTTCATACCTGCGACAGTTACATTTGGTATATATTTGAAAATCTCCTTGCAAGCTAGTCAATGCATACAAGACTAGTAACAACATCATCACCAAATTAAAGCAACGGCGAGAACAAGCTAGAACAAGGGTATTGATCGAAATAAGAAAAAAGAGGTACCAAGAAAAATCACAACCTCGATCCACACATCTTCTATTATAATATGCATCGATCTGGTAACAAATTAAAATTGTAATTTTGAATTTCTGCAACAACTGAAGCCTATTATCAAATTTGAACTACAATATTTAATTGCTAAATAGATTCAATATTCAAACCTTTTCATTGGTAATGGTAGGCATGATCTTCTTGAAATGCATATGATGTGATCCCTTTTTTTCAACTGGGGACATTTTTGCTTGAATTGGATGGAGCCATTATGAATAGAAAAGTTCTTATTTCGAATATTTAAGCAACTGCACATTCAGAATATGTGGTCCTGTGCACACTTTGAAATTAATTAAGCTACAAATAATGACTTACGTGTGTAAAAAAGGAAAAATAATGAGAGTTATAAAAGTAATCAAAGTGCAGCAAAGAGATAAATCACACCAACTAACTTTACCCCTAGATTATACTACATAGATGTAAAACTAAATAGAAACAAAAACATAAGAAGAGGGGAGGCAGAAGGATGATGACAGAAGACTAGAGAGCACAAAGGAGTGAGATGCCATTCCCTTTCGTGCATTTCATCATCTGTGCTCTCTATCTTCTGTCAACAGCATCACCATCACCAACACCTCCTCCTCATGACTCATGAGATTAAAATGAAAAAGAAAACAAAATCTAAGATGAAGAGAGGGAAGAGAATGATATGGTATTTTCCTTCTTGGTTGTCTCAGAGCTAGCTATTTGACACGGAAATATATGTCTCAAATGCCTCTATTTATAGGGGGGAAAACCAATGCATAATGCCTTTCATTCCTTACAATCATTCTTTCCCTATCTACAGTAATTAAATATGGATATAGTAAGCCGTAATCCCTCTTCTTCGATGATCACTTTCTTTCTTGCGTTCACACACACACACACACACACATTATTACTTGTTAATTACAGTGTCATGTCAATTGGGACTACTACTGTGTATCAGTGTGTTAGCTTGATACGTAAAGAAAAGGACAAATGCTATTTGACAAACAATGTTATCCTTATGGAATGTACTCGGTCATTCAGAGACGTGCCCCATGCAAAAACAATGTGTTAAGATCGATCTTACGTCCATTGTCCAATGGGAATATATATGGCTAAAGTATTTTTTTTAAGATTTTCTCAATTTTCTTTTTTGACTTATCCTTTCTCATTGAGTTATTTGGTTAGTTTCATACATTTTTAATATCATATATATCAGAGTCTCTACTTGCAGTCTGCAGAATAATAAGGTTCTGCAACACCCATGATTCATTCCTAATATAATATGGCAAATTAATTAATCACTGCAACACTTTTATAACTTAATTAATATTCGGAAAATAAAAATCTATATATATGCGTTAATTGTGTTGAACAGTACTATGGGATGACATAGGGTAGCACGGGGGAATCTATTTATTAATTTTATTCACTGTGGATCCTCCTTGCAATTAGTGGTATAAGCATCAAAGAATATATATATATATATATATAACCCCCACTTGTACTTTTAGTTTAAGTCGTTGGGAAAATTCTCAGCTAAAGTTTTAAATAATCTTGGAGAGGAATAAAGAATTCTTTTGGTCTTCGATCAGATCTGTGATCTGTCACTCGATTAATTGTTACCATCAAATTACAAGCTTGCAAATGTACGTGAAATGGATCAGATCAATTTGAACCGTAAAATGCTATTGCCATGCAGCAGTTCCTATTTGCAAAGATAAACTTGCTTAATTGGCATTATCAGACACAGTACACACCAAATCTTGTACTAATTCAAATAATTTTTTACGTTTAAAACTAGATAAGCCAAAAAAAAAATATTGAGAATAATGATTATTACGTGGTTTAATAAGTTTTACAATAATTGTTGCTAAAAATAATAACTTACGCTGTAAACAAATTCTACAAATAGTTATGACAACATATTATTATTAGTAAATAACTATATATATATATATATATATATAGAACTCTGTTAATTAAAATTGAATTAATCTGGAGAGAATTGGAATACAATAATAGTATTTGATGAATCTTTGGATCCTTTTATTTTGTTAAATAAAAAAGTAAATATGGGGCGGTGTCACCTGTCATGTGAGCGGTGAGAAACGTGATTGAACCTGGCATGGAGATGGGCATGGGCATGGGCATGGCATAATTCAATTCTTGACCCTCTTCGTGTGTCAACATGTTTTAGTTTTGGAGATAAAAGGTGGGTTGGAAAAAAAAAGTAAAGGAAAAAAGAGAAGGAATTGATCACGGGTTTGAATTCCTTCACTGGTTAAAAAAAAAGAGTTGTTTTAATATTTATTTGATGCAAGCATATATCTCCTTAATTATCTGATTAAATCTCGTATAATTTTTCTCTGTCTATGCCACCATGTTCTAGGCTGGGTCTATGTTATAATATTACAAACAGTGTTAAAAAAATTAAGTTTTTTACTTGAATCTGTTAGCAATCGTTCAAAGCAACAACAACCTTTGGCATTTTTCTTCCCAAAAATGGAATGCATGCATAAAGGCTATTCTCCAAAATGGGATAATCTAGGTATTACCTGCATGTTGCTGACAGATAGTAATGATTCCAGCTGTGTATTATTTCCAACAAGAATAATTAGTCCATTACTTTGATCGCATCGCAGGGTTCTCTTCAATTCTAAATTAATCCCCGGTGCTAGGTGCTAGAACATTGCATTGCATTAAACTATATATTAGGCAGGAATGTTACAACTGACACTAAGATATATTCAAGATTTTATGATTTTTAAAATAAAATCTTAATTTTTTTTTTTTATGAATAAAGAAATTAATATTTTAAGGTAGTTGTACATAATTACACGAATGGCCGAAACCACACTTACATGAAGATATCGAGACCCTCAATGATGAATTTCAGAGAAGTGGTGGAATCCGTCTCACAAATAACATTAGAAAAACCTTTTGTGTAGACAAGTTTAATACCAAGTAAAATGACGATGGTGTTTGAAGTAAAACCACAACTGCCTATATAATCCATGATCCAATTGCCTGTAAAATCTCGTAGAACGTTACCATGACAAGTTAAGATTATCAAAGAAACTACCGTATTGATCTTAATGTAATTTTGCGAAGGAGGTTTGCAGTTAACCAATATCTTATCTGTTGGGAATGAGCTGGTCGAGCTTGTCCCTTTGGCTAGATGTAGAAGAGAACTTATCTGGTTATGCATATACCAATTTAGCTAAACTATATCGTTAAAAACCACCTCATTCCTCACGCGCCAGATCATCCAGGAAGTGGTGCCGAATAAGAGCTGAAAATTTCCTTGAATGTTACTTCTGAGCCAATATGCAGCATCATCAACGAAGAAATTAAGACCATACTGTAACTGGATGTATTGCCACACCTTACATGCATATGAACAATCGCGAAAGATGTGAATCCATGTTTCATTGACATCTCCACACCTACAACAAGAAGAATTAGTAATAATATGTTGTATGAAGCGGAAAGAGTTAGTAAGAAGCCTTCCTCTATAGGTGAGCCAAATAAAGTGTTTATCATGGTAGCTTGGACTTCCACACTCACGATCATAATTCAACACAAGTAAGATGAAAAGCAGGCTCTCGACTCAACCACGCATAAGTGGACTTAGTATTATACCTCCCCGAGCTAAATGCACTCCACTAGTATTCGGCATAGAAGGATTAAGAAACAAATATGGAAGAGTGTTTTGAATGTTTTGGTACAGATTGTAATAAGGACGTCAAAGTGTCAATAACCATTAAAGTGCCAATAAAATCTTAATTTCATAAAAAAAAATGTAAAAGAAAAAGATTTTCCCAAATTATTTGGTTTTAATTATTTCGATGAATAAAGAAAAATAACTCAATTTGTTGGCTTACTAACACTTCTGACTAGTCCACCCACTACTATGACCTCAATAATTGAGAGAAATTATTATTTACGTGTCGTGGGCTCTATTGGGCCGGGGAGTATACGTGTGCTCTATTTATTGCTTACTCTCGTTCAGCAAAAAATATATTATTGCTCACTCTTCGTTGTTCTTCTGTCTTCTTTATATGAAAGTTAGAATAATTATCTAAGGTATATTGAATTGAGATTTTTAAAAGATTATCTTGACGTAATAAAGTTTCGTGAATTTTATAATATTACGTAAAATATTATAATTTATCAGATTTTTTAAATACATGTTTATGATCAAGATTTTGCAATTTCAATTTTAATGAATCTATATGGTAAGAATTTAAAAGATTTGAAAAAATTCCACAAATTTTTAAGAATCATTCAGAATAATAAAGATAAGTTGGATAAAGAAAAGCAATGTTAATTTTTATAATTTTTTAATAGTTAATTAATTTTATATTTGTGTCCTCTTAAATTCATTTGCATAATTGTGTAAGATCCAAAAAAATTGTATTCGATTATTTTATAAAAATTTATTTAATCAACAATAATTATTTATTAGAGGTGGGATCAGTATATGATCCATCCATAATCTCTCATCTAAGTATAATATTTTGATGAACACGATATTTTTTGAAAAAAAAAAGTCATATTACAATTTGACAAGCCGGACAAAAGAGCAGAATATAAATAGCAAAATTGGGGCCAATTTAGTTTCAACAAGACCAATAAATTGAAGCCACCTATTACCTAATAACAGTAATACATGAGAATTCTAGTAACTAACTTCTAAGCTCACGTATGATGCTGCTCCCCCAATTTCGAAAGAAGAGCTCACCAAAAAAGGAAATTATCATATTCTACGTCTTCCTCTTCTCTATCATGCTGCAAATGGAAGAAATTGTAATATGATACAAGTGTAGTAAACCTTTTAAGAAAGTTGAATACTAATAACTAAACATATTTCATAATAATGAAAAATTTAATTTATTAATTAAAGTACCCTAAATTGCAGAAGTTGTCTATCAGTTATTGTTTAGAACTCAACACAGTCTCTTATAGTGGTAGTATCTATATCAGACCCATTTATTTGCCTAGCTTAGTAACGGTTTCATATCCTACTACTGTATATTAATAAAATTCCACATCTGGTTTTGAGCAAAAGAAAGTTGTCATATGAATAAAAGAGAAGAAGAAAGCAAAAGGAAAGGGAAAGGGAAGAAGCATCAGAAATCATAGGAATGGGCGGAATTGGGAAGAAATTAAATGTAAAGACAACAAATTGCTTCCCAAACAGCCCATTCCCACAAATTCTGATTAAATGCTCCAATCTCCCGTTCCCACCTCTTCGACACACACCTCTTACTCTTAGCTTAACCTTAACTCCTTTATATATATGCCTCGGCCTCAGTGCTTTGAAGCTTCATGTAAGATTCCCCCAACACTCACACCCACTAGCGAACGAGTGCCAATCCAATCAATCAAATCACTTTACTACGGAACCAATCGGCCCTGGGATACTTGCCCTCAATTTCTCCACTTTTCCAATAAAGTCACACATTCTTTTCCTCTTTTACTTTTGCTGCCCAATTTCCGTAATTTTTCCACTTTTAAATATAAGACTCTCGGATCAAACTTCAAATTTAAATATTTCAAAAAAAAAAAAAAACTTTATATATCAAATATACAGTATTAGTCTTTACTTGATTCATACAATATTATCTCTCATAAATAAATGGTACTTATAATTTATATATATAAAATATTTGAATTAAATTTTTTTATTAGAATGAATGTTAGTAAATAAAAAAATATGATAAATATATATATAAAAAATGATAATTATTTTTCTAAATTTTAAACAAATCAGCTTTAAAATTAATTGTATTTTAGTTTTAAAATGCAATAAGATAGGTATAAATAAAAAAAATTATAATAAATAAATAATTATGAATATATAAACAATTTCAATGAGTAATAAATAAAATCAAATATATAAGGTCGGGGAGACACATAAATCTATCGTCATGGGGATATGATTCTGACAGGGACATATCAACATGATTGAGGTAAAATTTGATGTAAGTTGTAACCATTCCAAAAGGAGGGGCGTCGGGTATTAATTATTTGATGGGAATTAATTAAAGATGTAAACGGTTGCTCCGGCCAGTTCCACAAGAGAAGACATATATAGTTTTGACTTTTGACCACACCATGGCTTCATTCATCCACCCCCAGTAAAAATGCATCCCTACGTTCACTGCAATATGACGAAATATAGAACTATAACATTATTCACATGAATATGTAAAAGAAAGAAAGAAAATAAAATATTATTTTTCTGTTTTGGAGTATTAACTAACAATGTTCTTCTTACATTGGGTTGAAAATTGTAAGGCAGTTGATCTGAAGGCATAAAGGGTGGCTGCATCATGTTGGGTTCATCCGGAATCACTTGATTTCCTGCCTCCAAGTCCTAGTAAATAAAAAGGAGAATTTTTCATTAGTTTAAGTAAATTACTTAACACATTATTCTCATGTGTATGAATAACATTTTTTTCGTATTGGTTTAAGTTGAACATGACAAAAAAGTTATGCCACGTTTTTGTATAAATTGAATCCAATTTACTTTTTGTTATATTCAATTTATTTTATACTCATATTTATCATATTCATAAAATTTGCTGTGGAAGGCAGAGCATCTTAAATTTCTTCTGGGATATTTCCAATATTCTCTTCCTATGATAATTAATAAACCTTGTATTTTAGTGGATCTCACTAGATTGCCTCATGTTGCCACCTCTAGTTATACACATTAGTATAAAATTAAATCCAATTAACTTCATACTTACACTACCCATATTCATCATAGGATTTCCCACAAAACCAGTAGAGTAAGGTAGGGTAACTTGACTTCCTTCTTCAATGTTTCCAGCATTGTCTTCCTACAATAATAAGTAAGCCCTATATTTAGTTAGTGAGTTCGAGTTAATCCAAGTAGGTCGATTCATTTTCCACCTCTAGTTATGTCACATACGTATAAAATTAAATTCAATCTACTTTATTCTTACATTGTCCAGTTGCATCATATTCATATAATTTTCCATAATATCAGTAGTGTAAGGCAGAGCAATTTGGCTCCCTTGTGCAATGTTTCTACCATTCTCTTCCTGCAACAATAAGTAAGACCTACATTTTAGTGGGTGAGTTCGAGTCGACTTGACTAGACCAACTTATATTGTCACCTTTAGTTATGTTAAACATGTATAAAATTCAATTCAATTAACTTGCCTGCAACAATACTTACAGTGGTCATATTCATCATTGAATTTTCCATAAAACCAACAGTGTAAGGCAAGGCAACTAGGCTTCCATCTGCGATGTTTCCAACATTGTCTTCCTGCAACAATAAGCAAGCTCTATAGTTAGCAGACAATATATATAAAATTAAATTCAATCTACTTCATTCTTACATTGCCCATATTCATCATATTCATATGATTTCTCTTAAAACTGAAAGTGTAAGGTAGGCCAGCTTGGTTTCCTTATGCTATGTTTCCAACATTCTCTTCTTGTAATAATTAAGCCCTATCATTTAATGGCGAGTTCGGACCGACCCGACTAGATAAACCTTTTTTTTTGCCGTACCGTAGGGTGAGAAAACAGAGGGTTACAGTTGAATGGAAATGAAATACAGTAAGAAGAAAAGAACCTTTGGAATAATGTCGGTGAGGAAATTCATGGTATGAGTTTGCATAATAACATTGGCAACGTCACAAGGCTGCACAGTACGATTATTGCTCTTTTCAGCATTCATCCAGGCACGAAAAGTGAGCTCCTGAATGAAAATCTCACATGCTTTTGACATCACCATCGGAGTTTCAGCACTTATCATCTGCTTAATTATCATCCAGACATTAATTTCATCTGTAAATATCAATTATGAACAGCAAGAAGCTAGCAAAATCATAAACCTGAACATCCAGTTCTGATTTCATCATCCTTTTGACTCTAGCTAGCGGCAACTTTTGCTGGCTCTTAAATGCTGCAACCAATTACATATCATATCATATCATAGGAGAATACATATTAAGTTTATGAATTATGAGGGTTATTTGTTGAAGATAGGAAACCTTCAGCAATTTGAATATTAAGTACCTGCTTCTCCCAGAATGATCGGAGTTTCTCCTCCTGCTATTATATTGGAAAAACAGAGAAATGCGTCAACGTTATGTGAAGGAGTGAACAGTGTCCCCAACGGCAGGAAAAATTAAATAAATTACACCAACATTTGATGTAATTACAAAGATAATTTTGAGAATATAAGGGTAATGTTTTGTAACATTTATACGAAATGATTTTAAATTTAAATGAATATTACGGTAAAAAAAAATTATGTGTAATTTGATACTAAAAAAAATTTACCCTTTTATATAATCAATAATAATAATAATAAAAAAAGCACAAGTCCTGGATAAAGAGTATGCATGATTGGAGTTTAAAAGGAATCACTTCACCTCTCCATCCTTTTCATGATATTGAGGCATTGGATGAGAGGGCGCCAACATGGAATGCAACGGTAAATTTTTTGAAACTGAATTATTATTGAAATCCATAGGTAGATTGAAATTACTTCCCTGCATAATTTGTCAAGAGGCAATTCTTTAAATGCGCATGAAACTATTTTTCATATGCCTCTACTAAATCCTACAAAATGAATAGTTGATAATAAAAAAAAAAACTACCAAAGAATTTAATTAAAAAATTATACATTACTTGATAAAACAATGTTAACAACATTTAATTAATTAACATATAATTAGTTCAATTAATACATAATTTTGTTTTCTTAAATAAAATTTGAAATTATATATAAAAAAATATATGCATAGATTTGAAATAACTTCATCTCTCCATTCTCTTGACAATATCAAGACATTGAAAAAAAGGATATCAGACATGAAAATTGAAATAAGATTTTGTGAATTTGATGAATGAATAAAGATATTTTTACACCTGATGCTATCTACACCTTGAAAGAGAAAGGAAGATAAGAGAGAAAAATATAAATATGATAGGTGATATAATTAAATAAGATCTTAAAATATCAAAACTCAGTTGAATTGAAATTACCAGCTTAATTTGTCATTAAGATATATGAAACATTACTTTTGAGAAAAATAATCATGGTGATTAAAACACGTAATTAAAATTTAAATGGAATCACTTCACCTCTCTCTCTTCTTGATGATGATACTGAGACGTCGAATAAGTGGGTACCAACATGGAATTTGATGAAACTGAATTGCTATTGAAATCCATTGATAGATTGTATTTGCTTCTCTGCTTAATCTGTCAGGAGGCAATTATTTAGATAAGTGTGAACCTCTTTTTCTTAATCCTTTACTAATCCTTGTTTTGCATTTTTTTTATTAATTACATTTGAAAAAAAGTATTAACTGCGTTTTTTTTTTACAGGAAAATATTAACTGCGTTGTTTTTTTTTACAGAAAAGTATTAACTGCATTTAATGAATTTACAATGGGAGAGGATGAAAGTTAACTTCGGATCCCTGACCACTTGCGCAACATACACGACAGTTAATGGCTAAATTTAATATATTTTGAAAATTAAAATATTCATTAATTAATTTGATGAAGGCATTATTCATTGTTCACGAGTCTAATTGTGGTAAAATCATTGATAATTGATAATTTGTTTTAATATTATACACATTTGCTAACATACATCTATTTATTTTTTAGAAAAAATATGTAAGCAAGTTAACGTTGATAAATTTATCGGGATTAAAATTAAAAAATAAAACACAAATTTATATACTAAAAATCAACAAAATAACTTACATAGGTTAAAATTACAAAGACATCAACTTTTAAACTTACATGGAATGAAAATCAACAAAAACAAAATACATAGGACCAATTTTGAAAGAAAAAAAACACAAATTTACATGAATAAAGACACATATTTAAACTTTAAAAAAAAGTGAGTGTAGGTTAACAAATTCTATATAAAATAAATTAAATAATAAAGTAAAATAAAAAGCATGATAACTTAAATTATTTCTTAAAGAGGTGAATGGCTAACCACAAAGAATCCAAAACTTTATAGCATGATTTTTTGTTTTTTTTTTCACTCTTCATAATTATTTCTCATTTTCTTTATCTAATGGAATAAATATGAAAAAAAAAGCGTAATCTATCAAAGGGTAAGAAAAATAATCCATTAGTTTTATAACTTTTATTTCATGCGCTCAAATTAAATAATTAAATTGCATCAGACAATAGTTGCTCTGAAATTCATTTCATACGGGATAGGGGGCACCTGGACATCAAATAATCAAGCTCAGGAAAAGTATAAGAAAATGATATTTAGATAACAATTATTATATATTATTTATTTTCACCATATTAATAATCAATATACTTTTGTCTCTTTTCTTCTTAATATAAAAATCTTTCGTAAGAATAATAGTAGTACTACTAAAAATTAAACACGTATAGGAGCTGAGTTAGCTGACTTTCAACACGTGTACGTAGCTAGAATCACAGGACATGGGCGGCTGCTCAAGTAATTGCTCAACTCCACAATGGACACCTAGCCAGCTTTCTAGAACAACACAAGTTTAATAGTTTTCTATATATTTGGATGAGTTAGATTTATTTTTATTCTATTGAATAATTTTTAATTGTCTAATTTAATCACAAAATCTACTATTAAATTACAATAATTTTTTCTTATGTAAATTATATCTATAAGATTTTATATTAATTTCAAATAATTTATCATTTAATTAGTATACATCAAGATTAACATGATACAAAAGAATAAGTAGAAGTTAGATATTTGAAGCACCGATATAAATTATGATGGAGAGAAACAAGTGAGTACATATATATGTGATTAGAAAGAGTCAAATTGTATGCGTTTAGCGAGAAATAAATTACAATCTAATTTCTAGCTATGTGTGATTCTTCGACATTTTCTGTGGAATTAATCACACGGGAAATTTAGAAAGGAGATTAAATTCGAGAAGAAACAATAAACAAATAATTAGATGGAATATAGTTCATGAGACGCAACCAAGGCCTTTGAAATCTCAAAAATGAGCCTTGCCTCAAACGCATCAGCTGTATAACCCTTAGACACTTGAGGACCAGTGTTCGGAATTCTTTTGTTATGAAATATGTTGTCGGAGGTCATGGACTTCAACATGAAGTTGGTGTAAGCATTTTTTAACTTTGCCATCATCTTCAAGGGTGACCTAACCATCCATGTCAACTTTGGAACTGCTTTTATCCTCCATTGCCTACGTGGGCTTCTTAGACGCCTTATCTTCTTTGTTTTCTTTCCACCGGTGGCTGAAGCGGCGGCGCCGTCGTCGAGCCGTTGGTAGCGCCTCCTTCTCAAGTACCTCTTTATGCCACCATATGTTGGCTTAGGCAATAGTGACTCCGTTTCCATATTGCTTTTGTAAGGTTGTCTTCTCTTATCTCTTATATATATTGTGTTAGGCATTGCATGTTGTTGGAGGATTTAAAGGGATTTATTGATTTTTTAAAACAAAGTCAAGAAACTACGCTTTGACCCGAAATTGTGGATGTGACCGTGGGAGTCAACATGAACATTGAACAACATAATTTCCTTCTAACAATATTGTACTTTTTTTTTTCAATAAATGATTCCTCCTTCTACTATAATGAACTCACCTTGAGACATAATCAACGGCACTACTACTAATCGTAGGTTGAATTGTGTTAAAAAGTCAATTTGTCACATAATCAATCATCCATTTTATTGACAAATAACCGCTGTATTGTATATATAACCTTATTAATAGTAAAATTATATGACAATTACTGTATGTGTGCAAGTGCAACACAAGAACGGGATTGCCGATCGCAAGCACGTGGAAATGGAATCAAACTTGGGAAAAGTACAACATCAAGATTATTAAACATTTTTATATTAAAAAAAAAAGGCTGCATCTAGATGTTTGGACTTTGGATAGATCATAGATCAAAATATCATTAATATATCTGATCTGATTACTTATTAATCCACTGCACACGACGCCACCCGCACCTTTTTTTTTTCTGTCCAAAACTTAAAAATTTAAATTTGAACCTATATCACTTTTTTTATTTATTTATCAGACCAATCTTATACATAGTTATCAAAATATTAACGCATTTTTTGTGAGTTCAAAAATTAAATTTGATCTATTATAAGTTGATCTGTGATGGATTGAGTTGATTTATTAATCCATCAATTAAAAGTTATTTTTTTTAATTATATTTTAGTATTTTATAATATGATTTTATTTTTGTTTTTTTTTAATTGAATGTGTTTCATATTAAAAAAATATATATAGTGTGTTTTTTTAAAGAAAAAAACATAATGTGTTTAAATTTATTTATTTTTTATTTTTTAAGTAAATTAGTAGGTTGAATTGTTTAACCTACCGTGAAGAATTAAGTTTATTTTTTATAACTTTTTAAGGAATGAGTTGAGTTAATTTGACCTACCAACAAGATGGGTTAAGGTAATTAAGTTCAATAGATTGGACTGACCTATTTTAACAACTCTATTTATACATCTAATTATCTAGATTAACTATAAAATTAATCAGATTCATTAAAATACTCCTGCATAAAAAAATGTCTATATTATAACTTTAATCACACATTCTACAGAAATCCTTAACTTATGTAAATACACTCATAGTGTGAAAAGTCTTATACAATATAAAACTAACCATTTAAAAAAGATATTTAAAAAATAAATTTCATTCCATAAAATTTTTTCGTAAATCTTAATCATATATGTTAATAAGTAAAAGAAAATTAATTTATTTAAACATTTAACACGAAATAACATCAGTAAGCAAAAATATTTGTAACATAAAATATGATGAATCACCAATTTTGTCTTTGTGCATAATATTTGTAACTTTTAGAGTAACGTAAGCACTGACATCTACCTCCTTTTCTTTTGTGCACCTCACAATCATGAATCACCAATTTTGTCTTTCTTTTTCATAAATTCCTCGAGTGGCATTTTTAAATAATATTACTTTTTATTTTACAGATTTAAATAATATTAATTACTACCACTAGCTCTAGTTTATTGCAAGTATTAGGAATAATACATGAACGACAATTTTCATGCTCTCCCAACATTTCAAAGGCTCAAATATCTCTCTCTAACTCTGTCTTTCTAAAAGAGTGGCGTAATCGCCTATAGCAATTTCCTTTCTTTAGGACAGTTTTGTTGTGGCGTATTCAGTATGCACATTAAATTTTTGGGCATGTAAACGATAAAATTGGAACAATAATAAAAAATGAAAAGCAAAACCTAACATCATGCTTTAGCGACTTGTTAATTTTTCGAAGTCCTGTTACATATTCATAAATGAATTAAAAAAAAAAAGTATTTTCCTTTAGTCTCAAGTCAATTTTTTATAGGCAAAGATATATTACTAATAATCTCCCTTGTGCACCAGTAGTGGCACCAGAGAGACAAAATAAGTTTAATTTACAAGCTTTTGTCAAAAAAAAAAAAAAAGTTTAATTTACAAGCTAGGAACAAGGGACTAGATCCCCCCGCATTGAATCTAATTAAGTGTACTTGACTTGACTCGCATCTCTATTAAAATCAAATTTATTAACCACTCAATATTTTGAAAATAAAACAGAAACTGAAAATGACCAGAATGAGAAATGAAATTGCCTTTGTTTTTTCTCCTTGGTTGAAAGTCTTAATAAATAATATTCCAACATAATATTATTTTGAAAGAAAACACTGTGTTGGTCATGTTTGATCACTCACATCACACGCGCACCATCTTTGGTCAAAGCACATATGTTGAATTTCTATATTTCTAAAAAAGCAGCCCTTTATATTATATTCAAAAAAATCGTACGTGATCAATATTGATATATGGTTTACTATTTTATAATCTTATTTAATTCAACAACCAACATGTGTAGTTACGTTTTCCACTTCCAATGATTTTATTAAATCAAATGTAATAATTTGAGAGTAAGAATTTCTCAGTTATATATATATTTGCTCAATTGCTAAGCCAAGTTCAAGCACAATCTATCTATTCACTCTCATCTCCGATTTCAAACAATTCAAAACAAGGAGAAATGGAGTCACTATTTCCTAAGTCAATCTACGGTGGCATAAAGAGTTACCTGAGAAGGCGGCGCTACCGGCGTGTCCACGGTGGCGCCACCACGGTTAGAAGGAAGATGGCAATCATCCGGTTGAGAGGGCCACGTAGGTGTTGGAGGATAAGAGCAGTTCCAAGGCTTAGATGGGTGATTGGATCACCGTTGAAGATGTTGACAAAGCTGAAGAATAGTTATATGAAGTTTATGTTGAGGCTGGCAGGGAACGTAGGTGGCATCAACAGTGACAACATCTTTCAAGTCAAACGGATTCCAAAGGCTCGTCATCAAGTGTCGTCTAAGGGCTATTCCAGTGATGAATTTGAGGCCAGACTCATTTTTGAGATTTCTAAGACATTGGTTGCTTCCCATGAACTTTATCCTATGTAGTTCTGTTCTACTTCTATCTTATTCTGTTATTCAGTTATATTCCTACAACTTCTATCTTAATTCTATGTTTTCTAGTTTGAGATGTAATTTTTTTTTTTTTTTTACGATGAGTTGTAATTTCTTTCATTCAATTGTATAAATAAGTAAAAATAAGATTCAAACCAAAGAAACTGATCATTAGCAAAAAGAGCAAATTCAATTTTCGTCTCTGTTATGTTTTTTTTATTGCCTTTTGTTCGGAAGTGATGGGGGGTTGTGTTCTCAATGAGAAAGTGTAATCTCACACTCCTTTTTGTTAAGTTCACCCCAAAAATAATTAAATACATAATGTTTTTTAATCCATAAAATTCAAATTCAATACCAAAAGACTCACAATACTTAGGCACCAGTCTCAATCAAATGAACTGAGACTCCATCAGTTTGGAATTACAATGAATTTGATCTTAGAAACATTTAAGTAAAAATGAAAAAATAAAGTAAAATAATGTAGTGTTAAAGAATTTCTATTAAATTTTATATAAACTTTATAAGATGGTCAATATATATATATATGACTTAAAATACTTTTTATAGGTTTTCCTCGACTTATTTTCAAATTATATATTATTTTTTTTAAAGTAAAAGTTAGTTGAAAAATCCATGAATAAAATTTTTTTAAAATAAAAGTTACTTATTTTCAATGAAAAAAAATTAAAAATAAAAACCCATGAATAAAAGTTATTTATTTTCAATGAAAAAAAATTAAAAATAAGAAATTTTATGATAAACTGTCCAAAACTAGTGTGAATTTATTTTTATATTCTCTTTTTTAATCCCAATAAAATCAAATTATAATATATATAATAAATTTTTAAATAATTAATATTTTTTTATCGAAAAATATTAGTGATTAATGTAGTAATTTTTGTTAATGAGAGAGTCGAATTCAACACCTCTCTCCATCTAATTATATTTTAACTTTAAATAATTTTTAATAAATAATTTATTATTTATTTTTAAAATTTTTATTTTTAATTTTAACTGACTTATAAATTAAAAATAAGTTAAAGAAAACGAAACTTATCTATTATTATGCAAATAGTGTTTTTGATATGTGAAATAAATACATATTTATTTTTTAAAATATAAAATTTTATAAAAGAAAAATCCTTATAAAATTAAAGCACACGTGCCAGAAAAAAAAAATCATACTGAAACCTACAGAGTTGAAAAATCTTATCCATCCATCAGCAGCCGCAGCAAGTGAGCAAAGCAAAAACGATGGAAACCAGAGCTGATGCTGACTCGTTCTGGACTTGGAAGAATGGCAACAACAACAACAACGACCAAAAACAATTCTCAGTTACCAAGTTCCTGGGAAACAACAAAACCCCCAAACCTCAAACATCACTGTTGGGTCCCGGCTTCGGAGCTGGCATCGGATGCGGCGCTGGAATAGGTTTGGGTTTGGTTGGTGGCTTCGGCTACGGAGGCTGGCCCTTCAACCATATCAACCTCGTTTTCGGCCTTGGAATGGGTTGTGGTCTTGGTCTTGGCTTCGGCTTCGGCCAAGGCATTGGTTACGATTTTCATTTCCGGACCCGTAAGTCTAGAAAATCCAACAAAGCATTTTCAGATCCCAAAAAAACTATTGTTATTCAGATATGATCATCTTGTTGGTTGCATTTTTCATTTTACTTTTCTTTCGCATTTTTCTTTACTCTATGCTTAGTTTCTGCATTGTTTGTTGTTGAGTACTGAAAATTGACACATTTGATTTGATTTAATCCATGGAATAGCAATCACAATTCACATGAGCAAAGTCAGCATTTTCTACTTGGAATAATCGTACAAAGCTCATATTTTAACAGTCAAAGGTTGCTCCAGATATGTCGTTATTTTACTTCCTTGCTACTGGTGAAGACTAAAGAGTAAAGAGTAGCTTATCTTAATGAGCACTATTTCTGATACAAGCTCTTAATTAACGTAAGCTTCTTCCCCAACTCCTTGACAATACAAGACAGGGGAAGCTTAACTTAAGATCACATGGTTATTAAAATACAATTGATCCAAGAATTTTTATTTCAAACTTTTGAAATTTTTAATGACGCTAGGATTTTTTATTATTTTTTGTCAAGTAAATCTGTAAATGTGTTTGAATGAATGGCAATCTTCAAGAGATTTCGTATTTTCTCATGTCCCAAATCTGACTCTTACAAACAACTACGCTTCAAAGTTTCAACTTTCAACATCTATTTAAATAACTTCAAATACTGGGTTAAAATCCTAGGATACGAACTAACATCTGATTTACATTTTACAGAGAGCAAGATCATGAAATGTACACACTTTATCTCCTCCCAGATTCAACGTCATCCAATGTTGCATTATGATTATGATCCCGTGATAAAGTTAACCCCATACACCCATGGAGACCTTGCTCCTCCTGGCTCTCAACCCGAGCCTCTGCTAACTGCGCTTGACCAGAGTTTTGAACACTAGGAACTTGGGTCATACCACGTGATTCTTCCAACATCCTAAAATATGCATAAGGACCCCAACCTGCAGAGAAAAGGTTGACATCATACTTCATAAGTCATAACAGAAACAAACTAATGAATTTGGGTTAATTTTTCACAGTAAACTATTTAAAGTGAGTCATCGCATTGAAGCAAACCTTCAGAATGATAAGGGGGAGGGAAAAGCTGCAAATAGCAAAATGTAGCCACTGTAAGCCCTGGAAGAAGAAATATTATATAGTGAGTCAAGTGGCAACAACAATGGTAAGTAGTTAATTTATAAGTAATTGAGATACTACTTAGGATGGACCAACCTAAAAGACCTCCAGCAAACACGTCCTGCCAGTGGTGCCAGTAGTCATCGACTCGAGAAATGCCAACAAGTGATGCAAAAAGTAGTGGTAGAAAAACAATGCAAAGTTTTGCAATATGACCTTTGCGATCAAATGCTTTTATTTTTCCAGATAAGTACAATGATAAAAACCCCAGACCAGCAAATGACCCTGCACATAAATTGAAATTATTTAAAAGTTAAAACAAACAACTATTAGAAAATTGAGTACACATGTTTTGAATGAGCTAAACTAATTCCACCATTCATACATGAAATAAATGCTACATACATGAAGTATGGCCGCTTGGGAAACTCTTATATCCTTCCTTTATGACCTTTTCGTCACCATGACAAATGACATCTCCCAATTTATCATAAACCTAACAAGAAGCCATTAATCATTAAGTATGCCAACTGTTAAGAATCAACATAATTGATAAATATGAATTGAAAACCTAAAATTAAATGAAAACATACATCCTTTCCATCTGGAAAACATCGCCAAAAGAAGTCCGGCCGAGGTCGACCTACTGCATTTTTTATTGCCTCAGTAAATACTGATGTTATTAAAATGGAGAACAATAGACCTGTGCAAGAAAACAATTTCCTGTTATCCTCTCCAACAGTTTCCTTTTAGCAAATAGAATATGCTTGCTAGCAATTAAATAGATGAGGGGTATTTAAAAATTAATACCCAACACAGCATGATGAAGATCATAGACATCGCTCCTTCGAATATAGACAACAAGAAAGATCACTAGAGGCAATAAACCTGCATATATCTAACCATACCAAAAATAGTAAATGACAAGAATCTTGTTAATGTAATAATTCAAGGAAAAAAATATCATGTTATATTGGAAGCAGTAAACTTACAGGAACAGCCCAAACAGGAACTGTATTACTCTTCAGAGGATATTTGAGATCAGTCATCATATCCTTCCCAACAAAGCGATGGAAAGGATGGATAACGTAAAGGCCAATAACAATCAACACGAGGAGCAAGAGAATGAGCCAGTCATGTTTGTGTGTTCTTGCAACTGCATATCCATGAGAACTCACAGTATGTGAACCAAGTTGGACTTCCCTTGTCCTGAATTCCTACAGCACACAAAAACAATTGAGATTAGTAGTAGTCAGAAAAGATGATGTTCAACATATGAGAGCATGTCTATATAACAGATCAAACAAACAAATTTAATGAGTCATATACAGACATGAGAGCATGCTTTCTTATTCTTAAATGATCATTAAATTGAATATCAATCCCTCCACCTCAGCTCCTTGTGTAAGAAAATACTAGAAACAGGTTATGTACTCATAATATCTTCTCAGAGCTAATATTGTAATGGCCAAGCTTGAAGAATGTCCTTTTGATTCAAGAAAAATCTTATTAAATTGTACTCCAGTGATGGAAATTGATACCTCTTCATTCTTTGTGTCTATCAATGAAAAATTAATGGACGAAAATTGAGCATCAGTCACAGCAGAGATCCCCAACCTGCGGCCTGATAAATCCTAGGTAACTCCAAAGGAAGCAATATCAGGGACAAACACCAAGAAAATACCCTGATTTGCTTTGTTTCTCTTGAAACTTTTGGTCTTTTTTTTTTTTTGTATTTTCAAAAGCACAAGGGATATCTAATGAAGTTAAACAAAGCTGCAAAATATCCAAATTAGAAACCTGGAAAATTCTACATGTGTAACACATAAACATCTAAAATATTACTGAAATTTTAAATGTATTTATTCAGCAGGAATAACAGCATCTCTGGCTACATATATGCAAAAGCATCTGTCCATCACAAGTATGTAAACACTAATCAACCACAAAGACCAATAAGGTTTAGGATTCAGAAAAATCACCACAAAACAAGAAAAACAGTTGAATTTAATCCACAATAGTAAGCTTCAAAGTTAAGCCAGCCAATCAATCAAAAACAGATTACAAGCCTGCTTAAGTAGAAATGATGCACAAAGCATGACAGAACACAATGGCACTATTCTAAAGAGAATAAAAAGAGAGGAATAATGCATTGGTTAACAAGAATAAAAAATTTCGTGAAAGAGATAGATAAGTTCAAGAGTTACGAGCCAAAGCCAAGAGTTTTATCAAATCAGACGCAAAAAAAAAAAAATGAACTGATATGCATTAGCTTAAATCATTCACGGCCTGCGTATTGTCCAACTCCCAGCAGTTGCAACTATGACTTTTTCCCCCCGGTCAACTCCAATAGAACATCAATAGCAAATTAAATAAACAGGGCACAAAATTTCCCATAAACGTAATCGAACATCAATAGCAAATTAAATAAATACATCTAAATCTATAAATGTTTTGTTTTGAAAGACAAACATTGTGTCACCAACTTCACTTGGAAGCAAAGAACAAGAAGAATGTGCGCATTTAACTTGAATTCTGATCAACAGAAGGGAAGGGAAGATAAAAAGCTGAATAAAATGAACTACCTTTATCTTGGGCATCGACTAATTGGTTCAAAACAGCGATGATCCCACAGATCCATCTATCAATTCATTCATAACTTAATTACCAATATCCAGAGAAATACAAACATTCAACATACAATAGAATAAGCGTGTGTATGTATGACAGGGAAGAGGAACAAAGTACAAAGCGCTGACCTGAAATCGGGTTCTAACAGACTGAAAACCAAAGAAGGGTCTTAAATCCCACCAAGAAGCCATAGTGTGAAACAATGAAAAACCATTCAAAGAAACAGAGACAGAGAGAGAGAGAGAGATTGGGAATATCAAATGAGAGCTAGAAAATAAGTGAAAAGTAAATGGGGAATTTCAATTTCAATTTGTGTCCACACGACACGAGACAAGATGAAGTGTGAGAGAAACTGGGTTGGTTAGGTCACTCTCTTCATATTATGCAAATTAATTACTGGTGCTATGGTTTATCATGATGTGATAAAAAAATAATAAAAGACAAAGAAAACGAAGGTAGTGAGAAATTAAAGTGCCTCCTAAATTATTGCATTCTTTTGGTGTTTAGATAAACTTATACGAATCAGGAATCATCATAGGCGTTAAAGAGTCTCTTTTTGGCAGATTGAAACATGTAACTGTCTGTTTATTCTTGTATGTTACTGTAAAACTTTATAACTTTCGTTATAAAAATGATAATGACTTTTTACTTACTACTACTGTATTAACATAGTACCTTTCAAAAAAACCTAGTACCTTTCAAAAAAACCTAGTACATATACTTTTTAAGGAGTTTCCATCTTCTTCTCAACTCTTAACTGCGTAAAGTTACTTTATTAATGAAAAAAGATACAGTAGAGACTAGAAAGTGGAATGGATTCCATACATTTACACAGCTATGAAATTAGATCGTTACGCTTATTAGATGGAATTTTAGAAATAAGAAATTATTTTTTTGACTTTCTATTATTAGAGTTTATTGATGTGACGGTTAAGTATATACTTGGTTTTTAAATTAAAAAAAAAAAGTTATTTTATTGTGGGATTTATGGATGGAAAAAAGAAAGAAAAGAAAAACAGTTATTTCAATGAATCCGCCCTGGCCCTTTGTACATTTCTTTACCTACTATCCATCCTCGACAATCAATTAACGCAACGTTTTTGAAGGGTAGATGATACACAAGACTGTGTTGTTTTCGAAGAGAAAGATTACATTGGAAGTTAATCCATAATAGATAAGAAAGAAAGAACTATTTCATATAATCATAATTAATTAGTCAGTTAAAATCGATTAAAAGTAGATAGATAAATATACCTATCGAGTAACCCATAATAGAAAAAAAGAACTCAAATTATAAAAAAAACATAGTAAGTAACTATTGTCATGCTTGATTATACTGTGGCTGTTGTCCAGGATGAGGATGCATTTAAGTACAGAACAAAACAATAATATGATTGGTTAACAAGTGGCTGAGACCAGTTGTTAGTGCTGATGTTGAGGTCAGAGATGGTTGTAGTATGCTAATTCCCTGCGCCAACAATGTAAAATCACATTACAACTGCAAAATCTTTTGGCAGACCATAATAACTAGTATATAAATTTAAAGCAAACGAAAATCACATTATTTGAAAGTATGGTTTATTGGGAGTTCTTACTTCCTTGACACCAATGACAACCACTTTCTCTTCCAAGTCATCTGTTGCCATGTTCCACTGCTGCTGTCTATTTGACTAAATGTACAAGTTAGATACCAAGAAGTTCTTTTCAGCCAGTTTCACGATATGAACATTCATCATCATAATCATAAAGGCCGTTCCGCCGTTGTATAGGATTCGGTGCATAGCAATACAAAAATATCTGCAATTGAACTTGGAGGCCTCGTTAATTTGAATTGTGGTTGTGGAGCAAGCCCACGACTAAGAAACTTGTTTTTCACTTCCTTTGATGCCCAATAATCTTCATCTAAATCAACAATGCTCTTGTACAATCCATCAACACTGCCCAAATAAGAATGGCCTTCCTTGAGCATACAGTATCTTTCCATTTGATTTTCTCTGCATTATCTTCACATTGACTTTGCCACTACCATTTGCATTAATATCTCTCAAGACACGGTTCCTTATCCAGGAACACATCGCTCAAAGTTGTCTTTGAGATCCATTACCTATAGAAAGGATAAATCAGTCTATAACAGTCATAACTTAAAGTATGTTTGGCTTTAGGTTAATCATCCAACATAACATTAGTTCGCGTGATTTCAGATAAATTCATTTCGACTTTGAGATCGTCCGTGATCATAAAAGTGGCATTACTCTTAACAAAGACATCAGAGCTTTTAGTCTCAGAAGAAATCGGTTTTGCCAACATTCTACCACATCTGCATGTTACATTTCTTTTGGTGCTTAATAAGACCGAGCTCGAGTGTCGACAATTAACCAAGTTGTCACATACAAAATACTCTGTGGGATGTGTCGTCACTGGTCAACCTTCAGCTTCAGATTCTCGCAATAAGCCTCCAAAGAGTTCTTTAGTTGGAATAGCATTTCTTTGCAAAGAAAACTTTCTTTCTTTCTTTTCTTACCATAAGCTTCAAGTGGCAGCCATGCTACAAGTACAATGCAAATAAACAGGTTTACGAGAGAGTAAATTCTTTTTTTGTTGACAAAACCTTTGAAGTATTTACCTTGACCGTGTCTTTAATGAACTATTTTGTCTGGGAATGTGCATTGTGAAGAGAGAATCAAGGAAAGGGAAGTTAACGAAGAGAAGTATACCAGGGACTGGTCATATATGACGGTCACTTTAATTTTAACTTTGCATGCTGATTGCATATTATGAAACAGTTTGGTTAGAAAATGTGCATGGAGAGTCGTTTCAACTTTCAAGGAAATGGAATGGACCAGTTGGTTGATCGAATGTAGAGGCTATTTAATGTTTAGCCTCTGTTTAGACGCTTAGTTGTGTATTCCCAGTTGGAGTACTCTCTCAAATTTTTATATTGTACTCTACTGTACTAATCTTTTTTATTATTCTGCTGTGCAGCCAAGATGATGGCAAAATTCACCAGAAGTCCATAATCAATATTCTCTCCGTCAAATTCGTCAAAGTTTGATGGACCTCCAGGATGTGGAAAACAATGATCGCCAAAGCTGATGCCAATGCCACAGCTATCTCACTTTTGATGGAAAAAAATAAAAAATAAAAAATCCTATACTTGGCATTCCATGTTAAACAAATTGAACTGCTTTTTTGCTTTCAAACACATAATAAAACCCGTCTATACCATTAAGATGATGGCTCATATGGTATAAGTTCTTACGAATAGTGAGTTGGATATTGTGAATTCCATGTTCTGTCCTTCCCTTTCCTCGACAAACAAAAAAATACTGCTTTCCATCTCCCCTTCACAAATAACAGTAGTACTTCATTGTATTAGAATAATTTTGTGATAAATTTTATCAGTGACTTTCAAGTTTCAACCATCACCAGTGATAAAATTTTATTGTACGTCAACGATAATCTCTAATACTCTTGTGCTCAAAGAGGTTTGCATTCTAAATAGTACCACAGATGCATCAATCATCAATTATTTTTCTACAAATCCGAAAAAAAAGTGTTTTAGTAGTAAAATCCTTTATCCTTTTTATGGATGGAACAATGATGAAAAACACTATGAAAGGGGAAGAAAGGGACACAGTGAGAACAAGGGTTCTCTGATGGCGATTACATGGCAGTCACTAAAAGACATGTTGCCTCACACACACTCTTCCCTGCTGCTACAATAGTGATAAATATGAAGAGCCATCATTATCACTTTTTCAATTTTGATTTCACTATGTATCTCTAGTGTTTTTCTTGCCTCTAAAAAGCTTTGTCAAATTTGGTATTACCTTCTTTCTCTTCTTAATAGTAAAAGGACTGATATGCCGAGCTGCAGGTGAAGCAGTCTTCTGAAACTTTGCTCCCCTTGCAGGTGTTATAGTGCCATTGAGTTTGATGCTCTTTCTAGACAGGGCTCTCTGGAAGTTCTTGGATGAACTCTTCTCGCGTTTTCTTGGCCAATTGTCTAACTCCTCACTACTACTAACTCTTCTTGAAAGCATCTTCTCTTTGGTGTAAACCTCCAGTTCTTGCTCAAATTTTGTTTCTTTGAGTTCTCTTTGAGTTATTTTTGTTTCCATCAGTATTTCCTTCTCGCTGGCCTTGAGAGCTTCAATCCATGCCTCAGCTGCTGCTACTTTTTTATCAGCAATTTCTTGTGCCGAGGCTGCATGATTTGTTAGATACTCATACTCAAATTTTGAGATAGTGATCATGGAACTATGCTGTGCCGTTAAAGCTCTTTCTCTCATTGTAGTCTCAGTAATAGTTTTCAGCTTCTCTAAGGCTAGAGCTTCAGATGCTTTGGCTGCTTCTAGCTCTTGCATGACGCCTTGCAATCTTTCCTCCGTCATGTCTATTTCAAATTCAACTTTTTGAATCTCTTCCTTGGTGGCTGCAACCTCTTGGCTTATATCCTCATTTTCCTTTTTTGCTTCTTCTGTTTCTGTCTTTAGCTTTTCTAGAGTATGAGACAGACTCATGACTATGGATCTGGCCTTTTCCTCTGCAGCAGACACAGCTTCTAATTTAGACTTTGCTCTCAAAATCTTGGAATTGAGATTTTGAACTGTTGAGTCCACTTTCCCTTCCTTCTTCTTCAGTCTATCTGTCTCAGAAGTGACATGCTTTAGTTCATTTCTTATGACATCCATAGAGGCCATAAACTGAAAACTTTCATCTCTAACCAAAGCTAATTCTTTCTTTGCTGCCTCCACTTCTTCTGTTATAGTCTGTAACATTATAGAGTCTTCTGATTCCTCCCCTTTCCTGAAACTTCCTTCCAATTGCTTAATACTCCCATCTCCTTGAACCCTTGTCTCTATTTCCTTAACTGACTTCAACTCATTGTGCAAGAGATCAACATCTGATGTTGTCACAGCTAATTTCATTTCAAGCTCCTTGGATTCATCAATCTCTTCAGTGGCCTCCTTTAACTTTCTCCTCACGCTTTCCAATTTGATTGAAAATTCATTTGCTTCCTGTTCTCTCTGGGCTTCAATATCTGCCAGTTCTCTCAAAGCCTCAATCTTGGCAAGTTCAGCAAGTACTTGCTCCTCATTGGCCTCCTCAATCTCCCTTCTAAGTTCTTCTGCAGTTGTTAAATATGATAGCATCTTTGAGTCTGATGCTTCAATTTCCTTCTCTGCCTGGAATTTCTGTTCCATCACAGAAGCCACATCAAGCTTAAGCTTGTATAATTCCTTTTTGAGATATTCCAACTCTCTCATGACATGTGCATAGTCATAATTCTCATTCCTCTTTGCAACAATCATTGCCCCATGCTGGCTCTCCCCCCACTTCTCTAGTCTTTCTACATCTCTCAGTTGTGTTTTTGCCTTGTAGCTTGACTCCTCAATCATAGAAGAAAGATGTTTCACTGTCTTCTTTGCATTCGAAAGCTCAGATTCTGCATGAGCTCTTGCAGATTCTGCTGTCCATTTGCTCTCTTTGTACCTTCCAATATCCCTTCTTGCTCTGTGGAGTTCCTTTGTTCTTGAAGAGGGCTTCTGAGGATTTTGAGATGAAAAAAAAAGCAAAAGATTTAATAAAAGAATGCCTCAAAAGTTCACTAATTGCAAATACATAAAGAGTGTTGCTTCTGTTCTCTGAAGCCAAAACATACCTTATCATCATAGAAGTTAACAGCATCTTTAACTGATCCAACTCTTCTGCTACCAAGCTCTGCACCATCCATCTGATTTTGACAAGGTATTAACAAATGTTGCCAATACTATAAGCTTAATTCAGGTAATCAGAATTGTTCATTTTTAGTTTATCCTAAGATACCAGTTTCAATTACCTGAATTAAACACTGTGACATCTAAAAATAGTGATATATATGGAAACATCACAAAGGAAGGAAGTGCATACCTGAGACTGTGCTTGATGCCTGGTTAGATGAAAAATTTAAAAAGTAAGGTTAAAATTGTGGTTGAGAATTCAATGCTCAAATGGCCTAAACAAGAACGTACATGTAACAAGAGGGAGGGAGTATCGATGACTGGCTGGTATTGGAATTGGACACATCGCTTCTTGTCCTTTTCTTATTTCTTTTTAGATTTTTTTCCTTACATTTTCAGGCCCCAGTTTTTTTGTTTTTCAAATATTTCTTGGGACCACCTACTTTTCATTTTCACTCGCTTGTCTGTTTCATAGTAGTTACTAGTTACCAGTGAAAAAAAAATGAAAATTCTGTCCTCTATCATGTAAGACTTGTCCTTCAACGATAGAGGCCAGAGCAATTAATTCTATTTGAATATCTTTACACTCTAAATTTCTTTTACAGTATACTCCTACTAAAAGTGGTGAATAATCTTTTTGGATCAAGTACATACTTTATACTCACTATACGGTAAGAAAATGGATTCCAGTAATTTATAAAGGTAATGGCAGAAAATGATCATGAGAATTAAATGAATGCTGTCAAAACCATTACTACATCGCATTGAAGCTGAACGACACGACAATCTGCAACAAAACAGTTTCACTTTTTGTCATTATCTTGCATCAATCTATCTATCACATTTTCTAAAGTCGTCCCTAATGGATACTTAGCTTATAGCTTTGCCACAATAAATCATTGGCACAAGTATTGGCCACATCTTCAGATGCAAGACCATCAAACTGGCTCTCTTACATTTAAGTGTGTAACTACCAAGAGGCTGAATATTAGTAAAATATTTCAAGATGACCCATCCCAACCAACATGATATGATATGATGTTGGAAAATCTCTTCTATATACTTGGTGCAGATCAATTGTGTAAATTATATCATTATTTTAAATATACATTGATATAATAATCCATATGTAATTTTGTATTTATTTTATATAAAACTATAATAGTACATCAGTTTTGTTAATAACTTAGTCTAAATAAATTATATTGACCAAGTTTAAAAGCAAAAATCTCCTGCTAGAATAGAATAATAATAATAAAATATAAAATAAAAAGAATAATAAAGGACTTTACGTAGTTTAGATAATGATCATTTATTCATTTTATTGTTAAGATCGACAAGATTGTCTTTCTTTTCTTTCTTTATTTGAGTAAAATTTGTTTTTTTTTTCTTTTTTCTTTTTACAGAAAATTTATCCCTGTCTTGCTTTGGAAAAAACAATATAGTATTAGCAAATAAGAGAACTAATGAAGAAATATCATAAGCCATCACGGTTTCAAAAAAAAAAAAGAATCATAAGCCAGGACGAGGTCCAAAGGGTTTGATTTAACATCCTTCGCACGTCTCAGTAGATAAAAGTCAACTCACAAATCCAGTATTAGGGCTTTGAGACGGCCCATCTAAAAAACAATCGGTTAAATTGAAGGATTAAATTAATTTTTATTAAGATACAAAAATATAGGCATATCGAATTTTACGCAGCGGAGCGGAGAGCATGGTAGAAAAGAGTGAGATGGCACATAACTAGATAGTTGAAAGTAGTTGAAAGTTGAAAGCACGATCTGATTATTCATTGAGATCAGAAGAGAATGGACGTGACGAGATCGTCGCTGTGCAATTGCGTTGTGAACTTTCTGTTGGAGGAGAACTACATTCTCACCGCATTCGAGCTTCTTCACGAGCTTCTCGACGATGGGCGCGACGACCAGGCCATTCGCCTCAAACACTACTTCTCCGATCCCAACCTCTTCCCTCCCGATCTCATCTCACGCCTCAACTCTCTCCAAGGCACCTATTACCTACTCAGACTCTACTTATATCTATTTATCATTTCTGCTTAACTATGCTTTCTCCTTATTCCAATGCAGTGGCTGATCCTCAAACTTTGCTCGAAGAGAAAGAAGCAGCAGAAGAAAAGTTAGCTATTAGTGATTATGAATTGCGTTTGGCTCAAGAAGATATCTCTAAACTCAATACTCAATTGCAGAACAAGTCACAAAATCTTAATCAACTAAATGGTATTTTTACATTAATGTCTATGATTATGGCATGTAAAGAGTATTCAATCAAGTTATTTAAAGATTTGTCTTCAAATAGTGTATGAAACGTAATCTATGTTCAAAAGCCTGTAACATATGTTATTTGGAACAAATGACCGTGGGCTGGTGCAAGCTTTGTAAAAACAAATGAAATTATCATAATAAGGCTTAGCGACTTGCAGTTCCCCTATATGTATTTGTTGCAAATAATACTGCTACACTGATGTGCTGAGTATCAGTTCTAGTTTAGTCTTGTTTAATATTTTCCCAAAATCGAAATATTGTGAAGGATCAAACCCATTTATATTTTGTTGGCACCAACTACCTTTTGGCTACTGATGCAATTTGGCTTTGTAGGATGATATTTTACATGCTCTGCTCCTGCACTTCTTTCTCTCTCCTCTTTTGGAAATTCTTCTTTTATATTTAAAAGTAGTACAGCTTG
This sequence comes from Amphicarpaea edgeworthii, assembly GCA_014843725.1. Taxonomy (NCBI): domain Eukaryota; kingdom Viridiplantae; phylum Streptophyta; class Magnoliopsida; order Fabales; family Fabaceae; genus Amphicarpaea; species Amphicarpaea edgeworthii. The sequence goes on along the minus strand of CM026321.1, from coordinate 673,900 downwards.
GAATACTTAAGATTTTCTCCAGTGGTTACTTCGTTTATGAACAATATTGTAATTCTTAAGTGCTTCTATTTTTTATGCAGATGCAAAGATAAGTGGAGATGTTTCAGTGAATGATGGGCAGCAAATTCAACAAAAGAAGAATTCTTCCTTCACCGATTTGGGTCCATTAAAAGAAACAGAACGTCGAGATCTTAATTGTGCTGTAAAGGAATATTTGCTTATAGCTGGCTATCGTCTTACTGCGATGACATTTTATGAAGAGGTTGGTACTACTGTATTGGCTTTTTTCCCCCTTTCCCGCTCCCTCTTTCTGTGATTTTATGATATTCACCCATTTGTTTTCTCTCTTTTTTTTCTTATCTTTTTGGAGGTGAAGGTAGTAGATTCTTTTACTTTTTAAGATGCTGATGGCTATATTCTTTTTGAAAACGGACTATGCTGTCAATTCTTCCAGTTTTCGATTTTTTTGTACTTTACCTCTTTTGGTTTGCTTGCGCTTGGGAAATAACCAACAGCTGTACTAGCTTCATGTATGGACCATGAACAACTCAAATATGAAGAAAGCATACATGGAATATATGAATTAAATTATGCTTTTTTACTTATTTATCTTGGGAGTGGGATGATTGGTCTGGGATAGTATTATCTAAGGTTGTCAAACTCAAGATTTTATTCAGACTTTGGAAGGTGTATTAGAATTGTAAATCATGGAATTGTAACATGAAGTGCAAGATTCTACAAGATTCATAAAATTATTACATATGCATATAAATTCATATATATTCCACATTTTATTGGCCTGGGCGTTTCTTGTGCTTGATTTTAACTCTATTTTGATCTGCTATAACTGTTGCTGTAGGTTGCAGACCAGAATTTGGACAGTTGGCATAACACACCTGCATATGTACCTGATGCCTTGCGTCATTATTATTATCAGTATCTTTCATCAACTTCAGAGGCTGCTGAGGTGATTATTTATTTTGATTGAATCAGCATGTTTCTCATTGCATACTACCTAAACTAGTGCTCAGATTGTACTCAAGAAAGAAAGGTGCTGAGAAGTTGTTTGACTATATTTTTTATGGCTTCGCTCTGCATGACTTCTTCAGCTTACACCATTTTGTGGGTTTTATATCGTGTACTATGCATTTGTAGGTTTTATATCTGCTTTTGCTTCTGCTATCATTATGTTAGTTTCTGTTGATGATTGTGATATAATTGGTATTAGTATATGGGCTGGGCTTGTGTACACAACTTGTGTACTTATCTTGTTGATGATCAGTCTGAGTTTGGAAACTATAATCCAACCTTCCAAACGTCTCTTAAACTTCACAGACATTTTTCTTTAATCAAATGTTTTCTATATGCTATTTGTTAGGGCCAACTATCCCAATGGTAAATATTTATACCAAATTAATCCCTTAATTTTCATTTTATATTACTGTTTCTGCTGAATCACACATGGATGCTAATGCAGGAAAAAATTTCCCTAATTAGAGAAAATGAAACATTGCTGAATGCAAATAAGAGGCTGAATCAAGAAAAGGAGAACTTATTGAAGAACAAAGATATGGCAGATGCTCAAATAGTCACATTAACTAAGTCCTTGGATTCATTGCAGAAAGATCTTAAAGACAAAGAGAACCAGGTACTTCCTTCTTATGTTTAAAAGACGCTGACAAACAATATGCATATATTCAAATTTATGATATACTAATTTAACTTTCAGGTGCAAGTTTTGAAGCAATCCTTGGAGCACCAAAGAAAGGAACTCAATGAATGCAGAGCTGAGATCACTTCCCTGAAAGTGCATATTGAAGGTTCTCACTTGGGAAATAATCTGGTTATCAGTGATGTTAATAATGTTCAATCTGAATCTCTGGAGAAATATAAGGAAGAAATTAAGAAATTGCTGATAGAAAATGAAGGGTTGAAGGAAAAGAATATAAGATCTCCTGAACCTGGAAATTTGGTTGGTTCTGAAAATGAAAATTTGCAGACAGATGATAAAGTGATTGAGATTCATGAAGACCGGGGTGCAATCTCTAACCCTGTTGATGTGGCTTTGGGTGTTGTACACAATGAAGATGCTCAATCACCAGTTTTTCAAGCTCTTACTCAATATGCTGATAAACATGAGGATACATTGCCAGAGTTAGTTAATCCTGCAAATACAAATAATGCTTTTGAAAATATCAAAGACGTCTCTGAAGAAAATGTTGGGCAACAAGCAGAGGATAGCCGCTTGCTTGTAAAATCAGACAGTGTGAATGATGAAGCAATATCTGAGAGGACGGCAAGTTCATTGTACTCTTGGCTTGAGGAAATCTTTATACATTATTACTTGTTGGTTTTATATTGGCATATTGCTTACCTTTTTGAATCAGTGAGACTGAAAAAATTATGCTAGTTTTAGTCAGGACTTGTTCTTGTGTTAAAAATGGTGAACTAGAAGTACTGTTGCTGGTTTTTCCATTGCCAGTTATATAGTGCATCTGAAAGTTATAAAGATAAAAAATCTCTCTCCTCTTTATCCAAAAGAAATGAGAAGAGTCCAGAATGACTTTTACCAAAAGAGGTCTTTGTCTACATCATTATGTAATTACATTATTTTATTCTTATGTATATATATGTTTATATTATAACAGGGGTTAGGAACCATTCAGATACTTGCAGATGCTTTGCCTAAAATTGTTCCTTATGTCTTGATCAACCATCGAGAGGTTTGCTTCTCAATAAATTTATTTTTCTTGTTCACTTTCCCATATTGGCTGCATCAGTTTTGTTTGGTTGCAGGAGCTCCTTCCCCTAATAATGTGTGCAATAGAGCGCCATCCAGATAGCAGCACTAGAGATTCTTTGACCCACACATTGTTTAATTTAATAAAGCGTCCTGATGAACAACAAAGACGAATAATAATGGATGTATGTTGTGAAATTTTCTAAACTTTTTCTAATGAATGGTTGGGAGTGCAACTTTGAATTTCCCTGTTGTTGTTTCAGGCATGTGTCAACCTTGCAAAGAATGTTGGAGAGATGAGAACAGAAACAGAATTGCTTCCACAGTGTTGGGAACAAGTATATTCTAGCCTCAATTTTCAACCTACTCTTTGCCATTCAAATTTTGGAACAAGGTTTTGAATATGTTAAATGTTATGATTTTTAGATCAGTCATATGTACGAGGAGCGTAGACTGCTTGTTGCTCAATCATGTGGAGAGCTTGCAGATTTTGTACGGCCGGAGATTCGTGATTCTCTTATTTTATCTATTGTACAGCAACTAATAGAAGATTCTGCCAGTGTTGTTCGAGAGGCTGCTGCTCGTAATCTGGCCATGCTTCTTCCACTTTTCCCAAACATGGATAAATATTTCAAGGTCAGCCTCACTATATTTGCTTCGAGGCAATCATGGAGAAGGTTTCTGACTTGAGACTTGGCTACAATGTAAGCTCTAGAACAGGTTGACAAGACATGGTCTAGGGAATGGAGCCTTTTATCCATATTATAATATGACATCAATTTTTTTTAAAGAATAATAATAAAGATTAAGAGTTGCTCCAAGTCTCTGTTTTTCTGTTGATAGGTGGAAGATATGATGTTCCAATTGGTTTGTGATCCATCTGGAGGGGTGGTGGAAATTACTCTCAAGGAATTGGTTCCTGCAGTTTTGAAGTGGGGGAACAAATTAGATCATATTTTGAGAGTTTTGCTTTCTCATATTGTGAACTCTGCCCTGGTATTTGTTTGTCTTTGTATTGTCACTGCTCCCTTGTGACTAAGAATTTCTTTCTTGACAAATTATTTTTTTCTAAGTGGAAATTCTTGCCCCATTCTGCAGCATTGTGCACCTCTTTCTGGGGTTGAAGGATCCATTGAGTCAAATCTCCGTGTCTTGGGTGAAAGAGAGCGCTGGAATATAGATATTCTGTTGAGAATGCTGGCAGAATTGCTTTCTTGGGTGCACCAGAAAGTAATTGAAACATGCCCCTTTTCATCCACTACAGAAACTACCCAAGCTGTGGTATCTACTGCTGTGCTTGAATTGTATGCTAGGTAAGCTTAGCAAGAATGGTTTACGGCAATGACCTTTAGTCTTTATTCACATCCTTCCATTTGAGTCTTGTTGATTCATGTTGTAATCTATATGCATTCCACAGAACATGGCAACATGCATAGCACATTTACATACACTGCTGAAGTGTTGACTGCATTGTCAAAGCTGTTAATGATCTTTAATGGTTTCCATTTTTGTTAGGGGGCAAGTTGAATGGGATGCCTTTGAATGGATGCATGTTGAGTGCTTTCCTAATTTGATACAGCTGGCTTGCTTGTTACCTCAGAAAGAAGATAATTTACGAAGTCGAATTTCAAAGGTCACTTGCCTATCTTTTGAAGTTTTTTATTTAATTATTTTATGACTTCTGATCATAGTTTTTTTCTGAGATTTTGCTGACATAAGTCGTTTAAATGCAGTTTCTGTTATCTGTTTCTGAAAGTTTTGGGGATTCCTATGTGACATGCATAATGCTTCCAGTATTTTTAATAGCAGTTGGGGATGATGCCGATTTGACATTTTTTCCTACTTCCATCCATTCAAGAATTAAAGGTAATCAATTCTCCAATATTTCTGTGACTTCTTCACATAATTACTTTGTATTTGACTTTTCACTTGTAGGTTTGAGACCAAGGTCTGCTGTTGCTGATAGGCTTTCTACAATGTGTGTCCTTCCGCTTCTATTGGCTGGGGTTTTAAGTGCTCCTGGAAAACATGAACAATTAGCAGAATATTTGAGGAAGCTGGTACTAGAAGACAATTCCATGCAGAATCCATCAACCAAGCACACTCCCGAGATTATTAATGCTATCCGCTTCATTTGGTATGATTAGCATTTAGCACCATAAACATTCTTAAAATTTGTTGTATTTTTCAACCATATTCATAATGAGCTTTCTTTGTAATGCAGCATATATGAAGAAAACCATGGTATGATATTCAATATACTATGGGAAATGGTTGTCAGCTCTAATGCGAGCATGAAAATAAATGCTGCTAAGTTGCTCAAAGTTATTGTAAGCTTATTGTTTCATTGATTCCTGGTTGCTTCTCTTACAAATGCCAAAACTAACAGAGGGGTATTCATTAATAGGTGCCACACATTGATGCAAAGGTTGCTTCAACTCATGTTTTGCCTGCCCTAGTTACTCTTGGATCTGACCAAAACCTGACTGTAAAGTATGCCAGCATAGATGCATTTGGTGCTGTGGCTCAACACTTCAAAAATGAGATGGTATCTGTCACTAATATTTCTCCCTGTTTTCTGATTAAATTATGATGCTAATGCATCTCCACATTTCAAATTGCTAATCAAATAAAATATCTTCCAGATTGTTGACAAGATACGTGTTCAAATGGATGCTTTTCTTGAAGATGGTTCCCATGAAGCTACTATTGCTGTTATTCGTGCATTGGTGGTTGCGGTACCACATACAACAGAAAGACTTAGAGATTATATCCTTAACCTTGTTCTGAAAAAAATGTTTAGAAAAGTGCTTAATGTCATAACCTTTTTGTCTGATTTACTTAGTTACTTGTATTTTGTGACTTTCAAGATCTCTGAAATTTTGATGTTTGTTTCTTTAACCTGGCATACATCTTTTGTCCAAGATTTCCCAACTTACAGCTATGCCAAATTCATCAAGTAATTTGATGCGTCGACGAGAGCGAGCCAATGCATTTTGTGAGGCAATCCGTGCCCTGGATGCTACAGGTATACTCATTTAAAAATTATATTAATCTTGTGTCCACAAACCCTATTGACCTTTTTGTGTCATTGAACTTAAGTGTTTTATGTATAGAGATAATAATCTTAGAGAGATAATCTCTAAGATACTCTAAATTATTTTAAGATTATGAGATATTTTTCATATACTACCTCTCCCATCTTGTTTGACGATTTAGCAATGTTGATTGTCATTTTACAATATCAATGAAGCATTTTTTTTTCTATTATATCATTTCCCATTTATTGTGGAATGAGAAAATAAAGAAGAGGTATAAATAGGAGAGAATATATAATTAATACGAAGGACAAGGGATATATTACAAAATTGCATTATACTTTTTATGAAATCTAAAATACTAACTGCATTTCTTAATTCTTATGCCAAAACCTTTAAATTTAGCTTGTTTAAATACTAATTGTCTTGTTTTTCTACAAGACTAGCCTAAACTTCTACATCTCAGTTCAACTCAACACATCTACAATTCTACACCCTTAAGCTAGAGTCTAAAGTTGCAACTTGATGTGTAAAATTCAGTATACGAGTTTTAATTTCCCATGGAGAATTTGTTTTGCTGATTTTTTTGCATTTCATTTCTGTTCTCTTGTAGATCTTCCTGCAAATAGCATTCGGGACTTGTTCCTGCCTGCTATACAGAATCTCTTGAAAGACTTGGATGCATTGGATCCAGCACACAAAGAAGCCCTTGAAATTATTATGAAGGAAAGATCAGGAGGAACTTTTGATTCTTTTAGTAAGGTTATGGGTGCTCATATTGGCCTTCCATCATCAGTTACCAGCTTCTTTGGTGAGAGTGGATTGCTCGGAAAGAAAGAAACCACAGAGCTACCATCACCATCAGAAGCAACTGTGTCTCCCAACTCTGCTGCACCATCGCCAGCAGACGACACTAGATTCAAGCGGATCATGCTGGGAAATTTCAGCGAGATGCTTCGTGGCAAGGTGAAAGCCCCGGAAGAAGGCCAGAACCAATAACATGCATTTCTGCATTGTAATATTTTGCTCGTTCAGATACATCTGATGAAGGTGAAGGTCATTGTTGTGTCACATATTTACAACAACGAAGACTTTCCTAATAGGTGAGATTGGTCACTGTTGTTTCCCAAATATTATAGACATTTAAAAAAAATAAAATCTTTACAGTGATTTTTCTTAGATAGAAGAGGAAAATATAGATAAATATTTCATTGCAGTTTTGTCGTATTTTTGCTGTGTATGATCTAGTATTAGGCCTTGTGTCGAGGACAGGAGAAATTTGAATGAGGAGCACGGTAGAATCTGTGAATTGTTCAATAAATTATCGTATGCCCTATATTTGGTGCTGTATTAACATTTTATGGATTGGGATATGTTAGGACACACAATTAGAAACTTTTCAAGTTGATTCTAAACTAAAATTTTCAAGCTTTACCATTTAGGTTCTTGACAAAACTGGCAGCAGATTGATGAAACGGGAGTCATCGACTCAATTAAAAAACATATATGATCAAGGATTTAATTAATTTTTTATATTTAGGAACTTAATTTTTTTAAAATAAACAATTTAGGAACCAATATATAATTAAATAAAAAAAATAATAAATATATAAGGAAAATAAAAAACACAATAGTATATTTAAATATATAAAAATAGAGAAAAGAAAATACAAAATCTCTATTTTTTTTATTTATATTTTTATCAAAATTATTAGAAATTACAATTGCACACCCTCAGGCCTCAACAAACTGTACGAAGTTCCATCACTGATGTACAATTTGTTCATGCATTTATGTTATGATTTGTTGTATACTTGAATTAGTTGAAGGGAATAAAGGCTATCCATGGTCAAACTCTTAGTTGAATAGGGATGTTTACAAGTACGAGTAACCCGCGAATTCGACTCGATTTGATCCAACCCGATTTAAACGTTGATAAAGTGTTTGGGTCAGATCCAACTCAATCCAATCTCAACCCAATGACTTATGAGTTGGGTAACGGGTTCTGTTGTATGAATCCATAACCCGTCCAACCTAACCCAAATTATATATAATAATAATAATGATGATGATGATGATAATAATAATGATAATGATAATGATAACAAAACAAAAAGCTTACTCAACACTTTCACCCTCTATATATATTCTAACCTTTTCACTTTCAAAAAATCCTCAAAATAGAGATATTTTTTGTGAGTCATTGCTGCCTTCCGTTGTTGCATCACTGTGGTCATCCGTGCGTCACTATAGCTTTCCTGACCCTCCCTCTTACCCTCAAAATAGAAATATTCTTTGTGCGAGTCATCATCACCCTTCGTTTTTGCATAACCACAAGTCACTGCCACCTTCCACTATTGCATCACTGTGACCATCTGTGCATCACTTCTCATACACAAAATGTCGTCCTCCGCTGTGCATCACCCTCCAGTATTATTTGTTACATGACAAACAACTTTTAAAACACTATAATAAACACTAGTAATCTTTTTATTGGATTTTATTTGATAATTTCTTCCACAATCTTTAAAAAGTTAAATCAATATGATTCATCTTGACATAATTTGCATTAGTTTCTACTATTGTTTATGATTTAACGAGGACTTTTTTAAAAATATCTTACTTACCCAATGATTTTTTAAACAAAATTTGAAAATTTATTATCATTTTTAAAAAAAAATTAAATTAAATTTTTTTAAAAAAATATATTACTAACTCTGATAACTCAACCTAGCTCAACCCGTTCATGATTGGATTGGATTGATTTGGATTTAAAAATAAAATTACGCAAACCCAATTCAACCCAACCCACTAAAAATTAATTGGATTGGGTCAAAAATTTACGTAAATCCAACTCAATTTAACCTACAAACACATAATTGAATACATATTTACATATTTAGTTAGTTATAATTAATCGATTGTCCTTTTTGTCCATAAATTTTAAAAAATTTTAATTTAGTCTTTAAATTATTTAAAATGTGTGAATTTAATTTTTTTTCGATCAAATTTTACATTTTGCATCTCATTTTTATTAAATACATTTCTCTAAAGAAAATGAGAGATATATTTATTAAAATAAATGTGTAAATAGAAAATTTTGAGAAAAAATATCAAATCTAGATTTTCTAAAAATAATTTAAAAATCAAATTGAAATTCTTAACTTTGAAATCAAATTGAAAAAAAAAAGTTGAATTCTCCCCTGAAATTAAAAATGGTTGACTAGTCTTGACAAAAACATCTAACAGCTTCCTTGTTGATCCATTCTCCATAGTTCTCCCATGATGGTGATGAATACACTTTAATTTATTAAATAAAAAATTAGACTTATTTAATTTACAGTGTTTCATAAAATAAATATAAAATAATATTTTTTTATTTATTTGAAGTAAAAAATATTAGTGAAGAAAAACATAAAAAATAACTACGTAATAATTTATAAACAAGTTAGTTGAAGTAATTTATAAAAAAAAATGTTGGTATTAGTATTAGTAGTTTGACGTCGGTAGCTGGGAAGGAACGGGTGGTCCATTAGTCATTACAACATTGAAATGATGAATGACAGCACTATGAGTTGAGTTAATGAATGCCACGAGTTCGCTGTGCTATTAATGCAAAGCTGCCAGCCCCAACGCCCATTCTCATTGTGGGGACATTGCCCATTAATTCCCCCACCCAAACCACTCTCCACTTACTTACTAGTAGTATTATATAAACGTACCACAATTGCACAATATTTTCAGAGATCGATGATGATGACGATGAAGTCTGCAGTGGTGGTTGTGGTGATGGCACTGGTTCTTTTTTCTGAGTTGGGGTTGGTCCCCATGGCTGAGGCAGTGACTTGCAGCCCAACAGAGTTGAGTCCATGTCTTCCAGCAATCCAATCCGGTTCTAAACCAAGCGCTGCATGTTGCAGCAAGCTGAAGGAGCAAAAGCCATGCTTCTGTGGTTACCTCAAAAACCCTTCCTTGAAGACCTATGTTAGCTCTGCTAATGCCAAAAAGGTCGTTAGTTCTTGTGGGATTTCCTACCCAACTTGTTAACTCTTTCAATTCTCAATTTATATACACTACTTTCATCTTCACACAACCATTCACTAGAATTTCACCCACTTTAATTATCACAACATTTTAATATGATGTGCTAATTAATCAAGTAAATTCTTATTGAATACTTGTTTTAAGATGTTTTATAGTGTGTATAAATTAAGCTTATATATATGTTTACACTATGTATGTCACTCTTCGTACGTTAGTGTGATATTATATTATACACTACTCAAGTATATTTAGCAATAATATCTTTGGATACATGATCGATCTCTAGAGTTGATTATGGTGTATACATGCACTGTATACATGTAATGTTATATCCAGGGAATTATCTATGAATAAAGAAATACTAATGATGTTCCTCTTGTGCGGTTGTTGACCATTTAAATTTATACCTAGTCTGTGTACTCTATTTCATCGGAGTGAACGGACGTTAATTAATTGGAGGAAGGAAGGATGACCTTTCTAAAAGTAATTAATTTTGAGAATTTGAAACGGTAATCCAAACTAACACGTACAGGTTTACTTATAAAAAAAATAATTACATGTTTAAATTTCTCAAAATGTTTAAATATTAATGTTTAAAAGTAATGAAGTATCTAGATGCAGGTTATAGCTTACTTCATCATGTATCAAATAGAGAGTTAATATTAGAATTTTATAGCTACATTAAATGACAGTAGAAAAAATCCCATAGGCAGGATATGAGTGAATTAATCCAAAAATAAATCAATTATAAATTCATCAATTAATCAAGTAATATGATTAAATTAATCATTTTCACCATTAATATATTTAATAATTTGAAGAATTTGATTTAAACCAACATGTTACTAGTCTAACTAAAAATGAACTCAAATCACTTAAACAAATAAACAAAGTCTCATTCAAACTTTACTTTATTTATCAGTAAAGTTATGGATATTTCACAACAATAACATAATTGATTTTTTTTTTATCTTAATCATTATTTGTAATCCTTAAATAAATAGTATAATTAATCCCTTAGTTGAATAACGATATTGCTCATCTATTAAAATTAAGAGAGTATGATCAAAATTCAATTAAAAATGGTTAAACACCGTTAAATTTATAAATTAAATCATGTAAAATTATTTCGATTTCAAATTGGAGTTTTGAATATGCAATTCCGTTAAATACTCTAGGGTTTTACGATTAATACAAAATTGTTTCTAATAAAAATTGCTCTTAATATATAAAAAAAAGAATGCTTAACGCACGTGTTAATAAACAATAACAATATTTCAAACACATAAAATACATCTTGAAACACATGAGAAACATCATTTATTTTTAACTTCATATTTCCTTTGTCACGCACTAAAGGTGTCATTTTGCCTATTATAAGGCTATGGATTTATGGGGGGCAAAACGGGGACAACCTCATAGAGCTTTTGGAATGGATTTTCTATAATGTATGGGAAGTGCAAGAAACAGTTTTTGAGAGGTGGGAGGTGCAGGAAGCTCAACCCCAAAATCGGGTTGACCTTAGGGGAATTAGCTAAAAGTTAAAACCTACCTCAATTATGAGTGGGCTAACACTAACAGGTTGACCCAATTAAACAAGCACATCAGTACCACGTATTCATGTTATACAAATAAAATGGTTTGATAAATGGAAAATTATAACACATGGCTATAGAATTAATGTGTCTGGGTGGTGTAGTTGGTTATCACGCTAGTCTCACACACTAGAGGTCCCCGGTTCGAACCCAGGCTCAGGCATTTTAAATTGTTTATTTTTATGACTTTCATCTCATATTCCATTAAACTGTTTTGTCCGTTAATAAATTATATTATTTCTGTAATATGTTGTATTAAATGCTATTAAATTTTATTCATTAAAATTTAATTAATGATTTTTATTGAGTTTGATAAATCATTTTAAATACTTTAATTTAAAATTACTTTATAAGGTCAATATTAGCTATTTTTTATTTATTGGAAATCTCGTTCTAAATATATTGGAAAAATACTGTGAACTAGTGGAGTACATAAATATCATTTTTTAATAAAAAAAATAATTTTAATTTCTAGCTTCAAACATTTGCTTTTGAAAAAATACTACTATAATGACAACATTCTTATCTTCTTGAACATCTAGATGGAGTATCATTAAATAATTTTATTATCATCAATTGCAAAGCAGTGTTTAATTAGGAGAACTTTAATATGAAATTAACTACTAATTGGATGAAGTTATTGCGTAGGCAGTGACGAAGCAAAACGTATCCTATTCCGATTTGCACTTGTAATTGCGGGGTGGGGTGGTCTGGTCAATATAATTATGCTGTTTTTGAGAAAACACTGCTCAAATTGCAATAAATATTAAATCAAATACTAAAAAAAAGTGCATTACATTTGAATCTAGAAGATGAATTACCTTGTGTCTTTTTCTTTTCTTTTCTTTTATAAGGTGATAAAAATGATTAACTTATATGGGAGGATCATGATCCGTTAACTTACCTTGGGTGTATTCATATTTCCATATGCAATAAATGTTTTTCCTTAATGAATAAAAAATATTACTTTTAAATACTGAAAATCAATCTTTAAGAGTGGCTACTGAGTGAGTTGACAAAGTCATAAAAAAATATTTTAGTATGTAAGTAAATACCATATACAGTATAAATTATGTTTATCTCTTATATTTTTATTATTATCTATTTTATACATACGTGCACATCTTAAGAATACACCCCACTCCGAAACTAAATAAGAGTTATAATTAACCTAAAAATAATTAAAAAAATATTTGGAACCAAATAATTATTATAATTAACAACCTTATCTTAAACTTATTATAAACAATAATTTGAAAATAAAATGGAGGATCTATTTTGGCATGAGCAGTACAGGTACAGCACAGCCTCCGAAGTTTAAGTCAACAGTGAACAGATAGAATAGAAAGCTTTAAAAAAAAAAAACAAACAAAAACGTGGGTAGAAAACAACCTAATTGCTGACGAGGAAGGTCTTAAAAAACGAAAACGAAATTGAAAACGTGGATGATACGCGGCGGAAGCACGAAAATGTTTGCTAGTTTTTCTGCGACTCCAACGTTGTTTCGCTCAGTATATATCCGTTTGCACTTTGCAGCTTAGCATAGCTGTCTGTAATAACAATAACTCCCCGAGGCCAGGTTTCCATCATCGCTCAATTCATCAATCCCCTAACCCTTATCCATATCACTCCTTTAATTCGTTCAAATTCATATATAAATAAAATAGTGCCCAAAAAAACCTCACATATCTTCTTCTCAACGTACGTAGGCACGGCACGGCAATAACATACAATGTCCACCGATCTCTCTGTCATTCTCCCTCGCGTTCTCATTGTCTCTAGACGAAGCGTTCGCAAAAACAAATTCGTCGATTTCGTCGGTTCGTATCTTATGCTTCAATCAATTCAAATATGCAATTCCGTCCTGAATTAACATGACCCTTTTTGATAAAAATGTGTTTTTTTTTCTTCTTTTTTTGCAGGTGAATATCACCTTGATCTGATAGTAGGGTATGGCGCAGTGCCGGTGATAGTTCCTCGTGTTTCTGGGGTGCACATGCTGTTGGATAGCTTCGAGCCAATCCACGGCGTGCTTCTCTGTGAAGGAGAAGACATCGATCCTTCTTGGTACGAACAAGACACCGCTGGTCTCTCACAAGAGGAATTGGATGAGATTAGAAGGCTTCATGCAAGTGACACCGCCATTGATAAAGAGAAAGACTCAATTGAGTTGTGCCTCGCCAAGCTATGCCTCGAGAGGAACATTCCCTATTTGGGTATCTGCAGAGGCTCTCAGATTCTTAATGTTGCTTGTGGGGGTACCCTTTACCAGGACATTGGGAGAGAGATTTCAAGTAAGTGCCCCGAGAGCCAAAGGGTCATGCACATCAACTATGACGACTATGATGGCCATAGGCACGTTGTGAAAGTTGTTGAAAACACACCTTTGCATCATTGGTTTAAGGATTCTCTTGGAGAAGATGAAGGGAATATGGATATTTGTGTTAATAGCTATCACCATCAAGGGGTCAAGAGATTGGCACAACGCTTTGTGCCAATGGCCTTTGCACCTGATGGTTTGATTGAAGGGTTTTATGACCCGGATGCTTATAATCCAGAAGAGGGTAAGTTCATTATGGGATTGCAGTTTCACCCTGAACGTATGAGGAAGGCTGATTCGGATGAGTTCGATTACCCAGGATGCCCCTTTGCTTATAAGGTTTGATAACATATATACATGGTTTCTTTCAAGTTCTCTATTTTAACGTTGTTATATATTAATTAGTAATACAATGGCTATCTAGTTGAGTTAACATTTGAAACTCTGCAGGAATTTGTAAAGGCTGTTGTTGCTCATCAGAAGAAGTTGAACAACATAACATCCATCCAAAAGCCTATTAAGCTTAATAAGGAAATGGAAATCAAAAGGAAGATTATTGTGCGTAGTTTCTCACTTGCCAAAAACCTCTACAACGCTGGCCGTGGAACCAATTCCACCAAAGAATCTGATCTCGAAGCTGGGGCACAATTTCTCGAGGTACTAACGTGCACAATCAGGCTAGTTTAACTATTTTGACAGTTTTTCCATTTGTTTAGAATAAGGATAAAACTTAAGATATACTGTAATTTCATAACTTTTTTATGTGAAACTCTGATTTAATCGAAGAATAATATTAAAAGTACTTCAGTTTTGTTCTGCATTAATCCGAGATAAAGATAAGCAACAACATAACATTATGCTGTATTCTGTTGCTATCTAATTTGTTATATACCATTCAAATTTGAATTAGGCACACAGTTGTAAGAGCTCAAATTATCTTGTTATTAGCATCCTTAATGTAAACACTGTATTGACATCTTCTTTTTGTCTCTTAGCATGTGGTATTCATGCATCATTTCCCTTTGTTTAAGGGAAACGATAGTTATAAAAAAAATAAATTATTTCTTCTCTGTCTTGATATATTTATGTTTAAATTTGCAGTCTAACACAGCATTGAGTGTGCAACAAGAGAATAGGTTAAAGCAAATGGGTGCAACGGTTAGGAATGCAGGGTCCTACATAGAGAAACTGAAGCTAAATGAGGAAAGAGAAAAAATGGCAAGAAATGTGATGGGGAAAATGACAGTGGAACAGTTGTCTGATCTCTTGTCTTTTTATCACACAATGGGGCAGATTTGTTCCGAAGTATTGGACGTTAAGATACATGGCCTTGTCAATGACTTAGGTTCATGATTTTGTTCCTTTCTTTGATCATGAAATGTTTGTTTCTTGCTAGTTAGATGTGTTCCTTTGTGGGACTCTGATTGTTAGGGGAAAGGGTTCTCTGTTTATTCCTTCTTTTGTTTCAGTCTGTTACTATAAATTCCTTACGTCTTGGGTATACATCCATCACCTGTGTAAAGAACAGATAGCCACTAGCTTTTGGATAAAGTTTCAAAAGATAAGTGATTATGGAAATAAAAAAAAAAAAAAATTATTTAAAAATGTCATTCCTGTGTATCTTATTAGTACAATTTTTAAAATTATTAATCCCTTAACTAATATCCTAAAAATATTGGTTAGTAGAATTCTTAATGTCTCTTTTATTGTATGAATTTATAATGATTTTCTTACTTTGAATTTTCTAGGTGTTTTTTTTGTCATTATTTTACCGGATTTAATAATTTTCACACTGCCTATGTCAATAGTTTTATCTATTCCAGGAATCTTTTCAACTTCTAAAAGAATTCAATCTTTATTTTAAAGAGTTGATAGAATAGAATAAGATATGTTCTGGTGTATATGACAAAATTGCTAGATCGAATCTTCACATGTTTCTTTAGAGTGAGATAAATATAAATAGTCATATATTTGAACCCCATTTTTTTCAAACACTTCCAAATTCCTTTTTGAATATTTTTTTTTTTATCTTTTTTTTTCTTTTTAATCATATCATTTATCAAATTTATATTTTTTTCCTTTTAATTTTTTTCTCACTAGGTTTAAAAGATGTGTTTAAACATCTTTATTTAAATATAAATATTTTTTCATAAATAAAAATCTTTGAACACTCTTATGTTAGGATACACCATGACATAACATGATAGAGGTGCAAAAAAGATAAAAATTCTTTCTTAATCATCTCTTTGAATTTAAAAGTTTTCTATCATGCCTTGTCTTTAGGGAAACACCATCTCTTACTAAAAAAAAAATTGACTTTATAAAAGTATAACTTATTCTACAAATTTTATGAAAAATTCACATATTATATTAAAAATATTGCTTGCAATAAATAATTGATAATAAAATGCACATTAATAAAATATTATGCTTTATATTCTAAATTGTTCTTATTTTCATATTTGCACGAACACATACAATACAAGGACATGATTTTATATTTAATTAATAATTACAGGTATTATGATTTGGATGGGAAGCCTATTAATTTTTAAGAGCCACCACCTAATAAATTTAATATTGATAATCATAACTCTTATAAATTCTATTAGAATAATGTTGTTATTATAATATATATTTTATATTTTCATACTACATATTTATGATAAGAAAAACAAAGTAAAAATCATTTTTATTTTTCACAAAAATGAAGTTTGGAAATTAGTTCAATATTGATCACGTTGTCTCGGACTTTTGTATTTTGTATTGAAATGGTGTAATTTTTTTTTCAAAAATTATCAAAATGGGTATTTTTCAAATAAAGTATAAAAATGGACAAATCGTACTTTTAAATATGATTTTATATGTAAAAAATTGTGTTTTGAAATACGATTTTTTTAAAAAATAATTTTTTTTATGAAAGTCGTACATTTAAATACAATTTTATTTTTAATTATTGAAGTCGTGCTCTTATAAACGACTTCAATTTTTTTAAAAAAATATATATATATATATATATAGTAGATGATTTTTTATATATTACAATATTATATAATATTTTATCATATTTATAATAAAAAAAAATTATTTGTGAGAAGATGTCTCACATGCGGTCTTTATAATATTTTATTTTCATGTTTAATTAAATTTATAATTTTAATTTTATATAAAATTACTTATTTATAACTTTATTATTAATTAAATTTAATTCATTATAACGTAGTTGTATTAAAATAATATATATTATAATTATTTATTAATTTATAAATAATTTCAATGATATAATAAAAATAAAAATATAAAATTATGCATATTTTATTTTCATCGTAACTTAAAAAAAAAATCAAATAATTAAAGAAAATATGATTTTTATTTTTTTTTTAATAAAAAAAACTTAAAACTGCACTTCAAAGTATTACTTTAATAAAATTAAAAAAAGAATCGTGTTTGAGTTGATGATTTTTATATTTTAAAAAAAATGAAATTGTTTTTCAAAATAGGACTTTTTACTTATAAAATTGTATTTAAAAGTAAAATTTACCTATTTTCATAATTTATTTGAAAAGTATCTATTTTAATAATTAAAAAAAAAAATTCCACTGTTTCGATAAAAAGCCTTTTCGCTGTCTAAATTCAAAGGTGCAGAGTTGCTCGAGTCAGTTTCTTTCTTAGAAACATCAGTGTGAAAATTTGCATCCATTGAAAGTGAATGAAACGCGTATTGATTAGTAAAACCAATATAATAATCAATCTACGAGCTAGCTAGTTTACTGATTCAATCCTCATCTTGGTTATAAGCTGAGCTCACGTACGTAATAAATTATAAATAGGTTGCCGTGTCGCTTGGGTTTCTTAGAAACATCAAAGTGTTGAAATTGAAAGTGGAACGCGAATTCATTTGATTTGAGTTCCCAATATAATCATCTACATTTTACGCGCTAGCTACTTTGCTGATTCAATCCTCATCGATCATCTTCATTTTCCTCCTACATCATATCTTTTTTCTTTCATCCTGCAACAATGAAACATGTGCCTTGTTTCATGTTTATTTTGTTGTTGGTCATCATCGCAACCTGTCTTTGTGAGGTTGATATTGATCGGTACACCAACTGTAGTGAAGCTTTTAGGTGCGGAAGTAACTACAACAACCTAAACCTCAAGTACCCATTCTGGGGAGAAAACAGAGAAAACTACTGTGGTGGACCTAACTCGGAGTTGGAGAAGCTCACATGCGAAGGTGAAGTCCTCAAGATAAGCATCAATTCCATCAAATACCGTATTCTTGATTGGCATAATACAACACAGATACTCACAGTCGCTAGGGACGATTACTGGGACAATGATGTCTGTGTGAATGGTTACAATAACGGCACATTTGATAACACTCCGTTTCAATATAATAATGATGGGCTTGTTTACGTGACTCTGTTTTATGAATGCCCTACGACTTCATCACCTCCCACTATATCAACGATTCCACCAGAGTCTCTGTTTCGTATTTCCTGTGCTGGTGGTCAAGATGTCTACTACACTATCCTGTCTTTACCTTCTTCGTACGAGTCACCTTGCAAGATTGTGGTGATTCCCATATTTGGAACCTACACTTCACTTGAATCTCGCAATGGAATCAGCGAAGCGTTAAAGGACGGTTTTGATATGAAATGGACGGGGAATTATGGGGAGTGCGAGAAATGCACTGGTTCTGGTGGTGAGTGCGGATTCGATGATGGAGATTTTCAATGTTTCTGCAAGGATTCTGCTTCATGCAAAGGAGGTATACCTACCTTCTTCATTGCTCAATGCTCATACTCTTTTCTGTCTGTTTTCATGTACAGTTTAATTAATTAGTAAACATCTTAAGTTAATTAATAGTCCGAGCAATCTATTACTACTTTGGTTTGCCGTAGCCTAGATTTATGAACTTATGTTAAGTTTTCCTTTTTAAAATTTTAATAACTTTACCCCAGCATCCTTCCATCCCAATCATGCATTTGGAAACTAAAATTGCAATTTAGTTTTTTATATTATGACTTGTCATAATTTATTGACTATTACTTTACTACCTCATGTGAATAATATGTGTTGATTGTTGATCATTTGCAGGAAAAGTTCAGCTGCGAACATTGATCTTGATTATTGCACCCACGACGAGTATTTTAGTAGTACTCTTTTTTCTTTGCTACTATTTCATAAAGAGAAAATCAAGCTTGGACCATTTCCACTTTCTAAAAAAATTGGTGTTCACACCCAAAAGGAGTATCAAGAGTCTTCTTAGAGAAAATTGTAAGTATTGTTAAAAAAAAAACACGTTAAACCTATGTTTTTCAAGTTTTAAGAAGTTTGATAGCTTAATTAGTTTTACAATTCAAATATATGTATTTGATTCAGTTGGAAATGAAAGTGCCACATTAGAGCCCTTGCAATTCAGTTTGGCTATACTTAAAGAAGCAACCAATAACTTTTCTGATGAGAATAGGATTGGCAAAGGCGGATTTGGAGAAGTTTACAAGGTGAGAAAATATAACATAATTACTCTGTTGTTATTTTTTCTCACAAGCAGCAGTCATTTAATTTTCAGGGAATTCTTTGTGATGGACGACAAATAGCAATAAAAAAACTCTCTGAAAGTTCTAAGCAAGGTGTCAATGAGTTCAAGAATGAAGTTTTAGTGATAGCCAAACTTCAACATATAAATCTTGTGACATTTATTGGTTTTTGTCTTGAAGAACAAAATAAAATACTTATATATGAGTATGTGCCAAACAAGAGTCTTGATTATTTTTTATTTGGTACACACTTATAACCCTTATAAACCTTAATTAGTTGATTTTTATTGTTTATATTTGTGAATTGTATGTGATTTGACTTAAAAATAGATACAAAATATGTTTTATTCTAACATTTTTCACTTTTAACATGTAGATTCTCAACGGTCAAAGTTGTTAAACTGGTTTCAACGTTATAATATTATAGGAGGAATTGCTCGAGGAATTCTTTATTTACATGAACTTTCTCGACTAAAAATTATTCATCGTGACCTTAAACCTAATAATGTTTTATTAGATGAAAATATGATTCCAAAAATTTCAGATTTCGGTCTAGCGAGAATTATTGAAATAAATCAAGACCAAAGGAGTACAAATAAAATCGTTGGAACATTGTAAGTTTGAAAATATTTTTTCTTATTATTTCAATTCTTATTCCTTCACAAATATGATTTGGCTAAATTATTTTTTATTTCATTTTATAGTGGATATATGCCTCCAGAATATATCATGTTTGGACAATTTTCAGATAAATCAGATGTTTTTGGTTTTGGAGTCATGATTTTAGAAATTATTACTGGAAAAAAGAATTTGAGTTCTTACGAACCACATCGTGTTGCTCATGGCCTTTTGAATTATGTAAGTATAATAATTTACCAATTTGTTCGTTTGCATTATTGCTTATATGTACATTTTCAATGTTCACCAATGTTTATATATACATATGTTTTGATTTTTAATTTATATTTGGATTACTTTGGATTTATAATTTGGCAACTTGTTATAGGTTTGGAGACGATGGAGGGATCAAACGTTGTTTGGCATATTAGATCCGAGTATTGAAGAAAATTATTCTGAAATCGAAGTTATTCGATGCATTCAAATTGGTTTATTATGTGTTCAACAAAATCCTGATGCTAGACCTACAATAGCAACTGTTGTTTCGTGCCTTGGTAGTAATTTAATTGATTTGCCCACACCTCAAGAACCTGCATTTTTCTTGCATGAAAGAATGGATCCAACAACATTTGCACATGAATCAAGTTCCAATCAATCTATCAATAGGTTCATCCCATTCTCTGTTAATAAAATGTCTATAAGTGAATTTCTTCCTCGATGATAAATTATTTTTGTTTTTAATAATTAGTGATGCATACTAGTCTTTAGTTCATTTACTTTGGACAATAGTAAGAAAAATTATATTTGTAATTTTGTTCTCAATTTATAGAGACTGCCATGTGATTTAATGAAATCTATCTCTCTTGAGAATATAATGTAATTCACTTAATTGTAATTTTTATTCTTTAATTTTAAGATTTTTATCATTATTTTAAAAGTAAACAATTAGGTTTTTTTAGTTAAAAAAAAGCATAAATTTGGTCATTTGGTTTATTTTAAAGAGTTCACCGTTAGTTTTAATGTTGACTCTATCTACTTAATTGATTCATATTTTTTTGAATTAACAATAATGGCCAAAGACTTTTGTCATCCTTTATAGAATCCTAAATTTTTCCTCTGACTTTCTTGAGACCAACAAGGTAGAAGGGAGGCGGGTTGTTGTATCTAAGAGGAAAAGAGGAGGGAAAAAAATTTAAGATTAAGAGAAGTGTGTTATACTATTATTATTAATTTAAAAAAATATGCATCATTATTATTAATTCAAAAATATTAAGTAGACAAAGTTAATGTTAAAATTAACAATAAATTCTTTAAAATAAATAAAATGATCAAATTTATGCCTTTTGAAATCAAGAAGACCAATTGTTAACTTTTTAAAACAGATAACAATCAACATTTCAGAAATGAAAATTGTTATTAAACTAATGTAATTTACATGCTTCGCAGTGAATTAATATTTTGTTTGTAGTGAATTAATATAAACTGGCTAGGTTAATTCTTTTTCGATTATTTTTATATTGTGAGATATTACATTTGAGAAATGATAAAAGAAATTAAAATTTCTTTATATACTTCGTAATTTATAATATTAATTTAAAATCCGATTTGAAAAATCAACTATATAACTTTTTTTCCTATGTTTTTGCTAACAACTAATTGGTTATTGGGTTTTTCATTGATTTAACGCTTTATAACACTTTAAATTAAATTTGAATTAGATCTTATGCAAAACTATTGGCAACAGTGTTAATTTTTTCTCAACCTGCACCCAAAGTCATTTGGTCACATAAGAAACTACACTATCTCAAGGGTTATTATTATTATTATTTTTTATGGTTGTTATTCCATATATAGGTAATACTGGGAGTAATTAGTTTCCCTATTCAGTTTCTATACAGCTCGTAATTTAGAGGTTTTACAAGAAGAAAAAAGGAAAAAAAAAAATAGTAGTATAGAAACAAAGTGATTCGTAAAATTTGACTCTACGTATTCTTATTACGTATCATATAAAGTCTACCAATTAAATTGTCTTAATATGATACATATAAATTTAATTAATTTATCCAAGTTACTTTCGATCACTTCTATTAAAAATTTGTACAAAAAGTAAAAATCTGTAATATAATCTATAAAATAATATTATATGCCCTTTCATGACACTTGGTAAAAAAAAAAAATTCAAGTTATGTTTAACTTTTCAAAATCCAAAGTTGATAGACGTGCCGAAAGTGTTTATAAAACGAGAGTGGCGTAAGTAAAGCAACAATGTTGTTTCTTTGACTGGGCAGTTGCTAGTTCAACATCCATATATAGTCGTGGCATATTGGAAAAGGATTTCACTTGGGCATATTAATTAAATTTGGACTTATGTATATATTAGAAAAAAATGCTTTGACTGAGTTTGTTGGCAAAAAAAAAATTGCGAAAATTGGAGCAGGTTTGGAGGTACTGCTATCCATTCTTAGTTTCCTACCCCTTGAAAGTTGAATCTGTCCACCTGATCTAAAATGTTTATAATCTAAGCTTTAAGGGTTGTAGCAAATAAATTAAAAGGTACAAGAAATAAGGAATAACAAAGGAAAAGTATAATAATAATAAAAAAAAAAGAAAAAAGGAAACAGGGTCTAATTAATGCAAGGTGGGCATAAATAAAAGGATTTATATTTGATCTAGCTAATAAGCATATACACCACTTACTAACTAATATATAATATATTGACCTAATGAAGCTTAATTAAGTAAAAGAGCAGGTTTGTTGATATAAATTAATAAGGGCATCCCCATACTTTGCGTAAGTCAACTTAACCATCCAAAAAATTCCACAAGTCATAGATACTGACTCTGTCTTTGAAGGCAATTTCTATATCTTGAAAATAATATTCTCTCTGTCTATCAAACATTGTTGCAATGGCTTCCCTGCCTCCTATCCCTGTAATGATACTACTGATTCAGCTGATACCTTCATCTTTAAGCTCCTACGAAGGGTGTAGTAATCTGATAAGTTGTGGGAATAATGTAAGAAACATCGGTTATCCATTCTGGGGAGTAAAGCGGCCAAAAGAGTGTGGGCACCCTCTGATGCAACTCAGCTGCGAAAAGGAGATGAGCTACATAAGCATTAAGGGTGTGAAGTACAAGATTTTGGATGCCAAACCAGATGAACATAGTTTGAGAATCACCAGAGAGGACTACTTGCAAGGTTTATGCCAACCAAAATTTGTCAACACCACCCTTGACACTGACCTCTTTGTTTATGGGTCAGAGTCAGACTATAAGAATCTAACCCTTTTCTATGGTTGCGCCACTACTTGGCCTCCCACTCCCACCACCAGTGGAAGATTTCTTCATTGTAATGAGACTTCTTCTGGTGGTGCTTATTTTTATCCTCAGTTATTTGGGTCTCCTCCTCCTTCAGTGGTTTGCAAAACAAGTGTGGTTGTTACAGTTCCTTCTCGGTCATTGATTGATGATGACACCAAAATGCAAAAGGCAATCAATGAAGGATTTGTGGTGAGATGGATAGTAGGTTCTCCAGGTACGTTTCTGTTTATCTCTCTACCTATAACGACCAAATTAAAAATGTTCATCTAATTGCAACATTTCACTTAATTTCTTTTAATTATATATTCATCCTTAATTTCCACCACCAGCTCTGTATCATCCGGGTCAAAGTATACGCTACGTGCCTTAGCCCTTGTTGGTTGGTAGATCCCAATTAAGTCTTAAACTAAACACACTTGCATCGACGTCGTCTAGAGGCCTTTATGTTATGGTGTAATGTAATAAAGTCTATTTGGAAATTTAATTTAGAGAAAATGAAATAGGGAGGAAAGAGATGCATGGAATATGGGAAATAGCTATCTTTCTCCTTTTCTCTGATCCTCACTTGCCCTCACGAAATTGCATGTGATTGGTGAAGCCATTCAGCAATTCTAACGTAGATCGAGCCTCAAATTTCTTCTCAAACATGAAAAATTAATCATCTGCCGCTACAATTCTGCCTTTCATTATTATGCTATTTCAGTTAGTATTTTTAAATTAAAGGGCCATTAACTTATATATGATGATAACTTTGAAAATTCCTGACATTTTTTTAAAGGAAATCATCTTGACTAATTATGTTACTTGAAAGTCTCAAATTCTATGAACGAATAAAATAAACTAAACTAAATACGTAATAGTTAGGCTTAGGCTTAGTCTTTTTTTTATTTTCTTTTTCTTTTTTAAATAATAAATTAAACTTAAAATTCCCTTTCTAGCTAACATCATTCCTTTAATTAATACCTTAAAACTCTTTAGTGGAAGCTGGCTATGCTGACAATGTATTATGATTTTCTTTTGTCATTTTTTTATTATTAATTATTGAATTTATGAATGTCTGAAGATTTTTTTTATTCTTATTTATTAGTTATAACCATTCTTTATATCATTAAAAAAATAAAATAATAATATATGAACATTCCATCACTTTAAACATTCCAGTAATATGTGGGAGGTTGAAACATGTCTTCCTTTCCATCATGGGAAAGAATTTCTGCCTGTTGAATCCTTTTTTGAGGCGAATTCTCTGCCGTAATGTGGTTCACGGTGAACCATTTACATTGCTTCTAAAAAGCCACCTATCTCTATTTTCAAAATGAGTCATTATCTAGACTCGTTTTTAGTATGAATGTAAAAGATTATTTGAATACTTTTTTTTTCAGAAACTAAGCAGCGTTTGAAGCGAGGCGAGACTTTTGGTGCCAGTCAAATTGGGAAAATATATTTTTTAGCAAAAGAATTTATTTTTGTCAAAGAAATGTTGTCATTAAAATTTAAGACATTCTGTCAAAAGAAAAAGATTTAAAATATTAAGATGAACGTTTGCATCACTATTCGAGATTAAAATATTAAGATTTAAAACATTCTTTTGCGCGTATTTCTTTCTTTTTTAAAATATATATATTTGAGTGCAGACCCATTCTTATGATTTACTTTGATTTCATCCATTTTAGTAAAATTAAACTATGTTATTTATAACCTCGTTTTTTTTTTATTGTTATATTTTAAAATATATCTATCATAAAATAAAATTCTAATATGTTTGGTCTATTTTAATGTATTTATATTTATAATAAAAAAATTATCTAAGTGAGTCACTTAGAAAATCTTTAGTGATAGAATCCAAAATGAATTTTTAAGTTTTTTTTTAGATTCCACGATATCACGTAATCAACCAGAACCTATATTCAAATTTGTTTTAATGGTAGAATTATCGATGATTATTGTTCCTAGTTAATTAGTCATATTTTATATATATATAAAAATTTTAAAATAGAGAGCTTCTTATGAGTTTTAACACAAGAATAATTCTTCAAAATTGAAAATTTTGAAGGACTTTATAACAAAGATTTTTAAAAGAATAATTTTTAAACTAAGAATTTAGCTTAATAATCTTCCCATAATTTTAAAAACTTTGTATAAGTGTATAAGCATGCTGTAATCAGTAAAAAGATGATGACCAAATAAATTTAATAATGATTCTCACGACAATTCATAGAAATTTGGCTAGAATGACGTTATTTTTATGTTTTTATTTTTATTTTATATTTTCAAACTACACATTTATGGTAGAAAACAAAAAGATAAATTATGAAATTTTCTCTTTTGACCATAAAAATATTTAGGAATTACGTTTCAGATTTCATCCAGTATGACCCTGTCTTGCCTCTTCAACTTGTGTTTTATTTGGTTAATTTGGAATATGACAAAATTATAGTTGTTAGTTGTTACAGGCTCACAGGTCACATAAAATATAAAGCATTCATATTTTAGGTGTGAAATATTAATTATTATATAACCTTGCTGATGGTTAATTTTTGTCCGAAAATTTAGTCAAACATTTTTAGTATTTTTAATTAATGGAGAATCCTCTAGAACTTTTTTTTTTTAAAATTTACAACATGACGATAAATTAAGATTGTGTTTGAACAGGCGTTATAGTTATTTTAAATGAAAAAAATTACATATTCCAATACACAAACAAAAAAGTTATATAAGTGGTAATATAAATTAAGATTAATGTAGGTTCAGTTGCAATGATAATCCAAACACGTAAGTAATTTACAATCTAAATTATTGTAAGCTATAAAACATATAAAGATTTGTAAAAAAAGTTTGAAAAAACAACGAAGTTGAGACATAGAAAATGGGTTCAATTTCTGAAGTGCGGTAAAAAAGTGGGCACTCTTCTGAAAGCAGAGGAGTTTGAAATGAGACGAAATTAAAACACAGAATCTAGAAGAAGACTATAAATTATAAGCTGAGCTCACGTACGTAATAAATTATAAATAGGTTGCCGTGTCGCTTGGGTTTCTTAGAAACATCAAAGTGTTGAAATTGAAAGTGGAACGCGAATTCATTTGATTTGAGTTCCCAATATAATCATCTACATTCTACGCGCTAGCTACTTTGCTGATTCAATCCTCATCGATCATCTTCATTTTCCTCCTACATCATATCTTTTTTCTTTCATCCTGCAACAATGAAACATGTGCCTTGTTTCATGTTTATTTTGTTGTTGGTCATCATCGCAACCTGTCTTTGTGAGGTTGATATTGATCGGTACACCAACTGTAGTGAAGCTTTTAGGTGCGGAAGTAACTACAACAACCTAAACCTCAAGTACCCATTCTGGGGAGAAAACAGAGAAAACTACTGTGGTGGACCTAACTCGGAGTTGGAGAAGCTCACATGCGAAGGTGAAGTCCTCAAGATAAGCATCAATTCCATCAAATACCGTATTCTTGATTGGCATAATACAACACAGATACTCACAGTCGCTAGGGACGATTACTGGGACAATGATGTCTGTGTGAATGGTTACAATAACGGCACATTTGATAACACTCCGTTTCAATATAATAATGATGGGCTTGTTTACGTGACTCTGTTTTATGAATGCCCTACGACTTCATCACCTCCCACTATATCAACGATTCCACCAGAGTCTCTGTTTCGTATTTCCTGTGCTGGTGGTCAATATGTCTACTACACTATCCTGTCTTTACCTTCTTCGTACGAGTCACCTTGCAAGATTGTGGTGATTCCCATATTTGGAACCTACACTTCACTTGAATCTCGCAATGGAATCAGCGAAGCGTTAAAGGACGGTTTTGATATGAAATGGACGGGGAATTATGGGGAGTGCGAGAAATGCACTGGTTCTGGTGGTGAGTGCGGATTCGATGATGGAGATTTTCAATGTTTCTGCAAGGATTCTGCTTCATGCAAAGGAGGTATACCTACCTTCTTCATTGCTCAATGCTCATACTCTTTTCTGTCTATTTCCGTTTCTACTTTAGTTAGTAAAATTGGCTTCTTCTTCTTTTTTATTTTTTATTTATTGAAGAAGCCATATTCCTTAAGTAAATAAAGTTGCACACACGTATAATCAACTAGCTTTTGTTCCAATAAATGATTTCACAGCAAAGTCACAAGTTCAAATCTTCTTATAACACAGTGAGAGATGTACTACATCTTGATTCCGGACCATCAGCTATAATTTTTTTTTTTTGTTAGTTTAGTGCTAAGTGCATTATCTAACATGGAACAAAATTCGGGTGTTAGATATTTTAGTGCAGATTATTTGGATTGTCAATGGCCACGTTTAACTGTTACATTGATTCTTCTCTAAAACACCTTAGCACTTAAAGAAGACCGGGTCAGAAATTGCTTGCTTGTAAGCCGTAACAGAACAAAGCTGATGATAATGGTTTGACTTTTGGGTACGTAACATACCAAACTCCTGACAACTTCTCCCGTTGACCATTTCACACATATGAAGCAGGTCCAAACATCATTAATTCTTTGATTTAGATTATGTGACCTGACTTTTGGCACCATTAGTAACATAGAAACTTCTTTTCTTTTGCTTAAAATCCTGGGAACTTGGTCTCAGTTATATATTTTTTTTCTTACTTTTATTCTTGGTTAAAACGTGGCCCACCTTTTTTGACTTTAATCTATTCATGATTCACGAGTAAGCTTTAGTTGTTTAGAGTAGTTAGTTTGGTCATTAGTAGCTCGAGCTTTCTCAGGTTAGGTAATACCAATTTGGCATTTTTTAACTGAAAATAAGAATATTTGTTGCCATAGTCAAAGATTAATAGGTGACCTAAATTTACATCTGCATCAGATCAATAGTACTGATGCACTTCAAAACTCACCAAGCACACGTTAATTAACCTCGATTCTAATCTCCCTCTTCCATTTATCTATTTTCAGTGACAAATCATCTGTCTCTCTTTCTCTACTAAACTATTCTTCTTCTGAGGATGCAACTTCTTCTTCAAGGCATCCTTTTCTCATTCTTTGTTGTAACCATCATCCTAAACCAAATTCCAACATCTTTTGCCTATGATGTGCATTATCTGAAATGCGGTTCTCTATTTCATTGTGCAAATCTCAAAAACCTGAGTTATCCTTTCTGGGGAATCAGTAGACCCCTATACTGTGGCCACCCTGCGTTTAAGCTACAATGCACTGGTGAAGTAGCAACGGTTACGATTATGTCAGAGAGTTATAAAATTCTTGAAGTCAATAACTCTGATCATAGACTCAAACTTGTAAGAACTGACTACTGGAACAACACCTGTCCCACTAGCCTCAGAAACTTCACTAGAAGTTGCACTTTCTTTGATTATGGTTCAGATTCTCGGAACCTGACTCTCTACTATGATTGTTCTTCCCCTTCATTTCCTCAACCAGATAGCTTTCCCCCTCAGTTTAACTGCAGTGTAAATGGAACTCAAATGAATAACTATTTTGTGGTCGGTAGCATGCTTGAACATGCTGAGTCTTCTGTCACATTAAATGAAATACTGGGAACATGCAAATCTAGAGTGGTTGTTCCAATTTTGGAGTCAGAAGCAAAAGTTCTAGAAACAAATTCAACGGTGGAAAATCTTAAGGCCGCTCTTGAGAAAGGTTTTGGCGTGGAGTGGGAAGCAAACAATAGTTTGTGTGATGAATGCCAAAATTCTGGTGGGCATTGTGGTTATGACCCAATCTCAAGTGAATTCGCTTGCCATTGTAGAGATGGATCTTTTCCATCTACATGTAAATCAGGTGAGTAACTGTAATTAAGAATAACAATGACAATGTTTTGTTGGGAACATCTGGATTTGAATGCTTCTTCTAGCTGTAAAATATCATTCTTTTTGTTTACCTTGTCAATGACTTCCTAGCTCACCTTTCTTGGAAAGTGGGAGCAAGGAGCAATTAGCATCCAACGGTGTTCACACATTCATGATTCATCTCTCTTTAAAATATTTGTTGCCTTCTTTGACTGCAATTAGACTAATTATCTACCATTTTATGGGGTCCAATTACTCTATTTTTTTTATATCTTGTCTGTTAAATAGTGTATATATCCTTCTAGAAAACTGATCACTAGGCTGCTTAAAATTCTTGAGTTCAAATCTAGGAATAATTCTCCTGATTTCGAGTTGTAGCTATGTAGTTAGATTAAGACCCTATATAACCCAGGATTAAACAGAAACCAATTTCCATAGTTTGGATCTATATTTCTGTTTGCTAGTGCAAAATATCAATTAGTTCTAGTTACAGTCTTGTTTAATCAAAATTTTGGGTATAGCATGTTTGTGAAACGGACCAACTAAAGAATAGGAGTATATATATATATACTCTTAAAAATCTCACATGCTCAAATTCTGCAACTAGATGCTCAAATTTCAATTAAATATATGTTTGTGAGATCATGTTACTAGATGCCACCGCATGTGACTCTTTTAACTAATATATTCCAATGTAAGAACAATATAAGCAGTTCATCCATTCGAACCAAATCAACCATCCAAAACGTCCAAACCGTAAGTATGTATGTACCATTGATTGAGACCTTTCAGTCATAGATCTAGATTTTAAACAGCCATCATTCAACCATACTCTACGAGAGTATTTGTATTTTGACCATAAAACAAAACCCCATCATTTTTATATATGCATCGCTCACGATCATCCCATTCCCCAATAAAACAAGTCCCATTTCGCCAACCAAATTATTTTAAAAGTAGAAAACAAGAAAAATAAAATGCGCATCATTCGGCTGCTCTGCTATCGCCAGAACTCTTAGTTTATAATTTTCTTTGTCACACCGGGTCAAAGTCCAAGTCAAATAAAATCAACTTCATGTTTTTTTTCCTTTTCTTTTCTATTTCTCTCAGTTTGTCCAGAGTTCACATTACAACCAACAACATTTTTATGGCCTAAACTAAACCTCAGAGAAACTAAAGCCCCACGAACGAACAACAAACTATGTTGTCACTCTTCACCACCGTCACCACCATCATAGCCATCATCTTTATCTTCTCTCTCCACCATACGACGTCGTTACCACTCCATGCACAACTCTCTAGCTGCCACGTCACCTCCTTCAACTGCGGCACCATCACGAACCTTTCCTACCCTTTCACCGGCGGCGATCGCCCCTCCTTCTGTGGGCCGCCACAGTTCCATTTGAACTGCCGAAACGGTGTCGTCACCGAGTTGAACGTCTCATCTGTGGGTTACCGAGTCATTGATGTCATCTTGGAGGCTCACACCCTCGCATTAGCTAGACTAGACCTTTGGAACGAGACATGCACGAATGTGTACGTTAACTCAACTTTTGATGGCCCCATCTTCAGCTACGGTTCGGGGAACGAGAACCTCACTTTGTTTTATGAGTGCACACCCTCTTCGCGGTTCATCGAAACGCCAGAAAATCTGTTTCACTGTTTGAGTAACGGGGATAGGAATAACTCGTATTCTTTAGTTGGGCCGTTTCCTTTGGACCCTGTTCTTGAAGTTGTTGAATGTGATGAACATGTTAGTGTGCCAATTCTTAAAGAGCAAGTTGATAGGCTCGTAAAAAACCGGTCTTTGCTTGGGGAGGTCTTGATGAACGGGTTTAACGTGAACTATACCAATCCTTATGAGAGTGAGTGTTTTGAGTGCCTTAGTTCTGGTGGCCAATGTGGCTTTGATTCTGATAACGATGAACCCATTTGTATTTGTGGGGATCACTTGTGTCCAACTCCAGGTAATATTGCACCTTTTCTTTTGGTTCATTAGAGTCTTCTTTAACAGTTGGTTTACACTTATATTGAGGCTTGATTAGCTTCCAATTAATATCTGGATCGGAACTGAGACTACTTACCTTTTTTCTTTTCATCCCTCTCCTGTCCTTATCCGATTCCTTGTTTTGACATCTTTTTTGTTTGAAATATTATTGCAGGTAAAAGCAAAAAAGGTGTTATAATAGGTAACTTTTTTTTCGTTAATTTTTTGGTACATACTTAAATATTTCCATTTTGTTTATAAATTTTACTAATGTCTATTATTATTGATTATTGATATTGTTGTTAGGCGCTAGTGTAGGAGCAGTTGTAGTCCTTGTTGTCCTTCTTGGATGCGCGTACTTTATGGTGCAAAGAAGGAAAAAAATTGCTTATATGAAATCAAGAAGCAGCATGGACCTCTTCATGGCTCCTTCAAGCGGAGACACTTTTGCATCTACAACTAATACATCTCAAAGTCTATCTTCTTACCCATCTTCCAACACTGATCACCCAATGCCGCCGAGGAGTTACTACTTTGGTGTCCAGGTCTTTACCTATGAGGAACTAGAGGAAGCTACCAAAAACTTTGACTCTTCTAGAGAAATTGGTGAGGGAGGTTTTGGCACTGTTTACAAAGGTATGTAACAAGAGAGATCATATATAACTTTCCGTGTACTAATTTCTTCCAATAATTTCTCACAATTTCGATCCCTTGGTTTGATCTGACCTGATATGATCTGTTTTTCTTGAACAATCTTCTGTTTGTTAATTAATCAGGTCTACTCAAAGATGGACGTGTAGTTGCAGTGAAACGCCATTATGAAAGCAACTCTAGACGTATTGTGCAGTTCATGAATGAAGTTCAGATTCTAGCCCGGTTGAGGCACAAGAGTTTGGTGACACTCTTTGGATGCACCTCAAGACATAGCAGAGAACTTCTCCTTGTGTATGAATTCATACCTAATGGAACAGTGGCTGATCATCTTCAAGGAAGAAGCTCAAAATCAAATTTTCTCCCTTGGCCTATAAGATTGAACATTGCAGTTGAAACAGCTGAGGCTCTAGCCTACCTACATGCAAATGATGTCATACACCGTGATGTTAAAACCAACAACATTCTCCTGGATGATGACTTTCGCGTCAAGGTAGCTGATTTTGGTCTCTCAAGGGATTTCCCAAACCATGTCACTCATGTGTCCACAGCTCCACAGGGAACACCTGGCTATGTTGACCCTGAGTATTACCAGTGCTACCAACTCACTGATAAAAGTGATGTCTATAGCTTTGGAGTGGTCTTAGTTGAGCTGATATCATCGTTGCAAGCTGTGGACATCAATCGAAATCGAAGTGATGTGAACTTGGCAAACATGGCTATCAACAAAATTCAGAACCAGGAACTGCATGAGTTGGTTGATCCTTGTCTTGGGTTTGAGAGGGATTATGCATTAAGGAGGATGGCAACAGCAATGGCAGAATTGGCCTTTAGGTGTTTGCAGCAGGAAAGAGAGATCAGACCCTCAATGAATGAGGTGGTGGAGATCTTGAGAGGAATCAAGACTAGTGATGGGATTGGTGCAAGGGAAGATCAGACAGAAGTATTGGAAGTTAGAACAGATGAAGCTAGACTTCTGAATAAGGTTTCCCCGGTTTCACCAGATTCAGTTGTTGATAAATGGGTTAGCGGCTCCTCTGTATCTAATTCCTCATAATAGCTTCTAAGATTTCCTTTTCTTTTGGTGAAGATCTAGATTAGATAGTGAAACTACTGTACTAGTTTAGAAGTCTTGGCCTTCACATCTATTTTCACTAAAACCTCGTGTTTAAGCTTTTATTTGCGGCTTCTATGTTATGATGAAATATAGTCTAGCAGTTATGAGAAGGTGAATTCACTTTTGACTGTTAATTCAAAAATGCAATATGCATAGGGCCAGGGGACAGAAAAATAATATATGTATTTGTGGTGTAAATACTCTCATATTTTAGTTTCTTTGATGTATTTTGTAGAAGAGTTGTGTTATTCATCTCATACAACATTTTGTACTAACATTATTCTTTTGTGTTTATTTCTCTATTGTATCATTTATTACATTATATCTCAATCTCACATATATGTCTCTCTCTTAATTTTATAATTTACTGTAAAAATTGTTGTACAAATTACATTTCTCTTTTGAAAAATATACATATTATAGGACTGTACGTGTGAAGTTTCTGTTACATATAAATGATTGAAGTTACTAATTATAGGAAAATAGTTAAGTGAGTAGGTACATATAACAACTGCTGAATTTCCCCTATCTTACTACAGCCAATGGAGATCCTAAGAAGAACGGCTTAACCTATGCATTGCTAGAGAGTTTTTAATCAAGATTGAGAAGAATCAGAACTACATTGGCAGGTAATGCATATCCACATATATAAATGTAATTGAGAACGTGTAGGCCATTTTATTCAGTTGGCCTTGTTCTAATTACTAAACAAACCAGGTGCTCTTGTTAGAAGGTTATAGAGTCCATAGAATGCGCAGTTGTGAATGTGAGTCAGGGCGAGAGGAAACAGCAATATTTGTGAGTATGGTCAGTTGGATTTGGATTTACTCGCGTTATTCTTTCATGCTACCATAGAATAGACAAAGACACAATAATTAGTTCAATAGACTCTACACGAATAATAGAATGCATTATGCATGCATGTGTTACTGTAATTAGTTTTTGTATCTTTCTTATATCGAGAGAGAAAACATGAGGGGCCTTTATGTTCCCACCCAACACTCATGAGAAAAATAAGAATCAAATATATTGTAATTATTAATTTCAGAAATATTTTTTATATATTTTTTTGTTATTTAGTAAAAGTTCAGTTATTACATGATTAATAATTTTCACATGAACTTCCCTTAATAATAAAAAAAAAATGTTAAAACTGTGAAGTTAATGTTACACAACATAATAAAATAATACAATAAAACTGAATGTTATGTTGTTATTTGAATGTAACTGATGTTTTGATTGGCTGTATCTATAATAAACAATATGTTTATACCAGAATTATTTGATCGTCTTTCCTCTTCACCATGTCTTCTTAATCTAAGTAATCAAATGTCTGAAGTATTTTTTTTTCTTTTTTCCAAATACCAATTCATGATGGCATATCATTAATACTTCTTTTAGCTAGCCATAGTTAAATATTTGTAATGAAAGAAAGATTCGTTTAGTCTACATGTTACTAAAGAGTATTTAATTTCGGACATCAACCTGATAACTATGATGAAATATTATACAGTAAGTTTTTGCAGTGCTCATTGCTCAATGAATCATTGGACTGGACCACCTTGCTCACTGGATAAATTCCATTTGGGTCCACTGCTTTTGAAGGGTTACTTTACCGTGTTTTCCCGGGCTGCAACTCCTTTGCTTCAGAGGCTAAGTTAACCAGATCGATCAGAAACAACATAAGATAACTGCCACTTGCACCTCTATCATTTTTAACGCCATGCATTCTGATAATCTATACTAATTCCAGTAGTATCATAACAAAATGCACAAAACAGACAACTTTTTTTCAATTTAAAAAATAAGTAATTATATTTTTATCAATCTTAACCTCATAACTTAAGGTTCCTTATTTTAAAGTTCGATATAATTAAGGTATAAGTTTAAATTAATTTCATAATTTATAATTAACCACATATTTACATGCATTTTGAACCGTGCTTATGATTAGAAAAGTGAGGAAATGAATTATCTAAACGCCAAAGAAATAGGAATTTCATTATACTATATATCAAATCAACATGCATGCTGCTATCGTTAAATTACCTTAATTTTAGAAGAAATATTGCCTAAAAAACGATACTACAAGACAAGTTATTATCAGTCATAAACTGTGATTAGAAAACTGGACCAAACCAGTTGGTCAAACAAAAAAAAGCGGTAAACTTGTTAGGTGATTGGTTCAAATAAATTACAAAATCGGTCTAAAGAAAAAATGGTTTATAGCAGGTCAATGAAAATGCTTAATACAATAACATTATTTTAACTTTTTTTCTTAAAAAAAAAATTAACTTAAAATATTTATCATTTTCTTTTATATTTTAAATATAAATTTGTTATTATTAACAAATAATGCATATTATTGAAACCTCAAGTAAAATATTATAATATATTTAATTTGTGTGTATAATATATTGATGCGTATAATAATAACGCATACAAAAAAAGGTATAATTGCACCCTAAGTAACCAATCGTCCATTGCTTGTTCAGTTGAAAATTCGTAACCCGTTGTCAAACAGTCAAACTTGTACTTTAATCTATGAGACTTTTGCTAAGTATTTTGAATGCATTAATTGTTTCATGCGTATATTTCTTCGGAGGCTGCCTTCCAACGAAATTTAATCTCCTAGCCCTAGGCCATCCTCCTCGATTAGTCAATTGTATTTAATATAGGTTTAAAAGTATATATTAAATAATAATTTATTTTTTTTATATCATCATGCATGTTCTAAGTGCAAAGTAATCATCAACATTAATAATAAATAAAACCAAAAAAATTATTAAAATTATTCAAGCTCAATTCCACTCTTTAGTAAATTCCACTCGATCTAACAATGTATTAGTATTTTCTTTGATAAAGAGTATTTTTCTCTTTTAAATTGCATATGTTATCGTGTGATTTTGAATTAAACTTAAGAAAAGCCTAAATGAGAAAAAAAATAAAATTAGAAAGGAGGCAATAGCAGTGTAGAATTTGGGGCGAAGAAAAAAGGCAGCTTTTATATTCCCCGATAAAGCCTTCCTCCAAAATTCCAATCAATCATTCTCTCTCTCAGATCTCTCTCTCTCTCTCTCTCTCCTCAATGCCCACTCTCCACAAATTCAAGTTCCTAGCCGCCCAATGCGCCGTCGCCGGCAGCCCCACCCGCAGCCCCACCACCAGCCCAGTCATCCACCTCCGCCGCCGCAAAACCCTCCGTATGTTCCTCGCCCGTCGCCGCTTCCATCCCCCGCCGCAAGATCCGCCGCCCATCCCTGACTCCGAGGCTCGGGTCCGCCACAAGCTCAAGGACCTCTTCGTCTCATCTCCGCCACCGCCACCCCTCAACAACGATAAAACAATCTTCCACCATCAACAAGAAGACCAGCACGAAGAACTTCTCCCTAACTCCGCCGTCGGCGTCCGGTTCCGCACCGGATCTCCATTCCGGCGCGGAGCCTCCGCCGCCGCTCTCCGTCCGGTATCGTCGGTCTTCCGCTACCGGTTACTGAGAAGAGCATGGCGACCGGTGCTAGTCACCATCCCTGAGTAGTACCACTACCACTACTAGACTTTTCTCTCTACTGTTATAACTGTACGGATTACTTCAATTCCCAATTTTTTATTTTTTTCTTTTAATAATGGTAATAATAATAGCTGCTAACTTGCGCGGTGTGTGTTTCCGGTAAAGCCGTGAAAGTAATCAATGTAACTAACACACACTTGCTGCGTTGCCGCCTCTGCGAGCGTAACGAAACGGTTTTGATGCGACGTCGTATAGTGAATTCGTACTTTTCGGTGGATATATTAGCAATGGATTTGGGAATCATGGATTGGAATTTATTAACCAAGTGTTTGGGCACCAGATATTTAGCGTGAATTTTCACGTTTATTTGTACTTTTTTTTATCGCCAAAAATAAAACAGTACGAAAATACCAAATAATATGTTAAAATTTTCAGTCTGGATTTAGTAATTAACTATAACTTTCGCATCGCTCGCCAATTTAACGTGATTTTTTTTAATGCATTTCCAAACGCTCGTACTATGGTATTTGTGTGTTTATTTATTAGAAAGGGATGAGAGATAAGTGGTTGTGAGAAAAAGACTGTGATGCTTTCCTACAAGTCTGTCTCTATTTGCAGTTTCGCATGTGTTGTTGCTCAGATATGGATTCTTATTATCGACCTTCTTCTATTTTTGTCCTGTCCCACCGGATCCAAAGACCTTTTGTTTTGTTGTCACATTTAAGCAATTAATGCTTTATTACAGTTACAGAATGTAAAAATAATAATACTAGTAATATTTTCCTAATGTAGCAAAAATGATAATGTTAGTCAATGAAAAATAATACGCCTGTTCGATGTTCTTTTTAGTCTACTTAAAAGGGTAATAACAAAACATGCATATATTACATCACTGGACTAAATTATGCAAGGATAATGAACATTCCTTTGTACTTGTGTATGGTTTATACTCTTTATAAGGTAGTAGGTCCCTTGTACGTGTACGTGTTGTGTTGATTCAATGCGTAACTGAACTTTAATTAATTAATTAATCATCGGGTTCTTAAATAATGATGTTGAGCACAATGTGGGCAAGTAATGATGCTAGCTAGAGATTTGAGATCCGAGAAGTATTAAGGGCTTAATGGGACGTGATTAGAATGGATCTGCATATTATCGTTGTGTTTATATTTAATTGGCAGTTTATCATTTGTCTTTGTTGCATTGGGACTTGAGACCCAAGGAAAATGACAATCTTATACACGATGAGAGTTTAGTATTTGTTCAAGCCTTCAAGGAATCTTGATGTCTCTGAGACCAAATGTTCAGCAATTTTGTTTGTATTATCTTGTTGAAGTCACCTCAAAAGGGTGTATTGTGTGGAGTAGTATCTCATTAAGTATCTATAATCAGGCCCACCATGTGCATTATTGAGGATATCTTCTCTCTAATATAGCCTATAGGCTTTCTTTAATACACTTTAAGGGGATGTCAGATAATTTTAAACATCACGTCGAAGATCAAATACAAGAAGGGAGCAAGATAATTAGCAGAATATAGACATCAAAATCTTTCGGCTTATCGTAGCTAACCCTATATGAATAGGTTATTAGTGAGTTGGCTTCAAGTTGTTAATAATCTTACCAAGCTAAAAATGAATATATAGTAACTCACTAAAAAATGACACATACGTATCTGACTTAGTAAAACTAACTAAAGGTGGATAGAGAAAGACACATAAAAAAAAAATGGTGGTTAGAAAGTGAGTAATTATTTCTAGATAATTATAACTTAAATTTCTAGTTTTTTTTTCCTATTTGCAAAAGGAGATATGTGTAAATTGGTTTATTGCTTTGCCTTCAAGTGTACTGGTCGTGTGAAATTGTTTTTGACACGTTAGGAGGAATCTCTCTCCCTTTTCTACTAGCTAATTAATGAAAACAAAAGCAAAATGCCCACGAAAAAAAAAAACCTCTGGTTCTAAATACGTTTGACTCTAATGTTCCTTTCGAAACAAATTTGAGTTTTAAGTTTGGAATAAAAACACGTGGTGAAAACAAAATTAAATGCTAATACCTTTGCTTTGTTTGTTGGGTATATGGAATAGGGATGGAGGAGGCTATATTACTATACATGTGCTTTAGTCTATTTTTAGAGAAGACACGTGGAGAAATATTTACTGAAACTCAAAGGATTTTTCAAATTAATTATCGTATAGTATAAAATTAACAGTGCTTAATTAATGTAATCCCAGTCTAACCGAAATTATAGCTCACCACTAAATAATTGATTGGTATTGAAGCTATGTTTCATTCTTCATTCTTGAGTTGATCAATTAATCTCTTACTACTACTTTCTTTCTGGTTGTTACAACTCATAATTACTTTTTACCTAATTCTTTGACGAAACTCGATCATCACAGTTGAATAGCTAGTTACCAGTCACCACCTATGGCTATGGTTGTTACTTGTTACCAAAAGGCAGCATTTGATTTACTCTTTTTTGCAACGACAACACATGTGGAGGGAAGAGCTATTTCCATATAATTTATTGAAAATTGAAAATCTGCATGCAAAAAATAGTTAATTAATTATGATTATTTAATTTCTTTTTGCTTTGGTTCTTTAAATGAGAGTGTAAAATACTTTTAGTGCATATTGTATTTTTTTTTTTAATTTCAAAAAATAATATAATATACAATTATTATTATTATTATTAAGAAACTTGTATCATGCTTAGGTTTCAAGGGAATGGCATGCATCATCTCCTGAGGTCACGATTATGTATTTGATTTCTTTTTAATCTTGGAATAATAAGTCTTATAATCAATTGTCATAACCATTCTTTTGTGTATGTTTTTTCTAACAATATCTTCCTATGACACGAGAGGATATCGAAATCTCTTGTATAACCCTCAGTCAGACCAAATAAATTATGAACAAAACTATATTTTGATTGAAAATATTTAGTGTGCACAGTTGTGATGTGATGCATAACGAGAATCATTACTCAATCAGATGGCACACTTTTATAAAAATTAAATTAAAAAATGACAAGTTTTATACAATACACGTTCGTGATAATAACAATGTGTCCTTCAATATCATCATAAGCAACTTCTTATTTGTATGCTAGAGGCAGTTAAGTTTCTCTGTTGCCTGTTCTATGTGTTATAGAACATTTCACGGTCTTGTAGAAGTATTTTTGAACTTCGAGATGCAAGCTATGCCTCTTCCAAGGATTCAGCTTCAACTTACAGAGATGATAGTGGTTGAACTTGAATATGAGTTAAAAGCACTTCACTCTCATGAAGTAAAAAGCACTTTGCTCTAACTTCCAGGATTTACATTTGTGCTGTGATTTCCTCCATGCACAACTTTTGTTTCAATGTTTTCCAGATTCAAACAGCAGCAAAGGCACCGCTTCAATTAACTGGAAAGGAAGTTCACATATAGCCAATGAATTAAACAAGGGACAGTTTGGATAACTGAACTCAAACGAAAATTTTCACAATACAACAGTGGAAAGCTTACTCGCAAAACATGTTGCTATGCTTACTAATGCTTGTTGAATTTATCATGTCTCGTTTGCCGTCAACGAGGAGACAACTAGAGGGAAGTTGCAGCATGATATATGTCTTAGACATGTATGCATTAATTTTCACATTCTCCCGGCTCAATTTCCTTTCTCTGTTGCAGGTCTGCCTAAAATTGCAAAAAGAATCCCAGTTATATAGTACAGCAAATAAGTTATCACATTGAAGTCTAAGTTTTTCTGGTCAAATGAAAAAAGACACCTTGACAGATTTGTTATTTGCCAATATTGGTATACATGAATGCCAGTTTCAAGCGAAGAATGTTGGGATTTACCAGTTTTAGCTCTAACTCGGAGATTGCCTGCTCTCTCTGACGAGCAAAAAACTTTAGCGACTGAAACAATATTGAGCAAATCAGTGTTGAACTTGATCAATGAAAAATAGAAATAAAGGAATTGGATATGAATTTCCCAAAAGAACTAGGGGAACAGTGGATGCAAGAAAGCAGTCACTCACTCCAATTCTCTGCATTTCAAGAGATCTACGCAAAGCTTCTCTTTTTGTTAGAAGATTTTTTGCTAACTTTACTGAAGGTCGTTTATAGTTTTTTCCCCGGTAAATAATAATAGCATGGCCCTCTTTTAGTTTATCAACTGAAACTAAAACTCCACCACTTTCTGTCTCCAGCAATTTTGCAGTGTTGATGACTTGACTGAATAGTTTCTGCATCGTAATGACCTTCACTACTTCTCTGTGTTTCCAATGCTGATGTAGGCCTTCCAATACACCATCAAAGACTCCACGCCTGCCTGCATTAATTTGTCAATATAAATCTTAGATCAAGAAAAAGGATAATGCCGCTTTTCCAACTAAAAGAGATGTCAGAGAGTATTTGGAACTCAATTATATTGCAACCAACCATTGTTGGGTATTGGAAATATAATTTATTATCCAAGTGATTGTTTATAATTTGTTGATTTTGAGGGGGGGCAATGAAGAAGAAAATATTTTAGAGAGAAATTCTGAATGAAAAGGCTTTCTTCTTCGGTTGAATGTTATGGCAAACATCCATATTCCATATATAGAGACTCTTAATAGACCATGTGGGGACTATTTCCTAGGTTATGGGTGCAAATTCCTAGAAACATTAGTGTTCCGGAACACTCACGTACATAAATATGCAATTCCCTAATACATAAATCTACTATTTTTTAAGTACATTAAGGACTGCTATTCCCAACAATTATCATATACTTACAAAGAAACTACCCAACACAAGCCTTATAAGGAGTACTTTGACCACATTCCTCCTAAGTCCTAACTGATGTGGAACATCTTAATAATTGGATTGCTCAGCAGTCAGCAATATAAGCATTAAATGATAGCTAAAACAACATAAAAATAGGTCATACAGATATAGATGGAGAGTCTGTAATCCAATTAAAACTGGAGAAGTGGAATTTTCCTTACCAAGCAATAAGGAACTTTGCATTTTCAATCCTATCTTCCGAAAACATTCTCTCTCTTCATCTGTCATTATTTCCAAGTCAGTATCCTGCTCACTAGGCATCCATGCGGCATTTAACTTTGATAATTCCCTCTCCGATCTCTCTATTTTCTTGTTAAGCTGCAGAATCCATACAATTAATTATATGACAAATTCAAAAGGAAAACTTCAATTAACCAACTCTTACAATGAATGCTCTGCGCTGTTCCTCTTTCAAGTCCTTCTCCAGTCTGCATATTTCTGCTTCCAGTTGAATGTTTAAATCTACTTTTACTTTTTTTGTATCCTCAATCTTTGTTTGAAGTTTTCTAAATTCTGTTAAAGTTCCACTGGTACTAGTGTCTGGGGGCACTTCATCAATAGGAGGGAAGGCTTGAATTGCCTTCTTCCGTGCAACTTCCTCGTTAAGTTGGCAACTTTTAAGCTCCAATTCTCTCTTTTCCACCAAAGCTGCAACTCTTCTTGGAAGGAAATCATTTCCCCTATAGAGTATTATGTAAAATTTGTTGCGCAACAGCAAAACTCCTCCAGTGAGACACTGCATTAAATATATCAAAGTTATTTACACCTGTTTCTGGATGCATAAATCAAAACCGATACAACAACTAATATACAAGCTACAAAATAGCAGCCTA
The DNA here is from genome assembly GCA_014843725.1 of Amphicarpaea edgeworthii. Taxonomy (NCBI): domain Eukaryota; kingdom Viridiplantae; phylum Streptophyta; class Magnoliopsida; order Fabales; family Fabaceae; genus Amphicarpaea; species Amphicarpaea edgeworthii. Next base: position 631,961 of record CM026321.1, on the reverse strand, counting down.
AGAGGTCAAGTCCACCAGTCTCCCATGACTATTAAACATAGAGCATATATGCAAGCTAATCTGGAAAAATATTGTTGGTGCAACAACTGATTTTTGCTTCCAGTAGCCTTTGTGAGATCTTTCCCGGTCATTTTAAATTTAATAATTATAGGCTCTGCCATTGTAGTAATTTATACAGTCATTCCTGTATCGGGCTACATTTCAAGTGAGGACAACCAAAGTGACCAGTTCTTCCCCAAAAAGTGAGTCAGCACAATCATAACAGTCTCTAACTCAATGCAACATGAAAAGGTCAATTTCAGATACATAATATTGTTGTATTGTTGATGAAACCTACACCTAGGGTCTAGGATGTCTTGCATCTCACATAGATCTAACAGTTAAATTTCAATCTTGCCTTCAGTTCATTGGCCATCATTTCATTGTCAGTATTTTGAATTCCATACTTGACAGCAATTTTTGCTACAAGACTCTTCTCCCACAACTTTAAGATAGCAGCAGCTAAGCCCTTGAGTCCTTTGTTCCTTCCTTCATAAAAAGAGATAAGAATGATTTAATTAACATCATGCATAGAACTTCTACAAAAATAGTTCTGCTCAGCAATTGTTTATTGTAGATAATATTATTTACAAATTACAACTAATTAATCAAGATTTTCTTTATTGATGTTAATGATCAGATTCATCATTCTTGAAGCAATTAATTCTTGATATCAGTACTGCTTGACTATGTATATGTAGTGGACAAATATTGTATCAAGAACTCGGCCCATTCAGGTATGCTATTGATTTCTAAATTGATACAATTCGGTCATAAGATTAAGATGTAAGAACGATCACAGATTGAGGCAAGTGACTATTGAGCACTGAATTGTATATGAAGTTAAATCCATTAAACCTAATGAACATATTCTCTGTACTCTTCAAGTATAAAATATAAGTCATAAAAACAAAACAAGGCTATTCAATAAATTGTTGACTATATAGCCTACCTATACACTAGTATGTAGTAGGAAACTATGCATTTCCATATTATATTACAATTCATTATATTTGAGGAAAAAAAGGATAAGAAGATTCAAAACCTGATGTAATAAACAGTCTTGTTCAATTATGGATAGGCAAAATTCATTGTGATAGACATAACATAAAATTACTAAAACACATAATGATATCAAGAGCTGAAGATATCTCTAGAAGTAGATGATGATAATAACAGTTATTAAAAAGTAATGGTGAAATGGTTGATAAATATGTATTTTGTTAAGCTGGTATAAACTGGTAATTCTTTGGTAGTATAAATTGCACATGTCAAGGAAAAACAAGAAAATAAATATGTTGTCTCAGCCTGAAAACGATATTGAAGGATTGCAAGAAGTACCAAGAACAAAATGAGTAGGCAAAGATTGAGCAAGCTTCCTGAAGTATGTTAATTCATAATCAGTTAGTTTAGCACTAGAATGAGGTGGACAAAGCCTAAATGGAGGCTGAAATCCAGGAACCTCTTCAGGAAGTAAGTCGGCATCTACTGGAAGGGGCTTGTGCATCCACCAATCAATGAAGCGAGGTCCTAAGCCATCCAATAATCTATCAGTTTCCCTCTCATACAATGATCCATTGAACAGTTGACAATTCACATCTTGGATGCCATTAGATATAGAATCCTTATGATCAGCATTCCAGCTCAGCATCTCACTTGAACTGTGGTTGGATTCAACCCAGCAAATATCACCTTTGGTAGCTAATTCCACCCTATTTATTTCATAATGATTTGTTCTTAGTCTAGGAGAACCTTTAGTGGTCAACTGATGATTGCATCCTCGGTAAACCACAAGAAAATCCTTCTTACTCAAAACAACCAAGCCTCCAGCCTTTGTCTATTAAAATGGGAAATGAACACTAATGTAGTCATCATATAACACGGAAGGATAACATGAAACATGTATAAAACATAACAGAAATAATTATCTACATATCAAAAGTTTGATTAATATTAGAACATTAACACACACAACTAATTCATATATAGCATCATATCTGCATTATATAGCAGTAAAAAGTCACTAAATATTAGATATCAATAATTAGTCAAAGTCAAACCAGCTCATATCAACTTTCAATATTGAACAGCGATAAACATACTAGCAAATTTGAATCCTTAGCTAAAAGTTGGAAATTCTATCAAACCAAGACATGGCCAGGCCCTTCATAATCCATTTTTCGATCATGTACAAGTACAACAGACTTGCAGTCTAAGATAATGATTCACACATTCAGTAATATAAAAATTGCAACGCAAGCAGTTTAACAAAAATTCTAATTGAAGAAGAAAAGGGAGAAGCCAAAACCTCAACAATTTCTCGAGCTCTATCCATATTCCTGCACAAAGGGATATCAAATTTAACCATGGCAAGCTCATTTCTCCTCCAAGTCCTTTTAATCTGATCCACAACATCTTGTGTAACACCAGCTTTCTTAACCTTGATCCACGTTCTCATTCTTGCAGCTTCATTCCTCAACCTTAGAAGCAGAACCTTATCAAGAGTCAACTCCGCAGCAGTGACAGGCTTTTCCCTTTTCACTTTGACAACAAACTTCTCATCCTTCTCCCATGGCATTCTCCCTTTAGTTTTAACCTCCTCATTTTCCTTCAAACTTTCCAAACACCCCCCAAAGCTTTCAACATTGGGGGAACCAATTGGAGTCTCATCTGAACTCTGTGTCCTGTGAAGCTTTTCAACCCTCTCCACAATTTTCTTCATTGCCCTCTTCCCACTTACCTCTTTGCCCATCAAAGCCTTGTCAGAAAGTTCGTGTTTTTCAGGCTTGAACTTGTTGGATTTTGGGTTGGATAGGTCAACGAGCTCGTGGGGTTGGAGAAGAAGAGGATCCTTCATCCATGGAGGAGTGGGGGCTTTGATGGGAACTTGAGAAATGGGTTGGTGATTGTTGGAGTTTGGGGGCAGAGAAGAGGAAATGTGAATGCGAGAATATGAATATGAATTTAGAGATAGAGAAGGATGAAGGGAAAGAAAGAGCATGATTGCTGCTACCCAGAAAGCACCATACGATGATGATGATTCATGAGATGAAGCTTAGCAACTCATCGTTATTCACCATCATTGTTGTTATTTTGGTATTTTCTACGCCAATTTCCTTTTAATTTAATTTTAAAATATAATTTTTTTTTATAAAATATCAAAAAACAAGACTAATCTTTTAAAAATTGAAAAAACAAAATATTTTTAATATGAAAAAACAAGTATAAAGTTTTAAAAATTGAAAAAAAATTGAAAAAATAAGAATAAAGTATTGACAATTTTCAAATCATTAAAAATATTAAAAACCAAGAGTAAGTCTTGAATATTAAAAAATTTAAAAAAACAATGTTTTAATTTTTTTTAATTTAAAAAATAAGTGTATTGTATTGAAAAATTGAAAATTAAAAAAAACTTAATGTCTTGAAAAATATAATAAAAAAATGAAAAAAATCAGTGTATTATCTTATCAAATTGAAAAAAAAATATTAAAATATATAAAAAAATAAGAATAATGTTTTGAAAATTAGAAAAAGAAATTAAAAATTTGAAAAGAAAAAAATACAAGTGTATTTTCTTGAAAATTTGAAACTTTAAAATATATGAAAAAATAAAAATAATATGTTCAAAAGTTGATATTTTTTAAATATGAAAAAAATCGAGTAATAAACAATGAAAAAACTATTATATTGTCTTAAAATTTTGATTTTTTTAATATATGATTTAAAAAATGAAAATTTTTAAAATATATGAAAAAACAAGAATAATAATTTTAAATTTGAAAAAAAATGAAAATTTTCAAATATATGAAAAACGAGTGTATTGTCTTGAAAAATTAAAAAATTAAAAATATATGAAAAAATAAGAGTCAAGTTTTGAAGTTTTTTAAAAAAACAATTGAAAAATTTTTAAAATATGAAATAAACAAGAATAATGTTGTAAAAATGTATAAAAAAAACAAATTAATTAAAAAATAATTTCTTAGAAAATATAAAGAAATAAGTATACTATCTTGAAAAATTGAAAACATGAAAAAATTAAAATATATGAAAAAAAAAGTGTATTATCTTGAAAAATTAAAAAATTTACAATGGAAAAAACAAGAGTAATATTTTGATTTTTTTTTTTTTTAAAATAAGTGTTATAAAAAATTGAAAAAATGATTTTTTTTTAAATATGAAAAAAATAGTGTATTGTCTTGTAAAATTGAAAAAAAATGAAAATTTTAAAATATATGAAAAAACAATAATAATATCTTCAAAATTCTTTACAAAATAAAAATTATAAAACATATCAACAAACAACTGCATTGTCTTTAAAAAAAAAAAACTTTAAAAAATGAAAATTTTAAAATATATGTAAAAATAAGAGTAATGTCTTGAAAATTTTAAAAATAAATAAAAAGTTTTAAAAATATGAAAAATTAGGTGTACTGTATAGGGTTTCGTTAATAAAACCATAATTATTTAGGGTTTCGTTAATGAAACCTTAAATTGAAACTTTGAACAATTAAGGTTTTGAAAATAAAACTTTAAATATTTATGGTTTCATAAAAGAAATAAATTAAAACACTAAATATTTAGGTTTCATAAATGAAAAATTAGATTTCACCCTCAATATTTCTGACTTCAAAAATGAAAACCTAAATATTTAATGAAATCCTAATTATTTAGGATTTCATTAATGAAATCCTAAATTTTATTTTAAATTAAAATCTTAAATATTTAGAGTATGATAATTACAACCTTAAGTATTTATAGTTTCATACACGAAACATCATATGAAACTCCTAAATATTTAGGATTTCACTAATAAAAATCTAATTATATTGGATTTCATTAATAAAATCCTCAATTCAAACTCTAAATTAAAATACAAAATATTTAAAAATTCACAAGTAAAACTCAAAATATTTAGAATTTCATAAAAGAAAATCTAAATTAAAATACTAAATGTTTAAGGTTTGATAAAAGAAACATTAAATTAAAACCCTAAATATTTAGGGTTTCAATGATAAAACCTTCATTATTTAATATTTCATTAATGAAATCTTAAATAATTAAGGTTTTGTAAATAAAATTCTAAATATTTAAGGTTTGATAAAAGAAACATTAAATCGAAATCCTAAATATTCAAGATTTCATAAATAAAATCTTAATTATTTAGGATTTCATTCATCCTAAATAATTAAGGTTTTGTAAATAAAACCCTAAATATTTAGGGTTTCAAAAATGAAATAAATTGAAACCCTAAATATTCATGTTTGATATATAAAAAATATTTTGAATTTCATTAATGAAAATCTTAAATTTCACCTAAAATATTTAGGATTTCATAAACCTTAAATATGTAAGGTTTCATAAAATGAAACCATTAATCAAAACCCTAAACCTTAAGGGTTTCATAAACAAAATCATAAATTGAAACCCTGAACATTAAGGGTTTCATAAATAAAATCATTAATGAAACCATAAATTGATACCCTTAATACATAAGATTTGATAAATGAAACCTTAAATTTCAAACTATATATTTAAGGTTTTTATAAATAAAATCTCAATTATTTAGGATTTTATCAATGAAACTATATATTTCACCCAAAATATTTACGGTTTCATAAACCTAAAATACTTAGGATTTTATAAATGAAATCGTTAATCGATACCCTAAACATTAAAGGTTTCATAAATGAAATCATAACTTGAAACCTTGAATATTTAAGGTTTTATAAATGAAACATTAAATAAAAATCTTAAATATTTAGGGTTTCATTAATGAAATCTTAATTATTTAGGTTTTAATTAATGAAATCCTAGATTATGATGGTTTTGTAAATAAAACCCTAAATTAAAATCTTAAATATTAGGATTTCATTAATGAAATACCAATTATTTGGGATTTCATTAATAAAATCCTAAATTGAAACCCTAAATATTTAGGGTTTGATAATTACAACCTTAAATATTTAAGGTTTCATAAACGAAACATTAATTCGAAACCCTAAATATTTAGGGTTTCATTAATAAAAATCTAATTCTATTGGATTTCATTAATGAAACCCTCAATTCAAATCCTAAATTAAAATACAAAATATTTAAAGTTTCATAAATAAAACCCTTAATATTTAAGGTTTCGTATATGAAATTCTAAATTAAAATCCTGTATATTTAAGGTTGAAAAAATAAACATCAAATTGAAACCCTAAATATTTAGGGTTTCATTAATGAAACCTTAATTATTTAGAGTATCATTAATGAAACTTTAATTTTTAGAATTTGATTTATAAAACCCCAAATATCATCATAAATATAAATCCTAAATATTTAAAGTTTCATAAATAAAACCCTAAGTTTTTAAGGTTTCATAAATCAATCATCAAATCAAAACCAAAAATATTTAGTGTTTCATTAATGAAAAACTAATTATTTACGATTTTATTAATGAAATCTTAAATATTTAGGGTTTCATAAATAAACACTTAAATATTTAAGGTTTTTATAAATGAAATCATAGATATATAGGATTTCATAAATTAAACCTCAATTATTTAAGATTTCATTAATAAAACCCTAAATATTTAAGGTTTTACTAATGAAATCTTAAATTTCACCCAAAATATTTCGGGTTTCATTAACCTTAAATGTTTAGGGTTTCATCATTAAAATCATAAAATTTAAGCATAAATATATAAGGTTTCGTAAATAAAACACTAATTTTCATCCTATATATTTAAGATTTCATAAACAAAACTTCAATTACATAGGATTTCATTGATGAAAACCCTAAATTTAACCTAAAATATTTAGGATTTTATAAACCTTAAATATTTATGGTTTCATAAATGAAACCATAAATTGAAACCTTAAGTATTTAAGGTTTGATAAATGAAACATTTAATACAAATCCTATATATTTAGGATTTCATAAATGAAACCTTAATTATTTAGGTGTTTATTAATGAAATCCTATATAATGATGGTTTTGTAAATAAAACTGTAAATTAAAATATTAAATATTAGGGTTTCATTAATGAAACCCTAATTATTTAGGATTTCTTTAATAAAACCCTAAATATTTATGGTTTCATAAATAAACCCTTAATTATTTAAGGTTTTTATCAATGAAATACTATATCAAAATCATAAATATGTAGGGTTTCAAAAATAAAACCTCAATTATTTAAGATCTTATTAACGAAACCTTAAACATTTAAGGTTTCATTAATGAAATTCTAAATTTCACCCAAAATATTTAGGGTTTCATTAACCTTAAATATTTAGGGTGTCATAAATGAAATCATAAATTGAAACCCTAAATTTCGTCGTATATATTCAGGGTTTAATAAACAAAACCTTAATTATTTAGGATTTTATTAATCAAGCTAAAATTTCATCCAAAATATTCAAAGTTTCATAAACCTTAATTATTTAGGATTTCATAAATGAAACCATTAATCGAAACCCCAAACATTAAGGGTTTCATAAATGAAATCATAAATTGAAACCTTAAATATTTAGGGTTTGATAAATGAAATATAATATATAAATCTTAAATATTTAGGGTTTCATAAATGAGACCTTAATTATTTAGGTTTTTATTAATGAAATCCTAGATATTGATGACTTTGTAAATAAAAGCCTAAATTAAAATCTAAAATATTAGGTTTTCATTAATGAAACCTTAATTATTTTGCATTTCATTAATAAAACCCTAAATTACATCCTACATTGAAACCCTTAATATTTAGGATTTGATAATTAATACCCTGGGTACTTAGGGTTTAATACTAAAAATATCAATATGAAACCCCATATATTTAGGGTTTTATAAATAAAAACCTAATTATATTGGCTTTCATTAACGAAACCCTAAATATTGAGGGTTTCGTAAATGAAACTCTAAATTAACATCCTGAATATCTAAGGTTTGGTAAAAGAAACATTATATTAAAATCTTAAATATTTAGGGTTTCATAAATAAAACCTTAATTATTTAGGGTCTCATTAATTAAATCTCAAATAATTAGGATTTTGTAAATAAAATCCTAAATATTCAAGGTTTAATAAATAAATTTTAAATTAAAACCCTAAATATCTATGGTTTCATAAATAAAACTTTAATTATTTGGGAATTCATTAATGAAATCATAAATATCTGAGGTTTTGAAATAAAATACTAAATACTTATTATTTTATAAATGAAAATATAAATTGAAAACTTAAATATTTAGGGTTTTAGTAATGAAACTTTAATTATTTAGGATTTCATTCATAAAACCCCAAATTTCATCATAAATAATTTAATGTTTCTTAAATAAAATCCTAAGTTTTTAAGGATTCATAAATGTAACATCAAATCAAAACCTAGAATATTTAGGGTTTCATTAATGAAAAATTAATTATTTAAGGTTTTATTAATGAAATCCTAAATTGAAACTTTAAATATTTAGGGTTTCATAAATAAACCTTTAAATATTTAAGGTTTTTTTAAATGAAACCGTAAATTGAAACCATAAATATTTAAGGTTTTATAAATTAAACCTCGATTATTTAGGTTTTCATTAATAAAACCTTAAATTTTATTGTAGATTGAAATCCTAAATATTTAAGGTTTCATTAATGACATCTTAAATTTCACCAAAAATATTTAGGGTTTCATTAACCTTAAATATTTAGGGTTTCATAAATGAAACCATAAATTGAAATCCTAAATATATAAGGTTTTAAAAATGGAACCTTAAATTTCACCCAAAATATTTAGGATTTCATAAATGAAACCTTAATTATTTAGGTTTTTATTAATAAAACCTTAGATAATTATGGTTTTTAATATAAAAAGCTAAATTAAAATCTTAAATATTTAGGGTTTCATTAATCAAACCTTAATTATTTAGGATTTCATTAATAAAACCTTAAATTTCATCCAAAATTTAAATCCTAAATATTTAGGATTTGATAAATACAATCGTAAGTATTTAAGGTTTCATAAATTAAACATCAAATCGAACCCCTAAATATTTAAGGTTTCAGTAATAAAATCATAAATATTTAGGATTTCATAAAAAAAAAATTATATAGGATTTAATTAATAAAATTTATTTCATCCTAAATTGAAAACCTAAATATTTAGGGTTTGATAAATACAACCTTAAGTATTTAAGGTTATGAATGAAATATCAAATTGAAATCTTAAATATTTCAGGTTTCATTAATGAAAATCTAACTATTTAGGGCTTCATTAGTGAATCCCTAAATTTAACCCCTATATATTTAGGGTATCATAAATAAACCTTTAAATGTTAAAGGTTTTTATAATGTCTTGCAAAGTTGGTGAAAAATGAAAACTTTAAAAATATGAAAAAACAAGAGTAATACTTTCAAAATTTAAGAAATATATATATAAAAAAAACAAGCGTATTGTATTGAAAATTTTAAAAAAAAAATTTAAAATATATGAAAAAATAAGACTAAATTCTTTCAATTTGAAAAAAATATGAAAAAAACAATAATAATGTTTTGTAAATTTGAAAAAAACTCAAAATATTGAAAATGTGAACAAACCATGTAATGTCTTGAAAATTTAAAAAAAAATTAAAAAATTTACAACTGTTAAAAAACAATATTAATATCTTGAAAATTTGAAATAAATAAATTTGTTTAAAATGTATGAATTAACGTGACTAATGTCTTGAAAAATTAAAAAACAAATGTTGAAAAATGTAAAAAAAAAAAAACAAGTGGATGTCTTGAAAAAATTTAAAAAAAAAAAAAAAAGAAGAAGAAGAAGAAAACTCTAAAGTATATGAATAAAAAGGAGTAATAATGTTTTCAAAATTTGAAAAAAAAAAAGAGTATTAGTCTTAAAAAAAAAATTAAAAACGTGTGTATTGTCTTGAAAAATTGGAAAAACAAAAATGAAAAATTGGAACAAAAATAAAAATGAAAAGTATATGAAAAAAACAATAGTAATATCTAGAAAATTTGAAAGAAAATTAAAAATTTTGAAAAATATAAACAAACAAGTATAATGTCTTTAAAAATTGAGAAAAATAAAGTTTATTGTCTTGAAAAAATGATTATTTTTTTTAATATATGAAAAAATAAAAATAATTTCTTGAAAATTTGAAAAAAAAATTAAAAAATAGAAAGAAAAAGTTACTGTCTTGAAAAATTGAAAACTTTTAAATATATGAAAAAACAAAGATAATCTCTCAAAAATTTGAAAAAAAAATTAAAAAATAAGTGTATGTCTTGAAATATTAATAAAAAATATATATAATTTATAATATATTAAAAAATAAAATTAATGTCTTTCAGTTAAATAAAAAATATATATATATATATATATAATTTATAATATATTAAAAAATAAAATTAATGTCTTTCAGTTAAAAAAAAAAATACAAGTGTATTGTCTTAAAAATTTAAAAATAATAAAAATTTTACAAAATACGAACAAAACAAGTGTATTGGCTTGAAAATTTGAAAAAAATGAAGAGTAATATCTTGTAAATTTGAAAAAAATCAAAATTTTGAAAAGTATGAATAAACAAATGTGATGTCTTGAAAAATTGAAAAAGAAAATGAAAAATTGAAAAAAAATGAAAACTTTGAAAAAATATATGAAAAAAAAATAGTAATATCTAGAAAATTTGAAATAAAATTGAAAATTTTGAAAAATATAAACAAACAAGTTTAATGTATTTAAAAATTGAGATTTTTTTTTTATTATCTTGAAAAATTATTATTTTTTAAAATATATGAAAAAATAAAAGTAATCTCTTGAAAATTTGAAAAAAAAAATTAAAAAGTATGAAAGAACAAGTTACTGTCTTGAAAAATTGAAATAAATGAAAACTTTTAAATATATGAAAAAACAAAAATAATCTCCTGAAAAATTGAAAAAAATGAAATTATGAAAAAACAAATGTATGTCTTGAAAAATTGACAAAAAAAAATATAATTTAAAATATATTAAAAAACAATATTAATGTCTTTCAGTTAAAAAAAAATAAAAATACAAGTGTAATATCTTTGAAATTTTAAAAAATAATAAAAATTTTAAAAAATACAAACAAAACAAGTGTATTGACTTGAAAAATCGAAAAAAATAAAAAAATTTTAAAATATGAAAAATGAACAGTAATATCTCGTAAATTTGAAAAAAAAATCAAAATTTTAAAAAGTATGAACAAACAAGTGGAATATCTTGAAAAATTGAGAAAAGATATAATATTTTTAAAAATATGAAAAACAAGAGTAATGTGTTTATAATTTGTAAAAAATGAAAATTTTCAAAAATATGAAAAATTAAGAGTAATGTCATGTAAGTTTGAAAAAAAAAAACAAAAATTTTGAAAAGTGTAAGCAAATAAGTGTAATGTCTTAAAATTTTGGAATTTTTTTTAAAATAATTGAAAAAACAATAGTAATTTTTTGAAATATTTTTTTTAAGAAAAATAAAAATTTTAAAATATCTTAAAAAACAAGAGTTATGTCTTGATTTTTTTTTTAAATATGAAAAAACTATTGTATTGTCTTGAAAAATGGAAAAAATGAAAAATTTAAAATATATGAAAAATGATGTATATTGTCTTGAAAAAATTGAAAAGTTTTTTTGAAAAATTGAAAAAACTAAAAAATTTTAAAAATATTATAAAATAAGTGTAATGTCTTGAAAATTTGAAAAAAAAAAATAAAACTCTAAGAAATATGAAAAATTAAGAATAATGTCTTGAAATTTGAAAAAAAATATAAAATATTTGAAAAAAAAAATTACCTTGAAAGATTTTAAAAAGAAATGAAAATTTCAAAAAATATGAAAAAACAAGTGTATTATCTTGAAAATTTGAAAAAGTTTGAAGTAAAATATGCCAAATTAATTTGTTAGAGGTAAAGTTTCCCAAAAATTATAAATTTTAGAGTAAATAATACAATTAAGCCTTTAAGAATATTGTCTTGAATTGTTTTAAAAAAAATGAAAATTTTAGTAACATGAAAATAAAAATAATACTGGCTTGAAAGTTTTTAAAAATATGAACAAAAATAGTAATGTATTGAAAATTTTAAAAAATAATAATTTTTTTTATAAATTTGAAAAAACAAGTATACTCTCTTGAAAAAAATTTAAAAATATGAAAAAAAATAAGAGTAATATCTTTAAAAAATTTTAAAAATGAAAAAAATTCAAACTATGAAAAAACAATAACAATGTGTTAAAAATTTCAAAAAAAATGAAAAAGAAAGAATAAAATCCTCATAGAACATTTTATTAACTTTAATAATTGAGTTGATAACGTGTACGTAAAAATTAGTTTAAATGATATATTTTTCTAATTAATAAGAAAATGAGAGATAAATTATAAATTAAGAAGTCTATTTTTAAGAAGAAAAGTATTATTTTCTTAATTCAAATTTTAATTTATAACAAACTAATAATTATTATTTTTCCGGGAAGACATTTTAATTAAGTAAGCAACGAATAGAAAGCCCTATTTAACCTGTTTAAGTTTACAAAAGAAAACGACAATATACTCATTCCATAAGAGCGCCACTTCTAATTCTCTTGTCATATTGGGTCCACTAACATTAATATATTTTTTTCTTGTATGGATTAGGAAACTGAAGAAAGCAAGTATGAAAAGTCCATTTAATTGTTTATATATTATAGAGGAAGAGTACGTGTCGAAGAAATTAAAGAACACAATGATGAATGAACAATGTTGTGCTGTGTAGGTTATATTTGTGCATTTGAAAGTGGGCATGGCCAGATGGCTGAATATTGTGCTAAAAACAAGCAAGGCAGTTTCTTACGCCTTAAAGCTGCGACCACCCCATTAACGCAAATATATATGTTAACTACCAACGGGTGTGTTTGTTTTGATATTTCATCGATACATACGTACGTGTCTTTATTCAGTGAATAATGGGTTCTGACAAATTTGTTTCATGTTTGGCAGGAGCACGAGGCGTATGCGTATGTTTCGTCACGTCGAGGTATCATCATGTGGTCGATGTTGAATGCTTTTGGTTATAGATGATAACATCATCACCGGTACAGTATATCCTTCCACGTTTACCATGACAAAGCCGAAAGCAAATATTGAAAAGCATAAGAAATTGGATGAATTCGATGTTGCCCTAAGATTATCCACTCCGTCGGTGCCACGTGCATGTATATTGCTGTAGTGCCATGCATGTGTTGTGAATTCTCATCAAAAACAAAAATACGTTACTAATATATATCTCATACATGCATATTCTTATTATTTTAAGAGAAATGGATTAAACAATCATCTCTTTGATAGAAGACGAAAAATACCAAAAAACTTCATTAAAAATAAATAAATGGTGATTAATTATCATTATTTTTTATTTTTTAATATCTTTGTGATATATATAATTAAGTTTTTAATTATTTAGTTAATTTGTTTTTTTAAATAACAGAATATTTTATAAATGCTTGTCATAATATATCTAAACACTTTTAATTATATAAGTATTTTTTAACATGTATATCTAATTGTAAATAACATATTGAATTTTAAACACTTGTGACATAAACTCTCATAAGATAATATTTTAATTAAGTTATTTATTCAAACAGACTTATATATTGTTAATTTTTATTTGTCTATTAAGTATGTGAATCAGCTTATATGAGATTAATCTAACTCAATAAAAAAAAAAAAATCGAATTCTAGTCTTAAATAAGCTGGTGTGTTCAAGATGGAGAGTTTTCTTGCTTCTAATGATCTCACCTAGTTCAAATGGAATTAGCTAATGTGGATAATACATGTGGTGTGCAAGAAAAAATGATTACCAGCCAAAAACCAATAAACAAAATTCAAAAGAGAAATACGGATATTTGCTTAGTCGATAACTTTTATTGAAAAACAGAAAGTATAGATAGAATTTGAGAATTATCTATCAAATAAAAAAAGAAAAAAGGCAAAAGCAAAATATCTTGACACGACATGATGAGTGGAAGTCGATCCTAAAGTGACCAAATAATTGTTTGGTATCACTAGAAATGGCGAAACAATTGGGAACGCCCTTAGAACGAAGCCAAACTATTAGCTAACCGTTGTAGGAATGTGAGTGTACGTTGTCGTTTTTATTTTGTAATTTTATGTTTTGATAGAACGAACGAACGAACACCTTGGTTAATTAATTTGGTGCGTTAACGTCTGGTCATGTCTCCTTGTTGCTGTACCATCCTAGCCTTGCAAAGATATTCATTATTAGTCAAAAGTCAACACAACGAAGGCTCAAAACCACTAATAACCTTTATGAGAATCACAATTTTAAGTCTGACCGAATCATCTATCTAGCATACACTTGATATAGAGGAATCCTACTTAGATTGCTTTAACCTTCTTCCTACAATCGTTATGAGTAAATAACAATGCTCTTACTTAATACATTTTACGATTGTAAAAAGTAACTTTATCATGTCATAATCCATAACTATTATCAATCATGTAACAGTTGTGAATGCACTATGTATAAACAAAATAGGGTAATGTTTTCAAATTTCACACAAGTTAGTTAATACCTAAGCTTTCATTTCTGGTTATTTAACCTCTAAAACTTCAATTATGTGGCTGATAATTCACCATTGCTCTTAAAAGGATGAGTTTTACGGGTATGACAAGATAAAAAATTAAACACACCTGAGATGCAGAACCTGATATATGGTGGGCTTTTTTATTGATAAATTGTTAGTGCTCTTAAAAGAGAGAATTCTGTGAGAGTGTACACGTGGCGGACAATGTTAGAAGTTTTGCAGTGTATAAATATGGAAGCTGGCAAGCTTGGTTGAAGCGCAGACAGACACAATCTTACTCATACCTCACAAAAGGCAAAGCTTATTCCTCCCAAGACATAGCTAGCACTGGCAAACGCCTCTATCTAAAAATGTTTTCATTTTCTGCTCATGAGCTGGTTTTGATCTTTGGTCTCCTAGGTATTAATTAGTCTTTATTTATAAGTTGTAGTACAACTCTCATTCCAACCATTTGACTGCACCATTTTCCACTTTGATGTCATCATCATGAAAATAATTCATATTTATAAGTTAGTCTTTTTTATTACAACTGGCCTAGCAAAAAGGAGTGTTAGCCATCTTTGTTTTGTAACTTTTCCAAACAGTCTCATTAAGGTTTTTATTTATCAGAGTGTAATGCGTGGAATAACAGTATCTTTTCAAAATTTATTCAATTTTTGTCTTGATCCTTCACTGATGCTCTCTGTTTTGTTTTTGTCTATAGGTAACATTGTGTCATTCCTGGTGTTCTTAGCACCCTTGTAAGTCTGGTTTGAAACAAAAAAGAGTATCATAATTTTCCATTACCACTTATTTACTGATTTTATTTGATCATATTTCTGTCTCACAGGCCAACCTTCTATAAAATTTTCAAGAACAAATCATCCGAGGGGTTTCAATCAATCCCATATGTGGTTGCACTTCTCAGCGCACTGTTGCTTCTATATTATGGCTTCATAAAGACCAATGCTACTTTGATTATCACCATCAACTGTATTGGATGTGTTATAGAAGTTTCATACCTAACATTGTACATTGTATATGCTTCCAGGAAAGAGAAGGTGAAACAAACTTGTTCATTTTGAAACTAGCTTGATTGCTGTTAAGATAAGAGTAAGACTGTTCTAATAAATGTTTTGATGCTATATATATTTCAGATTTCCACTTTGGTAATGATACTCATTGCCGACATTGGAGGTTTTGGCGTAACCATGTTAATCAGCACCTTTGCTGTGAAGGGCATTAACCGTGTTCATGCTGTTGGATGGATTTGCGCCGTTTTTAACATTGCAGTGTTCGCTGCTCCCTTAAGCATAATGGTACATTCTCTATTCAATTGTTCACACAACAGAGATCTTGCATAGTTTGAAATGCAATCTGAAAATATGTACATTAATTGCAGAGGAGGGTCATAAAAACCAAAAGTGTAGAGTTCATGCCATTTTCATTGTCCTTGTTTCTCACCCTCTGCGCCACCATGTGGTTTTTCTATGGGTTCTTTGATAAGGATCACTTCATTATGGTGAGGAATAACATTTCTATATCTATTAATTTTCTTTTCTCTTGAAAGCAAACTGATTAATTAGTCTTTTGTTTTGTGGCATTATCAGTTTCCAAATGTGCTAGGATTTCTGTTTGGCATCTCTCAAATGATCTTGTACTTGATATACAAGAATGCTAAGAAGAAGAATGTAGAGACCAATTGTACAGAGCAGCAAGAAAAGCACAGTTGCGATGGCAACAAACTCGATTTCCCTTCACTGGTGGAAATGAAAGAGAATCCACTCAATCAAGTTTGAGGTTATATGTTGATGAGTGTCTAAGTTCTACAGTTCATGGAGGACTATATAGGCTTAGGATGAATGATGAATAACAAGTAACAACTAATGTCTCGTATCTAATTATACTGCTGTAATAACAACTGTTGCCACTTGGCATGCATTGGCTATGTAATAGACTAATGATTAGAGTTCTGGTTAAAGTTATGAAGTATATGGTTTGGTTCTGATTGAAATCTCAAAAGTTCTACTTCAACATGTTTAAAGCAACACTGAAGGCTCAATTAATAATAGTTGTTTGATGCTACGTGCCATACACTAAAGGCCCAAGATTTTTTTTATTAAGTATGCAGGGACGGACGGATCTATGGGGCAAGCAGGTCCCTCCTCTCTTTCATTAGTTAGATATATCTATGAAAAAAAAAATTAATAAGAGAAAAATTTATTAAAAAAACAAATTTTTAAGTTAATATTTAATTTATTTAATTTTCTTTCAGTAATAGATTATATTCCGGTTTTATACATAAAAATTAATAATAAATATTTGACTTAATTGTATTTTTTTATCACAATTTTTTTAATTTTTGATGAGTTTTATATTTAATAAATTATTTGACACTTTTTATTTTCAATTTTTAAAAATGCTACAAACTTTATTCTATCATTTTATTTTCACATGGTATATTTTACTCTTCAAATTTTTAAATTTTTTGTAATGTTTGTACCCACTTTTTTTGGTATTTTTTTGACAAATTTTATGTAAAAAATATTTTAATCCCCTCTCATAGACTTATGTATCCGTCACCGTAAGTATGTAACATTTTTCTCAACTATGATACCATGGCCTGGATTGTGTGGGTGTTGATTAAGATTTGCGTTCAATTCGCTATTTATGGGTGACATAAGCATCAAAGTAACCGTGTTATTAATCAAAATCAAAACAGATTAGTGAAGAGATGTATAACTATAAAGTTGATAATGATGGCAAAAAATATTTGTCTAACTACGGTAGCTTACTTAAAGTATATTCTTAATGAGTGAGATCTATTCATTGTAAATCAACGTGGGCATAACAGTCCTAATGTAGATTCCGCCGACAGGGTTCGTTCAGTTTCCTCCTTTGACTATTCCAAGATCCTTAATAAAGTAGGACTATACATTGATAAACCAAAATAATAGTTCATACGAAAAGAAAATACAAAAGATCTGGTAAATAATTTTTGTTTATTATGGGAACTTAATGAATTTCTAACAACACAAACCCTGTAAGATCTAATTAAGCAAGCAACAAGGGAGATAATATCAATAATAAAGGCTTCAATGCGCTTGGATGAAACTTTCTTGCAAAAAGGAAGCACATGTTGGTGATGTTCCCATTATAAACACATGTTGATCCAAAACGCATGTGGTTCAAAACCTCCTCTCTAATATCATTCGACAAAAATGTTCGAGGATGAGGGCCACCCCTTAATTGAGGGTACATCATATTCACAAAAGTTGGTATAAAATGCTCTTCTGCAAAGCATGGTGAAGTACAATAGTGGCGAACTAAAGGGTAGTATTTGGTGTCAGATACAATGTGAATGGCAAGCTCACGATGCATTTCAATCCAACTATTCCCTTTTCTCCAATCGGTTATGTTAATTATTGGCCACATTTTTGGGCAGTATCTTCCTCTGCCATCGAATTCTGGCTCATCATAGGATTCTGAGAAGCTTATGGTTGAGTTCATGACATGGTCATATATGGTTCTGAAGCCAAATAATGGGATGCATGATTCTGAAAGCAGCACAAAACGCTGATTTGACAAGTCCATTAGTGCATTTGCTAGAAGACGTCTTTCGGCATCCATTATTGATGGGTCGCCCCACAACACTAGCTGCATTCATTCATTTATTCACAAAAAATATTCATCATTCATTCATTGACAATTTCAAGATAAGCAATATTGGCAAGCTAACCTGGCTAGGAATATTTCTTCCATAGAATACAGAATCTTCAGGTATGGTTTCACTGAAACAAGGATGTTGGTGAAGGTAAATGGAGTAAAGGGCATCATGGCCTTTGAAGAATTTCTCCCACAAGGGTGCCATGGGTAGTGGACCTCTAGTCAAGAACATGAAGGCCACTTTTGGAACGCTTTGCTTAGTCAAATCTTCAGTTCCTGAAACCATGGATGCTTTGAGGAGCAACTCTTGGTCGGTCATGTTGTGCTCAGAGATGTCTTTAATTTAGACAAGTTCAACTTTGTGTTCTGTGATGAAGAAAATGCTTTCAATGTTTTGATTGGAATAATCACTCGATACTGTAAACTGAAATAGAGGTTATTAAAGCATAAAACTGCAGCTATTCCGAGTGATGCACCGATTATAAAGAAGACTAAGTTATACACATTTTTTATGTTCTTATACGAGGTACCAAAGAACGACATAGAAACTTGCTGAGATAGTTTATGCCCCATAGACACACAAAATGACAAAGCAAGCGATGAACAAGTTGCTGTAGCTAGCTAGCTACTGCAACTTTCATTCTCAGATTGAGTCATCATACCACTTTTATACCCGTTTTAGTTTGGGGCCTTAATTTAAGTAACCATTTATACTATTACTTGGTAAATGATTGTAACGCATTTAGTAAATATACTGTTGCAGGGACCCTTTAATTAGAGCATCATTTATTTTCTAAAAGAAAGATGGTGTCTCTTGTATTTTTTATCTCTGGTAGATTTCCGTTGAAATCTGCATGTACTTTTATTATAAATTTAAATTTAAAATAGGGATCTTAAAAATATTAGGTAATTAATAAAAAATCAGATTTGATTTTGTTCTTTATTGTAGAAGATTTAATTAGTATCTAAGTTCTAGCACTGATGGATCATACTGTTTGTAATAACCACTATTGCCACTTGGCATGCATTGACTGATGATTAGAGTTCTGGTTTGGTTCTGATTGAAATCCCAAAAGCAACACTAAAGGCTCAATTAGATAAATACAAGTGTAGAAAACTGGAACAGCTGATGGTATGTAACATTTTTCTCAACTATGATGTGATGGCCTGGGCTGAATCCGTGTTGATTTGCGTTAAATTGGTTATCAAAACAGATTAAACTTTTTATTAATCAAAATCAAAATCTAAACTATATAGTAGCTTGCCTTACATTAACTTACATTAAGTATATATTAGAATGGGCGGATAAAAATTCGTAAATAATATATTTTGAAGAGATTAAAATGATGTTAGAAAAAAAAATTTAATGTAATTTTCATTCCTTAGTTTCGTGAAAAGGGTGATTTTTATCTTTTTAATTATAAAATTAGGTTCTCTAATTTAAAAAACGTATAAATTTAGTCATTTGTCTATTTGTTATGGTTAATCGTTTTTTTTATCAATTTAATTAATATTTACACTTTCTTAACTTTTAAATAAACCTTCTTTCAAAAATAAAAAAATAAACTTTTTCTTCCAACACCTCTCATTTTATTTCCTACACTCCCAATTTTTAACTTTTAATTTTTATAACCATCATTATTTTTAGATTTGGAAATATTATCAAAATTGGTAATTCCATTTATATACCTTTCAAAAAAGCAAGACATGATTTTCGGAAGGCTTAATTACAGTTTTGGTCCCCCCAACTTTGGTCTAATCAATAACAATTATAAAACATTTATATATATATATATATATATATATATATATATATATATATATATATAAATTATTCTTCCTTTATTTTTTAACATCTCTTATTATTAGTTATAATTTTTATTTATATTTCATTTTTTATTTTATAAATCACTCCTTTTATTTTACTTTTATTTAAAATACTAAATTTTTGTTAAGAACACAAGAAATAAGAAATAAATATATGATAATAAATAAAATTTATATATATATATATATACTGTTTTACAATTGTTATCGATTAGATTATTGGTTTAGTGATTATTTTGATATTTAAAAATTAAAGAGGTGTGGATTCAAATCTTAGTTTTGTCAAAATTTGTCTAACTTTTTATTTAAATTAACTAATTAATTTTATTTAAATAATTATTAATTATAATAATAAAAAAAGTCTAACGTTAAAGATAATGGTCAACGCCTCTAAATTAACAAAGGGACCTAATTTTGAAAGTAGATGGATCAAAATTGCGAATTTGAAAGTAGGGGGACCAAAACTGTAATTAAGCCTTTTTGAAAATATTTGTAGATTGGTATGAATTTTTTACAAAATGGAATCTTTTCGGTAGTTTTAATTTTTTTATATAAATATTTATGATGTCATATAATATAATTATGGTTATAAAAATTAAAAATTAGGAGTGTAGAAAATAAAATGGGAGGTATTGGAAGAAAAAGTTTGTTTTTTTTTTATTTTTAAAAATGGGTCTATTTAGAAGTTAGGGAAGTAACAATAGTAATTAAAATAGTCAACGTTAAAAACCTAACGATCAACCATAACAAATAGATGAAAGGACCAAATTTGCATGTTTTTTAAATTTGGAGGACCTAATTTTATAATTAAAAACCAAAGGGATAAAAATTGTCATTTCACAAAACTAAAGGATGAAAATTGTAATTAAACCTAAAAAAAAAAAATTATTATTTTAAATTATTACATTTGATGAATGGGAGAAACTTGTTGAAATAGTAAAAATATTGAGAAGACATATTTGACCATTTGAAATGCATTTTTCTTAAAGTAAGAAAGAAAATTGGAGAAACATATTCAATATACACTCGATCAAGGATCATTATATTCATAATAATATATGTTATAGCTACAGAATTTAGTGTCATCGATGGTCATTGAATTCATAAAGAATTCATTATAAAATATCTGATACCACAAAATTGAGATTACCGAGGGACATTGAACAATAAAAATCCATTTTTCCACCATCGAATTTAGGGTCATCGAGTCATTGAATTCATAATAAAAAAATTCACAAAATTTAGATCATCGATAAACATTGAATTTATAATAAATATCCATTTTTGCCACCAAATTTAGTATCGTGTCGAGGGTCATTATGGAATCTTAAAGAATTCAAAATATAATATTCATTACCACAACATTTCACATAACCAAAGATCATTGAATTCATAATAAAAATATATGTTGCCAGAAATTTTAGGATCATTGAGGAGGAACTTGAATTCATGAATAATTCTTAACAAATATCCATTTTTGCCACCCTTGAATTTAGAGTTACCAAAGGTCATTGAATTAATAAAAAAATTCATTGCCAAAAAATTTAGGATCATCAAGGAATATTGAATTCATGAAAATTTTCATAATAAAGATCTATTTTTGCCACTAAAATTAGAGTCGTCGATGAGTCATTGAATTTGTAAAAAATTCATAATATCCATTATAACCATAGAATTTAGGGTCACCTAGGGTCATTGAATTTGTAAAGAAATTATAATAAAAAGATTTGTTAGCTACAAGATTACTGAGGGACATTGAATCAATGAAGAATTCATAATAAATATCCAATTTTGTCACCGAATTTAGGGTCATCAGTCATAGAATTCATAATAAATTATATGTTATTGCCACACACAAAAATTCAAGCACCAAAGGATCATTGAATTCATAAAGAATTCATAATAAAAAAATATTTGTTGCCAAAAATTGTAGGATCATCGAAAGACATTGAATTCATGAAGAACTTATAAATAAAGATATATTTTTGCCATCAAATTTAGGGTTACCGAGGATCATTGAATTCATAAAGAATTCATTATATATGTTATAGCTATAGAATTTAAGGTCACTGAGTGTCATTGAATTCATAAAAAATTTATGATAAAAATCCTTTTTTTCTACCATGAATTTAGAGTCACCGAGGACCAATGAATTTATAATAAAAAAAACTCATTACCACAAAATTTAAGATCATCGAGGACATTGAATTCATAATTAAAGATCCATTTATATAACCAAATTCAGGATCACCGAAGGTCGTTGTAAATTCCTAAAAAATTCATAATATTTGTTATAGCCATAACATTATGAGTCATCAAGGGTCATTGAATTCATTTATAATTCATAATATAAAAAAATCCCACAAAATTTAGGATCAATAAGGAGGGACATTGAACTTATGAATAATTCTTAACAAAGATTCTTTTTTGCCACCCCATTGAATTCATAAAAAAAAAAAAAAATCATTGCCACAAATTTTAAGATCAGCAAGGGACATTAAATTCATGAATAATTCATTATAAAGATCCGTCACCAAGTTTAAAGTTAATGATGGATCATTAAATTCGTAAAAAATTTGTAATATCTGATATGGCCACTGAATTTAAGGCTAGCAAGGGTCATTGAATTCATAAAGAATTCATAATATCCGTTTTAACCACTAAAATTAAGGTCACAGAGGATTATTAAATTCATAAAGAGTTCATGATAAAAATATTTGTTGCCACAAATTTTAGGATTTAGGATTTCGAGGAACATTGAATTCATAAAAAAATTCATCATAAAGATCCATTTTTGCCACCAAATTTAGAGTCATTGAATTCATTAAGAATTCATAATATCCATTATAGCTACAAAATTTAGGGTCACTGAGGGACATTGAATTCATGAAAAATTCATTATAAAAATCCATTTTTGTCACTAAATTTAGGGTCTCTGATGGGTCATTGAATTCATAATATCCATTATAGCCACTAAATTTAGGGTCACCAAGGGTCATTGAATTCATAAAAAATTCATAATAAAAAAATTCGATGCCACAAAATTTAAGATCACCAAGGGACATTGAATTCATGAATAATTCATTATAAACATCCATTTTTGTCACCAAATTTAAGGTCACTAGGGTCATTGAATTCATAAAGAATTCATAATATTCGTTATAGTCACCAACGGTCATTGAATTCATATAGAATTCATTAAAAAAATAACCAATTGACACAAAATTTAAGATCATCGAGTGACATTGAATTCATGAAGAATTCATAATATAGTTCCACTTTTGCTACCAAATTTAGGGTCATATCATTGAATTCATAAAAATTCATAATAAAAAAAATATGTTGATAAATAATTCATGTTGATATTAGTGGCATTTCCATAACAAAGGCATCATTTCCCTCTTCAATTATAAATAAATTCAAATATAACAAAACAGAACTGAGAGCGAGAGAGCACTAAAAAGACACATGAATCCAAACGGGAGAGAGAGGAT
Organism: Amphicarpaea edgeworthii; assembly: GCA_014843725.1. NCBI lineage: Eukaryota > Viridiplantae > Streptophyta > Magnoliopsida > Fabales > Fabaceae > Amphicarpaea > Amphicarpaea edgeworthii. The sequence goes on along the minus strand of CM026321.1, from coordinate 608,390 downwards.
GAGGTACCTAGGAGAGACAATGAGAGAGAAAAGGACCACTAAGAAGAACACATGAACTCAGAGGAGAGAGAGAGAGGATGAGGCACCTAAAAGAACACATGAACAGAAATCTAAACAAGTGACACCAACAATTCTTGCATTGCATAGTCAAGATTAGGTGCATATCAACAATCAACAATGATTATTAATATAATGTAATCTTCATTTTTTATACTTGGTTATGTTGACCAAATTACCATTACACATTGAAGTTGAATTATATATATCCAAAAATCTTAACTCAAAAGAATAGAGTTATAGAAGAACTAAAGTAAATAAATGTCTAGTTAAACTTATCCATAAATTATGTTGTTTGGGCAAGACATGTCTTGCTAGCAGTAAAAAAAAAAATGGAGCTTCAAAATTTTAAAGTATAAGAAATTAAAATAAAAGAAAAGAGAATGTAATAAAGAAAAAGTAACCATAATAAATGAGAATAAAGGAGAAGATAATGTATTGATAAGAATGAGAGAAATGGGAAGTAATAGGAACACACAACCAATACTAGTGCCAAATTTGTACTTGCAATAGCCTATATTATTCTAAATATAGATAAAAGAAAATTTGGAAGAAAGTGAAAGAAGACACACCAAATTAGCCAAACCTATATTTATATAAATGCAGATTAAAAGCAACCAACCCGACCTATATAGCCCCTGTTTAGAAAATAAATTAAATTGATAAATTACCAATTAATTTTTTGGATTACACCCTAACCAAGAATTCCAAGTTTCCAACAAGTGTGTTACTCAAAAGAAAAAAAAAATCACCAACCGAATGCCAAATGGAATACCATAACTTACTTCTGTTTAAAATCCACGTAAAAATCGATAAATAGTAAAATTGATGAAATTAAATACTCATAATAAAAATAAATAGATGGAATACCATTGCTTATCTGACCATGTCACTCCACAATTTCCATTAAAATTAAAGATAGAGAACAATTCAAAATTTAACAGAATTTTACAGTAAGATGCATCTATCTTCTAATCAGATAGGTCAAAAAAAGGTTTATACTCACCTTATCATCTTGGAGGTTGTCAAATTAATTATGGCAAAACCTTTTGTTTCAGCACAATTATGTCATCATCTTCACAATAATTTTCATCTAAATTTGCATATTAGTTTATAACCAAAGAAAAATTTCAAATTGACAAAAATAATAATTATAGATAAACCAAAATGAATGAATAACTATTTGAATTTATCTTGAGTTCTTTTGAAGACCGAATACAATGACAAAGAAAAACTCACAGTGATTTCTATCATTTATGTTGTTTAAGCAGAGAAGGTCTTGCTTATTAGTGACAAATTTCCAGTTATGCATGTTTACTATTCCTATACATTGATAATTAAACTGAAATAACTCTGTTGATACAACACAAGCCCCATAAGATCTAATTAAGTATAAAAAATACCAAGCAACAAGGGAGATAATCGACATAACAAAGGCTTCAATGTGCTCGGATGAAACTTCCTTGCGAAAAGGAAGCACATGTTGGTAGTCTTCCCATTATAAACACATGGTGAAGGACAATAGTGGCGAACTATAGGGTAGCATTTGGTGTCAGATACAATGTGAATCGCAAGCTCACGATGCACTTCAATCCAATTAGACCCTTTTCTCCAATCGGTTATGTTAATTATTGGCCACATTTGTGGGCAGTATCTTCCTCTTCCATATATTCCGGGGTCATCATAGGAGCAGTGACGGATTTACGGGGGCAAGCAAGGGCTTCAGCCCCCCTCCCCCTTCCCCCCCTTTTTTTTTTCATATATATATAAAAAATAAAATAAATAATAATAAAAAATTATTAAAAAAATAAATTTTTAAGTTAATAATTTTTTTATTAGTAGATGATATCTTAATTTTATACCTAATAAATATTTGGTTTCATTATATTTTTGTTTATTTTTGGTAAGTTTTACTTTTAATAAATTAATTTGACACTTTTTATCTATAATTTTTTAAAATCCTATAAATTTTACTCTACTATTTTACTCTTACATCACATGATTGTAGATTTTATTTTCAATTTTTAAAAAAATTGTCAAATTTTATATCCATTTTTTTATTTTTTTAAATAAATTTTATATTAAATATTTTTTTTAAAAAAATTTATTGTCAATTTTTTGTAAAAAAAATTCTAATCTCTCCCTCCAGATTCATGGATTCGTCCCAGCATAGGAGTCTGAGAAGCTCGTGCTTGAGTTGATGAGATAGTGATATATAGTTCTGAAGCCAAATAACGGAATGCATGATTCTGAAAGCAGCACAAAACGCTGATTGGATAAGTCCATTAGTGCATTTGCTAGAAGACGTCTTCCGGCATCCATAATTGATGGTTCGCCCCATACCACTACCTGCCATTAACAATGTTTATTCTATGATGGGGTTGAAGGGAAATGAAGATAAGTAATAGCAAGCTAACCTGGCTAGGAATATTTCTTCCATAGAATACAGAATCTTGAGGCACGGTTTCATTGAAACGAGGATGTTGGTGAAGGTAAATGGAGTAAAGGGCACCATGGCCTTTGAAGAATTTCTCCTACAAGGGTGCCAGGGGTAGTGGACCTCTAGCCAGGAACATGAAGGCCACTTTCGGAACGCTTTGCTTAGTCAAATCTTCAGTTCCTGAAACCATGGATGCTTTGAGGAACAACTCTTGGTCGCTCATGTTGTGCATCAGAGATTTCTTAAATTTAGTAGACAAGTTCAACTTTGTGTTCTGTGATGATGAAAATGCTTTCAATGTTGTGATTGGAATAATCACAGGATACTGAAATGCCTGTAAACTGAAAGAGAGGTTATTAAAGCATAAAACTACAGCTATTCCGAGTTGTACACCAATTATAAAGAAGACCAAGTTATACACATTGATTGTGTTCCTATACAAGCGACCATAGAATGGCTTGGAAACTTGCCGAGGTGGTTTATGTTCCATGTGACAATTATCAATAATCAATTAATAGACGCACAAAATGACAGAGCAAGAGATGAACAAAAAGCTTTTTCTTTCTACTCTCTCAAGAAGTTGGTGTACGCAGCTACTGCAGCTTTCATGCTCATTCTCAGTTTTGACTGAAATTAAAAATATAATTTATAGCTTTTTAATAATTTGGGGCATTAATTTAAGTAACCATTTATACCTGCTGGTAAACGATTGTAATGCGTTTAATAAATATAAAATTGTCAAAAAAAATAAAATAATCAAGCTTTCAAATTCTGATTGTTGAATGCACCGCATAAAGTTTGTCACTATGTTTCAGTTTTTTTTTATACAGTTATTACTCCATCCATCTGTTGATTGATAGTTCACCAAATTGCAAATTGTGTTTATTAAGAAAAAAAAATAGTCAATTTAGGTAATTGTTTGTATCAATAATATTTTTAAAAAATTTTCTCTTAACATTATTATAATTAATTATATAAATGATGAGAATTTTATAATTAAAAAAAATGTTGACCATTACTTATAATTAAGTGGTAACAACTCTGGCTTTCATTGCATCCTTAGTAATTAAAGGTTAAATATCACATTTGTTTTTTCATCTTTTATTCAGTTTGATAATTTATGTTTTAGATTAAATATATGGAGTTTTTTAATAATATTTAAAGAGAATTGATAATTTATGTTTTAGATTAAATATATGGAGTTTTTTAATAATATTTAAAGAGAAATGTCATTAAAATATAGTTTTTCAATTGTATTCTATTAGGTTACGTAAGGCTTTCTTTTTTGCCACTGAAAATCATATTTTTTTTAGATCTTATATTTTTTTTTTTTATGGAATCTTTATTATATAAAATAGTATATATAAATCTAATGTTTTCTCTTAAAATTTTCAAGGATACAATTGTAATTTTGGTTGTGGTAATCAAAATATCCAGAAAAATAAATAAATTTAATTATAACAATAATTCATATGGGAAATTATAGACGTTAAATTGTATATTATTAATTATTTAAGATTATTTTAAAAAATTAATTATAGACATTTGATTGTTCATAATTATATCATTAGTTTTGGATTTATTGTTTAATTTTCAAAACTTATATTCAACTTTAATAATGATGCCTATTTTACACGGGATTAATAAAAATAGATTAATCCGGTTAAAAATAACATCAGATTAATAATAATAATAATTAATCCGGTCAAAACTTATATGCAACTTTATTATATTATTAATTATTATCATTATTATATTCAAAACTTTATATTCAACTTTAGTCATGATGCCTATTTTTTTTTTTTTGACGGATCAGATTGTGTATTATTAATTAATTGACTATGGTGCTAATGAAATAAAATAAAATAAAATAATTACATTAATATTTAATAGCGGTAAATGTGAAAGAATCAAAATATAATTAAAATGAAAAATAATAAATATATTTTAATTATCATTTATGTATAATTAATAAAATATAACAAAGTTTTTAATTAGTTAACATAAATTCTAATATATTTTATTTTAATATAATACATAAAAATATGCTAACATTACAATTAATTAATTAACATTAGGTATCATTTTATAACCATAATAGGATATGATATCTATTTTATTCCCTAAAGAGTTTTATAATAATTATCATATTCTTCAATAATCCTATAGCTTATAATATAAAATTAAAAAAATTAAAAATTCAACATTATATTTATCTATCAATCATTCCAATCTAACAGTTAAAATTGTAAGAAATCAAAAATAAAAGTAGGAAAAATTAAGCCTATAAGACTTTTGAATGCCGCCTACCGTTTTCATTAGTTTTTTTTACTGCACCGTCCACCGTTTTCCTAAGTCATTAAATATGTATAGTTTCTTAATAATATTTTAAGAGAAATATCATTAAACATATTTATTTGCGTGCTAGCTTACCTCTTTAACAAAATGAATGAGTGTTCCATGGAACAAAAATTGTAAGAGCAGCATTAGAATTAAGATGAGAAGCATTCGTATAGTATTATTATGTCGCAGGACTAAGTGCACGTTCTATTTCTTCCAACGATCGACCTTTTGTTTCCACAACGTTACGAGCTATGTACAAGACAGTGAGAAGACAGACAAATGAGAAGCCCAAGTACACTATGCTGATACCAAACTTGTTTACTACACTCAGGAAATAGAGCCCGATCACAAAGTTGGAGATCTGATCAGAATAAACAAAAATGAAATATTTATATTAGTGTAACACCAATCAAAGAAACCTTCATTGCAATTTAGTTACAAGATAAGACAGTAATCCTCTTACCCAATGCGTGCCTAATGACAAAGAAATTGCTTTTGCTCTGATTCTAGATGCAAATATCTCTGGTAGAAGAAGGGCAGGCACAGGACCAGCACCAAGAGAGAAGGATAAGACATAGCTGTTTAAAATTCATAGACCAGAGTGAGTCAAATCAACTAACTAATCAAAAGACATGGAAAACAAAATTAAATATCACTTACAGGACAGTCCCAAGGACTGCAAGGGTGCCAGAGTATGGAGCAAGGACCTTCCAAGTAAAAGACACAAAAAGAAGCAACATAGAAGCAGCCTGGGAAAGACACAAAAAATACAGAGATATGTAAACTTGTTTTGATTAAACCAAGCAGTAAGAAAAATTGAAGAGAGATCATATAATCCAGAAAGAAAGAGTTTTGAATTAAATAGACTTATTACTAAGAATCCTAATCAAAAGCTCAAACATTTTGCTTTCAGACTTAGAAAAATGTGAGTTGAAAGTAATTATACCATCCCACTAAAGCTTGTGATAAGGAGACTTTTCCTTCCTTGTTTGTCCATCAAGGACGAAGCAACAATTGTGCCTGCAACAAAATCAAACCTCAGTTAGAAACATTGTCATCTTTGTGCAAATTGCATGATATCAAAATTTTAGGATGAAAAATACTAACCAAAAACATTTGATGCACCAACCAGTGCACTTGCTGCAACATCAGAAGCAATTCCAGCACTGCGGAAAACAGAAGTTGAATAATAGACCACAGCATTTATTCCAGCCAACTGCTGGAGCAAGAAAAGTGTTGCCCCTACACTGACCACTGCAACAAGAAATATTTTAGAAGTGCTACACCAATTCACTAAGCATTAATCAACTCCAGAACAAAACAAAGTAAAAAGTTGACAGTTGAGCAGCAAAACTATAACATAAGTACATAACTGTGATGAAATTATTAAGATATATCCCATCATAACATATATTAAGGGAAAGGAAAAGGAAAAAATGTATTAACAAATTCAAAAGGTAAAAGAAAGTCTCAGACTTTAAGTTTGAAACAAGAAAATTGACTTCCACCGTTCCATGAATATTCACAATGGTTATGGTATTTATGTTGGTCCTACTATACATTAACACTCTCAAATAAGAAAATAAATAATATAAATTATGACCAAACCTTCAAAAGCTGCTGGTAAGCACCAACAGTAACAAACATACAATATTAACTGATGAAGGTATAATTAATAGCTGTTCTTCACTGCAGAAATTTTGCTTTGGTATACTAGAAACCTTAGCCCTTGTTAATCAAACATGGAGTTAAACTAAAGCAAAGTTTGGAATACCTTTCCTATATCGACCACTAAACAGATCAAACCATCCTGCTTCAGGTTCAGAAGAACCTTTACTTGCTTCTGTCAAGTCATGCATAACCAAAGCCACTCTTTCTTTTCCATATAGTGTTTTAACAGCCTTTTCAGCTTCAGATATTTTTCCTTGCTATAAAATAATAAATGTAATTTTATCAGAATATATACAAAGTTTATTTGCAAAGTTGTTACCATAAGAGACTATTAAAATGTATAGGTTTGCAAAAAGAATATTTAACAGAAAGTTATTGATGTGTCAAAAAGTAGTAATCTTTTATAAGAAAAGAAACTTAGAGTGGTAATTCACAGTTTCACACAGCTTGTTTTCCAAAAGTCGGTTCCTTGTTATGTATTGTTCCATAATAAAAGACAGCATAGCATTGAAGGACAACCTGAAAGAGCCACCGAGGACTTTCTGGAGAGATAGTCATTCCAAGTGCTAACAGAATAGATGGAACTACAGTAATTCCAAACATTGTCCGCCACCTGATAATATTAAACGAGGGAGAAGAGGATGCAAGTTAATGAAACCAGCTCAGTATTCACAATGCAAAACAAATTTCAAGGTTTTTACCACCTCTAGTACAAGTACAACAAATTAATAACTAATCAACCAACAAATATTCCAGACCCTCTCCAAGTAAAAATAAAAATCATGCAGATAGGCTATCCATCAAAATTAACAGAAGGAACTACTTTGCAAAATTATCTTCTAGGATAAAGTTTTCTTTTGCCATTTCATGTATTTCTCATCTATGAAAGACACTACCTCCATTTTCTTTCTCATGGAGTGCTAACAACAGAAATGTTTTTTTCAATTCTAATATTTTCACACTGAATATTGTCATTTCCATCACGAATATATATATGTTCTTGAGAAGATATCCTCATAAGAAATAACAGCTGACAACTAACAAGATGGTACAATGAAACAACTCAATAGTCAATACCATGTAGGATTTCCCACCAGAGGCAAACCAGCCAGTAGTGCTGCAAGAATTCCAATACATATAAAAAGTTGATTAATTGATCCAAGCGCACCCCGAATTTCGGTTGGAGAAATCTGTCCATTAGAAGGAATCACCACACAATCCATATAAAATATGTAAACATTATCGCAAAGGTTAAAATAATTTACAAAGGATCACCTCAGATATGTAAAGTGGTACAATTGCAGATGTTACACCAATTCCTATGCCAGCTAGCAAGCGACCAATGATCATTGTCTGAACACTCTGAGCAGTAGCACTGTAAACGTAATATAATTTAACCCATCAATTTCAAAAATACCTAAAAGATCAAACCTTGTACTCAGGGGTGATTCACTTACCAAAGAAATCCTCCAATTGCTAGAGGGATTGCATCCAACTGAAAAGTCTTAGTCCGGCCAAATTTGTCAGCCAATGCTCCACCGGTAAATGAACCAACAGTAGCACCAGCAAGCAGTGCACTGACAATCCATCCTGTTCAAGTCAAATTAGAATTTTGAGACACAAACTTATCACGGACAAAGAGACTCTTCACAAATGGCCAAGGTAATAAATAGATTCAATTAAACTTCATGCCATAAAACTGAAGTTTTTGCCTGCTAAATATAAAAGTAAATTTAACAAGCACAAATCATGTTTGAATATATGCTGAAAATATGCCTTGTACAAAAATATAAATTAAAGAGCTACAGAACAAGAAAGAGTATTTGCATTAGCATCTACAATTTCTTTTTCTGATAAAATCAATCAAACATGCAAACTAATTTGCAACGACAATTAACAAAAAGAAAGAGGTATACCTTGTAGAACAGTGTTTTGGGGGATACCAAGGTCTTTGGCAAGGTACTCAAGAGAACCATTTACCACCCTATACCAAAAAGGATATTGTCAGGGTTTCCTACCTAAGAATAATAATCGATGAAAATCAGTACTACAGAAAGGAAATTCAACATAGGACTCCAGTATATTTCTTGCCACCAATAACTTAAGACAGCAAGATGTGGCTTAAGTCACTCACTTTAGATGGCAGTATATAGAATATGATATGCTGCATTATAAGTCCATTGATCTTTATACCAAGGTGCAGATGAAATCATACCCAAGATGATAACCAAATAACATGGCTCCAATGCAAGCAACACCAACATAGGGCAGAACAGTTCCAGAAGGTTTGCCCGAAATATTATTGGGGACAAGATCCTCAACATCTTCATCTGCAACGCGTTTATTGATGTGATATAAAGGAGACATAATGAAAAACATGTGTTTGGTAAGCATCAACAAGAGATCCTGATTAAGAATCGCTAACAAAGTAAACACATGAAAGGCAGCAGAAGAGAAACAAACCAGAAGGCTGAACCCTGAGTGATCTAGGCTTAGCCGAGGAACCAAAAATGCCACCAAAACTTCTTCCTCTAATAGTCAACTCAGTTTCCATATCGAAGGAACCGGGACACAAACCGCACCAACTGCTTCTGCTTCTACTACTAGTCATGATGTATGTTCATACACACTCTCTCTTATCAATTCACCAAAACTCACAAACACCTTTTGCTTCTGAATCTGAACACACCAAGCGGTTCCGTTGCACATTATCTAATTGAAAACTCCAAATCCAGAAAAAGTCAAAACACGTACAACAGTACGAACCAAACCAAGAAACGTATCTAGGACACTCCAAATCCAATTGCCTTTGTGTCAGAAAATTATCTAACGATTAACGAAATTAAGATACTTCAGTCGTTGGGAATAATATTTGTCAAACTATATTATTATCATTCTTAATATCTTGTAATATTTATAAATTTATTTTCAGAAATGTATAATTATAACATTCAAATATTTATAAAGAATTAAAAAAAAACATTTATTTTCAAGAATGTATAATTATGTGCTGATCTAGAAAATCTACGAGACCTAACCAAAGGATAAAGAGTGCAATGACTGAAATCTGCCTAGCTTTATTTGTGTTTATATAAAAGGTTATCAGATTTGTTTCCTCTAGATTAGGAATCAAATATGTTCTAAAGATAAAATCTTAATCTTTACCTTTAGTCATGATAATTTTTTTTATAAATGATAGCATTTATATTTTTTCAATATCTTTATCTTCTTTTGATATACGATAAGATTACTAAGATCTTGATTAAATTTTGGAGCCTTCGATCGATCTACTCATATCAATAGTGAGAAGAGGCTAAGTTATGTTATTTTAAAAAATTGACTTGAATATAAAAATGGTCGGAACTATACAAATTACAATAAATAATGAGAAAAAAAGATTTATTATTGAGTAAAATTCGGTTACTTTTCTTACAAGGGCTACTTTTCTAGTTTTCTATACTACGTTTTCTTGACAGGCGAAAAAATAACTTTATTTTCTTTTCATTTGACTTTTTAAAAATAAAAATTAAAGAAAGTTTAAATATATTTTATTTTTCTAAATATAAAAAAATGATTTTAATTTTTCATGAAAAAAAATCATATGGTCAATTAATAAAATAAAATTATTATGGTGATCGTTTTTTAAAATAATTATTATAAATTTCAATAACTTTTCCATTAATGTAAATTTATAACTAGATAAAAATATAAAAATGAATAAATTACTTCGATCCTTGAAATTAAGATGGCAAGTCAAATTAGTTTCTAAAATTAACTGAGTAATAAAATAGTCTCTAAAATTATGAATTATCAATTATTTTAATTCCTAAATTTGTAATAAATGTTTTTAAACCTTTTTTTTTTTCGATAGATATTTTTCTTCGGAAGATGTTGAAGTATTTTCGAGTCCTAAATAATTTTAGATCAATTTTGTGTGTTACATTGTAACCGTATTGTGTGCTATAATTCTTTAGTTTTGAATCTATTCATTAGTTATCGAAACGGGAGGATGCATACAAATGAAAATCCTGTTTGTTTGGAACGGTTAAATATGGTGGGACGGATTACAGAGAGCATGTGATATCTTTTGTCCCTTCATTTGGAGCATTGCAATAGTTAACATAGGGACCCCATAGATCATAGAGATTCAATTATCAGTAACTGTAGCATCTAATTGAAAAGATAAACTTTAATAGGACAGTTAATTATATATCAATGTTTGCATAGCACAGCAAATGACAAAAGACATTACCATGTAAGAATCACCGTTTGCTAAATCCCAGCACAATTTTCTTAAACACCAAAGAAAAGGATGATCAGAAAAGCAAAGGATACAATGGAATGAAGCTACAATACATTCTACACTAGTAAAAAAAATTGTATCCTGAAATTAGAGGAAAAAAGGGATATTCCATGGTAACAAAGGAGGGAAATCAACAAAACAAAAATATATCGAAATACTCTGATAGAGAATGTTCTGCCACAATACCCCAAATACAGCAGAAGCATGCAATCAGCATATATAGCAGTTTAGTAATTTAATTTAACGCACATCAGTTGAAGAGCAGAAACCTTTCTTTCCTTTAATTCAATTTACAGTGATAAACATGGAAGATTTTACTGGAAATGCAAGTCTTTCAAAGATACAATACACAAACTAAAACTGAAACTACATGATTGAGGGGAAAATCATGGTAAGATATAAACCAAAAAGCCCAAAATTGTTCCAACTTCCAATAGCAAAGGATTTTTTTTGTTGTTCTAAAAAGATATTTAAGTTTTGTTGATCTCCACATCCACAGGCTCCTGGACTCTTAGAGTCTTTTCCAGTAATTGGCGTGCTATTTTTATCTTGCCACACTTCTGAAACACCTGTTCAAAAATGTCCCTAGCATAAGCTGATAAAGGAATGCCCTTTTCAAGCATTGACTGTGCTTTCTCATAAGCAGCATCTAGTAAACCTCCCTTACAGAGCTTCTGCAACTTCTGGTTCTCCAATTTTCTTTCCAATTTAACACACAAATCCAACCGATCATGTTCTCTCACAAGAGTCTCAACTAAATTGTAAGTGTCAAAATGTGGAATCCATCCCAAACCCAACATTTCCATTAACAAGTCATAAGCAACTTTCCAGTTCTTAACCTCACCATGGGCATGGATCAGAGCAGTGTAGGTTAAACCATCAGGAAGGCATCTGTTCTTGTTCATGATTTCAAAGACCCTAGTAGCACCCTTCAATTTTCCTAATTTACATAGCATCGATATAACAGAGTTATAAACAACCAACTTTGGCTTTAAGCCACAAGTCAACATCCTCCGAAACAAATCACTAGCTTCCTCCACTCGGCGAGATTCGCACAATGCCTTTATAACAACAGAGTATCCCTCTTGAACACAAGTCAGTTTCCTTTGCTCAACAATCCTCAGCACTCGAACGGCTTCTTCTGTACTACCCAAGCGACAAAGCTCAGACATAAGCTTGACAACAACAAAAGCACTAGGCAACAAGCCAGAATTACAAAGTGCCCAAAACACTTGAACTGCAGGCTGGATTGCATCACTATTTCCTCCCATGTTAGGAACTAATATAGTATAGGGTCTCCGAGTATTCCTCATTCTTACCTTCTCAACAGAGCCTTCTTTTGCACTCAGCAAACAAAGCTCCCCAATAAGCATGTTAGCAGCAGAACGAGTAGGAAGCACCCCAATGTTCTCCATTTGGCCAAAAATCTCAAGAGCTGGCTCTAGTCTACCAAGTTTACACAAACCAACAATCATGTTACTGCAGGAATAAGTATCAGGAGCATCAATCTTGTGAAAGATTGAAAGTGCAAGCTGAATCATCTCCAAAGTTGAATCCCTCTTGCAAAGCACATAGAGCATGTTGTTACACACAAGATTATCAGGCTTGCACCCAAACACAGTTTCCATTTCCTCAAACAGTGAGAATGCTTCATTAATTCTCCCTTGTCTCCCCAAAAACCTGATGCAAATGGAGAATGCCTTAGGGGAAACTCGACCATTGTGAAACGACATCGTATTGAACAAGCACTTGATGTCGTCAAAGAGCTTCCTCCTACCCAAGAAATCAGCCATGTACTCAACGACGGAATCATCGAAGTGAAACCCCAAGTGGGTCCCGGCCAAGGAGAAGAATTTCAAGGTCTTGGCCCTACCCAGTTGCTTATAGTTCTTCAAAACGCGAAGCACGAGGTGGGAGGTTAGGTGTCGCTTGTGACGAGTCAAAACGCGACCGATGTCAGCGTCGTCGGTGGCGCAAGAGGCGAGATCGGAGAGCAGAGAGAAAGAGGAAGGGGGTGCGTTGCGTGGGATTGGGTGAGTTTGGAATTGGGAAGAAGAGGAATGGATAAAGCGTGAAGAAGATGCGTTGAAAAGGTGAACAGAAAAAATGAAAGCATGTCGAGACCTACAAAGGCAAAGCATTCCAATTCGTTAGTTCAGTCGTTGGATTCGATTCCTACGTAGGTTTCTTCTTGCTTGGGTGGAATAAATTCAGGTAAGTGAAACATCTTTGATATTTGATGTTAGTAAGAGGATAGTAGCTAGCCACCGCTCCCAAAATAGGGTGTTTCACTGTTTCATTCTAAAATGCAGTATCTTTTTGTGAGAAATTCATCAAGCATTTGGAATTAAACTTTTCTAGTACTATTTTCTCTAGACTAGTTCTTGAGCTGTTTTGGGCCTAGTCTCGTGACTCGGGCACATGGTAAGTTTTGTCATTTGGCCATTGCTTCCTGCAACTCACGAATTAGTTCCTGCACCCTATATCATTTTAATTAAAACAAAATTGGAATAAGGGACAAGAGTGATTAAAGCGCTTTTGACCTCATGGTAAAGACAATACTTAGAAGTCGTACGTGTCTTTAGATTACCATTTCAAGTTTTCTCTAGAAAAATCCCAACCTACCTACTATTACTAATTATCTAACTTGAAAGATAAATATTCTATTTTCTTCAAATTATATTATATATCAAGTTCAACATCAAACTATTAGTGTTTATTTTTTATAATATATAATATATAATATCTACTGTATATTAATATTATATTTATTTATTGACCAAGTACAACATATATGCACCAAGTTCAATCATTTAATAAATTAATAATGTTAACTTGGTAGATTTCATTACCTCGATCGGCAGGTCAAGTTTGTCCGTTTGTACCAGCTACAAATTAAAAGCTCTAACTAAAATGACTGGTACTGTTAACTTTCCATGATTACTAATTTGAGAAAATTAGATAAAAACAAGTGACCCCCTTGTAATAATGAGTTCACTAGGTGGGAACTAGAGAAGAAAATTACATGAATCATTTAGATAGATTGAAAGTGCGAGCGAGAGAGGGAGATTTTATGGGCTCTTTCTAGCTAGTTCCTATTCTTTTTATATACTTGAGTACGTTTTCATCCATGAAATGATGTAAAACATCATTGCCATGTGCTTTTGAACAATATATATACTTTCTCCACCTAACGTCTTTCACATGGAAATTAATTTCGTTAACCACTTTTATCAACTGGTTTTCGAACTTGTAGTGTAGGTAGTGCTGGTTTTGTGATTCCATGCAAGTATTTAAGCAATTGATTGAGATAATTTCTCACATAAATCATATAAAAGATGGAAAAATTCTACTAATTAATTATCAAAAAAGCCAATTTGAACTTAAACGGTATAAAAGTTTATTTTGTTTTTTCTTTATATTTCTCCTAAAACTATATAAAATTTGGTGTGGTGTAACAGTGATCACGTGCATGATCAGTTGTCAACCATTCTAATTCTATTGAACATGTGTAGTGGTTTGTATCATCATAATACATTGAACCCAACAGTGGTGATGGAAGTTAGTAAGATTCTTGGAGATTTTGTCCCAATAATTAATGAGTAACTCAACGTCAATCACGCAAACATGCCCCTTGGATCATTAATTTCTAGTACTTTATCTTTCAATGTTTGACTTCCTCAACAATTAATAACCCGCCCAGACTATTGTACCACTTGAATGCTTTTCGTCTTGTTGCAAAATGCCCGTTTTCCTTTTTGTATAGTACTACTACTTTTTTAATATGACAAATAACTTTTATTCTAAGAACTAAAATAAAGTTTTAATTAAAAAGATATCAGCTTAATTAGATTTTAATCTACGCCAATGATGTCAAGTTGTCCTCTTATATTGAGCTAATCCTTGTATGCAAGCCATGACAAACCTGGTCTGACACATAGTGGAAAGATTATTTATTTATATGCTTGAGCTAGATTACTAATGTATCTAGCGTTCTAAGACAAAGAGCAGATACCCTTTTGTTTTATGTGATGTGCTGTGCCTAAAACCAACCTAGCTCTCACCTAATTATTAGCTTTCTTTATCTAATAGGATTCCCGTGGCTTAATTTAATTTCTACCAATTATTGTAAGTTTAATTGGGACGTACGTATGTCATTGAGGTTCTTATTTTCACTTATAAAATTTACTATCGTACTTCTAAATGAAACACACATTTCACTATCGTCTTAAACATAGGTATTTTCGTACCACCCTAGCTAAAAATTATAAAAAGAAAAGCATTGCGCATTTTACGAAATAAAAATATATATAAAGCATTGAATCCGATTAGTTGCTTAATGTAAAGTTATGATATGATGCGTATACCGTCACCCATTTTCTGTCTATAAGAATATGCCCACAATATTCAAGCCTAGTATGAATTATAAAATACTGAAAAGGGTATATGTATCTGGTTTTCGTCTCATGCGTGGAAACTCTACCTCTTGTCTCTTTTTTCTTCTAATTAACAAATACAAATGATTATGCTTTCCTCTTTCCAATTAGCATGCATATATACACACTTGAGCTGAGCTCTTATATAAAAGCCTCTCATATATACTTTGTAGTTGTTCAAACACAGTTACTACTTGGTGCATCTCAGCTTAATTTCTTTCTCTCACGCAAGTCACAACTGAGTCATATATGATGGCTGAAATTGAATACCATGCAAAATCATCGAGTAGTAGAGCTCCGGCCCTAAAGCTCTTTGGCATCAACATTAACAAGTCCCCAGAAGAAGATGAAACAGGTTCGAATTCTGAGATGACTTTGATCTGTTCATCAAGAAAATACGAGTGTCAGTACTGCTGCAGAGAATTCGCAAACTCACAGGCACTAGGAGGGCACCAAAACGCGCACAAGAAAGAGAGACAGCTCTTCAAACGTGCTCAAATGCAAGCTGCTCGTGGTTTTCTCTCTTCACAATTTCACAACACAATCATTTCACCGCAATTATCTCATCCACCTTTGTCGTGGATATGCACACCGCATGCTGCTGCTGCTAGTGCCTCCATCACCGATGGCCGTAGCCACCGCCACCCTCTGCCACGGTTCGGTGACTTCAACGGCGGTGATGGTAGTGAAAGAGGGTTCGGTACTATGAATTTGCATCTTAGCCTATGAGTTTTGTGACTTTGATTTGTCATGCAATTTAGTACCGTACCATATGTGTAGTAGTATTTGTATTTTTTTTTTTTTTTTTGTCGACATGTTATTATATATTAGTGTCTGTGAGAATCTAACTAGCTATAGTTACCTAATGAATCTTTCTTTTCAATTATATTTTTTCGATCCACATACTTGAATGTAAGATGTTGCTTTAAATATCCGAACTTAATTTTACATGGATCTATCCACCACTTGTTAATAGCAACCTTCATATATATCCTGAATTCTGTGGCAATGTAAATCTTATTTAATAAGTAGTTAGATTTGTAGAGAAATAATTTTTATACATTTTTCATGCAGATCTGAGAATTACTTTTTTCTCAGACTTTTAAATTTAATCTGTTTCAAACGAATATCACGGGTCCTTGATCGAGATCGAGATCGACATCAATTATTATTGTATATATATAAGCAAGTTTTAATCAGTCTCAACATAAACAAACCCCCTAACAATATTTAATGGGAGCTGTGTATCATGCCAAAATCTAAAGACCAAAGTTACAATTTCAACCTCCACTAATAAACAACTATATATATATATATATATATCAGATTGGATGAAACCAGTATAGCACTCCTAACCAGATTAGTATTGCATTTAATTCCTGCCGCTGTCAGAACTAGCTAGAAAATAAACAAAGTACAATCCACAATCCATCACCATCACCATCACCATCACCATCTCCATCTCTATCTCTATCTGTCCATATATACAATAATTCTTTAATTTGCAATGTTTTTAATTGGCTCCACCAATTCGCATATGATATGATTATATTATATTACCACTAACAAAATTGTTTATAAAATTGATACATTATTATGTAAATAAAACTGGGCAGTATTTCTAATATTATGTGAAAACATTACACAGTGATTTTCTATTACTTTACTAAAATAATTTAGTGTTTTGTCTTGGCTTGCTACCATCATAATTTAAAATGAAATTAATTTTAGAAATATGGTTCAATAAAATGAAATAGTAATACTACTACTATTTATCTTAGTGCAATCAAATAACAAATACAGAAATATAAAATTAAATTAGGTGAGATTTAAAGTAAAAATACTTAATTAGTTTGAGTTAGGAAAATACTCGTAACTATTTTTTTTTCCATCTCGGTAAGTTGAGTTTTGCGGGCCTCTGAAGCCCAAAAGCACGACCACGGCGAGGGGGAAGTCCACAGACAAAAGTGGGAGGTGCAGGAAGCAAATTCTGTTGAAAAAGAAGAATAAGCGATAAGAGAAGGGAAAAGGGAGAAGAGATTTTTTTCTCTAAAAAATCATTGATCCCCAAACCGCGAATTCCTACTCTACTGGAGAGAGGTAACAATTTGTTTTTATTAAGGTAACAAAAATCATTGATTTTCATTTCCAACAAACGATACTTGGTCTCCTTTTCGTTCTTGGACGGATTAGATAGATCAATGTTGCACGCAGCATCTGCCCCAAGCTTTTGTTCAAGGTATCCCGGGAACCTTAATTATCCTTCAGTTAAAAAAAGAAGAAGCTTTTCTGTTGGTTGTTCGGTATCACAGACAAAAAATGGAGCTAAAGTGGAATATACTCCTTGGCTCATTGTTGGCTTGGGTAATCCTGGAACCAAATACCATGCCACCAGGCACAATGTAACTATTCTTCTTCGCTTCTTCTATTTTCTATTCGTTTTCTACCTTACTCTATCTATCTTTTATTTTTATTTAGGTTGGATTTGAAATAATTGATAGCCTTTCTCGAGCTGAAGGGATTCAGATGAACACAATACAGTCAAAGGCCCTCATTGGAATAGGTAGAGTACATTTCATGCTATTTCTAACATTATTTAACTTACATTGTCTCCTGTGATTTCTACAGGTTCTATTGGAGAAGTACCAATTTTGCTGGCAAAGCCCCAAACATATATGAATTTCAGTGGAGAATCAGTTAGTTCTCACTTTCACCTTACACAATACATGATATCCAATTCTTATTTGGGCATCTTGATATCAAATTAGTTATTTCTTTTTGGTTCCTAATTTTATCTTATTTTTAATATTCTTAAAGGTTGGACCACTTGCTGCATATTATCAAGTACCCTTGCGTCATATTCTGCTAGTATGTATTTCTTACCTTGCTCCTGTTGGTGACAGACAGTTTGCATGCTTGTTGAAATTTTCATTTGCTGTGGGGATTTTTCATAGGTTTATGATGAAACAAGCCTTCCAAATGGTGTTTTAAGGCTTCAACCTAAAGGCGGACATGGACATCACAATGGGTAATGCTCGTTGTATTCATTAAGAATTTTCTTTACTCTCCATGATGAGGTGGTTTGTGGGCATAGCTTGATCTAGTTGCTTCAACTCCAAAAAAATAGAATTCTTCTGTTTGGATTTTAACTTTTGACCCTTATTATGTTCTAACATGAATTCTCCACTTCTTTAAACCAAGATAATGATTTGAATCTTTAACATAACCTTGTAGCTTTTTCTTTTTAATTTTTTTAAAAAGCTTGTACTTCAATACAGTTTAATGGTTAAGATTTGTTATAAATTATCTCATCACATGGATGATTTTATGGATTAGACACAAAAACTGTCATCTAAATATTACAAACAATGTTTTTAAGAAACTTATTTGGGAAATCATAAATTCTAAAACTGGCGTTACATTATTCAGCTTGAAAAATGTGATGGGTCATTTGGATGGTTGCAGTGCTTTTCCCCGGCTTGCAGTTGGTTAGTTCCTTGTCTTCTGTCACTTCATTGATTGATATGGTCTCTTCAGCATTACTATATTTCAAATTTTTGTATGTAGGAATTGGAAATCCTCCTGGAACTATGGATTTAAGAGCTTATCTTCTACAAAAATTCAGTTCAGAGGAACGAAAGCAGGTTAAAACTAGTCTTCTACCAAGAGTGAATTGGTTTAGTGCTTTTATAATTATAACATACCACTTTTCTGCTTATACTAAATTGCAAAATACTTTACAGTTTTATGTTATGACTTATGATAGGCTATAGATTATATTAGGAGTGAAAAAGCAATTTAAAATTTTTTTTGACTGAAACTTAATTGTAGTCAATAGATGGATAAAATCAAATGCGGCTATAGTTACATAATTGGATAATGCAAAAGCAATTTTAGTTCCGTTATTGTTGCACTGCACTTTTATTCTGTTGCTAGTCTGTGAAATACTGTGTTATGACTTGTGATATTGCCCATTAGATTTCATTAGGAGTGTAATAGCATTTTACATTTAATTTTGATTGTAATTAGACAATAATTACATGATTAAATGGATTATAATTAATTCAACAATAATTACATAATTAGAAGAAGAAAAAATGAAAGGAATTGAGCAGGCAATGCTAATATTTGGACGGTTAAGGGTGTGTTTGGGATAGCTGAAAAATTTAGATTATTTCAATAATCAATTATATATATAATCAAAATCAGTTTTTGTTTGAGCAGGTTTATTGAAAAGTGGTTTGAAGATAATTAATTTCGTTTGGATGCAAAAAAAAAAAAAAGTTTTTACATGGTAAAAAGAGTGTAAAAAATAAGCTGTTGAAATATAATCCTATGCTATAAATTTCCAGTTTCATAAAAACAGCTTATTTTTTCAAAAAATAATATTTTTTTAAATTTAATCTAGATCCCCAAACATATTGTTTTTTTCCTAAACAGCTTAAATTATCAAGAACACCTGAGATGCAGGGATCCCAAACAAATTTTGTGGCACTATTTTGTATTACAAATTTTGTGCTTTTTTTGTCTAATTTGAAATTTGATTATGATTTCCTTTTCTGAGTGACAGATTGATGCTTCATCGGAGCAAGCAGTTGCAGCCGTAAGGACCATAGTGCTCAATGGTTTTGACCAGCATGTCAATAGATTCAATTTAGGGCAAAAATACAAGTACCATAAAGTTTAAAAAGAACCACCAAGATGAAATTGGTGCTTACATTGTTGTGTATGTTAGCAGATAGCAGGTTATACCTCACAAACTTGTCATGAATCATGACTTAGTGCATTTTTTGTAAAGCACACCAGTGGTCATATTCTATTCTAGCTCTGGCAGATAGTTGTTTCATGGTGAGAAATTTGAAATACAAGTTGCTTGGACCAGTCCACGAAAATGGTTGCGCATGTGGAAGCAACCTTTGCCCACTCACTCATTTTACATTTTAATTTTCTTATCTTGTAAGTTTTTAATGAGATTTTTTTGTTTTTTAACTAATAAGAAATTTATTTAAACAAATATTTAGTAACCATTGAAAATTTAGTTATGACATTGGATAAAATAGAAATCGTAACTATTGACATAAACTATCATTGATTATGGATATTCTTAATTTTGTCTAAATGATTTTTGGCTGTTAAGTTTTTTTTTATACAAATTTTTATTGAGTCAAAGAGTCTTATTAATTTTTTTCATTTACAAAACTTGAACTTGAGATTTTGTTTAAGATGATCAAGTTAAGTAATTATTCACATTAACGATTTGTTGATTTTCACAGTTAGATTTGAAAGTAAAAGTAATAAAATTAATTATACGGAGAAATGGAGAAAAAAATACTTAAATAATATTGTCATTATAGTGTAAAGTTCTTCTTTTATAATTTTTTTTTAACAAAATCAAATACTACACTGAACTACTTCATAATTTCAATTAACAGCGGTATGTCAATAAGAATGTACTATTAAGAAACTATACAATTGACATTTTTTAGCAGCACTAATAAAACTGTATATAGTTGGAAACGCATTAATTTTGACTGACAAACACGGGGGTAGCTGGTATTAGTTCGACAATGCAAAGAAAAATGTAAATTAGTTGGCAAATAAATAGTGCATTAATTTTAGAATCTTTGTAAATAAATATATTAAATAATTATAATTGTTTAAAAAGGAAATACGTTAATGTCTTATATACAGTGAGTGAAGCAGTTAGTTAATGAATATAATAGAAGTTAGGATTCTTGAAGGGTGTGGGACCCTGGACATTTAGAACGTTGGACTTGGATTTATTAGACCGTTAGAAAATCAAATTATTATACTCGCTCACCAAAGTTAAGATAAGACCAAAGAAAAAGCAATGGTAATATCAGAGCCCAACGTCTCTCTGCAACAGCAACACAGAAACCCCACTCTGGACACCATTTCTCTCATGAGTTTCACCTCGCTGATGGACTTTGAGAGAGGACCAAGATACGATGCATACGCTGAGTTGAGGGAAACAAAGCTTCGCATGAACTACCTCAGACAATACGAAGAAGTTGAAGCTGAAGCAAAGGTTGTTCTGACCCCACCAAGAAAAAAACAAGTCAAGTTTCAAGGTGTGGTTTCTGGGAGAAAAGGGTTTGTGGCTCAGTCTGTGCCGGATTTCTCTGCTGCGTTGAGGAAGGAGAATAGGAAGCCGGTGAACACTAACATGTTACCTCCTTTGATGGAGTTGACGCCTCCTTCCAAGAGTGGCTATGGTATTTTGTCGAGTGCGAGAGGGAGTAAGTCAGCCAATGCTGCTGCTGGTGTTCTCATGCCGAGGAAGAGCTATGCTTGTATTAATGAACTCAAGAGTTTGTCATCTGCTACTGCCAATGCCATCAATGCTGAGAACAAAGGAAGGAGTAGCAGGGTCATCACAACAAGAAGAAAGACTGTTTTAGGGTATAGACAGATTTGAGTGTGTGGAATCACTACAATCCAATGCCCAACCCTTTTTGTTGATTTCATTTGTTCATTTTCTAGCTTTGCTCATACATTTCTTTACTGCCCATTTATTTTACTTTTCATTCTTTCTGGTTTCCATTTATATTCTTTTCTTTTTTGAGAGGAACTTACAGTATTATGTGATGATTTGAGAGAGTATCCATCACCATGACACTGTTATAGAGAGAATAGTTTCAATATTCCTCTGCATAATTCGGTGGAACTTTACTTGTGTTTTGGAATAAAAGTGTATACTATCTTTCATCAAAATAGGCTACATCTTCCAAATATGATTGGAGCATGCATCATAGCATGCTTGTCTCTTTGGTTGACTGTTTAATCAACACTAACTGGATCATTAGACTACAAAATCGTTTAATCAAACACTACCAAATATGGAAATTGTAAATATGTTCATAAAGAAAGTATCTTGAAGAACTCGTTGAATTAAGTTAAAAACTTAAATAATGCCTGTAAGTAAGTTCATTCAACACGCCCCTTGTCCAAAATTTATTTTTCCCCGAGATTCCAAGTCAATCAACTGTCTTTGTTGTCTTTTTTATTTTAGGTTTGGCTAGTTATCAAGGCATTAACTGATATTTTCCACGTTATTTTATGCAAATTGAAAAGGACACATAAAATTGAAAAAAAAAAAAGTAAATAAAAACTTGGTCACTGGCTTTATTTTGTCCACTAATTCAAAGAGCCCAAAAAAAGCCTCCATTAGAAATACCATAATCCTATTTGTACAAAAAATACACCTTGTTAGATCACATTCTCGCCAGAGGAATTTAACTGGTGAGATAGATGTTCCATGACCAGCTGAAAGGAATCTTGGAAGGAAATGGAGCCCTGCTTGCAACCATATGCAAGGTCTTCAACAACTTCATCAACCAAAATTTGAAGTATATCCCCATCTATATCAATACCAGCCTCAAATGCTTCAATATCAAAGTCAGTCCATTTCCCCAAGGAGTGGCTCATTTCCCATTCTATTATTTCATCAGGCACCATCCCAACCATAGACAACCACTTGTTGATCTCCCTCTTCACCTCTTGAGCCAACATCTCAGCTTTCATGCATAAGGGCAGCTTTGTCCATGTCTTGAATCCAGAGTTAAAATATTGGCAACAATTTGATTCTAGATATTCTATAACACAGTCAAGGAGAAACCCCTTTAGCTCCTTTCTCTGTTTGGAATCCTCACAACCCACAACACCATTAGCATCTGTCCACATAGCATCACACACCATTCTGTCAAGATCATCAACAAGAAACCGATAAATTAGGAGTTGTGGCCCTTCATCCTCTCTGCGGTCAGTTGCAATACCAAACACCAACTCAGCATGCAAGAGAATATCCTTCATATGGTTGAGCTTGCTTCTTGTCAATTCTGTCCCAAAAGTGAGCAAACTTTCCAATGCCCTGGGAATTTGGCTGACAAGATCACTCAGTATCTCACCCATCCTTCCTTTGTTAAAGGATGTTGCAGAATCTGAAAGTTCAGTATCATGTTCCAGTTGACCATAAGAAGAGTAATTCATGGAGTCAGGGTGAAAACCATGCCCTGGAATAAAATCAAAGACCACAGACATCAACAAGATAAACTTGGCACAAAAGACAGAGGAATTAAAGAAACTATATTTAGAAATTAATTTTACATAAATAGCTTCTTTTTTTTTTTAATTCCCCTTCACCTGAGCTTTCGTCCAGACTACTGGAAGAAAAAGAAGCTTCCAAAACGGATCCAGGACTCAGATGATTACCATTGCAAGATGTTCCAAATAACCTCTCTTGTTTTGCCCCATACTGATAAGAAAAGAAGGAAACATAATGTCAGGTATAATATAACTGTCAGAATGCCAATTTCCACCAATCACAATACAATTAACTGAGTTCATGCATTCATACTCAATCTTTAAGATAAACAAATCTAAAGTGGCTATAATTAAATACACTCTCTTTTCAGGAAATACCCAGGGACGCATTTCCAACTGCAGTACATCCAATATTATTAAAAAGAGAAACTTCAGATTCAAGCACTATGGACTATTCATTCAGCAAGTTGTGTGGATAACATTGACCACAATTCAAAAATGAAATTGAGCAAGTGGATATTATCAACAGATAACTGATAATGAAAGCAAAATGAACAGAGAATATAAATTTGAGTGCAGTGAGACAATATTGAAAGAGAAGACTTACATGAAAAGCAACATTATCATTAAACATGTGATGACCATCATGACAGATCAGATGCTCGGAACTTAGAGCAGATATCAGCTCTTGAAGAATCATGGCACTTGATTTTTTAGGTGGAGCACCTGTAGCCAACTCCTCATCTCTTTGAGAGGTTAATTCCTTCAATTTTTGTTCTAGAAAGGCACCTAAAGCATCAAATCTCAAGGGCGGAGGCCTTTGGAAACACGTCATACTCTCATTGTCGCTGCTTGTCTCTTCCCTCTCGCCAGGTATTCCTATCTTTTGGTTCAAGGAGGAATTAAATGTAAATGACACTGCATTATTGATCTTATTGTCATTAACCTTAATAACTCTTTCTCCTTGACCAACTTGTTTATTTTTTACAATAGAATTGTTCAAGGAGGAAGCATTGAAGTCCCTTCTTTTGCCACCCATTCCACCGGAGTGGAGATTTCTCTGTTTTGCACCAACTGAATACACAGAACCCGTGCCTTCTAGTTGTGTGACATTAGGGATCCTTCTTTTTCTCTCTAACGTCCTTACATGAGACAGGGAACTCTGCTGTCGATTGTAAGGTTTTTTCTCTAGGTCAAATTTGGAACTATCGGCTTTGGTAGGTGACCTCATCCTTGATCGACCACTTAGACTTCTATTCATAGCAACAAAGTCTTTGGTCCCATTCATAGTGCTCGTAATCGTAGATGATGATACCCTTTTTACTTGCATATCACTCATTGTAGATCCAGATGAATATCTTTCACTGCCTAACATCTGTTCTTGTGTTTGAGTTCTGTGTTTTGAGGCAAAAGAAGATGCATCATCCTCTAGGGTCCTTGATGGTTGGCAAGATGAATTCCATTTAGCTAGACCATCATGGGGCATTGGCATTCTTCTGGCAGTGGTTTCACTCCATGATTCATGCACGTTATTTTTACCCTTATCTTCAGTAACAAGAGGTATGAGCTTTTCCTGACTTCTCTGAAGAACTACATCCCTTTCATGTCCATGAGAAGGGAATGACTTTCCCTTTTTCTCTGATGATACCATAGAGATAGATGTGATCACATCTGAAACAATGGGTGGAGGAACTGGAACCGGTGGCTGTCCCTGTCCCCCAACCTCAAGCTTGCAGTCAACAACATCTAGCAAATTACCACAGTTTTTGCAAGAAGTCTTCCCCATCAATTGCTTGCATGAGTTGGCTTCATAACAAGATTGATTATGCATAATCACTGACCCATCTTCCACACCATTTGTCACAATGCCGCCAGTCTTAGGAGGATACATTGAAGCAGGGTACGTAAGAGAGTTTTTAGCTCTACTTCTGCTTTGCAGTCCAGGTTCCAAAATTTTTGTAGCTGCTCCTATTAACCTAGAGCTTCGAGAAGCACTCTTTCCTGAAGGAATTCTCGGGCTTTTTAAAGAAGAAGCAAGTTTCGGATGATGATGTTGATGATGTCCATATTTTCTTGCTCGCGACAAAACACTCTTAATTTGCAGTGCCTCAGCTCCAAACCTAGTCACTGTTCTTCTCTCATACGTCCCAGTTTTCTGAAGCTTCTGAGGTCTTGAATCATGCTTTACAACTCCCATTTCCAAATCCATGCCTTGCCTATCCAACTCACAATGCTCAACCAAAGACTCCTTTCCATCAGCAGCACACAAAGCTTTCTTGGACTTATCTCGCTGAGCAGCTGGAATAGATTCTAGACCCATCAACCTAGCTACCAGACTCGGAGCTCGCATTTCACTCTTTTGCTCTACATCTAAACCATGATTCCCACCTTTTTTAGCACTTGGGAAACCCCCACTATTCTCATTAGCAATCTACAATTCAAACATAGCCACAATACCCAACAAAAAGAGTAAGTAACAAAGATTAAACAACAAAATCAACACTCGGGCATATAAGGCCTTACCAAGTGAAGCTTGGAATTTGGCATTTTTTCATCTCCCTTAAACTTTTTTGCACGAGCTGATACAAACTCAACAACAAAGATCAATCAAAACAAACACATCAGTCCCCCATGTCTTTGTGTGTGACATTTGAAGCCAAATTTATATTACATTACATACTTTATATTAGTATACGAGGAAAGATTTAGAAAGAAACCAACCAGAAGGAAGAAGCTTTTTGGAGAAGAGCTTCTTCTTGGAGAGTTTCCTCTTCCAATCAATGAGCTGAAAGAAAATGCCAACACAACCACCAGGCCTATGCTGCTGCACCTTCTTCTCTGTGATAGCCAAATTCTTCACCGTGGAATCATTCATTTCTGCAACACTCTAAAAACCACCGTCACTCCAGAAGTCAAAACCACCTTCACCTTCCTCAATCAAACAATGAGTTCCTCTCTACATTGTTAAAACCAAAAACCACATTCAGTTCTCTCTCTTTCACCGCTCAGAAAAAGAAAACTTCACATTCCCTCACCAACAAAGCAGAAAAAGAGGGGAAGAAAAAAACAGCCTTTTTTCTTCCCTTTAGATACCCATTTGCAAAACCCCACTCTCACTTATGGAAACAACGTACAATAATGTTATCCAGAAAAGACATAGGAACAACTCTGCAAAACTTGCAGGACTGAGGCAGAAAGCAACTCTTGATACAACAAAACGACACCGTCCAAAGAAAAAGCAAATAGCAATACAATCACAGGCATCAACTTCTTACAACGCTGCTAAGTGCTAATGCTATGCTCTACAACTGCAAAGCTATGGTTGTTGTGGACTGTGGAGTGTGGAGGCGCGCGTGGAGATAATAGAGTGTGCGAAGGGTGCGTAGGATAAGGCGAATGTGACAAATGTGACACACCACGCGCAAGAAAGCATTGGTCAACACACCCAAAAATATTAATATTCTTGTTATCGGGACAACAACCGGAAACAGAGGTTCCGTTTGTTGGGTAACGTTGGGTCCACGTCTGTCTGCTATTCTGCGCTGTGGGAGCATCAATTCATTGCTTCTCATGCGGAGTTGATTACTGTACCTCTGCAACTCACGGCTACATCTTTGCACTCGCCCAATTAATTCACGCGCTCTACCATTTACATGCACTTTTTTTTTTCTTTATAAATCACAATCACTACTTCACAATGTAACAAAAAAAATTCTTGGAGACTATTGATTTGAGAATTGTCCGAATTAAACTGTGTGAATCTCTTGCTAGATTGATTTAAATGAAATCTTGTCCATAAAAAAAAAAAAAAAAAAGATGTGATCGAAGTCGAAGAAAGATCTCATCCGAAGAAACCAGCTACATTGATTCTGAGACAGAAATTAATGAGTGACCGTCAATTTCACATTTAATATGATTAAAGTGCTTAAAAGGGTGCAATTTCTCATTTGTAACAATGTACTGAAACCACCAAAATCACTGGTGCAATTGAACTACAGGCATAAAGCTCGAAAAGGATATCAATAATCATGCTAAACTTTCCCCCTTCTTTCCCGTTATTATTGCCTATTATTACTTACTCCGTTGGCATCAAGAAAAGGGTGAGATTGCCCAGTGGGATATGCCCCAACTTTTGAGGTTACAAATCTTTCTACACATTCTATCAAAACTTTAAACTTGAGTTTCATTTGCACATCCACTTTGTATATAATATTCTTTTGTTAGTGAATTTAATTTTTGTTTTTATTAATATATAAATTTTATGCTATTAATTAATTAATAATTGTGATAAATATAACTTTAAAATAATTATGATAAAATTAAAGTTAACAAATAGAACATCTTCTTGACCACAAGTCAATTCTTACATAAATTCTTTTTGTTTGTTTATATGTAACTATTACCAAGTAAGCACAAGTTTATAAAGGTTCTGTTCAATTGTTATTTTTTATAAGAAAAAATATTAAAGTTACACGTGAGTTTTGGTGGACCCATGTCCTGAAGATAGGCAAGGTAAAATAATGTGAATATGAATGTACAGTGAAAAGAACTGTGGTCACATGAAGCGTGGGAAGAGAATGGCGTATTTCATCGTTCTTAATACTGTTTCATTATACTAATCGGATTAGCACCTTTTCAGAAGACTTTATCTTTTACGAGATTAGATTGTACACAACCCATAAACAAATCTAGTGGAAGTTGACATCAGATTTTTTTTTGTATTTTCGTGATCCAGCACAAACACAGAACAAAAGCCAATAAAAAGAAAGAAAGACAAAGCAGACGAAATTTCTCTCGTAGTATAAGACAAAGTGGAAATATAGTTGATGGCTGGGCTTGAGTATCATATGCCAAACATTTTTTTTTTTTTGAAATATGCCAAACATCTAAATCTAAATTTTAAGGTATGGTTGCATTAAATATATACTTTATATATGCTAGTGAGAGAAACATTGAGAAATACTGCATAATTTTGTTATGGGAGTAGTATTTTTAATTTATTTTTGTATTCTCTTAATAAAAAAATCTGAAAAGTAGTGCAATCATCTGGAAAAGAAGTGGACAAGGACAAGGAAAACGAAAAGTTCGTCCCATATTTAAAGAATTAAAGAATGAGAATAAAATTAAGAATAAGTGATAATAGATGTCCTACTAATTCATTTGAAATGGTGAGTATGTATTTGAGGAGAGACAAGTTTATAGAGCAAACATGATTGTGAGAGGAAAGACGCTAGATCAATAATGAATGATGGACCAAGAACAATTGTACAGGACACATCACGTGGTGCGAATTACACATCACAGAGTTATTGTTTCTTTACAGAATAACTTTTTAACGAGGACAGGTGTCTAAAATACATGAGTTTCATAAACTTTGAGTTGGATTATAATCGATAGCATTTATGCCCTGAAATACAACCAAATCGATTGTGTCCTGGAACTTAATCGATTAATTGATACAGTATTTGTCATTAATAGTGTTTTAAAACTCCAGTAAAATGTAGTCACTTATTTTTATTTTACTTTTCTTCTTTTCTCTTCTCACCTATATACATTTATTTTTTACTTTTTCTTCCTTACAACCAAACACATTTAAGGTGTCTTCGTGGGTGGATATACGAATTGTGCAATATGTGAGTTGGCCCATTTAACTTTGCACTGGGAATTTTTTTATGTGCCAAGTGTTTGGTGGTCTTCAATTGGTATAAAAACATGGAGATAATCCACTGGAGTGATTTGATAAATGTGAGGTTTCTCATATGAAATTTAGAGAACGCTTTATCGTGATTGGAAAACTTAGTTTCGGGTTAATTATCATTTTATTAAGATAAAAGCCAATTTTGATACTTTAAATAATTTTTCTTTGTTTTGCCAACATAACATGCGGGTTATCTAATTAATTATATGTCATGATTTTATATAAGAAGATTATGTTCAACATCCATCTAGCTAATTTGATTGAACATACATGTATAAAGAAATTTTCTTTGATTTGTCAGTATTATTATCGTTATTAATTTGATGTTATAGTATTTAGTATTTACTTTGTTCATTTAAAAGATATGGAGATAGATAGTATATTAATATTGGGACAGTACAGAACAGGAATCTATAGATGTAGTGTGTCTGGTGTACTTAGGATGTGAATAAGGATTCACATGGCGTTGGTCTTAGAGATGGGTAACAAGAGTTGTGACCTGTTTGCGTCAAGGAATTGAATTGAAGATTGGCCAACCAAACCATGTCATACTCTTTTACCTTTTTGGTTGCTTTCAACAAATAATTCAAGATTCTGCAACTGCCAAATTAAAGGGCTTCCACTTCCACCACCATATACACTATAAACCATGTGTTACCCAATTTTAACTCACTTATTTTTTTTATTTATTTTTTATCAATGAACATCGAACCAAACAAACATGTACTTGTACATACATCTTGTTTCCGCAATATATTTTTCATGGAGGAATGATTTTGCATTTGATTTGATATGAGTTAATGAGGATAAATTTGTAAAATCCCAAAGCTGAATGCATTGCTATTGCAATAGAGTACGACTACGAAATCTAATCAAGGTGTGCTGCAACTACCAAAATTCATTAATAAATAATATTAATAACCCTCTCTCTGTTAATTTTTCATGTAATGAAGCATTTTTGTAGACGATATGTGATTTTTTAAAAGAACTGTTTTTCAGTAAGGTGTGTTTGGTTATATTTTTTGTTTTCTAGTTTTTAAAAATTATTGTGTAAATTAATTTTTAAAAAGTAAAAATATAAAAGCAGCTAAAAGTAAAAAAATAAATTAATTAAAAAAACTTAAAAATATTATAGTTTTAATTTTGAAAATATTTTTCAAAAATTATTCTTTATCAAATATTTTAAATTTTAAGAATAATTTTTTTTTAAAAGTAACAATCAAACAGGCCTTAATATAAGATGTCATTTCCTTTCCAGCGCCCTTTTTATATCATTGCATAAATTAATAGCTTGGGTTGTTTGCAACAAAGTTTGGGCAATGGACATATGCATTTCTTTTTCTTCGCATTGCTTTTTTGACAATGGAGTCACTGTGTGACTTGTAGCTTGCACAACCAGGGAAATGTATGCAATTGTTTTAAAAGTGTAGGCGATCCTCCACTTTGATGGATTTGAAGTGACTTGTAAATGAATGCACCTATCAGGATTGAATTGAATGAACTTTTGAACCAAACTTTGAGTAGTGAAAAAGAAGATCTAGATTCTAGGTCAAGCAAGTTGTCCTTGCAATTGAAAAGGATCAAAATGATGGCCATTCACATCTTTTTCCCTTTGTCCATATTTCTTGGTTGATTATTCCAGTGCATTCATCTTTCAGCTTTTTTAACATGTATGAACGCCTTGTCTTGGCTTTTCCTATTTCTGCCTCAACAAAATGAATTAAGATAGAGACAGGACAGGACAGGACGGTAACATAACAAGTTGAGTATTGTATGAGTGACAGCTCAGCTGAATAGATCAAAATTGACATCGCAAATAACCCTCTTCTTCACCTTTATTATTTTTACGACAAATTCTTGCTTGGCATTATTTATTGTTGGGTTGTATTATTAATAGTTACGATATCATTATCTCTCTCATATTTTTAGATGTTAATTTAATAGAAATAAAATATTACAATATTGTATTTGGAGTTTGTGTTTATATTTGGCTAATTGCCTAATTCTCACACAAGAGCCATCAGATCTTAGCACTTTCTAGTTCACGTCATCATTCCATATTTGGAGTACTGTATAAGATTTTATTTATGTGAACGCCAGCAATACCCTTTTCAGCGTACTTTTTTTTTTTTTTTTATAAAAGTAAATTAATTAATTAATTTTCCCCTTAAAAGGAACCAGGAAGAGGGGATCCCAGAAGCCTCAAAATCTAAAGTTGAAAATTTCTTGCAAGAATGTTTGTTTTGTTTAGTTGGTTCCTTCAAGCTGAAGGTTGGACTTTTTCTAGATTGGAGTAATCCCTTGTTTATTGGGAATTGAAGTTGACAATTGTTGCCTTGTTTGAATGTTTTTCAATCTCACTTATTTGAAGCCCACCAACAAACCATCCAATGGGAAATTAGTCGTGTCAAACCCCTTCAAAGCTTTTTTTAATCCAACACGGAGTACTTGTTAAGACCAAACCTCGACTTCTTTAAGTAATTTTCAATCCAACACTTTTTTTTTTATATATTTTAAATAAATCTCACAATTTTTGGTATGGTAATTGTTTGATGTTAGTCTCTAGATTTCAGTTGCACAAATTAAATGCTTCAAATACCACAATAGTGTGATTTTAGTTCTTGTGTGACATATACGTAATACGTTGACTGACTTTTTATTGATTTATAAAATATATTGATGTGACGTAATTAAGTGATATTTAAGGAACTTAATAATTTGTATAATTGAAAGAAAATTTTACTAAATAAATTTCACAAATAATCCCATATATACTTTATATTTCATTACGTCATAATTAAAGGAAAAGGGTCTCCCACAGCAAAAGCTTACCCACTAAGATTGCAAGTGGCAAGTTTATTCGATGTGGGAGTCTTCAAAGAGGATGTAGCGGTCACCGTTCTAGGGAACACTAGAGGACAGTGCCGGATTGGAACTTCACAAAACCAATATTGCATCTTGATTAGGCATAATCTAGTGATTTAGAAATGAATTATTGTTTCTATAAATTGTCAAAACTCGAAATTTAGTATTAACGAAAGTGGTAGCTTCACCTAAATGCAGATGCAGAGCACCAAATTAATGTAGTGTTCAACTGTTATTCATATGCAAAGTACTACGTTAGTTCTGCGTGTAGAAGGAACTATAAAAAAGAGTCAGAAGGCATTACTATTATTATTATCCATGAATCCAAGCAGCAAGAACAACTGAGTGCAAAACTTATAAACTTGGAATCAGTTCTTCAAATATGTAAATAATTATCCGAAATCACCCATTTTAACATGAATT
Source organism: Amphicarpaea edgeworthii (assembly GCA_014843725.1). Taxonomy (NCBI): domain Eukaryota; kingdom Viridiplantae; phylum Streptophyta; class Magnoliopsida; order Fabales; family Fabaceae; genus Amphicarpaea; species Amphicarpaea edgeworthii. The sequence continues at coordinate 576,090 of CM026321.1, read as the reverse complement.
TATAAAATCTAACGTGAATCAAACAGGCATTAATGTGTATATCATTGTAATGAAAAAGAGATAGATGGTAATGAAAGTCAATGTATTTACACATGACATAGTCCAAAGAACAAAAGTAGAGGAACAAAAAGCAGGCACGAAAACAACAGTTACCTGTCATTTTGTGCCCCAAAACATGTGCTTGCTTGTCCATCACTTTCACATACACCACTTTGGCTTCATGATGCAAACCATTTATGATTTACCCTTTCAATTTCAAAGTTTTACCTATACCTCAAAGGAGATAGACCGGCCCCACTGGTTTGCAGCTAAACACTAAAACTGCCTCTTGCTCTTGTCTCTATTGTTGGAGAAGATTGAAGCCAAACCAAATAGGTTTGCAGGAGGAACATTCAGGACAGGATTGACTCTAACACTGTTACCATAAGATCCATGATGACTACTACTCTTGTAATAATACAGTGGAGGCTTTTGATGATGATAACCGTTTGGCACAAAGGAGGAGTGACTCAACCTTTTCTGTGAATTTGGCTTATTAATGTTGTTGTTAACACCACCCTCCTTCTTAACAGGGGTTGATGATGATGATCCAGTTGAATTGCTTCTAGATAGAAGTGGCAAAGGACAAAAACTCCTTCTAGGTCCACTTCCACAACTACTGCTTCTCTTGAAGATCCAAAAGGACTTTGAAGAACAACTTTGCTTCTCATAAACTTGATCATCATTCAAACACTTGGTTTCTTTGGGGTTAATCTCTAATTTCTTCCTGTTAGGACCAGCATAAGGAGGAGGCAATGGAGTAGTACTAGTACTAGTCTTTGTTTGCTTCAGTGCTGTAGGTGGAATATTAATATTCTTTCTGCTCTTGACCTCAGTGGGAAGGATCCTCCCATGTGAGAAAAGCTCATCAGCTGAAGATGACTCTAGCTCAAAGCTCTCATTGACACAGAAATCAAAATCAATGCTGGCATTGAAGCCAGAAGAGTTTGATCTGAAAGGGAGTTGCTCAACGGGAATTGCATCAGATTGGGAGAAGTCATGTGAGAATGAGATTCTAGGACTCACAGAAGAAGAAGAAGAAGAGGAAGGAAGCACACAATTTTCTGAGCAAAGATCAACTGCCATATTTCATTCAACCACTGAGGGGAAAGAGAAAGAGGAGGGTATAAATGGGGCCAAAACCAAAAGTTAACCTAACAAAGAATGCAATACATAAAAGAGGGTTTATGGAGAGTGGTCCAAAGTGGACAAAACGGGATCAGAAGGCTGGCCAAAAGAGGATATGCCTTCTGGGACTGTGACTTTTTAAACAATAAAAGAGATATGACTTAGTTTGCTGAACTTGATGAATGGACGTGCAGAGAGTGTTGTTTTGTTCAGACTTCATGAATGAGTTCAAAGCCGGCATGGCATTATTAACCACTTTTAATTAATTAATTAATTAGCTAGCTAGCGTACGTGTAAATGTTATTATTATGCATAACACAGCAGCTATTGCCGCACCTACAAACAAACAAAACCAGAAAGATGCCAACGCATCAACTTGTACTGCATTAGGTACTCACACTCACCTATCTTTCTTATTATGCAGCCAAATTATGCATTTTATTCAATACACCACAACTTTTGTGCCTACTCCCCCCACTGTTATCTAAAGCAAATCTACAACAATACTAACTACTAGTGTAAATGTTATTTAAATACTACTCGTGTCGTTGTCACGTGTTAAATCCCCCTTCCCGTAATACACTTATATCAGTCGTCAACCTCATTTTTCTATTTTCTATTTTTAATAAAGATTTTAATCCTAATTATAAATAATTCAATTTCATTTGATCAAGTGATCAAATAATTTAATTATTCTTATTTATTAGTAGTTGAATAAGAGGTTAATCTCTAAAGATTCGATCGAATAGACGTGGAAGCCGGAAGGTAGAGATTCCTTCTATCAGTATTTTTTTCATACTCTTGATATTTAATTTACTACATAGTTTTAACTTTTAAGTTGAAATTTTTTATGGATATTCAACTGTGGAGAAAAATATTTATCATTCAATTACTAGGATACGTGTGATTCGTACCAAAAGTATTTTATCTTTAAATTTTGGAACAATAAATGCTTCTTTAATTTCTACTTTTTAAATTATTAAAACAGTAATTATTAATAATAAATTAAAAAATAGACACCTAAGCGCACTCGTTTATTTTTGCCTTTTTATTGGACTCGCATAGTACTAGTATTTATTTCATTGTTTAAACCCCCTTTCTTTCTTTATTTATTTATTTTGAGAATACCCTTTTATATATTTGGCAACACAAAATGGAATAATAAGGGCCTTACCTTGCTAGGCCTCCCGGAGCAGAATGAAACAAAACTCTAATACGTTCAAATGTTTAGATTAATTAAATTAAGGAAGAAATTATTTGCATTTAAAATTCTAATGTGATGAAATCAAAATATTAGCATTGTTTGAAAAAACGAGGGAGATAAACACCCGAAAGATTTTCACCATGGATCATAAATAAACTACACAAGTAAATTTTACACCATACTTTGACAAAAAAAAAAAAAAAAATCTTAAAACTACAAGAGTTTGTGGTCTTCCTCACACTTGTATTCTAACAAACCAAGCATTTACCATACTGTTTAATAAAGATTTGCTCGTTGATTGACGAAGTATATAAATTAATTAGCGAGTAATAAATAGTTAATACGAATTGAAATACATTTATAAGCCATTAATGAATTTATGCACAACATTTGCTAACTATTAAATTATCATTAATTGTGAATTGGTACAAATATTCACGGCAAATATATAATTTGGTGATACTATAATATAATTATATTTGCTCGTCCGCAAGTCTCCAACTAAAACCCCTGCTTTCTTCTACAGTATTATGTATTGTCACTTTCATCGACTCTAGTGCTTTCTTCGGTGAGTTTTCTTTTTTGTCTACTTTATATTATGATTAGGTTCTTTTGTATAAGATGCATTATTCTCATTTGTTTTATCACAAAATCCAAATAAGCTTAACTAATATTAATGCTTCTGGTAAGCTCATTAATTAGTTTGGTTGTGATCGAAGGCTAGGCTACACGATAGATATTGTAAAAAATGCTTCTGTTTGAGGGCTGCCACCTAATCTTATATTAGTTATAGAACTTGCAAATTACTACAATTAATATATACTATTAATCTTATTGAGGTAGTTGATCTAGATGGACTCTGACTATTAGAAAGTTAGATTGGATGGTTGTGTATGATCTTTCGTTGGCGTATTCTTTTGGTTGTGTGCATTGTAATTGTAATTTGTGAAAATTAGACAACAGAAACCAACTACAGTAATAGTCAGACTCACGATATACCAAAATAAAATCCAAGCTGCCATTTGGATAATCTTCCAAATCAATATAGATATACAACTGCATGGACAACAAAATGTAAGTTACCTTAAACTTTTATATTAAATTAAATAAGTTATTTTAAACAACTAAAAAATTAGACGATTACCTTTTAAAAAATAAAATTAATCTAATCATTCACCTAATATCAATGGATCATGGATTACTTGATTATTATATCTTGTGCACGTAAGACTGAGAATTATATGATTCAATGTTATGGATGGAGTGACAGAACAGAAGTATAGCCGCACGGCACATTTGTGTTTCGCTGGCTTTTGATTTGGTTGACTGTGATCCCGATCCCGATCCCCATATCTGAAAGCTCTGATTGTCTTAGCTTAAAATGTGACATTACATTACTATTGATTTCAATGTGAAGGAATAGGATTGGACTCCAAAGCCAAAGGGTCTGTTACAACGTACTACAATAGATGGATCGATGGATTGAGAATGTTTTAGTACATGCCTCACACCACACGTAACGTATTGTCGTTGAGACTTGAGACTGGCCAACACTACTGTAATTGATTGAGGTCGATCCTTGCTGTGCTGTGACATGATCAGGTGCAGCACAGCACAGCACTCACACTAAGCCTGCTTAAACTATTTCTCATATTATGGCCCAATAACAAGCCCAACTAAGAATACCCAAGCTCCAATTCAAAACCTAAAGCTATCTCAAAGGAAATACATTTCTTATTCCAACTTCCGTATTAATATACTTTTACTTTCAAAAGAAAATTATTTTGAGATACATAAAACTTAAGGATGTACATTTTATAGATCAATCCTCAACATCAAAACATGTGAACTGGAGCAATGCATGTTATCGTAAAAACCTTTTTAAAGCTTTTGTAGTAGTAGTGAAGAGCGAAGAGCGAAGAAGAATGAGTGTTCGGACCAAAAACCTGAACTCTGTATTCTACGCAGATTCGTACCATCCCATTCAAGTTGGCAGCATCGACGGCACCGATGTTGTTCCTCACGACAACGCCGTTTATCGCGCTCAACTTTGTTCCTCCATTGGCCTCTGTCTGTCTCTTTTTCCCTTCCTTTTCAAAAATTTCAATCTTGTTCCATTTTATTTATGCTTCAAAATTGAATTTTGCAGACGACCCATTTGGTGATCCTAAGGCCACTGGAGACCCTCATTGCACTCTCTTCGTAGCTCGCCTCTCTCGCCTCACCACCGATGATAATCTCCGCAAGGTACAATTTTTTTTTTCTTTCTACATGGTGCAGATAGGATATGTCAATGTAATATTGCCTTGTATATATGATAACTACAATTTTGTTTCAGATATATATTAAGTTAGTTAATGTAGATTTACTTTTTCTGAAGAAGGGAGATAATAATAACAAGTTGGGCTACATGGTTAGGGTTAAATTCTGACCCTTTCTAACCCCATATACAATGGATCAGCAAGAGTATGAATGGAACATATAGTCTGTAAGTTTGGAACTCAATTATGTTCCTTGAAGCTTATGAGTTTCTTCCAGGAAGGATGGGAGTTGATTTTTAAGTCAACAATTTCGTCAAATTGGTGGAGGATGGAAGTTTATGATTATTGTCATTTCATCTTTTGCTGCCTTATTTTCAGAGCATAATTAACTTCTCTGGTAGCTTATAGAATGTGTGGTTTTTAACTTTCAGGTTATGAGTAAGTATGGTCGGGTGAAGAACATGCGCTTGGTTAGGGACATTGGTATCATTCTTCTTTGATTATCAGTTTCGGCCAGTTATTCCCCTTCCCTGCTCTGTGTGGACCTATTCTGTGTTTCTGTAAAACATCTTAGTGATGTTTCTTTTTAAGCAGCATGTAGGTCAATATGATTGAGTACTTGCTCATTGCTCACTTGGATAATGCTCTGTACTTTCTTCTATTAAGCCATTCTAAGAACTATGGAAAATATGCAAAACCCAGTGGGCTATTTGTACAGCTTCTTGTAGAGCCATATTTTTTTGTGTCAACCCCCTGCCAATGGTCTGGTGATTTTGTGTGTCTGTTCCCTTGAATGATATGTAAATAGTTACCCTTTTAGCCATATTGTTGTCAAACTGATTTAAGTTCTTACATTGCATTTATTTACTTTTGGTTGCAGTGACAGGAGCTTCTTGTGGTTATGCTTTTGTTGAATACGAAACTGAAAGGGAGATGCGAAGAGCATACATGGTGCTGCAACATGTTAAAACTCTGTTTAATTTTTAGCTTAGAAGAGCAAACCACTATGACTCAACAAAAATTAAAACCTATCATGTCTTTTATGCGTGCACGCACACACACATCAGTCATGTTTTAATAACTTGAGAAAACCCACCCGATTTCACTGCCACAGGTCAAGTAGCAAATGAAATCATCTGGATTTCTGCTGGCTTGAAATATACCTTTTTATTAAATGTTAATGTTATGGAACTTTGTTGAATTTTCTCATTTGCAGGATGCTCATCATTTGATTGTTGATGATTGTGAAATCATAGTTGATTACAACAGACAGCAATTGATGCCTGGATGGATTCCTAGAAGGTTAGGTTAGTTAAAGTGACTCATTCTTATAGTTGCATTTCTACTTACTGTGCCAGAGCCATCTGATATCTTTCTGTTTCTCTCCTACAGGTGGTGGTCTTAGTGGTAAGAAGGAATCAGGACAACTTCGTTTTGGGGGGAGAGAAAAACCATTTCGTGCACCCCTGTAAATTCCAGTCCTCTTATATCTGAATACTATATTTTACCTTGTTTTTTTATATATCTAATATCTAATAACCTAGTTCCCATAGATGTGCAATAATATTTGGTGCATTAAATAAAAAAAAAAATATTTAACCATTAGGTCAAGTGGTTGATTATTAGAGTCAAATAATATTAACCTCCCTTGAGATTTGCCTTAATTGCACTAACTGATTTTTGTGTCTTTCACTTGTATGGAAGGATGTACAAAGGGGGAATAAAATTATATTGTGGTTTGTTTTATTGTGTTCTTGAACGTTTTGGTCTAAAATGAATAAGCTGATAGTGACTCAAATATAAAACAGAAGATGGATAAGAGGGAGAGTAGGATTGAAATGGGGCATCCATAGTAGAAATGATTATGGCTACATGTGTGTTGAAGTATATACCTTCTAAAACGATTGATTGCCTCTATGTGGTGAACTTTGTGATGCTAAAAGTTGTTTGTATGATTCTTGATTATAGAAGTTTTGTGAAAAGGGATAAATCTTAGTGTAGTGCAGTCAAAAACCTGATATCTCCATTGACTATTTTTTGACTAGATATTGATGCAAAGGCTTAAGAGACCTCCTTGAATTTGATCCACAATTCAATTTTGATATATATTGATTTTGTATTCTCTCTACTGTTTGACCAGGAAACCAATCCCATACGAGGAGTTGAAGAAGCTTGGCATCCCCCCTCCTCCTGAGGGAAGATACATGTCACGCTTTCAGGTGGTGTTATTTTACCTTTCGAAGCATATCTCATTTGTGAAAGATGTTTTATAATTATAAGAACTGTATTAAATATTTAAGATACTAAAGCGACAAACGAATTTATATTTGGTTTAGGATTCTTCATGGTGTGTCATGGCACATTTCTATTTGCTTGTTAATTTGTTTTTGATTTTGTTCATACAAGTACAGGTGCCATCCCCTCCCAGAAGAGAAAGGAACCTTTCAGACAGGGAAGAAGACTCTTATAGTCACAGAAGGGGATCTAATGACAGGAGCAGGAGCAGGACGGAAGATGGTCTCAGAAGTTCAGTGGACATTGAGGAAGGGCACTATAGGAGTTCAAGTCATCGCGATGACCGCTCACATGGAAGGAGCTCTTCGGAGAGGAGTGGTCGTTACCATGACAGGAATACATCTGAGAAAGAACATCGACACAGGAGTTCTTCTGACAAAGACAAACATTCTCGGAAGAGAAAAGAAAGTGACAGGAGTTCTTCTGAGAAAGAACATCGACACAGGAGTTCTACTGACAAAGACAAACATTCTTGGAAGAGAAAAGGAAGAGACGATGGGTCTCAAAGGCGAGAAAAATATAATCAGGAGGACTAAGCTGTACAACTCATTATTATGGTATATGCATGGGAGAAATGGGAATGCAAAGTGGCAATCCTCAAAGACTTCTCAATAAACATGAAACTGGTGTATGTATAGGTTCAATGATAATCATGCTTTTGGTTTTATATTTTCATAGGGGGTGTTGTATTGTATGCAAAAACACTCAATCCAATACCAGGCAGGTGTTGCTGTAGAGAAGTCACCGGCAATATGGTTATCGTGAAAGTTAAGCTTATTTCAATTCTTATTTGGCAAACAAACACTAAGCTTTAAGATTTTTCATAATGGCTTAAGTGGAAGTAGAGCCCCTGAAAACCAGCATAAACCGAGGGAGATTGAAACAAATGTTTCAAAAATCAAAATGGTTAAACAGAACGTAGAAAAAAAAAAAGTGCAAGTAGTTTCAATAGTAAGCGTATTTCTGCTCTCTATTTTCATCGGGGATAGTCCTCAACCTTCCCTAGTTATAGTCAACATACTGCGAATGAAATCTTTGGCCTATTTAATCTTAGTAAAAAAAAAAAAAAACAATGAAGCAGTGAAATTGAATTTGGAAAAGCCAGCCAAAAGGTTCCTGACTACATAAAACAGAGGAGAATAATTTATAATAAAACACAAAAAATTATATTTTACTGCTCATGTTAATCATAAATAAAGGAAATAAGAATACACAATTATATAGTCTAAGTAAACATAAAATAGAGAAAAATACATCTTTAATTTCCAAAAAATATAAATATATTATGACTAATCAAATATATTTTAATTATTTTTAGGAATCTTGCTTACCAAACACCCCTAAAACTAAAACTAAACAAGCATGAATAGAAAAATAACAATATAAACTGGACTTACCTTTACTACAAGGTTAGGTTGTCTTTTTTTATAGGTAAATTATGTTAATTTTGTTAGTTTGTTATATTGTTGAGATGAACCATTCACCTTAAGTAATCATCAGAATATAAAAATCATCATCTTAATTTTCTGATTGGTGCATTGACGAAGTAGTTGACCTTTTACGCGTTTGGCCAAGGCAAATACTTTGTCTTCCTTGTTTCTTAAATAGTAAATTGTGTCTCTTTGATACTCTCTTCCTCTCCCCCTCTATCTCGTTCGAATCCACCTACCAAACCATACGCTTCCTTCAATTAGAAAAATTCAAACCCATCACACCTTTCATCAAAGTTTGATCCTTTCACTTCAATTCATCATTGCCGTTTAGTTTAAACACATCAGCTATGCCGAACTGGGAGCTTAAGAACTGTTGTGACCATGACCAGAAGATCTTCATTGCTTGTGTTGCTGCTTTCACCGTTGTAATCCTCGTGGTACTCTCTCTACCCACAAACCTAATTTTGTGTTTCTTGTTTTCAGAAAGGAAAATATACTGGTTAAGGGATTAGAATTATATGCTCTTTTGGTTTTTGAGAAAACAAAGAGATACACTATTTTTATAGTATTTAAATTGAATAGAAAATAAAATAAAAGTAATGATCTCAGAGTTAGAGGTTTTAGATGATAAGAAGTTTATGATAATTGATCATCACTACTCTCGTGTAAATTACTAAATCATGAATGGGGATGTAAATTGAATACTACTTTGGGATTTTTGAGTGCCACAAATGTAAATTTTAAGCCTTGAAGTTTTCTGGAGAGACAAGAGGATCAAAGATTACTTGTCATTTTCGCCTGACTTATTTCCCAAATTGGTTGTGGCTTAGACTGGATCAAACTTTGTTTGCTCTATTTGGTAAAAAATAATACTACATGGTTGTGTTAGCTGAACAACTCGGTGGACTTGACATTAGACAATGGACCTTTTCAAAAGTAGGTCCTTGTTTATTATAGTATATTATACACTTATATGCTACACCATATTTGAATTGGTACTGGATAATCAGGGAAGTTTGCAGATATTTCTTTTTGATTTGGTAACCATACATAAATATGATAACACCAAATGTCATGAGATTTTTATAGGGTATAATGTCATGTGATATTTATTTTTATTTGGTAACCATACATAAATATGATAACACCAAATGTCATGAGATTTTTGTAGGGTATAATATCATGTATATATTTACCTTGGTCTCAGTGGCTGAACAATTGATCTTCTTGTGTGCAATTGCTTTGTTGTGGTGGTTATAGCTATGGAGGACCTTTCTACTTACACCTTTTAAGCTCATCACTGTGTTTCTGCATGAAGCAAGTCATGCCATTGCTTGCTGGCTCACTTGTGGCAAGGTAAAACCTTAAATGTTGTAGCTTTTTTTTTTTTTTATAAAGAATTGGTTCTGCTGTAACCTTCTTTATACTTATATCCTCTTCATGCTGAAATTGTTGTTATCTGATGTCAATAGGTGGAGGGAATTCAGGTTCATGCAAATGAGGGTGGGGTAACCCAGACTCGTGGTGGCATATACTGGGTGATCTTGCCTGCTGGATGTAATGCACTGCTTTTCTCCCTTAGTTAACTCATTAATTTTTACATTCATGCCAATTTTTTAAAAAGTTATGCAATGTGGTAAATTTTTGAAGTTAATTTATAACCAGGGACTTATGTATAGCAATCTTATAAACTAACATCACCATTCACTACACGTGCCATGGTTTGATGTGAAATTGTGACATGCAAAATGGAAGCAAATCATGAGATTCATAAATATGTTGATATTCTATATTTTGAATAGACACAGATTCCTATACCTTTTTATGGATATCATTTGAATTCAATAAGGGCACTTTTAAGTTGCATTCACCATTCTTCTGACTGTTTTTTCTTCTAGATCTTGGTTCATCATTTTGGGGAATGGCTTTGATACTTGCGTCGACAAATATTCTCACTGCAAAAATTGCTGCTGGCTGCTTTATTGCTGCTCTAATTGTTGTGCTCTTTCTCGCAAAAAATGTATGATTGGTTATAGATGCACATATGTTTTGTTTCAAATATACCAAAGCTATTTTTGTCCTGACTTTTCTCCCTTTTCCTCTGTCTTGCTACACGCTTTTGTTCTAAAAGTGGACACTCCGAGGACTCTGTATTGGTGAGTGATTTTATGATCTTCATCTTCTCAAATAAAATGGAAAGATATTGACAATTCTCACATTATTCTTCTTGATCAATGAATATCAGGATTTATTGTTTTTATTGCTGTAATTTGGATTCTGCAAGAGAAAACAACAGTCCACGTCCTTCGCTACGTCATTCTCTTTATTGGTATGTTCCTCTTCATCCATTTTCTATAAATTGTTTGAATTTGCTTCTGGTAGACAGTTGTGTCATTTCTTGTGAAATATATAGGCAACTAATTTTGATTTACTTTTCAGGTGTGATGAACAGTTTGTTTTCAGTTTATGGTATACTTTCAAGACCTTTTATACAGTTTATTTTACTTTGGATGATAAAACTTCTGATATCACTTATATCACATGATTAAAATTTGTATGATGTAGATATTTACGATGATTTAATATCTCGGAGAGTCAACTCTAGTGATGCTGAAAAGTTTGCAGAAGTTTGCCCATGCCCCTGTAATGGTTTTGGATGGGGAGTTATTTGGTGAGTTTTGCTATAGGGAAACACGCTTGAATGTAAAGATAAATTTACTGGTTTTATAGGATTGAAATTTGGAGCATTTTTGTCATAATATATACTCTAATAAATAATAATTCTTTGCTTATGTAGCTTGTTTTCAATTTGCTACCCTGTTTAACTTTTTGTTAGATTTAACTGAAAATAAATTTCTTCAAGCTTTATAATAGCAGTATAGCAATAGGGGGGAAATTTCCGTGCATGAATTGCAGCTGAATGACAAGAATAATATATGCTTTACCACTGAATTTATGTCCTGTATTTTTACTAATTACTAGTCATTATTAATTTTCCTTTCTGCAATGCATTCCACTTTCAGGGGGATGATATCATTTGCATTTCTTTGCGCATCTTTGTACCTTGGCTTGGTCATATTGTCTTGAGGTATGATTTTTAAATTAATTATTATCATTACAAGAGTCAACAATCTTTCTATACATGGTGACATGTGTCTTATGCTTTTTGTTCACAGGTTGAGAAAGTTGTATCCAAGCGGTTTGACTTTAGTACTGCAAAGAGCTTGATTGATCCTTTTTCTTTTGATGATTTGTATTTTTATTCTAATTATTTTCTTTCTGCTGGGAGTTTGCTCTCTCTATGTTACTCCCATGCCTTCATTCTTTGCAGCCTATTTTGGGTTGCTTGATATACATGCATGATTGCTTTTGTATAGAAACTTAATTCCATGTATTCAGTTATTGGGGGCAGATTTACAGTTAGTGAATAACATAATAGAGTTAAAAATAACAAAAGTAGGAAATAAGAAGAAAGTTTAATACTATTTAGTTTATTAGTTAGTGAAATACAGTTCAGTATTTGAAGTAGTATTTTAATATTTATATTTACAGCATTTTTAAAGTTTTAATTAAAAATAAAATTAGTTTTTAATTAATTTATATATAACTACTTAATTAATATTATAGACCTCCATAAAGGTGAGGTCTTAAAAATAGGCCTTATAGATGCCTTGAGTTGAAATACAGGTTGTTCTATTCCATGTGATTTTCAATTCATATAACATGTGTTTTTATTTTGATAGACAAATATTAGATTTTTATTTGAATTAGTTTAATTTAGTTTTAGAAAAAAATGAATCAAAATGTTGAAGAATAATTTTTTAATGTAATTTATAAATACAAAATAAATTAAGCTATATATTTATAATTTTATTAAGCATGCATAATATAACATTTATTCAAAATATAATAACCATAGAAGTCTTGATATTTGTGGGAATTTAAGAATTTCAATATTAATTTACTTCCAAGTTTAAGAAATAGTATAAATAATAAAATCAACATTTTAATTAATTTTCTCAAGCTATGTTTTATAAGTTTTTTACAACAATTTTATGAATTATTTAATTTAATTTTAGATTTCGATAAGTTTTTTAAGTATAAAATTATTTTTAAAAAAAATTATAGATACACTAAAGTCTTGTACAAGCAATTTAAATTATTATGTTAAAATATGATTACCAAAATTTTGATGATTAAGTGATTAACTAAAATGTAAAGTACTTTATCTTGATGGATTCAGATAAACACCGTTATGTTATACCTAGCCTCAGTCATGACATTTTGTGGGTTCCGAACAAAACTATTCTTAATGAGTTTTACGTATAAATATAATAAAATTTAAATTTGTATTTTATAAAAGATAAAAATAAAAAATAAAATAAATACGTCTTATTACCATGTGTGAATAAAATTTTAACAACTTTACGTATTATATTTTATTCTTCAATAAACTTTTATTATATCTTTTATCATCAACAAATTATTTTTTTTGAAATTATCACATTGCATATCATTTACAAAACAAAACATACAAATTATCATTAAAAAAAAAATGGTTTCTTTAACATTTTGAGATGCAAAATCATCATTAATAACATTAACATAAATATTTTTTAACATATCCTTTTCCATAAATAAAATTGTTAAACCATTCAACATTTCCTTTCCAATGACATTGATAATCTCAAATAAGTTTTTATTAATTTTAGTTTTGAAAAAATTCTTCTTTCACCTTATTGGGATAATTACCTGCATAATTAATAAAATTCTATAAGTGAAATATTTAAAAACTCAAGAATTTTAATAGTTAACATTAAGTCATTAGACAAAGTCATTTTTTAACACTTTCAATTCAGAGAAAAAATAATTTAAATCACCATTTGATAAATTATCATGAAAAAAGATAGAAAAGACTTTAACACAATATTCTCTCAATTTATTATTATTTAATAATTTTAATTTCTTATTATGTTTGAGTATGGTTATGTTTTATATCCTTTGAAAAAATATAATATTTTATAACCTAAGAAAGAATGAAAGAATAGTAAAAACCGTAAAAAAAAAAAATTAAATGTAATTTGTTTTATAGCGTGAATAAAATTAATTAAAATATAAATATTTTGGTTAAAATATTATAATTTTTTTTTTTATTAGGACCTGCAAAGTTGGCATTGCTTCCAACCCCAAGGGCCCTAGTTATACCATTGTTATTCTAAATATATACCACCTTTTTTCTTAACATTTTGACATGTAAATTATTTTTAAAACAAAGTGAGATAATGAGTAATATCTGTTAAAAATCTGAAAAATACTTAAGAGGACTATATAGTATAAACTAATAAAGTGGGACTGCCAAAGGCTTGTGTATATATCATTCACCCATTTGATAATCAATGCAATATATAGGTGTTCCCTCTCTCAATATTCGAAAGAAAAATCAAGCTAACAAAAGTATAATTAACATGGTTTCCCCAGCTACACACACATCATATTAATTGTCATCCAAGTAAAAGATGAAACAAGTGATATATATAAAAAAAGAAAAACTGAAAAAAAATTGAAAGGAAAAAGAAGAAATATTATTAATTAATAAGCTAAGAATACATGAACGTGAACACAATGGATGTGTCGAAACCATGCCAAAACATACATATGTACTCAGATTCAGATGGGACATAGAAGCACATAAATTAAATCACCCCCTGCTTTCAATAAGAAAAACTGAAATTATGAGTTGCATGCTATTGCTTAAAAGATGTTATATATGGAGATATATAGGTTTCTTGCGCTATTACCAACCCTTCATTTAATTATATATAGAAGAAGTAGAAGATTTTTTAACTTCTAAGAAAACTGAAATTTGGTTGGAAGTGCATGAAGCTAGCTAGCTAGCTAGGTTTCTGAATATAAATGATTAAGTGTAGAAGTAAGCTTTCAAGTTCCTTCAAAAGCATCCAGCATTCAAGCAACTAGCTAGATGCGTATGACTGAATACTGGAAGCCTTTGAGGGAACACGAAGAGTTCTTCTATATATATGTATGTATGTTTGATGTTAGTGAAATTAAGATAAATACTGGGTTCGTATTTATAGACAAAACAATAGAGTTCTCCTCCCATGCTTTGCTTTTATCTTTATGTATTGTAAAAAGGTAGGAATCAATTTATTTGAACAACCAACATTTGTATTCCAATAACAAATGAAGTTTTAAAATATATTAATGATAGGTTCATAGAATTGGAGGAATATAATATGTGCAGCTTGTCACAGATAACTTATTCCGCATGGAATTGGAAATTAAGAGTCGATCACAACCCCAAAAGCAAAGCAATATATATACGATCTGTTTTTGGATACTATCAGATCAGTCAGAATGTCAACGCACTAATTCTCCCATTTTCTTCCATCAATTACAAATTTAATTACACGCGGAATGCCTGCATAATCTGTGAATCTTTCTTACTAGTTTCTGCATCAATCATGCATTTTATAACATTAATTAATGAAACGCTTATTTTTATTATTTATTTATATAATATTTTTATTTACTCACATCTTTTTTCTGTGATAATATATAATCATATTTTTCATATATAAAATTTAATGAAAAAATAAATAATTAAAAATGTTTGTATATATATCTCTTTTTATTGCATTGATTGACAACCGTATAAGAAAAGAATGAGATTATTCTCAAATCTCACACTGCCACACCCGGTTAAAACAAATTAAACTGCTATATATGACCAAGATCATATTGATCATATATAACATTTCTATACAGAGAAATACATAATTAATTAAGGTGATTCAGCCAAGTTCATTAATTAGGAACAAATTAATTCTAACCATTCGATCATGATCAATAAAGTAACCTTATCTAAAATACGGTGAATAAAACTCTAAGCAATGTGCATGTTAGTTGTCTTAATTATTCATTTCAATTAAATGTGGGATGAGATCAGAATCATTAATATCTACCAGCTGATTATAAATAGGTTTTGCTTTGTTTGCTAGTTTATCGATCAGTGGCAATTGTTTGAAAGGAGAAATCCTTCAGTAACCCTCAAAGGCTTCCTAGACTCCATGTTACGGTCAAATCAATTAATCGTTGATTAAGGAGTCGCGGAAGTAACTTTGGGGGTTAACTGAAGGCTTTAAACCTGTCTTCTCATCGATCGGTTTATTAATGAAATCAGTGAGTTAATTGAACACTTAATTTTGCTCCGTCAGTTTAAGTTTTTGTTTACGTGAACCAATTAATCTTTTACTTTTAGATCGTAACTTATAAGTAGTGTGAGCATTGAGCAACAAAGAACAAACACTACACGATATCACCTTTGAGTTAAGACATTTAATTTGTCTCAAATGCATCACGGATATTTTCAACACTTTTAAGTTTTAACTGTATTTTATAATTTAAAATTCAAAATTTCATATTAATACAAATAAAATATCATAATAATAATGTTTTATACTTTTATTATATATAATGACTTATGTTATTTTTTCCAAATTAATATTTTAGATTAAAATTGTATTATTATGTTAATTTTACATATTATTATATTATGATCATATAGGGTTGATTCCTAGAAATTATCATATCATTATATATGTTTAATTGTATCGTGGTCATGCTATTTCATAGGACAGAATGCCATTGCATATTTGCATTTGCATTGAAGAGAAAAACTCAATACATATGGTCTCATATAGCATTTTATTAATTATTTTGATGGTTAAATTACAGTTGTTTATTACATGCATCCTTGTCCAACACCAACGGAATGACTTGGGCCCGACATTTTTAAGGTTCAGGCTCACAGTTGTTTATTCTTATTTCTTTCTCTATCCCCGGTATATACTGTATATGAATTAAATTCACCTATTTTTAAAAATACATAAACTAAATATATATGATTAATTTAAAATTACATAATTCATAAACATACTTTACCCATCTTTTCTCTAACACAAATATACCCCCACATATTTAACTTAGACACAATGAAGTATTTTGTTTATAAATTAAATACTCATCTCCCAACAATACATCTAGATCTAATTCTTAAAATATTTTCATTGAAGAATAAGTATTCAAATTTATGATATAAGAATGGATAAGTTCCTGCATTCCCAATTGTGTTAAGATTCTTGTTTTTCATTATGGAATACAATTAAATTTAATTAAAATGTGTATAATCTTTTTTGCTTCTTAAAATATTTTTATTCATAGACAATTCTGTTTGATATATAATCGAACACTAAATATAGAACACTTTTGTTAATAAAAGTTTGAACTGTGGCTTGCCATATACTATACAATAAAGACTAATCCCATCCTCTCAACTTAACTCAACTCACGTTAGTAGAATATTTTTAAGGGTATTTTTTTTTTTTTTTTTTGATCTTGTGCAACTTTGTAAAGATTTAAGTATCATTAATTTACCTACTTTTTAAAGTAATTTTGAGTAGTTAATTAATTATGTTTTCTTGATTAAAACAATTATTTCTCTCTTAATTATTTCAGTTATCTCTTAATTATAATTAACAAAGATGAATCAATTGATTGTGGCTTTTCATTTTTCCACGGAACAAATCAGTATAATTTCTACAACCTAATGGAAATGATAAGCAAATACAGTACTTATTTTAAATATTAATGTCGAGCAAAGTCCAGGAAAGAGAAATATTATATTAATTAGATAAAGATTAATCACATGAAAGCTGTACAAGATGTACACACAGAATGCTAATTACATGAGTTCTAGACCTGTTCTGTTCTGTCTGAGAATTTAGGATTAATTAATTGGTTCTCTTTTCGCCTTCACCTGATCTGCTATGCTCTTATGAAAGAGAAAGACTACTCATTTACTTTTTGACATTCTGTCTCATTGTAAATTTTTGCTTCAACTCTTAGGGTCTGGTACCACCTTATAAGTTATAAGGCGGTTCTGATCTTGATCTTAAGAGTTGAGTTAAGGTGAATCTCCTGCATAGCATCAAATTTCTTAGTTATCTATCAATAATATTATTGGAATTTCCTGTCGATCGCCTGCAACAAGCACTATACAACAACAACAACAGATTCTGATTCTGATGCATATCAGGATTAATTCACCAACGTTTAACATTAATTATGACTGGAATATATATATAAAATAGGACATGGGAGGAGAAGCTATAGCCCATGCATCATGCATGGGAATTAATAAAGGAAAAATTAAATGAGTGGATATAGGATTTGTCCCTTTAATTAATTAATTACTATGGGAATAACAACAGGGAAAGAAGGAAAATCCTGTTGTTAGCTAGAAGATAACCACAATTACCATTGGTGTATTTAACTTCTTTGCATGTGGATTCAGACAGATCAAAGACTTCAGCAGGCCTCAAAGGTCCACTACTCCTCCATAGTTGTGGATATATATGGAGTAGTGGAAGCCTCTGAGGGTTGCTAAAGACTTTCTCCTTTATACTTTATATATATGCAATACCCATCATCATCCAACTGCTACTAATTAATAACTAAGCAAACAAATCTCCCATATATATATAGGGATAGATAATAAACAGTACAACTGCACAATCTTCTGCTTGACAACAAGACTTAATATTATCTTATCATTTAGTAAATATATTCATTCTCAGTGCAGGGTTTGATTCCATCGTTTTAGATAAGATTTTACTTTTTCTACTACTGGAAAAGCTAGTCAAATTAAGATAAACTAGCTAGGTGACTTATTCTTCATGTGAAGAGCCAAAGCGCGCAAAATTACCCTAAAAAGGTGATAATGAGATATGATTCATTGATATGAATATGATCAATGATCAATGATCAATGAACAATGATCACTGACGCCGCGTTCAATTCCCTCTGTATATCTCTATAAGACGTTAGCTTTAATTAGTTGAGTTGACTCTCTGTGTATCCCCTACTTAATTTTAATTGGAATGTCAAAAGCCTAAATTAGTGCAACCTTTTTCCGATTCTTTTAAATATGCATTATGCATGCATGCATGCATTAGAGACAATATTCCTTTAATATCTTTAATTCTCAAAGTGGAAACCTAATATTTCGCATCTTGCTTCAAATTAATAGCTCAACATGCTTAACTAAACTCAATCCATACACGTGCTGAATATATTTTTTATTAACTTTTTAATAAAAAAGAAGTATATAATATTCTTCTTTCGCTTATTTATTTGGCGACAGGAGATTACTCAGCTCACAATCACTTTTTCTTCTTTTCTGATTCAAATATCATGTGCACCAAAATAATATTTATAACATAGGAGACCAGCTATTTAATTTTAAAGAAATTACTTTCACACACACATATATAAATTACCAACAAGTATAAATAAATTTCGTTATTCAGCCAGATTTTTTGACGGAGATTAGTCATACCAATAACATGGTTAATAAAAAATAATATATAATCATCTCAATTTAAAATATCTTTCAATTTAATTAATTAGTAATGTCTTAAAAATTGAAAAATGATTTTTTTTAAATGTGGAAAAACAAGAATAATATCTTGAAAAATTGAAAAAAATATTTTTTTTAAAATATGAACAACCAAGAATAATGTTATAAATAATTGGAAAAATTGAAAATTTTAAAAAAATATATGAAAAATCAAGAATAATATCTTTGAAAATTGAAAAAAAAATGAAAATAAGAAAAACCAACAGTAATGTATTGAAAAATTGTAAAAAGTGAAAGATTTAAAAAGTATGAAAAAAAATATTAATGTCTTGAAAAATGGAAAAATTTGAAAGTTTTTAAAATATAAAAAATCAACATTAATATCTTGAAAAATGGGAAAAAAATGAAAAATTAAAAAAAAAATGAAAAATTAAAAGTAATGTCTTGAAAATTTGAAAAATGAATATTTTTTTTTAAAAAAATATAGCAAACAAGATGTAATGTGGTGGAAAATTGAAAAAAAAATGAAACGTTTTAAAAAATGTGATAAGCCAGGATTAATATCTTAAAAATATGAAAAACTAATAATAATGTCTTGAAAAAAAGAAAAAAATGATTTTAAAAAAAAGAGTAATGTCTTAAAAAATGGAAAAAATGATTTTTTAAATAAGAAAAACTATAATTAATGCCTTGAAAAATTTTAAAAAATAAAATTTTAAAAAATATGAAAAACCAACATTAATATCTTGAAAAATTGAAAAAAAGAGTAATGTCTTAATTTTAAAAAAAAAAATCAAATTTTACAAAATATGAAAAAAAATATCTTAATTTTTTTAAAAATAATATTAAAATTTTAAAAAATATGATAAAATAACAAGAATGTCTTAAAAAATTGAAAGAAATGAAAAGTTTTAAAAAATATGATAAACCAAAGTTAATGGCTTGAAAATTTTAAAAAATGAAAAACTAAGAGTAATGTCTTAAAAAAATGAAAATTTAAAAAAAATGAAAAATAAGAGTAATGACATAAAAATTGTTATTTTTTTTTAATAAAAATATGAACAATCAATAGTAATTTCTTGAATAATTGAAAAAAATTAAAAATTAATAAAAAAAAAATATCAACAAAAAGTAATATCTTGAAAAATTAAAGAAAGTTAAAGTTTAAAAAAAAATATGAAACACCAACATTAATGTCTTGAAAAATGAAAAAAAAAAGTTTTAAAAAATATAAAAAAACCAACATTAATATGTTGAAAATGAAAAAAATTGGACATTTAAAAAAAATATAACAAACCAAAGTGTAATGTGTTGAAAAGTTTTAAAAAAATATGATAAATCAAGATTAATGGCTTGATTTTATTTTTTTTTAAATATGAAAACCAAAAGTATTATCCTGAAAAAATGAAATTTTTTTATAAAATAAATATGAAAAAATAAAAATAATGTCTTAAATTTTTTTTAAAAATATGAAAATCAAGAGTAATTTCTTGATTTTTTTAAAATCAAAGTTTTAAAATTTGAAAAATTTAACAACCAAGTGTTGTCATGAAAAATTGATTTTTTTTTTTTTACAAAAATATAAAAAATCAAGAGTAATGTATTGAAAATTTTTAAAAATAATTTTTTTTTTTGAAAAAAATATGAACAACCAAGAGCAATACTTTGGAATATTGAAAAAAAAATTAAAATATAAAAAAATAGAGAAATTTTTTGAAAATTTTAAAAGTATTAGAAAAAAGATCTTTTCTTGTAGTGACACTTTTTGAGGTAACTTTTCTTGTAGTGAGAGTAATGTCTTAAAAAATTGAAATAAATATATAAAAAAAGAAAATTAAACAAAAAAAATATGGACATGAATAATTTCTTGAATATTTGAAAAAAAAAAGAATAATATATTAGTTTTAAAAAAAAAAGTAATAGCTTAAAAATTTTGAAAAATTATGAAAATTTAAAAATATGAAAAAAATGATAATAGTATCTTGAAAATTAGAAGAAATGTCTACCGATTTACGGAGGAATCATCTTAATTTAAAAGTCCTCCATCATGGTATTTATATATTAAGATCTTTGAATTTTGAAGTTTATAATATTGCAATTTGCAAGGATCGGATTTAACCTTCAAATCATCTACATAATAGAAAATGGTCACATCAGTTTTTTCAATATACTCTCCCTCATCACCTCATGCATGCATGAGTGTGTCGACAAGCATAGATTGAAACCTTGTTGTAGTGTTGTTTGATTGGATAGTCTCTCTGATTGATTAAACTATCTAAATACAAAGAATAAAGCCTTCAGTAACCCCTTCTAGCGACCACTATTCCATGTTTCTTCAAATTGAATCGATTTGAAACACAATGTAGTGGAAGCCTTTGAGGGTTTCAGAAGACAATTTCTCTATGATCGATCGCCAATAAAATGTTTCATTCGAGGCCTTTGGGAGAACTTGGAAACTTGTCACTTAGGAACCATTCACACAATTAATTTGTTACCACACTACTAAAACTAAGGTTTAGTGGTCTTATATAGTGAAGGTTTGTCCCTTCGCCTCATGATAAAACAACCAAAAAGAATAATATTTATTTTCCCATGCATATAGTGGTGTTTCATGTCCTTTAAAAATGGATCGAATTCCATGTCTAGCACTACCATAAAAAAAAATTCCTAATTTTTCAGATAAGATTCTTCGTTGTTCCCTAGAAATAGCAACAAAAAATTTGCACAATATCAAAACATATTAAAAAAAGCATAATGATCAATACACTGTTTTTAAGTAGTGAGAGGCTATATGCATGTGAAGGATTGTTTGATTCTCGGAATTAAGTTCTAGCCTTGTTGACATCGTTGGAAACAGAGAATATAGAAAAGATGGAATCTTAATTTATCAGAGATAGTTGTGTTGTGTCCATATCTTCCAAATTATATGTTGTGGAAAATTAACTAGCCTCCAGGATTGAATGTGAGCATCGCATTTTAGAATCTCCCAAAGAGAGCATTAAAAGAGGATTGAAGTGTAATATATAGGCCACTGTTCACTTTAGAGTGGACTTAAAAGTCAAACTAGAAAAAATTGTTTATACACGGTGTATGGAATTTTTTATATGACACTTCAATATTCAAAATTAAAAGTTACAAACTACTATTAGATACATCTTCACTTTATCACTTTATTTTTGTTATCCGAAATTTTTAAATTCTTTCACTTAAATTATGAATTTGAAACTAATAAACATAAAAAAAAACATTTTCAAATATAGTTTTAGTTATTATTAATTATTGCTTTATAACTTTATAAATATCTAGTTTAAATAATTATTTTATCTGTATACACAACACTCATTTTCAATTATTTAATTTAATCATCACGCGCAGCAAAAATATATTTGATTTAATACCAAACAGTTTTAAATTTAGTCTTTCTACGTATAATCGTTTCACTATTTGTTGCCTTGTATATGTCAAAATATCACCAAATATTATCCATTTAAAATTAATGTACAAAATGTAAATAATATCAAATTTAATTTATTTTTAAAAATAATTTTGTATATTAAAAAAAATCGAACGGATTTGATCGAATTTAATTAGTACATTAAAAATTAAATGAGTAAATTGTTAAGATAACTTTTGTGTATGACATAACCTATATAATGTTAGTATTATAATATTTAAAATAATATTATTTTTCCTTAATTAATTTTTCAATTGAAATACATTTTTATTTTTAATTTACCTAAATAATACTTAAATTTTAGCAAACAATATTTAGTATAAAAATATTGATAATCCAGTATTAATGTAATTAGTCGTTATTAATTTAAAATGAAAATAGTTATAAAAAAAATTACAAAAGCAGCACGTTTATAGGTGGTTGCACACTCTAAAACTTCCTTGAGAAATGTTATGAAAAAATCACATTCTTTTGAATACAACCTTTATAAGTGACAGAAAGTTATTAAAAACTATAAAAATAAAATAAAATTTGTCTCACATTTTATTTATAACTCTCTCTTTTTTGTTTTTGTAATTTTTTATTTTTACCAATAGTTAATTATGTGTTAGAGTGTGTTACTAATTATTAACACTCTTCAACTTCCTTAAATTTAATTATAGTAATTAATAGTTTTGGAATTCAAGAATATACTCCATCTATTTCAAAACTATATATAGATGTTTAAGATTAGTGCACACCTATATATATGCCGAATAAATTCATACAATCAAAGAGTGATTCACTAAGCTTATAGTATAAATATTTCTGTGACTTGTTACTCATGATGCATCCTTTACAAAAATAATTCGGCATCTAAACTTTTCAAAGGCTAGCTAGCTTATAAATCCTGTTGTATTGCTTTAATTAACAAGTCAAAACAGTACTACACGTTTCTGGTGGCTGGTGCCGTTGGTATCTTTCTAATCCCCTTGGACAATAATCTTTCAATTTCAGAATATTGACCTTAACTCTAACCAATACTTCATCAGCGTGAGATTTGAGAATGCTCTCTGTCTTCTTGTCTCTTCTTGCTAGAATAGAATAAAAGCAACGGACTTCGAAACTGACAGCAGGAAGCTGCACTCTGGAGTTTATATTTAGCTGCAAGAATATAATGAAGTTATTAGTTGTGCATCACAAAACATTATAAAAAAATGTTAATTGATTCAAATTAAATAGCCATATGTATTGTACAGATGTCACAGTGTATTTGGCTACAAAATACATATTGAGATGATAAAAACATGAGAAGTTGCCTTTAATGAACCTCAAGGTATCCACTACTACTTGTTTGATCAGGATATTAATTAAACCGATAGACAGAAACATGCAGTAGTGGAAGCCTTTGAGGCCGCTAAAAACCATTCACTATTAAAAACTACTCCATGAGAAACTTGTTTATTTCTCTGCCTTATACCTTAATCCATATTTATAGAGTGTGATAAGAATCACAATTTGCCAAACAAAATTCTCTTACTCTCTTTCTTGTGGTTTGATTCGCCAAATTTAAGATATGATTACTTTTTAGATACATAGCGAATAATGAACTTTAATTAATTAATTAATTAAAGAACCTTCATATATATATAGTGCTTGTTAATTTACTTCTAATAGAATAGAATGTTACCACAAAAGGAAAATATATGACATTCTTCTGCATGAATTTTTATCTGCATTGTCAATGGATATATATCGCAGGGAGAATCATATTCATTTTGATTAGTTTGTGTAGATCGAAGGCTGCAATCTGATCCAGCTAGCTAGAACTGTTCACAACTCGAGCTCGTGGAGAATAGATTAAAATATGACTTTAACGAGAAAAGCTAGGAATATTACGAATAGAAGACCCACACAAGTCAAAACAGATTGAAGATAATAATTACAAAATGCCATCAGTATAACTTTGCAGATCCGTTTCATGCAATGATTTAATAATGGACCATATAGCAGATCACAGTGACAAGCCATGTGTCAACGTTAAAGACAAAATCAAATAAACAGATATCGGTATTTAGTAGTACTAAATAGGGTTTTCCATACCCAGATCTAGTTTTTTTTTTTTTAATTTTATTTTACTATAAAAAAATACAATATAAAATAACGCAAATATATTTGTAACAAGAATACGTCAGACAGGGTTGAGTTTTTGAAGGTTTGAAGAGAAAGTTTGCCTACATTAATTACCCAAATTAAGTCCGACCAACACGGGATACATGTACACTACACTGGCATGTGATGGTTTTGTGGGTTACTATATTTTTCTTAATTTTGGGATTCATCAACACCATATCTTTTTGCATCCCTCTAACATTGTAGTGCATGACATTTTGGTTCCGCTAAGTTTGGCTAGTTTGTTTTTTTGTGTGAATAAAATCATTTTACTAGTACTGTAAAAAGAATACAAGTCCGACCAAGGCATGAAAATTAAATAAAGATCATATAAATATAAATAAAAAAGCTATAGATTTTTTTTTTTTCCGATGGTCTGGACATAAAGCCCAAAAGCTAAAAAAAAAACTAAATATTATTAATCAAATGTAAAACAAAAAGCAGTAACTGCATTAAAATAAAAGCGGTCACAGTTAAGAGTTTTTCCATGCTTAGCACAAGCATCTACTAAGCAATTCTACTCCCTAGCAATGTAAACAAAAGAACATCAGCCGAATCCTTCACAAGCCTTTCCAATCTCCTTTAATAATTCATAGAATTGATAATTATTATCCCACTCAATAATCATTAGTTTAATGGCCTCCACACAATCCGACTCCACATAAAAAAACATGAAGTTAATTATTTTTTGTCATCAACAAGCTATAAAGGATCGTCCATAGCTTCGCTTCTAGAATAGAGCATACCCTTATTCGTCGAGAGAAAGCCTCCACGAACTCCCCTTTGTGGTTTCTAATTACACCACCGCATGTTGCAATATCCTTATATATACTGCCCTGTCACACTTAATACAATACAAGTTGCTCTCTCTATTTTTCCATCTATCATCCTTAGCACCAAGTACATGGATGTCTCCTAGATGTAAGATATGTTGACTCTTACTACTACTAAGTATATCCTCGACCAGTGCATTAATATGAGTGACAACTCCTATCGCATTTGTCCAATTCTAATGAAAAACAAACATGTTCCTCCTCTACTAGATTTTGTCAAGAGCCACCCCAAATATTTGGTTCCATTGAGTGTCATTCACCAAGTAGATCAGATATATTTTGGCTAAACCACTTGGCAGAGTCAAGGTATATAAATTTTGCAATGTTGGTTATTGGTAATAGTGCCCAAACTTGAGAAACCCAAGTGCAATCACAGTGCATGGAGAGTCGTGTCAGGTTTGTCAAGGCATAGGGGGCATGCTGCATTATCTATCATGTGTTGATTGCATCTAAGATCATTTGTAGAGAGGATTCCTTGCTTAATCTTCCATAGATGGACCCTAATCCTCGTAGGACCTTTCCAATGCCACACTTTCTTCAAAATATTATTATTAGTATCAATATCTTCTCCTACAATTGTCGTGTACGCCTCCTTTATAGAGAAGGAACCATTAGGGCCATGCTTCCAGTAAATAATATCACTAGGCATGTTGCTACAAGAAGGCTTTAAAAGCTTGATACATTGAATCACTTCCAGAGGAATAATAGCAGCAAGCCTATCCACATCCCATTGACTATTCTTGTCGACAAAGAAGCATACAGGGAGTTGGTCATCTTGATTCAAGTAGTTTTACCTATATTGTTTCAACTGACTATGCCCAGGACCCATTGCTCAGACCAAAATCTCGCATTTCTGTCATTATTAATCCTCCAAATCATATTCATCATCAAGTCTTCCCAACCTTTAATAATACATCTCCAAAGGTTTGATCCGCTATGTCTAAAATCAATCTCTTCTCCACAATTATATTTGACCCTTATTACTTTGACCTAAAGATGATCATGTTTCACACACAAACCATAGTCAATCTTCATCAATAACACTTGGTTGATGTAACTAGCTTTCCTTAATCCAAGACCACCATGTTCCTTAGTTCTACGTACATATTGAGTCTCACTTCAACCAATGGACTTTCTTGTTATTATTTGAGTCACCCCACACAAAGTTCCCAGTCTTGTATATTTCGTCACACACTGAGGCAAGGGTATGCAAAATCGATTCGGTTATGATCGAATCGATTTTTTGAACTGGTTAAACTAGTTTGGATTTTTTTTTCAAACCGGTTCGGAAACCAATTTGGACCAAACTGGTTTTAAAAATCGATTCGGAACTGAACTAGTTTAAAATCAGTTCGAACCAATTTTGAACTAGTTTGAACTCATTTTTAGAGTCCGAACCGATTCCAAACTGATTTTTTAGTCGAAGCATTTTTTTTAAATGTTATTCTTTTTAATCGATTCAGATATGTTCAAAGTGAATTGGTTTTTTGCCCACTCTTACTAAATTGGTTTTTTGCATCACATAGGTAGGGAATGCTTGCACCATTACTTTTGTTAAAGTCACCCTTCCTGCCATGGAGAGATTTTTAGCCTTCCAATTACTCAGATGAAAAGATATTTTTTCTAACAAAAATTTATAATTTAGTTTGGATAGTCTATGTGATGCAACGAAACTCCTAAGTATTTATCAAGTATTTACGAGATCCGACATGCATTGAAAGAGCTATATATATATATATATATATATATATATATATATATATATATATATGTATGTATGTATGTATGTATGTGATATTTTTTTTTTTAATTTTAATCTATGTGATGCAACGAAACTCCTAAGTATTTATCAAGTATTTACTGATCGAGATCCGACATGCATTGAAAGAGCTATATATATATATATATATATATATATATATATATATATGTGTGATATTTTTTTTAAAATTTTAATTAAGGTCTTTGATTCTTTGGTGAAACCGCTTGAAGTATTTCTACAAATTTCGGTATGTTGAGCTAGCTATTTAATTAATCATTATAATCTAAAATTTTGTCACATTTAAAGTTCATCACACTCCTCCAATGATGCCTGGTCTTACTCAAAGTCACACCTATTGATTTTAAAAAGTATCTATTTCACTATTTGTTTACAATATATTATTTGTTTGAAAAATTATAACATGTTAAAATATGTATTTTTATTTTTATTATTTAATTAAAAAACTATTTAATTACACTTTTGTTACTTGAATTTTTATTAATTGTCCAATTTGGTCACCAAATCATAAAAAATTCAATTTAGTTCTCAATTTCTTTTTTAAATGTAACAATTTAGTATTTTTTTTGTCAGATTTTACTGTTTACCTTCTTCTTTTATTAAATATACTCTCCTAAGAACATAAAAAAAAATAAAAAAATAGAGATATACTTAGTAGAATAGGTGTAAATAGTGAAATTTAGCAAAAAAGAACCAAATGCATTTTAAATAATTTAAAGACTATATTAGACAATTAATTAGAATTTGTGAATAAAAACAAAGCCACTAAAAAATAGTGTATATATACTTACCATTTTATATATTTGATTTGATTTTATTTATATAATGGTATCCATTTAAAATTCTTTTCATGTTTTTTTTTCTTTTGAGATTTTTATTTACAGCCTAATCAATTTAAGTCAAATTAGATTAATTTATTTATAAAAAAAATCCTTTTAGAAATTATTTTTATTTATAGAAAATAAAATAGTATTATTTACTAATAAAATTCAAATTCCCTTCTACTTGAAGTCTTAAATTAATTACCAACAAATGTCGGTTGATCTTTTCTTATGCTTTGATTGATTTAATTTGCTACGAGCATCTTGGCCCCGTTTCAACTTTCAAGGAAGCCAAAGGTCATATGCTGTACGTAGGATGCTCTTAATTCACATCATTCTTTAACGCAACACGTTTAAAAACAAAGAATCTAGTTTCTTCAAGTTCAAGTCTAAATCTTGATATTTATATTATTTAATAATTTTTTAAAATTTGAGAAAAAAATCATGAACCATTTAGTGTAAAATAATTTTACATGGTTATCCAATCACACAAACTACCATTATGATATAGTTTTAATTTTAATTTTTAATTTGACTTTCATGATCACTTACTTAAAAGCCTATTTCGTACGTAAAGAGGTCTTTTAAGTAGGACAAAATTTATTTTTATAAATTTGACTCTTTATATAAGTCAACATATTTAATATTTAAAGAAGGGAAAATTCATGCAATGAAGTAGGAACATCCTTAGCATATAATGTTGTAACTCGTAAAGATAAATAGATAAAGGGGGCACAAACTTTTATAATCTTTTCTAATTTCTAGTGTACATATTTATTTGGACATTTTTTATCCTAATAATTACTTTCACAAACCATTTATTATTATCTAACTTTCATTAATTAATTCTATTTTTTATTTAATTAAAAAAAATATGTAGACACAATAGTGCCTCTTTTTGCCCTAGTAATAAAAAAAACAGATATCTATGGCATTCCCCATCGATCCTTGCATTGGCTTTGGCTTATATGTAGTTCTCAGTTGAAACGTACGGTTGACTTTGCAGGATATACGTGATTCACGTACGAAGCTTTCGTTGCTCGTTCGATCTTTAATTTTATCTGAAACAAATAGTCCCTCCTTTTTTATTTTTTTTCCAAAATCTAAATAATAGCCGAGATTTGAAACTAGAAATTTAAATTACTTGCTAACACTGTTGCAGTTAATAACTGTAATGCATAACGAATTAAAACACTCGCGTAGTCACGGTATGACTCACAATCACAAGGATGATAAAAATAGTTCCTTTGGTGACACCCTCAGCAGCATCCACGCCTTCATGTTTCTCGATATTGAATCGATCCAAAAATGAAGTATTGGAAGCCTTTGAGGGTCACCAAAAGCATTCTCCATCTATTCAAACTTGTTAGACTAATGCACTTTCTATAATTTTTTATTATATGAATGAATGCCTATAGTATAGGCTATATATAGAGAGCGATCATGAAAATAAACCACTATTTATTAAATTCTCTTATTTTCTCTGTTTGAGTGGTTCTGAACTTCTGATTCGCCAAATTAAGATGTGATTACTTTTTTATATCACGATCGAATAATTAATATTTATGGCCCAAGAACCTTCTTTAATTTGTTCAGAATTACAGTTCAGCCCAATGCAAAGATGGTGCTTGGTTGCTTCTTGCAGAATGTTACCAAAATGGCAGTGTATGACATCTTCTTTTGCATGAGCTATTATTCTTATTGATCTGCAGTTGACAATGAATCAATAGCTGAGAAAATGTACACTTGACTGCAATTTGATGATTCGATTGGTTTATGCAGAAAGCTAGTAATTTTCCACAAATTTATAAAGTGTAGATTAAAGAGTGACTTTATGTAGAAAAGGAATATTATAAACAGAAGAAATTCATCCCATCCCATCCCATCCCAAAGAAAAAAGTCAAAACCAACTAAAAGTAATTAATTACAATATATATTTTCTGTATTTTGTGCTGATTCCAATTTGCAAAAGAAATTCCCATCCCATGATCATGATTCCACTTTAATGAAGTCCGGGTGGGTCATCTCTCTTTCATGGATATCATATATAACAAAAAATCATTTATAATATATCTCGACTTAACAACTTAAATTTTTCAGATTGTTAAATCGTGATATTTGCCTATATTAACCAACTTTGGTCACAAGTTTACTTAATGCTCAAATACCCTTTATCATGTGGTTTAACCACAATCCCTGAAGTTCGGTTAAAATTATGACATTTGCTAGCTAGAGGGAAAAGCAAAGCATCACTCATTAACTCCATTGCCAAGACTGCAACTGAAGCTAGCATTGATCAATTAATCAATCCTTTTGGGTCCAGCAAAGACCAATCCAACACCACATAATGGGCCTATTTATATATATATATATACATATATATATTTCACTACTGCTGCAAAGTGTTAGTCCATACAACTCACTGCAGGATCGAGTTCTCTGCATTATTCAAACTTCAAAATTCACATATATCTAAATCTAATTGAGCTAAGCACGTGCACAAATTATTTTATGGCTTGAAGGTCTGGTGCTGTGTCTTAACAAACTAAATTAAGCTAGAGCTTTGTAACTTGATGGCCAAACAAAAGAGTGTAAATTTGATTAATTAATTGTTGGTAAAATAGTCACTATTTTGTTTCAAAGAAAGAATAACATAGTTGTATTGTATGTATGCAGTTATAACTTAAAAGTTATAAAACATTTTGATAAACATCTCCATTGAAAAGTTATAAAATTAAGGATTAATTTTAAATTCCATCACTATATATAATTTTCAGTTTATTTATACCCTCTTGCGCGTGGCCCCGTCGTCACTACTCGCTACACCTCACATTGAAATTATCCCATGGCTAGCTATAGCCATATATCCTTATCAATAGAATACTATAATATATGAATTCTCCTATCCACTTAATAAGGGAATTTTATTTCTCTAGTTCTGGAAGTCTCTGGGGGATCAGTGCCATGCTTTTCTTTAAAGTCACAGATTATCGTTGGTTGACTTTTTTTTATCTCATTTTTTTGTTTGGTATTACATATTTTCTTGATTATATTTGATATATAACAAACCTTTCGAAATTTATACCGTGTAATTAACAATTGATAGACTCTTAAAAACAACTTAAATTGATTATAATTGACACTGTCCAACAAACAGTATTTAAGGAAAAATGTTTACTTAACATCGGGTATGATAGCATATAGTATAACGTACAAATACAAATCTTGCGTATTTTAAAATGAAAGTATAATTGAGATAGTGAAAATAATTTAGAAGTGGGTTTAAATGTGTTATTTGCAACTCCAATATTCAATGGATTGAAAGTTTCTTAGATTTTTATGTCATCTCAATAAGTGTCAATGTTGAGTTTTATGCTTTATACCATAGGTTAAGAATTATATGGTCAAAGAACATTAGGAATTTTATTTACAAGTCCGATTCAAAACTAGCTTTTCAATTCGTTTAGAAGGGGTTCTTAACTATCATCCTCATATTTCAATAGTATTTAAGATCTACACTTTCTTAACACTAGATTGACAGGTGCCCTTTATTCATATGCTTTCAGAAGAAAATATGACTGACTAATTGATTAATAAAAAAATATGTTCATGAATCTTTTTCTTTTATTAAGTATAGTATCCCACCTATACATGGACGGAGGCAAGATGCTATGGGTGGATGGTAAAAAAACTAAAATTTACTTATGTATAAAATTTTTTATATAATAATTTTTTATGTATAAATATAATACACATAATAATATGTATATAATAATATTATTTTAAAAATATATAAGATATGATGTGTCAAAATAAATATATATACGTATAAAATTCATATGATGAAAATCTAATTCTAATTTTATATATCATATCTAATTAATAACTATCGGTAAACAAAATAAAAAATTCAATCTAATATAACAAATGATAAATTTAATTTATGCTTACATTTTAAAATAATAAAATATAGAATAACAAAAAAAAACTTAGAAATGTGTTTATTTATTTTATGTAGCAATATTAAATTTGTTATAATGATTTATTGATTTTCATATTTTTCATAACACTTGTTTTTACAATATTAGAAAAATAAGAATTTTTATAATTAAGTTAAAAAAAAAAAAAGTTCCATAATATTATTATGAGTGATTAACCAAGTCCAAAATAAAAAAAATTTAATTACTTAATAACTAAAATTTAACAAAATATATTTTTTTTTTCTAAACAAAAAATATTTTTAAAAAAAATCACGGAGGACCAAGCCCCTAGTCCAACACCTACCTCCGTCCCTACACCTAGGACTCCAGAATACATCTAGACATCATGTTTCTTTGTAGTTCTTAGTTATTATTAATTTTCCATTCATAAAAAAAAAAAAATATAATCAAAATCATTACATTAATTTCACTTCACTCTATCAAAAAAATAATAATCATTTCGTAGCATCTCATTAATTGAAGGATAAACGTGGACCAAGTTAAACATTAATCGTGTATTTGAAGTGTTTAAAAAAAATTAGTTTTCATACATAAATTGCTGTACTTATAAATTATAAATACTAGTAGTAATTAACTAATTATAGCACTAAATTATGAAGAATTGCTTTCGTAAGGAAATGGAAGGAAAATGGGATGGTTTTGTCGGCGATTGGTTGGTGGGACCCACTTGATGGTGATAGTTATTAGTTAGTTATCTTACGTTACAACATACAAACACTGAACACGCCGCACCGACCCAGGCAACGGCGTCGTTTTCATTCTGCATTTTTGTTGCTGATTCACGTGCGCTCAATCTCATCGTGTGTGTTTGTTTCTTCGTCGTAAAAAAAACATGCATCTTTCTTTCACCTACGAAACCTTTTCAGGCACCGGGACGAATTTAATTTGTGATGTCGTAAAATATTAAAAAGCAGAAGCAGTTCTAGTATCATTCAACGTGTTTGAGATTAAATTAAATTATGTTGACGCTTTTTCAAAGTTTCCTTTATTTTTCTTTTTTCTTTACTCTTACATTAACTTTTTTTTTTTTTTTTACATTTTCTATATATTATATTGACATTTACAATATATCATTAGAAATAAATCCATGCCATTCAATTCGGATTAATCAAGATTAATTATAACTTTTTTTTTAATACAGAGACCTTAAAATTAAAAGAAAAATAACAAAGCTATTAATAATTAATAAACGTGTAGGTGAAAAAACAAAGTAGGAGGTGAAATAAGTAAAATAAGAATGTCAAAAAATTAACTAGAAGTTGTTAGGAAGAAAAAAAATCAAACCTGTAAACTTGAATTTCAAATTTATAAAATAAAAAATAGATAAATTTTTTTATAAAAAATTAAAATTATATATTACCATATTTATAAGGATTAAAAACATATTTAAAAAAAAATTAGACTTACAAATAATTTTGAACTAATTATTATATATAAGATTTTTATTTAAAAGAAGTAATAAATTTATCTATTCTATATTTTATTCAAGGATTTTCTTTTTCTTATTTAGTTGATAACTTGATATCTATATAAAGAAAAAAAACCTACAAGATGAAAAATAGATAAAATTATAAGTAAGTATTTGTTATCTTATATATTTAGAGAAAAATACCCATAAAATAAAATAATTTTATACTGTAAATTAATTATTTTTTATTGTTATAATGACTTTTAAAATAATTAATTTTATAAAATTCAATTGTCTTAACATAAATTAAAGTACGTAATTGATCGAAGGTATAAAATAGTTTTAATAAGCGTTTTTCTTATACAGAATAAAAACATATTTTTAGCATTTTATTTTTATGAGCCCTAAAGTAGTTTCTTTACTTTTTTATTTCTTAAGAAAGGCTCAAGCAGTTTCTACAAATAATGTAATGGAAACTGAAAACTGAATTACAGTTGCAGGAATGTGGTACAAATACAAATAGAATTGGAACGAAAGTTCATAAATTGTTTGGATAGATTGACGCTGGTGTATGAAATTTCGTGGTCAAAGAGGAAGAAAGTTAAGAAACGAGGAGGAACGAAGAAGATAAGATCACACACATCATCAGTGATTCATCATAACACTTGACAAAGAAGAAACGGAAGCTGTTTACATCAGAAAAAGACACGCTTCACTCCTTCCCTTTCCTCAGCTTGCGCTATCTCTCTCTCTCTCTTGCTTGCTGACGCTTCAAATACTCGCCAATGCCTCAATCTCAATTCCCATTCTCTTCTCTTCTCTGAGACAGACTCTCAAACTCTCTCTCTCTCTCTCTCTCTCTGAAGATTCACCGTGACAGCTGCAGCCATGGAGGACGACGCCAATCTTCAGAGGCTCCATTGCTCCGTCAAAAACTACGATTGGGGTCTCCCCGGTCGCGTCTCCGAGGTTGCCAGGCTCCACGCGCTCAATTCAGCGTCCCAATTCCACGCCGATGACCCTTACGCAGAGCTTTGGATGGGTACTCACGATTCGGGACCTTCCTTTTTGGCCTCCTCCAATGGGGTCTCCCTTAAGGCCTGGATTTCAGAGAACCCAGATGTGCTCGGTGACAAGGTTCTTCACAAATGGGGTTCTGATCTC
Source organism: Amphicarpaea edgeworthii (assembly GCA_014843725.1). Taxonomy (NCBI): domain Eukaryota; kingdom Viridiplantae; phylum Streptophyta; class Magnoliopsida; order Fabales; family Fabaceae; genus Amphicarpaea; species Amphicarpaea edgeworthii. The sequence goes on along the minus strand of CM026321.1, from coordinate 541,680 downwards.
CCTTTCTTGTTCAAGGTGCGTGTCATGGATCCCCCCTCACCCCTTTTGTTTTTCTGCAATTGGGTGTCTCGCTTTTTGCACAAGATTGATTTTTTTTTGCCTGCATTATGTTTTTTTAGTTGCTGTCTGTGGGGAAGGCCTTGTCTATTCAGGCTCACCCAGATAAGGAGTTGGCAAGGACTCTGCATAAGTTGCACCCTGATTTGTATAAAGATGCCAATCACAAACCTGAGATGGCTCTTGCAATCACTCATTTTGAGGCTCTCTGTGGATTCATCACTCTCAAGGTACTACTACTCCATTCTCTCAAATATTATTTTAAGTTTGACTAATTCAACATCCTCTGTCCTCCTACTAATTTGTATGCTAAATATACAATGTCATGAGAAAGTTTACGAGAGAATTAGTAAGAAGATATAATATTACTCTTTTTAATTTTTAGTCATGAGAAAATTGTAAGTTTTATTCCTTACATACACATAGAAGTTAAGTTTTGGCTCCTTCTGAGAATACCCAAGAATTTTTTTTGACAGTATAAAACTGTTGCAAACACTTATCACCGTCTAAAAAACTGTGTATGGACTTTAACTTAAATGGGAACCCTTAGGAACTAAATGAATAATTTAACCTTATTGTTATATTTTTAGCTTTTGGAGTGTTTATGAGTTTTATGAGAATAACTGGTTTTGTTTTTAATTGACTGTGTTCAGAACAATTACTATTTTATGTTTGTGCTGTCTTTTCCAATTTTAAATGGATATTTTGAGTTTGAGCCTTATTTATATGCAAGAAAATTGGATAGGCTTTATATGAATTTTGTGTCTTAAATTTGTTGTTCATGGTAATTACAGTACATTAGAATTTTTTTACGCGTTCGTTGATAGTTGGATATGTTAAAAGTCACTTTTTTAAAGTTAAAAGTATTCAGTACTCATGGACTTTGAGTGATTGGATAAGAACTGCCCACCTGTTAGGTACAATCCCTGTGATGTGACTTAGTGATCCTTTTTTCTGCTCACTTTAATTTCGTTAATATGTCAATCACGTTTGCCCTTGTTCACAGGCTCCTTTCTGATGCAGTGCAGCCTGTGATAGCCGACCAAACAATTAATAGAGCAACATGTGAAAAAAAAATTACAGTAAATGACAACCGTTTGAACGAATAAAATATGAAAGTGTTAGTTATAGAGCATATAGTGGAGTTTGATTTGTTTTTTTTTTATCATAGTTATAGATAGATTATAAATCTGTTAGTGTGTGACTGCCAAACTACAACCATGTTACTTTATTTTGAGGTGACCGTGAGATTGTGTTTTGCTTTAGGGAAATTGTGACATCTATTGTTATTTTCTTTTGGTTTACATGCATTTCTGACTTTACATGACTAATTGATGAGTATTCACTCAATGGTGTAATAATAGTGAACAGTTTGGATTGAGGGAACCCATTTAATTAACTCTTTAGTTTATATAATGGTGCTGCCATGATTTATTTATGTTTCTCTACTGGTTTGTTTGAATGCACTGTTAGCAAATGAGCAATCTGCCCTGTTTCTGTTTAGGAGCTTAAGGGTGTGCTTCATTCTGTTCCTGAAATTGTGGAACTGGTTGGTGCTAAGAATACAAACCTGGTCTTACATACTAATGATCAGGATGATGAAGAGAAGGTGAAACCTGTTCTGCAGGCAGTGTTCACCGACCTCATGTCAGCTAGTAAAGACAGAGTAACGGATGCAGTAAACAGATTGAAAAACCGTCTCCTTAAGGAGAGTGAGGTTAGTTGATTACTTGCACTAATATATATACATATATATATAATCTGTGTGAATATGAGAGATGCATGACATATTTTTGTAAAGGTTTAGAAATATGTGGCAGTTTAGTTTGTTCTTAGGGTCACATAATCTATATGGTCAAGACTAGAGTAATGACTACAACTGCTTATACTGCAATCATTTATCTACTTTACTTCCATTCCTCCATATTGTGTACTTAATAAAGGATACTAGCAGTTTTACTATTCAGATGCCTTCACCTTTTTGTTTTCTTTACCATTATTAATTACCACCATATATATTATTCTTATTTTGCATCAGGAAAGGCAGTTGACAGATAAAGAGCAGCTAGTGCTGCGGTTGGAAAAACAATACCCAGCTGATGTTGGTGTGATAGCAGCCTTCTTTCTCAACCATGTAAAACTGAATCCTGGTGAAGCTTTGTTCCTAGGGGCAAACGAGCCGCATGCATATTTATCTGGGGAGTGTGTTGAATGCATGGCAACTTCTGACAATGTTGTGCGAGCTGGCCTAACTCCCAAACATAGAGATGTCCAGACCCTTTGTTCTATGCTCACATACAAACAGGTAAAATGATACATCAAGGCTGTTGCTGCATCTTTTCAATCACATATTCAGCTTACTTACTTGAAGGAATTTACTTTTTTCTTTGGTTATTATTTGATAGGAATGCCAATAATGACATGTTAAACCTTTTACTCCAGCCTTACACCTTATCACTAAATTTACTTGGTTTGAAATAGTCACACAATTTATGCCATGAAACCGAGATTCAGTGTTTGAGGACATATTTTTTTTTTCTCTATTTTCTTACAGGGTTCTCCTGAGATCTTGCGTGGAGATTCTGTTAATCCATATGTAAATAAATATACTCCACCATTTGAGGAATTTGAGATTGATCGTTGCATTCTTCCTCAAGGGGAAACAGTGGTGTTCCCAGCAGTTCCAGGTCCTTCCATTTTTTTGGTAACAGTTGGTGAAGGAACAATGAATACAGGACATGTGGTCACCGAAGGTGATATTCTTTTTGCAGCAGCTAACACTGAGATCAGTGTTACTAGTGCATCCGAGTTGTATCTGTACAGAACAGGAGTAAATAGCAAGTTTTTTGAAGCTTCCTAAGTTTCAACATGGGATTACTCATTTTTATTTTTTGTCATATGCTTTTGGGAGTCAAATAATGCAACCACGTGTTGCGTGTAATAGAAGCAAGCAGTTTAGTATACATGCAAGAGTAAAAGAAAAAATTCACGTAGTAAGTATATCGAGTCTTAGAGAAAAGTTCATTATAGAGAGGTGGGTTGTCAATTGTCATTCGTTTGTTGTTCATAATAATGTTCCGTTAAAAGCCCTTTCGGATGCTATTCCTATTTATCCATTTATTATATCAATAAATGAAGGGCCTACAAATATTTTTTCATATAAGCATGCTTACATTGAATTTTGTTGAATTGGTGCAGTTGAACTAAATAATTAATAAACATAAGATATGAAGCCTGATATAAGACCGATCAGTGAATGGATCCTCCACAACATGAGATCTAACCCTTCAATAAACTTTTGTTATATAATATGTTCCTATTGTAAAGTGGGGTTTTAAATAAATAAAAGTGATATTGTGACAGTTGACCATTTGTAGTTTCTTTTATCACTTGAGAATTGAGAGAATCCTTTCTCGACTGATCAATATTTAAATCATTGCCTACAGTATGGAGCATGTTTGTTTTAATCAATTCCTTTTATGGTTACATGTGTTAAGGATGTTTGGTTGTTGGTTCACAATTAATTCTTTTAAAATAATGAAAATAATAATTAAATGGAACATCATGCAAAGGAAGTTGAAACTTTCTATTGTTGACTTTGAACCAGTATTGCATCCTGCAAACTAGAGTAAGAAGTCAAACAACTAGAAATCCCAAAAGTATAACTTGAGATTCAAATGAAAAGTTTAGAAATAATTGACAAGCTCATGTAAGTCATTGTCAGACTAATTACTAACTACCTAATGCAAAAGTCTGCAGAAATTAACATTCTGCATACTGCTTTTGGGTTTAGAAATAGAACAAAGATTTGTGTCAGTTCTGTGGTGAAGTGGCACATCCAATAGCAAGGTTTACCAAACCTCAGATTCAGCTTAAAGGCCTACTGTCAATTTGTTTCCAAGTGGTTCAACGACATCACATTTGTGTCTGAAAAATGAGTTATTTTTTGCTTTAGTCCCCAATTTTAATGTTTTCATCCATGTACTTTTTAAATACCCAAACTTTAATTCCTAAAGCTACTGTAGGGGGGCAAAAACTTGTGATTTTAGGGATTAAAGTTTGGATATTTAAAAAATAAAAATAAAAATACAAAAACTTAATAGTTTTAAAAGTCAAGGACTAAAACAAAGATAACTCATTTATTAAGAACTAAAAACATATTAACTATTAAGGAATTTTTGTTGTTTGGGGTTGAAAAGGAAACGTGTTTTACATCTATAGAAGCCAAACTGCCGGGAAGAGCACCAAATTCAACACAAACATATTTACTATTGTATCTCCAACATGTTGTGTTTTAAGGTCATCATTCATCATTAGGTTTATATGACCGAAGCCATCTCAAGAAAATGGGGAAACTTTCATCTGGTTATCTATGATGTGCTAGTTCAATACCAAAGCCAGTCAGTGAGATGCTCATAGAAGTGCTTATATTTATATGAATGATGGAAATTGGATATTTGGATCATAGTATTACAACTCAACTACATTTCTGCTTGGACCTACCTTGAAGCTTGGAACACCCTCTACATTACATCATTTGTAAATATTTGAAGCAAGACAATTGCATGTACTCTTAGTATAATGAGAAAATGAACCAGAAAGATTTCCTCTGCTATTTCTTGTTTCTTACTTCTTCTCTAAACCATTTAGCCATGAAAGAATGACTTTTGCACCTTTCTCCCACGAAACATCCAGCATCATGTTGTGGGCAATTGCGTCAACACATACTGGTGGCACTCCATAAAACTTTGCCGTTTCTTTGAGTCCCTCTGCATCCTATAACAAGCAAAGGGGGAAAACCACCCAATGAAAAAAGGGTGCACTAACAAAATTCAAATCAATGTTACAGAAAATATTGGTAGAGAAGATAACTAGGCAATAATAATTCAATGAATTAGCAATATCATTGAAGGAGAAAAAGCACTTAGTTACTCAAAACCAATTTGTAGGCATAAAATTACCACAATGAAGTCATCCTTTGCACCCAACACAAGAACTTCAAAAGGGCAATCTGGCACTGAAGGAACTGGAAGAGATGCATTCAGCTTTCTTAAATCAAACAATGGCATCCTGGAACTTTCTTTCATTAGCTCTTGATATCTGAAATATGAGAACAAGTCAAAAAGGCCTCAGGACTTTGAATAAGCTTGAAAACCACAAAATAATTGACAGAAAAAAAAAATAATAATGTTTTGGCACATCATGGTACAAGGCATAGCTCATTTCCTCAATCTTGTCAGTAGTAACAAGTCATGAATATATCACTAAGCATCATTTTTCTGTTTTAAAATGCAATGGAAATGCTAATCCAGGAAATCAAACCTTTTAACAACATGATCCTCCATAGTGGCTGAGAAAAATGTCTCCTTACAAAGAGAAAGAGAGGTCTGAAAAGCTTTTGCTGCCAGGCTGCGTGTCACCTGCCAGGTGGTGGATACATGCATCTTAGAAGATAAACACAGGAGAAGTAACATTCTTAAGAAAATTCAGTCCAAATACCTTGAAGGCAACAATTGGCTTGGAAAAGATATAACGCCAGACTATCCCACTAATAAAAGTAAAGAAGAAATATCAACCAGTGCAATCACAGTTAAAGGTTCATCTTTCTCTCTTAAGTAATATCAACAGCATACTTGAGAGTTTAGTTGGTTACCCGTTTCCAGAAGGAGGAACAGAGCAAACAAGGACAGCTCCTTTAAGCTTTGGGTATAAATCTTCTATTTACAGAATCAAGCTCAAACAGAATTAGCGTAATGAACTAAAAATGAAAAATTATCAAAAGCGAATAGTAGGTTTTTGACAAACACACACCAGAGGAAAATAAAAGACAAAATGATTCCGTAAAAGACACCTAATGCACACACCAGTGGCCTATACGGCACACATTGCACAAATTGCATTTTCCTTTAGAACCATGTGACATATTGTCATCGACTATATGTGAATAGCCAGCCACTCATAGGAGTTCATACATTGAAATGAAACAGTTTTGAAGAAAAAAATCATCTTATTCAATCCCATCAATTAGTTTAATTCTAAATTTAAGTCTAATGTGATCTAATCCAAGTATCCAACTATAAAATTTACTTTTTTAATATAAAACACACAAAAATATATAATAAAGAAAACATAAGCACTATAACAAACTTCAAATCAATCCAAAACTTAAATATATTAAAGTGATAAGATGCAATTCAGGAGATAGAACCTGAAGAAGAAAACAAACTGGTATTGTAGTATACTCACCAATTAACCATGGTAAGAGCCTAAAATCCAAAATCATTTAATTTGACATTTTTTTAACAAGCAAGTGAACGAATAAACCAGTGTGAGAAAGCACCTTTGAGTTTGTCACTTCCTAAATTGGAAATATAATATTGAATTATAAGTCCTCCAAATGAATGTCCGACCAAGACAGGTGGTGATCTAATATTTTGACAGATAAAATCTGCTACATCTCTTGCATGTGTCTACTGCAAAACACGGTACAAACTGGAAACTATAAGTATATATGACCATAACCCATGATAAAATCTGGCCAAATTATCAAACAAAAATTAAAAGTTAATAGATAAACAAAGAGTAAATCACCAATTTCAGCCTAGACGTATCATCCTCTCTCCTAAAAAAACTACTTTAGTAGTTTTAAAACTTAGAAGTACATGAAATCATGCTAATTAGTCTCCCAAATACTTGAATAGTTTTATTACGCTAAGGACTGAGTACATAGGAGAAAGAGTAATATTTAAGAGACGAAATTGGTGCCTTGGTGGTTTATTCTATAAACAAAACTCAACTGGTACTAGTAAAGGAAGAGGTACCACACCTGAAGTGTACCGGCAACAGAATCAGCAGGTGAATCACTTTCACCCTGTCCAAAAAGAAATCACGACAAAAAATCACATATTTGAATTGAAAGTGCATACATATAGATAACAGTGCGACTGAGCTTAACCTCACTCAATATTTAGACACTAGCTAGGAGTAAAGTACTAACATACATGACAATGACATACAAGTTATAACTAAATTTTGGATCTTTAGTTGAAATGTTAGTTACCCTTATGAGAATGTACCTGTCCTAACAAGCTAATAGCATAGCAATCGTGGCCAGAAGATGAAAAGAAGGGCAACCAGTGTTCAGCCCAGCACCAAGCAGCGTGGTAGCTTCCATGAACAAAAACCAAAGGAGGGCATTCAACATTTCTCTTCTTTTCTGCACCCTTTTGCACTATCACCTCCATGCTTAGACCACTGGGGACCTCGTGGAAAACACGACTCTGCCCTTGCTTCACATCGTATTGCACTCGCATCTTCTTCTCTCTGCTCAGAACCGCCACTGTCTTCAAATTCAAACTGGAACGGTTCACGAAAAGCGTATGCGACCCAGAAACACAAACAGCCATTGCCTCTCTCCTTCTTCTTCAAAGCTTTGGTCTTTGGTGCCAACAAGATAAGGGTCACCCAACAGGAACGGTAACACCAAGCTCCTCCTTCTTCTTCTCTTCTGCTTAGTGTAATAGAAAATTGTTTCACATATTCTATTTTTTTCTTATAACTATATCCGACTTAATTAAGATTGGATGTCTAATTATGTCTAATGCCTAAGGTTATTGGTTTAGGTAAAACAAAAAAAAAAAAGTGAAAGCCCAAATTGAGTTGAAGTGGGCCGGGACACGAGGCATTGATCCAAAAAATAAATTGATTAAATTCTACACCACATAGGATCTCGTCGTTCTTCAACTGAGCAGCCACCCACTTCCCTTTTGACGAAGGTAAACCCTTTTGTTTGTGTTTCATATTTTTCTGTTCAATTGAGTCGTTTTTTTGTTTGATTGCACCAAATTTTACTCATTCAGCTAAATCACTAACTCTACTTGGTTCAGTACGTGAAAACTTGAAATGCCTCTATGTATGTTTGGTAATCATACTCAATTGTGGTTTATGCTGGTTTTGATGATTGGGATTTCTGCTGAACCTTGAACTTTGTATGCTTGAGGACATAGTTTGAGCTGAAGTCGTCTTTTCGACTCGAATTCCCCAATTTGCTTGCTTGTTTGTATATTGTGAGGGCATGGTTTAGGATTTGGAACCTGGTGCTTGGATTTCCATATTTCACTTTTGAAGCTTCATTTTTTTGTTCTCGTGTTTCAGAACAAATCCAAATCACATATTATTGAGCTTGATTTGGAGTTATGTAAGACAGTTCTTGGTTTCATTGTAGTAGTTCTATTGCCTTCCTTAAATAATGAAGCAGCATCTAACCCTCTTGATTGTTCAAAATACAGAGATGGAGACACAATCTTGTGATGCTACTAGGCCCCAGGTGAAGGCCACATTTCGTCTTGGCGCAGAATCATATTCTGTTCAGGCAAACAAAGGTTCTTTATCAGAGCAATTGGTTTCACTGAAAGAGGAAAGCATGACCATATTGAAGGATTTCATAACAAAGCATAATGTTCCTCATGATGTCCCGGATGAGCCATTAGAAGCTTCTTCAGATGACGATGATGTTGTTGATGATATTCCCGAGAAACCTCAAGCGAAGTCAAAGAAAACCAAGTTAACTTAGCTTTTGACATATGGTTTGATCGGTCTGAATCATTTTATGTATGTACTGTATGATTTAACTTTTGGTTAGTTTATTGAAAAATTTACAAAGTACTGTAGCATTTTGGTGACAAACTACATCACGTACCAACTAAGTACATATTGAATTTTCGTTTGAAAATTCAAAAGTGAGTTTGGAAAAGGATCATAGTCCTTCCTTTTGTGTTTCATTTTCAATGGACAGTTAAATGTTTTTCAAAATTCGTGCAAAATTGGGTTTGGAGTTTCCAAAAGGAAATCTAAACATGCACTACCAAGTTTTAGCTTTATGGAAGTAAGATTGTGTTTCACTATTAATGTATTTTCAGCTACCAAGTTTTAGCTTTATGGAAGTAAGATTGTGTTTCACGATTAAGGTATTTTCAGCTTTCTGTCCGTATGATTCTGTTAATGTATTGAAAGTTTATTTTGCTGCTTAAAGGAAGAAGTATGACACTAAGCTAAGGTAATCGACACATTCGAGATAGAACAAATAACTAATTATTTGATGTGTTTGTCTAAATTAAATTTTCTTAAGAAAAACAAATACTTTTATTTGGATAACATATGTTTTTAGTTCTGTAAATATAGTAATGTATACTTTTAGTCCTTACAACATTTTTGTTCTATTATTGATCCTTATAAATTTGAAATATGTTTTTTTTTATTTTTAGAGCTAGGATTGACTATCTAAACGTAGGTGTTTGATGTCTTTTTCTTTCAGCACATCCCATTTTATTTATGACAAAATTTGTCAATTTAAAATTAGGGCGACAAAAATTGCAATTTAACCTACTTGTTTTTCATATTTTTAGATTATCTTTTATTACAAATTTACTAGACATTACTTGTAATTTTTTTTTTCATACTTTTTTAAAAATTTCAATTTTTTAACACATTCCACTTTTTTTTTTTTTTCATATTCTTAACTTTTTAAGACATTACTCATTCTTTTTTATATTTCAAATTTTTAACAATTTCCTCTTGTTTTTTCATGTTTTTCAATTTTTCACATTTTCAAAAAAATATTGAAAAAAAAAGTGGAATGTCTTAAAAATATTAAAAAAAAATATGAACAAAAATAAGAGTAATATCTTGAAGTTCTAAAAAAAAATTATAAATTTTAAAAATATAAGAAACAACTAGTGCAATGTCTTGAAACTTTTAAAAAAAATTGAAAATTTTAAAAAATATTAAAGAATAAGTGGAATGTCTTAAAAATTTAATAAAAACAACAATAATGTTTTAAAATTTTGAAATTTTTTTTTAAAAAAAGTGAAATGGCTTGAAAAATTCAAAATTTAATTTTTAAAAATATGAAAAAATAAGGAAAATGTATTTAATTTTTTGTTTTGGAAAATATGACTATTTTAAAAATAATTGAAAAACAAGTATAATGTCTTGAAAAAAAAATGAAAATATTAAGGTTGTAATAAATAAAACCTCAAGTATTTAGGGTTTTACTAAGGAAACCCTTAATTTCATCAAGAATTCAAACCCTAAATATTTAAGGTTTTATTCGTGAAACCATAAATATTTAGAGTTAAATTAATGAAACTTAAATTTCACCCTTAATAATTAGGGTTTCATAAATGAAATTATAAATTAAAATCATACATATTTAAAGTTTCATAGAGAAAACTTTAAATTTAACCCTAAATTGAAATCCTAAATATTTAGTATTTCATAAATAAAACCAAAATATTTAGGAGTTAATTTATAAAATCCAAAATATTTACGATTTAAATAAATTGAAATCATGCATAATTAGGGTTTCGTAAATAAAATCCTAAATATTTTAGGTTTTATAAATGAAATCCTAAATAATTAGTATTTCATGAATGAAACCCTTAATTAAAACCCTTAATATTTAAGGTTTTGATAAATAAGACCCTTAATTTAAACCATAAATATTTAGGGTTTTATAAATGAAACATCAATCATTTAGTTTTTCATTAATGAAACCCTAAATATTGACAATTTTGTACATAAAAGAAACTCTTTCAATTTAGGGTTTCATAGATGAAATCCTAATTATTTAGGTTTTCATAAATAAAATCCTAAATCAAAGTCATACATATTTAAGATTTCACAACTGAAACTTTAAACTTAACCCTAAATTAAAATCCTAAATAATTAGTGTTTCATAAATAAAACCCAAAATATTTATGATTTCATTTATAAAATCCAAAATATTTAGGGTTTAAATAAATTTAAATCCTTAATATTTAAGATTTCATAAATTAAACTTTATATTGAAACCCTAAATACTTATGGTGTCATAAAAAAAATTGAAACCCTAAATATTTAGGATTTCATTTATCAAACCTTAAATTTCACCTTAAATTGAAATCTTGGATAATTAGCATTTCGTAAATAAAATCATAAATATTTAAGGTTTCATAAAAGACCTTAAATTGAAATCCCAAATAATTAGAGTTTCATTGAAACCCTAATTATTTTGCATTAAAAGCCTAATTATTTAGAGTTTGATAAATGAAACCCTAAATTAACAACCTTAACATTTATAGTATCATACATAACCCCCTAAATATTTAGGATTTTGATAAATTAATCCTTCAATCCAAACCATAAATATTTAGTGTTTCTTAAATGAAACCTTAAATATTTTCAATTTAACTTATAAATGAAACCCTTTCAATTTAGGGTTTCCTAGATGAAACCGTAATTATTTAAGATTTCATAAATAAAACCCTACATATTTATAATTAAATCCCTAAGTTGAAACCCTAAATATTTAAAGTTTTACAAATGAAACTTGAAATTTAACCTTAAATTGAAGTCCTAAATATTTAGTGTTTCATTAATAAAACACAAATTATTTAAGAATTCATTTATAAAATCCAAAATATTTACAATTTAAATAAATTCAAATCCTTAATATTTAGGATTCATAGATGAAACCGTTTATTGAGACCCTAAATATTTAGGATTTCATAAATAAAACATTAAATCCTTAAATTTCACCTAAAATTGAAACCATTGATAATTAGGGTTTCTTGAATAAAATTTTTAATATTTAGGATTTAGAAATCCTAAATAATTATGATTTTATGAATGAAACCCTAAATATTTAGGGCTTCATAAATAATCCCCTAAATGTTTAAAGTTTTGATAAATGAAACCATTAATTTAAATCATAAATATTTTGGATTTCATAAACAAAACCTTAATCATTTACTATTTTAATAATAAAACCTTAAATATTTATGATTTTATTTATAAAAGAAACACTTTCAATTTAGGGTTCCATATATGATACTCTAACTATTTAGAATTTCATAAATGAAACCCTAAATATTTACAAATAAAACCCTAAATCGAAATCATACATATTTAAAATTTCACAAATGAAAATTTAAATTTAACCTTAAATTGATAACTTAAATATTTAGTGTTTCATAAATAAAACACAAAATATTTAGGAATTCATTTATAAAATCTTAAATATTTAGGGCTTAAATAAATTGACACCTTTAATATTTAGAGTTTCATAAATTTAACCTTATATTGAAACCCTAAATACTTAGGGTTTCATAAATAAAACATTAAATTGAAATATTAAATACTTAGGGTTTCATTAATCAAACCATAAATTTTACCTTAAATTGAAACCTTTGATAATTAGAATTTCGTATATTAAATCCTAAATATTTAGGATTTCAAAAAAAAATTATAAATTGAATTCTTAAATAATTAGCGTTTCATGAATGAAACCCTAAATTAATATCTTTAACATTAAGGGTATCATATATAACCCCCTAAATATTTAGAATTTTGATCAATGAAACTCTTAATTTAATTCATAAATATTTAATATTTCATAAACTAAACTTAAATCATTTAGTGTTTCATATATAAAATATTAAAATAAAACCTTAAATTCAAACAATAATTATTTAGGGTTTCATAAATAACTCTTAAATATTTAGGAATTCATAATCGAAACATCAATAATTTAAGGGTTTCATCAATGTAACCCTAAATATTTACAATTTAAGGTTTCATAGATGAAACCCTAATTATTTAAGATTTCATAAATCAAACCCTACATGTTTAGAAATGAAACCCTAAATCAAAATTATACATATTTAAGGTTTTACAAATGAAACTTTAAATTTAATGTTAAACTAAAATTCTAAATATTTAGTGTTTCATAAATAAAACCCATAATATTTAGGAATTCATTTATAAAATCCTAAATATTTAGGATTTAAATAAATTCAAACCTTTAATATTTAAGGTTTCATAAATGAAACCTTATATTGATATCCTAAATATTTAGGGTTTCATAAATAAAATATTATATTGAAACCCTAAATATTTAAAATTTTATACATAAAATATTAAATTTAAAACCTTAAATTTAAACATTGGATAATTAGGGTTTCCTAAATAAAATCTTAAATATTTAGGATTTCAAATTAGAATCCTAAATTGAAATCCTAAATAATTAGCATTTCAATGAAACCCTAATTATGTAGGTTTCATGAATAAAATCTTAAATTAATACCTTTAATATTTATGGGTTCTTACATAACCCTCAAGATATTTAGGTTTTTGATAAATGAAACATTTAATTTAAACCATAAATATTTAGAGTTTCATTAATGAAATTCTAAATATTTATATTTTTTTTATCTGTAAATGAAAACCTTTCAATTTAGGGTTTCATAAATGAAACCCTATTTACTTAGGATTTCATAAATAAAACCTTACATATTTATAAATAAATCATTAAGTTGAAACCCTAAGTATTTAAGGTTTCACAAATAAAACTTCAAATTTAACACTAAATTGAAATTCTAAATATATAGTTTTTTCATAAATAAAACCCAAAATATTTACGAATTCATTTATCAAATCCTAAATATTTAAGGTTTAAATAAATCGAAATCATTAATATTTAAAATTTCATAAATAAGATTCTAGTTATTTAGGACTTTATTAACGAAACTATAACTCGAAATCCTAAATAATTAGGGTTCAATGAAACCCTAATTATTTTAGGTTTCATAAAGTGAAACCTTAAATTTCTCTCTAAATATTTAAGATTTGATAAATGAAACGTTAAATTGAAACCCTAAATAATTAAGGTTTTTCAAATGATGAAACATTAATCCTTAATCATAAAACCCTAAATCCTAAACAATTTATGAATCGATATATTGTACATTAAATCATGAAACCTTAAATTGAATTCATAAATTAGGATTTCATTATTGAAATCCTATATTTCACCCTTAATATTTTTGATTTCATAAATACAACCATAAATATTTAGGATTTCATAAATGAAATCATAAATCATAAATCATAAAATCCTAAATCATAAATCATGAAATGAATCCCTAAGTCTTAAACCATAAAACTTTAATTCATAAACAATGAATGACACCATAAATACTAAGTCTTTGAATGAAATCCTAAATTGTAAACCATGCACCACATAATGCTAATATCTTAAAGTATAAACCCTACACAAAATCCTAAAACCATAACTAATGTAAACTTAAATAATGGACTCTAAATCATAAATCATATGTCTTAAAATAATGAATTGTTAACATTGAAACCTAGCAACGATGAACAGTGAATGATAAAACATGAAAACCTAAACATAAAACATGGACTGAACCATAAATTCATGAATCATAAACAATGAACTCTAACCCTAAAACTATAATCTCTAAAAACAAATTAATATGAAAAAACAAATTTTTTGGAAAAATTGAAAAAAAAAATATATGCACAAAGAAATTAAAAATAAATTAAAGTTTTTAAATATAAAAAAAAAACAAAAGGAATGTTTTAAAAAACTTGAAAACAATGAAAATATTAAAAAACAAGCACAATATCTTAAAAAAAATTTAAAATTTAAAATTTAAAATTTAAAAAAAAACAATAGAAATGTTTGGAAATATGAACAAAATGAAAAAATTTTAAAATATTTTTTTGATATGTCTTTTTTAAAATTAAAAAAACTAAAAAAAATTTAAAAATATTAATACACAAATGTAATGTCTTGAAAATTTAAAACACATAATTTTTTTTAAAATAAAAAAAAACATGTGTAATGTCTTAAAAATTTTAAAATGTAAAAAAACAACATAAATGTCTAAAAGATATTTAAAAAAATTGAAAATTGAAATTTTTTTTAAAAAAATAAAATTAGTAGTGTATTGAAAATTTTAAAAAATGAAATTTGGAAAAAAATAATAATAGAACTATCTTGAAAAAAAATTTAAAAATGAAAATTTTAAAACTATGAAAAAACATATCTATGACTTTAAAATTTTTTTTAAAAAAATAATTTAAAAATATTAATAAAAATCCATTGTGTTGAAATTTTAAAAAATATTAAAAAAAACTAGTATAATGTCTTGAAAATATGAAAAAATAAGTTTAATGTCTTAAAAATATTATAAAAAAATGAAAAATTAAAAAAGTATTAAAAAAACAAGTGGAATGTCATGAAAATTTTAAAAATAATTCAAAAGCTAGTGGAATTTATTGAAAATTTGAGAAGAAAATGTAAATCTTAGAAATATGTTTGAAAAAAAAAATTACAAACATGAAAACTTGTAAACATATTAAAAAAACAAGAAAAATGTCTAAAAAATTTAAATAATTTGAAATTTTAAAAATACAAAAAAAGAAAAGTATTGTCTTTAAATTTTGAAAAAAAAAGAAGAGAAATTTTAAAAAATAATAAAAGCTATTGGATGTCTTGAAATTTTTAATAATATGAACGAACAATATTAATCACTTGAAATTTTGTAAAAAGAATTGAAAATTTTCAAACTAATAGGAATCAAGAGTATTATCTTCAAATTTTGAAAAAAAAAAATTAAAAATATGAAAAAATAGAAATAATGTCTTTAAAAATTGAAAACATGAAGGTGAAATAACACAAAGTAAAAATATAAAAAATAAAGTGAAGGTATTAGAAAAAAAAAATACCAAACAAATTCAGGTAGTCAAACTTAAGTTTAAAACAAAAAGCAATACATTTCAAATTTATAAAGATGAAAAATAAATCAAAAAATTTGTAAAAACTAAAAATATACATTACAATATTTACAATAACTAAAAACATATTTTAACCTTTTTTTTTTAAGAAAAAAATCTTAACTTTTAAAAAGTGATTTTTTTAAAACCGTATTTTTAAAAAAAAAAATGATTTTGTTTTTGAAGTTCAAAACAAACCAATGACAAATTTGGAAAGGGATGATAATATCTAAAATTTCAAATGGTAAAGAAATGATAAAATTCTCTTCAAATTTTCAAAAAGTTTCTTGAGTGTTTCTAGAAAAGAGGGCATGGATTATAGATTTTGTCCTTTGTCGGTGAGTCAGACCCCAAAACCATTGGAGAGCAAGGTACCACCTTCTTAGTATCAACCATGTTATTGACTCAGGGTAGGGAGACTCATTTTTTAACCTCGACAACACATACTGGTTTTCTTTTAAACACATATATCGAAGGTGCAGTCAGATTAAACTCCCAAATTACTCCTTATTTTTTTTCATAAATTTCAATTGCCCTTTGAGCACCTTGTGACAGATATGAAGTACCCTTGAACATTTACAAGGAACTTCAACTCAAACATGAGTTTCTCAAATTCTCAAACTTGAAATGAAATCCTAGTTTGCCTCAATGAAAGCAAGTATCCTCTACATACCATGGCCCTCTTTTGGGGCAGGTTTGGTGGTCATGGCTTTGGTGATAGAATGAGTAAGAATCCCAATGGGGCAAAAGAACAAGCAAAAAGAAACAGAATGCCGAGTTTCAATCTGATTCTTCTGTCCATCTTGGAAAACATGCCTGGATTCATAAACCCCAATTACTATTAGAAAAATAACTAAAAAATGAGAAACCAAGAGTATGATAAAATGCATGACCTTGCAGCAAAAAGATCAACAACCAACAGATGAATCCAGGCAGAGGCCAAAGTCATCTCACTGGAGAACATTTTAGCTATACCAGACAGCTGCATGAAGTATACACAATTATCAGTTGGATAGAACTCTTTTGGGAAGAGAAACTTCATTGTTGAATGCATACACACACACCTCTGGTAGCAAGTATTTACTTGCAAAAATCAACTGAACTGTCTCAGGGGTCCAAGAAAGGTACAATAAATATGCATATAGAAGGCTAAGCACTACATACGGTATACTGCTCTCCATAGACTTCTGGGTCTGCATTTTTACATTAAAGAAAAATGAATCAGGGACACAGACATTAACTACAAAATCAATACCCAATAGAATGGTATGAGAAAGAAGAATATCCGAATTTGCCAAAAGATAATTTTACTTCTACAGGAGAAAGGTCAAGTTTAGTTATCGGGTGGGGGGAGGGAAATAAATGTATATTTAGCATATCTATGTAAATTATTTTTAGATATTATATATACTTAAGAAAAGATGTTAATAAAAAAAAAAAATGAGGATGAACTGTGAACAAGGATCATAAATTATCTCAAATGCAGTAGGAAACATACTAGTTCAGATTTTGGAGCTAGAATCATAAGTGTGTAAAATGGAAGCACTGCTATTGTTCCTGCTGTAAATGCAGTGCTAGCAAGTTGAGATCCCATGAAGCCTGAAAAATAAAGGTAGAAAAATGAATACCAGGAAAAAATAGTCACCATCAGTTATACAGAAAAAAGGAATGTTCAGTCAACTTTATACAAAGAGTACAAATGGCCAAAATGATTTAAGATAAAAATCATAAAACTATAACACACCTTTGCTATTTACAATTACCAATGATGAAATAATTACTCATTCCCATTACACTTTACAGTAAAAATAAAATAGCAATAAATCAACCGCTAAAAGCAAAACTTTATGCCCAACCAGAATGAATGTAATGATTGTAGGAAATTTAGACTGCATGACCGATACTTAGTCAATCTCCCCCAGCCTGGGGAAACGTGAGAAAACTAGACAAAACTAGATACAAAGGAACTTCATTCTAGTGGAATCAAGACAGAAACTACACAAGAAACTCAAAAGATTGATTCAAGTATTGCTCAATTGAACATCTGCTTAAAGAGGAGGTCTAATAGCAAGAGTTTTTAAGCACAGAACATAATCAAGTTCCAAGCATGTTAGGACAAGCAGTTCAATTAATACTAAAGAGTTCGCTGTCCAATCAAAATGACTTTCTTCAAGGCTATCAAATTCAAAGTTAGAGTATGCTACAGTATAACAAAAAAGTAGGAACCAGAACAGCAAAGATAGCTGAGATCGGCAGCCACAATAAAATTTGTGAAAGACTAAAGCAAAAGGAACAACTTAATATCAATAATTGGTCTCCAAAACTTACAAAGAATGAAGCCAAGTAACTTAATGAAGCTTGAACTAAGAACAACAACACATTTCAAAGTCACACAGACAATACAAAGATATTTATAGCTTTCAGTAATTTCAAATTTCAATGTCCACGTATATAAATGCATCATGTGTATCTAATCCTTAATCTGCGCTCTTTTTCAAGATAAACAAGTAAGACAGATCCAGAAATTTTTGCATAAGAACCAAAATATATCCAGCATTATGCCCAAATCTATTGAATGGTAAATTATATCAATGAAGAAACATTTACATCTATATAAATAAATCACAGGGAATTTTCCAAGGGTCAAAATTACAGCAGACCACTGAGTAATTTAAAGCAAAGAGGCCAAAAAGCAAAAACCCCAGCTTCACCTGTAAGAAGCTCTGAGACATGGAAAAGTGTCATCAACATGCAAACCCAAAACATCAAAGACTTCAATAGGGTGCTTAAATTAATTTGGTCTAGCACAAGACACACGGATCTTGTTATTTTAAAAGTCAGTTTCAAAAGTAGAAAATGTAGCATAAGAAAGGATTGATTACACGAAGTTTGCATTTGACCCCTTTTTGGATAATGAAATAATCTTGTAGCTTCTGGTTTCACAACAATTCTGGATCCTCCTATGAAACTCCAATCCCCGCTTAAGTTGACTCTACTTCTCAAAATGCGTCCGTTACAAAGCTCAGCACCATTACTTCTGATAGGCAAAGCAAAATTTTGCCCCTTCCCAACAGAACCACAAGGTTTCATAGCCTGCCCCAAATGTTAGAAATAGAATCTCAATTGTAAGCATACTTTTTGAGCCAAGAAATACACCTTAGGTAATCCATACACAAGAATAAATGAACCACATTGATTGCTATTAAACTTTTTTTATTCTCAGTGTGAAATAACCAGATTGCGCACAATTAAACTCAGTTCAACAAGCAAGGACTACTTCAACAAAACCATAGTTGATACATAAGAGGAAAAGTGCATGAATTTAGAGATTTTGATAACACAGTAGCAAGGTTTTGAAATATAAACACCTTTTAACTCCACTCTACCAACAAGAACCTAGTATAGATCCATGCAAAGCAAAAGAAACAACCTTATTAATTCTAAAATAAAAAAGAAATTCACAAATGCCCATTTCGTTAGTAATGCTTAGGTGATTCAAATCTGCACCAGAAGGCTATTTTCAATCAAACTAATTATTCAAAGTTCGAAACTTTGGAGTTAAAACGGAAAGCCCGATTAAGGGGCAGGGGGAAAAAATGAGCAGAAATCAAGAAAAAAGTAGGGAATTAAAACAAAAGAGTAAAGAGAATTGCATATAAGAAGATTAGAAACCAGCAATAGGAAGTGTACCTTGAGAGTGAATGGAGAATGGGAAAGGCAAGAAGAGAAAGACATGATTGAAGGAAAAGCAGAAGACCCAATGAGTGATTCGGCAAAAGTGGCCACTTCTTCATATATGAATGAAGAATGACAGGATTTGGCACTGGAAAAGTGAGTAATAAATAATAATTAATAACTCAGCGGAGCATTGATTAGAGAGAAGTGGGGAACTCAAATACACGTTGGAATTGAATCAAGGCACTGAGTGAGTGGAATAATATTATTTGATAATAAAAAAAATAAGAAATGTGTTAAGGAAATATGTTTTTAACATTAAATCGAATAAAGATATGGTGAAATTATTTAGAAAATTGCCTATTTATTAAAATACAAAAGGAAGTAAACAGTGTTATAATTTTGAAAGTTTGCAATCTGATATTTTGTATCTTCACTGAAATCACTTATAATATCTCTAATTTGAGTGCAAATTTTAATATTGTCCGATGTGATTTGAGAAAAAAAAAAACTACTTTAAACATAGTGAGTTGCTAGACAAATTTCACATAGTCAAAATAAATAGAAGATCACACTTATTTTATTTTTAAATAAAGGAAGTCGACAATACCATTATATACTTTCAAAATTATAAAAGAAGTAGATGATGACATTATTTTCCATTTAAAAATTATATGTATATAAAAGGAAATAAATAATGTCATTGTCAACTTCTGTTTTTTTCTATAAAAAAAAAATAGACAATATCATTATTTATTTTAATGTAAAAAAGGTGAAATTGAAAATTATAATCTTATATAAAAAAAAATCGACTATTTTATTATTAATTTCTTAAATGATTTCAAAATCTACACTGTCGATTTACACGATCTGGAGAAATACTTTTTGAGTTATACCATGCATGCAAAATTTGTTTTCATTTAAACTATTATATTTTTAAAAAATTGTTTCCATTTAACATGCTTAAAGTACATTAAGAATAGATAAATTATATTTAGAACGTAGAAAACTATATTATTAGTTTGTAAAAATCACATCCAAATTTTTTTAAAAAATAAGATATATAAAAGAAAGTCATGTTAAATGAACCTATTGTTAAATGAATATCTTTAAAAAAAATCCATTAAAGATGGTGAGACTGACAAAATTAAACAAAATGAACTTCCCTTGCACTTGTACAGTCCTTTGTCTTCTTCGCTTCTGATAAATTAAATCATTCACGTGTAAGTAAACATACAATACATACTGCAAAATTGGAATGCATGGCTACCTTTTCCATTCTGATGATATGATAGATACTACACACACCAACTGATCCACTCCATGTGAGGCTTAACTCAACTTCAACTTCAATTTTGTATTTCTTGTTTTTAAATTCTACAGCTATACTAAAAGACTAAATAGTTGGTGATACATAGAGCTTTTGGACCGTAATTATAATATAATATTTCTATTTTAAAGATAACTTTTTTAATTTTTTGTAATAATTTGACTTAAAAATCATATACATTATTAGTTCTATATATTCTAAATTTTGTAACTTTTATTAGAGGTGACAAAATAATCTACCCGATTCAATGTGAGTTACAAACAACCTTACACGCTGGGAAAAAAATTCATATTCAATTTTGATTTCTAAAAAAGAAATCCAAATCCAATAAAAACAAATCATATCCAGTACAATTAATTGTTCTAAAAGACATTGTTTTGTCACCCATTATTTGTAGTAAGCATTGTATACTCTTTTTTTATTGCATGCAAAATGAGTGTTATGTTATAATTTCATGGATTTTTTTTTGTATTTTGTTAATGTTGATGACTAAAATGACATTGAGTAATAAATTCAGGATAAATTGACCATTTATTAAAAAAATATATAATAGTTGAAAATAGTAAATATCATTTGCTTGCACTTTTATTTATTATTTCGTTTAAAAACTTGCATGATTCATGATTGCACTTGAGTATATGATATGATGCGTTAATACGGTGTAGAGAATAATTAATCAGATATCAGATATCAGATATCAGATACAGTTCCTAAATCTTGAACACACTCACGCAGAGAGCACATGCGCAGTTTTATTCTTGTCAGGTCATCAGAGCATAAAAATCATAGCACGTGCCACGTTTCTTCACAAAAATCACTCACTATACTTTGTTTATTTTTTCTTATTCTGTACGCAAATTACGCGCGTGTTGATAGATAATAGATTCATCAGGAAAAATAGTTGCCCAGTTTCACGGAAAAGTCAAAGGGGTTTGTCAGTTCTGAAGTGGATGCCAACTTCGATCAACAAACAACAAACAGCAACAATCACCTGACTCGTTTGCCCACAATTTCTTTTTCTCTCTCTCAAAAGACAAGTTCGCCACCTTCATTCAGCTTTCACTTTTGTTGCCCTGTCCAACTATTCAACGTCAGAATCATTACTATATAGATTTTTTTTTATTCCACCAGACAAATTGATATTATTTTAATTTAAACAAATAAACTACTACAGTGCAATTAATTCTGTAGAGTAGACCATGTAGTGCCTTTTTCTTTTTAAGAAAATATATTGTATTTTGTATACGAATACGAACAACATTTAATTTGATCAGTGTTTTAGACACTTACCTTAATTAGTTGTTGCATCAGTTTTTTGCACATGAATAGTAATCCGCGTCCGCGTTCGCCTTGTTTTTGGAAAAAAGTGAAAAACCTTTTTTTATCTTCTTATTCATTATATTCTTTTTTTTATTAAATTGTAATTTTGATTTTCTAATTTTTAAATATATGATTTTGATTTCTTTAATTTTAAATTATTGATTTTTATCCTTTTAATTTTAAAAATCAATAATTTTGATTCTCAGATCAATTAATAATTATAATTAGTAAAATTATTAAATTAATTATAAATTCAATAAAAAAATATTAATTATTCAAAGAGATTAAAAATAATTTTTATTATTTTTTAATATTAAAAATAATTTTTTTAGTTGGTATTAATAATTTTTTTTAATGTTAAAAATAATTTTTTTTATATTTTTATTTATTTTTTCTTTGTGTAAAAAATTATTATATTTTTATAATAATTTGTAATTAATTTAATAATTCTATTAATCATAATTATTAATTAATAATTGATTAAGATGATCAAAATTATCATTTTAAAATTAAGAAGACCAAAATCATGGATTTAAAAAAGTAAAGGAAACAAAATTATAATTAAACTTTTTTTTATGATAGAATCTTCTTATTAATTAAAGCAATATGTCAATTGTATTAATCAAGGGCTAAATTTGATTTCTGTATATTCTTATATTCGTATATATACCATCATGTTTCGTTTATCATTAGTCAGATTTTAATATTTTCCACAAATCCTAAATATATGCATACAATTGTAACTAAAAGTAAAGAGACTAAGCATTGGCGATGTCTCTTTATATATATATATATAGTTTTAGCTTTTTTCACAAATTTGGAATTCTTATCATTTTTTAAAGATGAGCGTTTATTTAAAAATGAATTAGTTATGGATTCTTATGCTATTAACATAATTCATCTAAGTTTATGGGGAAAATATGAATGGGAGCAATGGAATAAAACATGTAAATATAAAGAAGGACAATAAATGAGAATATTAATGAAAAGTAAGCTTGCTTGATTTATTTTAATCTGTTTTATGGGTTGAATTTGTTAGAGAGCTAATAGATTATTGTCTACTTAGTATTGATAGTCTAAGTAGTTAACTCTAATAAACTTATCTACCACATCCTAAATGCATTACACCCACATTTTTTTTGCTGAATTCTAAACCCACATTTGTAGTAGGCTAGTAGCACAAATAATGATTGACGATAGTAAAATGTTATGTTGACTGATATATGATTAAATTTAAAATTCATATGCAGAATGAGATTTTATCGAGATTTCTATTTCGCGTAGCAATCATGTTCATATTTTTAAGGGAATAGGTCGATTTTATCTTTAGTTACTCTTGATTTTCTATCTCAACTTACGTTTTGATAAGTTCTGGTAACAATAAACCATGACCCTATTTACTTGCAACAGTTTCTCTTCTATTTATGTGTTTTTTGTTTTGCAAGCTTCTATTTACACATGGCTAAAGCAATTACTTGTTTTTCAACAACCGAAATATTTGGACTAAGTAGCAACTCTTAGCCAAAAATATCAATTTTCGTATTCTAAAAATACCATTTTGAAGTTACTAGTCAAATTTATGTGCACTAGCTAACAAACTTAACTAATACTTCTCCCAACCAAAACCTTTTCTGGAGTCAGATTGTCACTTATCTCAATTGTCAGCTAATAGTTAAAGTAATAACTCGAATAATATGCTATCCTAATAAGCTTTTGAATTGGAGGTTCTATAGCTGACTAATTAGTTTCCTCTCATTAATAGCTTTTAAGCTCATATAAACTCTCTAACTTTATTCAACTCATCATTCCACTTAATTCAGCAATTTTTGTTGCTAACAAGTTCATTGTTAAATTAGTTTTTGATTGCTAAGAACCCGGTGGCAACAAAGGTTAGGGTAGAGTCACGGGTTTAAATTAATTTGCCACTTGATGTGGATGGGAAATACATTATACCAGGAAGGGGGAAATAGAAGAAAAAAACCATATATTCATTTTTTTTTTCAATGATTTTCTTTTTATATAAATAAGGTATACATCCATGAGGATTAAATCAGCACTGAATTTTATTTTATCACAATAAAGCACCGAATTGAAATTTATTTTCTCAAATTTTCATAAATAAAACTTGACCTCTTCAATCTTCATATAAATTATTCAATCTTCATATAGATTGGGAAGAGTGACAGACAGCGATTAAAATATAGTACTAGTAATTTGTAATTTTTAGATTTAATAATTATTTGATAAAAAAAAACGACGCCGTATGGGCATGTTCCTCTATTCTCTATCTATCATAGTAGCTGCATTTCTCTACCTTAAATAGGATTGGTGTGTGCGCTTTTTCCCTTTCCTCTTGCCCTCCCACTTCGCTCATTTCTTCGTTTGGAGGATACCCTCAAAGGTCTCTCTCTCTCTCATCAGCTAGCTAGTTAACTGTACTTTGATATGTTCTTCTTTTTTCTTTTTTTTAATTTTTTGCATTCTGTTCATTACCCTATTTGGAGATCTATTCTGTATTTCTATACAACTACCCCCTTTTAATTTTCTGACTGGTAGCTGTTTGTAAGATGGAGATAGTGATTCTAGATGTTTAACTTCAACCCAAGTTTGATTTTTTATGCATCTTATCCTTGACCCACCCATAACAAAGTAAAGACAAATAGTGAAGATTTTTCATGGTTTGCACTCAGATCTGCTGTTGATTTCTGCACTGATTCCACCCCCTTCTTATTAAGGCTGTAGATAATTGGGAAATGGTAAAATGGGTTGTGGAATTTGAATTTCTTTTTGAAGTTTCGATTTTTATTTTTATTTTTCCATTTTGGTGCATTTAATTGATCTGGCTAAATGGATCTGTTAGCAACTTGAAGCTGGGATTTGTGCTGCTGTTGACATTTCCTGAATATTTATGTTTTTGTTTTTTTGCTTTGTTCAGGTGTTCTACCGTGAAAGTTAGTCGATTTTGAAGATGAATTGTTATAACCTTCAGAAGAATGCCTTCCCAACCTGTGAAGAGATGAGAGGCTCTCTTCCCATTGCTGATCAGAATGGACCTGTCTTTTGCCCTAAGCCACGCCGAGCTGGGGTTTTGATGAACTTGCCTATGCGACCGGTAAAATGGCATTTAGGGTAAGTTTTTAGATCCATTGTTTACCTCTGATGCCATTGTTGTATATTAGACTGTAATTGGGATCTGATCTGTTCTGTGTTTTGATTGTTTTTATTAGTCAACAAGCTGAGGGATCTGATTCAAAGGCTGGGGCAGAACTACTTGACATTGTTCTCAAAAGGGACATTGTTCTCAAGAGGGTAAGTGATAACTCTGTTACTAGCTGTTTAGCTTATGTTTTAACCAGGGAGGATAAATAATTATCAAATAGCATATTATTTTTTCTTATAAATTGTTTTGGTCTCTTAGCAATGCATGGAATGTGGGTTATGTGGCTGTTTAATTTGACATTGATATGTTGAATTTTATGTAGGAATGCATGTGGTATTCACTAAAGTTGCATCTTCAGATTGCCACATTTTATTCGAATGTTTTTGGGCTTAAAATCATGTAGTACTTTTCAATTTTTTAGCAAGGTTTTACAAAACGGTCCTCAACTGCAATTGCGGCTGCAACACGGCACAGATATTGGGGGGGTTTTGCAACCACAATTTCAGCTGCATTAGCTGTATTTGTCTGCAACTTTTTGCAATATTATTGATTATTGATGGATCTGCTGACAATTGGCATGGTCATAGTTTTTTGCTGCAATGGATGTTGTCCAACTTTGATATCTGATTGATTAATTTTTATTTTTATTTCAATAGGAGAGTTATGGGGAAGAATTTGCAAATCAGATACCTTCATCTCCTCCATATTTTTGTGGTTCTCCTCCAGTTCGGGCTTCTAATCCCTTGATCCAGGATGCTCGATTTGGAGATGAAGAGAACACTCTCGTATCGACAATTTCATCACCTTCAGGTTTACTGTCTCCAACTTCAGCATCTCGCAAAGCAGGATGTGCTAGGATGAAGTTTGGACTGAAACCGGCAGCAGTTAGAGTAGAAGGATTTGATTGTCTCAGCAGGGATTGCCAGAATTCAGGCATCCCGGCTGTTGCTTAAACTCCATTCATAGAAGTGTATATAGAAGGAGCCAAGTGCCATTACTTATAAAACGTGACTTAACTAGAGAGTTTTGGAGGGAAGTAAGAAATTCAGGTAGTTGTGTATATAGCAAATGCTTTTTTGTATGGTGAGGTGAATCATATCATTGTGATTATCCATCCGTGTCAAGTTTAGGGAGCTGCAGAAAAAGAAAACCTTCTGTTCTGAAGGTTTGATGTGTAGAGAGCATGTCTTTTTGTAGTATGTATATGGCGGTTGTATCTGAGTGTCTTATAAAAATTTTAGGCTGTCACCGCAAGAGTGTTTTCTGTATAGGAATTGGTGATTTTGGTTATGTTCTCTGTAAATATATTTAGGTGACTTTGCAAGTATGTCTATGTCTATTATATTTAGTTATTCAGCTTGTGTATGTTGTTCCTAAATGCAGTTTTTAAGTGCTCATTTTAAATTTATGGTTACCAATGTTCATAAAAAAACGCCCGTTTTAGGAGGGTGTAAACACTGAACTAAAGTATGGGTCAACTCTATATAGGTTTGCATTACAGTACAGGAATTAGACTCACATCAATACAATAGCTAGCCACTCTGATTTTCGAGGGCCTTTTCCTTTTCATATTGAGACTTGGAAGCACCTTGCAGTAGCATTCACAATGGTGAATCGTGATTACTTGCATTATATATATCTTGTTGAGGAAAAAAAAATCCAAAAATGCATTTTCTTGACTCTGATAGCTCAAATTTTCTGGAGATGAAGTTAATTTTTATTTATTTTTTGTCCAAGTATCTGCTTTCTTCTAGTATGTTTCCGTGTTCTGAATAAACTTTTTCTCTTGAGCATCCTGCAGCCAACAAATCTAAGCTAGTAGTAATTATTGATGTTTTTTTAAGAAATTATGTATATATTTAACCAAAGTTATATACAAATGCAAATATATTTATATAGATAATATTTTTTTAAAATAAATATGGTTATAAATACTAATATACAAATACAAACATAGTTATAAATACTAACATATTTTTGAAATATACTTAAATAATATTTAAAAATTATTAATGATTAACTTAACACTTGTATAAGACTCAAATTATTATACTAATATGCGATTCAAAAACCGTATAAAAAATCTTGACAGTAATTTATGATGTATTTGTTATCAGACTCTATACAGTTACACTATTACTAGGTCTTGTTGAAGGGTGAGTGAAGACACTTATGACTGTTTAACATAGTTGTCGAGGATCTCTGTGGGATGATGCAAGAAGTCATTGAGAAAAAGTTGTATACTAGCTTTTTGGTAGGAGAGAAAAAGATACCAGTTAACCTCCTCCAATACACAAATGACACAATTTTCTTAGGGGAAGCGACTCTAAAGAATGTTATAACCATCAAGAGTTTGTTCATTTGTTTTGAGCTGGTGTCGGAACTTAAAGTCAATTTTTCCAAGAGTGGTTTTGGTACTATTGGGGTTGATGAGGCAATGACTAATAAGTATGTCAACCTTCTTAATTGTAGAATAATGAAAATCCCTTTTGTCTATTTAGGGATTCCTATTGGTGCTAATCCTAGATTAGCTGACACATGGTCACTTGTGATTTCAAAACTGTCTAAAAAGTTAGGGGGTTGAAACACAAATTGTTATCTTTTGCGAGTAGAGTATGCTTAATTAAGTGAGTTCTTTCTTCTATGTCTATTTTCTTTCTTTTTTTAAACTACCTAAGAGTGTATGGAAAGCTATTATCAGGTTGCAGAGGGATTTTTTGTAGGGTGATGAGGTTGGAAAAATGAAAATATGTTGAGAGAATTGGGAAAACGTATGTAAATCAACAACTAATGGGGGATTATGGATTAAGAATATTTTTACTTTCAACAAATCTCTGCTTGGAAAGTGGAGATGGGATCTAATGCAGGAAAATGAGTGTCTATGGTGTGATATTTTGATTTCTAAGTTTGGAAGGTGGAGAGGGTTAGTTAAGGATGAGGTTCAAACAAACTGTTCCATCTGGTGGAGTGACCTTTGTAAGATTTGTGGGGGGATGAGTCAATTAAATTAGTTTGAGCCTTTGGTTCTGAGAAAGGTTAGTGCTGAAAACAAAACTTTCTTTTGGAGTGACACTTGGGTGGGGAGTGAGTCTTTAGCTTTTAGGTATCCCTGTTTGTACTTGACCACAATTCTGCATGAGAGTAAAGTTTGTGAGATGGAGGAGTGGGTTGAGGGAATGTGGGTGTGGAATTTTGAGTGATGTAAAGAACATTTTCAGTAGGAAAAAGATTTATTATTTTTGTTAAAGTTTGAACTACGTGATTACAATCTTTGTCAACATATCGAGGATTTATGGATTTGGCTCAAAGATGTGAGTAGTTTTTATTCGGTTAAATCGATTTTTGATGAAATCAACGCTTTTCATGAAACAAAATGCCATAACCAAAAGGCAACAAAGACATATAATTTAAAATTAAAATTGGATCCGATTAAAATAGATCCATTACCCAACAACAACCCAAAATATACATGTAAATCTAATATACTAAATCATCCCCTATACCCACCAAAACAAAACAAATATCTATTTCCCACGTGACCCGAACCACATGTACCAATGACAAACTTTACATTCCATTAAATTCCTAAAATGTAAGCACCATTGAGTATATGAGTAGCAAAATGATTCATCCAAAGTTTTGATCCAACTTCATGCATGAAAGAGAATGCCTTGTATCAAATTTTGCACATGAAAATCGTTATTATTGAAAACAATCTCATTTCTAGTTTTCCACACCATCCACACAACTGCACACTAGAGAGTTCTCCACCTAGCTTGCTTATGTCTACCAACTCCCACAAGATAATGTTGATGATAGTGATCCACTACCGTATGAGGGAATGCCACGGATAAATTTAACCACCCATAGCAAATCTTCCATACATCCATGATAACCAAACACCATAAAACCAAATGATCAATAGTTTCTAAATAACTTGAACAAAATTTACAATTGAAATTTTCATTAGTCACGCATATATCTATTCTCATCAAATTATCATATGAAGGCAGCCTGTTCCTGAACATTCTCCAAACAAAGATATTAATTTTTGGAGGTACCTTCATCTTCTAAATATCAGTTCAAATACTATTTTTTACATAATTTTCATGTAAACTTCTAGTGCTATCTAATGTAAATTGTTGTCATTAGGTACTTCTAGTACCACAATTTATTTTAGTGTATATATATATATATATATATATATATATATATATATTAATTATGAGTTTCTCTTTTTTTCTGATAAAAAAAAACCTAAAATCTCGTGAAGTATGTAGTCCTTGGAGAGGATGGATTTTGTTACGCACGAGGTCTAGAAAATTATTCATTAATAAAACATGTTAATCGCCTGCGCCTGAATTTCATTGCAATAATTAATTAATTACGTATTTATTTCAAA
The DNA here is from genome assembly GCA_014843725.1 of Amphicarpaea edgeworthii. Classification (NCBI taxonomy): domain Eukaryota; kingdom Viridiplantae; phylum Streptophyta; class Magnoliopsida; order Fabales; family Fabaceae; genus Amphicarpaea; species Amphicarpaea edgeworthii. The sequence continues at coordinate 512,115 of CM026321.1, read as the reverse complement.
CTGTTCATCTCGATATTTTTTATGCATTGATCAATAGTTATTAATTGTTATCGATCATTAGTAATATTTGTACCTTCAAGATTATTACTGTAGTCTTTCCACTGCATAATTCCAATCTATCTACATCCTATTAGTTTCTTCTGTCCTTTCCTATCAAAATTGTTCAACCTCATACAATTCTTATCATCTAATTATCATATAAAAAGACTATGATTCTATGTGTAATATAGAATAATCAACTCAATTCAAGTCTTGTCGTTCAGTTCAGGTCATTTTTTCTCAAACAAAGTGGAACGATGGATTATTAGAGATGCAACGCATGTTAACAATTAAGGAACTAATTAATTTAATTATGATTTGATGGGTTTAATTTTTGTGGTCGAAGAAGAAAGGAGGTTTATATCGGTGCCTTGTTAGGAAAGCAATGTTGGAGGTTTATCACATCACACGTGAGGACTCTCGTTGAGAAAAAAATTCGATCAGGATATTATATTATCCTAGCTAGAAGCTAATAATGAGGGATTTTAGTCCTGGCCCTTGATTAATGGGGGCTATCTCAAGAGTCAAGATGGGTAATTGGGAGTGTAAATATCTCGCAACTTATAAATCCTTCTTGCCTCTTCAAATCAGACAATCCTGATGAAGTTAAATATATGTACATATATTAATACCTTTTTAAGTAATATGTAAATTACTTCTGCTAATATAAGCTCTAGCATATACTCCAACGTAAGAAATAATTGTATATATATAAAGAGATCAAATTATATCAATGTAACTTACAGCAACTATTACATCTTTAACTCTAGGTAGAATTTGATTTTTATGGATCCAATTGCTAAACTATAACCATAGTATCAGTTGATTGTTTGTGTTGAATGTTGTGGTGTATTCTCTATTGTTATGCTATAAACTTCGCTAAATTCAAACTGTGTCAACTTGCAAAAATTTGGTATTCATTAATTGAGAGAGAAAAAGACTTCTCTTTCATCCTCTTGTTTTTCTCTATGCTAAATTATTGTTAACTCTACTATATTTTATCAACCCTAGTATAATGTGGACTTTTTCAAATCTGGTAAATTTCAAGCTTTGTCAACTCTACTATATATAGTTTGGTATCCATTAAGGGGAGAAGGAAAAAAATACTTTTTTTTTTTCGCCATCTTCTTTTCACTCTCTACTTTTTTTGTGTGTGATATAGAAGGATCTAAATTATTCATTTTCTTACTTATTAGGTGAATTAGCTAGGAGAGATATTTTTTTCACAATATATAAAATTTATTTATTTTATTCCAATTTTAATTTATATATGAAGATGGTAAGAAATATGATTGAAAAATAATTTATATTCTATATCTATATTTATATAATATATTAATTATGAAAATGTAATGTTTTATGATATATTTTAGACTTAAATGATTCTTTGGTCCCTATAAAAAATGGTGTATTTTTTTTTAGTCTTTATACACTATCGAGTAATACGTTAACTAATAATGAGGTAACAACAAAAAAATAAAGTTATACGATTTAGAATGGGCTGTGTACTATTGAAAATGCAATGAAAGGCTAAACTATTAACTGAGGCCTATGAAGAAATATCTTGTACGGTATGAAAAAATATATTGTTGGGCTAGAAAAAACTACATATATATCTGGTCGTATTTCTCAGTTTCCTTCAGAAAACTCAAACGAATTTACAACAAGAAAGCAAAGATGAATGTTATTAAAGCAATGCAAGAGTTGGAGCCAAGCCTTCTGATGGTGTTGGTGCAGGTTTCATATGCTTTCACGAGTGTTCTTTACAAGCTTGCCATAAATGATGGAATGAGCGTTAGAGTAGCCACTGCCTACCGTCTCATTTTCGGAGCTGCTTTCTCTTTTTCTCTTACTCTTATTTTCGAAAGGTGCCATTAATTGCATTCTCGTAACATGCATGTTTTGTTTTCTAATCATAACTAATAACAGAAGAATCTCTCGTCCTAGCTAGCTTTAATTTCACCCATGCATGCATAGCATTGTACATAATGGCTAGCTAAAATATTCTAAATTATGATGTCATTTTGATATTTAAAACAGAAAGAACAGCCCAAAGTTGACGTGGAGGCTGCTTTTGATGTCATTTTAGTGCGGCCTATTTGGGTATGCTTGTGTTTTGGAAACATGATTTTTAAATGTAATTGGAGCAGTGCTAATTGTGTGTGGTCTGTACATGGTGCTGTGGGGTTAGAGCAAAGAAATGAAAACGCCAACTCACTTGGAGTGACTGAGGTTGTTGTCGTGTCTACGACGGAGAATAGTGACCGTGACATCAATAGTAAGAGCAACTTTGTGAAAGAGGTTCATTTATAAAGGTGAAAGTAAATGACATTGACAAAACTGAGAAGGAAATGAAGTAGAAGTCTGAATTGAGATGATCACCCAGACCCAGGTTAATGATCTCCGCCTGTCTTCACTGATCCAATACACATACAGAGTCAGAGCAGAGCACTATATAAGTTACAAGAGGCTGGCTTTCAGAAATTATGTGGAAACCTTCATATTAGGCTAGTGACCATCAGGATGTTAGCAGCATTTGATTTCCTATTAGTTTCTCTGCAGGATAGAAACACCAAACAAAAACATGTTTGGTTAAGAATACAACACCAATTGCACTTTCTCATTCAAATTTCAAATGAGTTCTTACTTGCTACAACAGAGCAAATAACTAACAAATAAGTTTAGTTTTAGAATGCCGAACGAGCAATGCTTTGCCACGCGGTGTTCCGTTTCAGATCGACGGTTCGTTGCAAGCGCTTCGCTCCGCCGCCACGGTGGAAGGAGGTTATGCGCCTTGCCGGCTCCGAATGTGAACTGCCTCAGTGCTCTCTTCACGCCAGACATTTTCTTCTTCCAACTTCCAGGAGTTCAGGTTCCAGTTTACCACGTCTAGTTCTACGCTGCTGTTAGCTTTATTTTTTATAAAATAAAATAACTTTTTTCATTTTGAGATTTACTATTTAAACAAAAATAAAGGAAAAAACGAAGAACAAAGGATTATTATGGAGAAATCGTAATGATTCTTTTTTTTATTTTGTTTTCTTCATAAGGACCTTTATATCTTCCAAAAAAATAAAAAAGTACCTTTATAGTGAATCCTGATTCACTGATAAAATAATATACAGTGAATCCAAATAGAAAAGGTTAATATTTTCTTTTAAAATAAAGTTTAAATAATATTTTCTAATTGAAATTCTAAAAAAAAAAAGTAAACTTATTATAATACCAATAGTTTAAACGTTAGAGTGGAATAGTAATAATAAATTATTAAATTTTAATATTTTTGGTAAAAATAAATGTTCTTGACACCATATTGTTTGAGGCCCATTTGTTGTGTAGTAGAAAATCTCCAGAATTGGTCCAGTCCAGCATGGATATGCCATGCATTCACGGTTTTGATAAATATACAAATGGATCCAAAATATAGGGTGAAGACACTGAAACTCCATCATCAAGATAGGTAGAGATTGATGAAGGAAGGTAACATAATATTATTCCATTTTCCATTTGAGCATTGTGACTGACTCTAATGTTCACCCCAATTGCTCTGTTTACGAGCCATCCAATAGAAGCCAATCACTATTCACTCCTCAATCCAAAATCGGAGTATTGTATTGCTGAATTTGTGTCACACTCCAACGGTTAGACATCAGTTTAGATCTTTAGGACACGTAAGTTTGGTTTCAGCCGTTAAATATATTATTTTAATATTTAAAGGTTATGATTTTTTCTTTTTTCCTTCTTCTTTCTTCTATATTTTTCTTTCTTTCCCACTTTATCCTTCTGTCATGGGCTCTCTCTCCTCCTCCACTCACCGTTAGGAAATTCACTTAGTAAACCTTTTCATCAACTTTGTCACTATTAGAACCATTATTTCTCCATAGATATCAATGATATCAACAACAAAATATTAAACAAAGAACAAAAATATCCATAGTGTTTAATTTTTTTTCACATCTGAAAAATTGATACAAAGATCAAAAAAAAAAATCATCATAAATAACTTCTAAAAACAAATACAAATAAAACAAATTAAAATCAAATGAAACATATCAAATTTTTCTCATCTTCAAAACCACGCCAAAAATCAAAGTGAAACATTCATGCAACAATGCAATGCATCGACACCTTCACCATCGTTGAAAGCGATATTTTCATTGTCGACAACAAATTGAGAAATTCAAATCCAGATCAAGTAAGTAATGTCTCAAATGAGATCGAGAAAACCCAAATTGAAATCAAAATGTAAGTTTCGTCACCGCAAGATTGTCTTATTGACATGCTTGGAGTCACTAACATTGAGTTCACGGTGGTTGTCAATTTCGAAGGGAGGTGGAGGGATATCACCAAAAAGGGAAACGATTGCCAATCTTAAACTCTTCACACAAATCAAACATGAAATCTAATAAATCAAAAAGAAAAAAAAAATCAAGTATAGATTTAACAAAAAGCATATTTGTCTAACAAAATAAACCAAAAAAATCCCGCTTGATGCTTTGCAAAAGGGGTGGGTGGAGATGCAAGAAGGCATTGGACGGTAAATCAGGGGCAACGACATAGTGGAGAGGTAGTGACGGCAATGTGATGTGGTTATCTACGGTGGTGGCGAATAGAAGAAAAACAGAAGAGGATCGGAGGAGAAGATCAGGGGAGAGGATGAAAGAGGTAAAAGATAAGGGACAAATAAGAAAAAAACAGTGAAAAGGAAAAACACAGAGTTTGAGTCATCAAATAAAAAATAAAAAAGATCTAACGATTGTGATGACTTTCGCACCGTGCGAAAGTTGTTTGCTCTTCACGGTAGAATTTGTCCACCAAAGACAAGGTATCTTGTGTGTAGTTAAGATTACTCTTTAATCTACAAATTTCATGTAATATAAGTGACCAGTAAATAGTAAGTAATTTGAAATTTTTAAATATGTATTCTATGTTCTCTTTTATAAGTCATTAAAAAAATCATGCGTGCAAATTAAAATAATAGTTAAATGCATTAAATTTTATATTTTTTAAAATTATTTTTTGTAAATTATTCTTATTACATTTTAAAAAAAACTCTTTATTTTCCACTCCTAATTACTCTAGGAAGAGTATTTTAAGTAAAACATTCTTCAATGAATTTAAAAAGTCAAATTTTACTTATAAAAATGAAAAAAAAAATATATTTTTGTTACTTATAAATGAAAATAGATGGAGTAAGAGATAATTATAATAGTTATTAACCGGTGTGTTATCTTCTAAAATAAATAGATATTGTAATATTTTGTACACTTATCATAAACATGAAAGAGATGATAATAAAATTTATACTATTAGAAAATATAGTATACACATAATTCTTAATTTACACATAATCTTTTAAAATAAATAAGAGGAGAAAATATATTAATAGACTGATGATAATTAAAATTCTCAACCATTTGCATAAGGACTCAAATCATCTCAAGAAAAAAATAAAATAAAGCAGACAACATTTGAGTTCACATGAAATAATTTAAATACAACAAATACTAGTAGATGCTGGTGTAAGAGGATTTAAGCATTTAGCTTCATCCAAAAAGGTTAAGAGAAGTTTGGAGTTGAATATGAAGTAATGGGGTAATCCACAGACATTTTTGGTTAACATTAAGTAATGATGACTAATCAAGGACTTTCCCATTAATGAAGCATTCAATTCAATGAACATAGCTTGGTGGGAACCACAGAAGCCTTTTGTCCACGGCAGAATCGCCCATAGGACTAAATCTAAACCAGAAACCAGTCATTGGTTTTCTCAAAAACCAGGGTTAACAACTTAACAACAATTAATTAATTTTACAATTATAGTTCCCAAAAACCAGGAGCTAAGGTGGAAAGTGGATAGATCAAAGATGGGATGAATGAGATTCCAAATAAATTGGCAAGCAGATTTGAAATTTTTTAAGGCCGCAATTCTGACATTCCAACCAAATTATTAAACGCCACGCGCTCTGCTCTTCTTTCCTAATGTATGACACGTTGTCTACTTTCATCTAGTTCTCCACACGTGTCTTTCATAAATCACTTTTATAAGTCCTACAATTATTTTATCTAAATTTTATTATCTCTTATAAAAATTCTTACAATTCCGATTACTTAATAAATAATAAATATAGTTGTTTTGGCACGTAAATACATGCTTACAAGTCACAAATTAACAAATCAAGCTTAACGAGAGTTTATATATTATTTTTTTAATCTATCAAGATATTTTTTACAAAAAATTATGTAATTATCAAACACTTAAATCTTTTTAAGAATAATATGTTTAAACAAATCTCATATATATTTTATGATTAAAAACTTATTAGTTAACAAAACTAGATTTACAATCAATTTCTTGTAACTCAAGATAAAAAAAATTAAAAATTTATTTTATTATTTTTAATTTAAAAAGTAATTAGAATTCATTGATGTTTAACTAATGCCATTAATTTTCTCATTAGTCTCGCTTATTATTTTTTAATAATTTTTTTATAATAAAGTGAAATAGAAAACAAAACAAAAATACATGAAATAAAAGTTACTAATGTTTGCCTAGGCTGTACTTTTAGTTCTTATTTTCCACAAAATTTGGAAACCGTAGCTGTCCTACTACTTTGCTTTGCCAACTAATTTTGGACTTGAATTTATTGTGTTTTACCTCTATTTTCTCCATTTTTCTTCTCATACTCATTTTGCATTCACCTCGTGTCTCCAATACTTACTCCAATACTTAAGATTAGTCAAGTTTTATCTTATCTGTTCCTCTCTTGAGAGTCTGAACTACTCGCTAAAGATACTTGTTTTTTGTCTCTCCTAAAACGGTATATGCACACTATTTACTTCATTATATTATTATATGTATATATCAATAAATGGTGAAGAATGAATGACCAATGTAAATTGGAGTTTAACTTCGGTGTGTTTGATTTTTTTCTTTTTTAAAATTCTCGTGATCCCTAACTCAAAAAGAAAAATTATAATATTAAAACTGTCAATATATTTTGATAAAATTACAATAAAATACTGTTTCAAGCGAAGAAAGGGATACTAGAGTGCAAAATTAAAAAAATATGGTTACGTCTTAGGTGTTAGTTAGAACAAAGTGCCTAATAAGCTTAGGCACTTTAACAAATGCAAGTCGGGGCATGTCTATTCCCCTTATTGAACTAAGCAATGTTTTTTTTTAATTAAAATATAAAAAATTCAAAGCATAGTTAGTACAGATATTATTATTTATTACTCGTATTTTCCTAAATTGGATTAAAACCGAACCAAACGTAACTCCCCACAATCATCTCATCTATCTCCAAAACCATTGGCTTGAACACTTTCCTCTTTGATCAACAGCGCCCACAGTCCCAAAAGAAAAACCGGAAACCAGTGTCCGGTTTTGTTCGAAAACCGCTTTCCATCCAATTCCCGAAAACCAGGAGCCTTTTTTCCCATTTTCCTACAGTATTTTCATTCAAAAACCGCTGTATGAATGAAGAGAGATAATCTCCACAATATGTGGCGATTCGACCGCACTCTGTCACCTGACCGTGCTCGCCACGCGCCTCATTCTTCTCACCTCAATTTTTGTACCCATTTGCATGCACCTCATTTCCCTTTCACCTTTTACCCTCCTAGTGGCATATTCCGTTATATCCGCTCTCTTTAAAGGGCTTTTTCAAGGGCAACAAATTCTAGACAACAACTTGCACGAGACTGTCTCAGGTCTGTGCCATTTATGGGTTATCCCACGTCACCTACGTCCCAATGACAGAGGGATGAGTGTCCCTATGATTGGGAGTTGAACTCACGCGCTCCTCTTGAGAATGGGCTTTTACTTCCTCGAACTACAACCTCATGGTTTGTGTTTGTGTGTTGCTGCTGTTCCTTATTAAATAAAGTACTATAAAACAATTCTTGAGAAACAACTGCGTTCCCCACAATCCAGTACCTGAAAAATCCACTGGCTCTCTCTTTCTCTCTCCTAAACCCCCAACAGATATATACCCTTCTTTCCCACAATTCTATGATCACAATCTTCTCTCCTACATCTCCGCCTCTTTAATTTCTTTCTCAAGTCTCTTAGATTCTCAATTGGGTCTTCAAAAATGCGGATGAGTTGCAATGGATGTCGAGTTCTAAGAAAAGGTTGCAGTGAAAATTGCAGCATCCGACCCTGTTTACAATGGATCAAAAGCCCAGAATCCCAAGCCAATGCTACTGTGTTTCTCGCTAAGTTCTATGGCCGTGCTGGTCTCATGAACCTCGTTAACGCAGGCCCCGAACATCTTCGTCCAGGTTTGTGTCATTTTCTTAGCCCCATATCACATCCATCGTGTTTGTTTGTACTTAATTTCTTTGAATTTTGCAGCGATCTTTCGTTCGTTGTTGTACGAGGCATGCGGTCGGATAGTGAACCCGATTTACGGCTCTGTGGGTTTGTTATGGTCTGGGAGCTGGCAGCTGTGCCAAGCCGCCGTGGAAAACGTCTTGAAAGGCGCACCGATTACGCCGATCACTTCCGAAGCCGCGGCTAGCGGGCGGGGCCCACCCCTCAAGGCTTACGACATACGCCACGTGTCCAAAGACGAGAACTCCGCCGCGTCCAACGAAACTCAGCACCAACGAGTCAAGACTCGTTCTCGAGTCAAGCGACCCCAAGCCAACAACAACGCCAAGCCCAAATCCACCTCCAACGACAATAAGGAAACCGAATTGGGTTCGGATGAACCGGGTTTGGTGACATGCCAGTGGACCGAAGAGGTGTTGAACCGGGCTGGAAGTCACGATTCGTCGCTGAGCCACCAGTCGGAGGCGGCGAATACGGTGGAGAGCGAGAGCATGGTGTCGGTGGAGACGGCGGAGACTTCGATTCTCTTCCGAGATGAACCGGAATCCAACCCCAAGCGGGTGGACCGAACCGATGATGTTGGTTTAGAGCTTACGCTTGGGTTCGAACCGGTTTCACGTGCGCATCACGTGGTTCCGGTGAAGAAGAGAAGGATCGAGTTGAAGGATTTTAGCGGCTCGGCTGAGAATGGCTCGTGCAAGATGGAGCTGGGCCTTGAATGCACGGCTTGAGGGACTTGTGTCTCGGCTCAGTTTTGACTCCATCGGCTTTCTGTGTTTGATACTAGAGAACAGAACCGTTTTGTTGTTGTTTTTTTCTTTTTAATTACTTTTTTTTTTTTGCAATTTGGGTTATTGTTAACCCTTTTTTTTCGTCGGTTGTGAATGCGGTGCTGTACAAACTCAAACATTGAATGTTAAGTAGAGATGAAAAGGTGCATTTCAAAATTGTTACCTAGAGCCACCAAGCTTTCGTGTTATTTGAACTATTTTTTATTTTAAAAATAATAATAACAGTACTTCTTTTATAAATTTTACAAGATAGAAAATTGTCCATAAACTGAATTAAATTAAATATTTTTTTAAATTAAAAGTGTTCAATAATGGATAATAAATTTATTTTTAAAATATAAGGTAGATTTGGGAACGGAATAATTTTTAATTCTTTGTTTTTTGGTATGGTATAATGCATATAATTTTTATTTAATATTCTTTTATGAAATATTTAGAGGATTTATAGGAAAATACTACTAAAGTACGTATTCCTAAGAAGTTCATGGTATGAAGAGGATTTTATGAATTATGTATTTTCAAAATTTTATCAAAAAGTTGTAAAATTGTAATGATGTTTACCGCTTAAGCTTAAGCAACATGAACCTTCCTTGGAGAAATGTGAGATGTTCTATATATTGCGAAAGCATCATAGTTTAGTAAGTAATACATAGTTACAGAAGATAGATATGAGTCGTGGATTCAAATCATAGTTATAATCTCATTCTAGTTGCGGAGATGGGAGTGAAGCCCATGGAAGTATAAACAAAGACTTGGACAATTAAGCCGTTAATTCGTCGATTTTTTAGCTTAAATATGAACGAGAGTTATTGGGCTGGGTAAAGCCTACAGTCATCACAGAAAGCCTAAACAAGTCGATGATACCGTACTACACAGGTATATACGGTATTGTCTTCTGAGAAAAAAGAACATGTTCACGTTTTTTAAGTCAAGATTATTGCTATTTTTTCCCTCTGCAAACAGATAGGAGAGTAAGAAGATTTGGATAGACTATGACTAAAAGAACAATTTACACCTTATTAATTGGAACTTTAGGAGATATATACTGTGGAAAAATATCAAGTGTGATTTTATTTTATTGTTTTCATTTTTATTAAAAAAATAAAAAAATGCAGTTGAAAATGCGTTTATTGTAATTTTTGAAAACATTTTCAGTAAAAATATTTTTTTATAAAATGTTGAAAATTGAAAACAAGAACTTTTCACTTTTATAAATATCTTTATCATTCAACAGCTTTCTTTCTAACGTTTTTACTTTATAGATAAGTTTTTTAATATTTACAAATTTAAAAATAATTTTTAAAAAATGAAAATAAAAAATATTCTAAAAAACCAAAGGCCACCATAGTGTCCAAAGGATAAAATAAAATGCGAAACGAAAGCAGTTATTTATGATTTCTAATAAGGTAGTCTAGCTTAGTTGATTGATTGATCATATTATGTGAGTATTGTAAAATTTTTATAATACTGTGTTTGATTCTTATGTATAAAAAAACAAGTTATTGATGAAAGAAAAATATAGTTTTAATGAAAATTTATAGTTTTTATGACAAGGGAAAACAGATATGGCTTCGAACGTCGAACGGGCTCTTATTTAGGGAAGCATATGTTATAAGAAGTAAATATGAACCCAAAAGAACCAAGCAGGCCGGTCTCTGTCGGCTAGGCCATGTTAGTTATGGGGCTGATGCTTTCTGCACCTCAAAATTGCTTCCTGCACTCTTTCCAGAATGTTTACCTTTCGGATTGGACATTTCAGAAGCCATAATCTATATCGATTTCAGAATGTAATTTTACCTTTTGGATTGGTCATTCTAGAATCCAAAATAGAGGTGGAGGAAGTAACAACCCTCTAGAAGTGATTTTTAAATTAATTACTACAAAAGTCAATAATACAACAGCAATGAATGAAGTGATAAATTAATGGTTTTTGTTTATATTAATCCATGTTCTGTCATTATGTTTTGGATTGGGCGAGCTGAAACCTTGTCATTATAAATTGAAAGCAACAAGAATAGTGCATGGTTGTAGAAGTCTCATATTTCTTAAGCCTACAAAGAAAAAGCAATGACAATTGTAGCAATAATGCTTTTGTTGTGAACTGGTATATTGGGAATCTGCTAATCCATTTAACCAGTTAACTGATATGGTTGAGTTTTTGTGTGATCTGCCTTTCTAACAAGGTGAATTTAATTATGGAATAATAATGTTATTTTATTAAAATCTCTTAATTGAAAATCGCACTGAATAGAGATGGGAAAAGAAAAGATTTGTTTGAGCTGACATGATATGGGTTGTCTACTATTTCTTCATGACGTTTGAAGTTATATAACTTTAAACAGCCTCTTAAAGGAAAACTAAAAAAAAATAATGGTATGAACGGTTCATATGAGTTGGTGCAAAATAAATAAAAGTTGTTATCCTTATGGTAATGGTAATGGTGTGAATTGATTGACGACACATTTGTTCCAATTGGTACAGAGAGAAGTACGATCTTTGGTAATGTGTTGAAACAAACAAATTCAATGAAACCCATCTTGTTCTTTTGCAAACATGCTCCAAGTCTTCCTCTCATCCTCAACACTCAACCGTGAAGTGCTCATCCACTTTGGCCACTTTAAGCAAAATGGTGCCAAACACTGTTCACAAGTATCATCACATTTTCATTCTTGTATGTCTCGACATAACATAACATATGTATATAATAACCATTTTCTATTGTATTTTATCCATTGAAGGATATGTATTGGGGTGGGGGTGGTCACTACTAGCTAGCATGCATGATGCATCATGTAAGTGCCTTGTCAATTCAATGAAATATATACTTACATTGCCATACTAATTATACTGTGACCCGTCACTTTTCCAATCTCAGTGCTCCAACTTGCCTTGCCTCCTTTATTAGTACAAGTTTCAGAGATTTTCTGTTGGTTAGCATCTTCTGCTAATTAAAGCTTAAACTTAGTTCTCATTGGTAATTACTTCCCCACTCATCTTTAATCCAATATACACTGCTATGTACGTGTCAAACTGAACGAAGTTCCCTGGTTCACAACAGTTAAATATTGATATTGATAAATTAATGGCAATAAAGTACGCATGAACCGATCGATGCTGTTACAGTGTTATTTCCATTACCATACTTGTGCCCTCCAACAGTACCATAACATAACCAAGGTAAGGTTAATTGGAAAGCAAATCGCTTAAAATCCGATATGATAAGCGTAAGTCATCAATTATCATGTTTTCATTTCTTTTCCTTTTTTCCAACCGTGGATAAAAAAACACTCGTTTATTATTTTGGATGTTTCTACGCGGTTTCCCATAATTTCCTTACTCTTTTTAGTATGCATTGTTAATACTTGTTTATTACTCTAAAAATAAAAAAACAAAACTCCTACTCGCATTGTCATTCGAAACATATATGCATTCCGACACTACTTAATATATAGCATGAAGAAGAAAATAATAAATCATTTTATTTTTTTCTACGTTTTTCAGTTTTGATTTTCCCTGTCATATTCAAAATAAGTTTGTTGTTTCCAAAATTAAACTCAGCTTATTAAATTTACATGTGTCCCATCACTGACTTCTATTGTTTTTGGTCAAGCATTATGTGGCTGCCCCATGAAAGCTTTGTGGGCATTAGAAGTCAACGGATCCGATAAAGGATATGGCAACATTCAACATTTGACCCTAAAAAACGGAAAGGTTGCATGAGAAGGACTGTTAAAAGTGTATATATGTTTCTATGGTCTATACATTACAGACTATATGTGCACCGATTTATATATATTCAACAAAACCATATTCATTTATTTTATTTTATTTGTAGGGTATATGGTAGCTCAAAATTCTACCAATTGCTCTAGCAAGGTCACACTGCACTCAGCCGCCCTTAAAAGCAATTCTAACAATTCTAATTGAGTGTTCATTCAATCTCTGTCTGCATTAATTTTAACTAATGTAACAAAATGTTATTGATTTCAGTCCATTATATTCACTACTATTAGATATTTATATAGTTTTAAACATTAGAGACTTTGTTGTAATTTGTAACTATCCCACTACCGACGTACGGCCAATTGACCTGGCTGAGAGCCTGGTAGAACAACAGCAATTTTCTTTTGGTAATCGGAAAACATACTTACTTTTCATTTCAACATCATTAATGGAGATGCATATATGCTTTACTGTGGACGTGAACATCCATTGAACAAGTAACAAGGGAAAACATGATTTTGCGCATGTATTCTTCAAACTCACAAGTTTTAATCATTAAGTTCAATTCAATTACGGGACAATATATAGACGTTCAAAGCTAGTACTAAATAAAGAGAATAAGAGTAATGTATATCCGCGGTAGTATTTTTTTTTTATTCAACACTCGTTAGTTTTTAATCATTTTCAGGGGGTTTTACTCTCCACATTTATTAAATATCATATCAAATACTAGAATAATATTGAAATTATTATTAAAAGTCTGAAACATAAATGGCTTACATAATTTAACAAAATATATGATCAGTTTGTTTAAAATATGATGATCGATTATAGATAAATATATTCCTTTGTATAACAAGAAAAATCTCCCATTTGAGATATGAAAATATATTTTTGAATTATATATTATTTCATGATATGGTTATAGTTACATTTTCAAACATACTTTTTTTGTATATATTTATTTTAATTGATCAAAATTTATTGAAATTATAAAATCAGATGAGATGACCATTAAATAGAAGGTAAGATCCATTCAATTTGACGTGGAAAACATCAAATTTTATAATTTTTAAGAAATTTTAACCAATAAAAAAATATTTAAGAATGTTTTCCGCATTTTTCTATTCTTTTCACTCATTTCCTCTTCTTTTTTTTTCTCATACTTATGAGAATGAGAAGATTAAAATTTGTTACTCCAATTACAACTTTATAGAGTGTTTCTTATGAAAATCAGTGTTGATGGCTCACAGGAAGCCTAAAAGGTTGCCTATGTCCCAGTAGCACGCAGCATCATGAAGATGATCATTTACGTAATCATCATTCACCTATATATGTATCATCATGCGTACAATTATTAAATCATAATAATAATCAAATCAACCACTTTACTCATGATTTCACAACACTAATTAATCCAAGATATTGCCCTAAACTTAAAGAAGATCATCAATCTTTTAATCATAATCTTGCAACTCTACCAGATTGGTTAGTGGGATTTTGCTGGGATTTTCTCCTGCATCAGTCAAACAAGATATACTAGTATATATTAACGTGTGAGAAATAGTTCCTGCACATTAGTATTTTTTTATGCAATAAATTGTACTGTACCTTATATCATTAAAGTAACGTACTCCTAATACTTAAATAATAAATAGAATGCAGAAATATTCAAATATCACGATCCTTAATTATGCATCTGATCAATTTTTGAAAAATTTCATCAAGATTAGTATTTAACTGTCGATCATTCTCTTTTGTTTGAAGACATTTTTTTGTAAATCGTAGGTATAAAAGCAAGTTCTAGCCATTTAAAAACTTTGACAGATTAACGGCTAAGAAAAAAAGGTTTGACTGGGACGTACATTTGAGTTTGTTCAAAATATATATTTGCACAGAGGGACTCTTTTATTTTAATTTGAAATGAAATAATTGTAATTTAGTTGGAGGATTGGGCTAAGTGGGCTTGTCTTGGATATGAATCGAGTCCATTAGTTCCAGTTTCAAGTCTCAAGCCGAGGCTTGGCAAGTCTACATCACTCATTTGCCACGTACGAAGACAGTATATGAATTTAATAAAACGTTTTTGCATGCTTCTTACATATAAAATTTGTGCACGACAGTGTTCGAAAGAAATGATGGTTGCAATAAAAGAATGATAAAAAGGAACTAGTGGAAGAAGCAGATGATAAGGTGGCTGAGAAAACAACTCCTAAATGGGGAGATACGGACCCTACCTTACCTTAGTTTCTATCACACACACACCAACTTGCCTTCTGCGCACTCAATTCTATAGTGCTATAAAGGGAACATCCGTTTCTACCCATCTCATTCTATTTGGGTCGATCGTTTTTAATTCTTTATTTTTATTTTTACTTTACAAGAGATAATCTCATAGAACTGAACTGAACTGATGTGAATGATCAAATTCTTTCTTTTATTTAACAGTATTCAAATTCACACCAATAGATCCTCCAATTTCTTTATCTCTCGTGTTACACATGTGAGTGCGATCATGAAGAGATAAATGCGTACGTGTCCTTTCATTCAAGTTTTTAATTTACATATCCTAATCCTTGCAATCATCATTTCATCTCTCTAACTCCCGATCGATCGTTGTAAATGAAATAAAAAATTACAAGAATGCTCATCAAGATCAAGATGACCATGTATATATATAAAAGACAAAAACTCTCTTTCAACTCTCCACAATGGACGATCCTACTAGCTTGATGGCTCCAAGGGCTTCAAACAAACTTGAACCCCATATTTGGGCTTAATAGTGAGGACAACCACAGGGGCATGACGGTAATTATCAGAAATGGTGAAGCTAAAGCGAGAAATCAACATGGCTAGTATGATCTTAGCTTCCATTAAGGCAAATGCTTGTCCAATACAATTTCTAGGGCCAGAAGCAAATGGTAAAAAACGGCCTGGAACAAATGACTTTGAAGTAAACCTCTCAGGGTTAAACTCATTTGCATCTTTACCCCATAGTTTTTCACTATGATGAATAGCCAGCACTGGAATCCAAATTGATAAGCCCTTTGGAATATAGAGGTCACCTAGCATTATGTCTTCAAACACCATTCTAGGGAGCACCGATGCTGGGGGATACAACCTCATTGATTCGTTTATCACCATATGCAACTGAAATATCAAATAACAACTTTGGTTAGCTTAATTAATTCTTTTGTGTTGAAAATTAATTAATGCTGAATCTTTGACCATCTTTAGGAAATCTAGCATTTAAATATAATAATTACCACTGCACTGTACTATGGTACGCATGAATATTCTATTTAGTCTTCCGAGCTATCTATCATTCGAAGAAAATCTCTAAATTTTTCAAGTGGGTAGCCATGAACTTTGCCATTGTGTTGAGTAGGGTCAACTTATTTTCTTTGTCTCTTTTGAAGAAAAATACAAATACAAAAGTCACATAGATTTTATTTATTTATTTTTCCTTTCGTTTTTCTTTATCTCAAAAAAAGTATTGCCGTATCGTTATTCAGAAAATAAATGAATAGCTTTAAACTTTTGAAGTTTTGCGCCCTTTGACACTCTAAAAAGAAATATAAACCATTAATATTATATAAATATATATTCTTTAAAATAACACCAACTACCAGCGCACGGGTGCAAAGATGATAGTTAGATAAATTATTTTTTGTTTGTTTCTTTATACACAAATATTTGGGTTAGATAAAATATTTCTTAGCTGTCCTTTCTGATCGTCAATCGTGCTAATAATAACTTAAAAGCCTACGATGTTTAAATTAATTAGACTTTTGGCCAAGAAACTATAGGCTAAGCTTATATAACCCTATTTATTAATGAAAAATGGTTAAATGTAATATATATATATATATATATATATATTAAATTGTATGGAGCACCCAATTAAAGTTTTCCTAATACTGGCTCATGCTGGGTTTCAAAAGCAACAATTGTGTAGGCTATATAAGAAGTAATACTTGACACTACTACTACTATAAGTAAAATTGTATAAAGTTAAAAAAATAAAATAATTTTTTTGTTTAAGATAAAAATTTGACCAACCTGCCGCTTCCCACTGATCCCCTAAAAGTAGACTAAAATAACACTCTCTCTTTTTGTGAGAAAAAAAAAAAAAGATTTTTGAACCTTCATGATAGGCAGGGGAGATGGTTTAAAGTTGAAACATTAAATAAACATGAACAGAGAATAATTGCAAAAAAAAAAAAACGATTTGATAACTTACAAGAGTGAGCTTGGAGAGTTGATCAGGAGAGGGAATTCCCCCATTGCAGACAGTTTGAACCTCAGCTCTGACTTTGTCTTGCCAAGAAGTATTGCTGGCCAGTAACATGAGTGTCCAAGTTAGTAAAAGTGCAGTGGTTTCATGTCCTGCAAAGAAAAATGTTTTGCATTGATCCATGACAAGCTGCAGATTCATCCCATTCCCTTTTTTCTGCATCTCATTGAGTAGCATCCCCAACAAATCATTCCCATAACAGTTGCTCCTACCAATCTCAACACAGTCTTTCCTGCTCTGTATGATCTCCATGAGCAGATTCTCCACCTCCATCTTCAATGACTTTATCTCTCTGTTATACTTGGTTGGAAAAAACCTGTTTAAACAAGAAAGATGGAATAAGACCGACAGAACTCAGAAGTAACATTAGAGTAAATAAAAACAAGTTAGTGGTTAGTGGTCCTAAACCTGCTTCCAGGAATGCAAAGATGACGACTTGCTTGAGCACAACGACTCTGGAGAAGTGTGAGGAGGTGGAATATTTTCTTCCCCTTCTGATAGCTGGTGCCAAACTCAGTCCTTGAGATAATATCCGCAGTTAGTTTGGTCATGTACTCACCAATCTCCACCTCACTTTTCCCACTCAGTGATTGGAGCATCTCCTTTGTGCATTCCACCATATGCCCACCATAGCTCTTAAGTCTGTCTCCCATGAATGCAGGGGCAACCATGTGACGTTGATGATACCAATCTTCACCATTTGCCATCAACAGTCCCTCCCCAATGAAATTCTTTGAACCTTGTCTTTGCTGCCAGGATTTCCCAGATACCGTACTGTGTTTTGAAAGAAACTCTTTTATCAATTCAGTCTCGGTCAGACACAACCTTGGTTCTGAACCATTCCAATATAGAAACCTCTTTCCTGCACATTCACTCAGATTAACTTAATTAAAAACATTAGCTAGAGATCATTCATATATATATAAAATTAAATTAAATTAAATTACCAAATTGGGTAGACCAAAGTAAGAAATGTGGGAGAAGACGGCCAACAATGTCATGGCTTATGGTTTTCATGTCTTGGGAGGTTGTTTTGGAGACAAGGGAAGCCATGACTAGGATGTTGCCAGTGAAGAAACGAGGTTTAGGGCCACGGACACCTTGAATATCCATGATCCTTTTTATACGTAGTGGGGTGAGCCAGTAACACCATAGGTTGTCATAAACAACCACTTTAAGTAGTAGGAGAATACCGACTATGGCCAAAAGGGGTGTGAGTGTCAGGACCACCATATCTATCTATGACTATATATATATATACTCTCAGAAGAGAAGAAGAACAACTGTGTAAGATGGTTATTATAGACTTATAGATAAGCTAGGTAGCAAGAAGAGTGATGGGAAATTGATGCGTGACTCTACATATATATATAGTGGGAATTTGAGGGGAGATCCCTTCCATTTTATATATACTTTACTTTAGTGCTTATTCCATTGTGTGTTGCTGATGAAGAATGAGTTACTAACTTCTTTGCTTTTCTTCCAACTATATAACAGAATTTATTCTGCTAATTGTGCATCTACTATTTTTGTTGCAAACTTGCTACTATTTCTACAAAACTAGGTGAATGTTTATTAGTTGGACTTCTTTTTTTTCTTTCAAAAAATAGGTGTATGCAGGGTCTTCTTATAAATTCTAACTAAGGACGGTGTAGTATGTACATAAAAATGAGAATGTCTTACCTACAAGAATGCAAGGTAAGAAAAATCGAACTGGACTGGCCGGTCGGACCGAGAACCGGGGGTCAAGTCGGTTCAATTCGAGAGTTGGATTGGTCAAGTTGAGAACGATGCCGTTTTGCATTCCTAAAGGAGACTCTCGCACTCACCCTTAATCCAGATCCAGATCCAGATCGCGAACTCCCCTTGCCGCTCCCACTCAACGCCGTCGCCCTCTCGCTCGCCCTCGACGTCACTCACGCACCCTCACGCTTACCCTCGCCTTGACGCTACTCGCGCTCACCCTCGCCCTCGACGCTGCTCGTGCTCACCCTCGACGCCGTCTCCCTCGACGTCGCTCGCGCTCACCCTCACCCTTGACGCTGCTCGCTCTCGTGCTCGCGCTCACCCTCGCCCTCGCCCTTGATGCTGCTCGCGCTTACCCTCGACGCCGCTTGCGCTCACCCTCGCCCTTGACGTTGCTCGCGCTCACCCTCGACACCACTCACTTGCGATCCTCGCCTTCGATGTCGTCTACACCCTCGACGCCGCTCGCTCTCGTCGTGCTCGTGCTTGCCCTTGTGACGTCGCTTGCCCTTGATGCCGTCTGCGCCTTCTGTTCTAGTCCGCCATCACTTGTCCTATATGCTTTGCCGCGCTCCCTCCACGACTCCTCCACAACCCTTCTGTCTCTACCACGTCTTAGGTAATGTATCTCTATCATGCCTTTTATCAACTCTGATTGATGTTTAGTGTGTTTAATGTATTCTATTATTCTCTGATCTTGATCTTAATGTATTCTATTGTTCTATTTGTGGTTCTTTGTGAGTCTGGCTAATTCGTGAGTTTGGTTGATTTGGTTGATTTGTGAGTCTATTATTCTGGAAGTCTAGTATTCTCTGTTTAATGAGATTATAAGTAGTTATTGTTATCTTGTTTGTTATTGTTATAAAGAATTAGAAATGACATCTAATGAAGCACCATCTTCTCAAGAAGTCTCAACTCAAAATTCAAGGCCTAACATTAGAGTAAAAACTGATATAGCTTGGGGACATTGTAAGCTGATAGAGGGTAAGAAAAGTGTTATAATGTGTATCTATTGTGATAAAATTGTTAGGGGAGGAGAAATTTATAAGTTCAAAGGTCACTTAGCTGGTGAAAGAGGTCAAGTTGAAATGTGTAAGAAAGTGCCTATAGATGTTCGCCATTTAATGAAACAAAATATTGATGAAACTAAGAACAAGAAAACAAGAATTGAAGAAGAAGAATATGATGATAGTTTTCCATCTAGTGAAAATGTAAGGAAAGTACCAATAGAAGTGGAACAAAGTCAACAAATCATATCAACTCAAAAAGTGAAAACAAGTGGTCGCATTGGAAATTATTTTCAACCTAGAACCACTCTTGGAGCTCAACCTACTTTGAAGAGTGTGTTGCAAAGTAAAGAAGTGATAAGAAAGTGTGACCTTGCTGTTGCTAAATGATTTCTTGATGCATCTGTTCCATTTAATGCCGCTAATTCAGCATATTTTCAATCTATGATTAATGCTCTTTGTAGCATGGGTCCAAGATACAAGACTCCCAGTATGTACAGTCTTCGTGGTCCTTTATTAAACAATTGGGTTGATGATGTGAAGAAACTTGTGGAGGAATATCGTTGTATTTGGAAAAAAACTGGTTGTACTCTTATGGCGGATGGGTGGACTGATAGAAAAGGGAGAACTCTTATTAATTTTTTGGTTTATTGTCCTAAAGGAACTATTTTTCTAAAATCTGTTGATACATCTGATACTTGTAAAAATTCTGAGTTATTGTATGAGCTTTTTAAGGAAGTTGTGTTGTATGTTGGTCCTGAAAATATAGTTCACATAGTTACAGATAATGCTTCAAATTATGTTGTTGTTGGTAGGAAATTAGAAAATGAGTTTCCTAAATTGTTTTGGTCTCCTTGTGCAACATATTGCATA
This sequence comes from Amphicarpaea edgeworthii, assembly GCA_014843725.1. Lineage (NCBI taxonomy): Eukaryota > Viridiplantae > Streptophyta > Magnoliopsida > Fabales > Fabaceae > Amphicarpaea > Amphicarpaea edgeworthii. Next base: position 491,298 of record CM026321.1, on the reverse strand, counting down.
AATTTAATGTTACAAGACATGAGAAAATTGGATGAAGTAAGTGTGGTTGTGTCATATGCCTCAAACATTACTAAATATATTTATAATCATTGTTATGCTTTGTATTTGATGAGGAAGCATACAGGTGAGAGAGAAATACTCCGTCCTGCTCCAACTTGCTTTGCCACTAATTTCATTGCAGTGTAAAGTATATTGGCTCAAAAAGAAGCATGGTAACATCTAGAGAATGGACAAGTTCAACTTATGCCAAAGCTTCCAGGGCAAAACAATTTGTGGAAGAAGTCTTAAATTCTACCTTTTGGAGTAAATGTGCTGATATAGTGAAATTGACTGAGCCACTTGTCCGTGTGTTGCGTATGGTTGATAGTGAAGATAAACTTGCTATGGGTTTTCTTTACCGAGCAATCTATAAATGCAGAGAAGAGATGGTGAGAAGGTTTCAAAGAAATAAATCAAAAGTGGAGCCTTTCTTGAAAATTTTAGATCATTGTTGGGATTCTCAACTTCATAAAAATCTTCATGCTGCTGGTTATTGGTTAAATCCGGCTTGTCGATTTAATGAAGAAGAATTTGAGAAACATATGTGTACAACAACTGGTCTTTTTGATGTCATTGAAAAATTTGCTCATAATGACAATGAATTGCGAAGCAAACTAACTAGTGAGAAGAGAATTTATAGCAATGCGGAGTTAGATTTTGGAAGGCAAATTGTTTTGCATGAACGAAATACAGTCATGCCAGGTAACTTTCATAACTTGTAATCCTTATTCCTTAATATTTATTTGTGACTTTTTGTGTTATTAATTTATTTCATCACATGCAATATTTTAGATCAGTGGTGGGCATCTTATGGATGTGGTGTACCTAACTTACAAAAATTGATTATTCGTGTTTTAAGCCAAACTTGTAGTGCTTTGGGTTGTGAACGAAATTGGAGTGTATTTGAGCACATTCATTCAAAAACAAGGAATAGATTGGAGCATCAGAAACTTAATGATTTAGTTTTTGTTCGTTACAACTTAAGGTTACAAAATAGGTATTATTAATTCTATTCTATTTTTGTTGTTTATCTTTTTAAATTTAAATATTTATGCTTAAATATTTGTACAGGAAAAAGAGAGAACTCAACTATGATCCTATTAATTTGGAAACAATTGTTGATCATGTTGATTGGGTAATGGTGGATTCACCACCATTCTTAACCAATGAGGAGGTGGATGCATTACGTAAAGATCTTGCAAATATGACTATCCAACCAATTTCAAGTGATATTGATATATTTTAATTACATGATATATTAAATTATTTCATATTTGTTATCACCATGTGCTAATTATAACTTAACATCTATTTTTATGTCATAGGTCCTTTAAATTTGGATGATGATGAGGTTGATAATGCACCAAGCAATATCATGGAAAATAGGAATTTAAATGAAAGCAATGTTGTGGATGCTGCTATGGAAGATTCTGAGTTCTTAAATGAAAGAATTCATGAAATAGTTTATGCTTCTTACCCATAGAAAAAAATGGACGAACTTCTTAGAAACTTATGTTTGTTAAAAACTTATGTTTGGAATTAGTTTATTTATGATTTGTAAGTTTTATTATATGACTTCGATGTTTGAGTTTGAATTTATTTGAACTTTATGTTATGAGATTTTGTGGAATTATATAAAAATTAAAACAAATATAAAAATTATATTTTTTTTTAATATAGACCGATTCATGCGGTTCAACCAGTGATCTACTAGTTCGACCATTAAACCATTGACCTAATACCTCGATCGATTCGATCACCGGTTCGATTTTTAAAACCCTGCCAGAATGTTGTAGTGTACTACATGGTCAACAAGAACACAAAATAATGTGTGTGAAAACAATTGAGTATATGCTTATGGACTGATTTTTAAACCAAAATATTGACTATGAGATTATGTAGGAATAAAGTTTAGATTAAGTTCTTCCTATATTTTTTTTTTCTTTTAGTTCTCAAATTAAATAGTCAGATGTAAAGAGATAATTGCGTTTTTCTAATTATACTTTTGAGGGTTTATTTTTGAACATATGAAGAAAAATAACTTTCTTAAAAGTGGCAAAAAATTACTTATTTAGTTTTTATGCTTAAAAATTTAGTTTTAAAAGTTTAATTTCTATGTATTGCCCTTTCAAAAAAAAAAAAAATCTATGTATTGTAAAGTATTTTTTTTTTTTAGTTTTTAATGGACTCCCAAGTAAAAGCCTTAAGGCAGCCAAAAAATAATGACGTATATTATATTTTTTTTATAACTACAGTATTTAGGAATTTTGGCTTTCCGGTAAGACTTTGAGACATTTCTAAAAAAAAAAAAACTAACTAACAACCTTTCTAGCATAACATGCGATATAGAAATGGAATGAATATATGACAGATGAAATACAGAACCTTTTGATGAAGAATACTTGGAGAGTATGTAGAAGAAATGTGCAGAGAAATGAAATAGAAGTCGTTAAGTACAATGATCGTCCTTAATTATAACTGTCCTTTGTATTATCCACATGTACAAATTAAAGAAGTCTTTGGGTGAGCTGTGTGACTAACTGAATTTGTATCCTAGCTTCCTGTGCGTAACAGAAAACAGATATGGTCGTTTAACAATGCTAGCTTGCGCTCTTGCACCCTCACCCACCTGTCCTACGTACAAATAATAATAATAATAATTAAGAACTCACCAATGTTAGCTATTAACTGGGATTTAGAGGCAAATAAACACTATCAATAAAAAAAACCATAAATATTTAACAAAAATAGATGTAAAAAAATAACTAAATACTTCATAAAAATTATAAAATATCCTTTAAAAAATCATAAAATTCTTTAAAATTATGTCTTATAATAAAAAGCAAAACAAGTATATTTTAAGAAGAAATTTTTTTTACTAACACTATCAAATAATTAGTGTACCTTAATTAGGGGTGTACAAAAATCTATCTTGGTAAAAAAAAATTGCACTGATTTGATTTTGACTTATTTAAATCGATTTAATTTTGTAACTAAATTTGTGAAATTATTTAAAAACGATTTAAAATCTAATTGACTTCAAAGAATTAATTCATAATTGAACTGATTTTGAATTGGTTTGAATGGATTTCAAACGGATTTTAAGGCTCAAACTGATGTTGAACCGGTTTTGAAACTTATATTTTAACCAAATCTATTTCGAAAAATCAAGTGGCTAATCGGCTAATAGAACTGTTTTGTGCATTTTTTTTTTTTCCCGAGCCTGTTTTATTTATTTATTTTCACTCGTCCCTAACAAGCCAAGTTTTATATATAAAAAAAGAATGCCCATTAGCCCATACAAGTTGAAATGAGCGAGAAAAGCAAAAAAATGAAAGTACTTGAACGTATGAATATAGAAAATTGTTGAACCGTTCATTGCACCCAATAAGAGCTACCATTTCCAGCATATATGGCAGGCTTTGTTCCTTCTCAGATGTGGGGAAGGGGAAGCAATTAACAAATGCACGTTCACTCGTCTCTACTCTCTACTGTACCTGTCCATTTTTATTTTATTTATTTTGGTTAAAATGTACAGATTTTCGTATCAGAGAACTTACTAGGAAAGCATTTAAGTTGACTTTGTTGGAAAAAAAAAAAAAAAAAGCCTGTAGTTGTCAGTTATTAGTTGGGAGGGACTGAGAAGAAGACTGAAAAAAAAAAAAAAACACGAACTACTATACACTTTAATTTACTGCTTCCTCTGCTAGACACAAGCAAAGTGAGAAAATAAGTTTTTGAAGAAATTAAACATCGACCATCCAATGTGAGTATAGTACATAAAGGTAAACAATAAAAATTAATTAGATGGTAAAAATACTCTTCTAGATATTACTAATTTTAACCACTACAAGCTTGTCTGGGATGCATGCATCTAAGTTGTTTTTGATCATTTAAGTAGTCTAGGAAAAAAAAATCAACATATTTGTATATATAGATTAAATTTGAAAAAAAATATTAAAAAAAAAATTGTTTTAGGAGATGTATTAAATTAGGATTGTTTAGGATTTTAAATACTTTTTTTTTTGGGTAAAAATGTCTTGAGTATTCAATCAGGATTGTTAAATAATAAAAAATAATATGATGGTATTCAGTCAAGATTATCAAGATTTTTTTTAGAGAGTAACGAAATCTTATGGTATTCGATTGAAATTTTGAATAACTTAAAAAAAAGTCATCTGTTATTCAAAATTATAAAGATTTTATGAATAAATCATAAAGATTTTATGAACTTGTTTTTTAATTGGATTTTGATGAATTTTATGGACTTTTTAGTTGATCATATAAATACCAAATTCAGCAAACAATCCCATTCAACTACAAGAGACTTTTCTTTCTCATTACAAACTTTTTTATTTCATTTTCTCTGTTTTAAAGGCAGTGACATAATCTTCTACCTACACGCTTTTCTGTTTTAAGGTGAGACTTTTCATATAATCCTAATAGTGATGTATTCATAACCCAATTCCTACGAATCAACTTATAAGCCTACAATGTAATCCACCATCTCATTCCCTTTAGGTTCATAAATTCCTAATAAAATGAAAATTTTCATAAAAGAAGTAGATCTGAACCTGGAGAAAGTTTTAATTCAGTCGACGTAAACAAAGTTAAAGTTTTAAAAAACCTTTCTAAACTATTGCAGTAAATTTTGAAAAAATACACAAAAAATAATATTTGAGATATTATAAAAGAAATCTCAAATCTATTCATATGTCACCGAAAGAATGTTTCTTTTGGATATTCTTTAAGTTAGGCAAATGATTAATATTTTGATCATTATATCTTTTTTGTTAAATTATTTGATTTATATTTTGATAGCATTATTGATTTTATGGGTTAAATGAAACATTTTATATTAATGTGTTGTTATTATTTTTCGTTATCACTTTATGAAAATTTATGAAAAAAGATATTTCAAAATGCATTAATAGCTTATAATTTTAATTTGGAATTCATGTGCTCATGATGATTTGTGATTAATTTGTATTCAATGAAATTTTCAAGCATACTCTTATTGACTTGTTTTGAATGTTTTTTTTTATAGAAATTTATAAAACCTTTTCAAATCTTATAAATATGTGAATTTCCAATCTTATATTTTAAATTCATTAAATTCAAACTATAAAATTCGAATCACAAAAATCTTTTTAAAAAAATCTTAATAATTTTTAGTTTTCTACAAAATCTTTAAAATCTTTAAGACATTTTTATGTTAATTTTTTTTTAAATCTTAATCCAATACATCCCCCTTAATAAAGTTAAAAATTTATAACTTAAATATTATTTTTCAATAGTTTATCAAAGAAAAAAGTAATTTTTTGTTACATCTAAATAAAATTAATTATTTTTCAACAAATTTATCTAAAAAAAATAAATTATAATTATAATAGATTAAAACACACCATCAATTATTAAAATAATTTAATTTTTAAAACTATATAAATAACACTCTGCGTGTAATATGTAATGCTTTTCTGAATTGTATCAACACTTGCGGTGTTTTCCACCATGCTGCTACGCTTACAGGTTGCATTCCCTTGGCTTTACAACTCATGATCAACTACCCTTTTAGCCTGTTATATAATTTTTTTATTCTATCTTACGCAAGCTATAATTATGGTATATATATAGAAACTATATATTTTAATTTGAAGATGATCCAAAAGAACTCTAAATAAATGCAGGCATTTTAATTTGTCCTATTTGAGTGAGGATTTTTTGCCGTCAGATTTGTGTATATTCAGGGATTGATCCTGTGGTTATATGACGCGTTGACTTGTTGCTTTGCTGTGTTCATGACCCTAAAGAAAAAATAAACAATGAAAATGTCTATTTTGACACAACTAATTATAATTTAAAGATACATTGCTTTCATTTAATTTCCGTTTTCCTTTGGCACAATGGCATGCATGATAAGGATTGATTGCATTTTTTTTTTCTTACAAACATTATAAATATTCATTTAGTCATGTCGCAAGTAATCTTGGGTAGACATATATTCATGCATGATAGAAATTCAAAAAAATATTTTTAATTTTTTAACTGTAATTTATGTTTTTCCCTTACTTTTATTTTTTAAACTTTTAGACCAATATATACAAATTGGAAACTTACAATAATTAGTTAAGTTGTAATTTAGTTACATCTAAAATAATGATTCATACGATCATTTCAAAACAAGAGTTCTCTATTACTATGGTTTGAGATTTTTTTTTTTTTAGATTAATTTTATATGATTTTTTTTAATTATAAATATAAAACAACATACAAAATAGTATCTCAAACTGTTGTTAGTTAATTTAAATTACTATTATATATGGGTTCCATTATTTATTGACTGACAAATATATACAGAGTAATTAAAAAAGTGTGTGCCATCATCAAATTAAATGTTCAGGTTGGGATTAGTTATTTTCTTTCTTCTTACATGAACATCTTATAGTAATGTATTTCTTCAAAAGGGTTTCAAAAACCAATTTGTTGTATTTAAAACTATTTGCTTTGTTTCAATCTCTAGACTTTCTTCTAGTAATATTCCTAATATTTAATAACAGGAGAAAATTTAGATCCTTTGTACTTGACATTTCTCAGCAGCATCAAACATAATTTCATAAGGCATAATTCATTACCACCCTTAAAGTCGATACCAACGGGAAAAAAAAATGCCTTTGTAGGACAGAAATGATTCTAAAGCAATTAACTACTAGAAAGTTAGTTAAGTGGAATATATAACAGTCAGAATAGTCATACATGAACATTTTTTTTTAAAACAAAACAAAAGAAAAGCAAAGACTCAGATGTGAAAGCTTTTAAAATTCTGATGATGCAAAAAGGACGTGTAAACAGCTTTTGTATCAAGAATTGTCTGTGAATTGTTATCATATCACTATTTGTGGTTTAATTCACTCCATCTAAATTTGATATAGTTAATTTAATTAATATTACATGATCAATAATTAAATTCAATATATAAATATAAGATTTACATAGACTTGTTGAAAAGAAAATTTAGAGGCTACGTGAAATTTGTCAGGAGACTGTATATATCATCAGTAAAGAGTGGATCTGGAAATGGTAAAAGAGTTCAATTTGAATGCATTGTGTATTTTTTTTTATATTGTTAGATAATTGAAAATTATAATAAATTATGACTTTCAAATTAAATTCAAATTAAGTTAGCAGTAGAAAGAAAACATATGTTTGGTAAACAGTGTTTCTTTCCAAGCCAAGCCTTTCCGCCAAAAGGTTATCTAAACATTACAATTAACTAGGGCCCTTTGGAGGGCTATTTGTTCTAAAGTAGAAGATGCCTTTGACATTGTGTGTACTGATCAAACTGGCATATTAATCCAACCATGAAAGAAAAGGGTTGTTCAGATAAAGAGAAAAGATTTTTATACTTAATTGGAGTTACCTAATAAGAATAAAGTGTGTAACTTTAACACAATTATTCTTTATATATACCAGAAGAATATGTATATATCTAGCTATCCGTGGCTTATATAAAAAAAAATGCAGGCATGTGGCACATTTCGAAGAATGCATGCAAGTGTTTGACTCTTCTTGCAACATGCACACGCGACTAGTCTGTTTAATTAATGTCCTAGTTATGGTTTCTCTTTTCTTATATGTACACTTAGATGCTTGATTATCCCTTGCAATGGTTGATCCTAACCTATCACCTCTTTTGAAAAATTGGTTTTGACATCACAAATATTATTGATTATTTAATGATCAAAATCCCGCATTGCAGAACAAAGAGCATGGAGAAAATACGTACCAACCAATACAAGAGATAACGCTTCTTTAGTTTTTCAAATTTAGCTAGCAATTAAGAGAATTATAAAATTGGTCAAGGCCTTCATTTGAAGTGGATCATGAGTAGTAATAATAATCTCACTTTTTGCACATGAATTCTTTGAACTACGTACCTAGCTATAGCTTCTGCTAGGTCCATATACCAAAGTAGTTTTAGAATCCCTCCATGGAATAACCCAACCGAAAGCTTAACAAAGCAAGTCCTTAATGTAGATCGACAACTTAATTAATTATTATAACGTGCTTAAAAAAAAAGAGTAATCAGAATCCAGTCCAAGAATCCAACAGCATTTTGCTTTGGATATGTTCTATATATATGAAGATGCCATGTGATTGGCATGACGGGGCGTGAAAAAAATCCGTAATTATAGTAAATTTGAACCTTGACAGTAAATTAAAGGAAGCAGAGTATCATTATAGTATATGGTTGTTAGTTGTAGTTTGAAAACCAGTTTCTTGTAATAAAATGTCATCCTTGGCGGAAAGGACTTATAGAAAAGAATCAAAATGTGCTAATGATTAAAACGCAAGTTTTTCTCCTGGTATAAAAGTGAGGGTTGTTGTTGACCTGCAATCCCAAATCTAATTGCTCCACAATCTCACAGCCTTTAGCTTTTTGTATTATGTTTATATATTTTTCTTAATTAGTTTTTAATTATAGAAAAACTTTTTAAAGATTAATTAATTAAACCAAAAACAAAAAAACAAAATTTAACGACTAATAGTTATTATTAAAATGAAAATTAACTGCATTCGATTGGAATTAATGTAGAAAATGCATGGTAGGGACATATACCCATGTGGGAGTTGGCAGGGACAGGGTGCAAAAATAATCAAATAACATTAATATTGGAGAACAATGATAGTATAGATGCCCTTGTACGTTCGTTTAATTAAGATTAAGATGGGGATATATCGGAGAAAGCCATGCACACACTCTTGGTGTGTATTTATCTTCGTAGCTCCCTTTTTCTTCCCATCATTGAAATGGAAAGACACAAATTAATTGCAAATAACTTCGTTCCCAAACTGAACATGTGAAATCTTCTTAGGATCTTTACTTACTAATTGATGCGTACGGTGGCTCTTTTTCTTGGGCCGGGAAGAGGAAACACTCATGAAGAGACGCTTTTATTCCTATCAAAAGAAACAAGACCCTCCTTGTGTTGCTACATCTTTTCTAGGGACATACTCATATACCTATACCCACGTACTATTCGATCTGTTTAAGGTTAAATCAGAACCGACACACATTTTCATTCATCATCGAGAATTTAAATTTATGAAGGAGACTAATTGAATCAAATGCATAGTATGTTTAAAGATAACTTTTGAAATTAAATTGAAGATGTTTGATTCTGAAAACAATATATATGGAAAATAGAATCAATTTACTATATATGGAAGAGAATATACATGCATTAATATGACAGCTGGGAGGAAATTAATATTTTTAATACTGTAGAATAGATAGAAAAATATGTACGTATAGTACTTCCCTAAACCAATTAAGTACAAACTGATACGTAAATTTGGTGACATATATCTTTTGGGAAAATAAATATTTCGTTGTGAAGACAAGTATATGAAAATCTTATCAGTAATTGAATTGAAGAGACCGACAGAAAGACAAATTGGAATACACCAATTAAGTGAGTTAATCAATCTCGATAGCATATTATACGTTAGAAAATTATTAACAAAATATGTCATGTGCATATTGTAGTATTGCCTTATGATCTACCTCTTATTATTTGGCCCACATTTATTTGGTAAATCAGAATTGTTTTCTGGTTCTCACTCACCTAACATGACCGAAGCCTTGTATATATTAATTTAGACATGATCTATTTTGTTCTGTTAGGTTTTAAATCTATTCAAGAGGTTGTTTAGGTACTGTGTTCGTCTGTTAGGTTTTAAATCTATTCAACAGATTTTTTAATTGCATACATAGCTTTTGTTGGTTTTGTTTGTGTTGAATCGCTCCCATATAACTTTTCCCACAGGTTTCTACTGACGATTAACGTAGTGAAATCTACCCTACCATACATAATGATCGAAGAACCAAAATAGAATTAAATTTATACATGTTAAGAGATGTGTTACATTTAGTGTTTGACAGCGAGTTAGAATTCCGTTATTGATGTGAAAACCTTCCCTAAGGATTGTGATTGGAGTATAGTGTAGAACTATAGGTGCATCATGATTGAATTTTAGTTTTATTATAAATTAAGTACTATAATAGTATTTATTGCTTTAAAATTAATGAAATCATGGTATGTATTTCCGTAATAAAGGGAAATCTGTCGACAAAGGTGGTCAAAGTAGGTTTAAAGAAAGTAGGGGTGTTTATAAATCGAACTAAACCGGCGAAACCGTAAAAAAAAATCGAAAATTGATTAAATCAAAAAATCGTATGGACTAAAAATTTCTAAAACTGCATATTTTTTGTGGTTTTGTTCAATTTTTGAATTTTATTATAAAAAATCGAACTAAACCGAACCAAACCGCATTCTATAATTATATTGATTTACTTTTAGATATTTAATATTATTTAACTAATAATATTTTAATTTTTTATGATCATAATATGTGATTTATAGTATATTTTTTTAATAATAAATTTGTAATATATTATGACACATACTTTCATATATTACAAAAAGATATATTGATATTACTAAATAACATTAAATTAAATATAAAGTGAAACATGATTTATTATTATGTTAAAAAAAAAGTTAGTAATATCATTTTATAATAATGTTAAATAGAAGTAAAAATAATATTTTTTAAACTAAAATATGTAAATCAAAATTTAATAAAAAAAATAATATAAAATAATAGTTATGTGAGTTTAATTAAAAAAATTAAACTATGATAATAGATTAAAAAAAAACCGCGAAACCGAATCGAACTAAACCGCAAAAAATTGGTTTGATTTGGTTTGAATTTGATGTTATGTTAAAACCAAACCAAACCGAACCGTGACTTTATTTTAGATTCGGTTTGAACCACTTTTTGCCTAAAAATCAAACCAAATCGCAAAAAGTTACACCATAATGGTACCAATATATAGTACTATGTAATATGTACAGTGACGTAACTGGGGAACCTAAGCCATGATTTGGCCATGGCCCCCAACAAAATCAAAGCAAAGCAAAGCAAACATAAGTGAGTGTGTGGGTGTAAAATTGTAGCGCACTTTGCGCCATAGTAAAGGGGCCAGCTCCAATTTCCAACATATATATATGAACCAACATTTAATTACCCTCAACTCACAACTTTTGGGTCCAAAAGCCCTTACCTACCGACATCAAGACTGGCATCCAATTAAGACCATTCTATAACTCTTCAGTGTAAGGAATTTTAATTTGCAGAATCAGTCTCACAAGTTAGTTGTTACTTGTTACATCAACTCTATCAACAAGTAAGTTCGCTTTTGAAAAATTTGTTGCTTATAATAATTTTATCCTATTCGAGTAAGATTATCTCTAGTAAAAGAATAAAAGATACCGTACCAAAAACAAAAACACTTACTGGCTTCGTTGTTCCTAACAAAAGTGTACATATGATCAGTAAGTGATTCATCAAGTAGCTTGGAACATGATATGTTCTAAAATGTGCCTAGTGCCAAAACTGTAACATATATATCCCATCACTGTTTTGAACGAACTTGAAGGGTTAGTTTCTGTAGCTTGTGGGCTTAATTTAAATACTTCACAGTCACACCAATCTAACTTGAGTATTGATCCATGGGCCCAATAAAGTCTGGAAATGAAGATGTAAATTATTCCAGAAAACAAAGCTATAAATGAACAACTTATAGTATGACTTAAACAGCAAAATCAATGGCTATGCATTCTCCATGCTTAAGGGCTAGCTCTTGCATGACAAATTAAGAATTTGCAAACATGCACACTAGATATTCATATATAATAAACTAGTCCTAGCTTGTGAAATATTAGCTTCTTCAGTTTTCTCACTTATATACAATTAGTAAACATGGCGATGGCTATATCTTAGTTAGACTATAGAACCTCATGGATAAAATTGAATTTGGAGAACCTATCGCTTTTTTTAAATCTACTGACAGTCCTAGATAAATTAGTGATACTATTTTTTATCTTTACTGGTTCGGAAAAGAATGTTTGATTATTTAAAGGAAGAAAGAAATGATGACTAATCTAGTAATCTGTACTATGTTAAAAACTTAATATATCAATTGTAATCCGTACTACAGTGTCTAAGGAGATTGGAGTGTAGAAAAGTCTTGCTTGTTTACATTCATAAAAATTCCTATGCTAACATGGTTGAATACATTTTAATATTATATGGAATGGGCTTGGATAACGAGTACTATTCTTATTCTGTTTAATTTAATGGGATGCAGATTCTTTCGTATTCCACATACATGGATAATTCTTGGAACAGTCTTGCGATATCCATTTTATCACAGGTAGATATTAGACAAACTGATTTAAGGATTGTGATTTGTGACTCTGCATTCTATTTTATCTCCTTTGGGGGGTAAATTTATAACACTTTAAGCATTCTATTGAGTCTATTCCCAATTCCGAATAGATTCTCATATTAGTAATTTATAAGTAGCAATTTGTAATTTTGAAGGATTAGTTTGTAGCATCTAATGACTTTGTATAAAGTATTTCTTTAAAATTTGAGTATATATTTAATATTGGTTTGGTGGACATAATAGGAAATGATATACAAGCAGATAAGATAAGAACATGATATAATATAAATTAAAAAATAAAAACATGATAAATTCAATTATAGCTAATGTTTAATGCGTGTACTAGATAATAAACCTATCGATTAAAATAATATAAAGTATGTTTAATTAAATAAAAAAAAATTATTAATTTTTTATACTCCTTTGCGTGATTGGTTAAAATTTAAATTAAATTATAAATTTGGATAGATATTAGATAAATCATAAAAAAGAATACTTAATTATAGTATTAATGAAAGAAGGGAGAAAAATGCACTACACCAATCAATTCTAATCCAATATTCCCCGAATAAAATACACTACACCAGCTAACAAGATAGGATGATAGATATTAATATCATATTTTGTTAGTATATCAATCAAAACGAAAAATTATCAAAGAATAAGATAATTACGTATATAATTCAAAATAAATAAATGACTTTTTTAATAATTTAATAGGATTAATTATAAGCATAGTTTTTACTCACTTTGATATTTTGTATACCTTTCAGTAAATTAAAGCATATATTTGAGAATATATTCACTTTATATAGTTTAAATAAAATAAGTATATTTTTTATTAGATAATTACATTCCTTCATTTATATAATTTTTAAAATTATTTTATAAAAATATTTATCATAAATAAAAGATATGAATGGGATATTTACAAATATGTTATACTCAGTGTAACACTATTATTCTTTACTACTTTAAAAAATAACTTAAACTTGCATTTATTTTATAAGTTTAATAGGCAAATTATGTCATTAATCAACCAAAATTGTTATTGTTATAACTTTTAAAACAATTATTATAAAAATTAATTGACTCGTCATGTATCATATATAAAAATGCATTTAAATGCCATCAATGTTTGTATAATTACTAATTAATATTTATTCATTAGATTTTTGTTCATCAAATTAATAGTTAAGCTAAAATAATATAGAAGACCAAAAATAATTGGCACAATATGTAAAATAACTTATTTATGTACAGATTTAATGTGTTTATCTTTATAAATCTGTACTTATTTCTTTAAGAATTAATTTCAAATTAAATCATTTATACTCATGGTAAAACAATTAGCAAGGGTTGTATTTATTTCGTAAATGTATCATAACCCTGTTCGAATTACTAATGCCTTGTACTGTTAGTTTTTGGGGCTGGTTTGTAAACAGTGTGGTGGTGTAAATGGCTATGGTATCATACCATGTTATTATATATATATATATATATATATTGAATTACTTGCTGATCAAAAAAACTTAGCAAGGTTTGCCGCAGATGTGAAATCCGGATTCCCTACTTACAAATATATATTTTTTTGCTTATCTCAAACATTTTATTGATTTTAATTGTTATTTTTTTAATCAAATAACTCTTTTTTCTTAAATTACAGATTCTTTATAGCAAATTTAGTTTCATTGATGTATTCTTCACCAACCACGATCAAAGTAACAAAATTTATCTAAAAATATATCTTACAAAATTTTAATATTGTATAATAATTTTCTATTTAAATGACAATATATACAAAAAAAATAGTCTGTTGTTTTTATATTAGTTAATTAGCATCAAATTTTACATTTCAAAATACATGCATACATACATAAGTATGTATTCTATTAAACAATAAGAAAATCACATAATCTTCGGCAAAAAAAAATAAAATCTAAATGAACTTTTTGATCATTTATCTTATATATTTTTATATTTTTGTTCAGTTTGGTAACTTATTTTTTAAAAAATTCATTTTGATCCTTAATATTTTAAAAAATATTAAAAATAGTTATTTCTATCAATATAAATTTAACATTTTTGTATTGCGAATAGTTGCTTGTGATGTCTACGTATTCGCAATGTTTTTTATGATCTCATGTATCACAATGAGGTTGAACTTTATGAATGATAATTTGCATTATACATACTAAGATTTATAGACGTGAAATCATATGCATTAGTAACTCTTTATAGACGATAGAAAGCACGAAGATGCATTGATACACTAAGAAATGATTCTCATTGATGATGTGGAAGCAGTGATAGAAGATAAAGTCATACTCCAATGTATCGAGTTGCTGAAAGAAATTATATTAACATGGTTAAGTTGATACTAACAAAAGATTGTTTTAAATATTTTTTAAAATATAAAGGATTAAAATAAATTTTTTAAGAGATAAACGATGGAACAAAGTAAATAAAACAAAAGATAAAAAGTCATTTGACAAAAAAAAGAAAGAAAAAAAGAAGAAACAAAATCACGTAATGCTGTAAAAAAAGAAAAAGAAAATCACATGTCTCTCAAAAAAAAAAAAAAAAAGAAAATCACATAAAATTGCCCTGGTACCATTATTAAATGATTTGATTGGATTTTATTTAACTTTCAATGTAATTTTATTAACTAGTTAAGTTAATTAATTAAATACTATCATTAAGTTAATTAATTAAATACTATTTACCTACCAATTTTTAAAATGCCAAAGGGAGTAAAAGTTTAATAGTTGCTACTGAAAGCAGCAATTATTTTAGATATGGATTCTCTGTACCTGAAAAAAGGTATACGTTAATATTCAGGTTATGTATGATAGAATTCGAAGGATGAAATGAATTTATTTATTGAATTATTAAAATAAAATAGAACAAATTAAGTCGATCATTTAATATATATATTTTTCTTCTTTTGAGCGTATGAGATGATTAATTTCCATTTAGAACAGAATTAAAATGGTAAAATAATAAATATTTTCCATTCTAATTTATAGGATTTTATTCTGTAGGTTTCATGAGCAAAGTCTCAAAGTTCCACTGCTTGGACGTATATATATATATATATATATATATATATGATAATTCATCGAACCAGTTGTCAGAATATTCGACCGTGCGCCGGATAGCCTGATTTCATTTCCTAGCACTAGCAGGCTATGTGAGTTAAAGCAACTTTTTTTAATTTGTTCATATGCTTGATACCTGATGAATTTTTATTTAATTTGTTTGTGGTTAGTGATCAAATATTAACATAAATGCTCATGAATTTGTTTATTGATCGAATGCATGCATCATGCATTTCAAATAATCAATTTGTCATCCTCTTTCTCCTTTTACTATCACCTCCTACGACACTCCAAACAAAATCAAGGAATCGGGACAGATGAATTCAATCCTATTTCAAAATCAACCAAGATTAAAGTTAGTAAAATCTTTGTTTTAGACTCTAAAAATATTATCAGTATTAGGTTTTTCAAGAAAAAGTAAAAAAAAAAAAAAGAAGAAACAAATTATTAATTAGTTAACGTGCAATATTATTAATTTAGTTAGCATCTACAATGTATACATGAATGTTTTGATGAGTTTGATGACCTTACAATTCCATGTAAATTTAAACTCTATTAAAAAATTCACTTTAATAATAAATTTGTTAAAAAAATATTTAATTTAATTTTACAATATTTATAATATTTTAAAAAATATTATTTATTATAATAATTTTTAACCAATGATTGACTTTTTATATCGTGGGTAATTAGTAGTTATATTATTTATTTTGCTAGTTGACTTTTTTATAATCATATTAAATTTAATTATGAAATTTTGAGGGTGTTAGGATAAGATTCGAAAGAATTAGAATACCAATACAACAAGATTATTTTAAGAAAGTCTCAGTGTAAGATTTGGAATTGTTAAAGCATGAGTATAATGTTTTAAAACATAAAAGAATTATAGTTAATGATTTTGAACTTAAAAAGAGAGTTGAGTGTGAAAAAATTAAAAAAAAAGAGGTAAAATTTCTTATATTTTGATAAAATCTCAGGATGTGATTATGATTTTTAAATAAGTTATTTTAAGTACATGATGATAATTTGATATTTAGTTTTTTTTTTTTTTTGACAAAAGTTAATTTGATATTTAGTTAAAAAAGAAGTTATCTTATGATAGTTTTGTTGGCGGAAAATATTGGGTTGTGACAGGAGAGATGAATTGTTTTTTTTTTTAAAAATTAAATTATAAATCATTAAAACACTCTTATTCTAAATCACTGTTACATACAAATATTATTCAATTTGATTTTTTTACAACAATTTATATACATTTATTTTTTTCCTTATCACATCATTAACTTTATTACATGTTTCTTTATGTTTTGATATCTCATTTTTTTTTTTTTTATAATATGTAGGATACAAAAATGAAAAAAAGGACAACATATTTAGGAAATTGAATTTGCATACTAACAATGTATTTTATATTTTAAACTATTTTGATTAATTTAAAAATAATAATTTTTATGTTTTTTTCTTTATCCTTTTTATCATGTCAACATCCTATCAATCCTACTTTTATGGGTCTGAAATATCCCTATGTAGATACCTGGGCAGATGTATATTTTGTAGTATGCAGGCGTCGAAAAATAATAATTCCTTTTTTTGGTTTTAAAGTTTAGATATACATTTGTTTAAACTTATTATTTTAATAATTAATGTTGTTCTTTATCAATTTTCTCCAGATATATATTATATCAAAAGAATCTCATGGCACCTTTCACTATCTCTACACCTTCCTATACCGGAAAGAAGAAGATTCTCTTTATAATGGGTGCAACAGGCACAGGCAAAACAAAACTTTCCATAAACTTGGCCACTCAGTTTCCTTCTGAAATCATAAACTCTGACAAAATTCAAGTTTACAAAGGCCTTGACATAATCACCAACAAGGTACCAGAGTCTGAACGACATGGCATTCCCCATCATCTGCTAGGAACCATCAACGACCCTGATTATGACTTCACTGTTGATAACTTTTGCAAGGAAGTCCTCGCTGCCCTTGATCTCATCTTTCAAAATGGACACCTACCCATTATCGTAGGAGGCTCAAACAATTACCTTGCAACATTGCTTGAAGACACCAACATCGGATTTCGTTCCAAATATGATTGCTGCTTCATCTGGGTTGATGTGTCTTTACCTGTTTTGTTTCCATATTTGGATAAAAGGGTGGATGAGATGCTTGATGTGGGAGTTGTTGACGAGATTCGAGAGGCTTTTGTGCCTGGAGCTGATTACTCTCGTGGGATTAGAAGAGCCATTGGTGTTCCTGAGTTGGGAGAGTATTTTCTGGTTGAGAAGGAAATAGATGATGAGGCTATAAAGGAAAAGATGTTGAAACATGCTATTGCCAGAACCAAAGAGAACACTTGTAAGTTAGCTGAGATGCAACTCTTGAAGATCCATAGGATGAACTATGAGTTTGGATGGACAATGACCAGAATTGATTCAACACAAGTGTTTGAGGCAATTTTAAAAGGACTTGATCATAAGCACTTGTATCAAGAGATTGTGTTCAACCCAAGCTTGGAGATAATGAAAACATTTCTACAAGAGACAACTCCAGCATGGGGAAAGGAACCACCCCAAAATGGTGAACAAGTCACCATTTGTGCTTAAAACATCATTCAATTGCTTTAAGATGTGGTTAATAAAAATAATAATGAGGAATATAAAAAGCAAAATTCTATGTCTGTGAAATATGAAATTCGTTGTAATTGCTTTTATAGTTTTTCCTCTCTTTGTAAGACCCACCCACATGATGCTAAATAGTAATATTATAAATAAAAAAAAGTCATTTTACATGTGCGCTGTACTAATTATTTTTAGTCTTAATTAGGTTAATTAATTAATAATTTGATGAACAAAAAATTCATAAATAAATATTAAAAATAAATACATTGGCAATGCATAAAACATTTTTACACTATCATCTTGTCACAAAATTTTCATATATTAGTTTTGTTCTTTTATGTTTTAAAAATCTTAATTTTATCATTTATATTTATAAAACAAGTTAAAATAATTTTTTTTAAAATAATGTTTATTTTTAATTTTATGATGTAATTTTAAATTATTTATTGAAGAATTTGAAATGTAAAAATTATTTTATTAAATTCATTTATATAAAAGCTGTAAAACTTACGAATAAAAAAGGATGAAAAATAATGAAAATCATGAAAACTTTTAATTAGCTAAAAGTGCAACATAAAAAATGACAAAGGTCTATTAAACTCGGTTGTAATAAATTTGTGTTTTAATTATTTTTAAGTGAAATACAGTGAACATGTTCTCAAATAAACTTTAATGAAAAGTATTAAATATATTAAATGAATAAAATATGTACTTATAATTAATCATATTAAAATTTTTTTTAAAACATTAACCATATTAAATTATTAAATTACTCATTTAAAATTTAATAATCATACGAGTAACCAAAAAAATCGAAATATTACTCAAAAATAAAAATATTCATATCGAAAGTCAATAAATGCTACAAACTAATCCTTCAAATTTTTGAATTGTAAATATACCTCAAAAGGTATACAATTTTGCATTTTGTTACTTCCTCCGAACACTATCCCAAATATCACCACAAACTTAGTTCACAAGAGAAAGATAAAAGTAATGAAGTCTCAAATAGGGTGCTTGGGTTTGTAAGAAAGGTAAGTATCTTTTTTTTTTTTTTTTATGGACTTAGCAATTTTTTTTATTAATAACCCAAAATAAATTTTGCTAATTTATCATAAATAAATAAAATAATTATAAAATAAAATTCATCATAATAAAAATATATTTAAGTTTTATCAAATTTATTGCTTTGCCTTTACTATTGTCACAACACTTTTCATCAATAATGATGTAAAAAATTAGCTACATGGCACAATAGTTTTTGTGACATTTGGTGCATTTAGATTTTTTAAAAAATTTTGGTCACTTTAATATTTTTATCTTTTGTTTTTAGTCATTATAAAGTTTCATTCGTTGGTTTTAGTCCTTATTTTTTTAGGTAAATTATAAATTTTCAATTATTAGAGTTAGACTATGTCATGTGTATTGAATTAAGATTTTAAACGACTATTTTTGTATAAAAAAAGTCTCGTGGATTTTAAAAATTTTATAGGAATGTAAAAACTTTTAAGATTTTGTTTTATAAATTTTTTGTGATTAGGATTTTGTAATTTAAATTTCAATGAATTTATAATATAAGATTTAAAAGTTTTGAAATAACTTTAAGTATTTATAAGATTTGAAGTGACTCTATGAATTTTTATTAAGAGATGATCAACATTAATTATTTGTTTAACTTGAAAAATATTTAAGATAAACGTTTTTTTGATGACATCTGAACGAGTTGTGTCATCTAGATCTGCGATTTCTTTTATAACATCCTAAGCATTGCTTTCTCTTTTATCTATTAAGTTGTGGATTGACTTGATTGTTTGTCTCGATTAAATTAGAACTTCTTTTATTTTCACTAAAAAATTTCAAACCTAAAGAAAATGGGATAGTGGATATGGTGATCTGGGAGCATGAATGCATCATTATTATGATCATATAAAAATTCTCAGCTTAAAACAAAAGAAAAACATAATAGATTGGGTGAAAAATTATGTTACTGTCTCCCAATAAAAGAGAATGAAATCAAAAAGTCTATAATGAGTTTAAATAGATTGGGTAATTGGATTGATATTTGGATCACCTGATTGTACTTTCATTTTGATCATTATTTGTCCGTTACTCTATGATTATATTGGTGAGATGAAAATAGTTGAAGAAAAAATTCAGGATATATTGTATTAGGATTATTTGAGATTTTAAAAATTTTTATTTTTGTAAAAATATTTTTGCGATATTCAATCAAAATTTTTAAATGATATAAAAAAAGTCTTTTTTTAGATGACAATGAAAATCTTATGATATTCTATTGAGATTTTAAATAATTTTAAAAAAATTATATATCACATGCACACTTATAAGGCTAACACATGGTGCCTTCATGCAGTGACATTTGGCTGCCACTTGTTTTGCTAATATGGATGTTTTTGTTTTGTTGACGTGTATTTCAACACCGTTGAAGAAATAGTATGAGAAATAGTTTTAAAATGAACGTACGTTGGTGATGTGTTAACGAAAACCAAACATGCTATAAAAATCCTTTTTTTTTGTTTTGTTGAATAAAAGGAGTAAATCCCCGAAACAACATCCAACTATCTAATTAATAAGATGCTGGTTTAAAGCTACTAAAAAAAAAAAAGATGCTGGTTTAAAGAAAAAGTTCTTGAATACCATAAATAAATATTATGCATTTTCGGATGTGGTTTTCATATTCATTTATGAATTGGAAAAAAGTGAAGTTGAAATAGGATATTTTTTTATTATTATTTAATATTATAAAATGAAAGACTATTTATTTTAGAAGTGTAGTTACACTATTTATTACCATCATTTAATACTGTAAACATTGAATGATAGTAAATATACTTCTTAAATGCTGGTAAAATGTTACTCTAAATACTTAATGTAGTTATTATATGTATAGAGATATAAATAAGTGTCCGTGGCATGGGTGTGAAAATACAAGAACTCTTTTTTTTTAAGTTAAGATCATATGCATCTGCTTGAACAGACTATGATGGCCCCTTTCACTGTTGGCAAGAAGAAGGCTCTCTTCATAATGGGTGCAACTGGCACAGGCAAAACCAAGCTATCCATAAACTTGGCCACTGAATTCCCTTCTGAAATCATAAACTCTGACAAAATTCAAGTTTACAAGGGTCTTGACATAATCACCAACAAGGTACCAGAGTCTGAACGCCATGGCATTCCCCATCACCTCCTAGGGATCATCGATGACCCTGATTATGACTTCACTGTTGATGACTTTTGCAACCGCGTCCTTTCTGCTCTTGATACCATCATAGAAAATGGACACCTACCAATCATCGTTGGGGGCTCAAACACTTACCTCACAGCATTGCTTGAGGATCCTAACATCGCATTTCGTTCCAAATATGACTGTTGTTTCATCTGGGTTGATGTCTCTTTACCTGTGCTGTTTCAGTATTTAGATAAAAGGGTTGATGAAATGGTTGATGTGGGAGTTGTGGATGAGATTCGAGAGGCTTTTGTGCCTGAAGCTGATTACTCTCGTGGGATTAGAAGAGCCATTGGGGTTCCTGAACTGGGAGGGTATTTCCTGGTTGAGAATGAAATAGACGATGAGGCTGTAAAGGAAAAGATGTTGAAACATGCTATCGCGAGAACCAAAGAGAACACTTTCAAGTTGTCTCAGAGGCAACTCTTGAAGATCCATAGGATGAGCTATGACCTTGGATGGAGAATGACTAGAATTGATTCAACACGAGTGTTTGAGGCAGTTTTAAAAGGACTGGATTATAAGCACTTGTATCAGGAGATTGTGTTCAACCCAAGCTTGGAGATAATGAAAACATTTCTACAAGAGACAACTCCAGCATGGGGAAAGGAACCACCCCAAAATGGTGAAAAAGTCACCATTTGTGCTTCAAACATAGTTCAATTTGGTTAAGGATTAGCTTATGTTAGTCAATAATACAAATAATTTGAGGAAAAAATATAAAAGCAAAATTAGATATTGGTGAAAGATGCATGGATTATGTTATAATTGCTTTTATATTTTTTTCTCTCTCATGGTATGTAAGACCTACCTACTCATGTTAATGAGTAATATTATAAATAAAACAAGTTATTTTACATGTGCATTGCATGAATTATTTTTAGTCTTGTATATTAATTTGATAAACAAAAAAGCTAATGAATAAATAATGCCTATGCCGAGCACAAAATAAAAGATTTATACATGGTAATGTGATCACATGTAATCATAATCGATAAGTGAAATCAATTTTATAAAGATTTTTCTATCATGTGCAAAGTTGCACAATTTAACTCATTAATTATCCATTATCAATCAAATCTAATTAATTAGATAATAATTATTTTTTTGAAGAAAATAAATACTTCTCTGGTATTTATTTATATAAATTACTAATACAATATTTCAAGATATAAATTCATCAAATAAAATAAAATTATATTTTTAAAATAACGATGATTAGCATTAATTTTGTTATATATTTCATGAATATAAAATTTTTATAAAACTCATGTTATACTAAGTTGTTAACAATATTAAGAATAATAATGGAATGGAAGACCTTATTTATATACCTTACAAGAAGTCAAGAACTCACGTGTATTTTTTTTTTTTCAAAAAATGATGATGCAATAAGATAGTTTTTTTTTTTTTATCTTCAAAGAAAAAGATTATATATATATATATATATATATATATATATATGAGAGACGTTTTAAGTGAAAATAACTTTTAAATGAGAAAAATAAGAATAAAAAATAATAATTTTGAATTAAAATTAAAAACAATAAATTCAGATTAAAATTTCAATTTTAAATGTATCACTAGAAGATCCAATTTCTCACCACCACCACAATAAAAAAAATAATAAACATAATAAAAATTACATTAAATGTATATTTAACGAACAATTGAATTAATAAAAAAAAGTAATATTAATTTTTTAATTATTTAAAGACTTATTTTTTACACAATTTTTATGTTGTTTAATCTTTTTTTATTTGTATATTAGTATATTAATTGTGTTTCACAGTTTTCATTCAATAAATATAATATGAAATAATTTTTACATATTAAATTCATAAAAAAATATTCAAAATTGTCTCACCAAACTTATAAATATTAAAATATAACTAAACAAAAGTGTTATTTAGACTATAATTATTTTATTTTAAATGGGTTATTTAATATATTCAAAACCATCGATTATAAGTATATTTTTTCCTTTAAAAAACATATTTTAAACATTTAATATATTAATAAATTGCATTAAAGTATATTTACGAACATTTTCACTATATTTCATTTAAAAAATAATTAAAACTTATACATATTAAATGTGATTTTAATAAGCAAGTAAAAAGTTTTTACACTTTCTACTGATACAAAACATCACATGATTAGTTACAGAGCATAAAATATCATTAATTATTCATTATCAATCAATTATAATTAATTAATTAATTAATAATGATTTAAAAAAAAAATTTCTTCTATTCTATTTAATGCATGGGCCTTATATATATAAAAACACAATTTATATATATATATATAGAGAGAGGACTCATACAAGAATTGTGATCTTATGTGAAAATAAGAACAAACATTCTCATTTGTTAGATTAAATTAGACAATAAAGATTAACGTAATTATTTTAAATTTAATATATACTTACGCTGTCTTCGTTGTTGCCATCGCCATTGATGGTGATAATGGTCCTAGAGGCGATGAGTACAGTAGTAGTAACGATGACCGTATTAACGACAGTATGATTTGAAATTCCTATACAAGTGGTTGATATTGAAAATAATTGTAAATATTTTTGTAATACAATTCATACACATTTATTGAAGATTATAATACTAATATAAATGTATTTTTTAATTAGATTATAATTCATTTAATATTTTTCTATAATAATAAAATAATTAATATTATGAGTAATTTTTTTTTATGAATTCTGAAAAAAAGAAAAGAGTATTTTTGTGATATTTTTTTTATGTTTTAGATTATAGTTAGTGATATTATTACTGAAGTTATATTTCATTTTTCTTGACATTATAGTATTATTTTACTGTTATTTTATTTTTATATTTGAAATTTATTGAAAAAATATAAAATTTCGTAAATCTATTTTCGTTTAACGAATAATTTATGATTTTATAATTTTTAATAAATATTAATCAACAATAAATAAAAATATGTATTAGAAAGAATGTGAACGGTCTTTTCAACAATAAACATGCGCGCTTTTGGTCCATCCGATTATTATTATTATTAACGGTTAATGACATGTGGCTGTAATGGAGATATATAGAGTTTCTGTAATCATGGTCAGGCTCGCACCTGATAAGTTGCTGCTTGCGTATATATAAGCGGAAACGTAGTGCAGTGCTTCCATTCCAAATTCCAAATTCAATTGCGATTCTGTGCTTTTCCCCCAAAAGAAGCAAAACACTCATTCACTCACTCCTTGCGCCGCCGCGTGCAGTGTTGAGAGAAATCGAAATCGAATAGAAGATGAAGATTAACGTCAAGACTCTCAAGGGGACTCACTTTGTCATCCAAGTGAACCCTCAAGATACGGTAATTCCTAAATCTTCCGATTAAACCATTTTCTTTTACTTCTTTTCTTTGCTCTCTTTTTTCTTTTTTCGCTGTTGGAGGCGTTTTTTTATATTTTATTTTACATTTGTGTCAAATGCTATTGAATATTTGATTTTACATTTTTCCGATTTTTCGTTTTTTTTTTTGTGGATTGTTAGTTTTATTTGGATTAAACGATTTTCTTTTAGTTCTTTTGCAATTTTCTCGCTGTAGGAGTTTTTTTAAAAAAAATATATAAAAATTTAGGTATGATTTCATTTTGTGTCAAATGCTATTGAATATTTGAATTTACATTTTTTCCGAAATATTAATGTTTATTGTGGATTGTTAATTTTATTCAGATTAAACAATATTCTTTTAGTTCTTTTGTTTTCTTTTGTAGTTTTTTCGCTGGTAGGAGTTTTTTAGGTATCATTACATTTGTGTCAAATGCTATTGAATATTTGAATTTACATTTTTCTGTAATATTAATTTGTTTTGTGGATTGTTAATTTTGTTGATATTAGGTTGCTGATGTTAAGAAGACTATAGAGACAGCGCAAGGTGCTGATGTTTATCCTGCTGCGCAACAAATGCTCATTCATCAGGGGAAGGTTCTGAAGGATGCCACAACCCTGGAGGAAAATGAAGTTGTTGAGAGTAATTTTGTGGTGGTCATGTTAAGCAAGGTGATGCAATGTCTGTTTCGGTACTTGATTGTTTCTGTTCTCTTATTTTTTTAAGAGTAATTTTGTGGTGATCATCTCTGTAAAAGGTTTTAACCTCCCCACTTTTTTCTTTTCCTGTGCCAAGAAAATGTGAGACTTGTCATGTGATAGTTGTATCAATGAATTTTTTTAATTGAAATTGTGCAATCTGGGGAGCTGGTGATGGATGTTTTGTAAAGAGGGGGAGAGCAAACGCTGCCAGTATCCTTCTTTTCAAAAGAGGGGGAGCAAGAGAAGTGATGAGCATGTTTAAATATTTCTAATTCTTAGTGTTGTTTCTGTTGGCTTACTGCTAACGTTCGTAGTGATCTGTCCTTTGCAGAACAAGGTATCAAGTGGAGCCTCAACTGCCTCATCTGCACCCTCAAACCTGGTGACTTCAAAATCTTTACATTATTTTTTTTTCTTATTTTTTATTTTTATCGTTTGCACTATTTTACATTTAATTTGACACGTCAAAACTTGTCACTTCCCTTATGAAGTTCTCTATAAAACTTGGAACTTGATGTCATTACTTTTGTTCCAGTTGGATGGATATTTCAATGATTCATTAATGATTTAAAAAGTAATATTGTTATCAGGTCTTCTCAAATCTCAATGAGTGTGTGCACAATGTACAAGGACTAAATGGCATTCTAACACAATTTTATAGTGATTAACTCATTATCTTTATACTCTTTATGCTGAGTATCTATATTGGATATGAAGTATTTTTTATTTTTTATTCAGTTCATAGTATTTTAATTTTAATATTATTAAATTTTGCATAAGTATTTAGTTTTTTTTTTTTTTTTAAATTCACCTGTTGATCACAATAAAGTCTCATTTTTACTTATTTTGTTGTATCCTTTTTACTTGCTACTTACATGTTTAGGCAACCCAACCTCAAAGTTCTTTGCCTCCTACTTCATCAACATCTCAACCTCCTGCACTGGCTGTAGGACAGTGAGTTCATACTTCATACTTATTTCCCTGCTTCAAAGTTTCAGCATGATGGAATGTTCTTTTTTGGTTTTCATGTAAAATCCTTTTATTCCTCTCACTTTGCTTTCAGGGGAGAATCCAATTCTGAGCAGAGTCCAGTTATAACTCCTCCCACTACGTGAGTATCTGTCATTTTCTCTATCACAGGCTTCAGTACCTCTTCTGTACTTCAAATATGGTTGATAATTTTATGTAAACTTGATGCTACCAGCTGCAGCTCACATTATTTTGTATATAATGTCTTTTTGCTATCACCGATTCACTGCACAATATCTTACTCATGGCCATTTGTTTCTTTTACTCTGAATAATTAAAAAAATTCAATTTCTCTTTATTTGTTCTGTCTATTATCATTGTGTGAACTTAGATAGTTTTTATATATACTGGTTATTGCAGTGCTGTCTCCAGTATCTATGGCCATGCAGCATCAAATCTTATGGCAGGAAGTGACTTAGAACCAACTATTCAACAGATTCTAGAAATGGGGGGAGGAAATTGGGATCGGGATACTGTTACTCATGCTCTTCGTGCTGCATTTAACAATCCTGAAAGAGCTATTGAATATCTCTATTCTGTAAGTCTATGTGCAGACTCTGGCTTCTTTACTGTGTAAAGTATGTATGTTTCAGCTGTTAATTGGTACTTTGTTATCTGTTGGATTAGAGACTCCTAATTGCTGCAAATAATTATGCCCTCAAAATTTGTGCTTTTAGTCAACTAGGCTATCTTGTGCTAGTACAGTTTTAATGATATATCTAGGTTTAATTACTCATTTAGTCTCCATAGTTGCACACACTTTATCTTTTAGTCCCTGTACTTGAAAATAATCCATTTTTAATCCCTTTTAGATACCATCGAAATTCTATAAGGACTAAGAGGGATTAAAAATACTGTATAAGGACTAAAATGGATGTTTTTTTAAGTGTAATGATTAAAAGGTAGAGTTTATACAACTATAAGGAGATCAAATGAGTAATTAAAACATCTATCTATATATACCGATGTAAGTATTCCTCTAGCATCTTAGGTGGAAATATTGGGGTATATAAGAATTTTAGGATAATAAGATTGAAAGTAGATGGCGTTTAATTTCAGTGTCAAACATATGGCTTTTGTGTTATGGAAATAAAAAGGACTGGAATCATGGTTGTTATTCTATACAAAAAAATAACTACTTGGAGAGACAAAATTATGTTTTACTTTGTACCTGTTGTCTGATTTTTGCATAAAAAATTATATGATCTGAAATAACTAATTTGATCATGTCATAAAGTTGGAATTATCACATGGCCTATAATTTGATCTTGTCATAAAGTTGAAATAACTAGTTTTATGTGTA
Organism: Amphicarpaea edgeworthii; assembly: GCA_014843725.1. Classification (NCBI taxonomy): domain Eukaryota; kingdom Viridiplantae; phylum Streptophyta; class Magnoliopsida; order Fabales; family Fabaceae; genus Amphicarpaea; species Amphicarpaea edgeworthii. The sequence continues at coordinate 463,598 of CM026321.1, read as the reverse complement.
TTTGGAATAGGCTTCAGTGGTTATGGTTATGTCTTAACTCCTTAAACTTGGGAACTAAAAGTCTAAAACAGAATGTAATTGTGTGTTATAGTTTTGTTTGCATGTTTCAGCAACTTTTTTAAAATCTAAAATTGATGCAAAATTTATCTGTTAGGGCATTCCTGAACAAGCTGATGTACCAGCAGTTGCCAGATCACCCTTGATTGGGCAGGCAGAAAACTCATCAATCCAGGCTCCTCAACCTGCTGTACCTACTAGTGGACCCAACACCAACCCACTCAACCTGTTTCCCCAGGTATATTTTATATATATATATATATATATAGTTATGTAGTTATATACTTTATCATGCAGTAAAAGTAAAATTTGGTTGGTTAAAGTATAATTTGTTTGAATCAGGGCCTTCCCAATATGAGTGGAATTGATAATAGAGGAGATTTGGATCCCTTGCGAAACAGTCCAGAGGTAGTTTAATTGTGTTTTCTTTATGGGGGTGTAGGTCTCATTTTAATTTTCTTTATTTATGCATCTAAAAATGTTATTCTTTAACATTTCAGTTCCAAGCATTAAGAGCGACAGTGCGAGCAAATCCCCAAATTTTGCAGGTATTATTGGTACTTGTGTAGATCCAGTTACTGGAACTACCAATTCGGACCTCACTTAGTTATAGGGCATCATAAATTATTTTCTTTTTTCATTGCAGCCTATGCTTCAGGAACTGGGGCATCAAAATCCTCAGCTAATGCAGATCATCCAAGATCATCAAGATGACATAATTGACCTTATAAATGAACCTGATGGGGACGGGTAAGATAGCTATTTTAAATTTGTAACATTTCTTTAATTTAATACTGTATGAAGTCTTAATTGAGTTCCAAATTAGGTTCATACCTTTTTCATTGGAAAATTAAGTAATTCAGAGTTATCCATGGATGGCAAAGTTTAAGAAGAAAATTCTTGAATTAAGAGTTAAAATTAAAACTCAGACACACAACAACCCAGAAACAGATATTTTTTAACAAAAGAATTAACAGATAAATAGGAAATCTCATTCTACAAAAGATTATTCATTTGTATAGGATTGATTTTGACTTACACTAGTGTCATATGATCCTAATCTTATTTAGGGAGAGGTGGTTTGAAAATACTGTAGGTTTGACACTCAAGGGTTTTTTGAAAATTATAATGCCGATACTCATGGTGCGTAAGGGAGGGGAGGGAGGAGGATAGGTATTGGGTTTCTTTGAGATTTGGATGCTCAAGCTATGTTGTAATTGTGTGACCAGGAATCCCGAGTCTCTAGCTTCCATGTTACCTGGGACTATTACTATCACTGCTGAAGAGAACGAGGCAGTTCAACGGGTGAGTGATTGACTATACTATACTTTCCATTCAGTTGTGTTAACTTGAACTTCATGATCGTTATTCTGCTGCATTGGCTTGATAGTGCATTCTTTGTATTGTCACGCAGTTGTTGTATTGCTAATTGCAATAGGAGTTCATGAAAGTTATCCATTATTTGAAACTTGTATGTCATTCTCATTATTAATAGATACATCCAATTGAAGCGGCATGAGAATATTGTGCTTTGACTGTTATATGGTCTTTTAAATTGGATTCCAGGCGACAATATCCTTTTAAAATGGCCAGACCAAGGTTAAAAAGAAGCTTATGTCAAGTATACAAGGCCAGGTGTACGGCTTAGCCTGGCCTGATCCATTCCTGTCCATATTCGTGATAGAGGATATATAGAGATAGATTTCTTCAAGCATTTTTTTTCTTATTTTAAGGGCTAGCTACTAATGTTTGTACTCTTTACATGTCCTGCTTGTAAATTATTTTTTCATTCCTTGCACTTCCTATTTTATAATAAAGACTACTTAGATATAATTCCTTAGGTGTGCAGTTTTTCAATCAAAATTGGAGTTTACCTTGGGTAGTTCGCATAATTTTTAATGTATGCTTTTATTATGCGAATTACCTAGGTGAAATTATTCTAATTCTGAGTGGAAAATGCACCAACAAACCTAAAGAGCTGTATCTTGAATGGAATGAGTACCAGCACTATATGTTGTGAGAGTGACACACTCCCTTCCCCCCTCCCCCACAAAATTAAGGTTACTGACTAGTATATTTTGGCAGCTTGAAGATATGGGATTTCAGCGAGATATTGTGTTGGAGGTGTTCTTTGCATGCAATAAAGACGAGGAACTAGCAGCCAACTATCTATTGGATCACCAGCATGAATTTTTACCTATGGAGTAGTCAAAATTCAAATTCATCTTCTCCAACTGAGTTTTTCTGTGCTGGTCTTTTTGTGTCATTTGTATTCTACAATCTTTGGAGAAGTGCCAATGTTAATATTTTATATCTTTCTGTTGACCTCTGGAACCATAGCATCGGTACATCGTTATTGACTAGAAAACAGAAATGTGTTGAGTAAAAAGGGCTTGATTTTTCTCCAGCCTATATTTTCAGTTTTATTTTTTCACTTATTTGACTGTATTATCTATAATGTGTGGTGGTGGTGATTGTGTAAGGCAACCCATTCAACAAGTTATTGCAGGTTGGTCTTGACTCTTGAGTGAGTGGGACAAACAAAGAGCAAACGTCCTTCCACCACTCCTCTCACTCCGCTCACCTGGACTGGATATATGCTATTGTCTCAATTTTGATGTCCGATACTCCTCTATTCAAATCCTCCATTATCATCTCCAAATCCATAGCCATACCCAATGTCAAACATTTCCATGTTTTTTGTTGCTCCCTCACCTTCACCTTTGAGTCTTAAAATGACAAGCCTATTATCATATATGTTTCGCTTCAAATCTTGGTAATAAAATAAGAATAGTTTAATTAATAAAATAGTTTTAATTATAATAATACAAAAAGAGAAAGGATCAAGTCACACCAAGATTAATTAAGATTTATCTAATAGTTAAGATTATTCAATCATTACAACCATTAGAGCTTAAGAAAATAAATAATGAGAATAAAGTGTAACTTTCTTAAATTGGTTTAGACAAAAATTAAAAGATTTTTTTTTAATTCAAAGGTGTATTGATAATGTAAATTTTGGATTCTTATAAAAAATATATATTTTTTGCAAATGTTATTGGCAACAAAATTAACTTTTGTTTGTTTTACTAAAAACATAAGGAATAATCACGGAAGGAAGGGTAAGAACTAAAAATTATTTGTTCTACCATTTGAAAGAGAAATGACAAGTTGAAGATGCGGAAATGATAGTGGGGACAAAAAACAGCAGGTTGTAGCTTTCGATTCGTTTAATGTATCAACCGCGTGGGCTACTGTTGAGCCTAGACACAATGACCGCCGCCACAAACCAGACCAGGTGCAACCTTTTTTTTTTTTTCAGTTTTCTTTTTTATACCACCAGGTCATGGCAGCCACAATCATCTCTTTCCATTTTCTTCTTCTGTTGTTTTTTTTTTACTGAAAACATTGTTCACCTGTCAAATAAACTATCAATTTACTCCTTCAAATAATATATTACCATTTCTCTTATGTAGTCCCTAAATTATAAATAATAAAACTATTATATAAGTAATCTTTTATATATTAAATATTTATTAGTTTTCATCTCTAGGTTGGTATATTTTATTAATGTTCAGGATTAATTTGATTAAATTTCTAATACTTGAAAGACTACGTACTAATTTTTAATGCTAAAACGATTATTTATGTTATATTTTTACTTTAAAAGAGAGTAATACTTTAGGAATTAAATAAAAAAAATGGAGAGTTTATTCGATAGAAAGAATCAACATGAGGAAATGCTATCACTACGCGCCTCAAATTTTCAACTTTCCGTAAACTCATTATCGTGGCTAAGAAAATGCTATTACCACGCGCCTCAGATTTTCCACTTTTGGTAAACTTACACTATTATGGTGGCTTACCAGTAAACAAACCAACGTTTTCCTACTACTTCTTCCACCAAATTGGACAAAATAAAGTAATTCACAATATTCTAAGGTTTTTGACCTTTCCAATTCCAAACTAGTTGCATGAGAAGGGGTCATATCCCACGTGACATCCCTGTCGTGAACCCTATTGAAAACTGACGAGTTTCCAATAGAAATCATCAAAGCTTCTAGTATTTATGTTACAGATAAGAACTACTCAAACTTGGGTTAGGCCAATTCAAAACAAATATTTATGATACTACCGGCAAACATTGTCGTATACAATAAAGTCAATTTTGAACTCTTTATGTTAACTTACAGTGGTTTTCTTATAAAAGGAGTAGTCTCTGATCTTAAAATCCTTCATTCACTATTTCCCTTCCCTTCTGAATACACACAAACAACGTATCTGGTGCTAGCAAAATCCATTCATAACATAAGATGGGCCTACTTGGAAAAAGCTTCTCTTCAAAGATCAAAAGCATCACTACACTTGCTGTTTCTAGGATTGTTATCTTGAAGAACCAGCACAAAGCTCGAGCCTCCTATGCTCGCTCTGATGTTGCTCAACTCTTGAACCTTGGTTACCATGATCGTGCTCTACTTCGTGTAAGTTATATTATTATTAATTAATAAACACCACCAAATACTTCTTTTTCTCTCACTTGCAAGCAAATATTGACTTTTAAATTATCCTCTATTTTTTACAGGTGGAGCAATGGATATTAGAACAAAACATGTTGGAAGTATTTGCTATGATAGAAAGTTATTGTAATTTCCTGAGAGAAAGAGCTGAAGCTCTGGAAAGGACCAAGTAAGTTTTCTTCTCTTCTTAATTTGCTTATATCTTGGACGAACACCAAACACCAAACATCTTGAAGTGGTGATGAATTATTCAATCACACATATATTTTACTATCTTAATTTAGTTACTAATTTGAAAACGTGGTTATGTAGGGAGTGCCCCGTTGAGCTCAAGGAAGCAACATCTAGCCTTATCTTTTCATCCTCAAGGTGTGGAGAATTTCCAGAGCTGCACAAGTTAAGAGAGATTTTAACATCAAAGTTTGGGAGAGAATTTGCAGACCATGCTGTTGAGTTGCACAAAAATAATAGAGTGAACTCTAAGGTACTGATTTGTTATTACAAACATCTTGTGAGAACTCATTTAAAGAGAATCTTCCCATTATTCTGATAACTTTTCTTTGGCTTATGTAGATGATACAGAAGCTTTCACCAAGACATTCAAACGTGGAAATCAAAATGAAAGCGCTGAAGCAAATTGCTTCAGAAATTGGAGTTACTTTGCGTTTGGAGCAGGACCCTATATTGATCAATGAGGTAAGAGAACCTTGTCTCAAAAGAAATAACAACATGCACCAACTTAGTTGTCATATTTTATAATGAAATAAGTTCTCTTACACTAATGCAGGATAAATTGAGTGCTGACCGAAGGCAAGATGAACCTGAAACCAGAAAAACTATTGTTGATGATGATGGTCCTAACCATAAGGAAAATATCCGAAATAATCCGGCAAATACAACCCAGGATGAGCATTTATCTGATAGAAATGAAGAAAAGAAGAGACACACGGATACAGCTGCTGCTGTTGCTGTTTCTGAAAAAGCCTTAGAGTCAAAACCTTCTGGGATTGAAGTCAGTAAACAGTCGGATCATGGAGTTGCTCTTGAAAAGATGCATGTGCAGCATCCTATGGCAAGCTCTAGCTCCAAACAAGAGGGTGAAGTAGTATCAAAAAGCAACCATGCAATTGAACTGAAAGGAATGGAAAGGAGGGAAATTAAAAAACAATTTGCATGGGAAGAATCCCCAAAAGGTAATGTAATAACATTAAGGATTGCAGAGTTCATTTACAAGGAACATGTGAAGGAAGCACATAGAGAGGGCCACATGGTTGGTGAGTTAGGCTCAGCCAAGAGCTTTCAAATGGATAACGATGATCACAATGGTCAATCTGATGCAGCAACAGAAAATGAACACTTCAGTGAAGAAAGAGTTCACCCTTCTACCCACGCTATAAGGTGGAATTCATAGAGGTCTCAATCTGATTCCACTCTAAATCCTATGGCTAGAAGGCATGTGATGGAAACTACGGATCCAACACATTTTAAGAAGCAGATACATAAAACATGTGGACTGGAAGACGGTCTCAGCGAGGACTAGATAAGCACAAAGGCGAACAATTTTTTTTTTTTTTTGTGGAGGATTCAAACATATCATTTCTTCAAAAGTGTACAAAATGCAAATTCTCAAAATTATTTAGGAATTGAAATAAATAAATAAATTGTAGAAAGCCAACTCAGATCCTAGTAGCAACATTTTTTTTATAAGGCAATGGTTTCCCTCTTGCAAAAAATATTAGTGTAACAATTTAGCCCCACGAAGCTCTGGAGCTTGTTCTCCTCGTGAATGTGACGATGTGAGGTTTAGATAACCAGAAAGGCAACATGAAGAAAGTAAAACTGTTTAAATAATCATTTGTCTTAACTTTTAAGAGGATAGTCCATGGTACATTTTAAATTTACCCTCAATCATGGTGGAAAGGCAGTGATGCTAAATGATCATAAAGCTAAATCATGGTTGCTAGCAGAAGGGATAGTCAAATTTGAAAAAATATTATTATAAACTAATGATCTTCTTGATAAATGATGACAAGGCTTGCTGTAACATGGTTCAGTGGGAGAAATAGATTTGTTTAAAATCTACATATTTTTCATGTTTCATCTGAAGAAAATAAGAAGGTAATTTAGATATGAAGGAGCCGTTTTACTTCAGTACCTGACTAGGCTATATAGAGCTATAAATGAAAAAGGTTGACGATAAAGATTATATTCTACCGAGACTGAAGATGAATCAATAGAATGACAAATCAGAGCAATCAAATTCTTGTTATTTTTTTTTTTTTTATCTAGCAAGAAGTTACCCTAAAAAATCTTTACATAGTAGTCCTGTATCTCTAGAGCAAAACATAGATGAACAAAGTTTCATTCAGGCTGAACAGTTGAGATATCCAACCTTGGATGTAATTTCCCTTCCCTACCCAACAAATAAACTTAAGAAAGAATCTTTGGATGAGTTGATGGTAATATTAATGAAGCAGATGTCTGGTACTGATAGTATACATGGCAGAAGCGCAAATGCTGCAGTAAAAGTAAAAGAGAAGTACATAACATGAAAAGGGAAAAGGGAAAAGAGTTCTAAGAGGATAAGTTGCCACCACTCTGCTGCCACAAATTGATGATATCAGTGGCTTGATTGAGAAGAATAATCATCTGCTTCTGAGAGATCCAAGGCTTGCTCTCGAGCAACTCCTTGAGCTCTTCCCAGGCATCTTTTCTGGGCCAAAAGTAGTATGGGCTGAGAGGAATGGTGCCATGCCCAGGTACCATCTGGTCCAGCCCAATTCCAATGTTCTTCTCCATCCATATGAACTTCAACACTATTCTCGCCTTCTCCGTTGTCTTCACTACTACTCCAAGCTTCTTCTATTCAATTTAATCACATAAATTCAGAATCAATCAATGAAAAAGTCAAGTCAGAACGGAACGGAACGAGACGGAACCTCACCTCGGCCTGGAGAGTTGGAGGAGGGGCGTCTTCTTCGTCCGCAACAGCGGCTTCCGCCGCGGAAACAGAGAGCCTGAAGCGTGTGGGAGGCACGTGCGAGAAGGAGAGTGAGGGTTTCAGTTTCGGTTTCAGTTTCATGGATGGAAGAAAGGTTAGAGTGTTGTTGGAATTGAAAGTGGGAAGAAGATTTGGGTGGAGAAGTGCCATCGATAAAGTGTTGTTCATTTGGCAACAAGATAAGGATGCTGCTGCGTCTCCGACTCACTTTCAATAGCAATTTCTCCTCTAAGGATTTTAATTTTTATAATTATCTCAAGGGTAAACTACAAATTTGGTACCTGAAAAATCTAGTTAAACGTTAATTTGGTACACGAAAGAATAAAAATGTATCTAGCAAATTTTCAAATTAGTAGATGCAATAAAAATTAGAAAATAATTATTCTTTTAAACATGAAAAAATCAAGAATAATGCCTTTAAAAAATTTAAACCATGGGATCTTTCTCTCTCTATATATAAAATAAAATATAGTAATCCATAAATAGGTTTAAAAAACATGTAGAGAAATAAAGTTATTTTTATATTACGGAAGACCCATGTTATCATTTAGTGTTTTGAAAAACATATGATATAATCGATATTTTGCAGCATTTATCATGTTTATAAATTTAAATTAAAAATTAAATTCATTTAGAGATTAAAAAATCTATCTAGAGGAATTTTTTAAAAATTTTAAATTTTCAAAAGTATGAAAAACAAGGAATTTCTTGAAAATTTGAAAAAATATTAAAAGTAAGAGAAATGTTTCAAGGGAGATGTATTGGATTAAGATTGTTTAAGATTTTAATGACTTTTTTTTTTGTAAAAATATCTTGGATATTCAATTAGGATTGTTAAATAATAAAAAATAATATGATGGTATTCAATCAAGATTATCAAGATTTTTTTTAAAAGGCAATGAAATCTTGTGGTATTCGATTGAGATTTTGAATAACTTAAAAAAAGTCATCTGTTATTCAAAATTTTTTTTTTTAATTGGATTTTGATGGATTTTATGGACTTTTTAGTTGATCATATAAATACAAAATCCAGCAAACAATTTCATCCAACTACGAGAGACTTTTCTTTCTCATCACAAACTTTTCATATGATCCTAATATTGATGTGTTCATACCCAAATCATTACGAATCAACTTACAAGCCTACGTAATCCACTATCTCATTCCTTTTTAGGTTTATAAATTCCTAATGAAATGAAAATTTCCCAGCCGAGGTAAATAATCAAGTTAAAGTTTTAAAAGACTTTTCTAAATTATTGCAATTAATTTTGAAAAAAATATATAAGAGAAAACAGAAAACAATGTTTGAGATGCTATAAAAAGAAATATCAAATCTATTCATATATAACTTGAAGAATGTTTATTTTGTATATTCTTCAAGTTAGGCAAATGATTAATAGCAGTTTGTAACTTTGATTTGGAATTCATCTACAATATTAGCAAGTGAGAGGGTTTAGCTCATGATGACTTGTGATTAGTTTGTATTCAATGATATTTTCAAGCACACTCTTGTTGGTTTGTGTTTAGTAGCTTTGAATGTTATTTTTTTTCTAAAAATCCATAGAGTCTTTTTAAATCTTATAAATCCGTGAAATCCTTTCAAATCCTATATTCTAAATTCATTAAATCCAAACTACAAAATCCTAATCACAAAATTCATTTTAAAAAAATCTTAAAAGTTTTTAGTTTCTTACAAAATCTTAAAAATTTTCAAGACTTTTTTATGCCAAAAAGTCTTTTAAAATCCTAATCCAATACACCCCCCTAAATATTTAAAAAAGAATGAGAATTTTGGAAAAAATACAAAAAGATAAGAGTTATGTCTTGAAAATTTGAAAAAAAAAAAAATGAATGTCTTAAATATTTGAAAAATAATAATTTTTTAAAAAAATATGGAAAAACAAGAGTAATGTCTTGAAAACTTGAAAAAAAAAAGAAGAGAAAATTTTAAAAATATTAAACAAACGTAATATCTTGAAAATTTGAAAAAATATTAAAAAACAAGTTGGATGTCTTGAATATTAGAAATTTTAAAAAACATGAAAAAGAAGAGTAATTTCTTGAAAACTTGAAAAAAAAAAGATTTTTTTTTTAAATATGAAAAATAAGAGTAATGTCTTAAAAATTTGAAAAAAAAATATGAAAACTCTAAACTCCAAACCATGAGCATGAAACCTCAAATCTTAAATCACAAACACCAATCCTCAAATTCCAAACCCCACACAATAAACATAAAACCCTAAACTCAAACCATAAACCTCAAACACTAAGCTATAAATCATGAACCATAAAATTATAAATTCTAAAACCATGAACCATAAGCCATTAGACCTTAAACCCGAAACCATGAACCTTAAACCTCAATCCCTAAATCATAAACCATAAACATTAAATCCTAAATAATAAATCCCAAATACAAAACCTTAAATCACAAGCTTTAAACCCCTAATACTAAATCACAAACCATAAACCTAAAAAATGAAGCCATACATCATGAACCATGAAACCCTAAAATGATTTGGGTTTCACAAATTTAATCCTAAATGATTTATGATATCACAAATAAAACCCTGATTAAGTTAAGATTTAAAAGATGAAACCCAAAATGATTTAGAATTTCACAAACAAAACCTAAATGATTTAGTGTGTCACAAACAAAACCCTAAATGATTAATGATTTCACAAACAAAATCCTAAATGATTTAGGGTTTCACAAACGAAACCATGCACTATTTTGCGTTTCACAAATGAAACACTATATTATTTAAGGTTTCTCAAACCAAACCTTAACTTATTTAAGGTTTCACAAATGAAATCCTAAACGATTAAGGGATTCATACATGAATTCCTAAATGATATAGGATTCCACAAAGAAATCCAAATGATTTAAGGTATAAAAAACAAAGCCATATATTAATTAGGGTTTCACATATGAAACCCTAAATGATAAGGGTTCTCACAAATGAAAACCTAAATGATTTATGATTTCATGAACAAACCTATAAATAATTAAGGGTTCCACAAACGAAAACCTAAATAATATAGGATTTCACAAACAAAACCATAAATGATTTGGGTTTCACAATTGAAACCTTAAATGGTTTAAGATTTCACAAACAAAACCTAAATGATCTAGTATTTCACAAACAAAACCTTAAATGATTTTAGGTTCCAAAAGAAATTAAGGATTTCACAAATGAAACCCTAAATAATTAAGGGTTTCACAAACGAACCCTAAAGAATTCAGGATTTCATAAACATAACCATACATAATTTAAGGTTTCAAAAAAAATTCTAAATTATTTAGGGTTTCGTAAGTGAAGCCCTAAATGATTTAGTGTTTATAAATGAAACCCTAATTTTTTTTAGGTCTCACAAAATAAAAAATAATAATTTAGTATGTCACAAATGACACCTTATATTATTTAAGGTTTCGTAAACGAAACCAATATTATTTAGGGTTTCACAAATGAAACCCTAAATGATTTAGGATTACCTCAATGAAACATTAAGTGATTTTAGGTTTCACAAAAAGAAATAATAAATAATTAATTAAAAAAAAAACAAAGTCTTATATTGTTTAGGATTTTGCAAATAAAATCCTATATTATTTAAGGTTTCACAAACGATACCCTAAATATTTTAGGATTTCACAAATGAAACCTTAAGCAATTTAGGAATTCTCAAATTAAACTAGAAGTGATTTAGGGTTTTATAAATATAACACTTAATGATTTAGGGTTTCACAAATAAAACTCTAAATGATTTACGATTCACAAACCAAACCTAAATGATTTTTTGTTTCACAAATGGAACCTTAAATGATTAAGGGTTCCTTAATGAAACCATAAGTGATTTAGGGTTTCATAAAAGAAACATTTAATAATTTAGGGTTTCAAAAACAAAGCCTTCAATTATTTGAAGTTTCCCAAACGAAATCTTGAATGATTTAGGATTTTACAAATGAAAATGAAATCGTAAATGATTTAGGGTTTCATAAACAAAACTCAAAATTATATAGGGTTTCACAAACAAAACCCTAAATGATTTATGGTTTCACAAACAAAATCGTATATGATTTAGGGTTTTAAAGGTGAAGCCCTATATTATTTAAGATTATGTAAACAAAACTCTATATTATTTAATGTTTCACATACGAAACCCTACATTAATTAGGGTTTCTTGAACAAAACCCTAAATAATTTAAGGTTTCACAAATGAAACCCTTAATTATTTTGGATTCCACAAATGAAACCTTATATTGTTTAGGGCTTTACAAACAAAAACCTATATTATTTAGGTTTCATAAACGAAATCATAAAAGTTTTAGGGTTTCACCAATGAAATGCTAAATGATTTAACGTTTCAAATATGAAACATTAAATACTTTAAGGTTTTACAAACAAACCTCTAAATGATTTAGGATTAAAAAAAAAATCCTATATTATTTAGCTTTTCCCAATTGAAACTGTAAATGATAGTAGGTCTCACATACGAAATCTTAAAATATTTAAGGTTTCACAAAAAAAACCCTAAATGATATAGGGTTCCACAATAGAGACTCTAAATGATTTAGGGTTTCATAAAAGAAGTCTCATATTATTTAGGGTTTCACAAAGGAAATCCTAAATGTTTTTGGATTTCATAAAAGAAACCCTAAATGATTTAGGTTTTAACAAACAAAACCCTAACTAATTTAGTGTTTCATAAATGAAACTAATGATTTAGTATTTCACAAATAAAACCCTAATGATTAAGGGTTTCCCAAATGAAATCCTAAATGGTTTGTGATTTTACAAACAAAACCTTAAATGATTTAGAGTATCACAAAGGAAGCCTCATATTATTTAGGGTTTCACAAATCAATCCCTAAACGAATTAGAGTTTCATAAATGAAACCCTAAGTGATTTTGCATTCCATAAAAGAAACCCTAAATGATATAAGGTTTCCCAAATGAATCCCTAAATGGTTTAAGGTTTCATAAAACACTTTAAATACTTTAAGGGTTTCACAAATAAAACCTTAAATGATTTAAGATTTCATTTATGAATGAAATTCTTAATGATTGAGGGTTTCATTCATAAGTGAAACCTTTGATGAAAATTCAATAATTCCTTAAAAAATTCATTAATGAAACCTTTACTATGAAAAAAATAGAGTAATTTCTTTAAAAAATGATTTTAAAAAAAATATATAAAAAAATGAAAAATATGAACAAACAAGTGTACTGGCTTACAAATTTGAAGAAAATTGAAAATTTTAAAATATATGAAAAAACAAGAGTATTGTTTAATATTTTGAAATAAAATGAAAAATTTAAAAAATATGAAAAAACAAGTATATTTTCTTGAAAATTAAAAAAATAATAAATTTAAAATATTTTTTAAAAAAAACAACTAGATTGTCTTGAAATTTTGAAAAAAAAATTAAATTTGAAAAATATGAAAAAATAAAATTTCACAAATGAAACCTTAAATGATTTTGTATTCCATAAATGAAACACTATATTATTTAGATTTTCATAAAATAAACCTTATATTATTTCGTGTTTCACAAACAAAACCCTAAATGTTTTGGGGTTTCATTATGAAACTCTAAATGATTAAAGGTTTCACAAATACTAAAAACCTTACTATTTTACAATCAAAACCCTACATGATTTTAGGTTTTAAAAGCAAAGCCTTATATTAGCTAGGTTTTCTTGACATAATCCATAAATGATTTAATGTTTCAAAAACAAACCTCTGAAATATTAAGGATTTTGACATATGAAACCCTAAATGATTTAAGATTTGACAAATGAAACCCTAAATGATATATGGTTTCACAATAGTGATAGTAAATGATTTAGGGTTTCATAAAGGAAGCTCCATATTATTGAGGGTTTCTTAAAAAACCCTAAATGATTAAGGGTTTCACAAACAAAACCCTAAATTATTTAAGGGTTGATAAACAAAACCTTAAATGATATATGATTTCACAATAGTGACAATAAAATGGTTTAGGGTTTCACAAAAGAAGCCCTACATTATTAAGGGTTTCTTAAAAAAATTCTAAATAATTAAGGGTTTCACAAAGGAAGGCTCATATTATTGAGAGTTTCTTATAAAAACCCTAAATGATTTAGAATTTCCTAAATGAAACTATAAATACATTAAGGGTTTCACAATTAAAATGCTAATTATTTTAGGTTTCATTTACAAATGAACCTTTAATGAAATTTAATAATTTCTTAAATTTTTTTTTATAAATGAAACTTTAATATGAAAAAAAAAATAGTGTAATTTCTTAAAAAAATAAAAATTGAATAAATATGAGAAAACAAGATAAATATCAAGAAAATTTGAAAAAAAAAATAAAAATTTAAAAATATGACAAAAGAATTGTATTGTCTTGAAAATATGGAAAAACAAAGAGCAGTGTCTTCAAATTTTGAAAAAATAATAAATTTTGAAATATATGAAAAAAAAAAGTAATGTCTTCAAAATATAAAACAATGAAAATTTTAAATAATATGAAAAAACAAGAATAATATCTTGAAACTTAATTTTTTTATTTTTTTTTTAAATTTGAAAAAACAATTCTATTGTCTTGAAAAGTTGAAAAAAAAACACTGAAAAATTTAAAATATATGAAAGACAAGTGTATTGACTTGAAAATTTGAAAGAAAAAATAAAAACTTTAAAATATATGAAAAAATAGAATAATGAATTGATATAAAAATGATATTTTTAAAAAAATATGAAAAACACGTGTTTTGTCTTAAAAATATAGAAAAACAAAAATTTCAAAATATATGAATAAATAAGAGTAATATCTTGAAATTTTGATCAAAATAAAAAATTTCAAAAATATAAAATAAAAGGAGTAATCTATTTTATAATTCAAAATAAAAAAATAAATATTTTTAAAATATGAAAAAATAAGGATATTGTCTGCAAAATATGAAAAAAAAATGAAAAACAACTATAATTTCTTGAAAATTTAAAATAAAAATGAAGTTTTTAAAAAATAAGAATATTGTCTTAAAAAATTGAAAAAAGTGAAAATTTGAATATATATATATATATATATATATATATATATATGAAATAACAAGAGTAATGTTTTGAAAGTTTGGAAAAAATAATTTAAATATAAAAAAAATAAGTGTAATATCTTTGAAAATTTATAAAAAAAAAATTATAAATTTTTAATATATATAAAGGCAAGTGAAATTTCATGAAAATTTGAAAAAAAATAGAGAATTTTCACAAAGTGACAAAAACAAGTGTATTATTGTGTTGAAAATATGAAAAATGATTTTTTTTTAAAAATATGAAACAAATTTGAAAATTTAAAAAATATGAACAAACAAGTGTAGTATATGAAAAAGCAAGAGCAATATTTTAATATTTTTAAATAAGCTGCAAACTTTAAAAAATATTAAAAAAAAACAAAAACAAATGTATTATCTTGAAACTTAACAAAAAATATAAAATTTCAAAAAATATGAAAAAATAAGGTTTTCCAAACGAAACTTAAATGATTTAGTGTTGTACAAATGAAATAGTATATTATTTTCAGTTTCATATATTATTTTGTGTTTCACACATGAAATCTTAAATGATTTAAAATTTGTCAAATGAAATCCTAAGTAGTTTAAAGTTTCACAAATGAAACTCTAAATATTCTAAGGGTTTTACAAATAAAATTCTAAATGATTTATGATTTCAAAATGAAATCTTAAATGATTTAGAGTTTCACAAATAAAACCCTAGATGATTTAGGGTTTCCCCAACAAAATCCTAAATACTTTAAGGGTTTTACAAATAAAATCCTAAATGATTTAGGGTTTCATAAAGAAAGTTTCATATTATTTAGGGTTTCACAAATGAAACCCAAAATTATTTAGAGTCTCACAAAGGAAACCCTAAATGATTTTATATTCCATAAAAGAAACCTTAAATTATATAGGATTTTACAAACAAAATCCTAAATGATTTAGGGTCTTATAAACAAAACCCTAAATAATTTAGGATTATCCAAACAAAACTCTAAATACTTTAAAGGTTTAACAAACAAAATCCTAAATAATTTAAGATTTTATAAACGAAACCTTTAATGATTTAAGCTTTCATTCATAAACGAAATCTTTAATGATGGAGATTTCATTTCTATATGAAACCTTGAGTGAAAATTTAATAATTTCTTTAAAAAATTCATAAATGAAAATTTCTACAAAAATCAATAATTTCTTAAAAATGAGAAAATAAGAGAATTGTCATGAAAATTTGAAAAAAAAATTTAAAAATATGAGAATAGAATTGTAATGTATTGAAAATGAAAAAAAAAGAAGAAGTAATGTCTTCAAAATATTTTTTTTAAAAATAATTTTCAAAAATTTGAAAAATAAGGGTATGGTCTTCAAAAATTGAAAAAAAACAAAAATTTTAAAATATATGAAAAAACCAAAGTAATATCTTGAAAATATAAAAAATGAAAATTTTAAATATATGAAAAAACAATTGTATTGTCTTGAAAATTTGAAAAAAAATTAAAAAAAATATATGAAAAAAAAAAATGTATTATCTTGAAATTTTTAAAAATTAAAAATATATAAAAAGAAGAATAATATCTTGATACAATATGAAAAAAAAAATAAGTGTTTTGTCTTTTGAAATTTAAAAATATATGAAAAATGAAGAGTAGTGGCTTTAAAATTTGGTCAGAATAAATATTTTTAAAAATATAAAAAAAAGAATAATGTCTTGAAAAATTGAAAAAATGATAATTTTAAAAATTATGAAAAAATAAGTGTATTGTTTGTAAATTTTGAAAAAAAAAACTTTTAAAAACAAGAGTAATGCTTTAAATTTTTTTTTTAAAAATATGATTTTTTTATAATATATGAAAAACAAGTGTGTTTTCTTGAAAATTTAAAAAAAATAAAAATTTAAAAATATATGAAAAAATAAGGGTGATATCTCGAAAATGTGATTAAATTTTTTTTTTTCAAAAAAATGAATATTTGATAAATATGAAAAAAAATGTTTACAAAAATTGAAAAAACAAGTGTAATATCTTTAAAATTTGAAACAAAAATAAAAATTTTAAAAAAAAAGAAAAAAAAAGTGTAATGTTTTAAAAAATTAAAAAAAAGTGTAAATTTGAATATACATGAAACAATAAAAGTATTGTGTTGAAAATTTGGAAAAAAAATTATATTTTTTTTAAATATAAAAAAATGTGATGTCTTGAAGATTTGAAAAAAAATTTGAAATTTTTAAGAAATATGAAAAAACAATTGTAGTGGCTTAAAAAAATTTTAAAAATTAAAAGTATTAAATAATAAATGTACTGTCTTGAAGCTTTGAAAAAAGAAAAAGAAAAAAACAAGGATGATGTGTTTTAAATATGAAAAAAAAAATTTAAAATATGAAAAAAAAGAAGTAATAATATCTTAATAAATTGAAAAAAAAAATTAAAATACATTAAAAACAAAAGTAATATCTGAAAATTTTGAAAAATAAAATAAAATTTAAAATATAAAAAAAATAAGTATGTTATCATGAAAAATTGAAAAAACGAAAAATTTTAGTGACAGAAAAACAGGTGTAATATATTGAAAATTTGAAAAAAAAATATATGTATAAAAAAAAAAGTATCACTTCTTGAAATTTTAAAATAAAATGAAAATTTGGAAATTAAATGAAAATTTTCAAAAAGACAAAAAAAAAGTGTAATATATTGAAAATTTGAATTGAATTTTTAAAAAAAATATAAAAATAAATGTAATGTCTTGAAATATTTGAACAAAATAAAATTCTAAAAATATATGAAAATACAATACTAATGTATTGTAAATTTGAAAAATAATCAAAATCTTGAAAAAATATATGAAAAAACAAGTGTATTATATTGAAAATTTGAAAAAAATAAAAATAAAAATAAAAATAATTTCTTAAAAATTTGAAATACAAAAAAGTTAACTACAATAAGATATACATGTGACACTCCAACCCGTTGCAACATCATCGATTAATCACAGGGGACCAAAAGTGTTAACTAACGAAAACATCCAATACCAAAACCAATCAATTTTTTTTTCAAGAACTAAAATTGAAGACTTGAAAAAGTTGAATCACAACTCACAAAAAGTATAATTAATCATATAAAATAATTTCTGGTAATTTAAAAAAACCTCCAAAAATTATTTAATATCCATTAAATGTTTTTGAAAAATAATTTGACAATTTTCAACCGCTAGTAAAAAGTCACTACAAAATATAACAATCATGCCATTGCTAACAAAGAAATTTGACTACATAGATAAAAAATCAAGGGAAAAAAAGTTCAAGAACTAAGGCTAGTTAACGAAAAATTCAATGGCTAAAATCATAAATTTCAAAAAATCCAAGGCCTAAAAACATAATTTATACTTTTCTTTTTTAATAAAGTGAAGCTAATAAGGTCTATTTGTACAAATTTTTCAATTTCTAAGTAAACATTTAGGAAAATAAGATAAAATTAATTAATTAAGTTTCTTTCCTAAGTTAAAATTAACTTATGTAAAAGTTAAAATCAACTTTTAAAAAAAATTAAATGAGAAATTCTATACATTAACCTATGTAAAAGCTTAATTCATTTTAGCTTCTCATTTGTTTTCTCCTATAAGTGCACATGATTTTCATTTTAAGTTTGTAATGTAATTCTGCCATAAGTCACAGTAGCAGCTGTTCTTACATACTAATGATCACATATTTGTGTTTATCTTCATGTTCATGAAACACCTCAATAAGGCCAAAACACGATCTCAATTGTAGTTTCCCTACCACACAACCATTGTACATAAAGCTGGTTGAAACTTATTAGCAACTAAATTCAATATCATTCTTTTTTTAACATTCTCATGCTGAGTAAAAGTTTGATCCCAAACCAAAACATAGTGAATTCACCCAAAGAAATCAATGTGCTTTAGACCTTTGATGGCAAGTTGGCATCACCTTCATTCTTGCTCTTGGCAGCTTCAAACTTATCGATTGCTACCTGCAGTTCATCAGTGCCTCCAACAGCCCTCATGGTGTAGAAATAGGCACCAAAGACAAAAGCCGTCAAACCCCCAGCAACGACCAAATTCTTTGCCTTAGGTGGAAGGCTCCTATATCCCAAAATTCCAGCCATCTTGATCAATGGGGGAAAAAGGGTTATCACAATTTCACACAATTAAAATAACCCTTTGTTGATGCAAGTACAGAAAAGAAAACCAAAAGGGTCATAAATAAATAACTCTAAAGTGTGATGATGAGGGGAATGCAAGAAAATAAAAGGTAGACATTTCCACAAACAGAAGGAGTGCAGTCCCAAGACGAATGATGGAGTAGTAAAACGAAACGCGTTGAGAAGTGGATGACTTGTTTCATCTAACAGAAACAGTTTTGATGGGTAGTACTAATACTAATTCAAAGATAACATTTCAATTAAGTTTCTATGATACGATATGGTATGAACTATGAAGCAGACAGCATTAGCAATATCAAAATTTTCAGAAATGATGGCATAATATGAAATGAAGAAATCAAAGAAAGAGGGAGAGGGAGAGAGGGAGAGAGAGAGAGAGAGAATTTGCATTACCTTATGGAACAGAAACGATCCTCCGATTCACTTCACTTGTTTCTCTTTGATATTCTTTTAGGAACGGAACAGGAGTGTCGTGTGCACTTCAATATTAAAATCAAACCACGCAAACTATTTAAGTGCCATTTTATTTTAGAATTTTTAAAATATAAAATTTATTTTTGACGGTGAGAAGAGAATTTTCTCTGTAGTTCAAATTTCCCGATTCTGCTAAAACCCATCTAGCATCTAACATGAAGAGTTGAAGACTAATATAAAACAATTATAATTTTTATGAATCAAAATAAAATTTGTACAATATTGAAAATTAATAAGTTTGCTATGAATTTTCAAAGATAAACGAGATTTATAACGATGATGATATCTAACAACTATTTTCTGTAGTTTCTTTATAACAAGTCCGAAAGTTTTGTCATATTATTATTTAAGTGTTTTATTATGTTATTACAAAATTTATATAACAATTAAATTATATTGTAAAAAAGTATATATTAATTAATTAAATTAATAAAAAGAATAAAAAGTTTCTTTACAAAAGAAACCGCCAATGTTACATTTAATCTTGTTTTTTTTACTTTATTAGTTTATTCACATGAATGGTCATTCAATAATTTATTGGTTAATGATCAATTGATGAGTTCTTTCTTATCATAAAATATTATAAGTAAACATGGATGAATAATAATTTTAACAATTGAATGATATGTACACGTGAATAATATTTAAGGGGTGTATTGAAATAAGATTTTAAAAGATTATTTTAACATATTTATAAGATTTGAAAGGACTCTATAAATATTTTATAAGATTTAAAAAGACTCTACGAATCTTTAGAAAAAAATATTCAAAATTATTAAATACAAACTAACAAGAGTGTGTTTAAAAATATCATTTGAACACAGATTAGTTACAAGTTATCATGAGTTGAACCCTTTCAAATGCTAAGAAAATAAATTTCAAATCAAAGTTACAAGCTACTATTTTGTAACTGTCTTTTTCACGATGATTACAATAATGACTTATTTTATGATTAGAAGTAAGTCATAAAATCAATAATATCATTAAAACATGAGTTAAAAATATAAAATATTTCATTTAACCCATAAAATCAATAATGTCATCAAAATATAAACCAAATAATTCAACAAAAAAGACATGATGATCAAAATATTAATCATTTGCCTAACTTAAAGAATATAAAAAAATAAATTATTCTTCCAGTAACATAAAGAATAGATTTGAGATTTCTTTTATAGCATCCCAAACATTGTTTTCTGTTTTCTCTATTAAGTTGTGTATTTTTTCAAAATTGATTGCAATAATTTAAAAAGATTTTTAAAACTTTGACTTGATTGTTAACTAGAACTTCTCCCAAGTTTAAATCTATTTCTCTTGCGAAAATTTTCATTTCATTAGGAATTTATTAACATAAAGGAAAATAAGATGGTAGACTATATTGATCAGGTAATGTAAACTATACTTATTTGGAATATGAACACATTAGAATTATATGAGAAGTCTCATTGGATGGGATGAAATTTTTATTTATGATTTTGAATAACATATGCTTTTTTTTAAGTTATTCAACATCTCAATCGAATACAAAATTTTGTTATCCTCTAAATTTTTTTTTGATAATCTTAATTTAATACCATTATATTATTTTTTATCATTTAACAAATTGAATACCCCAAGACATCTTTACAAAAAAAAAAAAAAAATCTTTTAAAATCCTATACCATCTTAATTTAATATGCCCCTTGATTTTTCTATTACCATGACAATAATACAGAATATGGAAACACATTTTTATTGAAAAAATTAAACTAATCACTTAGTCAAATTTCTTTTTTCAATCATACTTTTTTCTCTCAAACTAAAACTCGAACCCAAAGTCTTACTTATGGATCCAAACTCAGTTCGATTCGAAAATCGAAACGTACATGTTGTATGTAGTGACAAAATGAATTATATCTATTCATATTAATCCTTACGTATACATGGGATGTCAATTTTAACCCAATTGAACGATGCTATTTAGTTCCATCGTTAATCCTCAATTTAGTCTAGGAGAAAGGAAACAAAAGAAACAAAAAAAAATTGAATTAAAGATTTTTTTCTTCTTCTTATGCAGAACATAACCTTATAAAAAAAGCTAGATAGAAAGCTCCACTATTTGCTTCTGAAAGCACCGTTGTTATGGGAGTGTCTCAGAGTGTATGGATTAGTGTTGTAGAATAGTGTTACATCCAAAAGGAAAGAGATCAAAAGAGGTTTTTTTTTTCTCCCCTTGGGGAATCAAACATCAATAAAGTGAAGTTAATGAACCAGTAGCAGCTGTTCTTATATACCATGATTATTGATCACAAATTTGTGTCATCATCAAAATAGCTCAATAAGGCCAAACCAGGATCTTAATTATAGTTTCCTGTTTCCCTACCACTTAGTCATTGTATATAAAGCTGCTTGGCACTTATTAGGTCCTAGAATAGATTCCATATCATTCTATTTCTAATATTCTCATGCTGAGTAAAAAGCTTGACCCCAAACCAAAACAAAACAACGAGTACATCCAAAGTAGTGTGTGGGTTAAAGCACAAATGTGACTATCTAAATGCAAGAACTATTTTTATGAGGCTGCTTTGAACATAGGTATAAATTCCACTAACCAGATAACACAGACCTCAACCAATACAAATGTGGAACTGCAAGGAGATCAAAGATGCATTATTTCAACCATAGATTCCACCATTTTTTTTTCAAGATTCCCTTCATCAATCCACATTGAACTCTGTCGGCGCAGTAACTCTTTCTTTTCTGCCTTCTTCTCTTCATGCATTTTGACTTTCATCCTCCAGTTTTCAAGTTTCTCTGCTCTTTCTTTTAACTGATTCACAGAAATAAGAAATCAATCAATCCAGGACAATAAGCTAAATTAAGATTGTGTTGGTTTAGGGTTTAAATTTAAAGAAGCAATCACTTATTTTTATTGGATTTTGAGAGAGCTTTGAAAAAATAAGCAATTATTTCTCACAAAAGCTATCTAAAGGAAACCTGAATGTAAGAAATTTAACTGAAAAACATGATATGAAAATTGCAAGAAACAATTTGATCAAAGTTTCTCTCAAACACATCATAAAAGAGAGAAAAATGGAAATAGTTCCAATTGCATAACAGACTTGCATGATAGATTTGCAATATAAAAAATTTAAAGATTTCATCAATAGACAAATAATTGCAATCCAAAGAGCAAAGTATCCATCGAGAGAAATTGAACACATATTGTAGTCACGAATAAGTTCTTTTACCACTAAAATCCACATAAAGTACATAAAAAAATATAGATCTACAAGCCTAAATCTCCAGAGACCAATTGAAGATTTATACTTGCGTTCACAGAGTAGGACTGAGACATAATAAATGTATTCAGCGGTCCACCATATTAACAAAACACATCACGCATCAAGAGCAGTTTAGAAACTGAGCCTTCAACATTCAAATTGCAATAAGAACAAATGAAATTGACATGAAAGTAAATCCAGGTTCATTTTAGCTTTTCAGCAAACATATACTAACTAATCAGGACAAAACTCAAACGTAGTTTCTCAGTAGGTGTTATTCTTTAATCAAAATCATTCAATTCTAATTCTAAAAGGAGAATTATACTAAGTTATTCAGAGTCGAAACAAGAACATACTAGGGTTTCTCGAAAGTGTTGTCGTTCGATGTCGCGTTCTTGCGCTCTGAGCTGCGCGGCTTGAGCCTTGAGCTTCTTGCGCTCTTCGTTGGCGAGTCTGAGGCCTTCCCTGCGAGCTTCGTCCTTGCGCTCCTTCTCGATCTTCATGGTCTCCATCTCCCTTATGTATTCCTTCCGAACCTCCTTCACTTGCTTCGCATATTCCCTTCGCAGCCGCGCCAGCTTCGCCTCCGCCTCCTTCGGGTCCTGCGGCGCCTCCCAGCTTCCCAGGAACGAGTTCGCAGAGAGAAACTCGTGGTTCTCCAACTGCTTCGACGCCCTCGCCGACGTCGAAAACGCGCGCAGCAGCGATGAACGGAACATGCTAATTCGCAGAGAAAACAAAAAAAAATATATCACGAATTGAAAGGGTTGTAAAAAAATCGAAACGTTTTGAAAGGCACTTTCGTTGATGGATTAGTGATTGAGTTTGTTTCATTTAAGAGTAACAGTTTTGATGGGTACTGCTATATGCATTATTACCTTACCCAACAGAAGAACAGATCCTACTACGATTCACTCAGCCTAGCCACTTCAAATCATTCAAATCAAACGGCGTAACAATTTTGTAATGGTATATGGGATTGTTTGGATTGAAAAGCTCAAAAGTACTTTTTTTTTCGATCGTGACAATTTTTTTCTTCATTTACAATTTGTTATTTTGCTTTGGAATTTGTAAAAATATTTACGTTTTAAAAAAAAATTTTACGTTTAAAAAATATAACCTTAGCCATGTATAAAAAATAAAACTTTTACGTTTTAAAAGTAAGAAAATAGACTGTCTAACATATAAAAAAAATTATACTTAAATACAATTATGTCGAATAACATCTTTATAAATAATGTTAGATTATGTAATATCTTATTATTTTTTATTACTTTCTATATTTATAAATAGGTCACATCACACCTATTAAACAATAATAAATTTCTTATTCTTCTCTTATTACTTGAATTTTTCTTTTTTTATACTCTTTTGCTTCCTCTTTATTTATAACATGAAACTCTTGCCTCCAGTTACCAAAGGAAAAACTTTTTATTTGTGAGTCAACAACCCAAATAAGATTATCCTTATTATTTCTTTATGAATCATGTTATATATATAATGATACTTTCTATGTGATTTCTTTATTTATATGAAATGTGTCATCTAGAAAATGAGTATGAAAGATTTTGAAAATCTTTTAAAATTTTCTTTTTCTCTTTGAAAAAATCAAATTATCATAAAAAGATTTAAATATTGACAACCATAAAGATATTATTCATGATAAATTACAAATTATCACTGGAGGAATTATATTATATTAATTCTATTATAAATTGTATATTTACGCAGTGATGAAAGAAATTTGAAATCAACTAACTACTCATATTAGGTATCTCTACCAGTACATAAAGCAATAAACTTAGATGACTCTTAATTCGACGACTTTAAGAAGAGCTACAATGAAGAGGTGAACCTTGCGTTATTATCGTTTCCTTATTTAAGATTCCTCTTAGGAATGCATTTCTATCATTCTTTGAAGCTGCATTGAGAGTTTGAGATGAGGATATGACCTTTTTATTGTATAATTATAAATCCCATCTCGGTTGGCCAAGTGCATGCGAAATGCATTTCAGAAACCAAACCCAGGAAATTAATTACAAGGTTACAGGTGCTTTTAAGAACTTCTCTGTTGAAAAAAGTTCTATATTTCCAATAGATTACTCTAAAAAACACTTATGACTTGTATCCAAACAAACACTTATTATGTATAAATGAAAGAACAAAACTGTCTTTAAACCACAGATGATGATGATAATCATTATAACAAATAAATACTCATTGGTCAATAATTGCACTACCAAAGGTCTAAAAAATAATAATCAGGAGTCTAAGACTTGTTCTAAGACCATGCCTCAATATGATATTTACCACACTTTTCTAATGCTCTAATCCACCTAGCTGCATCTTCTCTTGAAACCTCATTTTCTTTAGATACAATTTCCTCAAAAGTTGATGTTACATCTGCAGGCATTTTAGTTGAAGAACCTGCTATATAAACAGCAGCCCCCTCAGCTAATAGCTTCCAAATCCTTTGGCTGTGCTCCTTCATCTTATGTTGAACATAAACCTTCTGGGGCTGGTCTCTTGAAAAAGCAACATAGAAACCACCACCCTTTGCTTCTGAAAGCACCCCTTTGTTCTGTGAATGACTCAACCAAAAGTCACGGTACAGAAAGTCACCATCTTCATTCCGACAACCAAATAAGAAAATAATCGGAGCAGTCGAATTAGTTCTACTTTGCACTGCTCTTTCCTCTACAAATCCACGAAAAGGCGCACATCCTGTTCCAGGTCCAACAAGTATGAGAGGAAGTGAAGGTGATGGTGCAGGAAGGGAGCCTTTATGGAACCAGGCTGGAACATGGATACCTGCTTACAAGAAAAAAAAATAAACTGATGGTTGCTTAACTAAAATAAACTACAATAAGTGGCTTGTTTTGCATTCATACCATCGGCAGGATCTAATGCAGCTAGCCACGAGGAGCATAGTCCTTTTTTTTTCCTCTTGTAAGGTGTTGTCCAAGACACCACATTCACAGTCAAGTGTACTTGATTAGGATGACCTGATTGAGAAGAAGATATGGAGAATGCTCTTGGTTTCAGAGGAGGAACCAATTGGACTAGCCACTCAAATGGCATTTGTACAGAAGGAAAATCCTCTAACACCTTTTTTCCCCCTCAAACAAAGAGAATATGCATAAGTTTGAAATGAATCAGATAAAAAAAAAAAAAAACAAAAGCAGAGAATCAATGAATATCTGAATAATTGTTAAATGGGAGCTAAATTAGAAAACTATCAATTCATTATGGAGGCTATAATATCCTCTTACATTTCTCTTCCCTTCCAATGAATTTTCTTTTATTATCCAAGAAAGAAAACATGTTACAATCATCTTTCTCTAATATCACTAATCTTTGTAGACAATATTTATATGCTCCCATTATATTTATACTTTTGCAGCACATTTGAATAAGAGTTTAAGAACCACCACGACTTATCAATTATTGCTTAATTAATTCTTTTACATTCATGAACCAATTTTACACAACCCTTCAACTATTCCCTATTTTCTTAGAAGCTGCTTAACACTAAATAGAGAACTCGGTGCATAAAAATAACAATAAAGTGACTCAAAACAAAATCATGCACGGCATATGATTCATTGAACTTACCTCAAGAACAGTTCTCCTTTCTCTCTGGTTATATTGGTACAGGTCATCTCTTCCTTCAGGTGAAACAAAATAATTAAGTCTCTCCCTCTCATGTTCTGCTGTTGCAAAAAAACTCATAACCTGGAACATAACATTATTGTTAGATTAGCTTTTAACATAAGAAGTTATAGGCATAATAAGACTTTCAATTCGTGCAGAAACTCAAATATCCAAACCAATGTCCATTTTTTTTTATCTGTGTCTCAATATTTAAGAAATCTTCATGTGCCAAAACAAACTTATATGATACACACCATATACAACTTCTTGCAATGGAAAAATAGACATGACATGCACAGATAATCACTCAGCTAAGGAATGAAGGTAAGTGTAAGAAGAACAAAAAAGGAATCTAGTTTTCTAGAATGGGGCAAAATAGGTTTTACATAAATTAACACTAATATACATAAAAATGGACAATACATTGGATTGCATTATTTAACGTCAGTCATATTATAGAATTTAGATTATGAGATATCACAATTGCAAAAGATGGTCAGAGGCCATTAACAATTCTACTAGCTTAATGCTATTATAAAGTGGCTTGTATTTGATTTAGGGCTTGGCCTTGATCCCAAAGCCCAGTGTGACCTAACATGGATTTTTAATGAAGATTTGTGGTGGAAAGCCAATAAATATATTGAAAATCAACATTCCTCAGCCCAACGTGAGTTTCTGTTTAATTCCACAATGCAACCAACTCCAGCAATTTATTAACTCATTATGTATCTTATCCAAGGTTAAAAACTTAAAATAAAAAAGAAAGAGAAGAACATAGAATAAAAGATAGGGGAAAACAATGAATTCAATTACATAATTTTCTTTAATAATGGCATACTAAAAGGGCTGTCAAAACTTACTGCATCTTACCTCAAAGAAATAGCGCCGCGGGGAAGCTGAAGCTACATCCATTGAAAATTCCACAAAAGTTCTTAATTTTACAGGGATTCTAGGGCCATGTGCATTGTGATCATCTATTTCTCTTGGACTAACCTGAAATATTTTTCATATTTCTTAGTAGTAAAGTTTATACACATGGAATAAATATATGAATTTATTAAAAAAATACCAATTGGGTATATAACGCATGCACACAAGTACAAGCAGAAGTGGGCAACTATAAGATTCTACTATTTGCAAATAAAAAACTTTTCAGGGCAAACATGGCTTCTGAAATCCAGGAAGCACAAAGTAATGGAAGAAACAACCATAAGGCTTGCTTCTTTTATTTCTAAATCACATTGAAAAGAGGTCATTTAGCTGATTAACTGTATCAAACAATGTTTGAAGGATGCATTTATCTCTGGACATGAGGCAGCTTAATGTGAAGTTAATGCTGACTGAGGAAGGTTAGAGACCGGAGAACCTCATTAATATTAAATAATCTTTAATTACTTACAGTGATGAATGAATTAGGATCCAAATTACAACGTTGTATGAAAGCATCAACTGCAGCTGAATCTTGACCAGGTAGAACTTCAAGGACATCACCAATCTCATATTCAAGAGCCTGAGGAAAACATGATGCATCTTTTAATTCCAATGAGGCTATACAAATTGGATCTGAAGCATTGCAATATGCTCTTTGTATGTATCAACATTAACAAGTTTATGCATCTATCCACCACAAGGTTAAACAAGACATAGGGTAGCTTACATGTGAAACAAATTCAAATTCAAAATGACGAACATCTTTTCCACAGTTTGATCTGGTCAACAGAAGATTCTTTACCTGCATGACCAGAGACAAATAAATTGAGGCATGCAACAGAAACAGATGACTTGGTGGTAGATTAGAATTTAGGAAAGTTCTTTCATGATAAATATATACTTAGAACACACACATTGAGTAAACCAAGTCTACAAAATTCCATACAATTTAAGGACCAATTAACTACATTTTAATAGATATTGTACTTCTTAAAAATACAAGTAAATGTTATTATAAAATGACATACATACAAATATTTGATCTATTTACTATACAGGGTTTATTATTGGACACAAGCACCCCGATTATTGATAACTGTTACTGAACAATGATGATCAGCATAATGGGCATATTCTAAATATTGTTTACAACTACTAATGATAGAGTGTCATCTCCAATACCATCTTAAGAAAGCAGCCAGGCCTACTTCTGCCAGAAGACGATTTTCCAGGGTGCATTGATCGAGCACTCCCAATTTGCATATTAAGACATGTTAAATCTGAAAGAGTCACATGTTATTCCAGTCAAATATAATAATAAAAAAAGTCTTATCAACAACGAGGGTAAAAATGTATGTTAGCCCAAATGTGAGCCATGCATAGTATTGGGAACACCAAAGCAAATTTCCACATCTTTATAGTTTATATATGTGTTTGCCCAAATGTAACAGACAAAATAAAAATGCTCTTGGAAGTTTAAGCATCAACAACTTTAAAGACTTAGGACTTGTTTGGACACACTAGTCTATAAGGACTTCTAGGAGAAGAAAATATGAAGAAAAAAAAATGAAATCAACTTCTCTAGAAGTTAAAATTGTCTTTTCCATTAGCTCGTTTGTAGAAGTTCTACATCTTTTAGAAGAAGGTATACGGGAGAGCTTCTACTAATTGACTATTGGAGAAGACAATTTTAACTTCTAGAGAAGCTAATTTCATTTTTTCTACTTCTAGAAGTTTTCTAGAGTAGTGTGTCCAAACAGACCCTTAACCATAAACAATTCAAACACAACTCATATCCCACATCCAATAACATGTCAAAGATTCCAGAAAATGGCTATGTAATGAGGTAATAAAAGCAGGGGAGTCTACTAATTTGGGACTAGTTCATTACTTAATATCACAAAATTATTGCTATGGAAATTGGAAACAATGCAAGTCAACCAAGAACTTAACAAGTTTGGGATACCCGAGGCACCAGAAAAATGTGACTCATCATTTTCAATGTTGTGATAAGTGATCCGGACTTTGGGTTGATCAATCAATACTGTATCTTGAATCACAACATCAGGACCATTTGGTAAGAATTCTGGTTTAATCATGTTTAACATTCTCCACAAAGAAGACATCCAAGGATCCAGAGAAGCTTCATAGCTACAAATAATTATACCATCTTTAGTAACTTGAAAGATAATTTGTATATTACAATATACAATGAAGAAGAAAATATTAATTTTGATTAAAAATATAAGAATTTAACTAAAAACCATCAATTACAAAACATGAGGTATTCACATTGAGTATAACAAAGTTTTCCATAGCAGTTAGTAGCAAGCTCTACAGAAATATTAAAGGTAGATTCATATCTTCCATAGAGCTTTACTCAAAGAACCCATGTTTTTGACATTGTGACCTTTTAAGTTATTATGTTTTCTACTAAAGGAAGAGTTAACCAAAGAACAGAAGAGAAGCATTCTCATGTTTGAGTGAATACCAATTATTAAAAATAAGAAAGAATTGAACACTCAAATAGTACATTCTAGATAGATGAATCAGTAATCCAACAACATCAATGCTTTCATACTTCACAAGCATAAATGTGTATGTTTGAACTATATCAAATAAAACTATCTTAATTGACCTCATACCCTGAAGGGTGTTGATCATCCCCCAAGCCTCTTTCTACTATAGCTGTTCCTCCAAGGTCCATTAATCTTTTGTCTAGCTTCTTCGCAACAAACTGTGAATAATGAACACAGCACTCCTGAATGTTACAATATTTCATCTAACAAATCAAACACAACACAAAATGTGCAAGAATAAGTATTATTTTACATTGTACTTCTGATAACTAGAATCACCCAAGCCGAAAACCGCATAAAGAACCCCATTCAGCCAATGCTGGCCTAGGTTTCTCTGAAGAAGATATCTCCAAAATACCTGCAAAGGAAAAAGAAGAATAAACAAAACAGTGAAGCATAAAGACTTATATTTACACAACCAACTAATAAAAAAATCACCTTAGATATGAGTATCACTCAATGATTGAATGATAATATGAAACATTTAGACTATCGGTGCATTAAAATTGAACTCTAAAAGAGTGAATATATATATAAAGAGCTTCCTTTTACATTAGTTAGTTACCTTCATGGAATTGGGTGTATCACCCTGACCAGTGGTAGAAACCACAAAAATGACAGCTTCCTCCTGAGGTAACAGACCCTGTGTACAAAGCAAGCAAACAAAAAAACTTAAACTTGGATTTGAAAAAAAAAACATTTTTGGCACACCCAACAAAAAAAAGGATAAAATACATACAGGATCATATTGATCAACGGAGAGAAAGTTGACAGGGCAGGCTCTCCGTTCAGCTTCACGAGAAACGCGTTCTGCTGCGTCCAATGCATTGCCTGTCTCAGTGGCGTACACTATGACCAGTTTATGTATGCCTTTCAACATTTGCAAGGCTATGAGCTTTTTTTTGTTGGTTTGCTGAATGAATCAGAAAAAAAGGGTTTTGGAGACTTGGTTTGGTTTGGTTCAGCGCCTCACTCAGTTAAGTGAAGGTACTCTTGTCCTGTACATTAAATGACAAGGTTCTGAAACAAAATAACTTAACACAAGCAAATCCAAGTAACTTAATTTTAATATACAAATTACAGTTAAATATCATCATAATTCAACAATACCAAGTCTAAAAACAAAGTACACATAATTAAAACTAATTTGCTTCCTGAATCCATATCATATAGTTAGTTAATCCAATGAAACCTCTTTTAATCATTTTTTGACATAAAAAAAGGAAAGGAAAGAAAACAATTGCCATCTTTCCATGTGCTAATCCTCACCGAATCCGAAAGCAAATTTCAATTATGGAAACGTGTATCAGAGTGCATATTTCGGATCTGTGTGCGATTTTAAAAAACTTTTCCAGAATGCCTCATCCAGAAACAGAGATAAATCTGAAACAGGTGTTCCGGAAACGTTGCCGAGGAACCTGCACGTTCCGGAATCCCTACGGAGGTCAAACACAACAAATAACTAACCTTCCTCGTTTTCTTCACTCTGCTCAACATCGAACTTCGCCTTCACTGCTGGAGCGCGAATGGGTCTTCACTTCTGCGGCACCGGTGGCACCGCCAAAGGGAATGGAAACGTGGTTGGGGTGCTGCAACGCTAGGGTTCGAATGCTGGTTGCCGGTGCTATGCGATGTTGCGACACTGGGAATGGTGGCTGCCGGTGCTACGGGTGTGTTGGGAGTGTTAGGGTTTAGGGTGTTGTGGGGGTGCGGGGTGATTAGTGATGACTGGTGAGTGATTAATGAAGGGTAATTTTGTCAATTCAACTAAAGTAGAGGGGTATGCAGAAAGTAAAAGCCCAGAAAATGTTTTCAGGAGTCAGAAGAACCAAACCGGTCACACTTTCATTCGGTTTAAGCAGAGCTCCAATTCGACAAGTAACGGTGCAATGATAATTGATAAGGCGATTTTCATTTTTACGATTTTACTCTTTATATTTTAAAAAAAAATGCATTTATTTATTTATATTTTTTATTAATTAAATTATTTTGTGATGATATCTTAGTAAATATGATAGGTCTAAGGTTCGATTGAAAAAAAAAGAATTATAAATTTGACAGATTTTCTAAAATCTGATACTAAAACTACAGAAAAAAAAACAAGACTAAAACTACAATTAAATTTTATATTTAAAGTAAAATAATATTTGATGTCTTAAACTATCTAGAATTTTAGTTTTAGTTTTATAAAAATAATAATAATAATTCTTTTTAAAAATAAAACTAAATTTGTATGAAGACTGGAATTTTTTTTACTGGTTTTAAAGAGATTAAAAATATATTTAAATTTATTAAAAAATATTTTTGTTTACACTTAAATGTTATTTTATGGATTATATTCCACAACAAATTATGAAGGGAAGAAAAAAAAAACCCCTTCATATTTAGCCCAATTAAAAACTTGTTTTGGTTAGAATTTTACGTGAATGTAAAATATAGTAGAAGTTTTTTACATTTATTCCAAATATACATTTTGTCGTAGACTAATTATGTTCTTTAGTCAATCAAATCGGCTTAATTCGTGTGAATATTAAAATGAACCAAAATCGATAAATATTTTATCAATTATATTCGAAATACACTTATTTTGAGCAAGGTTTTAAAAATTGAACCGGTGATCGAACCGGTCGAGGTACTGGGTCAATGATTTAATGGTTAAACCAATTGGTCACTGGTTGAACTGCATAATTTGTCTATATTAAAAAAATACAATTTTTATATTTGTTTTAATTTTTATATAATTCCACAAAATCCCATAACATAAAGTTCAAATAAATTCAAACTCAAATATCAAAGTCATATAATAAAACTTACAAATCATAAATAAACTAATTCCAAACATAAGTTTCTAAGAAGTTCGTCCATTTTTTTCTATGGCCAAGGAGCATAAACTATTTCATGAATTCTTTTATCTAAGAACTCAGCATCTTCCATAGCAGCATCCTCAACATTGCTTTCATTTAAATTCCTATTTTCCATGATATTGTTTGGTGCATCATTATCCAAATTTAAAGGATCTATGACATAAAAATAGATGTTAAGTTATAATTAGCACATGGTGATAACAAATATGAAATAATTTAATCTATGATGTAATTAAAATATACCAATATTACTTGAAATTGGTTGGATAGTCATATTTGCAAGGTTTTTACGTAATCCTCCTCATTGGTTAAGAATGGTGATGAATCCACCATTACCCAATCAACATGGTCAACAATTGTTTCCAAATTAATAGGACCATAGTTAAGTTCTTTCTTTTTCTTATACAAATATTTAAGCATAAGTATTTAAATTTAAAAAGATAAATAACAAAAATAGAATAGAATTAATAATACATATTTTGTAACCTTAAGTTGTAACGAACAAAAACTAAATCATTAAGTTTCTTATGCTCCAATTTATTCCTTGTTTTTAAATGAATGTGCTCAAATACACTCCAATTTCGTTCACAACCCGAAGCACTACAAGTTTGGCTTAAAACACAAATAGCCAATTTTTGTAAGTTGGATACACCACATCCATAAGATGTCCACCATTGATTAAAATATTGCATGTGATGAAATAAATTAATAACACAAAAAAGTCACAAATAAATATTAAGGAATAAGGATTACAAGTTATGAAAGTTACCTAGCATGACTGTATTTCGTTCATGCAAAGCAATTTGCCTTCTAAAATCTAACTCAACATTGCTGTAAATTCTCTTCTCACTAGTTAGTTTGCTTCGTAATTCATTATCATTATGAGAAAATTTGTCAATGATATCCAAAAGACCAGTTGTTGTACACATATGTTTCTCAAATTATTCTTCATTAAATCGACAAGCCGGATTTAACCAATAACCAACAGCATGAAGATTTTTATGAAGTTGAGAATCCCAACGACAATATAAGATTTTCAAGAAAGGCTCCACTTTTGATTTATTTCTCTGAAACCTTCTCACCATCTCTTCCTTGCATTTATACATTGCTCGGTAAAGAAAACCCATAGCAGGTTTATCTTTACTATCAACCATACGCAACATACGGACAAGTGGCTTAGTCAATTTCACTATATCAGCACATCTACTCCAGAAGGTAGAATTAAGACTTCTTCCACAAATTGTTTTGCCTTGGAAGCTTTGGCATAAGTTGAACTTGTCCATTCTCTAGATGTTACCATGCTTCTTAATCATCTTTTTGAGCCAATATACTTTGCAATGCAATGAAATTAATGGCAAAGCGAGTTGGAGCAGGACGGAGTATTTCTCTCCCACCTATATGCTTCCTCATCAAATACAAAGCATAACAATGATTATAAATATATTTAGTAATGTTTGAGGCATGTGACACAACCACACTTACTTCATCCAATTTTCCCATGTCTTGCAACATTAAATTTATGCAATGTGCCGCACAAGGAGACCAAAATAATTTAGGAAACTCATTTTCTAATTTTCTACCAGTAACAACATAATTTGAAGCATTATTTGTAATTATGTGAACTATATTTTCAGGACCAACATACAACACAACTTCCTTGAAAAGCTCATACAATAACTCAGAATTTTTACAAGCATCAAATGCATCAACAGATTTTAGAAAAATAGTTCATTTAGGACAATAAACCAAAAAATTAATAAGAGTTTTCCTTTTTCTATCAGTCCACCCATCCGCCATAAGAGTACAACCAGTTTTCTTTCAAATACAATGATATTCCTCCACAAGTTTCTTCACATCATCAACCCAATTGTTTAACAAAGGACACGAAGACTGTACATACTTGGAGCCTTGTATCCTAGACCCATGCTACAAAGAGCATCAATCATAGGTTGAAAATATGCTGAATTAACGGCATTAAATGGAACAGATGCATCAAGAAACCATTTAACAACAACAAGGTCACACTTTCTTATCACTTCTTTACTTTGCAACACACTCTTCAAAGTAGGTTGAGCTCCAGGAGTGGTTCTAGGTTGAAAATAATTCCCAATGCGACCACTTGTTTTCACTTTTTGAGTTGATATGGTTTGTTGACTTTGTTCCACTTCTATTGGCACTTCCCTTACATTTTCACTAGATGGAAAACTATCATCATATTCTTCAATTCTTCTTTTCTTGTTCTTAGTTTCATCAATATTTTGTTTCATTAAATGGTGAACATTTGTAGACACTTTCTTACACATTTCAACTTGACCTCTTTCACCAACTAAGTGACCCTTGAACCTATAAATTCCTCCTCCCCTAACAATTTTATCACAATAGATACACATTATAACACTTTTCTTACCCTCTTCAATCAGCTTACAATGTCCCCAAGCTATATCAATTTTTACTTTGATGTTAGGCCTTGAATTTTAAGTTGAGGCTTCTTGAGAAGATGGTGCTTCATTAGATGTCATTTCTAATTCTCTATAACAATAACAAACAAGATAACAATAACTACTTATAATCTCATTAAACAGAGAATACCAGACTTCTAGAATAATAGACTCACAAATCAGCCAAATCAACCAGACTCACGAATCAGCCAGACTCACAAAGAACCACAAATAGAACAATAGAATACATTAAGATCAAGATCAGAGAATAATATAATACATTAAACACACTAAACATCAATCAGAGTTGATAAAAGGCGTGATAGAGATACATTACCTAAGACATGGTAGAGACAGAAGGGTTGTGGAGGAGTCGTGGAGGGAGCGCGGCAAAGCATAGAGGACAAGTGATAGCGGACTAGAACAGAAGGCGCGGACGGCATCAAGGGCAAGCGACGTCGCGAGGGCAAGCACGAGCACGACAAGAGCGAGCGACGTTGAGGGCGTAGATGGCGTCGAAGGTGAGGGTCACAGGTGAGTGGTGTCGAGGGTGAGCGCGAGCACGAGTAGCGTCGAGGGTAAGCGCGAGCACGAGCGTGAGCAACGTCAAGGGCGAGGGTGAGTGCGAGGGTGCGCAAGCGACGTCGAGGGCAAGCGAGAGGGCGACAACATTAAGGGCAAGGGTAAGCACGAGCGTGAAGGTGCACAAGCGACGTCGAGGGCGAGGGTGAGCACGAGGGTGCACAAGCGACGTCGAGGGCGAGTGAAAGGGCGACGGCATCGAGTGGGAGCGACGGGGGAGTTCGCGATCTGGATCTAGATTTGGATCAAGGGTGAGTGCGAGAGTCTCCTTTAAGAATGCAAAACGGCATCATTCTCAACTTGACCAATCCAACTCTCGAACCGAACCGGCCTGACCCCCAATTCCCGATCCTACCGATTAGTCCGGTCCGATTTTTCTTACCCTGACTTTGAGTGTCTACTTATTTTAGAATAATGCAGAAATAATTAAAATGAAACATTTTCATTGGAAGGTGTATCATTTAATGTTACAAATATATCCTTTCGTGATTTGAAAGAAAAACCTTTTTGCTTATTAATTTCCAATAAATACATGGTTTTTTTTAGAGAAATAAATACATCCTTTTAGAACAATGGATAACTATACATAAATATACCTGACGAAGCATTAAATAACTTGTATATTTTTTATATAATAAATACTTTTTTTTTTACTTTTTATTATAGACACATACAAAACTGACGACCCCTAAATAAAAAAAATAGATGCTACAAATATATTCTATAGAATATAGATTGGAATTGAAAAAAAAATAATGGCTCTACTGGACGATACATTTTTACAATGCTTCAAACCAAGGTGTTTTGCCGCAGTTTTTCATGCTATGGAGTAATAATCAATATATATCTTATGACCTACAATTTACTTACTCTTTATGGTCTTCAGCAAATGGTTCTAATTTTGTACTATTATGTACACTCTCTATTGGACTTTCAGACATTTCTAGCTGCGGGTGATGTCTCTCATTTTCATCAACACTGTCCTTCTCAGCATCTTCATCACACCTGTTATGCTGTTCACTGTTATCTGGTTCAGAACCCCTGTTGAAGTGTCGGAGAATATGACACTACTTCCTCTTCAATTGATCCTTCAGCTGCTACGTCACAGTTCTGATCACAAGAAATTAGTTCACTTCCTGGGATTGATGCCCCTCTTCTTGAAGCCCCGAGTTTTGCAATTTTCCCTTCATCTTCTGATCACAAGAAACTGGTTCATTTCCCGGGATTGATGTCCCCTCTTCCTGAAGCCCTGAGATTTGCAATTTCTCCTCCATCTCAGCTTCTATGTCAGGCTTCTGATCACAAGAAACTTGTTTATTTCCTGGGATTGATGTCCCCTCTTCTTGAAGCCCCGAGTTTTGCAATTTTTCCTCCATCTCAGCTTCTACGTCAGGCTTCTGATCACAAGAAACTGGTTCATTTCCTGGGATTGATGTCCCCTCTTCTTGAATCCCCAACTTTTGCAATTCGTCCTCCATCTCAGCTTCTGCCTCAGGCTTCTGATCACAAGAAACTATTTCATTTCCTAGGATTGATGTTGCCTCTTCTTGGAGCCCTGAGTTTTGCAATTTTTCCTCCATCTTAGCCTCTACCTCAGGCTTCTGATCACAAGAAACTAGTTTACTTCCTGGGATTGATGTCCCCTCTTCTTGAAGCACCAAGTTTTGCAATTTTTCCTCCTTCTCTTGATTCTCATTATCACGTGGCTGGTTAGCAGCTGGATAAGTTTGATCATCTTTCTCTTTGACAGCCTCCACACATTCATCACCTGTCAGCTCCTTTTCACTATTGATGGATTTGGAAATAGAAAGTTCTTGAAACTCAACACTGCCAATAGAACTTTCCATTTCTGATGACATTTTCACTGTGCTAGGATCCTTGCCTTCAGCAGCATGCTCTGTTTTTGAATCATCTCCATCCTCACTTTTAGAGACAGGAAACGACTGAAATGCATCCCAGTCATCTTCACTGAATTCATCTTCTTCATTGTCATTTTCATCTGTCTGCATCACAACAGCAGATGATGGTACAGAATGTTTCTCTTCAGTTCCTTCTGACGGCTTCGGCATTTTTAAGTCCAAAACTGGTACTTTTAGATCTGTTGGATTTTGATCATGTGTTACAGAAGCTCGGATTACACCCTGCACAGAGATTAATAATTAGAAATTAGTGAGAGCCTATTATTTTAATGGACAGAAAGAATTTTTCAATTTAAAAAATATATACATCAGGATCT
Source organism: Amphicarpaea edgeworthii (assembly GCA_014843725.1). Lineage (NCBI taxonomy): Eukaryota > Viridiplantae > Streptophyta > Magnoliopsida > Fabales > Fabaceae > Amphicarpaea > Amphicarpaea edgeworthii. Next base: position 425,782 of record CM026321.1, on the reverse strand, counting down.
TTCAGATGGTCAATTAGTAATTGTAGAAAATCACAAGAGGATATACTAATTGAACAAAATAAATGTCAATAATCTGTTCACCCACACATCCATCAGTAATATAAAAGTACCTGAAGTTGCTGGCGGTGAAGAGGAGGCATTGATAGTAAAACATCCTTGAAATGAATGGCCGATGAAGGAATTTGAGCAAGGCGAGAAACAAGCTTAACAGATGTGCTTCTTAAATCACTGACTTCCTGTCATTTGTTTGCATGATCAAAAGAATGTAAAACAAAATTAAGAAGAGCTAACTTCAGCCATAGAAAATCCCAGTTCATATTACCTGAGAGAACCTATCTTCTGTTGACAAGAAAATCATGACAATGGTCTCCAGAAGTAGGTTCATAAAACTTCTCTGGCAGTCATTACCTTTAGACAGGGTTTGTAACAGCACCAGGAGACTCAAACATTCACTAGCAATGCTTACCGATTCTCTTGTTATAGTATTCTGTTATCAATACAAATATAGAATCCTTTAGCTATACCATGAATTGCAAAGTTCAATATTAATATGAACAGATGACAGTATGAATTGCACTGGTGGAAAAACATATGCAAGCGTTGCCTATACCTTTAACATTTTGTGGATCAAAGTGAAAATATCGGTAATTAGCTCCGCAACAAGAAACATTATAAAAGAGTTATCTTCTGTATTTACACTTCTTTGAATCTTGGCTTTAAGAAATTGCAATCCTATTACTTGAACCTGTTAAGAAGAAAGTTCTGTCATTTGTATGTCTTTCTGGGTAACAGTCATGGTGTGTGTGATATTTCTTACATATTCATTTACCTGCATATTTGAATCACTAATTACAGTATGGATACATCGAATGCAATATCTCAGTGCACCAACACAGATGGAGTTTCTTGCTTCACAGTCTTTGGCATATTTACTTTCAAGAGCTAGTTTAGAAATGGATATAATTTGTTCAAGAGAAAATGCAAGCTTTGTATGTATTAGCCTGCGTTGGTTGAAACTTTTAACCTCCTGCAAATGGAATCCCTCAATGCAATCCTTAGTCAGAGCAGCAACTACACTCAGACAAGTTCCAAACATATCTCTCAGAGGGAGAATGCTATCATCAGACTCAGCCTCGTCTACAAAACAAAGTTGGGTAAAAGATTCATCAGTTGTGCTGTTGAATGAATCAAAGTCGATTCTTATCTCCTATATTGGATAGCTTGATGCTGAGATCCAGCTCAAATATCTTGAAACTTGAAGGACTCATGTCGTTTTTTTGACAAAAAGGTTGTACAATTTTATCCATTAAATTAAAACTAGCAAAAATGCATGAGCAAACAATGAAGAAATACATGTCAAATATTGACATTCAACTAAATTGACGACTTACCATCAATGATTCTCTTTAATAAGGGACTTGTACAGTTGACCATGTCAATGGCTTCTGATAAGCACACCTCAGTTGAAGCCTCCCTAACGCACTTGTAGCCAATTAAAACTAGTGCCAGAACCACTGATTTGGGATTCCTAAGCGTCTTAAGTAATCATAAGAACAAATCATCAATGAAGATCATTTTTTTTAAAACCAATATATTAAAAGACCAATTTACAATAAATATTGCACAAGTACTTCCATGAATTCATAATTATAGATGTTTGACAAAAAAAACAATAGCTCAGACAGAAATAAGTTATCCAGTATCATAGGCAACAGACACACCTTGGTCTCAATACGATTAATGACTGCCTTTGTTGTGCTACATAGTGTTTGTATCACATTTACTTCAGAGTTTGGATGAGTCACTGAAATTGTGTCGGTACTAGACAATGGATATACAGGAACTCTTTAGCATAGTATATATGTCCAATGCAAAATGACCATCAAATAATTGAAACTGCATTAAATCATCAGTCACTAGAAATTAAATACCTCTGAAACACTTTAAACAGGTAGTCCAAACAAAGTTCCATTGTTATTAAAGCAAAATTTTCAGTATTGAATATTTCTTGTGGACAATTCTGTGCAACCTGTAGGGAAAAAATTGAAACTTGACTTCACAAGTCTTAAAAAAATTGAACGAAGCAGCATAAAGCTTACTTGACTACCAAGTACCAATGAGAACGTATTCTGCCTTGAGAATAAAATTCTTGAAGGGTTATCATAAATTTACTACAAAAAGGAGATAAAATAGAATGCAGAGTCATAATCCTTAAATCAGTTTATCTAATGTCTACCTTTGATAAAATGGATATCGCAAGACTATTCCAAGAAATATCCATGAATGTGGAATATGAAAGAATCTGCATCCATTAAACAGAATAAGAAATGTAAGAATAGTCTTTATTTATGCCCATTCCATATATGTATTCAACCATATGAGCATGGGAATTATTATGGATGTAAACATGCAGGACTCTTCTACACTCCAATCTCCTTAGATGCTGTAGTGGATTACCATTGATATATTAACATAGTGCAGATTAGTCATCAATTCTTTCTTCCTTTAAATTGTCAAACATTCTACTCCGAACCAATAAAGACAAAAAAAACATCACTAATTTATCCAGGACTGCTAGTAGATTTAAAATAGTTAGTTCTCAAAAATCAATATTATCCATGAGGCTCTAAATAAGATGTTGCAGTTCCAAATGTTTACTAACTTTCTATTGTTTATAAGGAAGAGAACTGAAGAAGGACTATTTCACACAAGGACTAGTTTATTATGAATATCTAGTGTGCATGTCAACCATGTTTGCAAATTCTTTGTGTCAAGGACCATCTCTCCTAAAACTTAGGGGGTTAGGTGGTGGCACAAGAACGATTTTACACACCCCTTCATGCAAGAGCCCATAAGCATGGACAACACATAGGCTCACTTTAACTTATGTAAAACCACAAAGGATCAAGCTACTGACAACATAGATGGAGGCACATGAATGGTTTGGTTTTATGTCTCTCACACTATTCAATGTAATAATTCACTTAGGTTCAGACAATCTCTTCTATATGGAGTTGATGAATTTACTAAATGAGGAATATGCATTTATGTGTCCAAGTGAAATTAAATGGATAGTTACAAGTAAATGCTATTTAAGGTAAAATCTGTTATCTTAATAGGACATGATTAAGAAGTCTGTATCCACTACAAACATTAAAATGTTGTTTTGGAGTTGTATGTCAAAGAATCCCTCAAGATATAACACCCACCTGCAGCAGTTCGTTGCAAATATCCATGGTAAGTAACCCAGCTCCAAAGAATCTTTCAGTTAAAAGAAATTGAAACACAGGTAACACAATTTCATATAATTTCAAGCCTGAGGGTTTCACTTCATTACTTGGCAAGTTCCCACCATGCTTAGCATTAACAAAAGCCAACTGTATAATTGGTCTGCAAAGGATAGGATGTTGTGACTGAAACAGACCAAGTAGAGAAAAGCCCCACAGGAACTTAAAATCTTCACACTTCAATTCAACCATGCTATATTGATATTGATATGTAGTGGCACTATGTTTTTGGGTGTTTTCAACTGAGGCTTCATTTCCTTCAGAATTCACAGGAACTGCATCAAGTGCAAGTGCTTGCAAAATTACAGGCCAAGATTCATCTAAGCATGGACGCAATTTTGAAGATACAATAGGTGATTGCAATCCATCAAGGAACAGATTCCACTGCAAGAAAGGAGCAACTAGAATGAGAAGGCAACCATAAAGATATTAACAGTTTCATGTTGATCCAGGTTTCATCTCCCAGATAAAATTATGAAGTCATTAAGATTTGGTAAGTTCAAATTCAGGCATACCTTAATCTTTGGGCTCAGGCATAAGCATATATAACTATAATCCTTCACTGTATGGATCCAGTACTTCCCCAGAATACTTGAGCTTTTTTGGAACAATGGTAATAGTGCCAGGTACTCTGGAACTCCATCTTGGTGCTTCCTCATCGATGCATATATGTAACACTTAAGAGAAGCATGAGCAGCCAGAAGTCTTATTTTGATCTAAAATATAAATCATAAATAAGACAAGATCTAGATATACAAATATCAGAAAAATTAACTAGTACATAATAACAATTAGAATCACATGCCTTGCTTGTGACCCATTCTGCAAATGAAGGATAGTAAATGTCCTCAAAGTCATTCAATGGGCGTGAAATTAATGAGAATATGCGTTTGACCACCACTTGATCACCACTGATGATTCCACTAGTCAGTATCTGAAATTTTCACATACTACTTAGTTAAATTGTATTTAATCACATACTTGAGGAACTTCAAACATAGATTTCCAAGTTCCAAAGAATTAACTTAAGATATGCTCAAGGGAAGCCCACAAATGGATTTACAGAAGTAATTTTGGGGGATCTCTAAAAAAGAAAATAAATCAATTTCAAAGATAAAAATGGGAATGAAGAGAAAGATGAAGCCCGATACCTTGGTAGCCAAGTGCAAGCCTGCCTCCAATAAGCTAGGACTAGAAGATGTGTCCAAGGTTGTACGAACTGCAGATACTAGTTGGGCCTATATTTATTCCAAGTGAATCACATAACTCATAATCTACTTAACCATAAAAATGAGACACATTATATGGGACCTCTTAACAAAAAGGTATGCGAATTAATTGAATGATCCATCCCTTAGTTGAAAAGAAATGAAATCTTGGCATGGAAAACAATTTGGCACATTTTGCCAAATACCTGATACTGTTCTAGCAGAAGATGCCCAGGAAGCTCAGGGTCAGGTGCTTTTTCAAACTGTTAATCCAAATTCACATACAAGAACAAGTTAATAAAACTTGACCAGTAGGGAGATGATAAGATTAAGATACGCCATGCAGTGCATAGACAACACAAAATTAAGCAGAAAATAAACATTGATTAGTATATTCCAACATGAACTCCAGATAATTAATAAAAGTGATTGAGCTCTTCAACACATGGTTGAACATTTTATTTATTACAAAGTAAACAATGATCAAATTATCCCCAACTGTTTAGACAGAAGAAAGTACATGTCTGTTAGTATTTTAGAGTGTATCTCAGCTCTTTGTTAGCTCTCTCTGAATCTTTGCTGTATTATATCTCAACTGTTTGCGCTCCAGCTGTGTGATTATTAGTTATAAACTGGTGTATCTGTCATGCAGGTAGTTTTTCAGAATAGCTGGCTATACGGTCTATATATACTTAAGTGTTACTGATCTGTAATCAGATTGTATTGAATACAAAAACTTATCTCAGAATCCTAAATTTTCTGTTACTATCTCTTTCTTTCACTCTCACCTCTACTAAAATCTAGTAGTCAGTGTGTTGATAAAAGATGAAATACTATTAGACCATTTAGACAGAAGAAATAAAGATTTCAAAGAAAATAGGTGGACAAGATATCATCAAAGGCAAATGAGAAACATAGAAAGAATAAAATAAGTATTCAATACAATAAGGCTTGATGGGTGGACCTTTTTAATGGATCTAGGATAGGTTTTGATACCATCTTAAAATTGTGGATTTAGGCCCAACTCAATCACAAAAGTTAGCTTATAGGGTGAAGGTTGCCCACTTGCCCCCCACTTATATATTGTATTTTGGCATTATTCTAAGTGATGTGGGACTAGGGTTTTTCTCTACAGTTAATTAGCTCTAAAAAAGACTTTATTTACCATAAAATTTGTTGCATTGTAATAAAAAAAAGATAAGAGGGAGAAAAGGCATACAAGTTGCAAAGACATCATATTGAGAACATATTACCTTGTCCACAATAGTGCCAAGAAGACCGACACCTACTGGCTGCATGGTCTCAAATTGAATTGTGCTAATCTGATATGGGGAAAATGAGAGGGGAGGACATGATTGATTTTTAATATATCTTGAATATTCAATACAAGTGCAAAAGGTAAGTCATGCATAGCTAAGCAGTACCTGATAAGCAAGTGATATTAACTCTTGCAAGTGGAGAACTAACCAATCACCAGAGGCCTGCCCACTTGCAAGTTCTTTCCTTGCCAAAAATAGATCAAAATGTGCAGGATTTCTTCCAACAGCGTCTGGTAGATGGCTCAAGCATCTGCAATAACATTAATTATTCAAATAACAAACTATAGTAAAGACAGATTGAAATTGGATTTTTTAATCAGAAAAAAGAATAGCCTCAAAATATAAATCATGGCATGATTTCAAGATCAATTCTTTACTAAAGGATAACGATATTTTTAGCATCAGATACATTAGCATTAACATCAGATGACAGAATCCTTTCTTAAATTTGAAATAGGGTAATTTTATCATTGTCAGAAACATGTAAGTTCAATATATTCATATAAAAATTTAAATTATATAGTTGAGAAATACATACTCTGCAGCAAAAAGTCTGGTCTTATATCTGAGGTACTTCTCCCTATTAGTGGCACCAGTGGAAGCTTGGAACTTGTAACTATGTACACTATTTGAGCCAGAAACCATATTTTCATCATCCCCAAGGTTCAACCTTGAATCACCATCTGGGTTATCATTCACCGCAATATTATTATTTTCAGTGTTCCTCGTTGATGTTGCAAGGACCTGTAATAACCCCATCATACCATTGTGAAGAGTATTGTAAAGTGTCAAAGAAAGTATTTTTTTACCCAAAAATAACTTTCAACATAGGATCAAAGCAGTACCATCCATTGTAATCTGAACCCATCACAGTCATGATGCTGTTTTCTATCTTTTTTGCTCACTGACAGTTTAGTAGCCAAAGTAGTTTACTGTCATTTGAGCTTGCTTTGTGATTTGGTAGTAATATCTAAAATGCATCCAAGAGTCACTATGCTACTGGTTATACATAGCTTATTTTCTTGTTGTAAATAAGAGAATTGTATGGGGATGAATCACTTAAGGTCATGATAGTGTATATGCTGTATAGGTCAAACTATAAGTAGTATAGACCTGAGAGTAGCTTAGAGCTACTTCTCAGTTAGTTATGTCAGCTGTTGAGTTAGTTGCAACAGCTGTCAGAGCTTGGATCTAACTATGTACTCTATAAATATCTTTTCTGTAACTCAAATCATAATTGTTGAAAATCAGAATTAATATTCTGATTCTATTCATAATTATAGTTTATAGGCAACAATATCTCATTTAGAGGAAACAATATATTGTATAATAAATGCAAATAAGCCTATATAAACTATGCTCCGTGGTGTATTCAGACACACGGTTTACTGCCTATTTCTCTATAATGTTGTCTGTTCTAGTTATTTAACAATAATAATGAAATAATTCAGATTACTCTCTTATCTCTCTCTTTCTAAATTCTCTGAACTTCTAGAGTTCATAAGCATTTTCACACGATAAGAATCTCCCTCAATTTCTTTGTTTTACAAGCCAAAACCTTGCATCAGTTATATATCTCTATACTAAACAAATCCTTACATACCCCTCCCACACACACAAAGAAAAAAAATTTCTTAGATGCCCAAGTCTATATGTCTGTTCTGGATTACAAGGCAGCTCTTCTACTTTTGGATACGTTCACATCTCCCATGTGCTTTTTGAAGTATAGTTTCTAGACATTGTAATTGGTAAAGCATATATATATATATATATAGAATACTGCTTTTCGAAATAGCTTACCACTTTGCGACATACTGATATCCAATGTGAAGGACATGAAGGACAAGATGCACAGAGTAATCGCATAATTGTGGTTCGCACTAGGTTACCAATTCTGTGCAAATGAAAGAAGTCAGAACTCAGCAGTCTAAAAGCCAAATACCAATAGTTGCCTGCCAATTGTCAATAAAATATAAATGTAAATTATAACTATGGTTGACCATGGCAAATGCCATCATCCACCTTTTCCTTAAAAGAAACTTTTAAATCACCCCCTCTTCCCACCCATTCTTCCTCAATAAAATCAAATAAAACAAAATAAGCAATCGTATCAGAAAACAAAGATGAATATAAACATATCCTTTGAAGATTGAAACATTTAAAACAAACCAAAGGCAACAAAGGAAGGCAAACAAAGAAGAAAAGCAAGAATAATTATTGACACAGATTTAGTATTCACTAAATATGTTACAGGAGAGTTTCGTTTTTGGTTTTATTGCATGTTGCACACTTTATTATTGTTAACTGGTATTGCCTTCTATTGACTTGTCTAAGAGAATGAGTTATACCAGGTTTTGTATTTCTTCTGACATCTCTCTGCCTCTCTAATATAAATTCTTATTTAAAGTAAAGAAGTGGGACAATTACAAAACAAATGTACAGGCAATTACCTAAAACAATTTCATGAAACTAATAATAAAAAAGTATTTGATCTTAACCCAAGAACTAATGAACAGGAAATGGTAAGAAAGCTCTTTTTTTCTATGTACATACTCAGAATCAGTTTCCTCGTCCAGCATAAAGAACAAGTTATCTTCAATCTGCTCAGCAATAACTGAAGCCTGTAAAGATTAAAATCAGCTTTCAGCACAAAAATCTGGCATGCTAACTTTTCTATATTGAAAATCATATCAAGATGGGGAACCAACTGGATCTTTCTCAATTAGATGCCTTAGAGTAGACACAGCAAGATGCCGTAAAGTTGGCTGCATTTAAAAAAACAAAAGAAACAGTAAGCAGAAAAGAAGAGTGAATGACACATCATTACCTATAATAAAAAAAAAAAAGGAGGGAAACCTGTCTTGATGACAAAGTAGACAGAAGAGTCTGCACATGGGAGTGTACAGAAACAGCTTGGGGAGCAAAAAGAACAAGTTGTTGTGTGAAACGTGCACTCCTGTGATAGAACGAGCAAAAAATTTTATAAACAGTAATTTGACTGAAAAATACTGACATAAACAAAGACTGGAAAGTAACAGGTGGAATGAAGAAACATACTCGAGCATGGTTGAAGTTTCTTGCCAGCTGCTAATCTCCTCAATGGCAGACTGGAATGTAAAAAGAAAAAATACTGTATGAAGCATAAATAGAAAAAGAAAAAACAATGCAGAGCCTAGATTTGAACAATCTATGCCCCTAAAAAAAATTGCAGAGGCCCAATCTATGCCCCTAGAAAAAAATTGCAGAGGCCCTATAAGAAAATTTAGTGCCTATGGTTGTAGGCTAGGAGTGCAACTCCCACCTTCGACACAGCAGCTGATTTAGTACAAGATTAGGTGTTTGAATCTTATTTGGTAACAAGCCCATGGTTTTTTAAGGGAGCTTCCCAAACAGACATGCTGAGGAATCTGTAGCTTTGCTTCATTGATTTTTTTTCTAATATTTCTCATTTGTGTTTTCATTTTACATTAAGGAGGACCATTTATGCTGGAAATTCTTTATAAATTATAATTAGTTTCTCTTTCTACTTAATAAGATTCTATTTTTATTTAAAAAATACTAGAAAAATTCACCTTGGAGCGCGAGAAAAAGATGCTTCCTGGGGCAAGCTCAGGACCAAGAACAGTAACTATTGCATTTATAAGGCGGCCAACTCCCTGCTGAATGTCTACTAAACCATTCTCATCGGATAAAAGAATGTCCATAGCAAGAGAAAGGGTCGCCTGTGAAGAAAAATATAGAGAATCACATGATGTCTAAAATAAGAAAGATTATATGACACAATAAAATGAGGCATATTGATCTGATTAACAAATAAAAGTGGCCAGTAGTGTTTGGATGACAAAAAGTAAGCAGAGTGGAAAGGAAAAGAATGGAAAAAAAAAAAAGTATAATTCCATTGTTTGGACATATTATGATGGAATGGAAACTTAATTTGGTTCAATCACATCCCCCCCTGGCCCTCCTCTGGAAGGAATAAAGATGGGGTTTTGGATGCAATGGAGTGGTATCCATTCCATTCTAGTTTAACAAATTCAAACAATGGAACATATCGAAAATTCCATTCCATCCTACTCTTCATAATTTGGGTGCAAAAAGATAGATCAGAGAAGTAGATACAAGAAGGATGTAGATGCAGAAATGAACTTCTTTGACAAAGGCCAAGGCAGGCGGCAACTAAGTGATGCCTTAGTAACAAAACAAACAATTAAAGCTCGGTTCTTTTTATTGGTAAAACATTGGCAACATGTTTCTCAGCCATGTCCATGTAAATGAGTGTGCATTTTGTCAAAAGAGCTTGCTGTAGTGGAGCATGTGTATGGTAATAATAAATAAAAAATTTACTAAAAATGAATGGATGTCTCAGATGAATCAATCAGTGACATTTCATTGTAGTAAGAGTTAATTTGGTCCTTAACAAATGATGACATTAAAACAAGAGCAAAGCTCTTCATGCTGCAATTATTCTGCAGACCGATCATTAATTCTATTTGTGAGACAAAAAATAGAACTAAATTAAAATGGAATTACCTGGACATGAGAGACAAAGGACAAACCAGCAGCTTCAATAGTTAAAAGAAGCCCATGCATAGACCAAATCTGCAGATTAGCTAACGAACTTTTAGCCAGTGAGGAGATGGAGCTAACTGTTGCAGGCACTAATGTTGACAAAGCAATCCCTCCTGCACTGCAGTCAATATATATAAGAAAAGAACTGTCAAAACTCATATATAAAAGACCCTGTAGCAACAGGAAAAGGAAGTAAAACCTATAATCAGTCATATAAGTTTGAAATCTGCTCAGCAAAATATTGAAGCTGAGATCACAATGTACAAGAATAAGGCAACAGAAAGGGTTCAACCATCATGTAAGCCATCTACCAAAACCAATGTGGTTTTTCATAATCTAATCCTCCAATGCATTAAATCGTCTCACAAATTGGAAAGCACATTTTGTAAAGAAACTACTGTATGTGTAAACTTTCTCATTTCCTCTATTTTTGTTCATATTAACCATCCTTTTTCCTTTTATTGCATCTCGATTGCAAATCAATTAATTCTTCTATCCACAATTTTTTTAGTGTTTAAGATTTTATTGATATGGATTCTCCATTTTTCTGTAACTTAAATGATAGGGAATTTTCTGAATTTGAGTCCCGCTTAGGTATCCTTAACTCTACTTGATTGTCCTCTAACCAGGACAAAAGGTTTTGGTCCCCCCCCTTGATTCTAGGGGGCTTCTCACGGTTTTTTTTTTTCAATTCCTCACTCATTCTTTAAACAAGGCAACCTTTATTCTTGATAGAATCTTTGGAAATCCAAAGCTCCTTTTAAGCTTCAGAACGTAGTGCTTATTGCTTAATAGAATTATACTAATGAATAATGACATGTAGGTTTGTAAGTCATAAAAGGCTCAATCATTGTAAGTGTGCAGCAATGTTTGATGCTTGTTCAGAATCAGTTTCATACCCATTCTCACATTGCAGATTGCACTGCTGCTGTTTCTCTATGGAATTCTGTTGATAGTCATGTGTTTATGACTTTTTTTCCTATATGACATATTTCCTTATTTAGTTTATTAGGTCAATCTGTCCTTTCAAAAATAAATAAATAAATGTTTTGTTTCCTATTAGAATTATGTATTTATTGAATGTGTATTGAAGAAAATCACACCTCATCTCTATTTATATTGAGAAAACCCTCGATAATTGATTACATCATATAAAGATAAAGAGAAATAATAACTAACAAGATAATATAAAGATAATAACTACCAAGATAATATATATTCTAACACCCCCCTCAAGCTGGAGCATATAAGTCATATAAGGCAAGCTTGTTACAAATGTAATTAACTCTGGGATATATCTGCAAGTTGATCTTTAGAATTGACCAAATCAGTGGTAATTGTTCTTGAGAGTACCTTCTTTCTCACAAAGTGACAGTCTATCTCTATATGTTTGATTCGTTCATGGAACACCGGATTCGATGTTATGTGAATGGCAGCTTCATTATCACATATTAGATTAATGGTTGTAGTGTCTCCAAATTTTAACTGTTGGAGAAGTTCCCTAAGCCATGTAATCTCGCAAGCGGGTGCGGCTACTGTCATCGCACGATATTCAGCTTCGGCACATGATTTGGTGTGATCACATCGAGAAAAAGATTGGTCGACAGTAGTGAATAGCAACTTCACAAAAGTGCAGTACTGTTCACGCACTAATCGATATCAGCTTCGGCCAAAAAAAAAATAATAATAAAATAAAATTAACCTAGGGAGGAAGAGAGGATCGTTGTCATGGGAGGAAGTGAGGATTGCTGGGAAGCAAAGAGAGGTTGTGGAAAGAAGATCCACCGGGGACAAATTGTCCCCAGTGAAACACGATTTCCCTGATCCCCTCAATCAAGCTCTGATACCATATTAGAATGATGTATTTATTGAATGTGTATTGGAGAAAACCACATCTCATCTCTATTTATATTGAGGAAACCCTCGATAATTGATTACATCATATAAAGATAAAGAGAAATAATAACTAACAAGATAATATATATTCTAACATTTCCTAAAATAGGTGATTCAGTTTTTAATGTCTTTAATTCCTTTTTTGTATAGAATTTGATTGGTCAAAGCTGTGTGGCCAACACCCTTTAAATTGTAAGCTATCTTCACCCTAAATGATGGAAGGAAATAAAATTCGTTTTACCACATGGTATAAAGAGCTCTTTCCCAAAGAGCCTGATTGGAAGTCATTTCAAGTTTGACACCATAAGTGTGATAGAAACTATAGAAGAATAATATAATTTGATAGAGATGAGGGAGCAAGCCCCTCAAAACTAGGAAATATTGACTATAAAAAACAGTTGCAAGAAAAAGGAAAAGAAAAAAAAAATACTGAGACCTTCACCAAGAAGTGCAGTCAACAGTCAATCCTTAACCCACCTTTTTCTTGACTCCAAGTCTCCCCCCTCCCCCCTTATGTTCAATTACTCTCTCCCTTCTTTTGATTCTCAAATCTCTTCCTCCCCTCCACCACTGCCATCTATTATCTTCTCTCTATCTCCTCACTGGAGATTTTATCCAGAGACATCACCACTAGCTTCATCAATTCAAATGATCAACTGGCAGATGTACTCACCATGTCATCAAGAGGTCCTCAAGTTTGTTATATACATAGCAAGCTTAGGGCATATGATTTATATGCTCCAGCCTGAGGGGCAATATTAGAAATAATGTAATTATAGTAAATTAGTAATTATGTAACTAGGGCAGATTATGTGTTGTGTAATTATGTTAATTACAATAGCTGTATATTCTTGTAAATGCACAATTACCCTTGTCTTTATGACTCCTAATATAAATGTGTGCTCCGCATAGCATTTCAAACATACTGAATCCATCTCATGTTCTCTCTCTTTCAAAACAAATTTCATTGTAATTTCATTTTTGTTCTTGTGGAGGATTTCTCATCCTCCTCTCTTTATACTCAACTTTCTTAATAATCTTTTATCATAAAAGACCCAATTAATATTTTAGCCCAACACATTCAAAAACTCAGCATAATAGTTTTTGAGAAAAAATTCTATGCACTAAAGTGTAAAAGTATTTTACACCGTCATCCAATCACAAACCACCATTTATGGTAAGTTTGTTGACTTTTACAAAACTACCTTAAAAGTCATGCAAACAATGATTTGTGATTAGATGACCTTGTAAAACTCTTTTATACTTGTTGAAAATCAGAATTACTATTCTGATTTTATTCATAATTATAGTTTATAGGCAACAATATCTCATTTAGAGGAAACAATATATTGTGTAATAAATGCAAATAAGCCTATATAAACTATGCTCCGTGGTGTATTCAGACACACGGTTTAACTGCCTATTTTTCTATAATGTTGTCTGTTCTAGTTATTTAACAATACTATCAAGGCATCACCATTAAACTCATAGTTTTTATACTTTAAAACTAAACTAGTCAATTTGAAACAAATAGCTCAAACAAATCAAAACTCATCAGTGATTCAGAATGAAAGGATGATAACTTGAGGGAATTAAAAAAACTGATAAAATAAACATGCAAACTACTGAGCATTGTTTGGTATTATAATAAATGACCTGCGATGAATGCAGCCAAGTGCCAAAGCAATTGATCCAGCATAGTTGGGATCAGTTGCACCATTTAGGTCACCCAGTAGTGATCTAGTCTGCTTGCCACCATCATGATAAGAAATTAAAACAATTAGCAGTTAATATGGACAAAATTTAGAAGCTGTGTGTGTGTCAAGTAAGAACGTGAGAAATGAAAACAGCTAATCCTGCTCATATAATCATACATGAATGGTAAAGACTGCTTTAATTAAAATTTAATCTTAACTCTCCATTAATGATTGTATGGTCAAAGATTAGTTCTCACATAATATTCTCCTTATATAAGGAAGAGAAGGTTTCTTATAATTAAATCACAGTTACAACTGAACAGTGGAGAACAACATGTATCTTGAAAAGAAGACTGAAGGAACTTGCCATTCTTGCAGTGAAGATATCATTTCCAAATCGAGCTAAATATCCAAGACTTTCAGATGATGCCCGGCGCTGCGATGCACAAATGTCTCCCTCCGCCAAAATACCCTTCCATTCAAATTCAGCAAACAACATGCCATAACATTTAAAAAAAGGGGGGGCAGCAACACACAGTAACAACAATTGATGTTAACAAATAATTGAAGAGTAATTCTAAATCCTCCTACTCATTAAAGGAAGAAAGTATTTCTTACTTTTTATATTTTCAAGATACTAAATGAATTTACTTTTTGTATGTTTAGTAAAAGATTTCCTACCAGAAAAATAGATTGTGCCAAACCCAAAATCTCTTGTCCTAATGTTTGTGGTCGAAACAAGAGCAAAGCCTGGAAAAGATAGGAAAAACATTATGTTAGGTGAGATCCAAACAACATAGTTTGATAATACCAATAGAAATGGAGAAAACCTTAAACCCAGAAAGTAAGCCGACACAAATATTGGTAAGACTAGCTTTGCGCCAATGTTGTTTTTTCCCAGCTTTCAAACACTGCTCAATAATGCCCAGAAGAGAGAGAATGCCACCACTATCCTGAGATATAAAACACCAACTGATGTGAAATAATACTAACAACCGCTATCTGAATTATGCAATATGCCGAGGTTGTGTGATGACTACCTGAGAAGCAAATATGATCCCAAAAAACAGAAGCATCTGGTTCACCAAAGTCTTGCTTATTGTCTCAGGCTTCAAGGTTAAAAATAAGTGGTTACGGAAGTAGAAATCCATCCAATAATAATAATAATAATAAAATGTTATAGATATTATCATATTATATTTAATGTAAATAGGGGAACTGTGTATAATTGTATAGCAAATTTATAGGGATTTATTTCTTTGGTTCCTTAATTACTGTTATCTACTGATTATAAATATATCAGTTTGTGTGTGTTAACACAATTTCTGTACAATTCCTATAATTTTCTACTTCCAGCTTCTACTTGATAATGTTTTCGGCTTTTGTTGTGATTTCAGAAGCCTCCAAAATCTTCACAGACAAAAAGAAATTATGTTCCAATAATTACTGGATAGCATATTAATGTGAAAATGGTACATCTAACAATCACAAATTTAATTGGAAGATTAAAAACCACAGAATAGACTTATAACGTGGGGGTATCTAAAAAAACAAAGGAAAATTACATTTAGTAATTCCAGGAAAAATGATTCTGATCTTAAAAAAGGCTAGAGACAAATGATCAGTTAAATGTAGTTAACTGTATATTGTTAACTACAAATGTAGTTGATTGTTAATTGTATTCTCCAAAAAACTAATACCTGAGGAAAGCTAGAAATTTCATTCTCCCATACACAGGGCATAAGGCCATCTTTTCCTCCTTGAAAAGCTCGTAGCTCATCTTCAAACCAATCCCTTTATTCAAAGAAAAAACATGTTAGAAACTGAGAAGGAAAAGAGAAACACCTAATTTAACCTCTCTACTTGTTTTCAAAATAATACTGACCAATCTAACACTCAATATAAATCAGCCTCAGTGACTGAATTTAAATTTGGAGAAACTAAAACAAAAGTGGCCTAAATTTGAAGGATCAAAAACATATTTAAGTCTACAAAATATTATATGTGAATAGACATTAAAATTTTGGGTGGAACTAAAATTTTATTATTTTTTTATTTAATTTTACTAGAATATCCCTTAACTGATAGTCAAAGTCTAGTTCATTTCAAAGCATAAAGATTAGAGATCATCGGACTGAATTTTGTCTCTCCTAATAAAATAAATTTTATATCCAATTATGTTTGAATTAAATAAGTTTTAAAAACACCTAAAAAATATATTTTTTTCTCTTTATATTAAAGCTGTTTTAACTTTTTTGGGCCCCTTTTGGCCATGGGCCCTGGGCGGTCGCACCTGTGAACTACCCCAGGGCCGGCACCAAGCCTCACCCATACAATTAAAAATCATAAATACTAATTAGACAACAGAAATATTAATATGCCACCAAGTTTTATTGAGTATCAGTTGTTGTTGCAAAGGAATGGAAAATCTCATACATTGAAATTCTATTGAATACAAAACCCAGTATTTTTGGAGCAGAATCATCAGACATGGTTAACAGAGAGAGGAAGTGAGGAATATAGATCACCTATTTATGTCACTTGACAGAGGCATCTAATGCTTTGGGATGTAGTTAGTAGCAGAGGAAAAAACAAAAAATTGAGAGTGGAGAAATACAGATGCTATACAAGTTTTCATTTTATATATTTGGATAAAAAAATATTCTATATGGAGAAAGATACCAAATACATTGAAGCACCACAAAAACTCCTGTTAAGCCTAGAATGGAAGGAAAAAAATAGGCTTCTCAAGTAAAAAGCATGGGATGTGACATTTCTTTGCAGGTCTTCTTGAAACATTGAAAATATTACAAGTTGGTCTAAAGTTACAAGTACAAGTTCAAAAGTAAAAAAAAAAAAAAAAAGTTTGCAAGGAAATATCAGTGTGACTGAAACATGCTTTGTAATTTTGATGTGAAAAGGGGCTCTGAAAATTAAAATTTTGAAAAACAAAACAAAAAAAATCATGTGAATACTTTCATGAACAAGCTATCTCTAGTAAAGAGAGGGTTAGCAGTTTAGGTAAAACATTATTAACAGCCTCAAAGCTATATTAGGTGGACACTAATTGACTCAGGTTCCTCTCTCTATCAAGAGTATGGTACTGGACAACTGCAATCAAACTTTATCCACTTTGCACCAAATCACAAGAATACTTACTACACAAAATGAAGCCAATCTCCTTAGAAAGCAACTAACAGTGGTAAGATGAAGAAGAGAGAAATGTAGAGTGGATACAGGCAAGAAAAAACTTGTTTAGTCTACCTTGAACAGCTTCAAATACTCCAAGACTAAATTGGTGGGACTTAACACAATATAGTCTATGGTTCTTGCAATTAAAAGGAGGATTTTTTTTTAACATAGCAAACAAGATAGGATTTGATGTAAGTTACGCTACTAAGTAAGAAACAACAAAGCTTAATTGCATAACAGACAGATAGAAACCTTCCAGGAATCCATGGACCCAACCATGCATCTCTCTTGTCTAAGAGCAACCTCAAGCACGAACTTTCTTCACATTCAGAAGCATGTCTTATTCAAACAAGAAACAACATATACTCAGATCAGTTGATAAAGATTTAACAGTTATACATTTGTTACAGACATAAAGTAAAAGCAAGAAAATCATTTTTAACATTTTTAAAACCTACTTTCTAATAATTTAGCACAATTTAGCACAATTTCATCTGTTTTAAAGATGTTCTATAATTTATTTAGCTAACATGATACTCATTTTCTCATACAGTCTATTTTCTCCCTTGCATTACTTAATCATACAGTCCAATTGATATTCACTATCTCATTTCTTCTTAAACTGTTCTGCTGCTGTTTCTCTCCTTGAAACTCTTTTTTGCCAATGGCAACTTTAGTGAATGTTGGGTGCATCCTAGACCCTAGGTCCTGCTACTACTTTTTGACTATTACCTTAAATGGTTTTGGTGAAGTAAGGAGGCCTAAAGTCCTGCCACAATGTGCAGTCTAAACTAAAATTTGTTGTACATGGTTGGAGCATAACTCTTGTAATTTTAAAAAGGTTTCTATGGCAAAACAATTGATCTGGGATAAGAATAGGCATTTGGCTTTTATTTGACATAAGCATAAGGGTGTTTCCACAATAAAAATGTTGAGGGATAGGGTAGTTTTTCTTTTCTTGTTTTTTTCTTTGTTGATTTGAGTTCTGATCCACTTAAGGACGACTCCTCACCTCAAATTTATTGTAATTTCTTTTTATTACTTTTTATTAACCCAAAAAAGATCCTCAACAACAGAGAAATCTTGAAAATAATATCAATTAGCAAAACTAGAAAGAAGAGAAAAGCATTATAATAGCATTTTACATAATTTCTCACAATACCAAACATTACTTACATGAACATGACATTTAAAGGAACCATTACTTCACAGACAAGGGAAAATTGGAATATCGTTTATAATGTATCAACAAATGACATTCAACCTCAAGTCAAAATATTGAATGACATACAGTGTAAACACTACCTGAACGGAAATGTACATAGTTGAATAATCTGAGGATGGTCATTTTTAAATGCCACAGGATCAGGAAGAGATTGGTAAGCTATTAAAGTTTTGATAACAAATACATCCACTGCAGGCTTTACATATGCCAGTCCCTTGGCTCTTAAAGCTGATATGTACGATAATGCACTGCTTTCAACATAGATTAGGAATTACTATAAAATGTCAAATAGTCACAGCCATAAATGAAAAAAGAGCAGATATACAAGAAAAATTTATACCTACTAAGGTATACAAGAACTGGTTGAAGTAGAACTCCATCATTTACAACATTAGGAGATATGAAACATTTTATAAATGCTGTCAGTGCATGAACAGCTGTAGACCATACACTACAAAATACAAGAGGAAATAATGAATGCCAAATGCACAATCAGACAAGTAGTATGGTTAAAGGATTGAAAGAGCCTCCAGCTATTCTACATTTCTACCTAACACCCACTTTCCTAGCTAACTAACTTGAATCAAAGTGTAAGAACTACAACTGATGCCCCCCTTGAGATTTTAGTACAAGATACTAGGGAAGGAAATTGATAATAAATTACAAAGATAATCATCAGATGGACTAAGAATTCAATTAATAGGAGAAAAAATAAGAGAATCTAAAAAAAGTTTGATCACAGAAAAGATACAGGATCAAGTTAAAATATACTTACTATATCCTTGACATTAAATCATCAGTTTTTGTAATTTCATTTTCTGGATTCCCAGAAAATAGGCTAGCCCATAAGGCAAGAATATCAAAGACATCCTCTTCAAGCTCCTGCATGCAAGGAAAAACTCCATGGCATGAGAATTTTGCTTAAATCAATTATGGGGCACATCATAGGTTCCTATCCTGGTATAATTTCCAGATTTCATTTTCACAAATCTTATGAAACATGTAGGAAATTCCTGCTATAATTTTCCAAGAGGTTTGATAGCTAAAGAAAATCTGTCAATGGACGGGGGCATGAAAAGAATAATAGTAGGGGACTAGGGGTTATCTGAAGGACATAACTAAGACCGACTCCCTTGAATACCTGATTCTTCTCCTTAAGGTTAATTTTATGCAATGCTGATACCTAATATTTACACATGATTTCCTTTATCATTTTTATGTTTCATAAAAAAAAATAGCTTAAGAAAAACCCTGACTATCAATAAGTCCAAACCTGCTTTGGTAAAGAAGCCAATAATGATGATAAAAGCAACCATCCAGCTTCTTTTTCAACCGTAGCTGCCACTGGATTGCGACTATGTTCTGTAAGCATTTTCTTTGAAACCCCAAACACTAATCCGGGAAGCCTGGTTATAGCATGTTTTTACTAATTAGTACAGCAAATCAAGCAAGCATTAAATTTAATAAATGACACATCCTCTGTCATTGTCTATTAGTATGTGCTGTATGACACATGTTCATTGTGTTTAGCAGTCTGTTAAGAGTTAGTTAGAACACGTGACTTTTTGAAAAAACTAATAAAATTTTATGAGTAACCCCCAAATTAATCCTCCAGATTGTATGTGTCAAGCATTTTAGTCCTAGAGAGTTTAAAAACCTTCCATTAGTCCCTCACTTACATAACACCATTCACTTTAGTCCTTTTTTGTGCAAAACAACAGTGGAAATAAAAGTGGAATAGGACCAAAATAAATGACTTGTTGTAAAGTCTGGGTCCAACAGAGGTTTTAAATTCTCAAGGACTAAATTCCCAACCATACAATCTCGAGGACTAATATGGAGCTTTACGCAATTTTATATTCTAATCTTGATCATTCTGGTAAGATCTAAGGTCAATATGTATCCCTCTCACTTAATAGATCTCCTACGTATAGATATATGTGTACGTATAGCTGCTATGCTTCGAACAGAGCTCTTGCAGTAACAGACTGACTGACAGTTATGTAACTGATCGATTAACAGTCCTAACTAACTCTAACAGCTGCTAACCGTCTCTAATGTTAATATTCATATCATATACAACACAAACTAATATTATCTAGCACCAGAGTGAAACTAAGAATGAATTAACAATAGGAGTTGACTGGGCAAGAAACTTTAATACATGTCAAAGAAGCAAACTAGAAGAGCACTGTAAAAGCTCTGGATTACCAGTGTCGCCCTTTCATGGAAGACAACTTACCTTGCTGGATAACCAAGAGGTAATTTTGGCGAAATAGAGACTAAAGCTGCTAAGACAGTAGCCTGCCCATGCAAAGAATCGAGCTCAAACTGTAAATTGCTTCCCTGCAGATAAGGTTCCAATGTCAATTCATAAAATGAAAAATTAAAGAGAGCCACTTGTTGAAGATAGCCTTTTCCAAAATCTCTCCACAAATAAAACAACAGAATTTTTTATGTACAATACATATAAACCATTTCCATTCAAACTTATTCTTGCTTATAAAAAATGGCTTAAATATATTTTTAGTCCTTCAAATATGCGTCATATTTTTTTTGGTCCTCCTAATGAAAAGTTGCTTTTTTTAATCCCTCAAAATCGAATAATGTTTTTTTTAGTCCATCTCATAGTAAATCCTAAACAAGGAATAATGAAGTCACAATTTGCGGCGATTTTTATATGCCAAAAATTGATTTGTGGCATTTTTGTATATTTATGGCGGCTAAAAACCGCCACAAATTGCGAATCCATTATTCCTTATTTAGGACTTACTATGAGAGGGACTAAAAAGAACATTTTCTGATTTTGAGAGACTAAAAATATCAACTTTTCATTTGGAGGGGGAAAAAATACGATATATATTTGAGATACTAAAAACATATTTAAGCTTTAAAAAAATCACAAGACAAAATCAATTTAGAAATAATAATAATAATAATCAATTATATTTCAATTTTCAATGGTTCGGATGACCCAAACCAGTTTCTCATTTTCTATAGTTAGTTGTGTGTTATAATTGTCTCTAGTTACCCTAGTGTCAATTGATCTCTAATGAGATTTGGGAATTCTATTCTCATTCATCAGAAAACCAAGTAGTTACAAAGAGACAACTCTATATATAGAGTTGAGATTACCTAACTAACTGTCTAACCAACAGTGGTTAGTTACAGAGAAATAAACTAACTAACTGTAGTTAGAACAGAAAAAGACTTAAGCTAGGTAAATGTACAGACTTCAACAGAGAGTAAAACTACTCCTTCACTCATCAGAAATGAAAATCCCTAAACAACCATGAGCAGAACACCAAAGTGAATCCACAACACAAACATCCTATAAGATATGCACATGCAACGAGATGCCCTTGAAGATGTGGCATTCCACCTCACATAAACTGCATGCTGCCACCTATTTTTATCAAAACCTTTCAAATCTAAGGGAAAACAAAGTTTTAACACGAACTCCAAACTAGACATGTGCGTAACACATCAAATGAAAGCTGTATCAGTTGAAAAGATATCTGCATAATGAGAAGAACCAAGTAGAACCTGTTAGGAATACTGATGAGGGAGTGAGTGAACCTCAGCAGAAGAGTGGAAAGTATACTATAGAAAGAGGGTAGGAAAGAGACTTAACCAGAGTTAAGTCAACTCTCGGTTGTAAGGATCAAGGTAGACAGTTAGGACAGTTAGTAGGATTAAGTCCTAGCTGACTATAAATAGAGATAGCTAACTACTTTGTAACTACCTTTTGAGATTTCTGTTGTTCCTGGGATAAGCCAGTGAAAGAAAGGAGGTTTGCCTATGTATAGTCAGTCTAACCACTGCTAGTCAGGTGGTTAGAATCATAGTTAGAGCTGTGAGTTAGTTTTCTATATCTCTATAAATAGAAACTCTCACATTGTAATACTTGTCTTTTTTGTTAATCAAGAAATACAATAACAGAATTACCAATCATATTTCAGTTTTCTATTAGTCATCAATGCAATTCGATATTCTTTGATCCATAATTCATACATGTTCTTAGTTTTTCACCGTTATTCTTTGATCCATAATTCATACCTGTTAGGAAAGGGGTTTGATGTTGTGCTAGTTGTGATGGACAGATTAAGTAAGTATGGTCATTTTATTTTGATCAAGCACCCATATTCAGCCAGATCCATTGCTGAGATTTTTGTGAAAGAAGTGATTAGGCTGCATGGGATTCCTAACTCAATTGTTAGTGATAGAGATCCCTCATTTCTGAGCAATTTTTGGAGAGTTATTCAGGTTACAGGGCACAAAGCTGAACATGAGTACAGCATATCATCCGAATCTGATGGGCAGACTGAAGTATTAAATAGAACCTTAGAAACATATCTGAGATGTTTCTGTTTTGAGCAACCTAAGGCCTGGGTGGATTTCATTCCCTGGGCTGAATACTGGTATAATACTAGTTATCAGAGTGCTGCACAATGCACCCCTTTTGAAGTGGTATATGGCAGACCCCCACCTACCATTTCCAGATTTATTCCAGGGGAGACACTGGTAGAAGCAATGACACAGGATCTTATGAGTCGAGATGAGGCTTTAAAGCAACTCAGAGCACATTTACAGAGGGCACAGACTGTAATGAGTGACTATGCTAATGCCCACAGGAGCCCTTCCAACGTGAAAACAGGGGACAAAGTATATCTCAAGATCAGGCCACACAGACAGAATTCAGTGGCCACCAAGCTGCACCCTAAGCTGTCAGCTAGGTATTATGGACCTTTCCTAGTAACCAAACAAATAGGAGTTGTAGCTTTCCAACTCCAGTAGCCAGAGCAGGCAAGAATACATCCAGTATTCCATGTATCTCAATTGAAGTTAGCAGCAGGGGAACATCCAGTAGAAGCAGAACTACCATCTGACCTACATGGAGCTACTACTGAAGCACAACCAGAAGAAGTGCAGGGATCCAGAACAGTCATTCAACAAGGGACTGAGGTAGAACAAATACTGGTAAAATGGCAAGGGAAATCAGTGGATGAAGCAACATGGGAAGATAAGGAAATCATCCAGGATCAATATCCTGAATTCAACCTTGAGGACAAGGTTGTTTCAGAAGAAGGCAGTATTGTTAGGAATATTGATGAGGGAGTAAGTGGACCTTAGCAGAAGGAGTGGAAAGTATACTATAGAAAGAGGGTAGGAAAGAGAGTTAACCAGAGTTAAGTCAACTCTCGGTTGTAAGGATCAAGGTAGACAGTTAGTAGGATTAAGTCCTTACTGACTATAAATAGAGATAGCCAACTACTTTGTAACTACCTTTTGAGATTTTTGTTGTTCCTGGAATAAGCCAGTGAAGGAAAGGAGGTTTGCTCCTTTGAAATTACTCTGTAATTCGTGTATTCAATTCTTAGTGATCAATGCAATTTGTTATTCTTTTATCCCTAATTCATATATGTTCTTAGTTTTTCACTGTTATTCTCCTCAGTAAACAGAGGATCCTAACAGAACCACATAGTTAAGCTATCTGTATATACGATAACACAACTATCTTGCATTGTTTTTGAGGATCAAATAAAATAATTCAATAATGTAGCTTATACAATCCTACTTTTGTATTATACAATGCACCAAACACAGCCCAAAGGTACTGTTTACAACTATCCCTTCACATGCAAGTGAAGAAACCAACCCTATGTTAGCAAAATAAGAGATAAAAATGAGGATAAGACATCCTCCTCAGTGGACTAACAAGATAGTATGGAAACGGGTTACCTAGACACACAAGGTCACAAGCCCTCCAATTTCTTTGTATGCTTACACATAAACACCCAAATATTACCTATGGGCATGAGTCCATCAAGAGAGAACCAATAATAGAACATTAACCAATAGCAAATCACAGGTATACTTTTTCTTGAAGGTGAGCATTACCCTCCAAGTAAGTGCATCACAAAGCTGCAACTGTAGTCCCCCCAATGAATCTAAATATTTATAGTTTCCAGTTTACCATACCACTTCAACTAAAACCTACAAAATTGTCAAAAAGTTCTTTTTTTTTTCTCACCTATAAAGCAGAAAGAGTGCATTTTTGGACATTGATATTCACTTTTTCTAATGAGTGCCCATGGACGTATGTTAAGTAGCATTAAATACATAAATGCCTCTAATTACTTAAAAAACAAAAGGTTGAAGTAATAACTTTCTACTTTTGTCTCTTTAACATGTGCCCATGGACACACATTAAAATTAGAAAAACTGAATAATATTTTATGATTGACATTTGACAGATGCAACATAAGAGAGATTTGGAAAAATTGTAAGGACTATAGAAAAAATAATGCATGACAGCAAGTTGTCAACAGATACTATATTAAACATCGGGTGACTTAGGAATTTAACTACACAATCCATTACCAAAATAAAATCCTATATAATTGAACCCTATATAGCATATAAATCTGATCTATATTCTATTAACATGTGCGAAAAAATGAACAAATCAGTCAGCCAGCTCTAACATGTGTGAAAAAATGAACAAATTGAATCAATATATAACAGCCATTGCCCATTGGTTGTCCCAAAACAGCTAAGAATATACAATTCGTTTATAGGAGTGAAAACTGACTCCTTCACCATGAATTCCCACTGTAAACTCAGTTGAAGCACTAATGAGAATACCAAATCAAAACAAATCAATTTGCATAATGAAATGAAGGGAACTGGACTTTATCAATCAAAAACAGACTTGGATCAGCTGCCTACTAAATTTACTTGTCAATACATGTTTGCCTATCTTTTTTATGTATCTCCTTTGTGCGTCAACTATGGAGATTTCTCATCCTCTTCTGTTGTACTCTTTTCATATTACCTTTAATAAAACTTTTTATAACAATAATAATAAAGGAGCAATAAAATATGAATTATCATAAAACTTGATGAATTTTACCTTTTCAAAAGAAACACTCTCTCTTAAAGCAGTAAGATTGGTCACCCCATATGAAGTTAAACCACCAACACAAGTTGGATCAACTTCAGCCAATGCACGTAATGACAAAGCAGCCTCAATCCGAACCTAACAATATGTGTATTTAGAACATATATGACAGAGACAAGAAGTAAAATCCTGAATATAAGAACTATGCTGTGATTCCATATTTATCACAAGCAAGATTTCAAGTAAAGTAGTAAACAGTTTTTGAATTGGATAAAGCCATACAATGGGTTATTACACTCACTTATTACAAGCATGCAAGCTTGAAACTCCAACTGTTGAGTTAATATAAACTGTCAAGGAGATAGTCATCTCAATAAAATTTTGATTATGTAGGGTTAAAATTCACTGTTTGGTGCACACAGCTAGTATATTGATTTTATTTATATCTCCAATACAAACACATAATCCCATAAATTGATAGAGCTTAAAGCATACAAAAAGCATAGATGGACTCATCACTACCATATGCTTAAATTTGATTGTTTTATAAAGAGAATGAAAGCAATAAAAAACATACATTGAACAATTGGTCAAAGAAGCTTTAATACCATGTACAGGGCCATGAGTATTCTTTTTTTACATATTTAATATCACTCAACCACCAACCAAATAAAATAAAATTACATCCACAAGCACTTCTTCCAATTTTTCTTAATTCCTTTTACAGCCTTCGTGAACATCAATATAGAACTTAGTTTTCATTTGAAACAATAGAGGAAAAGGATCCCTTAATTTAGCATAAGAAGCATGATTAAACTTTAAGGACTCAATTGGTGGTAAGGATAGGTAATAGGATATAAGAGTTAGATAAAGTAAAATTAAAGTACGATAAGATCATGAAAAGCTCTTATACTATCCAACTATCCAATGTTTGATACACTGGATAATTTCTGGTGTTGTGTCTTGTTATTATATGTGATTTGTTCAATGGGAATAGGTTTTTTTTCTTTTACACCTGTAATTGGTATCATATGATTTCAATTGTGCACAAAGATTGTTGGTGGTGGTGGAATTGCTAATGGGAAGAACTCCATTGCATTAGGCATCCATGATACCGATGCGACAACTTTAGACGACGAAACTAGAGATCCTAGGATAAAAGGCTTTTCATATGATCCTAACATCCTACCACCCTACATTACTTGACCAATACAGTCCACAACCACAATCCCATTTCCCTTTAAGTTGGAAAGTTCACAGTAAAAAATAGGGGTGTTCATAAATTGGATTCCAATCCATATCTAATTAAATGGATTGGATTCAAAATCTATATTAACTTAACAGGATAAAAATGGTTTGGAATTTTTTTTAACCGGAATAAAATGGTTTTAAAACCAGTTTCAAACTAAAAAACGGTTTTTAAAATAAATTTTAAAACACAACAAATTAATTTTATAATTGATTTTCTAAAAAAAAAATAATATTTGAAACCAGTTTCAGTAAAAAAAAATTATAAAAAAACCTATTTTTTTTATAATTTGTTACAAAAGATAAATTAATGAGTTACTAATTATGAATCATTAAAGAAAAAAATAACAATATGGTAGTGAATTGACATTTGTTATCTGTTTAAAGATTTCATCTCTGATTACTCTCGGGGATTTTGTATAGTTTCCTATTTTTGTGATTTCGTTAAGCATATATATATATATATATATATATATATATATATATATATATTGTTTCTCTCAGAACCAATGAATGCAACTTTTGTCTCATTCAGTTTCTTTAAATGGTAATGAATTGACATATTTTCCTATAATTATAAGTTTTAACAGATTGCAACGACTGAAAATACAAAAATCAGCAAAGGCATGAAAAACAAGTTTGGATATGGATAAATACAAAAAAGAAAATAAACGGACTTCATATATCCATGTCTGTTTAAAATCCAAAAAACTGGATTTGGATATAAACCATATCCATTAAAATGGATTTAAAGTGGTTTGGATATGGTTGGTTATGGATTGATTGGTTTTTATATAATTGGATTTTTTTAATAGGCCTACTCAAAAACCAAACCATCACAAAGAGAAGTAGATCTGAGCAAGGAGGGAATTCTAGCTCCGGACTAACAATCATGCCAAAGTTTTAAAAAGACCTTTCTACAAGCATTAACACTATTGCAGTCAATTTTGAAAAAATATCTATCAATAAAGAAGAGAAATAGATAGAGAAGAGAAAGGAAGAGTAATTTTGAATGTTTTTATAAAAATCTATAGAGTACTTTAAGGTACTATAAATTCATAAGGTCTTTTCTAATCTTATGAATTCATGTGTTATAAATCCATTAAAATCCAAACTATAAAATTCTAAACATAGAATTCTTTTAAAAAAATCTTAAAAGTCATGACATTCTTACAAAGTCTTTTAAAATTCACAATTTTTTTTATACCAAAATAGTCTTCTAAATTCTTAATTCAATACACCCCTTAGATAGTACTCTTTCGTTCCTTTTTAATCATCGTTTTAGGCTGTTTTGTAGAAACCAAGAAATGTAATAAATTTTCTTGATTCTAATAAAATAATTGTAGAGTTTACTATTTTATTCATTTCTCTTTCCACTTTACAATAAATGCATGTGTAAATTAATTAAAGATTCAAAAACAAGCAAGGGTAAAATTGATAAAAATGTAATTAATGTAATCTTGAACTTCACAAACGGCAGATAAATAGGAACAAAATTTATCTCAAAATCCGACTATTAAAAAGAAACAAAGAGAGTATATATTTTATCCAAAGGTAGATCAAATAATATCAATAATTTCTTATATATTTCTTTACATGTAATACATTATTTCATTTTCTAAATTGTAAAAATCATATATGGTAATTATATCTTACTAGCACACCAAAAAATTTGTTCTATTTTATCCTATCCTATCGTATTCTATCTTGGTTACCAAACACAGAAGACACTCATATAAGAATGTGAAGTACTCAAAAAGGAAGGCATTTTCATTTTATTCAGCCATATCACTTTTATTTTCTATTATTTCATTCTACCGTGGATAATGAGTTGATGCGTCAAATAAGTATTGCATCCAAAATGCACAAGGATAGAAATGTATGAGAATAATAAAATAATATCTATATAAAATATGCCATCATGAACTCACTAGCTTTGAAGAATGTGACACTGCTGCAACTACAGTGTTGTCAAGAACTTCCTTAAATTCAAATGGAACCTGCACATGGAATGATTAAATAAGCACACCTTGAGACATCCTAGTCCCCCATAGTTCCTTGTTAAAAGCATCAAGATTTCATTATATAATTGAGACATAATTAGTAATGTCTTACTTCTCCCAATGTCTTCAGAGTATAAGACAGTGTACGTAAGGCCACCACTTTCATGGAGGGGCCTGCTTCAGGTGATTGGAGCTATAATTTGCCAAAAAGTGGGGAAAGAAATGTGGGGAAAAGGAGTACGAGATTCAGTACACATCATTAAGATGACATTAAAGCTGAAATACTCGAAACTTGAAAAACTTATGGCAACTACTGTTTTAATTTAAATAAATTGTACCTGCTTTCCTAAAAAAACCAAAAAGCTCCTTTGAGTAGGTTCAGTCATTTGATCTGTTACAGCAACACGAAGGACATACAGAACACATGCCTGTAGCAAGAAATAAGACATCCATCTCAACAGTTTACAATGTAGAAAATAATATTACAACCCCTGAACCTAGTTTATAAAAACAAAGCAAATGGCTAATTCACAAACCACTTGTGCCAAAGACAACCCAAATTTGAGAAGTCTAAAATAAGCCAATAGCCTTTGGATACATTTTGAGAAATGCTTATGCAGAAATGAACTTTTGCCACTTTATCATGATTAATTTAGTCAGAAAACTATTATCAAAAGAAACCGCCTAAGACAGTTTACCTTACATAATGGTTTATTTTCATAAGCTTGAGTTTGTAGCTAATGAAAATAAGCCCAAATAGCTTGTATTGCTTTTAAAAGCTATTTGATAACCCAGTCCAAATAGGACAAAATGCTTCACAACTCACAAGTGCTTATTGCAATAGATAAGCTGAAATAAATTCCCCCAAACAAGGCCTAACTATAAAATAAACAAAAAAAGGTAATAATTTCTATAAAAAAATGGCACTATTTTCTTTCTCCTCTACTATTTCCACAATTCCACCAATCTATCTTAATAAATGCACATATGAAAATAAACTGAAAGCAAAAAGTCAAATAAAAAGAAATAAATGATTGAAAAAAAAAATACCAAGGCATGGGCATCAACAGAAGTTTCAGCATGGAGCATTTCCATAATTTGCAATGCAAAATTTTGAAGCTCACTGTCAGGAAGCAGATATTTTATGCGAATGACCTGCAAGAAAGAAATTACAAGAGAATAGTATTCACAATCTGAACAAGTAAATGCATTTCAACTATCTTGTCATCAATA
Source organism: Amphicarpaea edgeworthii (assembly GCA_014843725.1). Lineage (NCBI taxonomy): Eukaryota > Viridiplantae > Streptophyta > Magnoliopsida > Fabales > Fabaceae > Amphicarpaea > Amphicarpaea edgeworthii. The sequence goes on along the minus strand of CM026321.1, from coordinate 396,001 downwards.
ACTGGTTTAGAACCTAAAAAACCACTAAAGGGAACAATCAACAATTACATAAAAATATATAAATCAAAGATCAAGATACATTATATCAAAAGACTTTTTCACAGCCATAACAACAACCATATCACATAAAATCTTAAGTTAAAAAATTTAGAAAAAAAAAACTTTTGGTTAAGAATCTATTTTTCTACTTTCAACTCCAGCTAAATACAGCAAACTAAGAACACTTCCATAAAATTCCAACTCCAATTCATATCCCATATGCATCCCAACCTTAATGAGTACACAGAAGTGGCTTGAATTGAAGTTTCTGGATAAAATCCATGCTCAACAGGGATAGGGGGGGGCAAAAAACTTTTGAAAAGTAGCTAGGATACCTAAATTATACAAAAGGATGAAAAACCATCAGTGTTCCAAAAAAACAAAATAAAAAAGTAACAAGCCAAAAATTAAGAAATAAAGACAAAGTAAAATGACAATGTTTCATTAAAGTAAATGAATTCCTTAATGGCCAAACACGTTAAAAAAAAAAAAAAAGCAGAATAAGGATGAGTATCCCCTTTAAAAAAGGGGAAAACAATACAGGGTTCTATATCCTGACAAAATAAAATAACCATGTTATCCAATCTACAAATATCCACAAGAATGCTGATAAATAAACTGTAAGATGAACATCTATCAAAGAAATGAGATTCACCTGTAAGAAGAATACCCAAGCTAGTGTTAACCCAACCCGAACAACCCTAGACTTCACTCCACTGGCTGAAATGGAAATAATAAAAACCATTACATGCCCGCAAAGTATGTGCAGTATAAATGGAAGCCTTAACAAGAAAATGAGACAATTGTAAATTTGTAATTTTTAGATGCATTTAGAGTAGTATCAAAATCAGGACAGAATATCTGATTCTGATGTAAATCAGGACAGAATATCCTAGTCATTATTATAAATATCTCATTTAAAGGAAACAATATATTCAGTAATAAATGCAAATAAGCCTATATAAACTATGCTCCGTGGTGTATTCTGTCACACAGTTTATTGCCTAATTCTCTATGATTTTTTCTGTTCTAGTTATTTAACATGATATCTAGAGCTTAACAGTGGAATAAAAGAAATCTATGCCCCACCAGGGACCAACTGTCCCCAGTTGCCCTTTTTACAGCGACCCTTTCTTCTTTCGCACATTTTCCAACAATCTTTTCAATTTTCCAGAGACTTTCCAGCGTCCTTTCCAACATGTTTTCCAGTCACCGCATTTTGCTCCCTGCTCATTTCTAGCAAAGAATATCCCGGTCACCATTCCTGCCACTGTCTTTTTCCGGCATGTTTTCCCAGCCACCACCTTTTGATCGTTGTTCATTTTCCGGCGAAGAACTTTCCGGTTACCCATCATATCGCTGTCCTTTTTCGGCGTGCTTCTTGGTTGCATGTTTGTGGTTATCTTTGTCAATGGCTATTTAGGACAATTTTCTCTCTTTCAAGTTTAAATAATTTTGGATTTCACTATAAGTTTGAAGCTTCCAAATGTTGGTTTTAAGTAAGTCGGAACTTGCTTTCTTAGGCTGATGTATATTCCGACTCTCTCTTTCTAGCAATATTCCCCGACTTCACCAAGATCCCTGAGTTGTCTTTCATACACTTTTTCGGTGTAACTCAAATGGTTTTATATTTTATTTTTATTAGTTGGAAAATTTTATTGTAACAAGCTGAAAGCTTAGTAAGCTCCAGCTTGAGGGGAAGTGTTCATAATCTGATTATGATGTAAATCAGATAAAATATCCTATTCATTATTATAGTTTATAGTCTCATTTAGAGGAAACAATATATTTCCTAATCTTTTGTATTTAATGCAAATAACCCTATATAAACTATGCTGTATTCAGACACATGGTTTATTGTCTAATTCTCTATAATGTTTTCTAATGTTTTCTGTTCTAGTTATTTAACAATCAGGACAAAATATCTATATCTGATTCTAATGTAAATCAGGACAAAATATCTTACTCATTAGTATAGTTTATAGGCAACAATATCTCATTTAGAGGAAACAATATATTCAGTAATAAATGCAAATAAGCCTATATAAACTATGCACTATGCTCCGTAATGTATTCAGACACACGGTTTATTGCCTAATTCTTTATGATATTTTCTGTTCTGGTTTTTTAACAGTTACTTTAAAGTTATAGCTCAAAATAAGAGTTTTTAAAATAAAGTAAATGCTGCATTGCAGTTTTAGCTTAAAAGCTCCACTTAAACTAAAAAATTTGTTTCACTGTCTCCACATTGATTAGTTTGGGATGAGACAGAGAGAAAAGCTAACATAATCAGCTTATTTTAAAAAACTACTTCAGTTAGCTTTTTTTTAAAACTACGTTTCCCTCTTTTCTTTGCTAAAAATTAAGCTCGTTAATTTCAAGAGCTTTTCTCCACAAGTGTTTGGCCCATGTTCTGCTTTTAAAGTAACATAAAGCTAAAAAAGTTAGGCCAAATACTACCTAAAAATATGATATTTTCTCACCCTCATGACAAATAAAAATACAGTGACTCAAACAGAGCATCAAACCTTTTGTGAAGGCCAAAATCAAATGCTTCTGCAATCCACCTTCTAGTTTTTTCGCTTGAGGTAAAGGACCCTTTCCCCTTGGTTGAACCTAGAAAAATGTGGACGGGGGGAGGGGGGGATTATGAATGATGCAAAATCAAGGAAAAACCAGAGAAAAACAATAATAGAAACCTGTGCTTCAGGATTCATTCCAAGAGCAAGCAAGGAACCCAAAGTTTCAGCAAAGGCATCCCGAACAGATGAAACAGGATCTTCAAGTGCCTATCAGAAGTAGCAGTGACAAAAAAAATGTATAGAATACTATGATTTTGCACCAACCAATTGCCAAATTTATAGGTGAAAGAGATGAAATTGAGACAAAAATACCTGCCTTGACACAGTAAGAGGCTGAATTGTCGAGTTCGGACACACCTAAGCCTGGACCTCCGATGCTAGCAAATGCCTTCAAACATCTTGCAGCAGCTATTCTTACGGCAAACGACTTATCCCCAGTGGCAGATCTCATTATGAGACGGAATGCCTCTGAATATGCTGTTGAAGCAGCACTACCACCAGAGCCTTCTAAGGCATTCCGAAGCATATATAATGCTTCTTGTCTTACAAACTCCTAATGTTTGAGACATAACAAACTCATTAAAAGGGAGTACAGCTAATTATAAAGGCACTTTGCCAATTTATAGACCCTCTTGGAAAAAAATGAAACATTGAACTACCTTAATTTTAAGAATGAGAGAATTATGGGATAAATTAGACTTCTCTCTGGTTGGACAATACAGTTATTCATATTAAACTGCCTATGACTCCCCTTAATTGTCATTTTTCTATAAACAAAAAAATTATTAAGATATGAGGGAGATACAAATACAAGAGGATAAGATATCCTCAATTAACAAACCAAGAGGGGAAAAAAACTAAGAACTTGAAGCATTCAGCACAGCCTCCCAATCTCTCTGAAGATCTGCCAAAGACATGGCCTTTATTGTCTAATACTCTAATTGTCACTCTTTTTCTGGGTTGAAGAATATATAGCACAAATACAATTGAACAGTAGATAAATAAAAAAAGCTTAAATATGTTTTTAGTACTTCAAATTTGAGTCTTTTTTTTTAGTCCTTCGAATTCAAAACTTATGTTTTTAGTCCTTCAAACTTGAAAAAATATTGCTTTTGATCCTTTTCCCATTTTATATTAGCGTATGCCAAACAGAATATAAAATTTGCAAATTGTGGCGGCTTTTTGTTTCACCACACAACCTCACTCATTCTACCTTCACCACACAATCCTTTTCCCAGGAAACTTCTGAACTAATCAGCAATTTTGAATCTTGGTAAATACACAAGTAATTGCATACAAAAGATTCAAGAATTGAAAATAGAATCCGCAAAAAGCATATTAATTAACCTCCCAATATACAATATTCATTATAGGACCAACGTGATAAGCAGGCAAGGAAGCACCAAATGATCCTCCACGAATCAGCAGCAATTGACCACAAGAGCCATGACCCGCTAATAACATCAAGCACAACAATCCAAACCAACAAAACGTGATACCCCCCCCTCCCCCACCTTCACAGAACCCCAAATTTGCAACCTCCACGCCGGTGCATGCCACCACACCAGTACATTACACCATCCACGCTGCAAATGGGATTGGTGCAGAAGCACTTCGTCAGACATGACGACAACGGCATCGTTTTACTGTACAAGATCTCCGACTGCAGCCGAAGCACGCCAGGTTCCTCGAGATCCACTGCATCAACGGGGAGGATGATGCAAAGCGCAGCAACGGCGATCGCGAGCTACAAAGGTTCTCCGTGGCAGATTTGAGGACCTAGTAGTTGGGGAAAGGTTTGGAATTTAGAGGATTGGTAGGAATCGGAGGGTTGAGGAATTGGAATTTGGATTAAAAGGAGGTGGTGGGGTCCAAGGCTGTTTGGAAGTGGAGGAGATTTGACTTTCAAGAGCATTAAACAAAACAATTTTTTTTTAATGTTTTACAAATTGTGGCGGCTTTTAGCTGCTACAAATTGCAAATTTTGTAGTCTTTGTTTGGCGTATGTTAATGTAAAATGGGAAAAGGACCAAAAGTAGTATTTTTTCATGTTTGAAGGACTAGAAACAGCAGTTTTTAATTCGAATGACTAAAAAAATGACTCAAATTTGAAGGACTAAAAATATATTTAAGCCAATAAAAAATCATAAGATACGTATATCTTAATAAAAGAAACAAGAAAATGAAAAGAGAGAGAGAGAGAGAATGATGAGTCAACTAAGAAAAGCTCAAGTTCCACTTTTAATAAATTTGATTTTTTTTGTTATTGAAATTGATTAATCTATCAGACTAAATTTACATTCTTAAATAGTAGTTTGCTGAAAATATTTTTACAAGCCTTGGGGGTTGAATTATCTAAACCTTCCATCATTCTTTCCTGAAGCACTTATCAAGTTTAATCACTCTCTTATTCACTTTCTAAGATGTGATCAACCTCTTTGTTCCATACTTCTGTGCCATATGATGCCCAAATCTATGCAAGAAGTCACCAGAGACCTATCTTTTATTTTCTTTCCTCTTTTCATTTTCTTAATCTTAGTCAACAAGTCCTGTACATGATCATATACAGGTGACCATACATTTAACTACTTTGATAAAATCTTCTGGTGATATTAAACACATTCCCTGCAACCCAGGGCCGACATTTTTACTGTCCAATAAAATTGTATCATTTCACTCAACAGTTGGTTTACAGACATCTCAATATATATAAAAAATAAATCAAATAAAAAAACTTTCAATGTAAATAAAGATAGAAAAGGAATCCAAAGAAAATAGTAAATAAAAGATAGGGTTATAAATTTATAGTAGTGTTAAAAGAAAACGTGTATGCATAAACCAACAACACCAACCAAGAGAAACTTTTTCTCTGCTTTTGCATTTTACCATTCAGTTATTAGTAATTTAAACGTATAAACATGCAAGTTGTAAGGAAATACCTCGTGGGATTTCATAAGTTTAGTTGCTATGATTGTGGTCTCAGGTAAACCTGAAGTGATTCTTCTGCCAAAGTGCTTATACAATTCTCCCAAGCATTGTGCAGCACCTATAAAATTGTGTTCAGAAAAATTAGTGAAGTAAAAACAAAACAAAAGTGACAGATCTGAATAATTAAATGCAAGCAACAAGGAGAAAACCAATACACTCCAGAAAAAACAAGCAATGCAAAATTTACAAAACTATGATGTGTCAGAGTCATGTAATGCCAAGAGTAATCAAAAGAACACCTACGAAATAAAAGTGATAGCCATTTATGCTAAGAGATTTGGTTCAGTCCATAAATTCCTTACCATTATTAGACTTGCTTTGTGATAGGCTTGTAGTAATGCCTTGTTTTGAGGCACTCAACTAAGTTCATTTCAGGAATTAGACAACAAAAATCTCTCTTTTTACTTGGGGCAATTGTAAGGTTCTGGCCTTGTGACTTAGTGGAAGACATTTATCATCCTTCTTAATTCTCTAGGGAAGACATTTATCATCCTTCTTAATTGTACTTCTTCCAGTCTCAATAAAATTGTTTTTGGCTAAAAATAATATATATTTAGAGTAGTTCTCCCAGGTAACAATCCAGATTTGAGAAGATCCCGCATAAATCCAGAATAAAAACAAGAGATTCTTTTTTATTTTGCAAACAGACTTACAACATTTCATATTCTTTCTTTTCTATTATTTACTACAAAAATCCTAAGACCTAGTTAGGGGTATGAAAAAAGATGAGTACATGTGAGCATTCTTCTTCCTCACGCTCCTTATTCTTATCTATATTTGAAAATGTCTCATCTTCCCCATAATTTTATTCCCCTTTTATTTCCAACAGCTTATCGTGACTTTTTTTAAAGCTTCTAGTAACAACAAGGAGGCCCATTCTTTTTTTCATCTTAATGATTTTCTTATTTTATCGAAAAAAATAAAAAATAGGCCAAAACTTTATGGCAGTGTGGTTGGTTGAGTGTCTCCTTGCACCAACATTGGCTTTCGAATATGATTGTATTTATGGCTTCTCTCTGATGCTATTTTCATAGCTTCTCTAAGAAAAGGCTGTTTATGTTTGCAATGTAAGGAGGCTAGTTTCCTTGGGAACAACCATTTTGGGGTTTGTGGGAAACACTATGTATATTCTTATACTTTGGATCAGGTTTTAGATGTTGTAACAATGTTGTTAAATAACTGTTATAGTGCCGCCATAAGCCCATGATGCTCTAACGTGACATTTTTCAACCCCTCCACCATAGGAAATTTGTGAAGGGATGCCCACTATGGCAGCACATAGACAGCAATGGCATGTTTATATAGCGGAATTTTGGCCTTCCATCATCCATCATTGATAACCTTGGTTGCAGTAAAAAAAATGGCACAATAAATTTTGAGGCAATGTACAATTTATACAGCCCTTTAGTTTGTGTAATTGAAGTGGAATGTTTGTGTCCTTAAAGGTGTGTACTTCCCCTAAACTTGTTATGGAATGGAATTATGTTTCCGGCTTCTCTTTGATGTTTGTGCCCATGACTGCTTCAAAGGACACAACAACTAACAACACAAGTTTTATAGTGTGATTATAAGTTTATATGGAATCAGGGAGAAGGGAAAATATCATAATAATAGAGACAAAATCATTAGCCTTCATATAAGAATCTTCTACGTCTGTCAGAACTCAGAAGAATCAATCACAAGCATTGCAACAATTCAATATCCATCTATAACTTCAAGAAATCTTTAATCTAGACAAACCAGCAATTTTCTGAGGTTCACTCCTCTTCCCATCCGAAAGAAATCCCTGAAGGCTGCTTGCTCTAGAGTAAATTGATATTGTATCTCCCTTAGATATGACCATTGCCATTGCCACAGATGCCAAGTGACGCACAGGCCGACGTGCACCAAATACAAGCAAGGAGTATAAAGCATCCTCACATCTCCTTTGACACAACAGAATGTTCTCCTGGGAATCATATTCTATACATCAGATGTTGAGAATTACCACTGAAAGAGTTTCAACTTAGAATAAAACTGATAAAAATCAAAAGAACGACAATGAACCACCCGATAACCACAAAGCACCAGTTTATATACAGAGCCCATTCTGAAAAGGCAATACGAGCATTATCTTAGCTTTAGTCTTAGCTTACTAATTGAAGTCTTCAGTGTTCTATTCAGCATGCATTGAATTTCAAACTATAGCTTAGTTAGTTCATCACAGCAAGATAGCTTGAGAAGAACAGAGCAACAACGGTTTATCCGAACTGAATCTCAAACTTAATCTACTAGACAGAGAGCTTCGAAAAAAAAAAAAAAAAACGTGAACGAATCCAAGTAACGAGAGAAACACAAGTAAATCAGCAGCATTCCAAATCAAATCAAATATCAAACGAACGAAATAATGCGGAGAAACGAACGAGCAAAGAAGAAGAAAAACTCAGTCAAGTGCAATGCGGTGAGAGAGAGAGAGAGACCTTGGTGTCCTCGTCGATGGCGGAGATGAGATCGGAGAGGAGATCGAAGCAGAGGAGTGGCTCCGGTGATTTGTGAACAGCGGAGGCCACTATGGATTCGAGTTGCGCAACCAGCACGCCGAACCGTGACAGCGGCGCCGCCGCAACCGCAGCCATCACCGTGTAATTCTTCGCCATGTGAATCCAACTTCTCTTCTTCGCTGCACTGCAGTGTGTAGTGTCGCGAGAATGGTTTGATTTGATGATCGCTCAGGGACTTGAGCCTGGATCCGGCAAAATGGAGTGTGTGGGAGTGTAAATAATTTTTTCCTTCACTTTGGATAGGTGAAAACATAAAATAAAAAGATATTGCAAAAAAAAACATTGCACTAAAAAAAATATATTATTTTTTTTAGAGGAAATAAATTATATTGATTAAAAATATAATTTTACTCCATTATTTTATAAATAAAATATTTATTATTTTGTATACTAACAAAAAAAATATATTTAACTTTATAAAAAAATAAAAAATAAAGATGCACGAGAATCTTAAAATCTTATAAATCTATATATTCATTTCAAATCTTAATTACTCTTATCATGATATAAATAAATTTATTAAATATATATTATAAAATCTTAATAATAAAAGTTTTTAAAAAAATATATATTACATTTTTACATAACCTTTTAAATTTAACTAAATTTTTTTATATCAAAATATTTGTTTTATTTAATCTCTCAAATTATGATATATTTATTTTGTAGGCTTTATATTTAAAAAAAAAAAGTGACCTAATATTTTTCATATTTAAATAAATATTTTATTAAATGATTTGTTTATGAGACAAAGTTAATTATGTTTATATATGTGATTATTCAATATATTTCATAATACATAGAGTTGAAATCATATGAGTTTAATATTTATAAAGAAAAAAAATTATTTAAAAAATAATTTTAAACTATTAATAAATCATAATTCATTATTTATGATATATCAAATAATTTGATATAATTAACTAATGATATAATATTATTTTATATTTACGTGCATCATCATTAAACTTAAAATTAAATCATTACTTACATTTCATATGATTTTAATAAATATACTTACCATAAGATTAACTACAATTAGATATTTGAATAATCTGATAACATCATTAACCATATATCAATTGCATATAATCATGTTGATTGATCTTTCTAATAAAAAAATGTTAATTAATCTTTAACCATTTATGAGATAAAATTAACTATGTTTACATATGTAAAAAAAATTATTCTTATTTACGTATGTAGATTTTTTTGTTTTTTTTTTTTTTTCTGAAATGGAAGGACACCAAGCTCAAAGAGAGATTACAAGGATATCAAGTGAGATACAGAAGACACTTATTATTTACACCTTCATATTAAGCATACCCCATCTCTTTTATTTTCTATCCTTTTTTAAACATTATTTTTTAAACTAAAATATTTTATATTGAAAGTGTATAAACATTAAACTAATAAATTATATACGGTTGTATTTACTTAAATTATAAAATAAAATAAAACTAATTAATAATTATATTTATAGTTAATCACATAGTTCAGATGAACACTCTGTTGGGTGGAGAAAAACGCGTGGAGATGATCTTTTTCTTATATTCTATTATAAACAGACTTAGAGATCAAACGTAACCATGGGCTTATTGTTGAGGGTGTTTTAGTTATTAAGTATCAGTTAAGAAAAAACTCCTCTTCAAACTCCTCTATTCACGTTATAGCTAGGATTAAACTCTTAGACATATACTTAAAGAGTTCAAACTACTTATTACTTATGCCACCACGCCTTGTGATTAGGGTGTTTTAGTTTAACCAGAATAGCGTGCCTGTCTATAATTTTATAGTTCTGAACTTAACTCATAGTTGGAATCTCAACAAATATAACTTGGTTAAAATTTTGGAAGAAGTTTTTTTTTTTAATTCAAAGGTGCCAACAGCTATGATGTCCATGGTGGTCCTTCTTGGACAATTACGTCTTCCTTGTAAACAAAGCATCATTCCCTTTCAAGAAGTTCTCTGACTAGCTCGTGTTCCTTTCTGAAGAGTCCCAGTTCACAGAAGGGACACCTACAGGACTCAGTACACTAGAATATGGTTGGTCAAAGACAACGTCTAAAGATAGAATAAAGATACTCAACAACATGGACCACCCCGTTTATTCATGCATGTACTCTCTGCTTGTTTCCCTTTCATTTCTGTTACTGCATTTTTTTCCCCATTACATCCAAAACCTGCACGTGAAAGTTGCTTTTAGCGAGACTATTCTGAACTTAACTCCAGGTACAACACTAATAGAATATGGTACAGAAAGGAATAACAACACCATATCTATCTGAATTTCTGAACTCATAGTACTAACTGATTTTCTGAATTTCTTTCTTTCTTAAATGTTTACTGATGAAAGGAAAAAGGGGAAGGGGATTGAACTCATAGTATTACTGTTTAACAAAAAACGAAAAAGCTAGGCTAATATTTTCTTGTATGTGAGATGAAGTTCATTTTCTGTTACAAAAACCAGTGTTGTGATCACCAGAAACAGCAGTTACATAAATGCCTATCAACCCCAGATTTGACATTTGAGTGTCACAAATATTTCTCAAACTCTACTAATATTTTTGTACATAACAGATTGAAACTATAGTTACTAAAACTACAACTCTACCTAGCTAGTCATTATGTGCCACAGCACTATCAAATTGTAAACGGATATTCCAAACAGAAAACAACACACATCAAAGACAGGAATTATTGGTTAATAAAGTTCCTGATATGAGATAACATTTCTTGGGTTCGGGAATGGGAAAACTGGTAATTATGCAGCACTTGGAATGCATGGCCTACGCCTTTGTAAAAAACCGTTTCAACCCTTTTCCCTGCTTTAGCTAAAGAGTTTGAGAACTCCAGGTTCCTATCTCTTAGTATATCCATCTCTGAAACACACACCATAGTGGATGGAAGCCTCAAATCTCTCAACTTAACCATGCCATGTGCAAGAGGGTTGCAATATGGGTGGTCTCGAGTAGCCCCAAGAGGAAGTGCCAAGCGCCAATAAGTGTCAGAAACAGATAAAGTGAGTGCTGAATTGGGTGGCTGAAGGGAATGTTTCTCAGAGCAAGTTCTTTCTTCTCCTCCGAAGAAAGGCTGGATCAATATAACACCCTTGAGAGGTAATGGTGTGTTTGATGTTGATCCTATGCGAGTGGCCACATTGTAGGCTATGTTGGCACCTGCACTATCACCAGCTAGGAAAAGGGAACACATGTTGCAATGACTCAGCCACCACTTTTGCACACTAGAGCCATTTAGTGCTTCTCTTTTGACCCACATGAGAGCATTGGAACCATCATCATATGCCATAGGAAGACGGTTCTCAGGGGCTAAGTGGTAGTCCACAGAGAGAATGACACAGTTTGCCTTGGAAGCAAGGTTAGTCAAAAACTCATGGTAACAGCTCCAAGCAGCAGAACCAACACAGAATCCACCACCGTGGAAGTACACAAGCAAAGGAATAGGCTTTGTGTGACAACTCATTGGCACATAAACACGTGCCCATAAGTTGGACTCTTTGTTGATCATAACATCTTTGGCAGTGATTCCACGTTCTGATGCCACTGTGGAGGAGACACTAGGCACAATCTGTGGCCTTTCTACACGTCCATCTCTGTGGACTCTTATGAGTCCTTGGATTTCTTCAGTGATGATTTCACGTTGTTGGTTAGTGTTGTTTACTTGAGGGTTATGCCTGAGTGAAATAGAAGCCATTGTAAAGATATTGAAGAGTGAAAATTTAAATTCTCTTTAACTTCGATGCCATAGTGGTGTTCTGGTTTGCTCCTTTTATAGAAGATTAGAAAATAAAAAGACAAGGGGTTGGGCCAAGTTGGGAAGAAGCTTCATTCTCATTCTCATAACCATGTGCTATTATGAAGATTCCCGCGTGAAGTTGGGAAATCTCTTTGGGGTTGTATTAAAGATTTAAGATTTGATTATTTTCCTATGTGAAATTAATTCTTCGTTGCTTAAGGCACCCTGGAAATGTAGGTAGTGTGAAATTGAACAGGGAGAATCTGATTGAATGAGGGGAGTTTTGAGGATAAAGATAAACATTATTCTTATCTGATGATGGAGGTAAATGCAGCACTTCCATGCGTTACTTTTGTAATGAGCATGAGTTGCAACTTGCACCGCTGTTATGACATTTAAATTCTGTGACTTTTCTTTTCTGCACTTAAAGGATGGAGATATAGACATGGCCTATCTGTTTGAGATTTTGATACCCAATCCATAAAGTGAAGTGAACTAGGACATCTGTCATAGGCCACTTTTCTGAGCTGCTTTATCCTTGTGCAATATCATGTGTGTTTCTATTAATCTCCTGTTCACTATTAATGGTTGGTTACATTAATTGTTACAATCCACAAATAATTGAGATGGTCTAGTTGATTTGATGTCATAACAACTTACGGATACACAGCACGTGGTACTAGTACTGGATACAGGGTACTTACATGGTACCTAGTACTTGTACACGTTTGTGCAAGTACAGTTAGTCACATTTTATATTATATTATTATTACAAGACTTTCTTTGAAAACCCATTGGTTGGTCTGGTGATAGGAGATGGGGTAGCTTGCATGTGATCTTTGATTGGATCTTAGTTGCCATAATTATACACAACAAATATGAAAGAATTTTGTAACAATAATTGATATGGGGCATGTTTGACTAAACTTTCTGGGAAGGAATATCAAGAAAAAAAAACAGAATGAGCTTTTTTACAAATTAAAATTGGTTTTTTCATAATTAATTTGTAAAAATTTTGACATATTTAATTTCAGATATAATAGAAAATTTTTACAAATTAATTGAATAAGCTAATTTTAATTTATAGAAAAATTACTTTAATTTTGTTTTTATATTTTTTTTCTAAATAATTCTAGAAAAAATTATTCAAACGTATGATTCGGCTAAACATGTCTTCTCCCTAATATAGTTGATAATTAAAATAGTTATTCTAATTAATTGATTAATGTTAATCCTCAAATAAATAATTCAACATCAACTCATCTTGACCAAGTCCACTGTTTAGATAATTTGCTGCTTTAACTTCGAAGAATTGACCATTTGAGTGTAATATATAAAGGTTAGATGCTGCCATCTTTTAGTGTTTGACTTGTTTTCCTTTTCTTTATAGTTCAGCAAACTGATAGTTTTGTGTTAGAAGCTACTTAACATATGGGAATGGACCTGAATGGACCAGACAGAAAGACCACCAAAATAAAAATAAATAAAGGATATTCTTCTAATTCCAAGTACAAGCAAATGGAAAGTTAACTTTATTCTTTAAATATCCCATATCTCTCTACAAATATGCCCTGATCTATTCTCATTGATCTTATTATTCTAATTTCGCTTTCAATCCTTCATTTCTTTCAAGATTGAAAGGAAACAAAACAACTTTATATTATACATCTCTCTACAAATATGTCTTATTCCAAGCTCACACGCATGCCAACATACATATACATTTTTCATTTCAGCTTGTCAATTTCTAAATTCAATTGATTTATTAAGTAATAGGAGATATGTAACTCTCACAGCAAGCAAAAGTAACAAAGGACAACTGGATAAGCATAAGAAACAGGGAAAGAAAAAGATAAGCGTCATCAGGTAGTTCAAATTCTTGTTTTAATAAGCCCTTCAGGAAAAAAAAAGTTATTTATTATTAATAATTATACAATTTTTACAATTAGTTGGTTTAGCACAGTGATATCTTAGGTGAGTCCTCATGTCCTGACTTCACTTCATGCATCCATCCACTTGGATTAAAATGTCAATGACATGTGTATTTTTAGCTAACGACGTACTGAACAAAGTGAATCACACTACTACTGAATACTGATGGCATTTAGCACCATTATCTTGAAAAAAATGTCAATCCTGGATTCCATTGCAAAGTTGACCTTTGTTTCAACTAACAGTGCTGGATAAACTACTAGTCTGGATGGAGGATTAATTAGGTGCGTAAATATGCTTAGATCTAGCTTTTACCTTGGTCTGGAAAGGTTATAAATATTCATTAGGTCCCATTTGGAAGATTTGATTCGAAGAATCAAAATCTGATGCAATTACTTAACGTGGTGGAGGTTCATGATCCACTGATAAAACTGAGGCGTGGAACCCACATACAAAACAAGGGGTCATGTTAACCTTACATAAATTTCATGGTGGTAACAGTCAAGATTCTTCTCATCTCATCTATAGATCCATATGGGCCTGTCAAATTTCAAAATTCTTTAGGTTAATTATTCCTTCTTTTCCTTTTTGACCGTCTCCATCCATACGTGAGATAAACCACTGAGACAGTGAAAAGGTAAAGTGTACGTGCTCTAGATATCTAGAGTTTAAGATAGATTTATGAAGGAATTTTGCAAACATCCAAATACTGAAGACAGATTAACACAACATATGAACCTGTGATTCATTCCTTCTACTTAGTGCTAATTAGCAGGCCCCAAACATTGTGCACAAGAAAGTCTTAAAATAACCAAAAAGGAGACGTGAAACACAATCAATAATCATCTTCTACATAGTATTCCAACCGCAGTTAATTTATTATGCGTTCAATATTCTAAATTAAGCAATATAAATCCATCTGAATTAGTTTCAACTTTCAATCCTAACATATACAAGGACGGATCCAAAACTCAGGTAAGGAGGGGGGTTAGAATTTTTTTCATAATAAAATAAAATAAAATAATCTTTAAAAAAATTATAATTGATCAATATTTAATTGTATCTTACATTTTATTTAAACTGTGTAAGTCGCTCTTCATATCATAAAATCTCATATCATAAAATTCATCAATAATAGAATTTGTATCAAACTTTTCAACAATCCTTCTTTAATGTATATAATCAAACAATTAGCTAAGAATTCATTTTCCATCTTATTTCTGAGCCTATTTTTTACAATCTTTATAACTGAAAATGATCTTTCAATTGTGACAGTTGAAACAGAAAGAGTCAATACCAAACGAATTAGACGATCAATCAAAAAATAAATCAAATGTTTTTTTGTTTTCACCAACTCAGAAATTGTTGATAAATTTCTCAATTCAGAATGAAAAGGAACATCAAATTCATAATGTTGAGCTTGTACTTTAAGATGTAACTTCTCTTGGTCAGTGAAATCAATAAAACTTTATTACCAATTCACAAATTTTCTCCACATTGAGTGATTTGTAATGATCTTTTGGATCTAAAACTGAGTTCAATATAATCAATTCCACCATATTATCACTAAATCTACTATTAACCTCTTGTAAGTGAGTATCAAGTGTACTAATGAACAAATTAATACGATAATAATGCTCAACACTAATTTGATCAATATTTTTGCGAGCTCATCCTCTTTCAGGAACATATAAGGTATTCATATTAGGAACATTAATCTCATGCTTCTCACAAAATAATATAATATGACTTCCTTGAAAAAACCTTCCCAACCTGATTTCTTCATTCTTTGAATCAAACATTTAGTAGTGGAGACCAAAGAGACCAAAGACATGGCATTCAATATATCTTGATTTTTACATTGTAAAGCATTGCAAAGCTCATGGATAATTGATAAAATATCTCTCATAAGATGCAACAGAAAAATAAACTCAAAAGATGTGAGAATATCATAAGCACTATTAGCATCACCTCGAAGAGAATAATTACCTTCTTCTGTAGCCTTTTGAATAACTTCACAAGTAGCATCAAACATACGTAATAAGCTTTGAACTGAATTTAAGTGAGATCCCCATCGAGTATCTGCAGCTCTTTGTATGATGCCTATTTGATTTAATCTACTGCCCGTTTCAATATCATCACTAGCAATCAAATTTGTAATGATTGACACTTGAGCAGTTTGTAATTGGTCATCTCTCTTAGGAGAAACAATCACAACCAATGTTAAATTTGAAAAAAATTGATGAACATGACTAACTTCTTTAGCAGCCGCAACTAGAGCAAGTTGTAATCGATGAGCAAGACAATGGATATAATATGCATAATGATAATCTTTCAAAAACAAAGCTTGTAATCTATTCCATTCACCACGCATGTTGTTAGCTTTATCATATCTTTGACTACGAAGATTTTGAATATCAAGACAATGACGAGAAAGAACACTTGAAATTTTTTTCTTTATCAGTGTGAAAAAATTGAGAAAACAATGACGGTAGCAATTGGAAAAGCAAGATGATAATATATATAATATTTTAAAAGATAATAAAATTGTTTTAAAATTTTAAAAAATATATTATTCTCCTTTATCAATCTATCAATCTCTACTATATCGATAAAGAAATTTACATTTATATATTTTTTAAATATATATCTTATAATTAAATTTTAAAAAATATATATATAATATTTTAAAAGATAATATCATTTTAAAATTTTAAAAAATATATTATTCTCCTTCATCAATTTATCAATATGCAAAAGGAGGGGGGCCGTGCGTCCGTCTATTAGTATATGTACCGATAGGTTCGGTCCTGTTAATTAGGCTATAGCTAAAAGCCTAAAACCATTTGGATGGTCCATATTTTTCAAAAGATCATGAAAAACATGTCTATAACCCAAAATCCTAAAGAAAACTATAGCCACAACAATTCATTTCCATTTTGCGAATGGATATAAAAGAAAACTAAACTAAGGTTCTGAGTTTCTCAACAAACAACAGGGCATGGCCATGAATCATGTCCAATGAATTTTTTTTTTCTTTATGGATAAATATTAGTTTGTTATATTTTTTTTTGGTTATAAATGTTAATGAAAGGGATTCAAACCGGGACCTACCCTTCCTCCTTCAGTTTATAAAGGAACCTCCAACTACCTTATATTTCCAATATAGATTTTTTATTATGGTGCTATGAGGGGAGTTTGTGAGTAAATTTGTTTCGTTTAAGGTAGGCAAGAATTCCATTGGGAAGGACTTGTTTAAAAAAAAAAGTACTTTTTTAAAAGTAATTATTTAAATAATGTTTTTTAAAAAGTACATTTAAATTCACTTAAAAAAACTTTTTTTTTATGCACTTTTTTAAAATGACTGACATAAAATAGTGACCATGCAAAAAATGATAATGAGTGACATGTTTTAGAAAACACTTTTTCAATAAGTTTTTTTTTAAATGTCATATTTTTCTAAAAAACGATAGACAAACAAGCAAGACACACATAAGACATAAACGATAAAGACATATTCAAACGATGAGCAATGATGGCGAACAAACGATGAACAATAAACTTTTTAAAAAAAAATATGTTTTAAAAAGAAATTTGAAAAAAAAAGCACTTTATAAAAATTTATTTAAAAAAAAACACTTGAAAAACAATTTAATAAGCGTTTTCTTTAAAACAATCAATTGTTTTTTTTTTTTTAAATCACTTTTTATACCCTTTCAAAATAACTATTCCAAATTAAATATCATACTCTAGGTATTTCGGAATAAGAAATTTATATTTCAGAATAACTATTCAAGAATACAAATTTACATTTCAAGATAGCTATCCTGAAATAATATACTTTTTGGAATGGCTCATTATGTAATAGGAAGGCCTAGGGGTGATTTTATCCGTTGGAGTCTCTTGGTAGGTATAGGAAGCATAGTGAGATGCAGGAAGGAAAACCCTCATGTTGGACTCAACGGAGCGCACACATCAGTTGGATAGGCCCATAAAAGTGTCCAAGACCAAAAACAGAGAAAAGAGAGAGTCCGGATAAACGACAAGGCGTATTTGAGCGCGGCGTATAAAGTATAAACATAATGCCATTCATCAGGTGCCGTTTCATTCTGAGTTGTATCGACTGAAACCCCTAGAAAACCTCACTTCTCTTCTCTTCACAAGTTTTAAGCACTCAAAATAGTTTTGTTTCGTCGCTGCTTTTGCTTCTGTCGAAGATGTCTCTACGAGTGCTGAACCCTAATGCCGAAGTTCTCAACAAATCCGCGGCACTTCACATGAACATTAATGCCGCCAAGGGTTTGCAAGATGTTCTCAAAACCAACCTCGGCCCCAAAGGAACCATCAAAATGTATATCTCTCTCTATTCATTTCCTTCTTCTGTTTTGTTTTCTGTGATGTTTTTCTTTTCCCTCACTCACTTTGAATCAGGCTCGTTGGTGGCGCCGGTGATATCAAGCTGACCAAAGATGGCAACACTCTACTGAAAGAGATGGTTAGTTTTTTTTCCACTATTTTTTAGTTATATTAACTGAGATCTACGACTAGGAGCGCTAGAAAACAGTTATGGTGAAGTGTTGATGACCTTGTTTGTTGTGTTCTCAGCAAATCCAAAACCCGACGGCGATTATGATTGCTAGAACGGCCGTGGCGCAGGATGACGCTAGTGGTGATGGCACCACTTCCACTGTCATTTTCATTGGCGAACTTATGAAACAGTCGGAACGCTACATTGATGAAGGTTAATGAGTTTGTCACTCTGTTTTTCTATTTGTTCAGCTATTATTTGCACTGCGTCACTTGTACTTGTTGTGTGTTTGTAGTTGTACACTCGAATGTGTGACTATTACTTAATCGAGCTTTCTTGGTAGTTTTATCACTATGAACCACTGTTAATTTTTTAACTGCTTTTAGTGATTAAGTGGTGTTTTTTTATAGTTAGTTAGGGAGAGATTTAGAGAAGCGGAAAACTGCGGGTAAAGTGATGACAGATACAATATCCTCTGAGACAGATGTAGGAAAAAAAAGGACTACATGCAAAAGATATGAAAACACAAGGGTATAACTGGGATGGTTTCTTTGCATTTCAGCAAGAGCAATCCCCTTGAAACAACCATGAACTGTATGCCAAAAGAGAGGCGTTAAATGTAATCCTATTCTATTGTAGGTTTAGGGGCTAAGAGATATCCCTAAAATTTGGGGGTTGGACATTTTTTTGTTTTGATGCCTGTTCTGTTATTTTCTCCTTGTCTAATGTTAAGGTGATGTATGGATATTCTAGGCATGCATCCTCGTGTATTGGTTGATGGTTTTGATATTGCAAAGAGAGCGACTCTGCAATTCCTTGAGAAGTTTAAGACTCCTGTTGTGATGGGTGGTGAGCCTGATAAAGAGATTCTCAAGATGGTAGCAAGAACAACCGTGAGGACAAAGGTGAAACTTGTTTTATTTTATCTTTGATTTAGGTGAAACTTAATCATACTTTTGGTATTGCAGACAGAATGAACATATAACTTGTCAACATAATTTTCCAACATGCATTATATTCTTACTATTTTTGTATTTCCTCATTATTTGCAGTTGTATGAATCTCTTGCAGACCAGTTGACTGATATAATCGTTGATGCAGTGAGTACATATTGAAATGTTGACATTTACTTCGAATCCTTGTAATATGAATTTTTTTATTGCATGTTTTTGTTCATTTGTACAAGTAGATTTTGTTTTTTTATTGGACCTGGACCTTTTACAACTGGGTGTTCAGTGAGTTGTGGTTTTTCCATGATAGGTTTTATGCATCCGGAACCCTGAAGAAGCAATTGATCTGTTTATGGTGGAGATCATGCATATGCGGCACAAATTTGATGTTGACACACGCTTGGTATGTTTTATGAATGACTGTAGCCACTATTTTGCCACTCTTTGTTTGTTGTGTACTATCTTGATAATTTTCCTGAATTTCATATTACATGTATTGTATAACCTAGGATTTTAATATGTTGTTGCATTTCCATCAATATTTTGGTTGCAAATTAAAATTCCCAACTTAGATTACCAGGGAGCTTCTTCATTACAATGGCAACAGTTTTAGACAAAGTTACAATACCTGTGCTACTGTAGCAATGGCAGTATTCATAATCTACAATAACTCAAATAGTGACCCATATTTAACTATATCTTAACCCCATTGTCTTACCACACTTGTAATTGTATTATTATAGTGCACCTTATGTACTGGGTCTACATATGTAGTTCTTGCTCCAATGAGTTTTTCCTCTGTTTTTTCTAGGTTGAGGGTCTTGTCCTTGATCATGGTTCTAGGCACCCTGACATGAAGCGACGTGCAGAGAATTGCTATATCTTGACATGTAATGTATCTTTGGAATATGAGAAGAGGTAATCAAGCTGATGTTATCAATTTCTTCCTATTTGTGCTGTATACAAACACACACTGTCATACTTATTCCTTAATGCATGGACACAAGCAAGTCTGTTATAGTATGGTAGACATATTGCTGAAATTAATGTATGAACTGTTTAATTATTCTCATTTGGTTAAATACAATTATAAGAAAACTATAAATTGTTATTTTATTGTTTTTAGTGATTACCAATACCACATGTTGCTAGCTTTACTCATCTGGTCTCTATTGTGGTGGTTGTGCATTTCTTTACAGAGTTCAGCCACAATATGTTGATGTTGTGTAGTAATGAGTAAATCTCACATGACATGAAATGTTCCCATTACTGTAGGTTGTGTCTACTCTGTCTTACTAAGGAATGCTTAGTTTACCTGAAACAAATCAAGTATTCATTTACTATTTAAGAAAATTAGGCACTGTCACTCATAGAATGTCTTCTATTAATCTGAATTTTCTGTTTACTCTTTCTAAAAAGACTGATTTTAACCTAAAACAAATCAAGCCTAAATGTACTGCTGCAAGGAAAATCTATTTCGTTTATTTCCTCTATGCAGGTCTTATAATGATAAATTTAATCATTTCAACCCACATATATCACTTCAGTCAATGCTGTCTACATTGTGTGGTTGACTGGTTGTTCAGTGTCAGATGTCTGACCTATCTGAACTCATTGGTTATCTTAGATGGTGTATGTAGTCTGCGAGACTAATGAAGTCAATATTTTTTCCTCAGTGAAGTAAATTCAGGGTTTTTCTACTCAAGTGCGGAGCAGAGAGAAGCAATGGTTGCAGCTGAAAGACGGCAGGTTGATGAAAAAGTTAAAAGAATCATTGAACTGAAGAATAAGGTAGAACATATTTGCTCTTGTATGCATTGTTTTTTACATGTTACCCTGGTCTAAAATTCAGTCTGTATTGCCATAATAAGGTTAAGGTTAAGTTTTATTTCACTGCTCTTGACTAAATACTTCCATGCGTGTGTATGCAGGTTTGTTCTGGTGACGATAGCAATTTTGTAATCATCAATCAAAAGGGAATTGATCCCCCATCGCTGGACCTGCTTGCAAGGGAAGGAGTAAGTAACATACCATTATATTTAAGTTTTTCAAAACTTAAATAGTGTGAAGAACTGAAGATTACTTATGTATAAATTCTTCTTTATGGCTGCTGATTTTCTGTCCTTGTGTTTTAGATAATTGCTCTTCGGAGAGCAAAGAGAAGAAACATGGAAAGATTGGTTTTGGCCTGTGGAGGGGAGGCAGTAAACTCTGTAGATGATTTGACTCCTGAATGTCTGGGTTGGGCAGGATTGGTATATGAACATGTCCTTGGTGAAGAGAAATATACATTTGTAGAAAATGTTAAGAATCCTTTTTCCTGCACAATCTTGATTAAAGGTAAATTGTCCTTGGGTCCTTGCACCTATTATAAATTTGTTAAGCAGATTCTTCTGTACTACTATTTATTATTTTTGCATGATGTTTGCTTTATGTCTTTGGAACAAAACTGTCTTTTTATTGCCACTGATGAATTTAAGATGAGATGATTTGCAATGCTGTCATATGATTATACAGGTCCTAATGATCATACAATAGCTCAGATTAAAGATGCTGTACGTGATGGTTTGAGGGCTGTTAAGAATACCCTTGAAGATGAATCTGTTGTCTTAGTAAGACCTTTTTCTTAGCCAATCAATTACTTTGATACTTGTATTGTACAATTTTTCTCCTCTTTTGGAATGTGCATGCTCATGTTATTGATTCACTCTATTTTCTTGTGATAATTTCCTGTCATGAATTTTCAGTTCCCTAAAATGTACACATGGTATGGTCCAATTGGACCTAGAAGTTGCATTATGTTGTAGGTAATTATTGGAGTTCTGATTTAAATCAAGGAAACATTGATGTAGAATTTGACATGCTTTCAGCAAGTCCTTATTTGAGTTATATATAAAATGAGCCAGAAAATTTGATATCCATTTATTGAAATAAGGTGCATTTCTATTCCCTCGTGTGCTTGAGTTGATGAATGAATCTAATTGGGAGGGAAAAAAGTTCTTTTACATATGTTTAGGTTAAAAAACTTGATTTGTTCCCAAGTTGATTGAATAATTGTGTTTCTAGTTGAATCCACTTTTTTTCAAGTTAATAGTAGGAAAGGAATTGATACAACTACAAGGAAGCTGGAAACATGCAATAACCCAGCAGTCACAGCTAGCTCTTTATAATAGCACTTTATAGAATTCATATATCATCCAATACTGAACTCTTGTTTGCACTGTTTTTATTTTATTTTATATTGTGATTGTAATAGACTTGAAGAGATTTTTCTTTCCCATGATCAGGGTGCTGGTGCATTTGAAGTTGCTGCTAGACAATATCTGATGAACGAAGTTAAGAAAACAGTTCAAGGGGTAAACACCAGTGTCTCATGTTTTAATTGTTCTTTAATTGTCAGTTACATATTTCAATTTTCAATACTGATGTTTATACCCTTGAAACAGCGTGCACAACTTGGTGTGGAGGCTTTTGCTGATGCACTTCTTGTGGTGCCTAAAACACTTGCTGAAAACTCTGGGCTTGATACTCAAGATGTGATTATTGCCCTTACGGTATACTTCCCTTAAATTTATTCCACTTGTCTTCTTTCCCCTAATTGTGATTGAATGGATATTCTCATATAAAGTAGAAGACTGATTAGCATTATTGTACTTGCTGAATGCTGTTTCAGGGAGAGCATGACAAAGGGAATATTGTGGGGTTGAGCCTCAACACAGGAGAACCGATAGACCCTGCATTGGAGGGTATTTTTGACAACTACTCTGTGAAGCGCCAAATCATAAACTCAGGGTATGATTGAATCTTGAACAGTTGACACCATCAACTTGTTTGGTTTTGAAACTAGGAACACTTAATGAGTTTAATCATGCATTAAAAAATTCACATCGAGTGTAGTGAAAAATCACACGAAATTAAAATAGACTCTAGGGTGTGTAACTATTTAAAAAGTTCCATTGTACCAAAAGTTTCAATTATGTAGTTATGACTTTTATCTGTTGGTGCTATACAGGCCAGTTATAGTAAGTCAGTTACTGGTGGTGGATGAAGTAATTCGTGCTGGACGTAACATGCGGAAGCCAACTTAGGTGTTCTTACTCGAAGTTTCTGTTTTGAATAGGGTGTGCCATGAACTTCCTCTATGCCAGCAGTATTCGTTGGGATTGTTATGATTCGCTTCTTTTAATCTGCTCTAATGAAACGTTGTTTCTGGGTTTTTTTTTTCCCATTTTTATTTTATTTTATCTCAATACGTGTACTATGACTGAATTTTGGGCTCCTTTTGAAATTTGTAAGCATAATTTGTTTTGTAGAAATTAGTTCAAAGAATGCTTTACCTTTTTGTTTGTTTTAACCAGCAATTTTCTCTTTCTCACACACACACAAGCAAGCCCAAGTCCCATGATGGCATTGTCTTTGTAAATCTTTATCAAACGCTGATGGCGTTGAATTAATTAAAATAGTTAAAAAAGGAAGATGATAGAGAAAAACTATGCCCGCACTCCAGTTTCGTTGGCTATGGAAGTCCTCAACACTGTAGCAATCGAGTGGGATAATTTTCCAAGTAAATTGAATTAATTTATGGTTAAAATATATGATCAGTCTCTTAAATTTATTTTTACTTTTACATTAGGCTAATCCTTAAAATTTTTAAAATGATTTCATTACTTATTTTTAAATTAATAACATATTAGTATTTTTTTTAAATAAATCATTTGTTCATTAAAAAATTAGACATTAAATTTTTCTCATTAGAATTATCTATGAGGTTCAACTAATATTTTAAACAAAAAAAAATCATAAAATAAGAATTTGATTTTTTTTTTTAGATAATAAGAATTTTACGATAATTCATGCAGTATAAAATATAAAATTATGAGAAATTCATTATTTATTGAACAAATCTCCACCAATTTGGCGAGGTCAACTCACACGTGGTGGAGGGTGTTAGGTAGAAAGAAGAAAGAAAGGCAGCGGCACGACACGAGGTAGTTGCAGTACATAATAGTAATACTACTACATCAACAAATTTATTTTCATCGTGTACATTTGGATCTGATGGCAGAAATAGCGCAAAACAAGCAGGTTGTATTCAAAGGGTACATAGATGGTGTTCCTAAAGAAACCGATATGGAACTCAAGGTTTCAAATATTGAACTCAAGCCTCCTTCAGCAGCTATTCTCGTTAAGAATCTTTATCTCTCTTGCGATCCATACATGCGCGGTCGCATGCGTGATTTCCACGGATCTTATATCCCTCCTTTTGTTCCGGGCCAGGTAACTAACTATAATGTAAGTAATTCTTCCTAAGCTTAGTACACACATACACATTTTTAATTATATTATTATTTTGATGAAGTCAGGCGCTTGAAGGATTTGGTGTGTCTAAAGTTTTAGAGTCTGATAATCCAAATTACAAGGCTGGTGATTTGATTACCGGCTTCACTGGCTGGGAAGAGTATAGCCTTATCCGAAGGACAGAACAGCTCAGAATAATTCATCCAGATGATACCATTCCTCTCTCCTTCCATGTCGGTCTTCTTGGTATCTATCATTTCTTGCTCTATTTAGGATTCATTTTCTGCTGGATTCTTCTTTTGATTCACTAAACCAACCAATTCTAGTTTTGTTTCCCTTCAATTTTAATAATGTTATTCTTTGAATTATCTGCTGTATGAGATAGAAATGAGCAAGTCTCTGCCCAGCTACAATCCCAAAAAACTCCTCTAGATAATTGACTTGCTTTCTCTGTCTAAGGCTCTCTCATTTATAAGTTATAACAGAATAGAATATCCTGCCCACGTGTCACACAACTTCCTTCTCTAACCCATTTGTTGAAACTTGAAAATGTTGATAGTTTTTTTTTTATGGCATCATTGTTAAAATCTTGCATATCCTTGGCTTTGTGTTTTTCTTTTTTCTGACTTGTGTATGGAAGTGAAATCATTTTACACTCTTCTAGTGGTGCTCCAGTTTGATAAACAATTAACCCCTTCATTTTTCCTTTAAATTTTATAGGAATGCCAGGTTTTACTGCTTATGCAGGATTTTATGAGGTCTGCACCCCAAGCAAGGGAGAATATGTTTTTGTATCTGCAGCATCTGGGGCCGTTGGTCAGCTTGTAGGCCAACTAGCTAAGTTGCATGGTTGCTATGTAGTAGGAAGTGCTGGATCAAAGGAAAAGGTCAGTTTCACTAATTATTTATTGTATAATAATTGCCAAAGAAAAACTCTATGCTTGAATTAGTTATTCCTTCATGTATACAATAGATGAAGTATTGACATTTAAACACACATGGATGCACACACAAACACTTCAACCCAGTATTTTGTTCATTTTCTCATTAATTTTGTTATATTAGGTTGACCTTCTAAAGAGCAAGCTTGGATTCGATGAAGCTTTTAATTACAAGGAAGAATTAGACTTGAATGCAGCTCTACAAAGGTGTGTTATTGTTAGCAAGCTTGAGAAGAATATAAGTTTGAATTGTTAGTTATTGTCTATATGGAAAGGGAAATCATTTTTAAACAATTGTTTGAGAAATAAGGTTCCAAACATTAGTACTTCTCAGTCTTATCCTACATGACTTCCATAATCAAAACCTGAAACATCATTTATCATGGCTCACGACAGGTATTTCCCCGAAGGCATTGACATCTACTTTGACAATGTGGGTGGGGATATGCTCGATGCTGCACTCGTTAACATGAGGATTCATGGTAGAATTGCAGTTTGTGGGATGGTATCTCAGCAAAGCCTTTCCAAGCCCATAGGGATATACAATTTATTCAACCTCATTACAAAGCGCATCAAAATGCAGGGTTTTTTGCAAAGTGATTACTTGCACCTGTACCCGCGCTTTTTGGAAGATGTTTCAAGTTACTACAAGCAGGGAAAGATTGTGTATATTGAAGACATGAATGAAGGCTTGGAAAGTGCTGCAGCTGCTTTCGTTGGGCTTTTCCATGGCAAGAACGTTGGTAAGCAAGTCATTCGCGTTGCCCGTGAATGAGTTTTTCAGTAATTTGTTAGCTGAAGCTTGATATGTTTTAAACATCTTCGATTGGGAATTTTTTTATGTACTTACTTGAAGTGCAGCAACTGGCAAGGCGTTATTCTCACCTTCTGACTTGAGCAGAAAAATGTAAACTTTTCAGTATGCCTAAATTATGTAAAAGATTTTGGCTGATTTATTTAAATTTATTTAATGAAATAAACAATTATTTTAATAAAATAAGTGGTTTATTTATTCATGTAGTGTGTTTGTTTAAACCATTTCTATTCAAAATAATTACTTATTTTTTAAATACTTATTTTAATTTTAAATTAATTAGTTCAAAGTAGCTACATTAGGTGGATTTGACTCTTCTAAAATAATGAGAGATGTAAAATGCAAAAATCAACAGTACATACGTTCATGCTCTCTCACTATGTAATCCTCACTTAACAGATAAAGCTAAATTTGCATCTGGTTTGGTTGAATTAGAACCACAAAGAAGATGATTGAAACTGTAATGATCAATTGAAATTAGATAATCCATAAGTCATAACAGATGATCATGATAAAGAAAGATTATTTCGCTGGCCATTTTGGATGAACCCAACTATTCAGCATGTTCAAAGCATCTGTCCTCGTTGTGTGTCACCACCACCTCATTTTCTTTTGCACCATAGAATCTGTCACGTGTAGTGATTCCTCTTACACCAACAATATTGGACACCACCTTGGTTTTTCTCCTTTCTTGTGGTCCTTGTCTTTCAGAAACCGAGTCAAAAGCCCCTAATTCAATCTTCACTTCAGATTTATATTCTAATGCAATAATAGCATGGGACTTTGCATAACCAAATGATGGCGGCTTCCTGATTGCAATAAGAAAATGGCAAATGGAACATAAAATCAATGCTACTGTTTTTCAACCTCGCGTTATTTTTCTATTGGGGGATAGGGAATGGGACCCGAAATAAGGACGAGTTATTTATGTTCAATGCTTATTTTTCCAAATAAGCTGTGTCAAGACGTAGTAGGCATCCACAAAAGCGATAGAGGATTTACCTCATAGATATGTGCAAGGCTGCACCTAAGCCCTATAATAAGTTTTTTGTCCGGTGTGGAGCATAAGGCAAATTAGGCAATGGACTTAGGCCTATTATTTATAAAATTATCAGTATCTAGATTTTTTTTTTTGAACAAATCCTAAATAGTAAATAATATATTGAGAAATTGGTGTGTGTGAAAATGAAAAAGACTTACCATTAATTTTAATTGAGGAGATAGCGATTTTTTTTTAAATTATAACATTTAATGATTTTGTCTAATGATTGTCATTTTTTTTTCTAGAATAATATTTTATCCATTACTAGTATGGTTGTAAAACATACCATAGTTACTTTTTTTTTTTATATATACATTATAATAAAAAAAAATTGTTTCACATTATTCTTTTTCCTTTATCTTTTCTCTTCTTCTCATCTTTTTATCATTTTTTCAAGACTTGAGTTAAATAGGAAAATCAACGTGTAATTCTCTCCATTTTCAGGTTCTATTGTTTCATTATTTTTTTATATTTATTTTATAATATTTTTGTTTATAATTTTATTGTGCTTTTTTATTTTATTTTATTCTTATAATTTATAAAATGACAAATAAAAAAATAAGAAACTATTTTTAGTTTTTTATTTGCATTTAAAAATTTAAAACTTTAAGCAAAGATTATCTGAAAAAATATTATATTAATCTTGAAAAGAATTTAAGATGTGGTCAACATTCAAATATTGATGGTTTAGATTTATTTTTAAAATTAAAAATATTAAGAAAAATATTAAAAGATGAAGTCTTTTCCAAATGTATGCATTGTTTATAGAATATTATTGACAATATCGATAATAGTTTCCATTATTAAAAGAAGTTTTTTAAAATTAAAATTGTTTAAATTTTACCTAAGATAAACAATGTTACAAGATAAATGGAATGAATTAGATATTTTATCTATTGAGAGTGAAATATTAGAATTGTTGGATTATAAAACATTAATAAATGATTTTGCTGCTTAAAAAATTAATTTTAAAATTTAAAATTTATATTTCACTACTTATTTTTATAAAATTTATTAGATTCAAATTTATGTAGACACGACCTAGGTGCTGACCTAATCCCAATAAATATAGCATAAAAAGGACTGCCATATTTATTCTACTGATTCATTCATTTGGCTTGAATATTGAAGTTTTTTTTATAAGTGCTTTTACTTTCATCTCATCTTGGGTCAGCTTCATCTCCTATCAAAGTATATCTAACGAGCCTTAGACCATTGAAAGCTCAACCCCTCAATTACATAACTTTTTTTTGGTCGGCGCTCAATTAAATCACTTAAATTGTACAAGTAACATAATGTTTCAAATTAGCACTCTGCTCCATCCATTCTCACCACATAATAGCAGAACATAGAGAAACTAGAATTGTTTTAGCACTAGCTATACTGCTAAAGATAGATTTAAGAATTTTGACAGTTTTTCGTGACTGTGATCTCGAAGCAATTGCATACCAAAGTAAGAAGTTTATTATTAGTATTACTATATGCTTGGAATCCTAGAGTCTAGCTAGAGTTTTCTTTTTAGACTTGTTGTGATCATATTGGTATTTAGTTATAATCACAACTTGGTGAATTAAAATAATGATATTATTACATGCTTTAATAGAATCGTTATAAAAATCTGATGTAGTAATAAAGGGAAAGAAAAAAATAAAGTAAAAGACGTGTATATTTTTGGTAGGGGTTGAGTTTTGAGATGTTTAATTAAGAAGAAGAACTAAATTTATGTTGACAAATTTGTAGAGTTGTAGTGGATTTATGTTGATGCATGAATAACCAAGTTTACTAAATGAAGTTTAAGGATAAATTTGTAGTGATTTTATTAATATATTAGGTCTTTTAACTAAGGCTCCATTAGGGAGTGGTTGCGATTTTTTAGTTATAAAAATAATTTTTAATACAAAATATGTTTGGTTAAAATGGAGTTAAAATAATTTTTAAATCAGCTTAAAATAATTTTATATTCATTTTCAAAACCAATAAAAAAAATTGTGATAATTGAGAGTTTTTGGTTTTTACATGCAATTAAATTAAATATCAATAAAAGTATTTTAAAAAATTAATTTTAAATGGATTAAAATAAATCTTACTTTTATTAAATAGAGAAATAATTAAATACCATATATTCTAAATATCAAATATTCTTTTTTTTACTTAATAAGTTAGTAAGTTTTATATTATATTAAATGTCACCTAAATTTTTCTACTGGTAGCATTTTTAATTTTTTTTTTACACGCAAATCAGAATCCAAAATAATAAATAATATAATAATGTAGTAAATAGTAAAATGATTTAAAATAAAAAGAATACTGTACTAGTAGTAAGTAAATAGTACCAGTAATTGAGAAGCTGAGTAGTGTGTAGGGGTTTTATGAGCCGTAAGTCGTGGTTTGTTGCGGGTCCGGTGAAAAGTGAAAACACAAGAAAGGCCGAAAAGCATGCTACCGTGAACGTGAAGTGCGAGGCTAGGGTGGGCCCCACCACCTAACAAGACAGACAGCACCCATTCCCAACTCACGACGCTACTACACACATTCCTCAACAACGGTCAACGCTTCCCACTTTTCACGGAATCTCCGCCATCCACCACGTGTCATGTTTTCGTTGGACCTCTGCTCTCCTATATCTACGCCTTCATTTCTCATCCATTTTACTGTATTCAATTTGCGTGCGTCCTGTCTATCAGGTTCCTCTTCTTTTCTCCATTGCCCCTATTCTTTTCTCATTTTTGTTTCTCCTAGGTTTCTTTCATCCAGATCTCCATCTTCTTTTTCTAGGTTTTCATTTTCACCACTCAACCCACTGCTTGCTGTTTTTTTTTTTTTTTTCATTTTCTTTCCGATTCCGATTTTGCCTGCTAGATTTATTTGCTCTTGCATCTCGATTTCGTTTATTTGATTACTTTACTCTACTTTCCTTCCTGTGAAGAAAAAAAAAATCGAGAAATGGATCGTATTGTGTGTTGTATTTCAGTGAAATTGTTTTTGAAGTGATGTAATTTACATATATTCTGAAATAAAAATTAATAATTAAATTCAGTATAGTTTAGGGGAAAAACTACTCAAAATTGCTAAAACTCAAATCAATTTTACATCTAGTATTAATTCTGCAATAGTATGAATATTTTACCTATGATATATTGTGAAATTTATCTTGCAGCATTAAGCGGTGAGATTCGCGAATCTGAGAAATGGCAGAATCTTCTCGGGAGGACAACGTTTACATGGCGAAATTGGCGGAGCAGGCCGAGCGGTACGAGGAGATGGTTGAGTTCATGGAGAAGGTAGCGAAGACCGTGGAGGTTGAGGAGTTGACGGTGGAGGAGAGGAATCTCCTCTCTGTGGCTTACAAGAACGTGATTGGTGCGAGGAGGGCTTCGTGGAGGATCATATCCTCCATTGAGCAGAAGGAGGAGAGTAGAGGCAATGAGGACCACGTGGCCATTATAAAGGAGTACAGGGGCAAAATTGAGGCTGAACTCAGCAAGATCTGTGAGGGGATTTTAAACCTCCTTGAGACCAACCTCATCCCTTCCGCCGCATCTTATGAGAGTAAAGTCTTTTACCTTAAAATGAAGGGTGATTACCACAGGTACCTTGCTGAGTTCAAGACTGGGGCAGAGAGGAAAGAGGCTGCAGAGAGTACTTTGCTTGCTTACAAATCCGCTCAGGTATATATTGCTGTTTATCATGCTTTTATGGAATTTGTAGTTCTTATTAGAACTTACCAGATACTGATTTGCTGAACTTTAAAATTGTGTTTACTTGATGCAGGATATTGCTCTTGCTGACTTGGCCCCCACTCACCCCATTAGGCTGGGACTGGCTCTCAACTTTTCTGTGTTCTATTATGAAATCCTTAACTCGCCAGATCGTGCTTGTAATCTTGCCAAGCTGGTATATCTAAAGATTTTTTTTAATTTGTTTTTATTTTTCAATTCTTTGCTTTTGCTGGTATGTCTAAACTGTTCATTAACAAATAAATTGTATTTAGGTTGAATTACTCATTGGGTCCCTGAACTTGAACCATTCTTTATGTTTTAGTCCCTACACATACAAACTACCTACATACACTTCTTAATCCGTTTTAGTTCTTACACATGCATTTTTCATCCGTTCCTACAATTTTGGATGGCAAAGACTAAAATAGATTAAGAAGTGCTCATGTAGGACTAAAATGTAAAGATTATGCAGTTATATGATGGACCACATGAGTGGACCTCAGTCTTTGGTGATATTTTTTTGGTAAATTGATTTCTATACTGTTCTCTCCTTAGTCAATGTACATTTTTCTTGTTTAACAATATTGATGGATTATATAGTTTGGTACCTTCCCATTTCATGTTATTGTATTTGTGTTATAAAGCGGACCTCAGTCTTTGGTGATATTTTTTTGGTAAATTGATTTCTATACTGTTCTTTCCTTAGTCAATATATGTTTTTCTTGTTTGACAATATTGATGGATTATATAGTTTGGTGGCTTCCCATTTCGTGTTATGATGGATATGAAGACCCTATAATGTATTTTTTTCCTTCATGCATTGCATTTCATGTTGTGAAAAATGCTTAACTATGGCAGGCATTTGATGAGGCAATTTCCGAGCTTGACACATTGGGTGAAGAGTCATACAAAGATAGTACATTGATCATGCAGCTTCTCCGTGACAATCTGACCTTGTGGACATCAGACATCACGGTCTCTCTCTCTCTCTCTCTCATTGTATAGTATATACTATATAGTAAATATTTCTTCATTTGTTTAACTGTATACTTTGAAGTAGAGTTTTTTTTATGTATGTTGTGTAATTGGTTAATTTTGTTGTCTAATACTTGATGGCGGGACTAAATTAAATTGTAAAGGAACAAGCTATGGTTAATAGTTCTTTAATAAGCTGAGCACCAACAACATAAACTTTCATTTGTAAGAGCCAAGCATATTAAAGTTAGATACAACTTTAAACTTGTTTGGTTGTACATTCTTCTAGTTGTCCAAATCCAATTTTACTAATTAGCATCTTTCTTGTTTTTGTTGGTTCCCTGTAGTAGTCTAGAATCTAGGTTTGAGCTTTTCTTAATTTCTACTTTAGTTTTATCCTCAGCTGAAACAACGACCCAAACTGTTTAGCTTATATTCTTGCTGAAGGTCTAATGCATTACCCTGCATATGCTTTATGTTGCTGTGGATAACCTTTAGACAGTATTTTGGAGTTGACTGTTTCCCATTCTTTTCAGTCTCGGCTTCACATTGATTTGAGATTATATTAGTTATTAGTTGTTTACTTGAATTTTCTTTAATATTCAGGAAGATGCTGGAGATGAAATCAAGGAAACATCTAAGCAACAACCAGGCGAATAGGCGATGGCAGTAGTTGATGGGATATGTATTATC
This sequence comes from Amphicarpaea edgeworthii, assembly GCA_014843725.1. Taxonomy (NCBI): domain Eukaryota; kingdom Viridiplantae; phylum Streptophyta; class Magnoliopsida; order Fabales; family Fabaceae; genus Amphicarpaea; species Amphicarpaea edgeworthii. The sequence continues at coordinate 363,204 of CM026321.1, read as the reverse complement.
GATAATATAGATCCAATGTGGCTTGCCATAGTGGGATTGTATTAATGAATTTCATGATTTCAAGTGCGTGTTGCGCTTGGGATTTACAGTGTTTCAGTCGTGTATGTGTTTTGTTGATGAATGTGGCTTGGTGGTTTAGTTGATTTATAAATTTTTTATTGTTGCTAGTATATGATTGCCTAGCTTTTTTTTTTAGATTCATTTTTCATTTAAAGTTGTTTGTTTATGCTCCTGAATCACTTGCAGTACACAGCCCATCAAATAACTATACTTTATAACATTCAATTCAATTACCTTGGTACGTAATATCTGTCTCAAGTAGATGTTACAGTAAATGACATTTGTATCCTTAAAATAGGCAGAAAAAAATTGCATAAAAAGGTTTTTTCTTTCTAAGAGATGTGATGTGCGCCTGAGGGATAGGAATTCTGTCAGGTGTCAGCGACACTGTGGAAGGCACGACGGATCACGGTGGATATCGAGCTACTACGATGGCAGGGATGGATATCCCTATGGTTTTCCAAATTATAAAATTGCTTTGTTAATTAAGTCTAGATATCTTAAGTAGCTTGTGAAATGGACCACTGTTTGTTTCTGGGGTGTAAAAAATGCATTGTGAATTAATGGGATTAATGTGCAAAATGATAGTGTAAATTGAAAAGAAATTAAAGATGGAAATATGAAATAGCTGGCAATATTGAATCATGATGCATTTGTCGTCGATTGGGACGGTGGAATTAGAGAAGTGACGAGGCATGAAGTATTGAAGTAATAATATACACAGTATAGGAGAAGGGATTGGTATCCTGTGTTATTAACTCTTGAATAATTAATACGTTGTACCTTTGAGGATTTGTGACACTAGAATACGATGAATACATAATATGATGAATTAAAAAAGGGTTAAATACCTTATAAATTTTTACGTTCTCTTTCTTTTATTACTACGGTGATTGAATTTTTACTATGTTCACTTTTTAGGTTAATTAAAGATTTTTTTAAAAATATATAATAAAAAAATATTTAAAAATAAAGATTTTTTAAAATATAAAAAATGAGATGATAAAACAAATGCTTATATGGTACTGATGATGTAACATTTGTTAATTAACCTAAAAATTAACAAATGAAAGATAACAATTTGTTAGTACTAAAATCAGAAAAATAAAAATTTAGGTAGTAAAATAAAAATACATTTGTTTAGTACCCTAAAATACATTTACCTCTTTGATGATCGTGTTTTCTCAACCTACCATCCTTAGCATCACAAAAATGAACTTTTTCCTTATCATTAACCTCCCCTGGAGCTTGTTTCTGTACAACTTAAACCATTTATAAGTTTAACTAGCATTTGGTTTGACTAAGAAGTACTGATACTCTAACTTTAAATTTAACTATATTGAAGTTTAGGAATCGCTATACTTTGATGGGGTAAAATGTATTTTATGTAGTATTAAAACAAGTAAGGAAATTCTAATCTTATAATGTGAGAATTTCAGGCAGCATTCTCATAAGGCCTTATTTTATATCGCAGGATAAAAGTGGTGTTCTACTAGTGAAAAAATTTCAGAACCCAAGGAAGTGGAGGTACTGTATAATGCTGAAGCTGTTGATTTACATGACTGGTCCCTTCAATTTCATGCGCAACCCTAGAATATCTTTGGACATCATTGATTGACTTGGTTTCTTATTGTTTTAGAAATTGGTTATAACTCCTTCAAAGAAAGAGCTGGGTCTGGCATTCAAGGGGAATCAGAGGATGGTGGTTGAAGCACTTAAGGTAAATCATGGTGTTATGTTTTTTTAGTTGTACCATGACTCTTTGTCAAGAAGAGCTGTTTGCATTACTTTTGACACACGGAATCTTCTCTGGCAGGCAATGCCTGAGAAAGAAGCATTGGATATGAAGGCTGCTCTGGAATCAAAAGGGGAGGTGGAGTTCCAAGTGTGTACACTTGAGAAAATTGTGACTATTAAGAAGAATATGGTGACCATTCGAAAGGAGACAAATACAGAGCACGAGCGAGTTTTTACACCATCTGTGATTGAACCATCATTTGGAATTGGACGGATAATTTATTGCCTCTTTGAGCACACATTCTACACGAGGCCAAGCAAAGCTGGGGATGAACAGTTCTCCCACTGGTTCAGAATCAGAAGTATGAGGAGGTTGCTAAACTCATTTCCAAGTCATTGACAGTTGCTGGAATTTCGCATAAGATTGACACTACAGGTATGTGGATAAAATATAAGTTCTCTTTAATATGTAAAATATACCAACAGATAATGTTAATTAAAATTGATTGGTTTACAGTTTACACTTAATGATTGTATAAATACCTGTAAATAATTTGTGTGACGAGAAGTGGAAAATTTTGTGGGATTTGGAGCCTTGGAATAAAGAGATCTTCATGATGACAAAGAAAAAATAAAACCGAGAGAGAACAGAACACTATTGGATTCAAGCTGCTCAATTTCTCTTCATGTCTGTTAAGGCAACCACCTACTCAGTAAAAATTGATCAATTACCAATGGCACACCCAGAATTCCAAAAAACAAAAAGCTCCCATGCCAAACTATGTGTTATTCAATAGTATTTTTTTTTTCCAAATTAGAAATAAATATCCCTTTGGGGCGAGTAACTGAGGATCTTGTTCCTGAAGACTGTACTGTTTTTTCCATGTAAACATCTTTTGGTTGTTAACACTCTTATATATTTATATATTTGTTGTGATAACAGTGAAATAATAATGTTATATATATTTCTTGCTTTTATTAACTTTTTTTTTTTATATCTTTTGAAAATGGAAAATAGGTACATCAATAGGAAAACGGTATGCAAGAACAGATGAACTTGGCGTGCCCTTTGCTATAACTGTAGATTCAACATCATCGGTGACTATTCGTGAGAGAGACAGCAAAGGATCAAGTGCGCGTTGATGTGAAAAAAGTTGCCTCTGTTGTTAAGGAGCTAACTGAAGGCCAGAGGACATGGGAAGATCTGATCTATAACAAAACATTAAAATATATTCATAACATAATTTTTCCTATATTGTCATCGTAAGTTGGCATGTATGATAGTGTTGATTTTTATAACAGTCACTTTAAAATCATATCAAGGTTAGGTTATTTTTAATCCGTTAAGAGTGTAAATCCTTACATTGATAATATGTGGGTAAAAAAAATCCCATCCAATAATACATTTATAGAGTTATGAACTTATGATAATGTGAAGATATTTAAAATTTAAAATTCTGGGCGTGAAGAAGCAATTGGCTGTAAGATGACAATCTTTATGGGTAAGGCTCAACCCGGCCCAGGCCCAGGCCCATGGAACTAAAAAACGCGTTGATTCCAATTCAGTTACCCTATTCTATTCTCCACTGATGAGTGATGACTGAACACTTTCGTCGCCGCGAAATGAAATGGTATGCTTAAGCATTTAGTGAGAGTAAGGGCGATAGCAACAGCAATAATATCAATATCAATATCAATATCGTCTCCTTCCCCTAAAATATCTTCTTCTCATTCATTTCCACTCACTTTCACTTTCACACTCTCACATTCCCTATCATCTTCTCCGATGGCCGCCACCGATGATTCCCTCCGCAAATCCCTCGCCGACAAGCACACCGCGGTGGAGGCTCAGGGAAACGCCGTCCGCGCCTTGAAGGCAGCAGGCGCGCCGAAGCCGGAAATTGACGCCGCCATCGAAGCTCTTAACGCCCTCAAGCTCGAGAAAAGCTCCATCGAGCGCTCCCTCCTCGGCGGCTCCGACAGCCGCGAGGCCTTCCGTCAGGCGGTGGTGAACACCCTTGAACGGCGCCTCTTCTACATCCCGTCCTTCAAGATCTACCGCGGCGTGGCCGGCCTCTTTGACTACGGCCCTCCCGGCTGCGCCGTGAAGTCCAACGTGCTCTCCTTCTGGCGGCAACACTTCGTCCTGGAAGAGAACATGCTCGAGGTGGATTGCCCCTGCGTCACTCCCGAAATCGTTCTCAAAGCCTCCGGCCACGTGGACAAGTTCACCGATCTCATGGTCAAAGACGAGAAGACCGGCACGTGCTACCGCGCCGATCACTTGCTCAAGGACTTCTGCAACGACAAGCTTCAGCGTGACCTTGCGCTCTCTTCTGATAAGGTTGCAGAGCTCAAGCACGTGCTTGCCACGTTGGACGATCTGTCTTCGGAGGAGCTTGGTGCCAAGATTAAGGAGTACGGGATTGCTGCTCCCGAGACTAAGAACGCTCTCTCTGATCCTTACCCTTTCAATTTGATGTTTCAGACCTCTATTGGTCCCTCCGGCTTGAGCTCTGGCTTCATGAGACCCGAAACTGCGCAGGGTATTTTCGTCAACTTTAAGGATTTGTATTATTACAATGGGAACAAGCTTCCTTTTGCTGCTGCGCAAATTGGACAGGCTTTTAGGAATGAGGTCAGTTCATCATTTACGTGGAATTAAGAATAAGAATTTTGGTATGATACATTCTAAAAATGAAGGTATCAACCGATTAGAAATAGGCATTGCATGGATAAACTTCTCCGTAAGCACTTGTGACAGAAGCAAATAAGAGAGAAAAATAAAATAAGCTTTTCACCTTAACTCACGGATGACTTTACGCAAACATGTCATAACTTTTCAAGTACTTATTATGCAAGTCAACCATTTGCTATTATTAATTATTAATAATATGACAATACTTTTAAAGTACTTTTTATGAAAGTCGAACAAGTATTAATAATATTGCCATTTATAATTGCATGAGTATGAAATTGTAAAAATCTTTAGTGATAGTGAATGGAATGAACTGGGTTTGATGTTGTTTGTGCTTGTGTGTTTAGATATCTCCACGACAAGGGCTTCTCAGAGTGCGAGAGTTCACACTGGCAGAGATTGAGCACTTCGTTGACCCTCAAGATAAGTCTCATCCCAAGTACACTGAGATTGCTGACTTGGAGTTCTTGATGTTCCCAAGGGACGAGCAAATGTCCGGTCAGTCTGCCAAGAGGATTCCTCTCCGTGATGCTGTTTCCAAGGTTGGTTTTGTTTCAAGTTTGAACTTGCCATCATAGTTTGAGTTTTTTTTCCTTATTGTGTGTCCTTTCATGGCATGCTTTGGTCAGGGAATTGTCAACAATGAGACACTTGGTTATTTCATTGGGAGAGTGTATCTATTCTTGACACGTCTTGGTATAGACAAGGAGCGATTGAGGTTTAGGCAACATCTTGCCAATGAAATGGCCCACTATGCTGCTGACTGTTGGGATGCCGAGATTGAGTGCTCCTATGGTTGGATTGAGTGTGTTGGCATTGCTGATAGATCTGCATATGATTTGCGTGCTCACTCGGTAACCACTCTATTTAACTCTAAATAATGGCTTCTTTGTTGTAACTCTGATAAATTGTTGGATTGGGTTACTGTAGTTTACAATTGTTTCCTTACATCATCAATCAGGAAACATGCTCTGCCTTACCATTACAAATAATGAAGTTTTTTCTGTCATTAAACTCTCCTGGTGCTTGTTTCTTTATCACTTGATCATTTCTAAGTTTGGTTTTAAGTGTTTTAGATTTTTAGTCTAACTTGCGTTGGATTTGAGTAAATTAAAATTTTACTTAAAATTAAGTTACATTGAAGTTGAGGAATGCTTATACCTTGATGGGGTAAAATGTATTGTATATAGTATATAGTATATAGTATTAAAACAAGTAAAGAAATTATAGTCTTATAATGTTAGAATTCCTGCGTTCTCATAATGCCTGTATTTGATATTGCAGGATAAAAGTGGTGTTCCACTAGTGGCTCATGAAAAATTTGCAGAACCTAAGGAAGTGGAGGTACTGTTTAATGTTGAGGGTGTTGATTTATTTATGAATATTCATGACTGATCCCTTTCCTTCAACTTCATGCACAAGCACAACCCTAAAGAATCTGTGGACATCATTGATTGATTTGTTTTGCACATTGTTTCAGAAATTGGTTATAATTCCAGTAAAGAAAGAGCTGGGTCTGGCATTCAAGGGGAACCAGAGGATGGTGGTTGAAGCACTTGAGGTAATTGTTGGTGTTATTTTGTCTGTGTATGTGTTTATTAGTACCATGAGTCTTTGTCAAGAGCTGATCACATGACTTGACACACGGAATCTTCTCTGCAGGCAATGCCTGAGAAAGAAGCTTTGGATATGAAGACTGCTCTGGAGTCAAAAGGGGAGGTGGAGTTTCAAGTGTGTACACTTGGGAAAAATGTGACTATTAAGAAGAATATGTTGACCATTCAAAAGGAGAAAAAGAAAGAACACCAACGAGTTTTTACACCGTCTGTGATTGAACCATCATTTGGAATTGGACGGATAATTTACTGCCTATTTGAGCACACATTCTACACGAGGCCAAGCAAAGCTGGGGATGAACAGTTAAATGTATTTCGCTTCCCTTCACTTGTAGCTCCTATTAAGTGTACAGTTTTCCCACTGGTTCAGAATCAGAAGTATGAGGAGGTTGCTAAACTCATTTCCAAGTCATTGACTGCTGTTGGAATTTCGCATAAGATTGACACTACAGGTATGTGGATTAAGTTCTCTTTAATTAATATGTAAAATACATCTGTTGAATACTTGCAATGTGTGTATTATATAGATAAAGAAGAAGTTAATTAAGACATAAAGAAGAAGTTAATTAAGACAATAAGTGGGATTTTTTATCTGAAATTTGGAGCTTTGGAAGATTAGACGTCCTTCATTCTGAAAAAAGGAAAAATTAAGTGTGTAAGAGAGAGAGAGGGGGGGGAGAGAGAAAACACTACTTATTGGATTAAAGCTGCTCAATTTTTCTTCATGTCTGTTAAGGTAACCCCCTTGAAGGAACAACGTACTCACAATAAATAGAAGCAAAACACCTAATAATCTTCACAAATCATGGCTTTTTTCAAACTTTACTTAAATATTACTTGCATATAGTTATAATTATAAACGAAATTTTATAGTTTTATCTACTCAATTTCTTTTCTTGTTTTATTATGTATACTTAAATCTATTTTTGTTTTGAGAATTTATTTCATTGTTTCTAGTTTCCATTTGCTTGTCCAATATCACAGTGTGGTGGATATGAAACCTCAAATATGTTTCTGCCACATTAAATTTCTTTAAAAACTGCTAAAATTGATCCCGTCATTAATCAAATCTGAATCCTGATTAGATTATAGCAAATTGGGTATTTATTTTTTATTGGTTTTGTTCCTTGTTTGAGCAGATTGGTTTTTATGACTAACTCTGCCTTTAGGAACTTAACATTTTAGCAGCTTTTGAACAAATTTCAGATTGCAGAAACATTTTTGAGATTTCATATCCTGTCTTAAGTAATTTACTTGATTTGATATTATTTTGTCATAAAGTCTGAATCATGATTAGATTATAGCAGATTGGGTATTTATTTTTTATTGATTTTGTTCCTTGTTTGTATCAGATTGGTTTCCTTTATATGAAATATGACCAATTGACATTAGTCAATGCTAGGAATTTAATGGCGGGAGAAATCACCAATTTAAAAAAATGGGGAGACAAAAATCGCTAAAAAAACAAAATAGAGGGACCAAAATCAAAATTTCAGAAAAATAGGGGGACAAAAATTGTAATTTAGCCTTTCAAAATTAGAAATGCAACCTTTGGGGGGAGGAACTGTGGATCATGTTCTTGAAGACTGTACTGTTTGTGTTTTTTTATGTATCAGTTGTCTGTATTTCATGTCAACATCTTTTGGTTTTTACAACTGTTATGATTATGCTTCTCCTCAAAAGTGAATAATTTGGAAACTGAATAAATCTGCTCATTCATGGGATAATGTGACAGCTACTACTGGTGGTATGCCTGTGGTTGGTTCAAGGCTGAAGCTCACACTTTGTATACCTTGAACATTGATCTCAATTCGATAATTGTCAAGGGAATCTATATTATTGTGCTCACAGGGTGTGGGAATACTACTTAAAATATAAATCTTTGAAACTTAATGCCTTGGCAAGAGCCATATTCTTTTAAAATCACATCTTGGGGAGACTGACAGTAGATGTGGTCTAGGCACCTGCGTTTTTTTTCTGTTTTCCCCCCTATGGAGTAGGCTTTGCTTTAGGCTAGTTGCAACTTGCAAGTTTGGTCTTTTGGCTCTTCTGTTCAAGTGACCAAAACCAAATACTAATGTTATATTTTTTTTGTTTTTATTAACTTGTTTATATCTTTTAAAAATGTTAAACAGGTACATCAATAGGAAAACGGTATGCAAGAACAGATGAACTTGGAGTGCCCTTTGCTATAACTGTAGATTCAACATCATCGGTGACTATTCGTGAGAGGGACAGCAAGGATCAAGTGCGTGTGGATGTGGATAAAGCTGCCTCTGTTGTTAGGGAGGTGACAGAAGGCCAGAAGACATGGGAAGATGTGTGGTCAACTTTTCCCCATCATTCCTCTACACCTGCAGATGATTGAGTTTTTATAGTCACCATCTAGGTTGACTCATCATTATAGTTTTCTGTTGCAAAATTGTGTTGTTTTTTTAGCAGTGAATCAAACTACAGGGATATTACTAATTGTCCAGTAGATACCCATTTCTTTTGTTTAATGAAGTTTCTGTCTGCAGCATTTGCAGTTGTTTGTAGTCATAGATGGATATGTTATTTTGAGAAGTTTCAGTTTTGCCAATTGCTTCCTGAGTTTTTCTCATGCGGTTGGGTCTTACTGCGTGCGTATCTGGGAGAGAAACTCCCATTGAAGAGCTCTTAATTTTCGTTTGTCAATATAAAAAAATTTAGTATCAACTAATTAAAAATTACTTTAATTTTTTGAAAAATATTTAATTTGAATTTAATGCTTTTACCATACATGATGATTTATAATTAAATAGTTAAAATCTTTATACCGTTCTAATTATTTCTTTAAAAAAAATATTTTTAAAAGGGAAGGGTAGTATTGACATCCTTCTGTTCTTTCATTTGGATTGGAATCAGAGTTATATTGGCCAACCACTTAATATACTTTTCAACCACAAAAAAGCCCAAAGCATTTATCGCTAGCTTAAATTTTGCATCCAAGTAGTGGTAGCCCAAAATGGATTGGCTTCCCAATTCAAGGGTGGCAAAAAGATAAAGACCCAATAAGGTTTTTCTTTATTGAAACTTTATCTATTGCATTTTTTTTGGTCGACATCTTTCTCATTTTCATATTTGCTTTTTTATGTTTGGACTGGAATGGCCCCCACGAAATCTTTTGTTTACAAAGGACCTTGTCGCTATCTGAAACGAGTATTTAGTGGGGCATTATGTTACTTAAAAATAAAATAGAAGAGCACAAGTGTAACAGATCAAAAGAGATAAAGTGAAAATGAAAAAAGGAAACTTGACTTTTGTCTGTCAGCATTTATCCCTGAAGCTTCTGGTCGCGTGAATGCTGGAAAAGGGTTTATTTGTTTTCATTTTATTTATACAACTTGGAAGTATCAAATAGAGAAAGTCAGCTAGACCTGTAGAGTTTTACGCAAATTGTAGGTTTTTTAATCGAAATAGTGTAATTTTTTTCAAAAATTATCAAAATGGGTATTTTTTAAGTAAATTACTAAAATAGATAAGTCATACTCTTAAATACTCTTAAATACAACTTTATAAGTAAGAAAATATGTTTTGAAACACTATTTTTTTTAAAAAAAAATTTGTAAAAATCTTACATTTAAATATAATTTCAAATTTTTAATTTTTAATTTTATTTTTAATTATTAAAGTCGTGCTCTCACACACGACTTTAATTTTTACAAAAAAAAAAAAATTAAAATCGTGTATAAATGGACGATTTTTTATATAATACAATATTTTATAATATTCATAATAAAAAAAATTATTTATGAAAGGATATCTCACATGATAAAAATTAAGTTTATGATTTTAATTTTATATGAAATTACTTATTTATAATTTTACTATTAATTCTTTATAACTTTATCATTAATTAAATTTAATTAATTATGATTTAATTATATTAAAATAATATATATTATAATTATTTATTAATTTATAAATAATTTCAATAACATAATAGAAATAAAAATATAAAATCAAATCATGCCAAACTTAAAAGTTATGTTTTCAAGACACTATTTCAAAAATATTAAAAAAAAAATCGTATTTGAATGTATGATTTTTACATTAAAAAAAAAGTAAAATATTTTAAAATATAACTTAAAATCGTATTCAAAAATACAACTTGTCCATTTTTGTAATTTATTTGAAAAGACTTCATTTTGATAATTTTTTAAAAAAATTACACAATTTCGGTTAAAAATCCAAATTGCACATCAAGATATTTTTCGAGATTAGTTAATTTCAGAATTAATTATTAAATATTCGATTATAACTTTAAGTTGTTCCGGTCACACAGGAACGCAGGCATTGGCATGATTAAAGAAAGTTTTGCGTAAGAAATTGACATTTCTAGGCTAATAGTAATAATAAATAAATATAAAACTAAATTATTCATCAATATCGCCGTGTGCAATGTTTTTCCCTCTTGAAATCTATCATTTCATTTCAGGGATATAAAGTAAAAGTACACGTTACATTATCGCAGTCGTGCTATAAACAAAAGCTGCTCCATATATAGAGGTTATATGCCATCAAGAAATGTAGCTATAGACTATATCCATCATCCATGCAGGTGACGTCATCAAAGAGATTAGAGGAATATGATTCGCCCGTTCTTGTTCTTGATCAACTCCAAAACTCCGTTAATAATCAATAAACACCGCATTGTAGCCACATTTCTTCTTCACAGTAAAACAAACATGTCTCACTGTCGTGTCGTACTGTATATAATCTTTTTATCCAATAGCCATGTTTATGTGCCTCTCTCTCTCTCTCTTCAAGAACCAACTCCAATTAACTTGAGCTGTGATGGCAAAATTGCAATCAGATCACATTATCAGCATGTGGAGAACATATAAACTTGCAAGTAAATTACTGAATCTTTAAATGTCATAATAGAAAACCAAACTAGAGTGGATCAAAGAAATTACAATGTTATTGTGAGGACTTCCCCAGTAAAATCCTTGGAGAAAAATTGGGAAAACATTGCAAGCCGCAAGGATATAAATCATTAGTGCATGCATGCCCATCCATTCCATAACCAAAGTCATGCGACGACATCCACATACATCAACCTGCAAAGAGGGGGAAAAAAACACTATCAAGAAAATGAATAAAGAATGATGCTATCTTAAGCAAGTTTCATGATAACTAAAATTGTATAATTATCAAAAGAGGGAAATCATGCAACATTTAAGTACATTGAGGCTAGAGCTATAACTTTTGTCTTTCTAGTTAGAAAGCTCATTTAAAAGCAAGAAATCAAAATCTAACCATCAAGTATATTCCAACAAAGAGGATGCCTGCAGCACCAGCAGTGACGCACATGTAACTGAGCGAGTAGAGAACCTTATTTATATGCATTCCTACAAGAAGAAGAACCACGTCAATGTCAATACCTACAAGCGATATAAATGCCAGTGGCACAATGGTCCTGCACAAGAAATAGGCAAAATGAATGCATACCAAATAAGTCCAACGCAAAGCCAAAAACTACAAGACAAGAGGTTGGGATCATCCAGTATACGATTCTCACTCTGTGGTCCTGCATGCAGCAACAAGGAAACAACTGAGTAACTTACAAGCAAAACAGGAAAAAGATAACAAAAGAGCAAGTATTACCTTAAAATGGACAATAATATGTCCGAAGTGCAACCCAACCAAGCAAGTGATAATAGCCATCACTGAACTATAATTCCACAATGGACACAAAATTAGGGACAAGGAAAAGCACTCGTTTTTATGAATTCGATTTCACATTCAAATAATGGTCATTGTGATTTTAGAGTGACATAGTGAGCTCACCTTAGGAGTCCTTCAGGATCAAAAGGGGCCTGACACCAAGCAGGAGCACCAGGAGGCAATGGACCATAGTTGGGAGAATTAATACTGCATTCCTATTGATAATGAAAGAAGAAAAAGAAAAAAAGGTAACATATTTGTAAAAATGAAAAGCAAGAACAGGCAAATTGGAAAAGAAAATCCAAGAAAAGAGAGGGAGAGAGAGGATCATACAGGCATCCGTGCATATATTGGTCTCTTGTAGAGGTGTTGTATACCCATTACTGCTCGATCAATCATTCCAACCGCATTGCAGGCCGGACCAGTGTTACCCCTGACTCCACATTTAACCTAACAAATGTATAAATATAAACATAAATCCCGTTCTAAACCAATGCCAGAAGTTACATTATTCTCAAAGTAAACTTAAATCAACACTCACTGAAAATGTCTTTGGTTCTGAAGAAGGTTCTGTTTGAATTTGATACTCCCAATCAGGAACGTACAATCCATATAGCAAGCAAAGATAAAGGAAAGAAAGAATCAAAGCCACAGCCCTGTTACAGTCAAACCAATTAACAAGGCATCGCCTCGGTGGGGTAAAAACAAGAAAGAAAAATCCCAATTAAAAAACCATGATGATTTGAGATACAGATTTAATGGAAAAGCAGAGCATTATTAGGACTAATCATGAACACTAGAATTGCATTGCCAACAGAATATTGTTGAGTTGGCATGTTGTAAATAAAGTGTCATACCATGCACAAAAGGAAAAAATAAAATTAAAAAGAAGTTCAAATGCATGCTTGTGACGTTAAAAAATTGTACTGTTGTAGTTTTATCAAATGTCAAATAAGAAAGTAAAAATGTAGAGGAAAATTGAGCTTACCACTGGTATCGATACTTCCTTAATAGGGATGATCCTGAATTAACAGTATCATCACTCTTGAGCCAAATTTCACATAGTGCTGCTATCAAATATGCTACCGCAATTCTCTGACGTCCAATGAAGAAAAAGGGGAACCATAATTAATATACCGGAAAGAATATAGAGAAACATAAAATTTTATTATGATCTTCAACTTATTGGTCAGTTGGGCAAATGTAAGAATTATCATAGCCAAAAGGCTAAAACACTAAACTTAATTGGGCAAAGGATTAGATAGTTGATATTTCATTTTTGTTTTTAACTTGTATTCAAATTTCTTGTAAGGACACAAAAGTTACAGCTGTCACTTAACACTTGATGCTCCTCCTTTCGAACTAGTAACAAGGACAGGCAAACAAAAACCCTGCCAGAGAAAGCATACCTGCAGTATTCCCGTCCATCTTATCTGTTTGATATCCACTCCATATGTCAGATCGTTCACGCGATGGAAATAACCTCCTGCAGTAATCCAATTTTAGACATTTGAATCAGAAACGTATAACATACATATTACACACAGGTTGTTATAAATTATATCATGTTTTCAATATTAAATTTTTAGTTTGACATTCATGAAAAAAAAAAAACCAGATGCTAACAAAGCTTAAAATTTAGCAAAGAACTTGCCACAAACAAAGCAAAAGGTTCAGTTGACCGGGTACCCACCTTGAAGGAAAAGGCCTAACACAAGAAGCTTTAGAGCCCGTAAAGTTGCTTTCCTAGACGCATCAACTCCACAAGACAGTTTCTGTTGAAGAAAAAAAGTATTTAGGTTAATAAACCACATTAGTTTTTTTCTATACTTTGTTATTTATACAACAGATTCAATTGAATACCTTGTATGTGAGTGCAAGCGAAACGCCAACAATAAATAGGAAAAATGGCATGACATAATCAGCTAGTGTTAAACCATTCCATGGTGAATGATTGAGCGCTGGAATGAGTCCACCAGCATCATCAACCAGTATCATCAGCTGCATCAAGATTGATAAATTAAGTAAGAAAATGCAATAAAAATAAAATTAAACATAATTCGTCTGAGATATTAAAGACCTATCAACATATCCTGACTTTATAATACACAAATTCCATTTTGCCTAAAAATGAAAAATCAGGAGTCCCATTTGTTTGATATTGAGAGATTATTAAATCCTTAGATTAATCTTATACTTTAGGTCATTGCAATTTCACCTTCATCTTCATCAAAGATCCAGTGGTTTGGCATGCTTAGCAGCAAAATAGCATAACTTATACACTATCCCATGTGAGCACCAAAGACCATATGGCTAAATAGGACATCTTATCCTACCCAATCCAATTTAATTAGGCGCACCAAACAAGGTCTAAAGTCTAAAAGAATTCCATATAGACTTGTTATTCAATGATGCATATTTGCCAACAACATATGATATGCATGTTACTTCTAACGTGTTAAAATGATCCAGTGTGTATGATGCCGTTTTCTAAAGCGAATGGCAAGCATTGCGTTTCTTTGTCATCTTCCAATTGATAAAGTATTACAAAAAGTAAGATATAGTGGTGACCATCTAACCAACTGCACGTTATGCCACCACCACCACTCTTTGTAATATACATTACTAACCTTAAAATTAGTAATAAATAAACTTGGAACATTAAATTATTTAAGATAATCAACAGCCAATTTCTTATTAACCTAATCAATTTGGAATATTTTATTTTTGTGTCCTTTGTTGTTAAATGAAAGAAAACTACCAAACCATGTCATGCGTAAAAAGAGGTGAAACTGAGATCGAATCAGAACTGACGTATACTGTCAAACGGTTTTGAGTGGCCAAAAATGCTCAACAACTATTATCATCATTGTGAGTGATAATATATTTTATATTGTTTCAAAAGATTTTGAGTATTTAGTTAATGCTGATTAACTAACAGAAAAGAAAGAGCAAGTGTGCCCGTCTTTGGCTTGTAAACAGGTATTTTTATTCTCATTTGGCAATCAATATTTTTTATATTGTTTACTAGGAGAATCTTTTTTATTCCTAAAATTGAACATAAATGTTCATTGACAGAAAAACAAAAATAATGAATCGGGAAGGAAACCTAATAATAAGAGGCCATTAAAAAATTATTTAATATACGGTAATAAATACAAGAATAATGATAAGAGTGAATAGACAGTGTGAGTGTGAAAGAAAGAACAAATAGAGATGTTATGATTTAGTAAAAAAATACTAGGAATAATTCTTTTAAATAAAAGTAAATATATTATAATCAGAGAATATTGTTAGATTTTTAGGGAAAAGGCAAGTAGCCGCAAAGCTGTTTAAATGGACGGCTCTCTAAAAGACTAAAGAGAAGTCACCCAGAGTCTCTAAAAACGGTGGGTGATTTAAAAACAATTATATTTTACAATTATAATTCATTTTAATACTAGAATATTTAAAGTAAATTAATGGCAGATTTCTGTGTCAAAAAATGAATAAGAATAAAAAGTAGTGGAAAATAAATGTTTCTGTTAAAAGTAAAAATGGAGAATATTGAGTGCTCTATTTATATGGACAAGGGAAGATTAACAAGAAACCAAAAGAGGAGAACAAAGAAACAACAACGGACGGTAAACGCTATTCTTTCCTTCAAAGTAAAGCAACATTGCTTTATTAACACGTGCACACTCTTTTCTTTCTTTCTTTGCAATTTGGATTCTATCTATCAGGAGTCAAATTGGAATCTACCCCTTTAACTCTCCCTAATTAACTAATAACCATTGAACATTTCAATAGTGAGTTGATGCGCATTCGTTAATTTTGGAGTACCACCGAATCCAAATCCAGGGAAAGAATGAGGAAAGGACTGATACGACGTCGTTTTTTTGGCTCTTCCCAAAGTTGTAAGGAAAGGAAGCATCTTAGCAATTGATTGACACTATTATTCAACGGGGGTAACTCAATTGACGAGACGACACATGTTAAACTTGTTGAGAAAGACCTGGGTTCACAAAAACAAATATATATATTCCTAAAACTAAGACTTATGAGTTGTGACTAAGTTCACGGTAAAGATTAATCAATCACACAGTCCACCTAAAAAAATATATAAAAATAGGTCGAGGTCGAGGTCGAGGTCCCACTGGAAAATCAAAAAGGCGTGACCGAAAAATCTTACTAAACATAACAGATTAAGTGATAAACAGCTAAAATGAAAAATGCTTTCCCTTTATTAGACAAAATGATAATGATTTGTTTTCTATTTATTTAATTTTTTAAAAAAAATGAAAAAACGGAAGAGAAAGAGGAGGAGAGAGATTACCGCGACGGTGAGACCACGAAAAACATCAAGGGAAACTAGACGAGGAGATTTGGGCTGGGGCTGAGGCTGAGGCTGAGAGTGAGGTTGGTGCTTGGAGATTATGCGCTGTTCCTCAAGAAGGTGAAGCGGGGTCCCAGTTTGGGCAATGGAGGAAGAAACAGTGGCAGATCTTGATCCAGAGATCTGGCTCTGGCTATGGGGGAGTGCCATCTCTACATCTTCATCATCATAGGAGTTCTTAATAGCCTCGTAACTCGCCATCTCTCTCAGATTAACAATGCCTTTTGCTGCTGCTGCTTGCTACCATCTATCTATTTATACATAATAATATTCCCATCACTAGATCAAATAAATAATAATAATAATCCCTCTTTCTGGGTAAGTGGGAAAAAAAATAAGCAAAAGAAGGAAGGAGTCTTCTTACTTGAAGAAGGCAAGGAAGCAAAAACAAACAATGCAGTAAGTAGTTGAAGGAGTCTTTTCTTATATTATTCTTCTTCTCCCTCCTTCTCCTTCTCCTCTTACTGTTTCTTCAACTTGCTTCTTTACCGTGTTATTTTCCCTTCTTCCCCGCTTTTATAGCCCATTTGGAGAACGAGCTGCCACACACACACCCAACACATATACTTTTGATATTTTCCATTCTTTTTTTTTTTTTCTTTTTTTCTTTTTTTCTTTTTTTTTTTATATATAAACAAACATATGTGATATGCCCCTAAAAAATAGCTTGATTGGATAAGATTATGTAACTCTTTTTTTTTTTTTTTAAGATAATTGGAATTTCACTGTTGCACTTATTTATTATTTCAATTTCAATATACTCCTACTAATTGATATTTATGATTTTATTTATTGATTGATTGATTGATGTGCGTGCCATTCCCATTAACCATTAACTAGAATCGTCCCCCTATACGTTACCACGCTCTTGGTAACTCCTCATCAACACCAAGGCCATTCGTTATCCCAAAAAATATATGGTACTGATAGTTCATTACTTTATCATTTTATTTTATCTTAATTCTTCCTTTTTCATATTTTTTTACCAATTAAATTATATTTAAAAAATCCTAAAACAAGTACTAATGTATTATATGTTCATCAAATATTATTAGTATATTTTTTTTATCAAATATATATATATATATATATGATTAGGATGAATTAACATCACCATATTAAATTAAATTTTGACACTAAATCTCAATCATTCATTTTAATTAAATATAATAACTTTCATTAACTCATAAAAAAATTAAATTAAAACTTCATTTAATGATAAAATATATAAAAAAATTCTCCAATATATAATTAAAATATTTAATTTATCATGTATTAAATATTTAAAATTTATTATCATCATAATTGTCATTATAGTTAAGATATTTTAAATGTAATAGATTAAAATTTTTAAATATTTAATAAATCTTTTAAATATTTTATTATTAAATAAGATTTTAATTTAAATTTTAAATAATTTTAATCTAACGATTAAGATTAACAATTTTATTTTTATTGAAAATAGTGAGTTAATTTAATTGTTAAATTTTAGTGTCAAAGTTCAAATTGCCATATGGGTTTCAATTGCTCCTGACTTAGGTATATTGGTTCAGTTTATTTAAAATTATAATAAATATTTGTAAAATAATTAATTAATTATTTTATAAATAAATATGATTTATTTTTTTAAATAAATAGAAAATAATTTATCAAAAAAATATATTATAAATATAGATAATTATTTATTTTATTAAAATAAATTATTATTTCACCAAAATAAGTTTAAACAAACTAATACATTATCTATTCTTATGATAATATGTTAACAATCAAGTAGTTATTTTTACTTAATTAATTTTTTTAATGATTTTTCTATCAATTAAATAAGATTTAAACAATCCCAATAAAATAGTAACCTAATTTTTTAGCTTTTATATTTAATAAAATTATCTGAGTTGTTTGATATCATTACAAGAAAGTAAAATATTTATATATTGTTAGTGTAAAATTATCTTACATCATTGATTAATCATAATTTATCATTATAATGACTTTTAAAATAAATTTATAAAAATTAATTATTTCATCATAAATAAAAGATTGGTATAAAATAATTTTACACCAATAAAATATATGAAAGGATAAAAGTATAATAAGATAATGATAAAATATATTACCAATAAAAATACACTAAACTAACATAATAACATTATCGACACACGCAAATAATAACTTAATATATGATAATTACTTTTTTTTAAGAAGAATATATAATAGTTACTTTATTCCATTCTAACCATCAAATACATGGATGTAAATCCCAACAATGTAAAATACACGGTGGGGTGCAATTTAAAGTGTGTTCACAGATCCTTTTTTATAAATTGAACAAATATCACATGAAAAAAAAAAGTGTAAGACTCAATTGTTCAGAGCAATCCCCACAGTGTAAAATACATGGTAGGAAATCCACATTCTCAAACAAATCATCAGAATAATTATCATATTATACTATTTTTATATGATATTATATTATCTCTTTGCAAGTCCACTTAACGAATCCATTCGAATATTTTTTTTAATTCCTTTTAGTCGTTATCACAATTCTTAAAATGGATTAATAATTATATACATGAGACTAAAAGAAAATATTTTTAAGTGTAAGAGGAAAACTTATCAAATGACTAATTAAATCAAAGTATAACGTTTAAATATTCTATGTTTGTAAAATTTTATTTTATTTATTTTTCATTACCAAAAACATATATAGTAGTAGTAAATTAATTGTTATTTTCATCTTAATTAATCTTTTTAATATTAATAACATTTAAATAATGCTATAAAACTATTAACTATATTCATTTTATTTAATATTTTTATATTAAGGAATGGAAAGAAAGATTATTATTAAAAATACGAAAAAGGAGCAAATCTCTTAATTTCAGAGCCTCCTCGGTATTGGTTTCGGCCACTCAGTGAGACGTTTGAATTTTGAGTTCGTTAACGTGTAAAATAAAAACAAGAAAACAGTAAAGCGTTGTAGGAAAATAACCAAAATATTAGTTATATATTATTTAAACATGTGCAACAAGATGTGTGTGTTTTTTTTCATAGATTGAATGACTTAAATTCATAGAGGTAGATCTATATGTTGATGTTGGGGAGATTACGCTAAATTCATGTGTAGGTTGTTGGTTGATTATTTGTAATTCATGAATCAAGAAGGCATTGAAAGAATGAGAAGACGAATTCCCCGAAATAGCGTGTTGGTATTTGGTTGTTAAGCCTCCGAGTCGGAACGAGGACTGAAGCGTGGAGAAATGTCTCAAATGAGTCAGTAAGTGTTGAAGATTTCTGAGCCTCGAGCCTCGATCCTCGATTCTCGATCGCATGCTGCACCTTTCTTTGGACCTGGCCAACCCCAACTTCATCACCATGTAATGTAATTGGATGGGATGGGACCCATGTGTTTTCTTTTTTTATTTTATTCTTACCATTGCCCCTAATTAACAATGTGATAAATATCAGTTGGTAGGAACACAACTAACTACACAAGCACGGACTTTCTTAACTCGTACGGTCGAATTAGAGCAACTTATATGACTTTCCTTTTCTTTAGCTAGGTATGTTTTCTAAACAATTATGAATTATGTATGTTTGTGATCGAGAAATTTCAATGACTACAACTGACCTTAAAATCAATTTTTTTTATCACCTTTATTTGGACATTTAGATATCTGTTGTCCCCCTTTTGACATATGATCCCAATTGATTTTATTTTCATTAACACCATGGAAATTTTAGTGACCAATGAGGCTTATTTAGTCGCAATTGTGACCTGTGATTTAAATTTTATTTGCTATACCTATGCCTTATTGCCTTCGGCTCTAAATCAACACTATCATGCTCTCGCAAAGAAATGTGCATTAGTTAGATTGGCCTCTTTTTTCAAATCGTATGCGTCGCCTACATTTATTTATTTTGGTGAAGAAACGTCCCCAACATTTATTATTCTTTAACCTTTATGTTGACGTATGTTATTAGGTATTTTTATTAATTATATTATCTCATTATAATTAAATATGTATTGTATGCAAATAAAAGTTACACGTTTTTTTTTCAAGTTTTTAAATGTGATTTATATAAGAAAAAAAGCTCCTTTTCACCAAAAAGAAAGAAAGAAAAAAGCTCCATATAACAAAACAATCTGATATTTGACGTGTCATCTTTTTTTTTAACTACTGTAGTTATTTTGGTGTTCGAAGTGTTATGAATCTAAAAAGACTGATATAGTTTTTCAAGTATTAATTTTAAAAATAAAATAATCTCACTACTATATATCAGATTCATTTTTTCTCTTGAAAGAAAAATAAAATAATATGCGTATATCTAGGACCTTTGTATATTATGGTAAAAACATGTTGTGTTTTGAGAATTATTCAAAAGGTTTATATATAATATGTCCCACATTATTTGGTTGTACTTACCATCACGTGTTTATATCAATGTTTTAAGAATTTTTAAAGTTTGAGTTGGTGTACACGAGATCGGGTCAAGTGACCTTGATATATAGTTGATTCAATACATTTTGGATGTACAATCAATCGATTAAGACATAAGGGTTAATGCTGGAATCGACGAGTCACTTATTTAACCATTTAACCGCATGATATGATATTTGTTAAAAAAAATATAAATTTCATAACTTAAAAAAATTAAAACAATATATAATAAATTAATATAATTTTAATATAAAATTTATTAGTTTAATTTTGATTATTCACCTGTATATTTATAATATTATATATTTTATTTAATTTAATTAATATTGAATAACATATATAAAAATGAGTATATGTAATATCTATGCTGAGTATATCTTCATACTCGGACTCGGCATAGACCTGAGTATCCAATGAAGGTGTGTCCAAATAAGAGAAAGAGGGTACATAAGTGTCTGTCAACCCACTACAAAAATTGAAGCAAAATTGTAAAGGGTCAAATGTCTCACTCAGATCTACCAACCGAGTAAACACTTGAAAAACCTACCTCAATAAAGAAACAACATGTCTTTATGAAGATATGAGCTAAATCAGGAAAGAAGAAACGTATCAAGTATGTATAATTTAGTTTTTGAAACATTAACTCAGCAAAACAGACATAAAAAGGAGGTAACCCTAGGTATAACCTAACTTAATTTTAATATACAATCTGCATTACACTAATACGCCGTTAACTTGAGCGTCGAAGTGTTTTTGCAGATACCTTCATCAAGTGGATTATCCTTTCAGGAAAAGGTCCTAACCATCTTAGATGATAGGAACATTATAATTGAAATAATAAATAATATTTTTAAATAACAGAGATATATAAATAATTATAAAATATATAACATTATTTTGATATATACATATATTTTATGACAGTGATAAGAATAATTTGGTAAAATATTTTATTATTATTATTAAGTAATGTATATTTTATTAGGTTGGCAAATAGGTAACAATTAAGTAACTTACATATATAATACTTTAGAATGAATTATCAAGTATAATTTTCTCTTTATCAATAACTTTAAATTTGAAATTTGTTGGAGTCTATTACATTAGATTAAAGCAGTTCAATTATACGAATGATATGATATTCGAACCGATCCAAACTGATCACTAATTCTCAGCAAGATCGACCAAGTTGGAATGATTTTTAATATGCTTTCGTTTTTGCACTCGGTTACATAAGCATATTTTCCACTCATAGTTACATACGCATCAAACAATAGCCTAACTAATGGGTACTAAGCACCTTTTTATTTTCAACTTTAATTAATTAACTGTTTTAGAATTTAAACTAAATTTTGAATTTGAGCTTCTCTGAAATTCGATTTTTAAGTGACTATTTTTTACTAGTCTTTTATCTTAAAACATGGGTCTAGACATCATATGACAATTTTATTTTTTGAATTTATTTTAAACAATTTATCACAAAGCCTTATTGTGATTAGCCCTAATTTTTGAAACTCTTTTTTTTTCTTCTTCTTCTGCTCCTATTTGAAATTCTAAATTATAGCAATAAAGCCTTGTCTGAATTTGTAAATATATATGACTTATGACAACAACAGAAACAAGAAACAGGGGATATTATTTAATTAGATTGGTTAGCTTTTACCGACTATTCTAGACACTGATAAACTAACAGTTGGGAATTGCAATAGTATAGTAGTGGTTGCTTTATATATTTCAGTTGTATATAGTAATAATACATATAAAAGTGTATACGTACCATCGTATTGATTATATATATTTGGAATTTGGTTGATGTAATAATGCTTGCCTAGTTGTTTACCTTTTGTTTTTAGGAACATTAGAGATAAAACAAAATAATCTAAGGCTTGAAGTTTAGTTATAGTCGATTAAAATAAATAGTGGATACACAAAGTACATGTATGTGGCGAATGAGTGGGGGAGTTGTAGTTGGATACTGATTTAAGTCTCAAATTAATGCACATGCTAATGTTGGAGATTGGCATTTCATCAAACCATTTTTTTTAAAACTTAAAAGCACTTTAGCGTTTAATTAGGTGTATATAAATATTTTTTTTTTGAAAAGAGGTGTATATAAATATTAAAAAACGAAGTTGAAGCAGTTTAATTAATACAGTAATAAAAATGAGCAGCTAGAACAACTACCTTAACTAACGATGATTGGATTAGGTAGGTTAAGTTGTCGAATTTTGTGGACATGTCTAGCTAGCCACAAATAATAAAATTGAAAGTGTGGAGTTGCATGCATAATGCATAATGTGCATTGTTCATGACTCGGTTACGTATAAGCATTTGGCGGTGCAACGTCGACGTCGTCGTGCTTATCTTATCCCGTGGACCGGTGTCGTGTTCGTGGCCCTTCAATTCATTTTCCAGCTTTTTGTCCCACCAATGGCCAATACCCCATATATACGTGCACCCTGTACCATATCATTTTTTATGATACAAAAACCCTTGTAGAGATTCTAATAAATAATCCTTTCCTTTGTCATCCATATATATTACAATAAATTATCTTTTTTTTAGTTTTAAATACGTATATCAAATGCTATAATGCAAATAAAATAGTAAATTATTATAACATATATTGATGAATTTATAGAAAATGTTAATTTTATTGACTAAAATTTACATTAAAAATAATAATTAAATAATTTAAAATTTAAAAATATATGATCAAAATGAAAGTAATTTTTAATCCGACAGATTTTGATAATAGTTTTCAAGATGATTTTCTATTTTACCATGATGTAACACGAAGTACGTACGACCGAATGTTAATTTATTTTAGTAACATGCTTGGCCACAAAATATGTACTGAACAAATTAGGTACAGTATACCAAAAACAAAAGTAGGCATTTCACCAAAATTAAAAGTGATAAAATAGAAATAACAAAGTAGCTAGCTGTCCTAATTGATCAGAGCTTCGTACGTATCCTCCGTGTTAGAAACGCCGGTGCGCGCTGTCATTGTACAATTGTGATTTTTCTTGAAACCGTGTGAATTTTAACTTTGTTTACTTAGCTAGCCTGTGTCCTCGATCAGACACTCACAATTAGGTGGACCTAATTTATTATATCCATGGCCATGGGAATGGAGCCTTAAAACGTGTTGATCTTGTCTTCATAGATATTCAAGAAAAATCATTGCCATAATTTCTTTATTTCTTTGACTTTACTACTATGTACAGTAAATAAATGCTAATTAATATTTAATAGAATTTGTGTGAATACTATTCTAGTTTAGCAAGGATGTGCATGTGTTAGTGTAAATGTGTAATACCATTGTGGTTAATTTTAACCAATTAATTTCCACGTGACATATGTAATTGAGTAGCATTAACTCCTTGCTGTAAATTGAAAATCTCAATTATGCGACATGTGCTGGTTTGGAATCATGTGACAAATTATTGTTAATGCTTACATGCATGCATGTAATTTCTCGGGTGTTTCTCATTTCTTGTCTGTGCTGAATTTTGTGTTCTTTCAGGTAATATTCATCAGGAGTTCAAGCTCAGCAATGGAGTGGGGCCATAGAGGAGTTGAGTGAGATGCATGGTTGGAAACCAAGTTAGATTCCTTTTGGTTTTTCTTCTTTTCCTATGATCTTGCCGAACCATGGCTCTAGGAAATCTCAAATTTGGTCCTACTTTTATCTACTTATTTCTATGAGAATAAAAAAGTATTCAAAACCAAAGTTTCAGTAGTATCTGATGAAATCACCCAGCAAAAATAACACGCGTAATTTGTGACACACCTTATTCGGTAGTGTGAAGAGACGGGGTACTTTCGAAAAGGTCAAGAGTCATTTTTTGTTGAGTTAGTTAGTATTATTAACATTAATTTAAATTATACACATACATATTCCTGCATGTAATCAACAATTATTCTGTCGTAAAATTGCTCATGCTCATTGTTCACGAACTAGTTATGATATGTTTAAATAATTCTTGTTGTAAAAGAATTTTAAGATAAAATTCAACGATGAACACAAAAAAAATGGCGGTGATCATTTTATAAAATAATTTTTCCTTCAAAAGTCTTTTTTTTCCCCTAAAAATCAAATATGCAATTAGTAAATGTGGATAGTTTGTAGGGACGGATGAACTCATGTAATTGTTGTCTCCCAAGATTTCTTTTTTTACTTTAAGTTATTGGTTAAGATTTTTTTTTTTACCCACATTAAAAATTAAATATTACTTCTAAAAGATAATTTATTCTAAAATGAAAGCAAAAGTTATAAGAAAGAAAATAAAAAATGAATTGATACGTATAAAAAGATTTTTTTTTTATCCACACTAAACAATTTTTCTAATCCGTCACAAATGGTTGGTTGGTTGTCCTACATACGTGAACCATTTTCCGTACTAAAAAGTAAAAACTCATGACTATAAATCCAGCGGTACAATACAACTACGCATTTGTGAATGTTTAGCATTATAAAATGTCTGAATTTTATTAATTAAAAATAGTACCACACTGAGAGGCTTCATTTTTGCATTTGTTTGTAACTATTAGGAGAGATTGAGTTGAATATGGTACCGTACGGACAGACAACAAAAGAATAATATTGGATATGACGGCCCAAATTGAAGTATACAATGGGAGCCCAGTAAGAGGGCGTGAAGGGAGGCCCATGAAGCAGGCCACAGCACCCAGTTAGAGTTTGACTCCAGTGGAGCATGAAGAAGATGAATGAACGAAGTCAGCTAGCTGCAATTGGCTTGCTCATCATTTCGATCGAGGAGTTTGAGTTTTGGTGAAGTGAGCACAATAATCGGAGTGTAAAATGCTGCAACCCCGCGCATTCCGCCCCTACATACCCTTATCCTCATCTACCAGCGCCCCTTCTTTCTCCTCCTCCACCACCTCCTCATCACCCCCAAACCCTAACCACTCCGCCCCACTCCACGGCCATGGCACCACCACCACCACCTCCTCATCCTCTTCCAGATCCCTCAAAAACCCTTCTTCCTTCGCCCACAACTACCGGATCGCCATCGCCCTTGTCCCCTCCGCCCTGTTCCTTCTGGACCTCGGCGGCACCACCGTGGTCGCCACCCTGGTGGTTGGCCTCATGATCTCCTACATCCTGGACTCCCTGAACCTAAAGCCCGCGGCCTTCTTCTCCGTGTGGTTCTCGCTCATATTCGGCCAGCTGGCCTTCTTCCTCTCGGCCTCCTCCTCCCTCTACACCGCCTTCAACTCCTCCGTTGGCGTGGCCGTCCTTGCCTCATTCCTCTGCGCCCACACCACATTCCTCCTGGGCGTCTGGTCCTCCCTCAACTTCAAGTGGCTCCTCCTCGAAAACCCTTCCATCGCCGTCGCCCTCGAGCGCCTCCTCTTCGCCTGCATCCCCATCTCCGCCTCCGCTCTCTTCGCCTGGGCCTCCATCGCTGCCGTCGGCATCAACAATGCCGCCTACTACCTCTCCGCCTTCAACTGCTGCTTCTACTGGCTCTTCTCCGTCCCTCGCGTCTCCTCCTTCAAGACCAAACACGAGGCCCGTTACCACGGCGGCGAGGCTCCCCGTGACAGCTTCATCCTCGGCCCACTCGAGAGCTGCGTCCACACTCTCAACCTCCTCTTTGTCCCTCTCTTGTTCCACATCGCTTCTCATTACTCCCTCCTCCTCTCTTCCGCTGCTTCCTTCTGCGACCTGCTCCTCCTCTTCTTCATTCCTTTCCTCTTCCAGCTCTATGCTTCCACCAGAGGGGCGCTTTGGTGGGTCACCACCAACCCCAACCAGCTCCACAGCATCCGCGTCGTGAACGGCGCTGTTGTATTGGTCTTTGTGGTCGTTGCATTGGAGGTCAGGGTGGTTTTTCATTCCTTTGGGAGGTACATTCAGGTTCCGCCTCCGCTCAATTATGTTCTTGTCACTATTACCATGCTTGGAGGGGCTTCTGCTGCTGGTGCCTATGCCATGGGTATGGTTTCTGATGCCCTCAGCTCGGTTGCCTTCACTACTTCTGCTATTGTTGTCAGTGCTGCTGGAGCAGTCGTTGTGGGCTTTCCCTTACTGGTAAGTCTTGCTTTAATGCGGGTTCATGTGTCTTCACCCTTATATCTCCTAGGATTAGCTTTAGTTTGCTATTTGAATTGAATTGTGATGCTCTTTATTTTTTATTTCATACTTGATGGCCGGTTGTGTAAATTATTCCCCTGTTTTTCAACTTTGGAATACAAGCAGAATTCACTAGGAAAGGAAATGACTAAAATTTGATCATGAATCGTCTAAAATCTATGAGAGTGAACAACTAAAATCAAATGACTTGTTAAAGAAAAAAGTGATGCAGTCACTCTGCAAATCCTTCCTAGAATAGAAACACCCACACCTGCAGAAACCCATAAAGAGAAGAAGCTAGAAGCTAGGAAGACAAGCATGTGTTCTTGTTAAATATAATGATTTCTATAAGTTATGTAATTATGTTTCATTCAATAGCAGCAAGCATTTACTTCCTGTCAAGTGCACATTGCGAGATGGCTTGTTTATTCTTCCTATGTCAATAGCAGCAAGCAGTTAAATGACCATATTTTTCATTCAACCACCCAAAAATGAAGCTGTCTTGAACCTTCTCCTTTTCTAGTTTGTACCTTGTGTGACCTCATCTGTGCTGTGGCTAGGCTACATGACTTTTGTGCGACCTTTGTGCTTGTGTGCCTAGGCTACACTTTACAGTTTTCCCTGTTTTCCTGTATCTGGTTTGTGTGGGATTCTCTTGCCTTTTGTTCCCTGCTCTGGGCTGGTTTGAGCTGCATGAAATCTGGTCAGGGGTTGTTCTTTCATATTCAGGTTTTGTTTGTTGCTTCTGCTCATTGAGTTTTGAGAAAATTTAGTATAGTGTATTTTTTTTTTTTTCTGATTATTTTTCACTTTGCATCAATAAATATTTACATTTTCTATAAATGAGTCAGATAATTATTGTCACTTGCCAACTTTTCCCCTCATGTTAAGGAGTAGTTTTTTTTTTCTTTTTTTTTTGCATCCATGGATTTGATATATGAAAAGTT
Source organism: Amphicarpaea edgeworthii (assembly GCA_014843725.1). NCBI lineage: Eukaryota > Viridiplantae > Streptophyta > Magnoliopsida > Fabales > Fabaceae > Amphicarpaea > Amphicarpaea edgeworthii. The sequence continues at coordinate 335,532 of CM026321.1, read as the reverse complement.
TTAGGGAATTGTTAATTGTTAATTAAACACAATATTTAGAGATTTTTGCACTGTTGGAAGCTACTAGGGAGTGGGCTAGTGTTAGAAGTTTGATTAGTTAGTAGGTCAAACCTGTGTGCTGCCATTGTATGCTCTTTGGCACACTTAGGTGGAACTAATTTATATCCATGGGAGTAGGAAGAGTTATAGACCATTTGATTAAAGTCAGTCTTACAACATGTTTTGTAGAACTTCATAGCTTCATTAGAATTTAAATTCAGACAAACTACTGACCACTGTAAGTGCTGCTAGAGTATGTGATAATAGATGGTAATTAGGGCAAGTGAATGAGGCAGTTGTGTGTATACTATTCTAGTTTAACATGTCTAGTAAATTAGAAAGCCAGTGAATAAAAGTTAGGGTTGTTGGAAAACAGTCCCAATTCCAACCCCACAATCCCCTCATATTGCTTGTAAATTTCTTACTCATCTGTCTATTCTTTACTGTCAGTGTCACCTGTTCACAAAAATTGTTATCCTGACCTGTTAAATCAATAAATCCTAATCCTTCAACTGTTTTTTGTCAACATCTATCCTTTAAAGGCATATAGTCTTGCACAATGTCCAAGATTACTGCTGTATTTTTCCATTTATCCATTTGTTGTAATCTATTCAGAGCTGAATAAAATGTTTGTGTAGAGAAGTCAAAGGGTAGAGGGTTAAAATAATTCAATATATAGATGAAAATATTGGCTAGTGGGAATGTGGGATCCATCTAAAGCTCTGTTTAGATGAAAAAAATATTACTTTTATGTCATCATTTTAAATTAGTATATTTATTATTCTTGGACTTTGGGTTTAGGTTCTAACTCAATCCTACAAACCAGCTTGCAAGGTGAGGACTGCCCAAGCCTTATAAGGACTGCATTGGCTATATCTCTAGTCAACGTGAGATCTTAACACATCCCTCTAGCACTAGACATCTGGAGTGTAGACAAATGTGGGTGGCCCAATAACAACATCCTCCCATGCCTAGGAATAGACATCTAGAGTGTCAACAAATTTAGGTGACTTAATAATAGTAGATTTAAAATAGGTTGTAATATTATCTTAGAATTTGGATCTAGGATCTAACTCCATCAAACTGGCTTGCAAGGCGAGGACTACCCAAGCTTATAAGGACTACATTGGCCATATATCTCTAGTAGACATGAGATCTCAACAATGATAATATTGATATAATTTATAATTTTGTATAATAACTATAAACTAGTATGTCTAATTTTAATGCAAGCTTCAGTTTTATTTATTTGTATTAAAATAATGAATAATGTATGCTTTAATTTTCGAAACTTGTATCTGCTGTCTTCAGTATATTGGCCACTCTATGATCCACTATATTGTTATAGTGTTTTTTAGGATGGCTGCTGACCCACAATCAACTACCCTTGTCATGATATTAATTGTAGAAAGTAGAAACTGGAAAATGCCGTTTAATGTGCTAAAATTCATTTTGCTTCATGAAACAACTGGTTGGTTAACTGCATGTCATTTTCTTGAAAATTCAATTCTTGGTATGATGACTTCTTCAGTGGATGATGATAACATTACTTATGTTTGTGGTTAAATATTTAATTTCATTAATCCTTTTTTATTTTCTCTTTCTATTGCTGAGATACTTTCAACCTTTGATTTGCAGTTCCTTCCTCTGCCTGCAGTTGCTGGCTTTTATTTGGCTCGTTTTTTTGAAAAGAAGAGTCTAGCATCGTACTTTGCTTTTGTTATTCTTGGTAGTTTGATGGTTACATGGTTTGTTCTGCACAACTTCTGGGATTTAAATATTTGGATGGCAGGCATGTCCCTTAAATCTTTTTGTAAACTCATAATAGCAAATTCTGTACTGGCTATGGCTATTCCTGGTTTAGCTCTTTTACCTTCAAAGTTGAACTTTTTATCTGAGGCTGGTCTGATAAGCCATGCATTGCTCTTATGCTACATTGAGAACCGATTTTTCAATTACTCCAGCATTTACTATTATGGATTTGAGGATGAGGTGATGTATCCTAGCTATATGGTTGTGATGACAACTTTATTGGGTTTGGCTTTGGTGAGAAGGCTATCTGTGGATCATCGAATTGGAGGAAAAGCTGTTTGGATTTTGACTTGCCTCTTTTCTTCAAAGCTGGCCATGTTGTTTATTTCATCAAAATCTGTTGTATGGGTATCAGCAGTTCTCTTGTTGGCTGTTTCTCCTCCATTGCTTCTTTACAGGTAATTGTGAAATCTCTGGAATTTGTCAGTTTGGAGGGATCCTACTAGCTAACCTATATTTTGCATCTAGACTTTATTGTCAACCTTATTATAATTCTTGTTGGATTTTATAGGGATAGATCAAAAACAACTTCTAGGATGAAACCATGGCAAGGTTATGCACATGCCTTTGTAGTTGCCTTGTCTGTATGGTTTTGCCGTGAAACAATTTTTGAAGCCCTCCAATGGTGGAATGGAAGGTCTCCTTCAGATGGTTTAATTTTGGGCTTTTGTATACTGTTGACTGGTTTGGCTTGTGTTCCAATTGTTGCTATTCATTTCTCTCATGTTTTGGTATGCAAATCTATCCAATCCTGTGATTTTAATTGTTTATTTTGGGAGCAGGGATCATACAATATCCACTGCAAACTTTTGGTAGTCACATATTTATGGTTGTTGGAGGAATCAATCATGTCTTCCTAATTAATTTGTGTTAAGTCTTAAAGATTGCTCTTAAGCTTTTGTTTTCTTTGCAGTCTGCCAAACGATGTCTAGTGCTGGTAGTGGCAACTGGTCTACTTTTTATTTTGATGCAGCCACCTCTTCCTGTGTCATTGTCTTACCAGTCGGACCTAATCAAGACTGCCCGTCACTCTGCTGATGATATCTCAATTTATGGCTATATAGCTGGCAAGCCTACCTGGCCTTCTTGGCTTCTTATTATTGCAATTTTGTTGACTCTAGCATCCGTTACATCTATTATACCTATTAAATTCATTGTTGAGTTACGGACATTTTACTCCATTGCTATGGGAGTCGCCCTTGGTGTCTACATTGCAACTGAATACTTTCTCTGGGCTGGCATTCTGCATGTTCTCATTGTTGTCACTATGGTTTGTGCCTCTGTTTTTGTTGTCTTCACTCATCTGCCCTCTGCTTCAAGCACAAAGCTTTTGCCCTGGGTATTTGCTCTACTTGTGGCGCTCTTTCCCGTTACTTATCTCTTGGAGGGCCAACTGAGAATTAGAAACGTTCTTGAAGATAGTGAGATAGGAAATTTGGGTGAGGAGGAGAGGAAGCTTACAACATTGCTGGCAATTGAGGGTGCCCGTACATCCCTTCTTGGTTTGTATGCGGCAATCTTCATGCTTATAGCCTTGGAGATAAAGTATAAACTTGCTTCAATTTTGCGGGAGAAGGCTATTGATTCAGGTGGAATTAGACAAAATCATTCCAGTCAAAGTGCATCTGCTAGCTTCCTGCCAAGAATGAGGTTTATGCAGCATCGCCGGGCTACCACAGCACCCTCCTTTACAATTAAGAGGATGGCGGCTGATGGAGCCTGGATGCCTGCTGTTGGCAATGTTGCAACGGTATTGTGCTTTGCTATATGTCTAGTCCTGAATGTTAACCTTACGGGTGGCTCAAACCGCTCCATATTTTTCCTGGCTCCTATTCTGCTACTGCTTAATCAGGATTTGGATTTTGTTGCTGGTTTTGGGGACAAACACAGATATTTTCCTGTGACTGTTGTCATCTCGGGCTACTTCGTTATAACTGCCCTGTACAGCATATGGGAAGATGTTTGGCAAGGAAATAGTGGATGGGGTCTTCAAATCGGTGGGCCAGACTGGATTTTTGTGGTGAAGAATTTGGCACTCCTAATTCTTACGTTTCCCAGTCATATACTTTTCAACAGGTACGTGTGGAGCCATACGAAGCACAGTGACTCACCCCCTTGGATAACTTTACCTCTTAATCTGCTTCCTATTGCATGTACAGATGTACTCAAGATTAAGATCTTGGGTATATTAGGAGTTATATATTCCCTAGCCCAGTATCTAATTACCAGGCAACAATATATCTCTGGTCTTAAGTACATCTAATCTAAACGGGGCCATATAATACTTACTGTACGATATATGTTGTTTGTTTGTCAATTTAGGTATCGATGCTCGTGCTTCTCTGGCCTAAATTTGTATGAGGAATATGGTGAAATGCATTTTTGTTATTTACTTTTTAACCCATTCCGGATAAATTTAAATCAATCTTGATGAGTTAGCTAATGGTTTTGCCATTTATTTCTGAATGTCTGAAGAGAATTGATTTGTTCATGCTATCGTATTTGATGTGTTCATGAATAAACGTTGCCCATACCAAATTGTTATTGGTAGTTGGTAATTCAGGAAGGGATGCAATTAACTTTTGATTGATTCAACAGCCAAAACTTGTGATTCTGCTATGGTGCGTGATTCGAGGTTTTGTTTGCCAAAAAGTAGACATGGCAACAGAAGCAAGTTTGACGATATTAATTTTAAATTTTATATTAAAAAGTTGGCATACATTAATTGAAAATTCCCTTTATCCTTGTATTTCACATCGATCCTCCTCGATATCTTAAATATGTGTTTTACCTGGGGTGTTTATTAAAAACTGTGGTCACTCCTAATTCATCTTAGTTGTGGCGTGGGCAAAAAAAGATTGTATATAAGTCAGGAACAATCTTAACTGTTGTATCTCTCTTCGACACTTCAAGTATTTATAGACTTGTTGAATAAGTAATCATTGTCTCGAAATGACATTCTTTTTCGTAATTACTCTGGTGTTAAGTCTCTAAAATTATTTAGTTTTAATATTTTAAAATTAACAAAGTTTTAGTCCCCAACAAGAGAGTAACTACATTATTTTTTCTTATCTACAAGGATTAAAATATAATAAAAAGTTTATAGGTCGCAAGTAGGATACTAGGATTTGAATATAAAAATGAAGCTTGAAAGATTCTAATATTCATTTACACGGCATATTAAAATTAGTTAGAAAAATTGAATTTTTTTTTTGGTGCAATAGAAAAATTGAATATATATATAATTAAATGATTAATATTCTGATATATTTTAAAAAATATATATTATGTTAATTTTAATCTATATAAATGAACTATTAAATAATATTTGATTAATATAAATTTTAATAATAATGTGTAATAGTTATATAAATTTAATTAAATATTATTAAATGAGGTAATAGTTATATAAATTATATCAATGATATCTAATCATCAATTTTGTCTCAACACCCCTTATATTATAGAAAGAAAATGATACCTAAGAACTAATAAATTTGGGAAAAAATATATAAGAACTAAATATTTATAAAACAACGGTATAAAATATGTTTACAACGTTCGTTTTGTTAATTAATTATAATTTATTGTTTAACTTTTAAATAATTTTATAAAAATAATTCACTTTACCGTAAATGAATTGGATAACCTCTTTTCTCATTACTTAATAATCTGGATTTATCAATTATTATATATAATTGAATTGACATAGCTATCTAAGATTGATCGGAAATCATAACTTTGTCCGGATCTCATATCCTATCTAGGACTATCTTTGTAATAATTTTGAATGAATTTTAATCCATGAATTTCATGTATTGCCAGCGCTCCTCCCAATACAATTAGATGAAAATTAAATTTGACTTTATTTTTAATCTGATTTTCTTTAGCACAACTTGCTAACACTCTCAGTGGCGGCGTGTCGTGGTTGTTGGTTGGCTGAGTAACAGAATCGCAGCGAAAATGGGGCGGGGGTGGTGGTGGAAAGCGGCGGTGTTGGCGGTGGTAGTGGCGGTGTGGAGAGGGTGGCAGGGCGGTGGATGGGATAAGGAGGCAGCGTTGAAGCTGGTGAGAGAATGGTCGGAGAAATTAGGGATTTGGGCGATCCCTCTATACGTGTCGGTCCACACGGTCTCCATCGCTATGTGTTTGCCCTCTGCGATATTCTTCGAAACCGCCGCTCCTCTCCTCTTCGGTTTCTTACCTTCCGTCTTCTGCGTCTTCTCCGCCAAAATCCTCGCCGCCTCACTCTCCTTCTCCATCGGCAGGTTTGCTTTATCCTCTCTAGTCTCTTCTTCAATCACTCGTTGCCTCTATTATTATACAATAAAATCTTTCACTTTAGGCTAATTCAATGGTGACGTGAAATTGCAACTGTTTATTGGTTGACTTTGCTTTCAACATGCCAATTCGTCATAGGAACACTAGGTTTCGACGATCTAACCAAATATCAGAATCTCAGTTATTTTCTTGTGAAATTGAAATTGAAGCTCAATTCTTATTCAGGGTTTTAATCAGTTACCTAAATGTTTAGTTTATGGAAACAAATTGGTTAGTCAGAAGACTCAGAACAATTTTGAGATGGCAGCTTGCTTGATTTGTCCAGTGATCAGAGGGAATTAGTAATTCTCAATTCTCCTATGTTGTTAGTCATCCTCAAGATTTTAAATTGTGGTTGCAATTGCGGTTTTGTCATGTTTTTTGATACGGTTGGAAATTACAGATAAATGCAGCCGTAATTGTTGGGAAGAATAATAGATTGTCTTATTCAAGTTGGTCTTAAAATGTGTTGAGTTCGTATTTATAGCTTTATCAGAATAGAAGTTCAAGAAAACCATTGCCATTTTTCTTTGACTTTACTACTGAGAGGAACACTAATATGAGTCTCTCAAAGACTCTTTTGAATATTCTTTCTAATTAGTCTAAATTTATTGAAAATCACAAATCCAGGTGAGATAGTTGTGATTTTCAATACATTTGGACTAATCAGAAAGAGAGTATGCAAAAGAGAGTCTTTGAGAGACTCATATTAACATTATCCTACTACTGATTGCAGAAAAGAGCTGCTAGTGTACATACAACAATAAATGCTACTAATTCATACAGGATTGTTGATTGAGGCATTTGTGTGAACACTATTTAGTTTAACTTGTCTAGTAGTAACAAGGATGTCCATGTGTTAATGACCAGAAATTATTATATGGTGTAAGACCATTGTGATTTTAACCAATTTTCATGTAACACGTAATTGAGTGAAATTAACTAATTATATGTCGTGTAAAGATGTGCTGGTTTGGAAATTGAAATCATGTAAAAACTTCCTGTTAATGAGGTGTTGTCTATTTGATTAGATCTGCTATGGCTACATGTAATTTCTCTTTTCTTGTCTGTGCTGAATTTTGTGTTCCTTCAGGTTGGTATTCAAGAGTTCAAGCTCAGCAATGGAGTGGGCCCAACGAAACAGATACTTTCATTTAATCTCTCGAGGAGTTGAGCGAGATGGTTGGAAATTTGTTGTTCTTGCCCGTTTCTCACCTGTGCCATCTTATATTATTAATTATACCTTAGCGGCAACTGAAGTTAGATTCCTTATGGATTTTCTTCTTCCTACTACTATTGGATGTCTCCCCATGATCTTGCAGAATACATCTATTGGAAGCCTTGCTGGTGCTGCTGTTTCTACATCCTCTGGCTCCAACAAATCTCAAATTTGGTCATACTTTTTCCCTGTAGTTGGTATTTTGTCTAGTGTACTTATTTCTATGAGAATAAAAAAGTATTCAACCCAAGTTTCAGTATCTGAAACTGAAATCCCCCCCCAGCAAAACTAACAGATGATTTGTGACACACCTCATTTGGTAGTGAAGAGATAGGGGTACCTTCGAAAAGGTCAAGAGTCATTTTTTGTTGAGTTAGTATTATTAACATTATACACATACTCCTATAAATGTTTTTGTTGTAACTCGATAGTTGTACTTTAGTTTAGTTATTGATATGCAATAACTAGCAAATTACGACTTACCATGTTCTTGCTATCGTATTTGATGTATTCATGTCGCCATACCAAATCATTATTGGCCATTCAGTAATGGATAGGACAGCCAAAACTTATGATTCTGCATTATATTCACAAGGCGAAGGTGCTTGATTTGAGTATTTCTTTTAGTCAAACTAACTTGTAGGCTAGTTAAACGAAGAAGTACTGTAAATAATGGAAAGTGATAGTTATATATTATCGGTCCTCTAACACTTTCATGATGTTATGTTATGTTGCGAATAATAAAAATGTAATTCATTTAATTATACTGCATTAGTCGTTGTTGAGTTGATCTGCATGCCAAAATTAAGAAAACAATTTTTTTTAATTAAAATTTGTGTTAATATTTCTAAGTTTAACCTTTTAAACTCTTATTTAGTGGGCCAATTCATAAATTACTTTTTTATAATCTATCTATCTTTTCAACTGAATTGAGTCGTCTAAGTTTGAAAATCAATTAAATCCATTGATCTTTGAATTGCCTACTCGATCGATCGGAAAATAATTAATCTTTATGAACAGTAATAGCGATGAAGCAGGAATAATTGAGGATCTGCTTCTTCTCAAGTCTAAATCTCCTTTGCAGCTGAGGATATTCCATTCCCTCCTAGCTACCTATACACAACCATATATAAAGCATCTTTTGCGAGACCACAGCACATATGTATAATATGTGTGAATGCACGCACGCACCATATTCGGATTCCCCTGTTTCTTTTGACGATACAGATATCAGATATATATGCATGTAGAGGACCAAACCTCCACAATTTTATTTTTTTTTAGAATTTTGCTTTCTGGATTTTTCTTTTATTGAGGATTTTCCTATGGACTCTGTTTTTTCTTGAGGATTGATTTTGTTACGTATGAGATAGTATTGCGATTTGCAATAGCGTGATCCATGTTGTTAAATAATTACTCTTCCCAATCCGATCTCAATATTTGCTCTGTTGAACTGGTAAATGACCCTTAAGTACGGGAATTGAGTTCCTAGCTCCCAATTTTACCAACGTACAAATTAAATATGCATGCACAGTTACTAGCTACCTTTTTTGGAGATTGTGGGCTACCAAGTCTTTATCCTTATTCTTCTTAATCATACTAGTATATCTATGATCGATAAACGAAGGGAGAAGCACTTCTAATGTTTTGAGAGCGTCCTTTAGTCAATTTATCAATCGAGCACCTTTATTCCAAGCCAGCTTAAGAATATGCGATATTGCATAAAGTTCTGCCTCAAGGTTGTGTATTTAATTATTTATAAAGTTAATGGACCCAGATCGAGAAACCAGCAATCGTTCCAGTTATCATGGCCATGGCTGTTGTCAATGTCACAACTCCTAAATAACTTTTATTGGAATTATGGTTTCAATTCCGATTTGTTTTCCCGTCAAAGCAACAAACCTATAGCAAATTATCCTCATTCTACATATATCAAATTCGTTTAGTGGTGGAGAAAATAGTAAAAAAAGAAAAGAAAAAAAAAGAGAGGATATATCGCCAACAAAATATCTCTTCCATTAATATTTTTAACAAATCCATGAAAAAAAAAAAAAACAAACAAACAAACTAAATTCTTACCTATATTCTCTAACATATAGAGCGACGTCAATCCGTACCATGTCAACTGCTTATTTTCTTTAATTATACCCAATATCTCTTTTGCAGATATAGTCACTTAAAAATCTCAACGGTTAATTAAAATATCATTATATCAAATAAATAGTGGTTCATCCATAAACCACCCACAAACAAGATAGTTCACTCTAAATTTCAACTATTATTTTAAGGCTTGGCCTAACTCTTTTTCCTTTCAAAAACTGCGTAAGTAGCAATTAGTTATAATCAAGACATCTAAACAAATTAAAAAAGAACAGGCAGAACTTACCATGGGTGGTACAATTGTCAACTCTTTGCGTCTTGAGGACTCGTTTTTGCCCTTTTCTAACTCTTTTTCTTTTCAAAAGCTACCATATATGATCATTATTATTCTTTCTCACTCTATTGTATTTCATTATATTCCATCTCATGTTATTTTATTCTGCTTTATTCCTTTCTATTTTTTTTCATGCATGCATCCATTAAATATCTAAATATACATATTAATATTACTAAAATTGCTTACCTTTGCTAGTACAATTGTAAACTCTATGTGTGTCTTTGAAGACTCGTTTTTGTGTTTTTCTAACTGTTTTTTCTTTAAAAAACAACCTTATATAATCATTATTGCTTTTTCAAACTTTATTATTCTTTCTCATTCTTTTCCATCTCATGTTTTATTCTACTGCAATATTCCTTTCTATTTTATTTCATGCATGCATGATGCATCCATTAAATATCTAAATTAATATAACCTAAAGATGCTTACCTTTGCTAATACAATTGTCAACTCTTAGTATGACGTCTTTGAAGACTTGTTTTTGCTCTTATCTTAATCTAACCCTTTTTCCTTTCAAAACTACCACATATAATCATTATTGCCTTTGAAACTTTATTATTCTTTCTATTTTATTTCATGCATGCATCCATTAAATATCCAAATATAAAAGCTAAATATGCTTCTGTTCACACATAACAAATATAGAAAGTAAATCTTAGAGGAAAAGGAAAAGCAAAATCTATTGATGGTGCATTTCAGTCAACTAATGACACGCACAAGAACGTATATAAATAATAGGCATAGGCAATAATATTATTTCAATTAAACCAAAGGGCAAGAGTAAGAGATCAAAATCAATGGACCCTCTTGTTCTTGGACGCATTATAGGAGATATTTTGGATCCCTTCACGAGTTCTGTTTCTCTGAGGATTGTTTATGAAAACCAGTCAGCAGTTATCAATAGTTGTGAGTTCAAACCTTCCCAAATCGTCAACAAACCAAGAATTAATGTTCGTGGAGATGACCTAGGGATCTTTTACACTCTGGTATGCGAATTAGCCCGATCGTTATATTTATATATGTGTAGTGTTGTTTTGATATTTATATATATATTGGTGTTGCATGCATTATGCAGATAATGGTGAACCCTGATGCTCCTAGCCCAAGTGACCCACATATGAAGGAGTATTTGCATTGGTGAGTGTAAAATTCATAAACCATCTTAATTTGTATATATATAAACTCAAATTATTAGTTTTATATATCTCACTACACAGTACTCATGAAATTAATAATACGTATTGCTTTTAATTAATTAGTTTACTAATTTAAAATAAATAATTAGTAAGAGACTAAAAAAACACGATCAAGCAAATGTAGAGATTGTAGATTATAGATATGAAAATATTTTCGTGTATTTATAATTTTTGTTTTTCTTCACTTGATGCCTAGGTTGGTAACCAATATTCCAGCATCTACAGGGGCAACCATTGGTACGCGTACAACTTTTATTTTTCTATTAATATTTTTGTACTACCTTGGTGCTTAATGATGTTATATATATATATATATATATATATAGGAGAAGAGATAGTGGAGTATGAAAGTCCAAGACCAACGTCTGGGATTCATCGTATTGCATTTGTGCTGTTTCGTCAAATGGGTAGACAAATTGTGCATGCTCCAAGATGGCGCCAAAATTTTACCACTAGAGATTATGCTGAGGTTTACAATCTTGGATTACCAGTTGCTGCTGTGTATTTCAATTGTCAACGTGAAGGTGGTTGGGGTGGAAGAAGGAGGTAATTAATGCATGTGATTGTCAACACCCTTATTCCCTTCTTCGATGTAGAAGAACATATTAATTTACCAAATTAACAACTACATAGTATACGTTTCATCGATGCTTGTCCTAATAAATACTGTCTTCTACTTGAAGCAAGCTTTAAATTATTAAGCTATTGGTCATTCATGGCCTTATTTGCTGGCATTTTTAGAATATTGTGCATCTCTAGATTATCTAAGGAACAACAATTTTATATCTAACGTCTGGGCACCAATTCACTTATATTCGCATGTCCAAATAACTAATATCTAATAATTAAAACAATATAAAGTTTACTTTTCTGATTGGTATTAATAATATATATTAAATTTAATTGAATACTTGGACAATACGTACTGATCCGAAAAAAATTAACAAACTCTCACTTAAATAATACTAGTATTACTATAATTATTGCAAACTATAAAATTTATAATAACAATCTAAAAAATTATATATGAAAAAGAAAAATACCATATATACACGTACGTCAATAAACTCACATTCTCCCATTAATTCAATGTTCAAATATTAACATCAAGATTCTGAACTTGACTATTGAGGCAAATCCTTGAAGAGTGGATCGAGATATGACAGCCTATTATCGATTCCATGAAAAAGAGATTGGCCTTTTGGAAGGATAAAGATTCTGAAAGGCTTAATATATACGAGTATATCCACTTGAGTAGTGTAAGGCATTTGTGTGCCATTGCTGCTATATATGGCAACAAATAATCTTGCATATGAACATGTTTTGGAGAATTTGTCTACGTACGTGATATCTAGCTAGCTAATTTAATTTGGTGGTACCAAGAGTCAAAATAACAACAATTAAGCAATAGGAAGTTTGATTGGGTGCGGCTTTTGATCACTACTATGAAGTTGAGTACTTCCATATCCAAACAAAATACATTAGGAGTCGATTTTATATTTAGATCAGTCGTTATGTAGATGTAGATACTAAGCGTGCGTGCCTTATATATGTTATGACTTATGTGTAGCTTTAATTCAGAAAACAAACAAATTAAATGTACAGAGGCCCTACAAGATATTCCAATTCATTGTTTGGGCCTACACAATGAAAAACATAAAGGGGGGTTGTTTGCACCAACCCTTTAACAGAGACTAATACAGAGTGTGTGTTCAATTGGCCTGTATGTATATTGCTATAAATAATTACACATTATATTATTCCTTTTTTAAAAATATATTATTTATGAAAATTAAAATATTTAATATTAAATTATGTTGGTTTTAATATATATTTACAACATAAAATTAAAAAAAAAAGGTATGTCTTGAAAATTTGAAAAAAATAAAAGTTTTAATGAATATGAAAAAATAAGAGTAATGTCTTGAAAAAATTAAAAATATGAAAAAACAAAAATAATGACTTGAAAATTTTGAAAAAAGAATGAAAATTTTAAAATATAAAAAAATTACAGGAATATATTCCAAATTTGAAAAAACATGAAAGTTTTTAAAAATATTTTAAAAAATGAAAATTTTAAAAAATATGAAAAATAAAGTGTTATGTCTTGAAAATTTTAAAGAAAATGAAATTTGAAAAAATATAAAAAATTAAGAGTAATGCCTTGAAAATTTGAAAAAAAAAAATGAAAGTTCTAAAAATAGGAAAAAACAAGACTACTGGAAAATTTTAAAAAAATTAAAATTTATAAAATATGAAAAAATAAGAGTATTGTCTGAAAAATTTAGAAAAATAAAATAAAATAATAAAAAATACAGGAATGTCTTGAATTTATTTTAAAAAATGTAGATTTTCAAAAATATGAAAAAACAAGAATAATATATTGAAAATTTGAAATAAATGAAATCTTTAAAAATGATGAATAAACAAGATAAATGTAATGAGAATTTGAAAAAAAAAATGAAAGTTTTAAAAATGAAAGTAATGTCTTGGAAAAAAAAAGAAAAGAAAAACAAGGTTGAAATTTTTTAACAAAAATGAAACTTTCAAAAGTATGAAAAATTAGGATTGATGATTTGAAATTTTTGAAAAAAATGAAAATTATAAAAAAATGAAAAAATAAGAAGAATGTATTGAAAATTTTAAAAATATGAAAATTCAATAACAATGTCTTGAAAATTAAAAAAATAATAATTTAAAAATATAAAAAAAAACAAGAGAAATACCTTAAAATTTGAAAAAAAAATGAAAGTTTAAAAATAATGAAAAAGAGTAATGCCTTGAAAATTTGAAAAACAACAGTAACGTGCTGAGGGTTAAAAAACAATAAAAATTTTAATAATATGAAAAAACAAAAATGATGACTTAAAATTTTTGAAAAAAATGAAAATGTTAAAAATATTAAAAAGGAAAGAAAGGAATGTCTTGAAAAATTATTAAAAAATTGAAAATTTTTAAAAATAGAAAAAAAAAAACAAGAGTACTAACTTGAAAATTTGACAAAATAGGAAAAATAAAGAATAAAGTCTTGAAAATTTGAAAAAAAAAGCAGAAAATTAAAAAAAAAAAAACAAGAAGAATGTCTATAAAAAAATTAAAAATACAAATTTTTAAAAATAGGAAAAAAACAAACTAATGTCTTGAGATTGTTTAAAAATACGATAAAAAGGAGCAATGTCTTGAAAAACTTTTAAAATATGAAAATTTTAAAAAATATGATAAAAACAAAAGGAATGTTTTAAAAATTTTAAAGAAATAAAAATTTTAAAAAATAGGATAAAACAAGAGTATTGTCTCAAAAATCTGAGAAAATATGAAAATTTTACAAAAATAGAAAAAAAAAACTAGAGTAATGTTTTAAAAATTTGAAAAAAATAAAAAAAATTTAAAAAAAGGAGTAATATCTTGAAAATTTTATAAAATACGAAAAGAAATGTCTTAAAAATTAAAAAAATGAAAAATAGAAAAAAAAGAGTAATGTCTTGATAACTTTTAAAATATGAAAAAAAGGATCAACGTCTTGAAAAATATGAAAATTAAAAAAAATATGAAAAAAAGAGAGGAATGCCTTAAAAATGTTAAAGAAATCAAAATTTTAAAAAATAGGAAAACACAATAGTAATGTCTTAAAAAATTGAGAAAATATGAAAATTTTTAAAATAGGAAAAATTAAGAGTAATGTCTTGAAAATTTTAAAAAATACGAAAAAAAATAAGAGGAATATCTATAAATTAAAAAAAAATAAAAGGAAAACGCAAGAGTTATGTCTCGATTTTTTTTTTAAATACAAAAGAAAAATAAGAGGAATATTTTAAAAAATTTTAAAAATAGGAATTACATGAGTAATGTCTTTGAAATTTTGAAAAATGTGACAATTTTTTAAAAAAATGAAAAAATAAGAGTTGTCTTAAAAAATTGAAATACAATAAAAATATTTAAAAATATGAAAAATAAAAGTAATGTCTTGAAAATTTAAGAAAATATGAATAAACAAGAGTAATGTCTTGAAAATTAAAAAAAAATGAGAAAAATATGAAAACAGAATAAGAGTAATTCTTGAAAATTTTCATGGTTTACGATTTCATGGGTTATGATTTAAGGTTTCATATTTTAGGATTAAGAGTTTCATAAATAAAACCATAAATGGAGTAAAAAATATTTAAGGTTTCATTAACAAAATCCAAAATTTTACCATATTTAGAATTTTATAAATAGAACCTTAAATTGAAATCCTAAATATTTAAGATTTCATAAATGAACCCAGAAATCAAAACCCTAATTATTTAGGATTTTATTAATAAAATCCAAAATATTTTCGGATACATAAATAAAATCCTAAATTAAAACCTTAAATATTTAAGGTTTTATAAATAAAATTCTAAATATTTAGGGTTTCATTTGAAACCTTAGTTATGTAAGGTTTCACAAATGAAACCCTAGTTATTTATGGTTACAAAATGGAATCATAAACCAGAACCCTAAAAATTTAAGGTTCGATAAATAAAACCATAAATTAAAACCATAAATATTTAGGGTTTTATAAATGAAACTAAAAATTAAAACCCTTAATATTTAAAGTTTTATAAATGAAACCATAAATTGAAACCTTAATTATTTGAGTTTTCATAAATGAAAACATAAATCAAAACTTTAAATTTCATTGTAAATATTTAATTTTTCATGAAACCATAAATTGAAACCCTAATTATTTATGGTTTTATAATAAAAACTATAAATCAAAAGATTCAAAACCCAAAACATATAGGATTTCATCAATGAAACATTAATTATTTAGGATTTCATAAATAAAACACTAATTATTTAGAATTTCATAAATGAAACACTAAATTTCACACAAAATATTTCATAAGTGAAACCTTAAATTAAAATCCAAAATATTTAAGGTTTCATAAATAAAAAAATTAAATTTCAACCCTACTTATGTAGAGTTTCATAAATGAAATCAAAATTTGAAACCTAAAACATTTAGGGTTCACATATGAAACCCTAAATATTTATGATTTTATAAATGAAACACTAAATATTCAATGTTTCATAAATAAAACCCTAAACATATAGGGTTTTATAAATGAAACCTTAATTATTTAGGATTTCATAAATAAAACCTTAAATTTCACACCAGATATTTAAGGTTTCAATTGAGCATTTTATTTATGAAATACTAAATATTTAATGCTTTATATGAAGTCTTAAGTATTTAAGATTTCATAAATAAAATCGTAAATATTTAGGGTTTCAAAAATGAAAGTATAAATAAAACTTTCCCTACAATATTAAGGGTGTCATAAATAATTTGGGGTTTGATATGATTTCTTAAATAAAACTTTAAATATTTAGGGTTTTATTTGTGAAATATTAAATTTCACTATAAATATTTACGTTTTCATAAATGAATTCTTAAATTAAAATTCTAAATATTTAAGGTTTCATTTATAAAACCATAAATATCTAGGGTTTCATAAATCAAATCCTAAATTCAACCCTAAATATTTAAAGTTTCATAAGTAAAACACTAATTTGAAACCCTAAATATTTAAGATTTTCTAAATAAAATCCTAAATATTTATTATTTCATAACTAAAAAACTAAATTAAAACCATAATTATTTAGGGTTTGATAAATAAAAGTATAAATCGAAACCCTAAACATTTAGAGTTTAAAAATTGAATCCCTAAATTGAAATCTTGAATATTAAATGTATCATAAATAAGATTCAAAATATTTAGGGTTTCATAAATAAAAGTATAAATTGAAACCCTACACTTTTAGAATTTTATAAATGAAGCCCTAAATTTTATCTTCAATATTTAGGGTTTCATTAATGAAATGTATAGTGAAAACCCTAAGTATTCAATATTTCATAAATAATTTGGGCTTCATAGGGTTTAATAATTAAAATTATAATTATTTAGGGTTTCATTTATGAAACCCTAAGTTTCACTTTAAATATTTACAATTTCATAAATTATACCCAAAATTGAAACTCTAAATATTTAAGGTTTCATTAATAAAACCATAAATATTTAGGCTTCATAAATGAAACACTAATTATTTATGGTTTGATAAATGAAATTGTAAACTTCAACATAAATATTTAGGGTTTCATAAGTGAAACCATAAATTAAAACTCTAACTTTTTATTGTTTCATAATAAAATCCATAAATCAAAATTCAGAAGATTTACGGTTTCCAAAATGAAACCTTAATTATTTAGTGTTTTATAGATAAAACCTAAAATTTCACCTGAAATATCTAGGGTTTTATCAATGAAAACATAAATTAAAACTATTTTTTATTAATGGTCTCATAATAAAAACAATAAATTGAAACTTGGAATATTTAAGAATTCATAAATGAAACCATAATTATTTAGGGTTTTATAAATAACACCCTAAACTCCACCTTAAATATTTAGAGTTTCATAAATAAAATCCTTAATTAAAACCATAAATATATAAGGTTTGATAAATAAAGTCATAAATTGAATCCCTAAACATTTAAGGTTTAAAATGTGAATCACAAAATTAAACCCCTAAAGATATAAGGTATCATAAATAAAACTTTAAATAATTAGGAATTCCTAAATGAAATAATAAATCGAAACTTGCAACTTTTATGAAACCCTAAACTTTACGTTGAATATTTAGGAATTTATAAATGAAACGTTCAATTGAAATCCTAAATATTCAATGTTTCTCAAATAAAACTTTAATTATTTAGGATTTCACTCTAAATATTTACGATTTCATAAATTAAACTCTAAATTTACATTTTAAATATTTAATGTTTTATAAATGAAATCATAAATTGAAACCCTAATTATTTAGGAATTCATAAATGAAAACCTAATTATTTAGGGTTTGATAAATGAAACCTCAATTTCATCTTAAATTTTAGGATTTCATAAATGAAACCATAAATTGAAACCAACATTATTTAGGATTTCACAAATGAAACCCTAATTATCTAGGTTTTGATAAATGAAACCCTTAATTTCACCATAAATTTCAGGGTTTTATAAATGAAACCTTAAATTAAAACTCTAATTATTTATGATTTCATAATAAAAATCATAAATCAAAACCTAGAAGATTTAGGGTTTCATAAATAAGACTCTTATTATATAAGGTTTGATAAATCAAACCCAACTTATTTAAGTTTTCATTAATAAAACCCTAAATTTAACCCTAAATATTTTGAGTTTCATAACAAAAATCCTAAATTAAAACCTAAGTATTTAAGGTTTTGTAACTAAAACCCAAAATATTTATTGTTTAATCAATGAAACCCTAAATTAAAAAACCATAAATATTTAGTTTTTTTTTTATAAATAAAAGCATAAATGAAAACGTTAAAAATTTAGGGTTTAAAACGTGAATCCCTAAATTGAAACCCTGAATATTTAAGGTATCAACAATAAAACTCTAAATATTTAGGGTTTCCTTAATAAAAACATAAACTAAAACCCTAAATTTTACTTTGACTATTTAGGGTTTCAAGAATGAAAAACTCAAGTAAAACCTAAAATATTCAATGTTTCATAAATAAAACTATAAATATTTAGGGTTTCTTAAAAAAAATTGGGTTTCATAAGGTGTCATAAATAAGACTTTAATTATTTGGGGTTTTATTAGTGAAACCTTAAATTTGACTCTAAATATTTATGGTTTAATAAATGAAACCCTAAATTTATTCTCTAAATATTTAGGGTTCCATTAATAAAATAAAAAATATTTAGGATTCATAAATGAAACCATAAATTGAAACCCTATTTATTTAGGGTTTCTTCAATGAAACCCTAATTATTTTAGGTTTGATAAATGAAATCCTAAATTTCACCATAAATATTTAGTGCTTCATAAATGAAACCATAAATTAAAATTCTAACTATTTATGGTTTGTGATAAAAACCTTAAATCAAAACTCAACAGATTTAAGGTTTCATATATCAAACCATAATTATTTAGGATTTCATAAATGAAACTCTAATTATTTAGGGTTTCATAAATGAAACCCTAAATCTAATCCTAAATATTCATAGTTTCATAAGTAAAACCCAAAATTGAAACCTTAAATATTTAAGGTTTTGTAAATAAACCCCTAAAAATATTTTTTTTTCATAAATAAAACCCTAAATTAAAACCATAAATATTTAGGATTTGATAAATAAAATCATAAATCAAAACTATTAACAATGAGTGTTTAAAAAATTAATCCTTAAATTGAAACCCTAAATATTTAAGGTATCATAAATAAAATCCTAACTATTTAAGGTATCATAAATATATATACAGTTTCATAAATGAAACCTTTAATTGAAACTCTCAATATTTAAGGTTTCCTAACTGAGAGCATAAATCAAAATCCTACACTTTTCTAGTTTCATAAATGAAACCCTAAACTTCATCTTCAATATTTACAGTTTTATTAATGAAAGTTGAAACTCTAAATATTCAATATTTCATACAATAAAATCCTAAATATTTAGGGTTTCATAAATGAAACCATATATTAAAACCTTAATTATTTAGGGTTTCATAATTGAAACCATATATTAAACCCTAATTATTTAGGGTTTAAGAATTGAAACCATAAATTTCAACCTAAATATTTAGAGTTTTATAAATGAAACCATAAATTAAAACTCCAACTATTTATGATTTCATAATAAAAACCTTAAATCGAAACCTTGAAGATTTAGGGTTTCATTAATGAAATTGTAAATTTGACTCTAATTATTTACAGTTTCATAAATGAAACCTTAAATATTTATTATTTCATAAATAAAACCAAAAACTAAAATCATAAATATTTAGGGTTTGATAAATAAAAGTCTAAATCGAAATCTTAAACATTTAAGGTTTAAAAAGTGAATCCCTAAATTGAAACCCTTAATATTTAAGGTATCATAAACAAAACTTAAATATTTAAGGTTTCCTAATGCAAGCATAAATCAAAACCTACACTCTTAGGGTTTCAAAAATGAAACCAAAAACTTTATCTTCAATATTTAGGTTTCATAAATGAAATGCTTAATTGAAAACCTAAATATTCAAGGTTTCATGAATAAAATACTAAATTAAAAACCTAAAAATTTAGGTTTTTATAAAATAAAAAATAAATTGAAACCCTAAACATTTAGGGTTTTATAAATGAAAAAATAAATTTCACTCTAAATATTTAGGATTTCATAAATGAAACTCTAAATTGAGGCAAGAGGAATGTCTTTAAAAGTTTTAAAAAAGTGAAAACATTTTTAAATATGAAAAAACAAAAGTAGTGTCTTGAAAAGTTTAGAAAATATGAAAATTTTAAAAATTAAGAAAAAAGTGAAAAGTTTAAAAAATATAAAAAACAAGAGGAATATCTTAAAAACTAAGAAAAAATACAAAAATTTAAAAAAATATAGGAAAAACAAGAGGAATGTCTTGAAATATTTTGAAAAATATAAAAGAAAACATGAGGAATATCTTGAATATTTGAAAAAAAGAAGAAGCAAGAGGAATATTTTAAAAATGAAAATTTTAAAAATAGACGCAAATCAAAAGGAATGTCTTGATATTTTCATAAAAAAATAAGACAACAAACAAGGTTAATGTCATAAAAATTTGAAAAAAAATGAAAATTTTAAATATATGAAAAAAGTAGATGAATGTCTTGAAAATTTAGAAAATAAAATGAAAAATTTATAGAATATGAAAAACAAGAGGAATGTCTTGAAAATTTAGAGAAAAAAATGAAAATAGTAAAAAATATAGAAAAAAAAACAAATGGAATGTCTTGAATATTTTAAAAAAACAATTTTTTTAAAATATCTTAAAAATTTAGAGAAATAAATGAAAATATTAGAAAATATAAAAAAACAAAAGGAATGTCATGAAAATTTGAAAAATATGAAAAAAAAAAAAAACAATAGGAATGTCTTGAAATTTAGAAAAATATGAAAACTTAAAAAAAAATATATGAAAATTAAAAGGAATGTCTTGAAATTTTTTTAAAAATTAAAATTTTAAAAAATCTAAGAAATCAAACAAGGATAAGTGTTTGAAAATTTTAAAAATACGTAAAAATAGGAGGAATGTCTTAAAAATTTATAAAATGAAATGAAAATTTTATGAAATATGTAAAACAAGAGGAATGACTTGAAATGCTTTTAAATAATTTAAATTTGAAAATATAAAAAAAAAGAGGAATATCTTTAAATTTAGAAAGGAAAAGGAAAATATTATAAAATATGAAAAACATATTGAATGTTTTGAATATTTGAAAAAAATAAAAATTTTAAAAAATTTAAGAAAACAAACAAAGTTAATGTCTTGAAAATTTAAAAAAAATTGAAAATTTTAAATATATGAAAAAAGAAGAGGAATATCTTGAAATATTTTTAAAAATTATATGAAAAACAAGAGGATTTTATGATAAAAAAAAATCAAAAAGCAAGAGAATATTCTTGGATATTTATAAAATTTTAAAAATAAGAGGAATGTGTTAAAAATTTTAAACAAAATTAAAATTTTGAAAAATATAATAAAACAAGAGTAATGCCTTGAAATTTTAAAAATTTGAGAAAACAAAAGGAATGTCTTGAAGTTTTTTAAAATAATGAAAATTTATAAAATATGAAAAAATAATGTTTTGGAAATTGAGTAAAAAAAATGAAAATTTATAAAAGATGGAAAAAGAAAGAGAAATGTCTTGAAAAAATTTTAAAAACAAAAAGAATGTTTTGAATATTTGTAAAACAAGGAAAATTTTTAAATAATTATGAAAAAAACAAGGTAAATGTCTTAAAAATTTGAAAAAAAAAAAAGAAGAGGAAATGTCTTGAAATTTTAGAAAAGAGGAAAATTGAAAAAATAAGAGCAAAGACTTAAAAATTTTGAAAAAATGAAAATTTTAAAAATATAAAAACACCATAATAATGACTTGAAAATTTTAAAAAAAATAAAAATATTAAAATATTAAAAAATAAGAGTAATGTCATGAATTTTTTTTTAAATATGAATATGTTGAAAAATATGAAAAAATTAGAATAATGTCTTAAAATTTTTTAAAAAAAATATGAATACAAGAAGAATATCTTAAAAATGTAGAAAAATAAATAAATATTTTTTTTATAAAAATACGTTAAAACTAGAGGAATGTATTGAAATTTTTAAGAAAAATGAAAATTTTAAAAAGTATAAAAAAAATTAGAACAATGTCTTAAAAAAAATTAATAAAGATAAATATATAAAAAATAAATTTTTGAGTTAAAACTTGTTAATTTATTTTCTAGTAATGGATATATCTCTAATTTTATACATAAAATTAAATGAATATTAAATTTATTATTTTTTAAATAATTTTATTAGAATTTAAATATTTAATTTTGTCTCAGTTGTAATAAAACAAAAAGAAAAGAAAGAAAACAACGCCGACAAATCAAAAGTACTATAAAAGCAATGATATACTTTAGCTAAAGTTAGAAAGCACTTTTACTATGTGTTCTTTATTTATCTTCCCATCCCTATCCCACAAACAATCTCACGATGCGGGATATTGTCTCTTTCACTATCCACGGCCAATTTCTACATATAACTCAATTTTTTAAATCATCTTTCTCATAACTCTATCCCGAAGCATATGTTATATTTATCAACTGCACCTCAACATACACTCATGAGCCATGCATATATAAGCTAGAATTTAGGATCAAGTCTAAAAATGAAGTCTACCGTCCTAGAGATGCACAAAGTCTAATTCGATAATATATATATATATATGCATGCATACAATGAATGAATGAATGAGCAAACACGATCGACCACCATACCCTGTGCTTAGTGCATGCATGGGCATGGCGGCTTCACTCACAGAGGCGTACTTCTATGTTGCATGCATGTATTACCACCTTATGTTTTTGTACCCAACGACATATGAGATCAACTTTCGTCGGTTCAATTAGCCCCACATGGCTATCTTTCTTTTATTGGGTTTCACATTTTTTTTGGGGATCAATTCTTAATAAGCATGTACATGGGCCGGGAAGAATAATATTAGTTAGGGGTGTTTGCGGGTTGGTTTGGACTAGATTTACATAAATTCTTGATCCAATCCATTAATTTTTAGTAGATTGTGTTTGCGTAATTTTATTTTCAAACTTAACTCAACCCAACCCAATCATGAACGGGTTGGATTGAGTTTGGTCATTGGATCAGTGATATTTTTTTAAAAAAAAATAAAATTTTCTAAAAAATAAGAATAAATTTTCAAATTTTGCTCATTTTTTTAGAATAAAAATAATTTTCAATCACAAATGAACATAATCATATATTAATGTACAAAATAAGTTAGATATAATAACACTTTCAAACTTAATTGTTATCCATTTGACTTTAATTCACCTAATCTGAAAATTTCAAAATAAAATGGTTATCAACCTAAATAACAAAGTTTACTTAACTTAATATAGTTGAGAAAATTCAAATAACATTGTAACACTTATACAAAATAAATTGAAAATAAATTTGCATTTTATTAGATAGTTGACTAGTTGTAAGCTTTATTGTTGGACAGTTATAAGCTTCATTTTTTAAGCTCTGCAAGCCAAAGGATAAGATTCATTAGTCTATTATAAATAGTGTAGAAAGAAGAAATATGCCTAAAGTCGCTAAAGAGGCAACGCACAGTGAAGCATAGCGAAGGGCAATGGTAGTGGAGGGTCATGTGGAGAGCTACAGTAATGCACGGATGGTCGTGGTGATGTATCAGCAGCGAAGGGCAAGAGCAGCAGAGGATCGTGCGAAGAGTTGTAATGATGCACGGATGACCGCGGTGATGTAGCAGTTAGAGGGAGGCAGTGACTTGCGGTGATACAGTAACGGAGGGCGACAATGACTTGCACAAAGAAGGTTTCTATTTTGAGGGTTTTTTGAAAGTAAAGAGGTATATTGAGAAGGGTTTTTGAAAGTGAGTGATAATAGGTTTTTTTTTTGTTATTATTATTATTATTATTTATGTAGTTCGAGTTGGGTTGGGTAGGTTACGGGTTCATACAATAGAATCCGTTACTCAACCCGTAAGTCATCGGGTTGAGATTGAGTTGGGTTGGATTTGACCCAAACACTTTATTAACCCGTTTAAATCAGGTTAGGTTGGATTGGGTTTGCGAGTTACTCGTATCCGTGAACATCCTTAATATGGGTGATGTGGTGTCAAAGCTGATCAAGTAGGTTCTTTACAAGCCACATATGTTAATGTTGTTAGATCACAACTAGAAATTATGATTTAGTGACCGAAATTAGCAACCAATAAATACTAGTGGTAGATCACAACTAAATTAGTCACCAAATGTAATGATTAGCGATCGAAATAGTAAAATTTCCCGTTGCTATCTTAGTCGCTGATAATAATATAATTTATATTTAGATTTTCAAAATTTATAGCACTAAATTGGCCACTAACTTTTTTTCGTCAGCACCGACGATTTATTTTCAGTTGTGAAACACATTAATCCGCCAAACTAATGACTAAGAGTTAATATAATTCTTATATATAATTTATTTACACTTAATTATGGATTTAATCAAAAATAAAATTTATAAGTTAAAGTGAAGATCGAACCCAATTCTTATGATGTGTGAGTTAATGCATTGAAAAACTAGGCTAATAACTAAGAATTGATATTAACCCTAATATACAACCATCATATTTTATATAAGTTGCAGTCTACCAAAGTCTCAGAAGAAATGTTATGGAGAACCCAACAGAGTTGGAAACCCCCATGACTCCCCATCATAGACAAAGGCGGTTGTATTTTATTGAAAAGAAAAAAAAAACAAGATAAATATGAGGGGACTAGGCCAAAACCCATTAAAACCAATGCTAACAAAGCAATTTAAAAGAGCTTGTGATGTAGTGTTATCTATGCACTTTCACTCTTTTTTTTTTCTTCTTTTTCTAAGGTTGATCCTTCATTTTTATCATGCTCATGGAGGAGGATTCCTGGTTATCATCCTCCTTGTTAAAGAAATGTGAGATAATCCTAATGTCCGCTTAAACCTGAGGGTGTAGCTTAAAGGATCTAGCCTCCTCTTCATATAATTCCTCTGTCCAATTTCTTACCCGTCTAGTACAAGGGTTGGGATTCTGAGAGGTAGCAGCTGGAACCTTTGAAGAAACATCATTAGCATTCGAAATTGGTGTTTTTAAACTAATCTACGTAGAATATTCCGTTTCATGAGCAACATCCTTTGTTGCTTGATTTCCTTGATCCTCATTTTCACCCTCATTAGCTATGGTATCCTCGTCCTCATCTTGAGGGGCTCTCATCTTCGCAGAGGTTATATGGTATTTCTCCCTCTCTCTTACCTACCATACCATGGTGCCTCTTGGAGTTATTTTTCTTTGTAGATTTGGAAACCACTAGTTGGAATGGTTCCTCTTTGCCTAATGAATGTTGTTCAGAATCTTTAACCATATTTGGCTTTGTAGTTTTAAGATAATTATATCAAGATTACCCGAACCGTGACGACAGAGCTACATTTTTTTTACTTTTTTTTATATATATAATTAATATAAAATTATATAAAAACTAGGTTAGTTTTTTTAAAAATTATAAATAAATTATGTTTAAGTATAGAAATCATAAATACATTAAAAGGATAAAATATCAAATTTATTTATCTACTTTTATATTTTAAATAATATACTTTTTATATTTTAAATAATAGATTTATATTTTTATCAAATTTGAGTCAGTAAAAAAAAATTCATGTTGTGACTTCTTTTATTTTAGTTAATTATATCATAATTAATTTACTTTCAATAAAATAAAATTATGATTTACTCTTATTCTTTCATTAACACTACAAGGAATGATGCTCTTTGATAGTTTTGAGTGGGAAGATATTAAACAATAATAATAAATAATTAACCATCTTAAAATAACTTGAATTATCAAAATAAAAATAAAAGTGTTTGAAGTTATAATTTATGAATTATCCTTAAAAAATAATAAATAAATTATAAGTTTTTTTTTAAAAAAAATATTTATTTTTATTTTTAAATTATGTTCTATAAAATAGTTATCAATTTAATATTTAATTATATAAATTTTTGTAAAAAAAAATTATAAAAATTAATATATATATATATATATATATATATATATATATATATTGATTTAAAAAAATTGTTACCACTTGGCCCTGATGGCCTGGGCTGGCTCCGTCCCAGACCCCAACCATGCAGATTTCTATAAAATATGCAGATTCCTTTTCTTTTCCACCACTATATTTATCTCCAAATTTGTAATTACTCTCAGATTCCATCTAGACATTATTCTTTCCAGCCTTTTTGCATCTTCTTTTCACAAACATATACTCTACCATGCTTTATATATATTTTTTTAATATAATTTTGCTTTGTGTTTAATCGTTTATTATATATTCCATACTTGACGTATAAATTAAGCTTGATAGATGATCTTCTTCTTATTATATAAATCACTTTTTGTCCATATATAATACTCAGCTTTTTATAAGTTTGGTCTCTAGCTAGCTACATGAAAAAGAAAAAAAAAAAGTAAATGAGTTTCTCGAAAGAAAAAAAAAACATTTTCAAAATCATCCTACGGTTATTTCATGTCCTGTTTCCGGACTTAAATATAAACAAAACTAATTAAAATTATATTAATTAAAAAATTTGTTAATATCATTTAATTACATTAGATTTTTATAAAAAGAAATCTTAAAGTATTTTTAGTTGAAACTTAATATCAAGAATAATTAAAAAAAGTCATTGAAATTAGAATCACAGTTAATATTTAAAGAGATGACCAATTAGAATCACAATCAAAATTTCACAGACACAAGACAGAAAAGAAAGAAGTCATCAACAAATAACAAATTAAAAATTAATGTGACATGGCCATTGAGGATGACCAATTTTTTTCATACACAAGACAAATAAATAAAGCTGTACCTCTAGGACTTCGTTTGGTGCTAAATTCTCTTTGTTTGTGGGGCTGAGTTCTCCTTATTTAGCCTTATCCTTGATAGATGGTTCCTTGCCAGACCCTATATATATATATGCCACTCAAGGTCAAGGTGTTTACAGAGAAAACTTATTCCTAACCCCCTCAGCTCCATCATTTTTTTGTTAATTATATGATATATTGTACGTACTTCATGCATGCATTAATCAGTTATATCGTTTTTTATTTTTCTTTGCCTTTTGGATTTTCACTCCAAGTATTGAATATTTTGGTCATTTAATCATGAATGCTTTAGCATAAGGAATAAAAAAAAAAAAAAAAAAGCTTCAGGCATAAAGCATAAAAAACATCGTCACATATTCCTTGCAACTTTTAAGAGATGCTTTTCTTTCTGACACGAGCGATAGGCCCCTTGTCACTCTCTTTTCTTTCTTGTTTAAACAAATATAGGAAAAAAAAAATTCTAAGAGAAGGCAAACCTTGGAAAATTGTTTAATGCAAGCAACACAACTATTTAATTATAGTTATGTGACCTAAATATAGGATATAATTCCCTTAAATCTTTTTGAAATATATATATATATATATAATAACCTGCATCACAACAAGTGGAAAGTAGCTGTCTTACGACCACAATTTAAAGCACATGTGGCACCAATGAAAAAGAAGTTTGAGATAACATCTATGAAAACTATATATCTAAGGAATTTTTTTCCCTCACATATATGGAAGTTCCTATCTTTTCCTTCTTTTGATGACTTTTGACAGATATGGAAATAAATCGAAGGAGAAGAATCTAGTGATATATGGTGCAATATCAGAAAACGTACGCAAGAGCTAACATGCATAAATAGGGATAGCCTCCCTCGTTAAATCTAAGGTGAAGAGGAGGCGTATATATATATTATTATTAAAATATGCCTAAATCAACGGATCCTCTTGTTATTGGAGGTGTGATAGGAGATGTTTTGGAGCCATTTACAAATTGTGTCTCTCTGAGGATAGTCTATAACAATTGTCCTGAACTCATCAACTGTTCTGAACTCAAACCCTCACAAATCATCAACCAACCAAGAGTTGAAGTTGGTGGAGATGACCTCAGAACCTTTTACACCCTGGTATAATTCACTTTAATTGGTTTATCTATCGAATGAATGAATTTTCTACGTCGTCTGATCGATCAGTGTGTTAATTCTATTAATTGCATGCACATATATAATATATAATTATATTTGCAGGTAATGGTGGATCCTGATGCACCTAGCCCAGGAAATCCAAGTCAGAGGGAATATCTGCACTGGTAAGTGCTCCTCTTTCGATTGGCTAGCAAGGTTATTAAAACCAGATCGGTTGGTTGGACTGGTTCAATCGGGAACCGGTAGTCTTTTCGGTCCGGGAGAACCTCATAATCAGGGAGGTACCAAATCGGTGAAGAACCGATAAAATCGATGAAAATCGGCCAATCAATCAGGTAGAACGATTCTATGATTTAATTTTTTTTTAATTTTTATTTTTAAACTAAAACGACGTTGTTTTAGTGTTTTTTTTTAATGCCAAAACAACATCTTTTTAATGTTTTATTTTCTTTTTTTGTTCTCTTCTCAATCCTCCTCACAAAACTTAAACGGTTAAATAAGTAAATCTCTAAAATTAAAATATTATTTTTTTATTTAAATAGATGATGAAAATATTGATATTATGAATATGAAATTTCAAGTTGAAGGTATTGATGATGGTGGTGGTAGATCAACCAAGATGTTATTCCTACTATGTTAGAATATGATGGATTTAATCTTAATAAATATTACTTTTTTTAAGAATGTCGTAAATATTAATGAATTTTATTTAATATTGTTGAACTTAAATTATTATTTTAAAATAAATTGATCTTAAATATTATG
The DNA here is from genome assembly GCA_014843725.1 of Amphicarpaea edgeworthii. Classification (NCBI taxonomy): domain Eukaryota; kingdom Viridiplantae; phylum Streptophyta; class Magnoliopsida; order Fabales; family Fabaceae; genus Amphicarpaea; species Amphicarpaea edgeworthii. The sequence continues at coordinate 306,608 of CM026321.1, read as the reverse complement.
ATATATTTTATTTCATATATTAATATATTACTTAATATATTATATTAAAAAAATAAAATTTATTAAAACTAATTTAACCCTAATTTAATCTCGATTAAACTTTTAAACTTTAAATTAGTATTTTCGTCGGTTCAACGAATCCAATTTTAAAAACCTTGTACGCTCCGGATCGATACTGGAATAGAACGTGGGCAAAATCACAGGATTCACACCCACCAGGCCACCATTATTCTTTAATATCTACATACGTACACCCTACTCATGTTTTCTTTTTCTATTTTAGAAAGGATTATTTTATATATATATATATATATATATATATATATATATGTACTCCAAATTTTATATATCATAGTTTCTTTCTTTATCTTTTTTCTTTTCTCTTTCTCCTCACGTCATTTATCTTCTCTCTTTTCTTTTCTTTTCTTTTTCATCTCTTTCTTCCTTCCTTCCTTACACCTTAAAATAGGATGGACATTTAATATTTTCCATTTATAAATTAGTAAAATATACCAACTAATGATTTTTTTAAAAATAATTATTATAAAAGTTAATAAACTTTTTACATAATAATTATTTGTGAATAAATGACATGCATTATAAAAATTCTTTGATGTTTTTTTTATCAGCCAAAAAAAATCTTTGATGTTGTCATTTGCATACACCATTTACTCTTTTTATTTTTTTTAAAGAAAACATGGCCATTAATTTAGTTTTTTTTTTATCCTTCCATGGATGCCCAGGTTAGTAGCCAATATTCCAGGAACTACAGGAGCAAACTTTGGTATGTTGGCAACTTTTATTTTCTGTTTTTTTTTTTTAAACTTTTTTTTAACTATATGCTAACATTATATGATTTACCTACAATATATGTTAACATGTTACATATTCTTTGCATGTAAGTATTATATTATTTAAAATATTTTTTTACAATACTATTCAATATTGACCAAATTTTACAAAAGTCTAATTAATATTGAATCTATGTTATATTTTATATGAGCCATATACATTCTCCGAGTATTAAGGTTTATTAGAAAGAATATATTATTGATATTTTATATATGAAACAAATTACTTTTGAAATAACTTTTTAAAAAATTCTCAAAATCTAATTAAAATAATTTAATAAATAAATTAAACTAAATAAACACTTATAACCTTGAGCTAAAAAGTTAGAAGTTGCATTAATTTTAAAATGTATTAACTTTCCTAAAAATTGTAGGTATAATGTTTGAAATTGAAAGACTATTTTGGAGTGGTTTATATAAATTGAGTTTGATTTAAATGATAAAATGATTTTGAATATGATTTTTTTTTTGAGAGAGATTGAATATGATATTCTAAAGCGATCGTTCACTTTAAAGTAAAATATATGAAATTTCAATTATTATTAATGACAATTAATTGTTTTTTGTAGTATTAATTAATAATTAACGGTATTTTATATATAGGTGAAGAGATTGTGCACTATGAAGGTCCACGACCGATGATGGGGATTCATCGAATCGTTTTCATACTGTTTCGTCAAGTAGGTAGACAAACTATATATGCTCCTGGATGGCGCCAAAATTTCAACACTAGAGATTTCAGCGAGCTTTATAATCTTGGATTACCAGTTGCTGCAATCTACTTCAACTGTAAACGTCAAATTGATTCTGCTAGAGACGGAAGAAGGAGATAATTATTAATTAAATCAAACAATAATTAAGTAAACCCTCAGCTTCATCAAAACTCAAGATTAGTGTTTCACTATACTAGTTTTTAAAAAAAAAAAAAAATTATTAAATTGGTCTCTTAAAAATTAGTGTATCATCTTAGTTTAAAAAATAAATATATAAATACAACATTAATCACTCAAACTTGAGGTATCACCCTATGGATCTTTGAAAAGGATTGAAACGGTGATACATTAATCATGAGATACGCAAATTGAGGGTTTACTTTATAAATAAAATAACAGCCTCAGGATATATATAAATAAAAGCACACATCAGTTAAGTAATTACTACATGTTACTGTCTGACTGTGACCGTGTGTGATCAAATTAAGTTATTTAAAGCCTATTTAGTTGTATACACTGTTAAGTCTGCTTCTTGGCTTCTTCTTTTTTATTTATATTGAAATGGTGCAATTGCAACTCGTGCAGGAAGCATTACTATTTATTATTAAGAAGTTATTATATATATATATATATATATATATATATATATATATATATATATATATATATATTTAAATGATGTATTCAAACACTATTTTTAATTCTATTGGAAATCTTGATTTGAAGTATAATTTTAACTTTTTTTATTTAAAAAAAATAAAATTCGTATTTCCGTTAACGATTTTATTTTTTTAAAGTTATGATTAAAATAAAACAAACACGATTTTATGTTTTTATTTTTACTATATCATTGAAATTATTTATAAATTAATAAATAAATATAAGATAAAATCATAAAAAATTAAACTTAATTAATAATAAAGTTATAAAGAATTAATAATAAAATTATAAATCAATAATTTCATTAAAAGTTAAAATCATAAATTTAATTAAGAAAATAAAATTAAATAATATCATAATGTAGTTTATATACATTAGATGTACTGACATACACAGTTTGTAGTGCTTCCAACTCTTCCTTAGCCTTAGATGGATGTTTTATTTTTATTTTTATATATATAAGAAAAACTTATATTAGAATTATATGGTCTAACCACCACATTCAACAAAAAAATAAAAAATAAAAATGGTCTAACCACCCATCAACCAATGAATCCCACATCACCAAACCCACATTAGATGGATGTTTTATTTGATTCGATCGAATTCATTGATTGAGAAAAATGATCTCATATCATGTAATTTAATTTGATTTTTTTTTTCTTGCTAACGATATCTAATTCAGGTTAAAAAAATTAAACTCATTTGGTCAATCTGGTCGTGACTTGATAGTCGATCCGGATTGATTCACACATCAGGCCGATCATGTAATCAATTTGGTGTGAATCGATCGATTGAAAGCAAATTTTATTATTTTGGAGAAAATTATGAAAAAAAAATGATCTTGTGAAGAATAAAACCTAATTCCTTAAAACTAAATGAACATTTTCCATTTATTAAGCCAATGAACACATTGTCTATATTTATAATAAAAATAAATTTCATAGTATATCTTATTACTAAACAAAAAAGCTAATTAATTACTAATTATTATAAACATTATAAATATATTATATGTATATTATATACTATATAATAAAATTTAATATATTGATATAAATATTCTAGTAAATTATTGAAAATGGAGGCATTTCTTTAAAAAAAAAAAAAGTACTATTAATATTTTTATAGAAATCAGCCAAATAAATTCAAGATGTAAATAAATAATTTTTAATAATAAATTTATGAAAATTAGGTTAATTTGTGTTGTCATTTTTTGATTTTTTAGTATGAAATTTTAATAAAATAAAATGTTTATATATTGTCAGTATAAACTCATTTTACACCATTGATTAATCATAACCTACTGTTATAATAATTTTTAAAATAATTTTATAAAAGTCAAATCAACTATCTTATCATAAATTATAGTTATCATAAATTGTAGGTTATAATTGACTAAATAAAATAATTTTATATCAACGATGCATAAATTTTTTATTTTATTTTAATATATATATATTTTAATAAAAATTAGATTATTTTTATGTAATTCAACTACTGATTCATTTGCTCAATCATTAACTCAATAATACTGTAACTTAACATCATCGGTTCAATTTTTATAAAGATATACGTGGCTAGCTAGCTATATATGTCCTTCGATCTGCTAATAAATTACACTTGCATGGTTATTTTATTTTGTTTTTAACAATATCACGAAAACAAATGCTATATTAATTCAAGATAATTAACACATTCTCTGGACTCAATATGTATATGTGACTAAAATCTAAATCTTTCTCGCAATTTAAGTCGTAACAAAAAAAATATTAAATAGTTTTTAAATATAATTTTGAACTCTTGAAAGTCAATTACATGTAAATAATATATTAACACCTGTATTTTAAAATTAAAAAATATTTAATAGATTGTTTTGACTTTATTCTTTTGAAATGAAAATCAACCTAAAATATTCATCATTAAATAGTGATGTGTAGTATTCATCGGTTTGTACTGGTTGAAATTTTGAATTAAGGACTAAAATAAAATAAAAAATTTATAGTAACTAAAATAAGACTTTGAAAAGATTAAAAAAAAAAAAAAAGCAAATGATGATTATTTTAGGTTGACCCTTTTCACATTTGGGAAGCAAAGCCTGGCAGAGCTTAGATGCCTTCTATTCTAACAAATAACAACTCCTCCTTTCATATTTCATATAAAAATACTATACAGTATTCAGTAATTACTGCGAACAGAACAAATCACATCACAGTGACAGTATATAATACACTATAGTCAATCTAAATCCAAAGAAAAAAAAAATGATAGCGTAACGCAGTACGCACAGTAGATGGGGATTGGCGGCTAGGAGACGAAACCAATGACAAAAATAAAGTTCCTATATTACCCCTTTAGCACCTCTTATTTGGTTGGCCAGACTCTGGGTTTTGGGTAAAGTCAAAAGGTGCACCAACTTTCCCTCTATCAAACCTCTCCAGATTAAAATAATAGTATCATCATATAAATTGAACCACCTACTCCTTCGTCCTCCACTTCCCAATGGCTTCGGTTTCCAAGCTCTCAACGCCAAACCCAGCTGCTGCTTCCTTATCAGAAGCGCTTCGAACCAGATATTCTCGCACCTGCTGCTTCCTCTCCTTCAAACCTTCTTCCACCGCTCTTAGTTACAAAACTAACTTCCGATCCATTCACTCCCCTCTCTCTCTGCGGTAACTTTTCTCTCTTCTCTTTTCCCAGATCGCGATTCACACGCATCGCTTTTTTATTTTATTTTTTTCCTAAGTTGAAAGGAACGGCGATCGATCGCCATCGTAACTATCGAAGTAGCTCAAAGTTGATTTTTACGGATGACTGCAGAATTTGTCTTTACTGTTTTTTGTGGGAGCGATTATGAACTCGGGATTGCATGCTAAGTATGATGCACAGATACTGTATATCACATGATATACGAGTAAGATACATATCTAGATATGTATAAAACATAATCACTATTAAGAAAATACTTCTTGTACATAACTAAAACCAATACAAGTTATAAATCATTAGTGTCATCTGATTCCTTTCCTGAAATTATCCATAAAGAGGACAAATTTCATTTTTGGTTCATCATCAGGGACAACGCTTCTATGTCTCGTGTATGCTAAAAGGAACTTATAAGAGTCATAAGCGTAAGCTCTTCTAAATTGTGTTCATTCAGGGTCAAATGCTCCCAAACAGGTGGGAATGGAAGCCCTGCAAAGAGGACAGTGCTTCATGATCTTTATGAGAAAGAAGGGCAGAGTCCATGGTATGATAATCTCTGCAGACCTGTTACGGATCTGCTTCCTCTTATTGCAAGTGGTGTCAGAGGCGTCACTAGCAACCCTGCGGTAATCAGATTTTTTCTCTTTTGGTATCGTTCTGCGTATCTCAAGATATTTTTTCCAGACATTAATAATGTAGAAATCAAAACCGATTAATGTTCCAAACATTTCTTGTGAGTTACTATTCTAATCTTCTGTCTGTTCATTTGATTGCAGATCTTTCAGAAAGCTATCTCATCCTCAAATGCTTACAATGACCAGTTCAGGTACCATCAATATCTTTTATAAATTCTGAAATTTCTTCTCAAACTTAACAGGTAGTGGTGTGGACAGTGTACTACAAACTGGAGGCATGGACACTGATCATTCTTGTCTGCCTATAGTGTGTGTATTAACCCATGCTTGGCATACCTTTTCTCATGGGAAACATCTGGTTTTTTTCAGAAGCTCTCTCATGGAGCTGGAAAAATAAAGTGGCTGTTTCTCCAAATTAAATTGAAATAAACATGCACTTAGTTGTAGTTTTGTCAGTCTGTTCATAAAATATGTTTAGAATATTAAACTACATTAATGTTACACTCCTTATTTCCTATTTTTCATGGTAAGGGCAGCTCTTCACCACGTTAAGTATACTGTTGTGTCTGCTTTAGGCCTAGTATTCCTGCAATTTTAATGAATACTGTAATAACAAGAAGAAAGATATTTAAAGAAAAAAATATAAAAATGTTTTTTTGGTCTTATGGACATGTTAACTATTGTCTTATTGATCTTAAATTGCAATTGTTCTAGCAATTTCCTTCCTACTCTTATTACTAAAAACAAATTATTCAATCATGCAGGGAACTTGTGCAAGCAGGGAAAGACATTGAAAGTGCTTATTGGGAACTTGTAGTGAAGGATATCCAAGATGCTTCCAAACTATTTGAACCAATCTATGATCAAACAGATGGCGGCGATGGCTATGTTTCTGTTGAAGTATCTCCCAGGCTTGCTGATGATACTGAGGGAACCATAGAAGCTGCAAAATGGCTTCATAAAGTGGTTGATCGCCCCAATGTGTATATTAAGATTCCAGCTACAGAGGCATGTGTGCCTTCAATTAAGGAAGTTATTGCTAATGGGATAAGTGTGAATGTGACAGTAAGTTTGTGCTACATCCTTTCATATAATATGCAATTTAAATAAGTTAGTATTATGGTATGCTATTCTAGATTCAGTTCTTAGCTCTACTTGATAAGTGATCCTGTAGATGGTCATTACAAAATAACAAATTGTACGGTTAGCTTAAGTTCATGCTGGTTAAAATTGAGGTCGTGTCCAAAAGGAAATTGAAAAACTCAGTCTCCAACTGTCCTGACGAGTGTCATCTGAATTTATATCTTTTGCTTGCATGGTTCAAGTGTAAATATGTTTCTGGTATTTGTCTGCACAGTTGATATTCTCTATTGCAAGATATGAAGCTGTAATTGATGCTTACTTGGATGGTCTTGAGGCATCTGGGTTAAATGACCTCTCTAGAGTTACAAGTGTTGCCTCTTTCTTTGTCAGTCGAGTGGACACTCTCATTGACAAGGCCCTTGAGAAAATTGGCACCCCAGAGGCCCTTAATCTACGTGGGAAGGTAACTGTTTATTGTTTTACAAATTTCTATTCTTGCCTTTGGATTTATTGCACCTCCGAATGTCAAGTATGCTCATAGTCATGACACATTGGATTTTACAGGCAGCAGTAGCTCAAGCAGCACTGGCTTACCAGCTCTACCAAAGGAAATTTTCTGGACCAAGGTGGGAAGCTCTAGTTAAAAAAGGGGCCAAGAAGCAAAGGCTTCTCTGGGCCTCTACCAGTGTCAAGAATCCTGCCTATTCTGACACCTTATATGTTGCTCCTCTTATTGGACCAGACACTGTAAGCCAACCTATTTTTCACTTGGTCAATCTGTTTATAATTGTGATTGAGTTAACAAACTTAAAAACCAAAGTTTGCTCATCTTTTTGTTGTATCTGATAGTAATAGCTTCTTACTTCCCAGGTATCAACCATGCCAGACCAAGCCCTTCAAGCATTTATCGATCATGGTACCGCATCCAGGACAATAGATTCAAATGCATCTGAAGCTGAAGGAGTTTACAATGCTCTCCAGAAATTGGGTATTGACTGGAGCTTTGTTGGTTCCCAGCTTGAACTTGAAGGAGTGGATTCGTTTAAGAAGAGCTTTGACAGCCTCCTGGATTCCCTGCAAGAGAAGGCAAACTCTCTTAAGTTGGCCAGCCACTGAAGTGTAAACGTCATGCTGTGTACGATGGGGGATTAATAAAAAGTCAGTGGCTGTGCATTTTTTGCTGCTGCTGTAAATGTGCTTCATGGGGAGTCATTTAGATGAATTGGAAATTGTACGCTTCGAGTAAAGCGTTTTGTTTCTTTACCCCCTATACAATGGTTGTGCGGTTTTATTTTATTTTATTTGTGCTTGTGATCTCATTATGTTTCAATTATTGGTTCGAATTTTAATTAAAATTTTGTTGTAATCGATAACACAACACATGCATGTTTAACTAATACTTAATAAATTGAGTGTAGTGATTCAACAAGTCGCTTCCCTTAATCATAGGAAGCCATTGGTAAGGGGAAGGTTTATGCCAGAGACAGACATGGTGAAAACGACACAAGTTCGCAGGGGAAATTGGGTTTGGGAAAGCTATCTACTTTCAGCGGTTCTTGGCATGCAAATAACCTGCCTTAAAGAACAGGCCCAAACCCAAATTGAAACAAAATTGCAACTCTCGGGATTGTTGTGTTGGTCTAAGTTTGGGAGGGTTAATAATCCAAAAAATGGGAAAGGAGAAGAGGTTAATTAAAGATTGATAATAGGATGAGTGTTTCCAATTCCAATGGAGTGTTAGCAACAACTGATCCACCAAACACCACTTAGTTGGGTGGTGCACAGTGCACACTAGACCCGTCTCAATTGAAAGCTTATCAAGATTTTAGGATTTTAGGAATATGCTCAAAATAATCTCATCTTACCATATCACCAAACAAAAAAAATAAAACTCAGCTTACATCTATTGTATTTCTTTTCTTCTCCTTTTGGGGTTACGTTCAGACGAGAGTGGACGAAAGGTAGTTTCATGGATAACTGAACCTCTGATATCAATCTCGCGCACTCAAGTTGCTAAAACTTGATCTCATTCCAGTTCATGAGTAGTTTTTGAAAAAAGCTGTAGAAATTTATTGATAGGTACTTAAAGTTTACTGACGCCTTTCAGTTTTTCCTTAACTAATGGTAAGTGAAATTGTTCGCAGTACGTAGTTGAAGTTGTTTGTTTCCGAATTTTTAGAAGCAAATAAAACAATCCTTTTTATAACAGATTATGTGGACCACATAGAAGTCACTTAAAAGAATTGGAGCTACATTGATGTTCAGAAAAACCAGCACAATTTTTCATGTTTTCCTCATGAAGTCTTTATATTTGAACTTGGATGCAGCTAGAAGTACAATTGCATAAATTCTACTTACGAGTTAAGAGAGTATTGCAACACAGTAAGTATATATATGTTTAAATTGTGTTTATCACATTCCTGATAATAATAATAATAAATAAAAAAAAGGTGAGGTGGGTGGTAGTATTTAACTTGTATAAGGAGAGAAAAAGTAACTCAAAGTTTGAAGATGAGCGATTCATTAATTTTTGAGAGAAGTGAAAGGTAAAAATCTGGATGGGGTTGTATGGACTGGAGTGAATTGAAGCAAGTGTGGAATCCCCACCTTCCAATTCAGAAGGAAAATTATACTTATGTGCATCCATATTTTCATGCTGAACCAACCCAAAGGATATTGGGAATAGACAGACTACTACTCCAATGAATGACAGCCTCCACAGTAGGTGACCATAAATGCAATGATGTTGTGGTACTGTACTGCTGCCATTTATTGTGCATGCCAGGTTTCAACGTGGTAGTTGAACCTTCCTTTAATATGGTCCTTTTTCCCTAACTGTATCAAAAGATATTTCTAAGTGTTAAGAAGTCAAATATATTGAATTAATTAGGCTCTTATGACATCCATAAGTAGAAGAGGTGGATAGATCCATGATCTGAAGTTGGGGAAAAGTAAGAGTGATGGATAGATCCGAGATAAAATCAGCGGCAGCAGAAGGTTCTGAACAAGGGACACCAGGTTCAATAATGAGTAGTAGAAAGAAGCTTGCGATTTACTTCATTGAGTCTGAGGATAGAAGGATGGCCTTTGGTCGTGGCTACACTGCTGCCGGCTCTACTCCAGTTGATATCCATGGCAAATCCATTCCTGACCTTTCAAATTCTAAGACTGGTGGTTGGATTGCTGCCTTCTTTATTTTTGGTACTATATACTACTATACTTTTATGAATTATGAATTATGATCACAACTTTATTTAATTATATATGTATTGTATTGTAGGAAATGAAATGGCAGAAAGAATGGCTTATTTCGGGCTTTCGGTTAACATGGTGGCCTTTATGTTTTATGTGATGCATAGACCTTTCACCACTTCATCCAACGCAGTTAACAATTTCTTAGGCATATCACAAGCTTCCTCCGTTCTCGGTGGTTTTTTAGCCGATGCATATCTTGGACGCTACTGGACTATAGCCATCTTCACTACAATCTATCTTGCGGTATGCTAATGATAATATTTAATTATCAATTGGTTTGCTACAGCTAACATTTAACATGGATGAACAACAGGGTTTAACAGGAATAACACTATGTGCAACAATAAGCAAGTTTGTACCGAACCAACAAGATTGTGACCAACTGTCTCTGATTTTGGGGAACTGCTCAGAAGCAAAACCGTGGCAGATGACATACCTCTACACGGCTCTGTACATCACAGCGTTCGGAGCAGCAGGGATAAGGCCATGCGTGTCTTCATTTGGAGCAGACCAGTTTGACGAGAGGAGCAAAAACTACAAGGCCCACCTGGACAGATTCTTCAACTTGTTCTACCTGTCGGTGACTATAGGGGCAATTGTGGCATTCACAGTAGTGGTGTACGTTCAGATGAAACTGGGATGGGGATCAGCATTCGGGTCACTGGCAATAGCAATGGGAATATCGAACATGGTGTTCTTCTTAGGCACTCCTTTGTACAGGCACAGGTTGCCAGGAGGTAGCCCTCTCACTCGCGTTGCTCAAGTCCTCATCGCTGCTTTTAGAAAGAGAAATGCCTCTTTCGGAAGCAGTGACCTCGTTGGCTTGTACGAGCTTCCTGGCAGACACTCTGCTATCAAGGGAAGTCGCAAAATCCCTCACACCGATGATTTCAGGTTTCTTGACAAGGCAGCTCTGCAATTGAAACAAGATCAAGATCCGAATCCTTGGAGACTCTGCACTGTTACTCAAGTTGAAGAAGTTAAAATTCTTATCAAACTTATTCCCATACCAGCTTGCACAATCATGCTCAACGTTGTTTTAACAGAGTTTCTGACTCTCTCGGTCCAGCAGGCATACACATTGAACACACACCTGGGTCGCTTGAAACTCCCAGTTACATGCATGCCTGTGTTCCCAGGCCTGAGTGTTTTTCTCATACTATCACTCTACTATTCCGTTTTTGTCCCCATCTTCAGACGCATCACTGGCCATCCCCATGGCGCGTCTCAGCTTCAGAGGGTGGGGATTGGGTTGGCAGTGTCGATTCTCTCGGTTGCATGGGCTGCAATATTTGAAAGGTACAGAAGAAACTACGCAATAAAACATGGGTACTTGGCTAATTTCCTGATGGCAATGCCCAACCTGAGTGCTTATTGGTTGTTGATCCAGTACTGCCTGATTGGTGTGGCTGAAGTGTTTTGCATTGTTGGGTTGTTGGAGTTTCTGTATGAGGAGGCACCCGATGCCATGAAGAGCATAGGGTCTGCGTATGCTGCACTTGCTGGTGGATTGGGTTGCTTTGTGGCCACCATCATAAACAACATTATCAAATCAGCGACTGGGAACATAGACAAAGGCCAGCAATCTTGGTTGGCTCAAAACATCAACACTGCCAGGTTTGATTACTTTTACTGGCTTCTCACAGCGCTCAGCATACTCAACTTCGCCATCTTCGTATATTCGGCTCACAGATACAAGTACAGGGCAAAGCAACTTCATGAGATGGAACTCAACTGATACGAGTGTTCGGCTTAAGAGTTAAGATAATGGATTTCGTTGTAAGAAGGACCTGTAGCCAATCAAATTAAACACTTACTTTACATGAAACACAAGCATAATTGCATTCATGTTTTTTCTTTATTTGAAAATATATCAAATCTATACTATAGTTTGTTTCATTGCATCCAACTGTGACATAATAAATTCCACTTTCTTGAAACAAATCTCATTTGAAAAGAAAAAGAAAAAGTGAAGCTAAAGAGATTTACAAAATGAGCAAGAACAGAGTCGGTGGATCATAAGTTCACTGCTTCGCTTACTTTGAGAAATTCACAGCATCATTTTCATCAGTATTTGTTGAATGTTAGAGAGAAATACTCAAGTAATTTAACACACGCTATGCTAGCTACTAAAGGATTGTGCAGCGGCAGTAGCAGAGATGTGGGCATTTATTAATACAATTGCATATTAACACCAGTTACTACTTGTAGGAAACACAATAACAGAATTAAGGGATTTGACGCTTCGAGAGATGTAAATAGAAAAATGCTTTTTTTTTTATTGTTAAAAGAGTGTTGGGCTCCAACTAAATTGGCCCAGTCTCCACCCAAAACATATAATGAATTTAATATTTAAAATAAGTTACGTTCAATTAAAGTTTTAAAATTATAAATTCATACACATAACTTAATTTAAATAATTATTTGTGTATTAAATTCTTTTAATTTTATTTTACACTATATAGGATATAATTTATTGATATATATTATACCAAAAGCATTTCTGTCCCATTTATTCAAATGCAGATAATTTTCATCTAAAATTATTTTTATAACATTTAAATACAGTTTTGTATATATATATATATATATAAAATAAGACGCCCAAATAAATTATTGAAAGTAGTACAAAGACTTGAATTAGAGATATATTCAGTTCTTATAATAGGATCGTTTTATTTTTTTGGTTTTTAAATTGTATAGATTGTATAGTGTAGATAGATATAATAAATAGATTTTACATTTTAGATTAAGGAATAAAAAATAAAATCTAAAAGTAAAGAAATTAAATTAAACCACTAATTAAAATAAATTGTAATAAAATTATAGGGAGACGAGGATAAATTAGTAGATTGACTTATGACTTATGAGCGGGTGTTTAGGTTAGTTCGATGGAATAAAAAAAGGTATTAATGTAAACTAACTTAATTTAATTTTTCTGTAAAAAAAAACTTAATTTAATTAAAAAAGTTATAAAGGTAAACTAACTAAATTTAATAAATAGTGAATCTTGGAGATGAAAAATGTCTGTAGTAAAGATTTGATGTTCTATAGTAGTGTGTAATCGAACAAAATATTGGACATAGAGAACACATGGTATATACGAATACGATCTACATGCTTGTAATATTTAATAACAATCGGAATCATCTGTTGAACCAGTCAGATGATTTTTTTTTTTTTTTGAGGGGAACTCTGTCGAGTTAAATATAAGTTTTTATTTCTTTCAAAATTATTTTCTTAAAAATTAAAATTTGTTCTCATTAATATATATTCATTATAAAATAATAAATAAATAAATAAAATATTCAAACTATCAATTCTCTTGTCATTTGGCTTTTAAAAACGGGTCAAATAAATCATTTTAAAACTATCACATTTAAGCACATTTAATTAGAAGTAAATGTTTAAAACGAAAGCTGTAGAACACTGTTAGACCCAGAATTAATGATCTAAAAGCTCTTGTGTTCTAATTAGAACAAACAAAATATCGGAATATGCTTTATTAAGAAAGACAAATTAAATCTTGTTGTCCCATTTGTTCATGCTTTACTTTTTGCTTCGTTCTACCAAAAAAAATAAAAATAAAATAATTAGTTATCATGAATACAACAATAAAAATTTATCTGAAATGATTTACAACTTCTTCCTTCAAATAGAGAAAATAACTTAATAACATGTTTGGATAAATTAATAATATTTTTGAGAGTTTTTTTTACTAAAAATATAAAACATTTTTTAATAGAAAAATCATCAAAAGCACTTCTAACCTTATATCTAAACTATCAACTCTCAAAAAGACATGAAAAAGCATAAGAATGAAAAAAAAAATATCAAAGAAGGATAAAACTCATTTGAATAATTTCGTTAACTTGAAAAAGATCAAGCAGAATATATGTTTTGTTAAAAAAATGTAAACTAATTAGTTTTCAATTTCACATCGATCGGGAGGATATTAATATTTAATAAGATAGATAATACAATAGAGAAGATTTTACTAAGAGATTTCACTTCCACTTTTGCGTAGTAATGTAACAAATATTTAGTCACCGATTTGACGTATTTAGTCATAGTTAGCTGCGATGAATTATCGATTACGGCTAAATTTTTACAAAGTTAAGGTTTAGTAAGAAGAAGGCTTTGAAATCATCAGAATCAATCATGTGTTTCTTGCCTCATGATCAATAATTCTTATGCGAATTTCTCCTCTATAGTATATACATCCAACAAAAGTGGTTGCTAATGAAAGGGACATGTTATTGTTACATATTACAATATAATGCGCATCATCATCAGCCCAGAATCCAGATTATAATTAGAATATCATCATCGATCGATATTTGGATTTCTTACACCATGCATCCTTTGTATAGACAATGACACATTTAGATTTTAAAGGATTTCTTATTTCACTTAATATAATTCAGTACTTTCATAGAAGAAGAAAAGGGAACAGTTAATGGCAGCATTTTATGCACCAGCTCAATCACTCAATCATGACGACCCCCGATATAAAGCAACGATTTGACAAAAATCATATACTATTACTAAATGTCTGTAAATGAATTATTTATTTTGTTTGTCACTGATTTTTTTCTTGCAATGATTTATACAGTGTTTTGCGTTGTGGCCGATTTAGTTGGATGAAAGAGATGTGAAAGTGAAATGTATTGAAAAATGAACAAAATTAAAGTGAAATAATTTTGATTTGTTTAAAATTTTATTATTTGAAATTATTGCTACTATTATTCTTAGTAATACGTATATAATAAAAACAAGTTACTTTAAAAATAAAATAAATTTATTAAAGTAATTAAATTTTCATATGGAGCCTCGGCCCAAGAAAGAGAGACTACAGACTAATAACTCCAGCGAGATGACCTCCCATTACATCAAAATAGATCAATCGGCTAAAAGACAAACTCATAAGTCTTGATATTCAAATAGATGATTTTTTTTATTAATCAAGAAAAAAATAGATCGTTTTTTTTTCTAATAGATCCTTTTATTTGTTTTTCTTTGTTCAAGTGCGTCTTTTTATTGTTTTATTTGGATATTTAATTAGGATTTTTATTTTTATTTATAAAAAAAAATCAATTGAGTCATTTTATTTATATAAATGACTTATTTTATTTGTAAAAATTACAAAATTAAATTATTTTTCTCAATTAAAATTAAGTAAGTAAATCTTATAAATACATCACATATGACTTTAATGATAATAATTATAATTTTTCTTTCGTTGATCACAGTCCAAAATTAGGATTTTTCTTTCAAAATTAGCTTAAATTCATAGAATAATTTAATTGAGTAATTTTTATAAATAAAATTATCTAATTAAATAGTTAAATAATAATAAAACCAGATTGAGTATCAAAACCAAATAAAATAATATGATAAAAAAACCAAATAAAATAATTTATTTAAATATTAAACCTAGTCATAAAGAATAAAATGAAAAAAAATATTAAATATGTGTTATTTTTTAGATATTAAAAAATCAGAATTCATCCCACGAACGAATATGAATATGACTTATTCTTAATGTCAGAGAATTCGGATTATTAAAAAAAGTAAAATATTGCAAGATTTAAACATATTTGTTACCAAATCATAACATCACATCAAAACTGATAAGCCTACTAAAGACTAAAGAGTGATGTGATGTGACACAAAGGGAGAATATTTTATTTTTAATAAATAATTATATAAAAAAATATTATTTCAATTTTCAGTTTTATTTATACAAACAATTTTTTGTTATTAAAACAGAATATAAAAAAATCATTTTATACATTTTTTTACAATAGAGAATAAAAATAGAACATATGTTCTTGAAAAAAAATGGTGAAACTCAAAAAATACTCTTTTAGAAATTATATATAATTATTAGTATTTTAATAAGTTAATAGTGCATACATTAACAGTATAATTCTTATACTGTTATTCAATTATAAATGATCATATGTGACAAAATTTTTGACTTTTAGTAAAATATTTTGCCCTAATAGTTTATAGAAAGTAAACTCTATTTGAATATAGTTTTGTTTTTAATTATTTTTCATGGGCCACGTACAGCCACCCCTTGAACAGTGTTAACACTTAACAATTTCATATACCCTGGTGCATTCGGTCTCTTAAGGTTTGTGGAAGTCAAGTCAAGCAAAAAGATTTGTGCAATGGAAGCATGTATTAATTACGTACTTGGACGGTTTTTATTATATGCTGAACTGATTTTTTTTATTTTTTTTAATTGGCAAAGTGCTAAGAGTCTTTACTTTGACAATGATATCTTACAATTGCATAAAGACAGGGCATAAATAATTAAACTGGAAAATGCATTATATATCGAACGCTTTTGATGGAATCTAATAATTGAATGTTGTGTTTACACCACAAAATCATGGAGTGTGGAAACAATTAAGCATGTAAGCAAAACATCCTTGATATAATAAAATTGTTTTTCTAATTACAAAAATATTGAAATCATTTTTATCGTGAGTGATCCAACAAATGGGCCTTTATTAGTACAGATTTATATATAGGCTTAATTGAAAAATCAAAAGGAATTTTAGTCCGACTGTTAATTTAAAAATTTTGACAATTATTTTTAATATTGACTTTTTTTTACTGTAATTAATA
Organism: Amphicarpaea edgeworthii; assembly: GCA_014843725.1. NCBI lineage: Eukaryota > Viridiplantae > Streptophyta > Magnoliopsida > Fabales > Fabaceae > Amphicarpaea > Amphicarpaea edgeworthii. Next base: position 290,063 of record CM026321.1, on the reverse strand, counting down.
ATGATGTAAATAAAATTAATTAGCTAATTTTTTTTATTAATGATATCATTACTTTTTTTATTCCTAAGTTATGATTTAATTTAATTAATTAATTTAAATAAAAAGTTAAGTGAATTTTGTCAAAATTAAAATTTGAACCCATACTTCTTTAGTTTATATATATATATATATATCACATAAATTTTATTTATTATCATATATTTATTTATTTAGTATTTATTGTGTTCTCAATAATAATTTAATAATTTAAATAAAATTAAATAAAATGAGTGATTTATAAAATAAAAAGTGAAATATATATTAAAAAAACTTACAACTAATAATAGGAGATATTAAAAAATAAATGAAAATAATTTAAATAACTTCGATATCTCGACATCTCTCTCGATGTCTTTTTATAATAATTTTAAAATTTGGACACTGGTTGAACCAGTTAAGACATTAGGTTACAGAATCATTGTTCGAGTTAATGAGTCACTAGTTGACTAGTATAACCCGATTTATATTGACAAAAATTAAAAATATTTATTATATATAAATTTTAAATTTATAAAAGTTTATTTTATTAATCTTTAATATTATTAAAAGTTATTTAATTTATTTTTTCTTTATTTTTTAACATCTCCTATTATTAGTTCTAATTTTTTATATATATTTTACTTTTTATTTTATAAATCATTCCATTTATTTACTTGTATTCAAAATAGTAAATTCTTAAGAACACAAAAGACAATAAATAAATATATGATAATAAATAAAATTTATATGAAATATATATATATATATATATATATATATATATATATTTCGTAATTATTATCAATTAGATAATTGATTTAATAGTTACTTTATCATTTAAAAATTAAAGAGATGTGGATTTAAATTTTAATTTTGCAAAATTTACTTAATTTTTTATTTAAATTAATTAATTAAAAATAATGATTAATACTCTAAATTAACTAAATCAAATTACAAATTAAAAAAAATAGTAGAACAAATCTATAATTAAGCCTTTTATATATATATAAAAGAAAGACTTGGCCACTAAAACGGTTTGTTAACTCGCAAACCATTTTTGTATTTTTGTTAGGACCAGGTAATATGTTGGATCATTTACTTGTGACAGTGAGTTAAATGGGTTGAGGTTTGCAAGTTATTGAGTTAGCTAGATGTTGTGGATCAATTACTTTTAATACTAGTATTAATTATTGTTTTCAATTTTAACTAAGGATACGCTGCAATTCAAAAGGAAAAAAAAAAAAAAAACATAATTTCGAAAATCCATAGCACTTAATGCGATTATGATTCCTCTTAATTTACATGTAGTTTTCATAATTTATTAATTATTAACAAAAAGGGTGCTTCTTTCAAAAAAAAAACAAAAAGGGTATAATTTCCATACTATTGTAGTGTAATTTTTTTAAACTGTTAATAAATTAAATTCACTTTTGAAATAAATAGTATTTTTGTCTATATGTTTTATATAATAATTTGTTTTTATATAACTAAAATTCATAATAAATAATTATTTTAATATAAAAACTATATTGTAATTAAGTTTTATATTAAACAGTATTAGTTTGAAATAATCCCATTATCCAATTCTACCCAAAAAACAAATCAACCGTAATGGCATTAGCGCATCATTATCACAACTTTTATAATGTATTGTCGAAATGCCTAAAAGCTAGTCCTATGAAATATGAATGGGTCAAATCTAAGTACACTGTACATGTTATAGCTTTGATGACCGTTTCCCTTTTAAACATTCTGTTTAATTTGTTTTTTCTTATTATTGTTTGTAATACACTATATAGCTATACATTCTATAATTTGTTTCAGTCAAAAAAAAAAAAAAATTCCATAATTTGTATCATATAATATTATTCTTAAAAAAAATCCAAAAATACGTAAAAAAAAATAAAACGTAAATATAAATGTTTAACAACGACTCATGCAGTGCAAGTAATCTAGTACTAGTATATATGTTTAAGTTTAACACATGTCTAACACGTGCACATGGCTCTCATAAAAAGTATACTGGTAGGTTTCTCACCAACCCATTAATTTTCTTCATGCAGTGCTTATTGCTTAATATCTCATGCACAACTTAATTAATGGCATTGACTTAGTATTTTTGTCATATTATCACACGCAGTTTTTGTCCGGATATTTAAAAACATTTAAAATCTAAAATGAAAAGGAGAGAGATTTTTTTAAGAGTGAGGTTAATAACAAGGTCTATCATTTCAATCATTTTTTTTATATTTTATTTGTAAGATTCAAATTCGAAACTTATTTAAGATGTATAAAATATTGAATTGCTTTACACATTAAGTTATTCAAAAGTTGTCACTTTGAAAAAAGTTTATCTATCTATTCTCTTATTTTTATGTTTTTTTTTATATTCCATTATTTAATTATTATATGTATTTTATTATAAGTATTCAAAAAATAAAAATTGAGACGTGACACCTAATTAATCATATACTTTAATATGAGATATCTGAGTTGTGATAATTTGATGATTCCAAAGTTCTTTTAGATTATTATTATTATTATTATTTTAATTAATTAATTAATTCTTTCTTGTATGATTGAGTTGTTAAAATTGAATTATTTCCTTAAAAAGAAAAAAATGTAATTATGAATTTTAGTTATTGAATTTATATAAATTAGGTTTGTAACCATTTAATTTAAAATATAATTTTGAATACAAGATTTGACAATACTGTTATCCTTATTCTAGGAAGAAAGAAGGTAAAGATTATCACTATTTAATTTGGTTTTAGAAATTAAACCATCAATATAGCGCCCAAGCTTCTTTTTAATTTGCCATTCAAGGAAAGTTTCTGGACTTAGCACCACCACTTACATTTCATTCCATTAAGGTACATTTGGTGGGTAGGATACGAGAGAATAGATTGGATAATTATTCTATTATTCGATTATCTTTGTTTATTTGATGCGTCAATGGAATATGATAGTGATATATTATTTATCTTATCTTGTTTGTTGGTGTAATGTATTTTTTTTTTTTTTTTTATCTTGAAGGAGAGTTGGCTTAGAATTAACATAATAAGATATGATTTTTCTCTCCCCACTTTATTTAATATCTAATAAGTACCAAACATTAAATATAATTAAAATTTATTATGTTACTATCATATACTCTTATCTTATCATATCATACTTTTATATCTATATTATCATGTTCACCAAATGGGACTAGAATAATTTCAATGTTTTTAAATGGGTAAAAAAATATGGAGTTAAAGTTATCATGATGAACGACTACTTGAAGACCTATGAAAGAATCATTAATGAAAATTGAGAAGACCGAAGCATGCAAGAAAAAAAGATTGAGTCTTATATAAAACACATTTTTTTATCACTAAAAAAGTTAAAATTATAATTAAAATATTATGAAAGTTAGTAAAAAAAAAAAAAAAAGAATTGAATGTAGCAAGAGTATAAACAGATTTATACTTTATCATCAAGTATAAGATACAAGACTTAAGTTTGATTGTGAGCCAATCAATTAGATTATGTGTATGCTTCATCACATATGTGTGTTAATTAATTTCATTTCACATACACATAGGCTACTTCTTGCTTTAGCCTTTTATGTGTCGACTTTTTGGTGACGCCAAACAAAACATAACACGCGTTATATGATCTCCATCATTGAGATATCCTTAGACTTATTATCCAAATTATTAAAAGATATCTTACCCTAGCTAGTCTCAACTACTAATGAGGGAAATTTGAGAATTGAACCCTAGTCTCAAACTAGTATGAGAGAAAGATTCGATCAATTTTCAACCCCTATTGGCAATATTAATGTCGATCTAACTAACTTTGACAAAATTAATCAATATTATTTTCTATATATATATATATATATATATATATATATATATATATTTATTGTGTACTAAAAATAGTTTAATGTTTTTATGAAAATTTGCTGTGTATTAATTTGCTAATATTTTTGTTTGAAATACTTGATAGAATTTCCAACATTTTGTTGTTGGAAAATGCTTAATTATTTTCTGGACAATATATTATGACCTGAAAAAAAAAAACTCAAACTCGAGCAATCCAATTTTCAAACTTAGTGGCGTATATCCCATTTTCCATGGAAATTTGTGTTAGAAACCGGTGTTTCCAAAAATACTACTTGTAAAAGTAAAGATGACTCACTATTTTGTGGTCGTGTTTCCAACCATAACTGGACCATGCATGACACTGAAGCTGCCATGTGATGGAACGAGGCACACAGCACAGCATGCAGATGTTGCAACGAAAGTAAATTTCAAGTCAAGCAGCATGACTCTAACATAGAAACGCCTGCTAAATGAACTAGGACAAATTTGAAATTTCATTACAAAATTACGTTTTAGACAAAAATAATTTTATTAACGGATCATATGATTCTTACTTTTATATATTGAATTTGTATTAAAATACACACTAGAACATTTTTAAGTGTAAATTTAATATGATTTAAATCCTTGTTTTGATTTTGCGTTGAATAATTAATTCTCACACTTTAAAAAAAAAAAAAAACACAATTCCATCAATAGTATATATAAATTTATATATGATGAGATCGATCAATATTTTGATACATATATATCCTGATTATGTTCATATGAATTTAATAATGTATAGCTCATACTTGAGGTACAACTTTAAAACAAATCTATGCAGCTTCATTATGCTGTCTTGCAATTTCAAATTTACTTATTGAAAGTGATAGAAAGTCATGAGTAACAAATAGCCACTTATATTAATATTATAATATCATTATACAAGTTTTACAATTTTTTTAATCCTAATGGGGTATGAACTATGACTTCAATCATATATATATATACAAGAACAGTATATATGAGTTATATGGGATGAGTTATATTATTATATCCAAAGAGTTGTGGTTCGACTGTAAGAGTTACGTGGTGCTCCCGTGGCCATCAGTCACAATTTTAAATAAATCGTAATTTTCACTCATGACTTCATAGATTATAAACACAAGATATTTTTTTATTACTAAAAATCGTATTTTCAGCTAATTAATAATATTATATAATGAGTAATGACACATAGATCAGTAAGGTTAGATACAGTTGGTAAATTACTAAATTCTTTAAGCATGTTAGCTAATTAATTAGAACTTAAATTCTGATCATGTACATGTTAGTCAGTTATATGATTTTCCTATTTTTAGAAGTAGTTATTTTTTTTTTGAATTAGTCTACCATGTTATTAGGAAGTGTTAGTAATGGACTGAAAATATGGGTAGCTTTTTTTATTTCAGTTTCTCATCTGTAAGGCTATATATACGTTAAACTGTTTCTTTCAATACGTATTTTAGTTCCTAACATTTGGTATCAGAGCTTCACCACGGGACCTGATTAAAGTAGAAGCCGCAGTCTTCTAAGTGTGAAAAACTATGGCATCAAAAAGTTCATTTGTGCAGCCAGCAATACCGAAGTTTGATGGGCATTACGACCATTGGGCGATGCTCATGGAAAACTTTTTGCGTTCAAAGGAGTATTGGGGTTTGGTGGAAAATAGAGTTCCTGCGGCAGCGGAATGAGTAATTCTTACAGATGCACAAAGAAAGAACATTGATGATCAGAAATTAAAAGATTTGAAGGCAAAGAACTATCTATTTCAAGCATTAGATCGTTCGATTACGGAGACGATTCTTAACAAAGATACAAAGAAAGAACATATGGGACTCCTTGAAGCGAAGTATGAAGGTTCAACACGAGTCAAGCGTGCACAGTTGCAAGCTCTAAGAAAAGAGTTTGAAACTCTCCATATGAAGGAAGGAGAATCTATGAATGATTATTTTGCTCGGACACTTACCATAGCAAACAAGATGAAAGCTAATGGTGAAAACAAGGGAGATGTTGCAGTAGTTGAAAAAATTTTGAGATCCATGATTCCCAAGTTCAATTATGTCGTGTGTTCCATTGAGGAATCTAAGGATACAGACACTTTGACTATAGATGAATTGCAAAGCAGCCTACTTGTTCATAAACAACGCATGTGTTCTCATGTTGAAGAAGAACATGCGTTGTAGATTACTCATGGATATCAAGATAATCAATATGCTCAATATGTAGAAAGGGGTCGAGGTCGTGGAGGTTTTGGACGACGAGGACGAGGCAGAGGCAGACAAAGATTTGACAAATCCACAATGGAGTGTTTTAATTGTCATCAACTCGGGCATTTTAGATGGGAATGTTCGAACCGAAGGAAGGAGGCAAACTATGTAGAGACTCAAGAAGAAATGTTGTTGATGGCCTATACAGATATGAACAAGGCCAATGAAGAAGCTATTTGGTATCTTGACTCTGGATGTAGCAATCACATGTGCGGAAAGAAGGAATACTTCTCAAATCTTGACAAGAGTTACAAAGATTCTGTCAAGTTGGGCAATAATTCCACCATGGCTGTAACGGGAACAGGTAACATAAGATTAAACATAAATGGTGTAACACATATTGTTACTAGAGTCTTTTTTGTGCCAGAATTAAGGAATAACTTACTAAGTATTGGGCAATTGCAAGAAAAGGGGATTAGTATTCTGTTTCAACATGGAAAATGCAAAGTTTTCCACCCTGAAAGTGGTTTGATAATGGAAACCAGAATATCTTCAAATCGAATGTTCATGTTGCATGCCATACCACAACCTGCAAAACCCACTTGCTTTCACACTGTTACAGAAGATTTAATGCATCTTTGGCACTGCAGATATGGACACTTGAGTTTTAAGGGTTTAAATACGCTACAACAGAAGAGTATGGTAAATGACTTACCAAAATTGAAGTCACCAAACAGGTTGTGCAAGGACTATTTGGTAGGGAAGCAGCTAAGAGATTCATTCCTAAAGAAGAGCGCTTGAAGGGCAACACAAATTCTGCAACTAATACATGCTGATATTTGTGGACCAATCGAACCTATCTTTAACAGCAAAAAGAGGTATCTCATCACTTTTATTGATGATTTCAGTAGAAAAACATGGATTTATTTCTTAACAGAAAAATCAGAAGCATTTTCTGTTTTCAAAAATTTTAAGATCCATGTTGAAAAGGAAGCAAATTCGTTTATCAGAGGTTTGCGCACTGACCGTGGGGGAGAGTTTACATCACGCGAATTCACCAATTTTTGCTGTGAAAATGGTATACGAAGGCAACTAACAGCTGCATATACACCACAACAGAATAGGGTTGCAAAACGAAAGAATAGAACCATTATGAACATGGTTTGGAGCATGCTATCAAAGAAGAGAATGCCCAAAATCTTCTGGCCTGAAGCTATAAACTGGTCTGTGCATGTCTTGAATCGGAGCCCAACGTTAGTGGTGAGGAATAAGACACCAGAAGAAGCTTGGAGCGGGATCAAGCCTTTAGTTAAGTATTTTAGAGTTTTTGGATGTATATCTTATGTTCACGTACTTGATGCTAAAAGAACTAAGCTAGATGATAAAAGTTTGCGTTGTGTTTTGTTGGGGGTTAGTGAAGTATCAAAAGCATACAAGCTTTATGATCCGATTTCATAAAAGATCATAATAAGTCAGGATGTTGTTTTTAAAGAAGATCAGGGCTAGGATTGGGATAAGAAGTATGAAGAAGCTATCTCATGTGACTTAGATTGGGGTGATAAGGATGTGGAAGTTAATGTGGAAGAAGAAAATGAAGTCGGGCATGAATCTGATCATAATACTGATACAGAAGAAGAGGAAAATGTCTCCTCTGATTCTGCAGTAGAAGAGAACACTTCTAATCCCAATCAACAAAGGTGTAGGAGGCCACCACTTTGGATGGAAGACTATGAAACTGGAGAAGGACTTTCAGAAGGAAATATCGATGTTAATTTGGCCATGTTTGCAGCTGGTGATGGTGATCCTACTCACTTCGATGATGCTGTTAAAAATGAAAAATGGAGGAAAGCCATGGATGTGGAGATGGAGGCAATTAAAAGAAACGACACATGGGAATTGATGGAATTACCTAAAGGAGCAAAGAAAGTTGGCGTGAAGTGGGTTTACAAGACAAAATTCAAAGAGAATGGAGAAGTGGACAAGTACAAAGCAAGGCTAGTAGTGAAGGGGTATGCACAGGAGTATGGGGTAGACTATACAAAAGTATTTGCACCGGTGGCTCGCATGGAGACAATTCGTTTGGTGGTAGCATTTGCAGCTCAAAAAGGATGGGCAATCTATCAACTAGATGTAAAGTCGGCATTTTTGCATGGAGAGTTGAATGAAACAGTGTATGTGGACCAGCCTTGTGGTTATGTACAAAAAGGTAATGAGTAAAAAGTCTATAAACTGAAAAAGGCTCTTTATGGGCTTAAGCAAGCACCACGTGCTTGGTATAGTCGTATAGAAGCATATTTTCTAAAGGAAGGTTTTGAGAAGTGCGACTACGAGCATACCTTGTTTGTGAAGACAGAAAAAGAAGGTAAAATATTAATTGCTAGTTTGTATGTTGATGATCTCATTTTTACCAGAAATGATGAGCTGATGTTTCCAAAATTTAAAAGCTCTATGAAGCGAGAATTTGACATGACAGACCTTGGTAAAATGAGATACTTTCTTGGTCTTGAAGTGATGCAACAATCAGATGGCATTTTCTTATGTCAAAAGAAGTATGCATTAGAAATGCTACAAAGGTTTGGACTGGATAAAAGCAATTCAGTGCACAATCCAATTGTTCCAGGAGTTAAACTTACAAAAGATGAGTCTGGTGTGAAGGTTGATAAGACCTACTATAGACAAATTATAGGAAGCCTTATGTATCTGACATCTACTCGACCCGATATGATGTTTGTGGTGAATTTAATTAGCAGGTATATGGAGAATCCCACTGAACTGCATTTACAAGTGGCCAAAAGGGTGCTGAGATACTTAAGAGGAACAATTAAGTTTGAAATCTTCTACCGAAAGGAAGGAAACAACGAGCTTGTCGCTTACACTGACAGCGATTATGCAGGGGACTTGGATGATAGGAAGAGTACCTCGGGTTATATTTTCTTGTTGAGCTCAGGTGTTGTTTCTTGGTCATCGAGGAAACAACCAATTGTGAGTCTATCAACCACAGAAGCAGAGTTTATAGGTGCAGCTTCATGTGCATGTCAAGCCATATGGCTGAAAAGAGTGTTGGGAAAACTGTGTAAAAATCAAAGTAAAGGCACTGTGATTCATTGTGATAGTAGTTCTGCTATTAAGCTTTCAAAGAATCCAGTAATGCATGGTCGTTGTAAGCATATTGATGTTTGTTTCCATTTCCTTTGGGAGCTGACAAAGGCTGGAACTGTAGAGCTGATACACTGTAGCACACAGGAACAATTGGCAGATATCATGACGAAACCACTCAAGATGGATGTTTTCCTGAAGCTACGCAGATCTCTAGGAGTTTGTTCAGAGAGTGATATAAACTGATTGCATATATCATTCAGTTTAAGGGAGGATTTGTTAGTCAGTTTTATGATTTCCCTATTTTTAGGAGTAGTTATTTTCTTTTGAATTAGTCTACCATGTTATTAGGAAGTGCTAGTATATACGTCAAACTGTTTCTTTCAATATATCAAAATATTCTGCCTATCAATTTCCTTATTCTTTCACATACGTATTTTAGTTCCTAACAATACATAATAAAGAAGGTTTGTTGGAAGAAATTCATACACTTCAGTGATTTTTAGTCTCAAAAGAGAAATCATTTTCCAGTTATTAATTAGAAGATTTTCTTAATACATACCAAAAAATAGTAAACTAATTATATATAAGGGACCTCTCAAAAAAATTGTATTTAAGGGAATGTTTGACAGAGATCAAAATACTGAAAGCTTGCTTGGTATATATAGCTACGTGATTTTTATTTTTATTTTATTTTTACCTACACATCATGAAAATAAAAAAAGCATATACTGGTAGATTACGTGGTTTGTATCCGTTAGCTAGGATCATGTTGGCTACATAGAAACAGATTGTCTTAAAAAACGAGCCTGTAAATGTTGAGATATGCTGAATTTAATAGAATTCATAGCTTGGTTATTCATTCTCCTTCTAATAATAGTTAACGGAACCAATGTACTGTCTTTTTTTATTATTATTCACAAAAAAAAAAAAAACCTTAGACCCCTTCTCGTTACATTCTAATTTGCCGATTAAAAAAAGAAAAAGAAAAGGAGTGTTTGATTTCAATTTTATCATTTTAACTATCACAAAAAAAAAAAAAAACCTTAGACCCCTTCTCGTTATATATATGATTTTTTTAAAAATAATTAACCTATTAGCATACATGTTTTAAATCATAATATTTGACGTTTATGACTTCATTTAAAAAAAAAAAAAAACACCAGTTTATAAAAACCAAATCAATATTTAAGTTGCCCCGCAAGGGTAAAAGATGGAATTGATATAATGAAGTAGATCATTATGTATAAAAGAAACGGTGAATTTTTTGAAGTCGGGATTGAATGTTACTTACCTTTTGTGCGTTACTTACATTGACATTATTATACGGCAACATCAGAAAGAAAGAAAAAGGTCAACATAATTTTTTTTTTCTGCAAGTATAATCATCACCGTATTATCAGTGTCGGATAGAGGAATTTAGGCAGGGGATTAGATTTTTTTTTACAAAAATTAAAGATAATTTTTTTAAAAAAAATATTTAAGGTAAAATTTATTAAAAAAAAAAGAAGTAAAAAATGATACAAAATTTATTAATTTTTTTTTTAAAATTGAGAGTAAAATCTATAATTATTTGATGTAAGAGTAAAATAATAAAATAAAATTTATAAAATTTTAAAAAATTAAATATAAAAAGTGTCAAATTAATTTATTTAGAGTAAAACTTATTAAAAATTAAAAAAAATTAAATAAAAATATAATCAAACTAAATATTTATTAGATATAAAATTAAAATATGATTTACTAATAAAAAAATTAAATAAATATTAACTTAAAAAATTATTTTTTTCATAATTTTTTAAAAAAAAAATCCGTCCCTGCATATTATTAACTCTTTTTTTTTTTTTTTTCACATTCAATGATATTCTAAGAAAAACTAGATTTTAGTTGTTTCACTTCAGTATCTTTTGCACTCGTCATTAAAGCTATCCGAAAATCTTTTATATTCATATTTATTGTTAAATGTACAATAATACCCTTTAATAATTCTTTTTTCCTTCTATTTTTTAATCACAGCACGCCATCTATTTTATATAAGATTTTTTTTCTCATTTTTCTCATAATTATAAAAGAGTTGTGAGAATAAATGTTTTCTCTCTTCTCTCTTTTTTTTTGCAAGGTTATTTGAGAGATGGGAATGAAAAAAAAAAAAAAAAGTAAAATAGATGTAGCAAGTGATAAAATTGAAAAGGAAGAGAAACAAGCAAAGACTAAAGGTGTATAAGAAAAGAATATAATAATATAATAGTTATTATTAAGGGTGTAGTTCAATTAATTGATTGAGTATAGTGTACAAGTATTATAAATTTTATAATATTATTTTGACATGAAATATGTGATTAAGTAGGTGGTGTAGCTTAGATTGAGACCATTTAGACGAGGAAGGAACTTCTGGATCAAACAAGAAATTAAGCAAGTTATTAGAGCTGCAGTCCTGAAATAATTCTACAATTACGTGTAATTTTTAGGATTATATTTATTTTACTGCCACATGCGACTGAACTTTGGAAAGATTAAGGTTCATTTTTCCTTCAGATATATTTTTTTTTGTCAGCAAAGAAAACTATAGATATAGATAAGGGTACTGAGCTATACCCGATCGATCTGCATAAAACCAAAAACCAGTTCGAAAACACGCCAAAAGTAACCCAACCCCTATATGAGTAGTTGATATTCCTATGAATCCACAACTACAGGGAATGCTTTTTCTAAAACATGGAATGTGATATTTCCAAAATCTCTTTTTTTGAGAATCTTCCTTTCTATCTTGAAACAAACATTAGTTACCTAGGTATTGAATAGCATATGGTTATCTAAATATCATTTTTGATACACGGAAGAAATTAAAGCAGTTGTAAAATGACGACTTTGAACTTTGAACGTGTGACAGCCAATTCCTCTAGCCAAGTAAGATCTTGTGGCGATTGGAAGTATTTGGCGTCTAATCGTCTCTCTAAAAGAGAAAATTAAAGAGGTTAGGGAAGGAAGGTTACCTTTCTCTTAATTTTCTTGATGCCCTACCGGTTATCTTCATATTTTACACGGTGATTAAACACAACATTGGAAAGATTTTCAGTTCACACATGTGTAAAATTCAGTGTCAAATAAATATGTGGAAGCTGCATGTGTTATATACTATATGTACAAGGATTTACATACATATATATAAAGAGAGAGGGAGAGAGATCGATCAGCAGTCTTGACTCTTCATTTTACAATTTCTAGCTAGCTACATCGATCCTTTCTAGTTCTTAAACAATATACTACTAATTAATCAATTATATACTCTAATATCATTAGTTACAACAACAAAAAAACCAAGCCAAAAAGCAGTTCATCGCTCCAAGAACACAAAATGTCCCTTGAGAGTGAATTGAGGAAATCATGGTAGTTGTATGCAGTTAATAGTCCGGGCAAAATATTAATGGTTTGCGAGTTGAAGAGCAAGTCTCTGGCTTTCTCCAACAAATTAGAGTTGACAGCTTCTTCTCCATCTCCATCTTTATTATTTGGGCGCCTGAGAAGGCCAATATAGGTATCCAAGTCATGAACACATGAAGGGTTTTGCACGTTGAAGAAATCAAGCACTAGTTCAACCCCCACATGAGCATAACAAGAGCAACTCCAAGGGAACTCATATCTCCCACCCAACAAAACCCTAAAATTCTCGTTGAACACAACACCTGGTAGTTTGGTGATGGGATCATTAACATTCGCTATTCTTAGCACTTTCACTCCCAACTCCTCACAGCGGCGTTTGAATTCGGAGTTACCAACTCTTGGTCCCCCAAAGGAGAAGACAGTGAGTGCCTGTGGAACAGTACTTTTTTTGTTCAATCCAAGCTCGGCTATGTCATAGGCAAGCAAGATGGCCAAAGCACTCCCCATGCTGTGACCGGCCAAGGATATGCTAAGATTCTCGTTCTCCCCTTTGTACTTGTTCATCAACCTCGACACCTCAGATAGAAGCTGTTCCCTGCAACTCTCGAGTCCAAACTTTGAATTAGAGCTTTCATCTGAGGTGTAAAGAGACAGAAACCCTGACTCCACCTTCACTTCAGGTCGTGGATTGTAGGGATCAAGCATCGCCGGTGTCAAGGAACTCATCAAGTTTGAAATCCATTCTTGATTCGTAACTGTTCCGCGGAAAGTTACCAATATGTCTCTCCTGCCAAGTCTCTTTACAGCTTCATCGGATGACACGGCCACGTAACCAATCCACCGACCAGAACATGAAGAAGAACAAGAGTTGGGGAGGTTTATGTCGGGTGTTGCATAGATGTACTTTGTGATGTTATAGCCAGAGTTGGACATTCCCACCTCACTCAACATGCTCTTCTTCCCATACTTGCAGTTCAAGTATCGTTTGGAGTTGGGGTCGAGATCAAAGGCCTTGTATGAAGCGGTTACAAACTCGCCATAGCGAACGATCTCTTGGCGGAGAAGAGGGTGCAAAGGCTCCAAAAGGTTTTCCCAGTTGTTGCACCCTTGAACCTCTCTCCAAAAATTGGAAAGTGAGACCGGTGATCTTGTGGTAGTAGCGTTGTTGTTGGAGACATATTTAGCATGGTTGGACTTTGGGGTGGTGATTCCCAGCACGGAACCAGAAGCTACAAATGAGTGGCTTAGGGGAGACAAGTCATTTTTTCTCATGGGAAGTGAGACCTGCCCAAAGGGGTGAGACTTTGTTGGCTGAAAGGTTTGTGAGAATGTGATGTGATTATTATTGCTGCTTCTGCTGGGTAGGTGTGTGACAGAAGAAGCCATAAGATCCAAGTAAGAGAGATCGAGTTCTTCTTCGTGGATCAAAGGAGATCACATACAGTGTAGTTTTATATCAAGTGGAGAAGGAGACCAAAAAGGCATGTTAGGCGAGGATTTGACCAAGAACATCAAAATTCATATTTTTCGTGGATTTTCTATTGTTTATGTGGTCGGTTGGACATTATGTCACGAGTTGCTTCCGGTTTTTTCCTTTTCTTTTTTTCTGTTGCGGCTGGGGTGAGTGGAGTGAAAATTAAGAGAGAGAATAATTTAATTATTAATACTAACACGATCATGTGGACCCTATATTTTTTGATTCAGGTTGACTTCAACTCTATATGCCAAAGAAACAGTCTACATTCCTCTACAACGAGTGAGCAAATATATACAAAATTGTTTTTGTAGTAATTCAACGAAACCGATATCTGTCACTCGCAATTGCAACCTTATTCATATTTCATACTGTTCTGTCACTTTCTTCTAAACGAACTAGTATTTTTTTTCTATATTAATGATACATTGAGGTTGAGTAATGTAAAAGACAAAAATTCCATTTTTGAATTTTTTTTTTATCTTTAAATGTTAATTTGTTATTGTGAGAGATTCCAATCCACTATCTATCATTTTTCTTTCTCTTTTCACTTTTTTAACCACCACCCAACCAAAAATTGTAATATCTGCTCATCAGAAATTTTTAAAGTATAATTCTCAAGAATGACCGAAATATGATAGTTATAATGTTGATAATCAAAGATTTTTACGTTTTCTTTTAATAAAAATAAATTCATAATTTTAATTATTTATCATATTAAGTGATATAATAAGAATAATGTAGACAGTAAAACTTCTTTTAATATGGGGAAGTTAAATTTCTGTCCCCTCTCATTAGAACAATTTTGTAAAAAACTAGGTAAAAAAAATCTTTGAAAACATTAATTTTGTTTTCGCAATGGGTCAAGATCTTGTTATTTGGTTTTACACAGTTTGAGCCTTGAGGACATGTACACACTGTAGTTACAGTTTAAGGGAAATCATATATATGTTGTACAAATTAAAATGTTTGGTATGCGTATATCTCTTTCATGTCACGTATTAGCTAGAAAACTCATTCATAAATTTTGATTCCATTCAATTTCATTTTCATGGTACGTATTCCAATATTTAGTTTAGGCTGCATGCATGGAATTCCTGTTAGATCTTATGTCATGATATCTATGGCTGATTTCTAAAGCAAACATTATACCTTATTGATTAGCTAGGGGGAAAAGGAAAAAATAAATATTGAAAATTAATTGTGTTTAAGCATTAGAAGTTTATTTCTTAACAAGTGTAGTAACATGATACACACACACACACACACACACACATATATATATATATATATATATATCTTTTTAATTATTGCTGTACGTATTTGTTTGGTGAGATGAGCAAAAAGTTATAAGAGTAAGTAGCAGTTGGAAAAATCCCGGTCAACTTGAGATTAATTTGCTACTTCCAAAGAGAGCGAATAAGGATTTTATTTTATTATTTTTCTTATATATGTGGTGCATAAAACATAGATGCAGCAGCGCTGTTAAAAAAACTAATTACATGCTGCAGATATATATAGCAGTTTGTAAAGTTGTAATTGCAAGATCGATCAGTTTCTCATTTTAAGTTTTAACGCTGTACCATCTTACATGGCACACGATGAATATTGAAAAGCTTAGAGAGAAGAAGCGCCGACAATTTATTTGGGTGCCCTGAACTATTGAGTATTTTTAATTCACACCACACGAGTGGCAGTTTTTGTTATTTAGACAAACTAATCTAATTCACATCACACGTACAGTGGACTTTCAACACGGATCATGCAGTCAGCATAGCATGTATACGTGGCTCTATATAGTACCTTTTGGCCCTCATTTAAATGCTTCACACTAGCTAGCTAGCAGTGTGGTGTACATGTGTGGCATCATTAATTCACGTTTTTGGATATTTATTTTCAAAGTGGTCGTCAACTTTTGATTCCCACCTGCAACCTATAAATGTAACAAATTAGTATTTGTAACCATCCAGCTGAAAAAAAACACAGATATGATTCATTAAAACTGTAAATCATCTAATATATATTCATTACTGCATTAGTAGTATTCTACTATCAACTTAATTACTTCGTTCACTATATAATTAATCATCAGTGGATGTGACTCTTACATAAAATTACTTTTCAAATTTCCAGCTATGTTTTTTAGGCTTAATGGTAAATACCATTAAGCCTAAAACATTATCTACCATTAATAAAAATTCACGGTATAATTAATTGAGCTTTGCTCTCTTCTAACAAACAACACGCCCATTTTTTCTTAAGAGACAAACAACCCATCTATTAAAACACATAATTAAGCACAATTTCTAAATACCAGCATGCAATCCAACATCATGTATCTCGATCAAATAGCTAGGATCACACTTACAAAGATTTAGTCTCCACTTATAATTGATAATAACAAATATATGATAATTTATAAGGGACTAAAAATGAGTATTAAGTCTCGTAATTAAATACATTATCAAATCAAATCAAATGTTAAAAAAAAAAACTTAAAACAAATGCAAAAAAGTGAATAAAAAGGAAATTGAAAACAGAGAGCCCAAGCTAAAGTTTTTCTTTTATAAATTAACATAGTCTAACAAGGTGAGAATTAAATATATATCAACCTACTGATTAATCTAACTAACTCAATTGGTTTAACAAGACACGTAAATAAGTAAATAAAGTAAATTATATGTGGTATCGTGTTGAATTTTATAAATAAATAAAAAAAGTATATATCAAACTCTGAACGTTTGCTTTCAATCCCTATAAAAGTGTTAACTAACTGAAGCAATAATTTGGTGGATATATAGTCAGCTTCAGTTTTTTTTTATGTGTGCTCTTCATCCTTTTCTCAGATATTCAAAAAACTTAAAAATAAAATTATAGTTATTCCTCTGCTAGCTTCTTCCTCGAAGGGAACTATTGTTCGCCTAATGCTTAACCATGCATGCACCGATATATATTAATTAATTAGCTTTGATGGGACAGGATGGTTTTTACTTTAAGAATGTTCTACATACATATCTTAGATTTCTTTTCCAAAATGCAAAGAAGAGAAACAACAATCAAATTAAAATGGTACTAGCCTGTTGTCATTTATGAATATTAGCTTTATATTCAAGTTGCTATTGACTAGTAAAATTTTCCAAATAAAAAGAACGGAGTACCCATATTAATTATTCAAATATTCCTCACTAGCTACTATATAAGTCTATAATTCCCTTTAATTGATGGTAATCCGAGACGAGTCTAAGATAATATTCAACATTTTGAATGGAAATTTGAAAGTCATGCAGCTGCCAATTGTTTGGTTTTGTCCATGCCAATAACGGAATATATAATATAACCTGCTTTCGTTCAGCTTAATATCGATATCTATCTTTGCAATGATGAATTGAATTCAATGGGCTCGCTCGCACTTTTTGTATGCCGCCCACGATTGCATGCATGCATCAAAAACATTCTTACTTTACATTGCAACTAGAATATTCATATTCTTTTACATTCATCCTCTTCAAATAATTGTTTAAATAAGAATAGGTTATTTGTAAAGTTATAAGTAAAATGAACTCAATTTTATGACCATGGAAAGCAGCCTGATAGAATGAATTATGTTCACAATTATACTAATCAATGGAACTAATCAATTTTCACCAAAAAATAAATAAAAAATACTAATCAATTTTAAATAGAACTAATTAAGAAAATAAAATTATATAAATCATAAAATAATTATTACGACAAAAATATAATGTTTAATTTTTATTTTATATGCAAATACTTTTTTATAAGCAATTTTATATATTGTTTATATATTAGTATTTTATATGTCGAATATATAGGCTTAATTCTATTTTAGTACATCTATATATATAACTGAATTTAGTTTTAATTTTCTAAAAAATATTTTTGATTTATTCAATTCCTCATAAATATAAACTTTTTACAGATAGTCGATCTATTAACCATATTGTGATATTAGGGATAAGGTCTTCAGCTCCATGCATGGCCATCTAAACTTATTGCAGCATATTTGGTTTAACTTTTTTAAACCAGAATAATTGTACATTTTTCTAAAATAAAACAATTTCAAAAGAAACTAATATTCGCTAAATGTACAGTTATTGAGTTTAAATATAAGAAATAATTTAGAATACAGTAACAAATAATGAATTGTTATATAATTGAAAAATTAATATACGTTGATTTACAGTAAAATTATAAGAAAAGTAAAATATTAGAAGTGATTCGCACCAGAGCATGGGTATGGTTCCAGATCAATTTCTCTTTCTATAGCCTAATTTTATAATGCAAAACAGAAAGACTACTTCAATATCCATCTCTGTCTGAATATTAATCAATTACCCGAAAAATGAAACTCTCTTTGGAAAAACCTTGAAAACTTCAAATTAACCGGCCTCTCCCATTTAATTTGTTCATCAAGAATATATCGAATTCCATTGTCCTTAATTAATAACACTGTCGATTGATGAGTACAGTAATTAAGGATCATAAGAAATTGTAAAACTCGATCTACCTCAACTTAATTTATAACTACACCTCCACTAAGATCACATTACCCGACATAGCTAGGAAGATAGTGCATAAGTTTGCTGACTTTTTGTTTGTTTATACGTAAACAAAACAAAAACAAGACAAGACATTATTCATGTCAATTGATGGGGGCAGTAGCACCCAAAACCAAAACAATGTGATATGGCATCTTTCCTTTCTTTAAACTTTATTACTATAGCACTCCGTTTAGGATTTTCTAACTTTACTCCTAATTAAATACGGTATATTTAATTAAAACTAGTATTTCCTAGGCATGCACAACACAAGTGATTGTTAATTACTAATTATTTATGCTTAGCTTATAGGGTTCTTTAAAAGCTTCTTAGCTACAGGCACGCAGGTGGGTTCGTACTTCGTAGGCTATTCTTTATTCTTTAAGAGTCTAATTAAACGTCAAATAGGTTTTAATAGTTTATGAATTTTAGGACATACTACAAAAAAATTATTCTCAGAACAAATTATTTGGTAATTATAACAAGCTAACAATGCAGTACCAATTTATTCTTCAAATGATTTTTTCAATTTGACTGTCACTGACCGCTCTGCTCCGTCCATATACGGTAGGTAGCAATAGCAATGGCATGGGCCTGTCACGCGTGACCCAACTCCCATCCCATGTGAATACTCAATATGTCAAATTTTGAAACTTTGTTTTAGCGTAATCGTGGACCATATGAAATATTATGGAAATTTTACCATAATGAAGAATGTAGTTAGTTAACCCTTATTATTTTTGACAAAAGAGATCCTGTTTATAGTGACCTTCCACGTTTGCCATTTGCTTTAGCTTTTTGGTTCCTTAATTGGTCGCAAGAAGACATACATAAAATAAAAGTTTAAATATATACACACACACACTTGACACTAGTTTAATTGGCCCACTTGACACTAGTTTACGTGACAGTACTCCGTGGCTAAAAGTCACAACTTATTGGTACTTGAGCATCTCATGATTGTCAATAGCAAACTCATTTCGTTCTCATTGATAGCAACTTCTAAAACCATTTTAATCTAAAAAAAAAAGGACATAAAAGTTTAAATACACACGTGGCGACCACCATATATAGTCTTGAAGAAGAAATAACAATTAACCTTGTGTATTTTTTTCGCTAATACCACATAGTTTTTCTTCACCTATTTCATGTCCTGTAGCGTTGAAAGCAGCTTTATCATGTAAGGCAGCAAAGCATTACTCCAAAAGTAGATTCCCTTAATTGTAAATATATATAAGTCACATAAGAGGGTGCAAGCTTACATATTTTTGTCTATTCTTTATTTTTCTAGTTCTTTTATTTCAAGTAAAATGTGAAACAGGAAATGCAAATGTTGACCCAGAACTAAATTAATTGTGACAACAATTATGTTATGTCTCCAAAAATAGGTACATGATGAGAAGGTGACAAAGTGCCATCCGTATGATGTTTTAAAGTGTTGTCGGATATGAAAACCAAAAGAAGATAGTGTAGTCAGTTCAAGTATGAATAACAAAATTAGAGCAAAGGGGAAAGATAAAAGTGTGGGAAACAACAATCAATTTGGAATGACACGACACGATGAATGTTAGAGTGAACGTACTGTTAAAATTTCAACCACTGATTCATTGGTTGGTATGGTTATTTTTGCCTGGAAGTTTACTCGATCAAGTTACAATACATAATCAAATCTAATTTCGAACAACACATTTCGCATTTCCATGCCTATGATTATGTACCCACCTTTTAGTTCTTGTTAAAACCAATAAGGCTCTTATATTCACACTGGTAGATTTTCTAGGTAATATACACTACCAAAAAAAATGCCATTAATTTATAGGTAAAAAGTATTAAATATTAAAAAAATAGTTATTTGAATTAAAATATAGCTATGACTTAATGGCCTGTTTGTTTGAATTTATTTTTAAAAGAAAGTATTTTTAAAAAATAAAGTACAGTAAATAATTTTCATTTTTTTATGTATTTGTCTAAACTATTTTTTAAAAAAATAAAAAATTGTATTTTATAAAAAAAAATAGATATTTAAAAAAAATAATAATAAACCGACCCAATATCTTATAAAATATGTTTAACCACCATTTTAATTTACACGTATCAGCATTATATAGATTTCAGTACTTACACTTTGTCTCGCTATTTACATCTTGCTTTTCTACTGATATGGGAACTGTTGGGTAGCTTTTTTGCTTGGAGTATTGTACAAAGCACAGGAACTGTGTTCTAGTTTATCTTAAATTTTAAAAGAAAATTCTCACTAATTTATACAATAATCTGTAGAACAAAGAGATAAAGAAAGAGAAGAAAGAAATAATCTCTCCGAAATCAGATACAAGAAAAAATATTTATAAAGGAACAAATCTACACTTTTTTAAAATTATTATTGAGGTTTCTACTTAAAAAAACATTATTATTACAAATTTTAAACACACCGTTCAATTAAAAATATCTTTTGTGAACAGAAATTAAAAACTCAAACATCCACTCATGAAAATTTCAAGACATAAAAACCCAAATCATTTCTCTAGATTTTTTGATAGTATAAAGTTTAATTCCAACACTAACACTAACAGCATAACCAGCTTGTATTCTTGTTTACATTAAACAACCTATAAGGGCATTATGAACCTTGAAGCAACAAAATATGGCTAACAAGTACCAAGTACCAACCTTTTTTTCATAAATTACATGCTGCTATACTTCTCACTAAAGGAAGCTAATTTGCCTGATGCAAACTCTTGGAAAAGCTAGCTTAACATTGCATTCATGCACAAGTCATTCGAAATATTACCAAGACAATCGAATCCCATGATTGGCCACATACTAAGAGGCTATCAGTTAAATCCCTTCTGTGACAATCAAGGAGCTGAAAAATAGTAGAAATAAATGTTAAGTACTGTACATCCAAATCACCATTAACGATTGTACCTAAGTTATTCATGTCATATATACACAGAATAATAATTAGTTCGAAAATCCCAGAGCAAGAATATCAATTATTTCAATTTTGATTGAATGCAAATATTCAATTTCCTTTTATATTTACTAAATTGGCCATTACATGCCAGAATGTGTGAACAGGAGGCCAAGGAACTTTGTTTTACATATTACTATGACTATTGGTATTTGTTTTTATGAGGTTTCCCTGAATCTTTAGGATGTGAGACTTATCCTTATTTGGAATACTACGGCAGGCCCTCATCACAACCTTGCTTATTGTGTAGCATACAGGAGACTGGTTGAAAACCTTATTAACACCAGAACCACTCCCTGCTACTGAATAGTTATTGATCTTGGATAGCAGCACATAGTGGCCAATCCCAAAAAACACTAGCAGTATAATGTATTGTCAGATGGCCACTATTCCGAAATTCTATATGCAGATTATATAATCTGTACTGAATACATATAAATGCTAAAATATCAGAAAAAATTAATCCAAATTCTTGACATATTCATTATTAACAATAAAAAGTCATAGGTTTTAAGCAAAACATGAAAGAAAATAACTAATAAAAGTCAAGGAAACAAACAAAATTAAAAGACATATCCATATTTCAAATACATCTTACACACTAAATTTCAGTCTGAATTATCAAAATAAATGGATTGTGAACTGATATAGGCACATTTATAGGACCACCATTCTTTATTTGAAATAGTAGTTAGAAGCCATCATAAAGCTATAAAAATATATAAATACTTCCATGAAGTCTTGAGAACGAATTTTCACAAGAAAACTTACGAGAGATAAACTGTATAATCCATCCAACAACAGGGATATGGTAGAGGAACACTTTGATAGATGACCAAAAACCACTGCAACCAAAAGCATCAATGATAAAGAGTTGAATAATTTTTGTAGTCTTGTAGAGTTCAAGAAGGATGTCAACTAACCTGAAGAGAAAAACACAGCCGTATATTTCAAGTATTATACCAACAATTGGCCACCTCACAAAAATGAAAAAGAGACCTAGAAGAAATGATGCAGAACCCTGCAAAAAAAGGCAAAGCAAGCTAGTTATCTCCATATAGAATGTTTCAATATCAAGGTGGATAAAGACACTAAAGAACTGAGATTAAGATAAGAAGTAGTAATAGAAGAACAAAGGACAAAAGATACATACAACAGACAAGCATCTGTGGGGATTAATGTTTCATCACAGAGAGAGATGCAGGAAATCTAAAGCAAATAATTCTTTAATTAATCAGTACTGACCTAAACCTAAGAGAATCCTGATTTTTTTAGTAAGAATTATCGGTTTCTAAAGACAATTGGGCATTGGCACTGGGAAAAATCTCTCACATACAAATGGACAAGCAGGAACTAACTGGGACCAAAATCCAATTTCTTTGCTTGAAACTATCATTGAAAGAAGCAGAAAGCAAAATAATACGTTGCAAAATGCCCAGGTATTGTTCAAAATTTATGCAGTGTTTGTACAGACAGCAAGTGGATTGGTGAAAGACAAAAAACTAATAAGTAGAAGACGCTTCTTGTCCTTTATATATGACATGAATGTATTGATTAGGATCATCTGTTAAAGTATACATTTACATGAGAGGCAAAGCAATCTATCTAGTTAAGCATTGAAATTCTGGAATGCAAACAAATTTGTAATAGGAAAGGAGAAAAGAGTGAGTGCCTTATAGTTTGCTCTATTGGTGAAAAGTGCCCACGTGGAACGCCAACCAAGCAAAATGGCTACCCCTGCCAAGGAAAATATCTGATTCCAGAATAGCAATTAGGGTTATTTTTTTATTTACAGCAATTAGCAACGAACCTCGAAGCAAAAATTAGATTGTACAAGTAAGTAAGGCTCACATTTCCCAGAGCAAGCAAACCGCGGTCAAAGAAAAGAATTATGCCGAGAAATGTGAAAAATATTCCGAAACCAATTAGCCCTATACCAATCTCTGCGAATATTACATTACCAAGTTGGTCAACACACACTATTCAACTAATACAACATGCATTGCAATGCTTCTTACTTCTTACTCACTCTTTGTCTCAGTTATCTCATAGGCCATAATTGATTGATTGCTCAAGGAACCTTCACAAGAAATGGAGAGTAATCAATCAGATCACTAAATCCGATACACTGCCCCTAACCCTAATTCCTACCACTAACTTTAAAAGATCAAAATTCTGAGTAGCAAAAACTTCACCTCTAATAAGATGATTTGATGCAGAAGAAGGAAAAGGATACTCGATGCTGATGCTGATGCTGGTGCTGCTCTGTAAAAAATAAAATTAAAAACCAAGGTTCACAGAAAGAGAGACAGTCAGTGGGCCATGTACTAGTCATCTTGAACTCACGGGATGGTGGGTTTAAGCCCAAACAAACAAAGAGAAAATTAACTGATGGACCAAAAGAAAACATGCATTAAAAAAGGAAAATTGGACCAGCATATTAGAACTATTTTTTTTATTAATATATTCATTATTAAGGACTATTTTGCTACTATAATATTGTATTTTATACTTTCACATGTTATTTGGACTCTTCCCTTTTGCAGACCACAGGCCCACTATTAGTTCTTTTTAACAGTCAAATGTTTAATTTTGGAATATTTCTACACCTCAAAAGTTATTAGTATTTCATATTAGTTGGGAGATATATTTACAAAAAAAGAAAATATTCTCAAAATCAATTATAATATTTTTCGCAGACTTCTCTCTCTCTCTTTTCTTTACTTTTACTTGAATTGTGAATAATATTAATCTCTAACACTCATTAAACATTACACTAGTACTATAACAGAGAACTAAGTGAAGATGTTTGCGTGCAGGTGCAGGAATGTATTGGACAGAAACAATTGATTGAGCAACTTTTTTACTCACAAAGTGCAAGTCCAGTTCTTGAATGAGGAATGAGATTATTAATTAGCAGTGGGGTACAGTGGGATGAAACGGAAACCTTTAGCTCGTGCAACAAGATTTTTAGCCAAACATTCACCCCAATACCAACCTTACTTGCATTGTACTCTTAAGGCAGCCCAACAATGCTTTTTTAAATGGTAATAATTTGGTAGAACAAGTTTATATGCACCAACCAGGTTTAGTCAAGGTTCCTCAAATCTTGTATGCAAACTTGATTGGCTAAATTTCTTTCATTTCTCTAAAAAAAAAAAACTATTTTAATTTATGCTTAATTTATTTTTAACTTGCTAAATAAATAAACTTTTTTTTTTTAATCAAGAGACTTCTTCAAGGAGGGCCTAAAGCAAACTTCTAGAACCTTCTTTGACAAACTAAGCAACTTTAAACAATAAACATTATAAAAATGATCCGGTGGTGATAAGAAGGAAAGGAAATGTGGAATAGATAATGGGTTTGAGTCCTTCGTAAGGACTAACAAATAATTATTAATATTTGTCTATATAAAAAAATAATAATAAACTATTTTTTTCTCTTTTTTTTCCTTTCCTTCCTTTGATTTTGGCCTGATATATATACCTTGCATGAGTTCTAAACCAACCTTCACTTTTCAAACTTTTTTAAATATCTAAGAAATTGGATGATGGAAATTTTCTATCATAGAAGCACCAAATTCTTGCAGTTATATATCAAGGGATACAAATTTTGAAGCATCTAAACAAAGAGAAGTTTGCATCAGAGGAGGATCGCACACCAGATAAGCTTCTAATTAGAAGAATTTTTCAATTGGGAGCAGTTCGTGAAT
This sequence comes from Amphicarpaea edgeworthii, assembly GCA_014843725.1. Classification (NCBI taxonomy): domain Eukaryota; kingdom Viridiplantae; phylum Streptophyta; class Magnoliopsida; order Fabales; family Fabaceae; genus Amphicarpaea; species Amphicarpaea edgeworthii. The sequence goes on along the minus strand of CM026321.1, from coordinate 264,749 downwards.
CGTGTCTTGGCTGTTAGTATTAATAATAGAGACCTTTACAACAAGAATGGTTTGATTGTTAGTACTCTCAAGTCTCATCAAGTTTGTGCCAAACTTAAAAAAAGATTCTTCGCTTCATAACCAAGAGCCAAGGAAGAATGGGAACATACTTAGTAGAGAAAGTAAAGAGATAATTATGTGAAGTTGCAAAATGATTTATTCATCAAGAGAATACAATCAATGGAATCCAATTCTTATGAAGTAACCAATTCACTAGCTGCTTAATCACTTTAGAAAATAAAAATATCATGAATAATAAAAAAAATTATCTGTAAAAGAAAAATTGCAACAATTCACGCACGATTCAAGCATATCAAAACGATTTTTTTATCCTTAATTTAAATTAATTTTATATATTTTTTATACATAAAAATATCAATATTCACTTATATGCATCATTTTGTGATTTTTAAGACATCAATGGTAAACTGAGGAATAGCTCGCATAACAAAAACGAGTTTGAAAGCCGTGTACAATCAATGTATGCAGCACAAAATTTAATTAGCTTCCAACTAGCCGTTGGTGGTTATTCTCCGATCCTCTCCAAAGTGTAATATAATATGTAAATTGTAATCATACTTTTTTATTAAACCTTTAAAATACTAAAACTTTTGCAAGATGTGGTGGCTGCTAATCCGAATTGTTCTTCCCCCTTCATCGCTAATCACGTGCTAAAGTGTTTGTCGTTTTATTGGAAATTTTCGAGATGATCAACTTCATTATTATACTTTTGTCAAAAAAAAAAAAACTTCATTATTATACTATATAGTGTTTTTGATCATTACAACCTACTGTACCACATAAAATAAACAATTATCTTTTCGCAATTAATTAATATAAATGGATATCTACTTGCGTGTTTTAAATGGATTAAATATTTTTATCTTTTAAAAAGAATAGTTATTTTAGTTAATTCAAATATTTTAGAAGATTTAAAAGTGATTGTGTAGTTTCTTTTGACAGAAGTATCGGTAAAATATTTTATTTAAATTATTTACTTTAAAATTAAGCAAAATTATTTTTGATATAATTGTTTTAAATTATTAAATGTATTTTTAAATTAATCTCTATTATAGATTTACATTAAAAATTAATGTGTTTTATTGGGAAAATTGTTAACATTAAGAGATATAGAAACTAAATATGTTTCAATTCTATGTACAAGTAAATTCAGATGAGGTGATATCCATATATATATATATGTGATCAAGGCCCTAGGAGTTGGTTTTTAGCTTAAGGCTAAGCTGAGATTTACTTCTATATCGTTATATGTTCAGTGGTAGGTCAAACCCTACTTCTTGCATGTTCTATTTTTGTATGGTTTCATGAACACATCGTAACGTATTTTTGGGTTAAAACTTAGAAATATCCCTTATACGTACACCTTATTAATAAATTTGTCTTATAAAAAAATACCAGTAATTAATTTTATAGAATTACGTAAACAATTGCCTATGCAAACTAGCCAACACACACACATGCTCTGGCTGCAGGTTCGAGGGGATATTTTGTTGAAGTTAACGATCATAAACTTAATAATTGTTGTATGCATGCTAATTAAACTGAGGAATAAGATAACAAAGAGAACCCTAGATTAGATAGAGTATAATAGATAACTTTTCATGAAAGTATACCACCGGAACCAGCAAGCTAGGTGCGAAGATATTTGTTTTGTTATGAAGCAAGAAATTAATAGATGCATGCATACATGTTTACTCCCTTACGGCACACAATTGGAAAATCATATCCTATCCAGATAGTAAGTGGATATTTGTCCTTTAGAATTGAAGCATATTCTATTGGGGATATTCTTCTTAATTTGTAAGAAACCAATCTTATTAAAAATTGGTAATAACTCATAATTTCCTATCCCCATTATTATGGTTCAACAAATTTTAATTAAATTTAATGATGACCTAAATAAAAAAAATTAAATTATCAAACCTGAGAAATCAAATTTTCAAATTAAAAAAAATGATTTAGTTTTAGTAATTCGGTCAAAATAGTCTGTGATCGAATTACCAACTGATCATGCTGCCTTTTGAAGAGATTGACAATGCCAGTCAAGTTCTTAAAATCAATGGTATATAATACTAGAAATTTGAATTCACACAAGATTAGACTTTCATCTTTCAACTGCATGATATAGATAAAGCTGAAACCTAAACAATTAACGTGCATGATTCGCGTGATTTTTTGTCTTTGGGTATAATCTCTACAAGTTGATCATGAACAAAACATTGCTTGCAAAACGCAAATAAGAGTGAAGACTTCAATTTTCCCTGTTAACCTATTTTAAATTATTGTGAGTGATAATAGTTCATTTTATTGTTCCCTGTTAGACTTTTTGCTTCCGAATTAATTAAGATGAATTTTGAATGAAAAAACATTATCTGCACGGAAACTTCAAGTGAGCTGTGAGTAGCTAACGTTTTCAAGTATATTTTTCTTTAGTTTTTGATTATGAGCTAGTACTGATATTAAATTATTAAGATTTCAAAATGCGAATGTGTAGACTGTAGTTTAAGTATTGATCTAAAATGGAGTCAGAGGATCCTCAATCATAATTCATAAGGGCACATGGAGTTTGGCATAATTGATGGTGTAGTTGAAAATATGAACATCGCTACGTGGGAATTCAACATGGAGGCCGCGAAAGAATATTTAAATATTAATTTAATTGATGATTTATTACTTTTTTCGACACGATCATATCATGACCAGAAAAAATATTATTTTTTCGTAATATCATTTTTATTTTTTCCGTGCATGTTCTCTTTTTATTACATATAACATCTTTTAAACTAATATAAGAATGCAAAATCAATATATAAGACGACTTAGATGACTATCTATTATATATCATCCAGTCTGGCATAGTGCAATTAATTAATATGCATATAGGGCCAAACAAATCACAAATGACCAATATGAAATTCAACGCTTTTATGTAATAAAACGTAAATTGAAGCGTAGATTTAAAAAAGTAAAGTGATCTGATAATTAACTATATTAATTGGAATTATCCAATAATGTTTTATCGCAATTTAAAATAAAAAAATACAGAAATTCGTATTTTATGTAATTTTAAATATTGAATTTCCATCGATGGTTTTCTATTATATGCATTTAATTTCACTCTAGAAAATCCAGTCAAATCGATAATTCTCCTCATTTATGACCCAACCAAACTTAGGCTGTGATTCACAACTCGATCCGCGATGTCCAACTTTTAGCTTTTGTTTATTTTTTCTGTGTATGTTTACCTTTTGTTAAAATTAAAATTAAAATATGAAATTATTTCTTTCAATTATGCAGTCTACAAAGACTATATCTCATTATATAAGTGACATTTTCAAAACCCAAACTTTACTTTTATCTGAAAACGCAATTTACTTAATAGCATATATATACAAATTCTTATTATTAGTTCCCAATGCCCAAAATTTGAGTTTATATGTGATGTGTGTCCTTTATGCACGTCACTTCAGGAATATAAAATATCATAATATATATTGAAACATAATGATTGAAATAAGCTCTTATTTTCTCAAATGTTAATTGTATGATAAATTTCTGGATCATATCTCCTATTAATTCACGTCCCTTTCTCATCGAAGTGCAGTCACTCATTCATTACTACATATCAGTGAGTTATAATTTAAAGTCTTCATATATATAATTGTAATAACCTTTTACTAGTACACCTAAACCTGAGAATTTTGCAACAATATAGGTATATGGAGTGGTCCTCTGAATGACTTTAACATAATTAGCTCCTCTGTAAGGCAAACTCTTTCTTTGACTTTCCCTAATTTTTAATATTTAATATGAATATGTAGCTCCTATACATTATAACATAAAAAAGGACACAGCTATGCCACTATCATATCCTTCTCTCTTTCTAACTAATTAATACCTCCACCGATCTAGTGAGTTCTGACTATCGAATTTATATAATTATTGAACTAAATTAAGAGCATTGTCCAAATCAAATATAATGATCAAATGGTTTATTTTTCCATGAGGAGCAATCATCACAAATTGCATGAAACATAGAGACGTAATATTACACGGCATTGACTGTCATTAAGAATAAAAGAAAGAGGATGAAAGGAAGGCACTGACATGATTCTTACTTAATTAGAATATGCATGGTAATAGTACCTATACGCACATGGGGACATATGCAAATTTGAATTGTAATTCACTTAAAGTAAAGCTTTAGGTTAAATGAATAAAACAATTATTATTTCATATATACATCGTTTTTTTTGTTTGCTAAGCATATATATATATATATATATATATATATATATATATATATATATTAATAATACTCGGTTCAAGTTCAACCGTGATTATAACAATTTCATAAGCGTGTCACATGCATCAGAATATTTTCTTAAAAAAAATGTATTTCTACTATATTTATATACATTTTTTACAAATAAGAAAGAAAGACAAGAAAAGAAGAAAGAGAAATGTGAAACGAGATTTTTTTGTTACAAAATGTAAAATAAGATGAATGAGGATATAATGGAGAGAGAGAAAGATAGATGTTATACAAATTTATTAGATGAATTATATGGTTTTAAATTTCCATTCTGGTTCATTTTGAAATAGTTCCGTCCGTTCTTTTACAAAGCCGACACTCAATTATTACAAGACGCAAATAAAACTATTTTTGTGTTCTGTTCCCCTGTAGTGTTTTTGTCTCTTCCGTTTGTTATAAAAATAAAATAAATAACTACTTCAGTCTCTTGGACGCGTTCAGAAATGCTCCATGTGACCAAATAAAGAAAACATTAAGAAAATGATTTATCGAATACCCTCGATCTGTTATTGATAATCATATACGTATAATAATAATTATGATCGTACGGGTCTGGAAATTGATTAAAAAGGTGTGATTTTCCATGAAGATAAGCACATGACTAAATTTTAATGTGGAAGACGGTCGTGATTTTTGCACGAAATGAAGTTCGTCGTCTGGAATGTGCATTTGATGCTGCTGCTTACAATAATTCATGTATACCATCATTGACAAATAGCATGCATAAGATCAAAATGCTTAAAAATTTAGTTAAAAGAAAACGAGAATATTTAAGAAGAAATGAAAGTAATTATTTCTTAAAATCAACTGAAAACATATCCATAAGCAGCTTAAATTATATATTAAAATGTTACACACAAAGCATGTAAATTTTGGGTAAATGAACGACATTGTCTAACAGAGTCTTATATGTAGTTTTACTTGCATGCTGCTTAGGTTTGCAATGGCTGCTGCATGCCTGCCATTTCTTGAACAAAAAAAATTATCATGATTCATGTCCATGATGCGAAATACACTGTGAAAAGGAAAAGGATGAAAACAACATTTTGAATTTTCTTTCAGTCAAAGAGAGGCAACTGAGCAGCTGAGAGAAATGATAAGAGAACGGCATTATTTGGGAACCTTTTGCTTTATTATTGTATAATAGAGTAGATTAAGAGCCTGATTTATATTATTTAAATGAGTTGTTGGAATGGAGCCATATGGAGAAAATGACCAAAGCGAATTAACATATAGTACTTAAAAAGTCACAAGGCCAGCAGGGGAAGCTTCATTGAAGGCATTAAAATTAAAATGCCAAAATGGTATGATTCGTTCCACTATAAATATGCATATCATGCAGCTTTCTAAGTCATCACTAAATCATCTATAGGATCATATACTCATTCTACTCCCATGACCGCCGGTAGCTATGACCCCCCTAGAAGGGGTCATCTTGGTCCACAAATGGCCATTGCTTTAGTCATTGTTTTCATTTCCTTTAATGTAGGATCTGTTGCTGCTGGCACTGATTCCTACCTTTACTCTTCACCTCCACCACCTCCTTCTCCTTCACCACCACCACCATATGAGCACAAGGATCCACATTATCAATACAAGTCTCCTCCTCCACCATCACCCTCACCTCCACCTCCTTATTACTACAAATCTCCTCCACCACCTTCTCCTTCACCTCCACCACCTTATTACTATAAATCTCCCCCACCCCCCTCTCCCTCACCTCCACCTCCTTACTACTACAAGTCTCCACCACCACCTGATCCCTCCCCTCCACCACCATATTACTACAAATCTCCTCCACCACCTTCTCCCTCACCTCCACCTCCTTATTACTACAAGTCTCCCCCACCACCTGATCCCTCACCTCCACCTCCTTATTATTACAAGTCTCCTCCACCACCTTCTCCCTCACCTCCACCTCCTTACTACTACAAGTCTCCCCCACCACCTGATCCCTCTCCACCACCACCATATTACTACAAATCTCCTCCACCGCCTTCTCCCTCACCTCCACCTCCTTATTACTACAAGTCTCCCCCACCACCTGATCCTTCACCTCCACCTCCTTATTACTACAAGTCTCCTCCACCACCTTCTCCCTCACCTCCACCTCCTTACTACTACAAATCCCCTCCACCACCCTCTCCATCACCTCCACCTCCTTATTACTACAAGTCTCCCCCACCACCCGATCCCTCACCACCACCACCATACTATTACAAGTCTCCTCCCCCACCTGAAAAGTCTCCAGCGCCAACACCTTACTATTACAAATCTCCTCCACCACCATCTCCTTCACCTTACTATTATAAGTCTCCACCACCCCCTTCACCATATCCTCCTCATGTGCCTTACTACTATAAATCTCCACCTCCACCATCTCCTAAGCCTCATCCACCATATTACTACACTTCTCCTCCTCCACCGGCTGTGTATCCTCCACACACTCCATATTCTCACCCTTACTCGTATCACCACCCATTAATCGTTAAGGTTGTCGGTAAAGTTTATTGTTACAGATGTTATGATTGGAAATATCCCATAAAATCACACAACAAGAAACATCTTAAAGGTAAAACACATCACTTTTATTTTTTAATTATTTCACTATTGTACTTGAACAATAATAATATCATTTTTTTTCTTTAAACGTATTAATTTTTGGTAATAGTTAATTGCACTTTTGATTTCTTTAATATTATATTTTGTCTTGGTTTAGCTCATATTTTTATTTTTATAATTCTATTGATATCTTTAGGTGTGTGTCTTTTGTGTCTATAGAATTTCAATTGTATTTATACATAAACTATTATTTTTAATACATAAATAAAATTTTGTAATACTTTTTATAATTTAATTTTTATTTATGCATGCTATTAAATCACTTAATTATTCCACATTTGTTCTCTCTCTCTCTCTTTCACTTTTCTATTTGAAAATCTGTAAAACAAATTTATAAAAAATAATTGTATAATTATAATTTCCTTTTCCAATTATTTAGTCAATTGCTTTTGTAATTATCATTTTAATTAAAAAGTAAGATGAGTTTCAAATTTGAAACAAATATTTAAATAAAAATACTATTTTTCAAATTTTGATATATGGCGCCAACTAATTAAGCAATGATTGTTCACTGCACAAATATTACTTATTAAAGTACCAATATTGTCCTTCTCAAATAAAAACCTAGTTAACTTTTATAAAAAGAACTTTTGAGAACATTTCAAGTACAAATTATTATTGAAAAATATAAAATATTAATAGAAGATATTGTTCATAATCGACTATTGCATTTAAACATTTACGAATTGACACTCATTATCTTAATTATTCACTTTTTTTTCATATACACATTGTAAAAATACATTATAAAATTAAAATAAACAACTTTATTATCGCATTTTGTGTTCACAAAACATTTCATTCCTTTAAAATTAAAGAAAATGATAATGTTACACAGTTATATACGTTAGATTGATTTGTAAATAACACGTGTGATTCACTTATTTTACATTATTGTTAATTAGGTGCCACGGTTGAAGTGACATGTGAAGTTGGGAGCAAGACCATAAAGGCTTATGGGAAAACTAAAAGCAATGGAAAGTATAGCATCACTGTTGAAGGCTTTGACTATGTCAAATACGGAGCTACAATTTGCAAGGCTAAACTCCATGCTCCTCCCAAGGACTCACGTTGTAACATACCCACCAAGCTTAATGAGGGAACCAAATTGAAGTTGAAGTCCAAGGATAAGTATGAAGTTGTGCTTAAGGCTAAGCCATTTGCTTATGCTCCTGAAAAGCCATATGATTGCAAAAAGCCCAAACCTACACCTGCTCCTTATCACAAACCATATTACTACAACTCCCCACCACCACCTTCACCATCACCACACCCAAACCCTCCTTACTACTATAAATCACCACCTCCACCTCCACCGTCATACTATTACAAATCCCCTCCTCCACCCTATTATTATAAATCTCCTCCTTCTCCCTCAAAAGACCCATACCATCCTCCTTACTACTACAAGAGCCCACCTCCACCTTCACCATCTCCACCTCCACCATACTATTATAAATCTCCTCCTCCTCCCCAAAAAGACCCATATCATCCTCCTCCCTATTATTATCAATCACCACCACCACCATCACCTTCCCCACCTCCACCTTATTATTATCAATCTCCCTCTCCACCTAAAAAATTACCAGACCCACACCATCCTTACTACTACAAGTCTCCACCTCCACCATCCTCGTCACCACCACCTTCATACTACTACAAGTCACCTCCTCCACCATCCCCATCCCCACCACCTCCATATTATTACAAGTCACCTCCACCACCAGACCCATCACCACCTCCTCCCTACTACTACAAGTCACCCCCACCTCCATCTCCATCACCACCACCTCCATACTACTACAAGTCACCTCCACCACCCGACCCATCACCGCCACCTCCCTACTACTACAAGTCACCCCCACCACCATCCCCATCACCCCCACCTCCTTACTATTACAAGTCACCACCTCCACCATCCCCATCACCACCCCCTCCTTACTACTACAAGTCACCACCTCCACCCGACCCATCACCACCACCTCCCTACTACTACAAGTCACCTCCACCACCATCCCCATCACCACCACCTCCTTACTATTACAAATCACCTCCTCCACCATCCCCATCACCACCACCTCCGTACTACTACAAGTCACCTCCACCACCCGACCCATCACCGCCACCTCCTTACTATTACAAGTCACCTCCTCCACCATCCCCATCACCACCACCTCCGTACTACTACAAATCACCTCCACCACCCGACCCATCACCACCACCTCCTTACTATTACAAGTCACCTCCTCCACCATCTCCATCACCACCACCACCTTACTATTACAAGTCACATCCACCTCCATCACCTTCTCCACCACCTGCTTACTATTACAAGAGTCCTCCTCCACCATCTCCCATTTCTCATCCTCCCTACTACTACAAATCTCCTCCACCACCAACGTCATCTCCCCCTCCTCCTTATCACTACGTGAGTCCTCCACCACCAACCAAGTCTCCACCACCACCGGCTTACATCTATGCTTCCCCTCCACCTCCCATCTACAATTAAGCTTGGAATTAAGCAAAAGCAACAATGATAACAATTCATGTAAGTTTTTAATCTTAAAATAGATCAATATCTTTTTAATGTAAATTTATAAATCTTGAAAGTATTGATTTTTTTATTTTATTTCAGGTTCTAGTATTCATCGTGGAATAAAGTCCAGTTTCATTTGGAGCAGAGTTAAGAATTTAATTTGTTATACAAGTTCTTTGAATAAGAGTCTGAATGTATCATCTATAAGCTACAATCTTCATGACTCAGATGAGGTTGCTTCTATTTATTTGGTGGTCATCTTTCACGTCTTGTTCATACTACGTTCAAGGGAGCGACAAATCAAAACGAGGAGCAAGATTTGAAATGGTGATGTCAATGAAGCTGCTTTTATAGATTTCTTATAGTTTCCTTCTAGATTAATATGATCCATCGTGTATGATTGCATTCAAATTATTGTAAAATTCTTTCAATTATATCTTCTTGTGTGGTTTATTTACGATAAATTTGCCAACATTTGTTATTACACGGAGCATAATAATGTGCATATTCCCTAAATTTAAGTCGCGATTCTTTTCCAAAAGCATATATAAGAGTTATTGCAATTTCAAGTATTTCCACAAAAAACTTAATTATATATATATAGAAAGACTTTATACCTAAACAATTAATTGTTGTATTCAATTAATTAACAATATAGTAACCAAACATTTCCTAAGGATATTTTTTAAGAGTGAAATTGTGGATAAAAAGAAAAAGAAAAGATAAGTCAATTTATTTACTAGTCACAAGAATTATATAATTTTATAAAAAAAAATTATACTAATATCTCTTAACATTTCTTAAAATTGCACACAAAGTCTCTACTTTTTAATCTCATGGCTACTAATTAAAAAATATAATATAAGGATACTAATTAAAAACATAATATATTTAATTCTATTAAAGTTTCAATCGTTTCTTTCATTTAAATTCATTTATCATGTAAGTGGCATTTACAAAAACAAACTTTTGGAAATTTTACAAAAGTGGGGTAAATAAAAATTTATCATGTTGCTTCGGAAAAAAAATCACGTTTAACAAAAGAGAATAAAACAATTTTTTTTTAACATAAAAGATACCTTAAAATATTAATTTGTAAACAAAAGGAAATAAATTTTTTGTATGAAATTGTTTGTAAGGTTATTGTACTTCTTATGAAAATAATTATAAACATATTATTTTTAGAAAATTTGAATAATATTTAAATATATTATATAATTTTTTAGAGTAAATTACACAAATTTCATCTTATGTTTGAAGAAATTACACAAACATTTCCAACATTTTGATAGCTAAGAAAAACTCCTAATTATTCACTAAGCATTACACTGTAGTCCTCTCGATCTATTTTTTTCTTTGACAGAAATGAGCCATGTACACATCAGGCCTTTTGAAAATATGTTATTTTTTGAAATAATATATCAAAGACCATATGGAAATTAATCGAAGGATATGGGTTATTTTTACGTTTTACATCGGTTGTATGTTTAATTGATGTGCAATATTACATCGGTTTTAATAAAAACGGATGTAATAAAATTAGTACATCGACTATTTCAATAACCGATGTAAAATGTAAAACAATGGCCATTTAAATAATTCTCATGTGAAACCATTTTAATATATAATTTCAAAAAATAACCTATTTTGGTATAAAAAAAAAAAGAAAAGAAAAAGGTATACATCACATAATATAACTTTTAATGAATTTTGTTTCAAAAAAATACCATCATCTTCCACCTTAATTAGAATAACTAACTAAATGATCGTTGGAAGAAAAGAAAAAAGAGCGGTTTGGTGGTCGTTGATGTTCCCCATTGTTTGAAGTGGAGTAATTTGTGCAATATAAAGAAACCAATTAAGCCTACAACTTTTTCTATCTCCTTCTCTACATAACGATTATACCGATCCCAAGGTTTCCAATTAAAAGTCGCAGATTCACATTATTAATTACTAGTTAGAAGTATAATTTCAAATGTTTTCTAATAAATTAACCTCTGTTACATAATCTTCTTGACTGGGGCTGTTTAGAGAATGGGTGTCTCCTGTCATCAATCAATAGTATATATTAAATCTGTTGAGTGAGAAAAGCTACAGAATTCAGTTAAATCGATATACAGTCAATAATAATAAAAAAAATTATTTAAATGCTCAATAATCTACGGCCTATTAAACGATTTCAGAAATAACATTTTAAATTATTTAATTATATTTATAGTTAGTAAATAATACTGTAATTAGTCAATTATTTATATTTATAATTTATTTTAAAATTTTGATATATATTTACAAAAATTAAATATTTTTTGTAAACTTTTAAATCATAATTTGTTATAAAATAATAGTAATAAATTTTATAAATTGTAATATTATCTATATTAATGTCATATAAAATGTTATATTAATGTCATACAACTAATCCAAACTATATATGTCCAGTTTTTTTGTTTAAAATGATCTCTTGATTGTAGTAAATATTTATGAACAAGATGTGTAGTATTTATGGTTTTTTTTAGAAAATAGTTGTATATGAATAGTATAAAATAATTTTTCATGATAATTTAATTATAATTTATTATGATAAAATTTTTAATTTTTATGATAAATATCCTAATAATTATATGAATGATGATTCATGATTGAATGATGATTCGTAATGGAATGATAATGTAAAATTATTTTATATTATGAATATAAAACCTTTAAATTCATTTTTTTTAATCTATATTTATAGTTAATAAATTATGTATATTTATAATTTATTTTAAAAATAGTAATTATTTTTGTTATACATTTTCAAAAACTAAAATGATATATTATCTATAGTCTACATCTACGTATTGTATATTAAATCTCTTATGAATTGTTAAATTAATATGTTTTGTCAGCATTATAGTACATTTTTAAATTTATTTTGAGGGAGTATAGTGTAATATTTTGTAATATTCAAATTTAAAGGGATATTTGTGTAGAAAAAAAAGATAAAATTATTTGTGATTTAATAAAATCTTAAAAGGTACACTTGTAATTTGCTAAAAATATTATCAAATCTAAATCAAAATTTTAAAATTTATTAAAGATCTAGAAATTATTTAAGTCAATTTATATTATATTAACATTAAATTTTTTCTCAAATAATAATTTATAAAAATAACACTGTCCTGTCCTGATACTCTTTCAGTCTTTCTAGTTTCATTCAATCACTAGAGACATTTATGTAATTTACTCTTTTTTTTTTCTTTTACTAATCTCATTTAAAAAAAAATTCTTCATAAATTAAATAAGCATTCATGTGAGATTATAATAATTACTAATATGTTTTTCACATAAACAATAAATGCTTTTTACTTTTTATACAATAAAATAAAATTAGGGTTAATGTCACTTTTAATACATTAAGTTTCACATTTTTTTTTGTTATATAATATTTTTAGAATGTTATTTTAGTATTTTAAATTATGTTTTAATTATATTTTAAGATTTTTTTATTAAAAATGTTTAATATAATTAATACTTTAAATTTTAAAAACATACTTTAAACTATTAAAATATGAATAAAACATAATCTAAAGTAATAAAATAAAAAAATTAAAATATTATGTAATAAAACAAAATAAAATATAAATTTAATGGATGAGAAGTGACAGCCATAAAATTATAACAAAGTATAACATATTGAAAACAAACAGTACTCCTAACTTTAGATTTTTGAGAAACAATTTTTTTCCGTACTAAACACCTTCCAGTAAAATACATTTATGGAAAATAGGTACCCCTCCGTTTCTAATAATATACGTCTTATAATAGTTAAAATAAATTACATTGACACACCCTAAGTTTAGTGAGATTAAATCAAGCCTGTATTTTTTTCATCCCCTACATTAATTCCTTTAATTACACGAAAAATATTATACTATATCTCTTGTACATTACACTTACACCTTTATTTGTTTTAAAAATATTACATTTGTGTCCCTAGTTATATAAAAAAAAGTTGTTGTAAATGATAAAATAAATAAAAGAAAAATTGTTTATTTATGAAATAATTTACTTTAATAGTTATGTTTTAAAAAAAATAATAAAGAAAGCTATACACGGACCCTTAAAATTGTTTTACAGTGTAATCCAATAAAAAAAATCACAATAAATAATAAGTTTGTTAATTTCAATAACAAATATCTTAAAAATTATATAAATGATTATTTATTATTAGATAACAATGCAAAATTATTAATGTGATATAAGGACATAACTAAATTTTAAGGTGGGAGAAAAAAACAATCACGATTTTTTTGCACGAATTGAAGTTCGTCTGGAAATAGTTGTCCAGGACGATTTACCAGAAATTAAAAAAGTGTAACGTACACTTGATAGTTGATAGTGATACAAGAGATCACATATACCATTTCTTTAAAAATAAAAAATAGCCACACCCCACACACGTCTATATCCTTCTCTCACTTTCTAACTAAACACCCCCACCGATCTATTTCTGACTATTGTATTTGTTATTTAATTTAACTATGGAACTAGAGCATTTGCCCAAATCAAATATATATACAATGATCAAATTTCCTGAACAACAATTATATCACAAATTCGATTAAACAGCTAGACTTGAATTCAGATACGTAATACACGGCATTGACTGCCATTTAACAATGAACGAAATAGGCCACTAATTAACGTAACATGGTTCTTAATTAGAATATGCATTAATGTAACAGTAGTAAGACGCACATAGGGACATGTAGCTTCAATATGATTTAAGGTTATATAAAACAATTATTATTTCATATATACACACATTGCACGTGCATATAGTTCTTCTCTTTTTTTCTCCTTATAATCAAATTAGATTGGGGTAAAAATAAATATTGTTCTACTTCTAATTAACACTGCCTAAGTAAACTTAGATTCACCCTTTTATTTTTACAGATTTTCTCCCATGAAAAAAGGCTACTCAATAAAAATAAGGCTGTAACGAGAGAATGTTAATTAATAATACTCTGTGCAACTGTAAATATAATAATTCCGTATCACATGCATCAGAATATTTTTATTAAGAAATTTTCCTTATACATTATTTTATTATATAATATTTTTTACAAACAAAGGAGAAGAAAGATAAAGGGGAAATAAGATGATGATATGATGGAGAGAAAAAATATATTATAGAAGTTGTCGCGTATATATATATATATATATTTCATTCCTTGTACATTTTGGAATAGATATCTATCTGTCTGTCCGTTCCGTTTTTTACAAAACCGACACTCCATGCATTGCGCATATAAAACTTATTTAAGTCTCTCGGGCCCATGTGATCAAACAAAGAAAACATTCAGAATATACCCTCTGTTCGTGAAATAATAGTTATGAATGAATTATGATCTGGGGTATCCAAAGAGACTAAAAAAATGTGGTTTAATTTCATTAATTAAGATATAAGTGAAGAAAAACAATCATGATTTTTTGCACGAAATGAAGTTATCTGGATATATTTGTGTAAGTCATCGATTTACCTGCAAAATCTGCAATCTGCACTTGGTGCTGGTGTTTACCATTATCCATGCCTAAGAAGTTGATTAATTGAAAGAGATCATGAACATGCACTCCCTAGCTAGCTATATATTACTCTTCACATATGTCTTCTTTTCACTATATATTCCTCGATCTACTTAATTCGTGTTGAATTAGTAAAGAGCCTTATAATTGAAAAAATAGTAGAATTTTTTAAAACTATTAAAAACAATTAATTTAAGTCCAACAAACATGTTCATAAGCTACCTAAATTATATATTAATAACATGTTACACATATACCATGTTTGGGTAACAGAGAGAACATGTAAATGAACGATCTTTATACTTTTATTCGTAAGGTGACCCCGCGAACAATGGCAACTGTTGCAAGATAAAGGTAAAAATTTGCAATCCAATGGTTGCAAAAGCTGCTGTCTGCAATTACTTGAACAGATTAAATTATCACGATCCTCTCATCTCATGGATTTATCCATGATGCGAAATAACCTATTCATATTACCTTCCCTCCGAACAAAACTAGTAGAAAAAGATGAAAAGTGCATTTTGAAATTTCTTTTAGTCAAGAGAGGCAACTGAACAACTAGGAAGAATGATATAAAACAACAGCATTATTTCGGAACCATAATTTGCTTTATTATTATATAGAGTAGAGACGAATATGCATTTATATTACTTAGTAGTTGCAGTTTCAATAATAATAACAAATGATCGAGTTAGTTGGAATTGATGCACTTAGAGAGAAAAGACCAAAGGGAATTAACATATAGTACTTAAAAAGTCACAAGGCCAGCTGGGGAAGCTTCATTGAAAGCATTAAAATTAAAATGGTATGAACAATTGGTACCTCAATATTCCAGATCCATTCTGTGTGTTCCGTTCCACTATAAATATGCATATCATGCAGCTTTCTTAGTCATCACTAAATCATCTATAGGATCATATACTCATTCTACTCCCATGACCGCCGGTAGCTATGACCCCCTTAGAAGGGGTCATCTTGGTCTACAAATGGCCATTGCATTAGTCACTGTTCTCTTTTCCTTTAACGTAGGATCCATTGCTGGTACTGATTCCTACCTTTACTCTTCACCTCCACCACCTCCTTCTCCTTCACCACCACCACCGTATGAGCACAAGGATCCACATTATCAATACAAGTCTCCTCCTCCACCATCACCCTCACCTCCACCACCATATTACTACAAATCTCCTCCACCACCTTCTCCTTCACCTCCACCACCTTATTACTATAAATCTCCCCCACCCCCCTCTCCCTCACCTCCACCTCCTTATTATTACAAGTCTCCTCCACCACCTTCTCCCTCACCTCCACCTCCTTACTACTACAAGTCTCCCCCCACCACCTGATCCCTCTCCACCACCACCATATTACTACAAATCTCCTCCACCGCCTTCTCCCTCACCTCCACCTCCTTATTACTACAAGTCTCCCCCCACCACCTGATCCCTCACCTCCACCTCCTTATTACTACAAGTCTCCTCCACCACCTTCTCCCTCACCTCCACCTCCTTACTACTACAAATCCCCTCCACCACCCTCTCCATCACCTCCACCTCCTTATTACTACAAGTCTCCCCCACCACCCGATCCCTCACCACCACCACCATACTATTACAAGTCTCCTCCCCCACCTGAAAAGTCTCCAGCGCCAACACCTTACTATTACAAATCTCCTCCACCACCATCTCCTTCACCTTACTATTATAAGTCTCCACCACCCCCTTCACCATATCCTCCTCATGTGCCTTACTACTATAAATCTCCACCTCCACCATCTCCTAAGCCTCATCCACCATATTACTACACTTCTCCTCCTCCACCGGCTGTGTATCCTCCACACACTCCATATTCTCACCCTTACTCGTATCACCACCCATTAATCGTTAAGATTGTCGGTAAAGTTTATTGTTACAGATGTTATGATTGGAAATATCCCATAAAATCACACAACAAGAAACATCTCAAAGGTACAAAGCATCACTTTTATTTTTCAAGTATTTCATTATTATACTTGAACAATAATAATATAATTTTTTCTTCAAACGTGTTACTTTTTTGGTAATAGATAATTGCACTTTTGTTTTCTTTAATATATATATATATATATATATATATATATATATATATATATATATATTTTTTTTTTTTTTTTGTCTAGCTCATATTTTTATTTATATAATTTTATTTATATGGTTTTGTGTGTATGTGAGTCTATAGAATTGCATATGTATTTACACATAAACTATTAATTTTAATACATAAATAATATTTTATAATATTATTATAATTTATTTATGATGTTGTTAAATCAAATAATTATTCAACACTTTTCTCTCTCTCCCTCTTTCTCTTCTAGAAAATTTGTAAAATAAATATATAAAAAATAATTGTACAATTATATTTTCATTTTTTAATTATTTAGTCAACTACTTTTGTAATTATTATTTTAATTAAGAAATAAGATGTGCTTCAAATTTGAAAAATATTTTAGTAAAAATATTATTTTTGAAATCTTGATCTATGGGGCCAACTAATTAAGCAAACTATAGTTCCATATTGCTTATTAAATATCAATATTATCATTTTTAAACAATCAACTAGTTAACATTTGATGACATTTCAATCAAAGTATGAATTATTATTAAAAAATGTGAAATATTATGAGAAGATATTGTTCATAATCCACTATTGTTTATATAATCAATAAAGCCAACCATCAAAATATGACAAGTAGGTTAAATATGTAAATTTTATTAATATCATTTAAACGTTTACAAATTGACACTCGTTATCTCAACCATTCACTTCTTTTTTCATATACACATTTTAAAGATACATCATAAAATTAAAAGAAACAACTTTATCATCGCATTTTGTGTTCACAAGGCATTTCATTCCTTTAAAATTAAAGAAAATAATAATGCTACACAATGATATATTTTAGATTGATTTGTTAATAACATGTGTGATTCACCCATTTTATGTTATTGTTAATTAGGTGCCACGGTTGAAGTGACATGTGAAGTTGGGAGCAAGACCATAAAGGCTTATGGGAAAACTAAAAGTAATGGAAAGTATAGCATCATTGTTGAAGGCTTTGACTATGTCAAATACGGAGCTACAATTTGCAAGGCTAAACTCCATGCTCCTCCCAAGGACTCACGCTGTAACATACCCACCAAGCTTAACGAGGGAATCAAATTGAAGTTGAAGTCTAAGGATAAGTATGAAGTTGTGCTTAAGGCTAAGCCATTTGCTTATACTCCTGAAAAGCCATATGATTGCAAAAAGCCCAAGCCTAAACCTGCACCTACTCCTTATCACAAACCATATTACTACAACTCCCCACCACCACCTTCACCATCACCACACCCAAACCCTCCTTATTACTATAAGTCACCACCTCCACCTCCACCTTCATACTATTACAAATCCCCTCCTCCACCATCATATTACTACAAGAGCCCCCCTCCACCATCACTATCTCCCTCTCCTTCATATTACTATAAATCTCCCCCACTACCATCACCATCTCCATCACCACCCTACTATTATAAATCTCCTCCTCCTCCCCAAAAAGACCCATATCATCCTCCTCCCTATTATTATCAATCACCACCACCACCTTCACCTTCCCCACCTCCACCTTACTATTATCAATCTCCCCCTCCACCTAAAAAATTACCAGGCCCACACCATTCATACTACTACAAGTCACCTCCTCCACCATCCCCATCACCACCTCCTCCATACTATTACAAGTCACCTCCACCACCAAACCCATCACCACCTCATCCTTACTACTACAAGTCACCACCACCTCCATCTCCATCACGGCCACCTCCTTACTATTACAAGTCACCACCTCCACAATCCCCATCACCACCACCTCCGTACTACTACAAGTCACCTCCACCACCTGACCCATCATCGCCACCTCCCTACTACTACAAGTCAACCCCACCACCATCCTCATCACCGCCACCTCCTTACTATTACAAGTCACCTCCTCCACCATCCCCATCACCACCACCTCTGTACTATTACAAGTCACCTCCTCCACCCGACCCATCACCGCCACCTCCTTACTACTACAAGTCACCCCCACCACCATCCCCATCACTTCCACCTCCTTACTATTACAAGTCACCTCCTCCACCATCCCCATCACCACCACCTCCATACTACTACAAGTCACCTCCACCTCCATCACCTTCTCCACCACCTCCTTACTACTACAAAAGTCCTCCTCCACCATCTCCCATTTCTCATCCTCCCTACTACTACAAATCTCCTCCACCACCAACGCCATCTCCCCCACCTCCTTATCACTACGTGAGTCCTCCACCACCAACCAAGTCTCCACCACCACCAGTTTACATTTATACTTCCCCTCCCCCTCCCATCTACAATTAAGCATGGAATTAAGCAAAAGCAGCAATGATAACAAGTCATGTAAGTTTTTAATCTTAACATAGATAAATATTTTTTTATGTACATTTAGAAATCTTGAAAGTATTGAATTTTTTTTATTTTTTATTTCAGGTTCTAGTATTCATCGTGGAATAAAGTCCAATTTCATTTGGACCAGAGTAAAGCTTTTTATTTGTCATACAAGTTCTTTGAATAAGAGTCTAAATGTTTCCTCTTTTAAGTTACAATCATCAGGACTCGAATGAGGTTGCTTCTATCTTGATGATCATCTTTCACGTCTTGTTCAATCTAAGTTCACTGGAGCGACAAATCAATACTAGGAATCAAAATTTAGTTTGAAATGTTGATTCTAATACAGGCTGTTCTTAAAGATTTTTTATTTGTTTCATTGTATATTAATATGGTCGATTGTGTATGATTGGATTAAAATATTCTGATTCTTCTAATTATATCTCTCGTGTTGTTGGCAATAAAATTGTCAATATTTAACATAAAAAAGGAACATAATAATATGCATACCCGTTAAATTTAGGTTGTGTTTATTTTCCAAAAACATACACACGATATACTACAATTTCAAGTATCTAAATTTTTATACAGAGAAAGATTTTTAAACCTAATTTCAAATAATTAGTTGTTGTATGGTTTGAGTGTTGCTAGACTTAGATTCCTTAAACATGGTTTGAGTTGAAAATTTGTGAATAAAAAAATGCGATTGAGAGAATAATCCTCGTAAAATGGCTAGTCAGTAAAAAAAAGATAAATATATTTATTTAACAATTTATTAATTACGTTAATCATATGATATTTATAAAAATAAATAAGATTATAACATTAAATTTGAATGTTGATCTATTTTTATTTTATTTTATTTTTCAAATTGGAAAATATTTATTGAGAATGAAAGTTTTGCATTCCAGTTGCAAAACTCCATTCCTAAACTTGCTAATATAAGTAATCCATTGATTGACTGTGTGAATTATAAATTACAAATTATGAAAAGCATATATTTGTGCAGGAAAACCCATATATGTCGGTTATGGCTAGCTTTAAGGATAGGATATAAGTGCAATCAGGATTTTTTTAGGTAGTTTCGACAAGTTTAGCCCGGTTTAGTTAAGAGCTACGTACGGTGTATAAATATTATTTTAATGTATGTTGAATTTTTGGATAATATATGGAGTCCAGCAAATCATTGATAACATAAATCTTGTTGGATCATTTGGATGTGTTGTTGCAGAATTCGCGAAAAGAATTGGAAAGTTGTTTTACAACTGAAACACGTACCTTTGCAGCATTTGAACTTGATGACTAAGACTATAATTATAATTTAAAAGGTCTTATTCATTTCATGAGATGTACGTACATGATCCCTATATATAAGTCCTTAAGTCACGCCCCAATGTGGTCAAATATTCAATTTAGATTTCATTTTATCATAAGATAAAATTAATTAATGCTTCAAATCCATTACAATTATTTTATCAATATACATTTTATTTATTTTTAAATTAATTATTACAATTATAATATAATATAATTTGTAATTGGATGGAACAATTTTTTCATATTTTAATAATGTAAAACTTTATACGCAGATTAATAAACATAATTTATAGTAATAAATGATTAAATATGTCATTTTATTAGTTTTATATCTGAATGTTTTAAGAAGACGTCAAAAGTGTAGTCCGAATTGGCATACTAGCCAATGAGGCGAACATGTTTCAAATATATAGTGTCAACACAACACAAGGTGGCTTGCTTTGAACAGGCCTAATTATTTTGTTTTGACGGTTGATCCACCAAGATAATAAGTTGGCACATTGGTGTCAACAGAGACAAGGACTTCAACCTACACTCACATTTACTTTTCTTTTTTCCAAAATCATATCAAATTTAATGGCCTGTAATAATAAAATAAAATAAAATAATTATTTTAAATTATAAAAAAAAGAAAAAAAAAAAAAAAGGCAAATGTTCCTGAATTGTTCCCCGCGTGTAAGTTGCGCTGTCTTGCTCGTCCTTTATGATGCTTCCGTTTAAGATTAACTCCGAAATTGTAGAGAGAGAGAGAGAGAGAGAGAGAGTGCGTTTTTGTGTTGTGTGTGTTTTTCTCTGTCACAACGTATTATTATTATTATTATTATCGTTTGGGACACAACAACTCAGAGAGTTCTTGCAATTTTGCAATCTCTCTCTCTCTCTATCTCTAGCTCTAACGTTGGCCTTTCCTTTCTCCCTTTCCGCCGACGATTTTGTTTGTTGCTTTGTATCAGGTTTGTTCGTTCGTTCGATCTCTCAGATCTGGATTCCTTCTCATTTCAACGTCTTCGATCTCCTTTCATTCTTTGTTTTTATGCATTTTTGTTCCTCTGTTTATGTTCTATGGAGAATTCTTATTTTATCCTTAGATTTGGGATTTGATTTAGCTCTGCTCTATCTCTTGGTTCATGTTTTTGGTTGAATCGTGTTTGGATCTTCTGCTTGTTTTCTGTTGATTCCAATGCCAGAGTTTCCTTCAATCAAATGTGAGATTTGAGATGTGATGCGGGATAATGATGTTATCCTCATCTTCTTATAAACGTTTCAGAATTAAGATTGATCTCAGAAGATTCACGTTGGACTTATTTTTCGATTCTTTTATGATCTTATATAATAATTGTGTTTCAATTTTGAGGTTATGGTATGATATTGATTTATACATGTTTCATTTCACTCGTTATATACCGTGCTGACTGAAGACGTTGGTTATTCTGGCTTATTTGATAAATCTATTGTAAACAGCTGTATTGGTACAACAACAAACAGATAATAATGCTTGAACCAATGTGTGATTTTTTTTTCAAGTGAGCTTTATTTGTACATTGCAGGTTGGGCCCTTGGTGCTGGTTTGTAGCTCTTGCTGAATACCAGCTATAATGAAGAAGGTTATTGGTCAAACTGTTAGGGACCTGTAAGTATAACTGTTTGTTATTTATTAACACATGATTAATTGCTATTTTGGGTTTCCTAAATGTTCTACTCTTCATTGTCTTCTTGCAGTAAAAGAGAAGTAAATAAGAAAGTGCTGAAAGTTCCTGGGATTGAACAGAAGGTGATTTTTTTTTAAAGCTTGCTATTAAACTATGACTGTGCCAATAATGGCAAGATAATTGTTGTAATGATTTGTGCAAAGTCTGACTTATTTTTATGCAATACTTGCTCATGAAATAGATGTTGTCTACCCTTAAATTTATGTATTATTATAATCTTATTTTGCAAAATCTGAAGTAGACTCATTGTTTTCTCTCCCCTCTTCTAGGTTCTTGATGCTACCAGCAATGAACCATGGGGTCCTCATGGATCACTTCTTGCAGATATTTCTCAGGCAACCAGAAACCCGTAAGCTTGGACTCTTAATTTTATGCTTGACGAATTGTGTATTTGACTACACAGAATCTCATTTTTAAGCACCCATGCAGTCATGAATACCAGATGATCATGGCAGTAATCTGGAAGCGAATTAATGACACTGGCAAGAATTGGCGGCATGTCTACAAGGTTTTGATCAAACTATTTTATGTTTTAGATACAATTACTAGCAGATGCTGCTAATCTTGTTTATTTTTGTCATCACCATCAACTCTGCACTCTGCAGTGTATCTGCCTATTTGTGAAATCTGTCTTAATACTTGTCTTTTGCATTTTCTGTTGATCTTACTTTCTTAAATAATGTGTTTCTATATTAACTGCCCTTTGTTGAACATCAGGCTTTGACAGTACTAGAGTACTTGGTGGCTCATGGGTCAGAGCGAGTCATAGATGAGATCAGAGAACATGCTTATCAAATATCGGTAATTCCCATTTAGCCAATCCTACTTAAAATTCTTATACTTAGTTATTGCCATGCTGGTCCCTAGTTTTGTTGAGATGATCTAAAATTTATAATGTGAGTTATGTAACCTGATAACATTGTAATTATCATATGAACAGACATTGTGCGATTTTCAATATATTGATTCCAGTGGAAGAGATCAAGGAAACAATGTCAGGAAGAAATCTCAAAGTCTGGTTGTCCTTGTGAATGATAAAGATAGAATGATAGAAGCTAGGCAGAAGGCTGCTGCTAACAGGGACAAGTAAGTCACCTCTCGTAAATTCTATTGATTTTTGTACTTGTTATTTTCCAGTTGCGATATAAGTTTTATATATACCCCCTTGATTAACAAGCATAAGACATTGCATTAGTAGATATTCCCTGAGTTTTAGAATATGATAATCTGTATGTCTTTTGAGTTTCTGGATTATAGATCTAAAATACACAGTAGAATATGTGAAATTTGTGAGAATGTATGTATGTGAGTATCTCAATCTCTAGGAGATGTTAACTGTTTTATATGATTCACCAGGTATCGCAACAATGCAGCTGGTGGAATGTATAGACCTGGTTCGTACTCAAGCAGTGGAGGCTATGGTGACAGATATGATGATGATCGTTATGGAAGCAGGGAGGAAGATAGAAATGGCTATGGAAGAGAAAGAGAATGGGGCAATAGAGATGATGATCGACATAGTCGTGATGGAGATCGTTATGGCAGAGATTATGAAGATCGTTATGGCAGGGATGGTTACAGAGAGGACGACTACAGGGGAAGAAGTCAAAGTGCTGATTACCAATCTGACACAAGAAGCAGGAGCTCTGATAGAGATCGTTATGATGATGATGGACAGCACTCATCTCGGTATGAACCTAATCAACCTATATGATTTAATCCCTGTGATTAATTTTTCTTTTATCCAAAAATACCAAAAAAGATAATTTTAAGGGCTGGACTAGCTCAAGCTTTTATACATGAGTCTCTAGTATCTTGAGAATCTCTGTTAAACTGAAAGATAAAAACTTTGATCCTTTTCTATGCTCGAGCATGTAGGTTCATCAAGCATGACCCTTAGATAATAGTTAGTTCTAGAAGTTTGTTTAGTTCTGGCAGCATGACCTTGTATTCATGTTTGTTTTTACATTATTGCTCTAAGTTAATGAATTGTAGGTTGTTCATTAGTGACTGATAGCTTTCATTTTGAGAAAAATAGATTTACATTTTCAAGCTTTTCAGTTTCAAATTTTAACCGATGGTGTTGAGAACCCAAACTATTCGGCACCTATGTGGTTTTGATCTTTGTTACTAATTATTTTTAAACGGAATGTAGATTGTGCAATTTGTTCTTGTTCTGATGTCAGTACATCTTCCGTCCTGCTTAAATTTGTTGCTTTTAATATATGAATATGGCTTTAGTTTTATCCTTCTTGTACTTGAATGCTAGAAAGAGAGTTGTGAACTATTTGCTCTGTGTTGAGAATAATTCGTGCTTCTAACTTTAATTATGTTCTCTCAGCGGAAGCAATGCTAAAGTTGAAGACCAATCTCTGGAAGCTAGGTAAATTTGTCATAGGAATACACCTTTTCTGTCTCTTGTATGCATATTGCTGCTAGGCATTTTTAAGGTTGATAATGTACAATACAAATGGGCAGGTTTGAGCAGAAACTTTCTGAGCAAAATGTGGGTGCTCCTCCTAGCTATGAAGAAGCTGTTGGCAAATCTCACAGCCCTGTACACAGTGAAAGGTATGAACTTTTATACTACAGACAGCATTTATTCACAGCAGAATCTGTTACTTATATTATTTTGATTGCAGAGATGTAGAAACTTCTGCAGCCTCTGCTCCAAGAGACTCCTCTCCTCATGTAAATGATAATCCTAGTCAAACCTCTGCTCCTACGGGATCTTTTCCTGTAAACAATAATCCAACCGAAGCAACTACTGCTGCCAGTACTGTTGCATCTGGAACCCAGGAAACTGAAGCGACTGATGATTTTTTTGACCCACGTGGTCCTGCATCAGGTGTTTATTTACAGTATTATGCATTTATGCTGGTCACCTGGTCTTCTGTCTGTAATCAGTATTCTTGTAAAGTTCTTCCTTATTTCTTGTTTTGAATAATTCTTAAATGTGAGCTGAATTTATTTTTACGTGTCAAATTATTATTCAGTAGATCATCTCAGTTTCATAGATGGAGGTGGGGTTGCTATTTTAATTGTTGGGTTGGAAGTTTGGAATCATAATTTGATTTGCACGTGCCTCTGCATTACAAATATTGTTTCCTTTAGACCATCCCTTGAGCATTCATGATGAGTATATATCTATTATACTCCTAAGTCCTAACAATGTTGTCTTTTGTCCTAAACACCATGGGCTTGCCTGCCTCAGTTTCAAATTATTTGGCAATATGAAAAATCTCACAGCATTTCTCTGCCGCCCTCATGTTCTGGTAACCAGGACTGTGAAATAGGTGCTGGCTTCCTTTTATCCTTGGTGTCATACAGACTCTGGAGTGGCTACATACACACTGTTTCATGCATAAATTTGGAAGATTTTTAAACTGAATTCGAAGATCCATTAATAAGAATAATTTGCCTGCATCCTATAGTGGGAAAAGTTAGTCATTCATTGATGTAGCTCATACTTGCAATTCTTTTCATATATACATATTCTTAGTTGATGTGACACAGCCGTATTGGTCAAGATGTAATTGACATCAATGGCTTGACTGTAATTGACATTTGATGAATTATTATTGGCAAGCATTTGGGAGTTTAAGGTTAATATGACTGCTTGTTTGGATTAGTTTATTTTGGAGAAATAGTTGTTTTTCTTGCCAGCTTCTTGAGAGAGCTCTTAAAAAAATTATTATTTCCCCAAAAGTATGCTGAAACAAACATAACATTAGTGGTCTTGAAGAGCTTGCATTAAGGCTTTAAGACTACCTTCGTTGTAAAATAACATTTACTAGGCCTTGTACTCATGATATCTATATATTTTTTCTCAGCTGCCTCAGCTGCTCCAGCCACCACTAATAACGTTGAAATGGACTTGCTCGGTTCCCTCTCAGATTCATTCTCTTCAGATGCATTATCACTTGTTCCAGCTGCATCAGCAACTGCAGCTCCTGATGCAAATGCTGGAGTGACAGCTTCCTTTGCAGCACCACCATCTGAATCCAATAATTTTGATCAGGTAGGTATTTGTTCCATTGTTTTTACTTTTTTTAGGGAAAAAAGTATATGACCCTGCTTTTCTATGTTTTGACATTGTGCTAAAAATAATGAATTTCTACTTGAGTTGGAATTCTTATAGTTGGTCAGCTTTATGACATAGATATGCCCTTTTTGATTTAGTATGTGTGACCATAACTGGTAGGTGGGAGAGTTTTCTTCAAGAAATGTACCACATTACTTAATTACTTAATGTTAGTTTCGTTTGTGCACCAAAATGATGGGGATAGAATTCTGAAAATTATTTTATATTTCTATAAAGGGCATATCTATCTCATAACTTAGCTTTGGATAATCTTTTAGTCTTTTAGATACATCTGCATCTTAGTGTGTATAAAACAGCCCCTCTGCTTGTTAATCTTTGTTTAAATAATATATTTGGTGGTTTTGACTTTTGACAGTCTTTTGAAGATCCATTTGGTGACTCACCATTCAAGGCTTTTACTTCCACTGAAACTGCTCCATCTCAACCCCCGACATATCAGAGTATTGAACCATCCCAATCAAATGGTCTTAATGCAGAAACAAACTCTAACTTTGGGTTTGGGGACTCATTTTCTGTTGTACCATACTCTGCACCTGTTTCCTCTGATGCCCAACCTTTCTCTACAAACTCTCAGTTTCTGTCTCAAGATATGTCATCTTCACAGCCAGAAACAGATATTCTTGCAGACATTCTTCCTCCTGCACCATTACCTGAGATGCATTCACAGCAGAATATTTCAGCACCTGCTTATGCCCATTCTTCTTCACCTTCCTTTCCAGCTTCATCTGGCCAAATGGCTTCACAACCATTTTCTGAACCAACTGGCCAATTCACCCAACAAGGTTTCTCAGCTGGCTCCAGTCAACCTGCACAAACCTTTCCTGTTCCTACAAATCAATTTTCTCAACAACCCTTTTCTGCTCCAGGACAAGTACAATCATCCTTTTCATCTCCCTCTAGTCAATATGCACAACAACCCTTTTCATCTCACATTGGTCAACCTGGCTTGCATGCATTTTCATCGCCTACTGGCCAACATATGCAGTCACCTTTTGCTCCTCAAGGTGGCCAACCTGCACAATCAGGTGGTATGTATGGTGGATTTCACTCCCAGGATGGATCTCCAACCATGTCTCCTCAATCCCGAAATGGATATAATGGGCATATGAATAGTGGAAACTTTGGATCTACAGCAGCTTTTCCATCACACATGGCTTCCCAAGCTCCAACAGGACAGCTGTCACAGGGCACCAACTTTCCCCATCATGGAGGATCTACTTCTCCGCACATGTCTTCTCACTCTCCAACTCATCAAGCATCACAGTTTAACAGCCAGAGCTTTATTGGACAAGGGAATGCAGCCCCCTATAGCTCATCTATTACCAATCAAGCACTTGCTTCTAATGCTTCACAATCAAATTTTTTAGTTTCTCAACCATCCAAGGACAAGTTTGAGACAAAATCAACAGTTTGGGCAGATACACTAAGCAGGGGATTGGTTAATTTGAATATATCTGGACGTGAGTGCTTAGACCTCAAAACCTGTTGTTTGTAACATTTCAGTTTCTACAGCATACTCTAGGTAGGATGTTGATCTTATATGGGACAAATTGTTAACTTTCTGTTTTTTTTCATGCAGCTAAAACAAATCCATTATCAGATATTGGGGTTGACTTTGAAGCCATTAACAGGAAGGAAAAGAGAATGGAGAAGCCCACTGCCTCAGCTGTAACATCAACTGTAACTATGGGTAAAGCTATGGGATCGGGTTCAGGTATGGGTCGAACTGGTGCTGGTTCTCTCAGGCCTTCTGCAAACCCAATGATGGGTTCTGGTATGGGCATGGGCATGAGCAATGGGCCTGGTGTTGGTATGGGTATGGGAGGCTATGGAGGCATGAATACATCAATGGGTATGGGAATACAAGGATACCAGATGCAACCCCCAACTGGATTGCCTCCTGGCTCCAACATGGCAGGTAATTATAATAACTCCATGATGGGTCCAGGTAGTTATGGCCAACAGCCACATGGTAGTTATGGTCAACAGCCACTTGGTAATTTTGGTCAACAGCCACATGGTAGTTTTGGTCAACAGCCATATGGCGGCTACAGATGAGATTGAACAGTGAGATATCTAGTTGAGAAAGAAATGCTACTACTAGTAGTCTACATTTTGGGATTTATAGCGGTGTATCATTAAAGCTGCAATTTTCTGTAAAGTGACCCAGTGTGATGTATGTGTATTCTGTTATAAATATGCTGTTACTGTTACCATTCTTTTTTGGGTCACCCTTTATGTAGGTGCTTTGAGCATCAATCAATGTTGTGTACCTACCAGTGACTGGATATAATAACCTTGCTTGGGTTATTGCTTTCTTTGCTTGTTCCTCATTTTTTGAACACCAACAGGTGGTTTGATATTAATATATTTTTTCCATTGTCAAATTTTAGGATCGGAATTCACTGGTTTTTCTTTTAAGCCTTTTTATACTTTCTGTTTTCATGTTTTGGAGTTCTGTAAGTGGTGGCTTCCAAGACTTTTTACTTAAAAAATTTTCTCTAGTAGAGCCATCCAAAGGGATAATTTCAAAACTAGTGTTACACGTGTAAAACTTGATACTAAAAAGACATCTAGCATTGCTAAAAGAAAACATTAACAAGTCACGTAAAATAAGGTGCAGAGTTAATACATACTTTCGTCAAAAGTTTTCTGATTCTTGTTGCTTTAGATGAATGGTGTAGACACAATGCTTTTGGGTGTTTGGACATTCGTGTGACTTTGGTGGCGTCAATACCATGCTTTAGTTGCTTTTTTATGTTGGACACTGGACTTCTAGTGACGATTCCGATGCCGCGCTTTTCGTGTTGACACCACAATCTTCAATCTTATGTCCGACATTTCCTTTTACAAATCCAATCTGACATTTATCTTAAGTTCTAATTAGAGGTTGCTTAAAAAAATAATTTAGTTGAAGGGAAAGTAGTCGATGTAATTGTAAATATAAAAAATTTAGCGGTATAGGGCATGAGAATTTTTCTCCGTACTAGAACAAATAAATATAAAAATGGGTTGACGATAAAGAGCAAAATTGCCACTAACATCAAAATATTATTTTCAAGAAATTTCACTTTTTTCTTTTTCGAGTATTTGGATCAATAAATCCATGTAATATTTTTAAACTAGCGGTTCCCAATGACACGAGCTTTGAGGACTAAGTTTGTACCACGTCCGGCTTCCTTGTGCCTATAGCTTCCTGGAACATCAACGAATATAAGAAACAAAGCTTTCTCATCCAAATGTTCCTGACATCATATTGTAGGAAATTTCTTCACCTTATCATTGCTTGCCTCAAACTCCCTACTTAAATTAGTGTTTTATGGTGTCATAATAGTCAATTGTTTTTCAGAAGTGCAATTAAACAAGCCAACCTATTCCAATCTTACTCCCTACTTGAATATAAGTAACAGTTAAATTTGTGCACAAAAACATAAACAAAACTAAATATTATTACCGCTATCTTGATTAATTTCTTCTTTTATCGTAAATAAAAACAACAGTAATCCAGAACAAGTTACCGTTAGACTTGAGAAAAGTGCTGTGGAATCACTCCAGAAATACTTGAATCCTGTCACCCATCCTGTCTTGAAAATCTAACAAGAGTTTCCCCCCAACTTCCTCAGTCGCATCATCCAACAGTTCTTTGATGTTTACGCCACCCAAAGCTGTATTATGACAAAAATTACCAACAGAAATTGTGAAAAAGAAGTCTTGAGTCACAAATTTGGAACAGACATCTATTAATACACTATAATAATTTCTAAATAGTAATAGTACCAGGAACTATGTTTGTGATTCCGTCCAGAAACCCAGCCTGTATATAGCAAATTACATGTATTATGAGAAAAAGAAAACAGGAAATGTTTATTGGAGCAATATTCAATTGAGCATCCGCATTCTTAACTAGTTCTGACGAGTTAATATGTATAAATCATTATTCGTTTTTTCAGTACCAGTGGAAGGTATGATCACTTACAGGAATCCTAAGATCAAGTTTCTCAAATCCATCTCTGCCAGTAATTTTTACTCTGAGAGTTCGAGACCAGATACCAGAAAAAGAGTTCCTTGAACTATCTGCACCATATTTATTGTACACATCATCAGGTGTTATAACTTCCACAATTGGATCTTTGAAACTTTGACTTGTCTGCTCTGTATCAACTTGATCTCTCCGTTGTATACTGTATAGGCTACTGCTCTCTGACAAATAACTAATTACTATGAGAATGCAAGAATGAAATGCACATTATATATTTACAATGTGAATATCAGCACTGCACAAGACCTTTACTTCTGTCTTTGATTCTCCCCTAGAGCTGAGACATAGAAATTCACTGATGAAAAGATAGCTATCAAAGTTTCTCTTGGTCATGACTAGTTGTCATCTATGATAAATTAGATGGCCTTTATTTATTTGGATAAAACACTGATGATAATTATTCAGCATTGAACCAAGCCCAACACATGTTTATGAAAGTAAAGTGGTGCATTCAACCATTAAGATATGTGAATCCTACCTCTCTTGGTGCTTGTAGCATAACGCTTCTCTTCTTCATAGTAAGCATTGAAACCTAAGATATCCTTAATTTCTTCGAAGGATGGCATGCTTCCTGGAGGAGGAATACGGCCACCTCTAATGGCAGTGAGTGAATCCTAAAAATGCAAAAATTGTTAGCACTAGCACGTGTGTCATGTCTGAATATGAGCACATGTAAGTAAGTAAGTAAGTAAGTGACCTGCATTGCTCGTATAGAAACAGCAATCAAGGAAAGCGGGTACACAACAATTTTAAAACCAATCTCTTGAAGCTCTATAGGATTCAGTATCGGCGTCTTGCCTCCTCCTTCGAGCATATTGGCCTACACAACACAAGTAAAGAGTGAAGAAAATGATTCCACCAACTCCAAGTTCCAATTAATTAATTGATTACCATTTTGGGAACACGCGGAGAAATTTGGCAGAAAGCGTTCATCTCTTCCCTTGAAGCGAGGGCGTCTATGAAAAGAACATCAGCTCCAGCATCCGCAAACGCCCTCGACCTAACAAGCGCTTCCTCCAACGACACAGCTTGGCGAGCATCAGTACGCGCCACAATCACAATATCAGAACCGCTCTCTCTTCTCGCATCCACGGCGGCCTTAATCTTCATCACCGCCTCTTCTCTCGACACCACTCTCCTCCCGCGCGTGTGCCCACAGGCTTTCGGAGATACCTAAGTTAAGATTTATTTATTTATTTGAAAGCAGAGTGAATGAATGAATGAATAAGAAAGAGAGCTGACCTGATCTTCTAGAATGATTCCGGCTAAACCAGCGTTGATGTATCCCTTGAGGGTTCGCTTGAGGTTGATGGCGTTGCCGTAGCCGTTGTCGGCGTCGGCGATGACAGGAATGGAGACGGCTTGGGAGATGAGTTGGGCTTGATGGAGCATTTCACCGTAGGAGATGAGGCCGGTGTCGGGCAAGGCGAGGCTGGAGGCGGAAATGGAGAAGCCGCTGGTGAAGCAGAATTGGAACCCGGCGTTTTCAACGAGCTTGGCGCTCAGAGCGTCGAAGCAAGCAGGGCCTTGCTGAACCCCCGGGGACTCCAGGATTTGCCGAAGCGCCTCAGCAGGACCCAAAGAGCAGCCTATCGCGAATGATGATTTCGAATTCGATCTTCGTAACAGCGAAACCGACCTCGATTGAAATCGGAGCTGGGAAGAAGATAGGGGCCCACGGGTAAGACTAACATACTCACAACTTCTTGCTGAAACAACCTCCATTGTAAAACCGAATATTCAATCACATCAAAACTCTTTATATATTAACTACATTTTAATTCTAATATAATTAAAAACCTTAATACAAAGTGATTATTATTATTATTATTAAATAATAGTAATAGCACGTGGAGGAGGTGGAAGCAAAGAGAAGGGTCAAGTTTACTCTTACAATTATTTTTTTATGTAAATAAATAAATCATTTTCATTGCTTGTCTGTCCACTCCTACAGATAGTGATTGGAGCAGGAAACTTAGTTTAGTTACGAAATTTGCTCAAATGGAT
Organism: Amphicarpaea edgeworthii; assembly: GCA_014843725.1. Taxonomy (NCBI): domain Eukaryota; kingdom Viridiplantae; phylum Streptophyta; class Magnoliopsida; order Fabales; family Fabaceae; genus Amphicarpaea; species Amphicarpaea edgeworthii. The sequence continues at coordinate 232,028 of CM026321.1, read as the reverse complement.
TTTATTTATTTATTTTGATACAATAGTAGTAACCAGATAGATATTGGGTGTTGAACACATCCCAATTCCCAACAAGCAGAGTTCAAATAAAAAGTAGTAGTAGCTGCTAAGCATCACACTAGAATGGCCTTGAATTTAAGGCTGCTGCTGCTGATTGGTGGTGCTTGTAGTAGCAGCAGCAGCATAACGCTCCTCTTCTTTATAATAAGAGTTGAAGCCTACGATGTCCTTGATTTCTTCAAAAGAGGGCATGGTCCCGGGAGGAGGAACACCGCCTCCTTTAATAGCAGTGAGAGCATCCTGCATTGCTCGTATGCAAACCCCAATCAAGGAAAGTGGATAAACAGCAAGTTTAAAACCAATGTCTTCAAGTTGTTTCGGGGTAAGAATGGGCGTTTTGCCTCCTCCTTCAAGCATATTGGCTAGTTTGGGAACATGAGGAGAGACTTGACAAAAAGCTTTCATTTCCTCAACGGAAGCAATTGCGTCTATGAAAAGAACATCTGCCCCAGCGTCGGCATATGCGTTGCATCTGATCAGGGCTTCCTCCAAGGACACAGCTTGCCGTGAATCGGTACGCGCCACAATCACAATATCAGATCCGCTCTCTTTTCTCGCATCCACGCCGGCTCTAATCTTCATAACAGCCTCCTCTAACGGTATGACTTTCCGACCGCGCGTGTGCCCACACGCTTTCGGAGAAATCTAATCCGAATTCCAAATCAGTGATTGAATTGAATTGAATTGAAGTATAATAAGAAAAGAAACCCAACCTGGTCTTCTAGAAGGATTCCTGCGAAACCTGCATCAATGAAACCCTTGACGGTTCGCTTGAGGTTCATGGCATTCCCGTAACCGTTGTCGGCGTCGCCAATGACGGGAATGGAGACGGCTTGGGTGATGAGTCGGCCATGGTGGAGAATCTCGCCGTAAGAGACGAAGCCGGTATCGGGAAGAGCGAAGCTGGAAGCGGCAATGGAGAAGCCACTGGTGATGCAGTAAGGGAAACCAGCGCCTTCAATCAGCTTCGCACCCAGAGCGTCGAAACACGCCGGACCCTGGTGAACCCCCGGGCTCTCCAGGAGTCGCCTAAGCACCTTCACTTTCTCCATCACGGAAGTGTGCAATGTTCAATTGAGTGACCACTATTTCTTTCACTTTATGGACTCAAGATAAGATGATTAATTAATTATTATTTGCATTTCCCACCCCCAGGCCCCAGGAGACTAGAAATAAGAGGAAATGCTTGGTGTTTTTTTTTTTTAAAAATTAAATAAATATATTTTTTCCTAATAAATAAAAGATAATGAGGTTTCAGAATTTTCGGGGTAAATTTATTTTTATTTATATAGCTTTTTCTACGATTACTCATCCAAACATGCAATCAAAGGCAGCATTAGTCGAGGAATTTGTCTCCAATATATTAAATTTATTCCTTTAAATAACAGCTATGCTAGCACTGACTAAAGAATTGGCTATTGAGTTGAGAGAATCCTTTAAATTACAAGATTGGAGCTGCCAATACATAATAAATTAAAAATAATCTCCATTCTCGTGTGAGGTATATACTAAGCTACCCATGTTTTTGAGGTTCCAGCCGCAGCTCCTTTGCTATGATTTCCTGAACTGGCCTCCTCATCAGGGCGAAGATCATCATCAGCAGCAGCAGCGATTGGAGGCTGCTGCTGATCTTCATCTCTGTCTCCTCTGCAACAACAACAAGAAACACCATAGTTAAAAAAATGACTCAATCTACTACTAAACCCCCATCATCACAATACTTACCCTGAATAGATAATGAGCCCAATTGTAACGGCACCAAATGCCACAAAGTACATCCAATCAACCTGAAAAGCATAATTAGCTCCAGAGATGTTAGCATAGCACTTCACGTTGAAAATGCATAGGAATTCCTATCTCACTGACCTTCTCATGGTAAGCAAATATGCGAATTAAGACAGCCCACATGTCTGAGGTCAACAGAGACAAATTTAGCATGGTAGAACCATTGATCTGTAACAAAACACCATATTTAACAATACTACATCTCACTCAAACCTGGATAGTGGATGGATATTTATCATCCGTCTCTTTTTGTTAAGTTAATTATTAAACTGTTTTGGTCACAATAACAAATATATAATTTTAAAAAATATATTCAGAATAGCTATGGATTGAATCCACACCTTAAGCAGAACGGGGACTAAAGAGTAAAACATAAACATAGCCACTGCAAATCCAACAAAAGGAAGCGCCTGAAACCAACATTAAAATAAATTAATAGTAATGCTTACAGGTCCATGTTGTGATAACATATATTATATCATTTTCTCAATCAAAGTGATTATGAGAGTGATAAAGAGAGCTTACTGCCTCACCCGACCAATGAATAGATTTAAGTTCATTGCGCTCAAGTATGCTTCTGTGATAATACTTAAGGATACAACAAGAAAAAGAAATGTAATAATTCTAGTTAATGGTCATTAGTTTTTATCTATCCTTGATTAAATCAAAGTGATAAAATTGCATTTCATTCACCTGTGACCGTGACTACAACTCGATCAATATAACATTTCAAAGTTAATTATGACACAACAATTTTTTAGATCATTGAGCAAACCAATACTATCTGGCATAAAAAATTGAAGTTGGACCCTTAAGTTATGCAACAGAACAAGCATCTATTGAAAGGCCAAACAAATATGATCATGCATAAAACAATAAATCCTAAGAACCTTGGCAACTGCTCCCAAATAGATTCCTCTGAGCAAATTTAATTGAAGAAATATTCAGACATAAAGCTAAGACAAAAATCAGAACAGAAAGATTCCTCATAATGTAGTCAATTTTGAAGGATACATTTGAATGGCACTGATAATGCCACCAGAGAGACCTAACATTCCCATAAGCTCAACTCTATCGGCATTTTTCACAAGAAACTCCTGCCATGTAAGAGAAAAAACAGCAACAAAAGGAAGATTACACATAATGAAAACTAATATAAGCAGGCATGGGATGTGAAATACTAACCCAATAAGAATTTACATTTAGGACAGTAAGCACGTCCATTGAACAGTAATTAGTGAGTATATGTATTAATTTCAACTGCACAAGTGTTGCAAAATGCTTTAAAGCAGGGGTACAATCAGCTTACCTCACTGACATTACTGATTGCATACAAGGTAGCACCAGCAATAACAAGAAGGTCACCTTTACGAGGATTGCTTCCACCTATAACAGGTGAATATGACATGAAACAACTAGCATAAATCATAAATGGAATCGTTCAAGTTTAAATAAAAGATATTGAACCACCTGCACGGTCACCCGAATGAACGTCAGAAAACACAACCACGACAAGGCCCGCAACGCAAACAACTACACCAGTAATCTTTTTGAATCTATATTTGGTTTTCAAGAAAAGCCATGTAAGAAGCATGACGGATGGAATTGACCAGCAATCAAGCAGCATCACACTAGTAAGTGAGGTGTATTGGTATGCCTTCACAACTGTTCAGTAGATGAAGCTCACATTAATTTCAGTAATTTCTATATGGTATGGCATCGAGCATCATGAAATAACGCTTACCAAGAAAATTTGCTTCTACATCAACCAATCCGAGAATTATATAATAGTACCATTTTGCCTGTGTTACAACCATATGAAGTAGTGATCAAAATATTGTAAAAAAAAAAAATATATAATATAATAAAGCATCCGTTGAGTTCTTACCTTGAGTGGTTTTCTTCGATATAGGAGAAGAGTTCCATAGAGAAGCGCCAAGAAGACATAGTTGAGAAAGGACTGTGAAGTTGGAGCATTAATTCCTATGAAAGAAGAAAGGGAGTTGTGTTTTGAATAAAGGCATAGCATAATAAAAAAAGAGGAGATAGATGGAACCTACCTTTCTTAGCCAATTCAGAAGAAGTGAAACCGGTGGAAGTGATGAGAAGAGAAAGAAACTGTCCCAAGCCGAGACCTATTAACGTGTTTCGGGTCCAAATCCTGCCAAAATCCAACATCATTTTTCTCAACTCAAGCCTTATGAACAAATCAAAGGGAGAGAGAGACAAGCCAAGCCGGAACGAACAGCATATTGTCTTAAGTCTTCTTATGTCGTATTGTGTTGTGTTGAGTTTCGGCCGTCAATTATTGGTCATACTCACTGCAAGTGCATGGTCAAATCAATCTCTTTCACTTACTACTTACTTCTACCTCTCTCGTTAACCATTCACCTTAATTAATACTTTTACATTATTATTTCATAATTTAATTAAAATTTAGATCACTTTTAAAATAATAAATAATTAAGTAGCTCTATAAAATTATTTTAAATAATAATAATAGTGTATAACCTTTTCCCCCGTAATATAATATCAAATAAACAATTATATTCTTTTGTTCCTCGTGGGACCGATTTTGAGGATCACCTCCTGAGGTCTGAAATTATCAACTTCCTTATGTCTCTAGGTAAGCCATCATTGTTAAAAGCTTCAATTAATTATTATGCAGCCATGCATTTACGTACAATTTAAGTTTTTGAACATAAAATATTGTAGGATATATAATTTTTTAATTTTAATATATACATGTTTCAAAAAATATTTTTTTTGCTACACATATTTCAAATTTTTAAAAATTTACATTTTATGGTCAATTTGCTGTGATGAAAAGTAGTGTATTTTCCATGTATAACATACGTTCTCTTCTGACTTATGGAACCGTATTTTTTTTTAGGTTACCTTTCCTTTTAATAAAAGAAAGTTGCGTACAGAAAGTTATGTTCTAAATGATTAACACCCTCCTTCAGCCGCGTAAGGTGCTTTCCCTTTTCTTTTCGGCTGTTTTAGTTCACTTTACTTTTTATTTGCTGATTTTAGGTTCTGCCTTCATCTTTTAACGTTGGAAAATTCCACAGCCAGCTAGGTGGACCACTATCGAATATGGTTAATTAATTGTCTTTAATAGACATAAAAATATTAATTAATTTTACTTTGCTGTTACACAATTACTAATAGTGCACAAGGTGAGAGCAACTTCTTTGTCAACCTCAACGCTGGTGTTCTTGAGAAATGACCTATGAGGTTGGAAACTGTTCTACCAAGGAGGGTTAGAAATGAAAATGATGATGGCTTCATTGAAATTGAAATATCCTGTTGGCATTATAGGAACTTACCCACCAACATATGACTTGATACCGAGCAATTCTTGTGTTGTTTTGAAATTTGATCTGTAGGTGCATCGCATTCTTCGTTAGAGATGAGGGAAATGTAATTCTTAAAGTAAAAGAATAGTAGTGGCTGCTGATCAGAAATGATACAATGCCGACTAATTGTATTTGTTAGCTTTGAATGCTTCAATTTTGCAATAAAATTATTAAACCAAAGGGAATTACGAGGCATAAGCCAAGCTACCTAACAATCTCTCATCTCTTATCTCTACGAGGTGTATTGGATCAGTACTTTAAAGGAATTTTTTAATATAAAAATTCTTTAAAATTTTTAAGATTTGATAAGAAATTAAAAATTGTTAAAAAAAAATTTTGTGATTAAGATTTTGTAATTTGGATTTAGTAAATTTAGAATATTGAATTTGAATGTATTTATAACATTTGAAAAGATTATATGGATTTTTATAAAAAAATAATAATTCAAAACTACTAAACATAAATCAACGAGTATGCTAAGTTATCGTGAGCTTAACCCTCTCACATGCGAATAACGTACATAAATTCCAAATAAAAGTTACAAGCTATTTTGAAATATATTTTTCACAAATTTTCATAAAGTAATAGTGAAAAATAATAACAAAACATTAGTCAAAAATATAAAATGTTTCATTTAATCTATAAAATCAATAATGTCATCAAAATATAAATAAAATAATTCAACAAAAAAAAACATGATGATCAAAATCAATAAACATTTTTTCAGCGACATGTGAATAGATTTAAGATTTCTTTTATAACATCTCGAACATTAGTTTTTGTTTTTTCTATTAGATTGTGTATTTTTTCAAAAAAATAAAAAACAAAGAGAATGAAATAAAAAAGTCTACTAGAAAAAAAGTCTCTCGTAATTGGATGAGATTGTTTGCTGGATTTGGTATTTATATGATCAATTAAAAAGTTTATAAAATCCATCAAAATCTAATTAAAAAAATAAGTTCATAAAATCTTTATGATTTTGAATATGACTTTTTGTAAGTTATTTAAAATCCTAATTAAATATCACAAGATTGCGTTGCTCTCTAAAAAAATATTGATAATCTTGATTGAATATCAATTGTTTTTTATCATTTAACAATCTTGATTGAATACCCCAAGACATTTTTATAAAAACAAAAATTTTTAAAATCTTAATTCAATACACCTTCCTAATATTTTTGAAACGTGTCAAAGTCACAACTTTTAAGATATTGGTCTTGAATAATATCTTAAAAATAATTTTGTTTAAAATATGAACAAATAAAAGTTATATCTTATAATATTTGGATTTTTTTTTTAAATGTATTGAAAATTTTTAAAATATGAAATGAAATAAGATAAATATCTTTAAAATTAATATATATATGAAAAAATAAAAGGAATGTCATAAATATTTTAAAAAATAAAAAATTTTAAAATATAAAAAATAATAGTATTGTGTTGAAAAAAGTGAAAAAATTTTAAAATATGAAAAAAAAAAATAATATCTTAAATTTTTTTAAAAAATAAACAAATTATTTAAAAGATAAGTAAAATGTCTTGAAAATTATAAAAAAAAAACTCGAATAATTTTTTCAAAATTTTTTAAGAAAATGAAAAATATAAGAATATATATAAGAATAATATATTAAAAATATTAAAAAAAAATCAAACATTTCTCAATACACCAAATTACTGTTTATCAGACTTATAACACCGAGGACTTGCGTTTTATAAAAACAAAATTAAAACAAATTATTTTTATCACGATGAGATTAACCTTTTTTATATTTTACTCAATCATTTTAACACATGACTTTTAAGTTTAATTTTAATTTTAATAATAAAAAATAAATATTTTATTAATAAAATATTAATTTAAAAGTAATTCATTAATTTTACCTTTACATTCAATCATAATCATAATTAATGACTTTAAAAATATTTTTTTATAAAAATCAACAAATAATTTGTGATCGATGATATGTAAATTTTTTTTCTGAAGTACATTTTTTATATTTTATGTTTTATTTTTGAAATAATAAAGTGTCCATATTTAGATAACTAAAAGTGCAAGGGCAAGGTGTTAAGATATTGATTTGGTGTGCGGCGGCGCGTAGTATTATTCCCTATCTCCCTTGGTGTCATTAGGGTTTTATAGAGGCTGTTCTGAGTTCTGATTTCTGAGCAACGATGGGGTCACTGAAGAGAAAGTTGACTGAGGAGTCTTCAAGTTCAACTTCGCAATCACATTCACTGCACGATTGTGTTCACCACGTTTCATATCCAGATGGTTACGTACAAAGTCAAAGTCAAAGTCAAAGTGATGCTGAACCCGCTAAGAGCTTCCCCTTCCCTCTGGACCCCTTTCAGTCCCAAGCCATCACTTGCCTTGAGAAAGGCGAGTCCGTCATGGTCAGTCAGTAGTATTCAAACTCAAACTCAATCTTGTTTTTATTTGTATAATAACTGAATTAATTAATTAATTAATTAAATACTTCAGGTCTCTGCACACACCTCTGCTGGTAAAACCGTGGTGGCCTTGTATGCTATTGCCATGTCCCTCCGAAATGGCCAGCGCGTCATCTACACTTCCCCTATCAAGGCTCTCAGCAACCAGAAGTACAGAGAATTCAAGGAAGAATTCTCCGATGTCGGTTTGATGACCGGAGACGTCACAATCGATCCTAATGCTTCTTGCTTGGTAGGTACTAGGTACTAGGTACTAGATATTCATCTCTTGTCTCTTAATTCTACTATCTGCTCCAGGTCATGACCACTGAAATCTGGCGTAGCATGCAATACAAAGGCTCTGAGGTCACTAGGGAGGTCGCTTGGATTGTTTTTGATGAGGTGCATTACATGCGTGATCGTGAGAGGGGCGTGGTTTGGGAAGAGAGCATTGTTTTATCACCCAAGAATTCACGTTTTGTCTTCCTGTCTGCCACTGTCCCCAATGCCAAGGAATTTGCAGATTGGGTTGCCAAGGTGCACCAACAGCCTTGTCACATTGTTTATACAGATTACCGACCAACTCCCCTCCAGCATTATATTTTTCCTACTGGAGCTGATGGTCTATATTTGGTTGTCGATGAAAAGGGTAAGTTTCGTGAAGACAGTTTTCAGAAAGCTTTGAATGCTCTCATTCCCCCCACCCAGGGTGATAGGAAAAATGAAAATGGCAAGTTTCAAAAAGGTTTGGTGCTGGGTAGAAGTGGTGAGGAAAGTGACATATTCAAGATGGTCAAAATGATCATTCAGCGTCAATATGACCCCGTGATTCTCTTCAGCTTTAGCAAAAGGGAGTGTGAGCTTCTTGCAATGCAGGTAAAGTCCAAATTGTGGCTCATTGTCAAAAGTATTCTATTTCTTTTCTTTCCATTCTTTCATGTGTGATACTGTATCTCTAATGTCTTTGTTTCTGTAGATGGCAAAAATGGATCTTAATGGGGATAGTGAGAAGGACAACATTGAACAAATTTTTTGCAGTGCTATGGACATGCTTTCAGACGATGATAAGAAACTGCCCCAGGCAAGATACTTCCTTTTGGTTCCCCCCTCCTTGGGCACATTACCACTGTTTATGCAGATTGCTGAGTTTTAGTGTTTCTAATTTCTCAATTTACTCAACAAAATAAGTACAGTTTCTTATTGATTTTACTTAATGTCCTTCATCTGGGGAGGAAGGAGTTGAAAACAAACTCAATTTCCAATTGTCAGTTCTATTGCACCCTGCAATTGATGTTCAAGCTTGTTGTTTCTTAACACTATGACCAACTGTCTAGAAATACAATTTTAGTTGCATGTTGTGTCACTTTTAAGGTATCTTTATTTATTTTTGTTGATTTTTCTTTTTCTTTTTTTAGGTTTCAAACATGCTGCCCTTGCTGAAGCGTGGAATAGGAGTACATCACTCAGGTTTACTCCCAATTCTAAAGGAAGTGATTGAGATCTTATTTCAAGAGGGGCTAATCAAGGTTTGTGGAAAGAAATCATGAGATAAAATACTTTTTTCATCTGTATAAGCCGTGAACCTGTGATATAAGTATATAACTGGATGCCACACCTGACACCTTGGTTAAAAGCATGAAATTACTTGCCATAGTTAAAAACATAACTACATGCTGGTAACATAGTTTATTAGTGGTAATAATTGGTTAGTTTGTAGCAGTTATAACGATCTGTTTGGAGCCACATATGGTATCCACCCCTGTATTATATAAATCTAAAAGTATTTTTGCTCATTTTGCATATACGGTATCCACCCCTGTAAGAATTGGTTAGTTAGTAGTATTTTTAAGAAATATTCTTTTTGGTCATTAAGTCATGTGGCTTCTTATATTGCTTTAAAATCTCATACTAGTCAGGGGTTCTCTGTCCTTTTTTTTTTTGGCTCAATTGTTTTGTTCTTAATTTTTAACCTACTGAGATTGCTATCCTATTTTAGGAGCAAATATATTTTCATTTCATCTTGTCTTAATATTGATGCAGTTAACAATCCTTGTTCGATTGAAGTAATAAATTCTTGCGATTCTTACTACTGAAATATTTTTCTGTAGTGTTTGTTTGCTACAGAGACATTTAGCATTGGTTTGAACATGCCTGCAAAAACTGTTGTTTTCACAAATGTCCGGAAGTTTGATGGGGACAAGTTTAGGTGGATATCCAGTGGAGAATATATTCAAATGAGTGGTCGTGCTGGTCGGCGAGGCATTGATGATCGTGGAATATGTATCCTCATGGTTGATGAGAAGATGGAGCCTTCTACTGCTAAAAATATGGTTAAAGGGGCAGCTGATAGTCTAAACAGGTAAGTTGTTGGTTTAATTTAATTTTGAAGAGTTCCATATCTTACAAGGTTCAGCCAGATAATACCCATCCATTTTGTTAGAGACTTAGAGTCTTTATGATTATGAAACTTTGGAAACGAATTTCTTGTTGGTGATCTTGACTATCCAGTATTTGTTATCCACAATGGAGTCTGTTCAAAATCCAATGCATGATAATATTAGCTTTTGATGATATGATGATATTCATCCAGCAAAAGAAATATGTTTTCTATTTTTCATATTGTAGCTTGCATAAATAAATTGTTATCTCTATTTCATAATTTTCACATCTTCCTTCCCTTGGAGTTCAGTGCCTTTCATTTAAGCTACAACATGATTTTGAACCAAATGCGGTGCGAAGATGGTGATCCTGAAAAATTGCTCCGTAATTCTTTTTTTCAGTTCCAAGCTGATCGTGCCATTCCTGATCTCGAGGTTTGTTTAAATTTAAGAAGGCTAGAAATGATTTGTTCCTGATCTAGAAAAAATATAAATTTTCTTTCTATTTTTTGCATATACAGAAACAAATAAAGACTCTTGAAGAAGAGAGGGAATCAATTGTTATTGAAGAAGAAAACAGTCTGAAGGATTATTTCAATCTGCTTGAGCAGCATAGAACTTTGAATAAGGAGGTTCGTGACATTGTGCTATCTCCAAGGCACTGTTTACCTTTTTTACAGCCTGGTAGGCTTGTTTCTATCGAGTGCACATCAAGTAATGGAGATCTACCCCCAATTTTTATTGAGGACCAGTTGATTTGGGGATTGGTTATTAACTTTGAAAGGGTTAAGAGTGTTTCGGAAGGTGAGAATTCTTAATGGCTTCTGGTGATTTATAATATAATTAGAACATTAGTTTGTTTATCATAAAAGTAAAAAAAAAAAAAAACAATTTCAGATGATGCAAGCGTAAAACCTGAAGATGCATCTTACAATGTTGATGTTCTTACAAGATGTGTTGTGAGAAAAGACAAAATTGGAAAAAAATCTATCAAGATCATTCCTGTGAAAGAAGTTGGAGAACCTCTAGTAGTTTCAGTTCCTATCTCTCAGGTAAAGTCTTTTAAACTGTTAAATGATGCAATATATCTGCAAGGCTGGGACTCTAAATGATTATTTTTTTCAGATTGCATTTCAACAGTATATGATGTTTCCAAATCTGTCATATGATTGCATCTTACATTTTTTTTTTTTTGTTATATAGTGAAAGAGTTATATAATGTTTATGAAAATAAACACAAGATGAGGGCATCAAGTTTATGTTAATCTATCATAATATCATTTTATTTCTTCCCTTTCCCTCCAAATTTTCACTACCAAGCATACCCTTGGGATTCTCCTTAATTTATTAGATCAGATAATTTCATGAAAATTGCCAAGGGAAAACAAAAAACTTGTCTAGGAAGCAAGTGGTGCTAATATAACATTCAAAACTTTGCTCTGCATGGTTGGGTGGATGTGTTTTCTCTGTCACTGTTTTCAATTTTTGTCCTTACTCCTTAACTACTATTCTATTGGACATTCTTGCTTTTAACTTCATTGGTTTTAATTTACACTATAAATACATCATAACAAGCTACACTTTTTGAGTTTTGACAGTAGATTCTCAGTTTTTATTTTTTAGAGCTGTTCCTTTGAAGCTTACATGGGATTTAAATTCAGTATTTGCAATCTGATATTAAAGCTTCTACCCAAATCATTGTTAAAATGTTAAATTTAATGGGATTGTATAGGCTTTATGTTTAATAATGATTAGTAAATTATGTTTTGTCCTACTATAAACAGATCAATACAATAAGTAGTTTGCGTCTATATATACCAAAGGATCTTTTGCCATTGGAAGCTCGAGAAAACACACTGAAAAAAGTGTTGGAAACTCTTACTAGATTTGGTGAAAAAGGATTGCCACTTCTTGATCCTGAAGAAGACATGAAGGTATTGTGCTCATCTATTGATTTTTTCCTTTTTATCTTTCCCAATTACACACAATCTTCATTTTGATTTTTATCAGATTCAAAGCAGCTCATATAAAAAAGCATCTCGTAGGATAGAGGCTTTGGAGAGCCTATTTGAAAAGCATGAAATTGCAAAGTCACCACTTATAAAACAGAAATTGAAAGTTTTACAGAGGAAGCAAGAACTGACTGCAAAGATAAAGTCCATTAAGAAAACATTAAGATCTTCTTCAACTTTAGCCTTCAAGGATGAACTTAAGGCAAGAAAGAGAGTTCTTCGTAGGCTCGGGTAATGAAACTTCTTAAGTACTTTTTTTCTTTCTCCCATCCCTTCATTTTTTTTTTGTTATGCTGCAAGACATTGGAGCTTTGACTTGGATAGCTGTTGATGTTCTGTTCTGAACTGCTTTTTATCATAAGTTTCTGCCTACATAGTCCTGAAAGGAATTAGTTGTTTCCTTGAAATACTATCTGTTTCTGTGCACAAATGCAACATAATACCATTTGATCCTTTTCCGTTTTTCCATTTTGAAGTCTTCTATATCCCTCTGTTAAGGTGGGTTAGTCTTACTCTACTTTTTGTGTTTTTCTTTTGTTTCTCCCTATTAGTGTTTCTTATTCCCCCCATAAAGAAATGCAGCAGAATGAATGTTCAAGTCAGTACACAATGGTTTGCTGGTTTGTTTTTTTGTTTTTGTGCTTGTAATTTTTGTTTTCTGCTTTAACACCATTAAGTTAAAGGCACCAAATCATCTTTGCATCAACAGTTCCATGTGTTTGGGTACAGAATACTCTTGTGCAGTTCTTACTTCTTAGATCTATCTAATAGATCTTAATCTTCTAGAGCCAACTTTTAATGTCCAATTTGTGGATGTAGCAAAAATTTTATGGCTTTTATATATGCTTCTTTCTATCAGATAATTTCAGCAGCCCCATTTGATTGAATTTTGTGGATAAAAATGATATTCACTTCAGATCTTCATTGCAGATATGCTACAAGTGACAATGTGGTGGAATTAAAAGGGAAGGTTGCTTGTGAAATTAGTAGCGCAGATGAATTGACCCTAACAGAGCTCATGTTCAATGGTGTTTTAAAGGACATAAAGGTGGAGGAGATGATTTCTCTGCTTTCTTGTTTTGTCTGGCAAGAAAAAATTCATGATGCTGCCAAACCTCGGGAAGAACTTGATTTGCTTTTTATGCAATTACAAGACACGGCTCGGAGAGTTGCCCAACTTCAGCTGGAGTGCAAGGTAATTACCAAATACTAATTCATTGCATATCTGGCATCTAACTGCACATATTGTTTTTCAAGTTTTATTTGTGAAAATCTAGGTCAACTAGTGTATCATCTGAAAATTAGAAAAGTGTTATACAAGTTTAGTTCCATTTAAGGATGGATAATTAGATAAACCTTGTTATCACTCTGATCACTGCATTTTTCCAATCCAAATTTATCAGATATTCATTCAGTTATGGTCCCACTTGGTTGAGAAACATAGTGGACTTGTTTACTACCTCTCCCTACTTATGGGATTCCTTTTGGTCAACTGGCTTCCTTTTGTTCTTCTTTAGGCATCCTCCACCTCATCTTCACAATCCTAAAGCACTATGCTTTCCAAACACTTAGGTCTACCACATATGGTCTAAAATCTGTTTTTCATTTAAATTTTACAAAATCACTCCTGACTGCAGGCAGCATCTTTAACTAACAAATTATTGTTTTTCATCTTTGATGCAATTAATTTTGAGTTAGGTCCTGACTTTTCTTTCTCATGTCTTAGCCATTCTATATACTCATTATTATAAATCAATTTTAACTAATTCATATAGATTAAGTTCGTTTAAATTAGTTTAGTAGTCTTGACTTTGAAAAAAAAAATCTAAAATTTTCAAAATTAACTTTATTTGAAAATCCCATCAATTCTATTAATTTTTCTCTCCTCCTAATTATCTTTCTAATACTGTAATACCTCGTTAATTTCAATATACTAGTAACTATTGATATACTCCAATATTATTGGAAAAGTGAAAAAAAAAACTTGTTGGTAAGTGTAGAGTAAAGTAATTAAACATGATGTAATTAGAGATTAAGGGTAGACTTGAAAAAAAAAAAAAACACGTTTCATAGTGACCTTTATGAAGGAAAGACACGAGTTTTGAAAATGTGACTTATAAAAGGGAATAGGAGTATATCCTTTCGCTCTTGTTACTTATTAGCGTCCAATAGACTGCAGCTTTTCCTTGAGCCGTATAGATTTTGCTCAACCTTTTCAGTTTGGCCATTTGCTATCTTGCTGCCTTTTAAAGTGTATTCATTTTATAATTGTACAATGCATTAGCGATTTTTTTTTCTTTGATCATTTGCCATAAAAAAAACAGGTACAAATTGATGTTGAGAGTTTTGTTAAGTCGTTTAGGCCTGACATTATGGAGGCAGTGTATGCTTGGGCGAAAGGTTCAAAGTTCTATGAGATCATGGAAATCACTCAAGTCTTTGAAGGTAGCTTGATTAGAGCAATTAGACGACTTGAGGAAGTTCTTCAGCAATTAATAGAAGCAGCTAAGTCAATTGGGGAAACTCAACTTGAGGCAAAGTTTGAAGAGGCTGTGTCCAAGATCAAGAGGGACATTGTCTTTGCTGCATCCCTGTATTTGTAGTTTCTTCTACAAATTATTTATTTACATTCATTTGGAAAGGACACATACAGTTATGAGAAGCAAATGTGGAGAATCATGTGGAAGGACACAAACTACATGAAGAAATCACCCTTGTTTCTCACCTTGGTTTTGATCTCCACTAACACCTAGAAACCATTTACCATTGTATTTAGATAAAATCCTCAACAACGAGTAAAGTAAATGCTGTATTTTTGCTCCATTTGTGTGAAAATGGATGAGAATATGCTCGAGTGTTATATTATTACAAAAGAGGTTAGTTGCGCAAATTTCAGCAAGAAATCAACCTTTTAGATTACAGATTGCTTGAGTTCAATTGTCCGATATTGAGGCATGTCAAATAGGTATATAACCGTATAAGGTTCCTTTAAATGAGTAATTCATTTTAGATGACAAAATAAGTCATTTTAGTTGTTAATAAAAAGAAATTAAAGATTGATATTATGTGAAAATGAAAAAAAAATCACGAATGTGTTAAAACTAGTGTCTTGGCAATTGATGCAGTTTCTATCTTTAAAGTTTTAAAGTAATATTTTAGATATTAGTAAAATTATATATTTTATGATAATCATTTTGAAATTTGGATAATATTTTAGATTTAAGTCAATCAATTTCTTAATGTAAATTTTGTTTTTTTTAGGGAATGTAAAATTTGTTATTAAGATTATTTTCTAAATTTATTTAAAATTATATTGACATTAAAAAAAACAAAAATCAATATGAAAAATATGATACATTAAAATCTTTAAAAAAAAGTAATTAGAGTTAAATAAAATCAAGTAAAAATATTAATAGTTGATATCTAAAATATGCAATAATTTTATGTCATTGCGTGTAAGCATATATTCTTTATGTTCCTATTTGTATTTATCTAAGAGTTAGTTAAAAATTGTATAAAAAAATGAATAAAATGCTTAATGTAAAATTATTTTATACTGTTAATTAATCATAATTCATTGTTGTAATGACTTTTGAAATAATTTTATAAAAATCAATTGACTTATCATAATAATTGACTGATGATATAAAATAATTTTACATTTACAGTACATAAGTCTTTTTCTCTATAAAAATTGTGATAATTCAAATTTGAGTATAATTTATATACATTATAATAAAACATTTCTCAATATACTTAAATTCTTAAATTTATAACCTTTAATCATATTAATGATATTATTGATTAATTATAAGGTTCATTGTTTCAAACCTGTTCTTTTAAAACAAACTAAAACATTAAATCTTTTCTTTAAAAAAAACCCTCTTTAAACCCTAATATTATGACTTATGAAATACTTCAGAAAATAATAATTTAAAATGTTTGACATCGGGGTCACACAAGCATTCAACTGCAATTATCCAAATTAGGAATGTGATGTGAATAATGAGAATACATTGGGATTGATAGGGTTTGTCCAATTATATACCTAATAATATTTTAAAAACCGAAAGGATTTAAAATTGATCAAAACCGTGAGTAAATGAGTCAGTCAAACAAATGCGTCATTGATTGATCGGTATGATTTGGCCTATACTAAATTAAAATCTTTCATACAATCTTAAAATTAGTCCCAAAAAAATTATATTACAAATTAATACAATTCCATAAGCTAATTCTTGATAAGTTTCATGTGGCAATAGCCAAACAAATCCAAAACTTGGTAGGCTCACCCGAATAAGTCAATAACATTAAGAAGGTAATAGGCCCTGTTTTTCTCCTTAAAAATTTGCCTTGGAAAAAAAGGAATATGTACATCCATCAATTTTGACCAATTCCACAAACCAACTATTTCGTTTTCTTGTTCAAAAAGTAAAAGCAAAGAAAAGCACAAGGAGGCAGGCAATGCTATGCAAGTGAATTGGTATGGATGGTCTAGAAACCTAAACCGAAACTGAAACCAAAGTCATAAGAATAAGAATAAAGAGCAGCTTGCAACCAACAAGCATATGGCATGATGCATGCCTGCCTAGATTGATGAAATAGGTAAAGGCAAGCAAGAGATGGAATGAGTACGTATGTTCAAACATTACTTTATCACACTCACGGATGCTTTTTAATTATGTAGATGATGAAGCTCTAAAAGTAGTGATGTTTGTGCGTGCCCAAAAAGAAAGAAACAAACGGTGACAAGAATTGAAGCATCCATCCATCCTGCATGAGAAGAGAAGAGCTAGCTACTGCTGTTTGGTAGATTGTCTTGAGGTTTGTTGGCAGTGGCAGAAGAACATGCCTTCAGAACAGCTTCATTCTTTGAATCCAATCCAATCCAAGAGACATACATGCCATAACATTCACAATTATTTTAATTTCTCTAGAAACAAAACAAATCCCTAAACATTTTGTCCAGGTCCAGGGCTAGGTATAATTGGGCAAATTACTACTAACTAGTGAATTAGAATATGAACCTGCCAAACGCGGAGGAGACGCTTCTTAGCATTGGCTTTTCGAGTGGTGGTGAGCTTGATTCTCTTCCAAACAAGTCCTCCAGAATCATGCTTCTTCACAATCTCCATCACCCGCGTCCCCCAAAATACTGCCATCTGATGCTAATTCTGATTGATTCTCATTACAATTTCCAACACACAATCAGATTATTATTTATAATAAATAAAGGAGAGTTCAAATCCAAATAGTATATTATGTCAAATTTGTAGACCATTCTGATAAAACAACTTGAGAGGCTCCTATTCCTATTTATTAACAGAAACTAGGGATTTAGACTTTCTTTAGACATCTAAGGATGCAACAGGGGAAGGTATAATGACTGCTTTTTATTTTATTTTTACTAAATTACACTCACACAACATTCATTTTATTCAATCTTTAGGAGAGAAAAAGAGAAGATTCAGAGTAATATTCAATTATATATTCAAATAAAAATATATTTTACTAAATTAGACTCACACTATCTATATAGTATGTCTTTGTAGGTACAAACTAAAAATATTTGTGTTATTATACAGAGCCAGTGTTGTCTATGGCAGATGGCAGTCCATGGCGGTTAGCCAAAATTCCGCCATAAATTTATGGCGGATGGTGTAGCGGGAAATGGCGGATGTCGTGGTGGACAACAAAATATATATATATAAATCACTTAAAACTGAAACATAGTGCAAACTCCAAATTCAAAACATAATTCAATCATTTAAAGATTGTTCAAATTCAAAACAACAAAACTAAGAACTCCAAAATAACATAATGCAAACACCAAATTCCAAAATAATGCAAACAGCCAAACATAAACACTCTAATCATCTTCTGGAACTCCAACATAATCATCTTCATTGTTTGAAGAAAAACAGAGTAGCCAAACTAGCACAGAGGAAGGGAAAAAAAAAAAACGAAATAGAGGTCACACCAGATGACCAGAGGAAGGAAAGGAACAAAAATAATAGAGGAAGGAAAGGAAGAAAAAAAAATAGAGGGAGGAAGGAAGGGAACAGAGCACGAAAATGACGAAATACATACCAGAAGAGCCAAACGCCTCAACGTCGGAGCCAGAAGCCGCCGCCGGTGTCACGGGTCGCCGCCTGTGTCTGGGTCGAAGGGGTCGCAGCAGTCGGAAGTCCTCTCGCGGTAACAGGGTAGAAGGGATAGAGGGATAGGGACATAAGGTTTAATAAAAAAAGCCCCTTTTTGCTAAGTGCACCCCATTTTTTTAGTGGGTCAGTTTGGGTTTAAGCCCAAGACGCGTTTTTTAGGTAAAAAAAAAAAAACCCACCATTCTCCGCCATGCCACCATGGCGGCCATAGGAATGGCGCCCGCCACACGAAAACGCCACACCACCGCTATTCGGTGGCGGCTTGGCAAAAAAACGCCACGCCATACCGCCATGGCACCACCATTTGACAACACTGTACAGAGCTAAGAAATAGTTTTATTTTTAACATACTCTAAGAACAGGGTATTCACGGCTCCGGTTTGGTTAGTTTCAGTTTTAGTTTCTATAAAATGGTTTAACAATATAGTGTAAACTTGAAAAAAAAAAAAATACAAACTTGCTGTCATGATTTCAATTTCCCAACCAGCAACATAATAGAAACTTGCGATAGTAACTAACCAACATTCCAACAATAGTTGACAACCAGCAATCTAAACCAACAATACATGCACTGTAAATGTAATTAGATAACTACTGCTAGATGATGTTGCTCCTCCACATTCACAAAACCGTAGCAGACCATGAATAATATGCTGCCAAAAATGATCAGCAGAAATTGCACTAAGAAGTAAGAACATCACAAATTAAATACACAACACACAGCCATACAAAATATCACCCAGAATCAATTAATAATGAAATCGCAAATTAAAAACACAGCATAACCCAACAGTCCAACACAGCACACAACAAGCAAACTAGGAGTATCACAGATTGAAAACAGAGAATTAATTTTTAAGATTAGACATACCAATAACGGAAGTAAGGGCAGAGTCGTGCGAGGTTGACGGCAAAGAGGTGCGTTCGCGAGAGACGATTACTAAC
Source organism: Amphicarpaea edgeworthii (assembly GCA_014843725.1). NCBI lineage: Eukaryota > Viridiplantae > Streptophyta > Magnoliopsida > Fabales > Fabaceae > Amphicarpaea > Amphicarpaea edgeworthii. Next base: position 212,892 of record CM026321.1, on the reverse strand, counting down.
TTATTTAGGTTTTCGTAACCTAACGCATCGGCACCTACCAATAAATATTTTATAACCTATAAAATTAATTTGATAAAAAAATATCAGATTATCAATTAAACTATATTCAAATATTCTGCTTTTATTTTTATTTTTTAAATTGCATTGAAAATTGAGATACATACAAGATTCTAATTAAAATTTAAAAATAATATATTTTAGTGGTGTAAGAGTGTATAGTAATTTTTTTTTAAATAATAACTTTATTGTTGGGTTTATAGTTTTAAATTTAAATGATAATTTTATAATTTTGATTTTAAGACTGTAACGTAGTTTTTTATTGTTAAATATACTGAATTCGTATTTTCCAAATTCAAATCTATTATGTATTAAAAATTTTAATGCAATTTAGTAAAAATTCAAATCTTTTATGTTTGTTTTTTTAGATTGTATTTGTTGGCAGTGGCAGAAGAACATGCCTTCAGGACAGCTTCCAATCGAAGAAAAAGAAGGTACCAGAGAGACTGAGAGAGCATGGAGTCACGGAGGAAGCAAATGGCTTCCAATCCAAGAGACATACATGCCATCTTCGGTTTTTTTTTTTTTTTTTTATGGATGGGGAGTTTTTGTTTTTCACGTTTTACATCGGTTTCTTTCTGAAACTCATGTAAAATAACAGTTTTTACATCAGTTATTTATTTATAGGCGATGTAGAATATTATATATTACATGAATCATTTTGAAACCGATGTAAAACGTAGACAATTTACATTAAGTCAAAATCATCTCCCTTGTAAATTTTTTATTATTACATTAAGATTTTTTTTTATTAAAACATTTATATAAGTTTAATTTCTCTCTACATGAGTAAATAGGCTCAGGCCAATGCTTGTTTTTCTTGTAAAACTTACTATAATCTATAAAAGTTAAAAACGTCACTACTCAAAGAATGAGACAACAGTGAAAATAGGTAGACAAAATTTTATAACAACTAAGTCTAACATGTTTATTCTGCCAAAAAAAAATTCTAACTTGTTTATAGTATAATATTAATTTTATGTTTAATTTCATGATAACTTATTTTAAAAGCCTATTTTGCAATGAAGTCTCTAACTAAGACATAGATTTATCTTTCAATGAACTAATAATATTTACTCTTTATGTAAATCAACATGATATATATAATTTTTACTTTTTCAATGAACCCATGACTTGTAAATAGTTTCCATGTGAACACAGTTTGGTATATTGTTTAAAAAATAACCCATATTAGACAAAAAGCCTAAGAGTTTCATACATTGTAACAAACTTAATATAACAATAACTTCAATAGAACATTATTATTTATATTTACTTAAATTAGTTTGTCTGATAGTTCTAAATAGCTCTTACAATAGCCCAAAGTATACCAATTTTTAATCAAATAGACTTTGGATAACATCTGTATTGGATAAAATTTATAGAAAATATCCAAACATGTCACTTTTTGTAAAACTTCATATCTTTAGCTTGAAAAAACAGCCTATTTGATTACGGCTCCCGAGACCACTAAGTGAGGCCAAAATGCACGTTAAATTTTTACGAAAAAAATGCCTCCATGTCTAACGTACAAAGAATTTGATAAAATTATTGGACTCTTCATTCACAAGGAAAGCTATCCACACAATGTTCTTATTAGACTAGTCACGGAAACAATCTTGAAAATCAGACAAAAAACTTGATAAAACCTACATATATAATAATATAATACATATTGGAGTAACATATAAAGCTAAGCTCTATACATTAACTGCCACATCCCCCACCCCCAATAGAATGGGTGGGAAGAATTATACTTACTATATAACTGACAGATACAACAAATTCTCTTCTCTGCTAAGTTATACATCATTGGGCGGGCCATTACAAAATACTATATCAAATTCACCCACAACAAAATACTTTGACCTGTGAAGGAAATCAGCATACTGTGCGCCCATAGCACAAACAAGCAAGGTAAAGGTTTTTTGACCATTTTTCCTGAACGTAAACACAAGATAGATATCAATCAGTCTGGGTATTGACTTTACAAAATCAACTACTTCATTCATCAACCCTTACCTTAACATGTGTGCTTGGAAATTGAGATGTCCGCAGAGTTTCCTGGGTTTCATCTCCAGGCCTGCGCCTAGGAATGCTCAGTATAAGAGCAGATTGATCCCATGTAGCAGCAGTTGCTGTAATCCTATAACCATTATCCCATCGTCTGTGGATTCCCTCACTAGGATAGAGAAAATCAAGTTCAACAACCTACATTGTTAACAGATAGATGATTAGAGAGCAGGGATTCGGTCTAGTAGCAGAGTCAATAATTTAACCAATTGAATCTTAGTATAAAGCAAACCTGATCACTGAATCCAGCATTTCGAGACATAACAACACCCCAGCGACTTCCAGCAGTGGCCATTGAGGTCACATGAAAGCCTTCTCTCCACTTCTTGTTTATCCATTTGAACGGGAATGAATCACTTACTTTGTATGATTGTTGTGTAAACTGTGTGCCTGCATAATTAGACCATGAGTCACCAAAAATCAGAGTTAGCAACAGAAGAATCCTTGTATGTAGAGACCAAAGTCCAAAACTTGTTCAATTTCATAAATGAGAAAAATAGATGTTGGGGTGGGAGGAGAAGATGCTAATCTGAAAAGTTTTCCCATAGTATTGGACATGATACATCATCGTTTTAAGGGGGTAAAAAAATCCTGCTTATCACCTATTAAAAGTAACTAAAAAAATAGACCTTTTGACATCACCACAAGAGAGCTCCCATTATTAGCCCCTGCAATAGAAGTAATGTAATAGTTCTTTTCCCACTGTTCCATGATCCATTCCTGAAAAGAAAGAGAATCACATAGGCTAGACTCATCATAACAAAAACAGATAACAAATTATATGACATGTACTGATTTATATAAATCATATAATTTCACCTTGTGTAAGAAAAATGGTGACAACTTATAAACTTGACTTGAAAAGCCAGTTCCAGCATCCATAATAAGGGCCCAGAGATTGGAACAAGAAGCCACACAACTAATAAGAAGGCCATCTGCAATCCCTCTCTCCACATGCTGCGCTAATCTTGGATCCGCTACATTGTAATGATACCTAATTACAATCAATCCAAAAGTCATAAAAGACAGTCATAACAAAATACTCAAGCAATGGATGCTCTTGCCTTCAAAGTAAAGCTGTAACTTATTTGTGCAGAATCCAAGCACGGCATTATTTGTAAAATCTACTAGGTTCACTATTTATTCATGAGTCGGAGCAAAATAAATTTTGCTACTAGTGGTACTGCAGCATATATGTTTATTGTATCTATGAATTATGAAAATCACAAAGACTACAGCAATCATGACATTTACACTACCACATTATACTTCCTTAATCAGACTGTTGAAATTACTTATGTTTTAGCAAATACTTTCACATAGTTATAACTATTTCAGCACCTATCAAATAAACTTTTCCTATAGTGTGATTCATCAATAAAATCAAGTACAGTACTGTTCAAACTATGCAAGGACACTTAAGTTCATCATCCACTTGAAGGACTCAACTTTTGTATAACAAAAAAATTTCAGTCCAAAAATGACTCCAAAATACATGAGTGCACAAAAAAAAACATTTCTTTACAATATTAATATAATACAAAAGTGCATAACAATAATCTCAGATATCCCATTGCTCAATTAAAGGAAGCTGCTACAAAAAGTGACTACAGCTCTACCTTTGCTTCATTGGCAGTCTTGCATTGTAAACTGAAATCCATTGTGTAGCAGGAACCCCCAAACGAACCTTCTTTTTGGGTTGTGAATCATCCTCTTCCTCAATATTCAATCTACCCCTCTTCTGCCCAACCTGAAAAATTATTTGAGGGAAAGGGATCTCACCATGAACACAGACCAAAATCATGATAATAAAAAGTGCAAAAAGATAAGAGACCTTTCTCATGTTAGTAGGACAAGCTGCAACCATAATCAGGGTTGTCACATGTCCTAGTATATCATATTATATTATATATTATATATTTAAAAGCAAATTTAAAGCTTAGTAAGCTTAAGCTTGACAGTGAGTGATACAATATATGAAAAACAGCCAATGCTATCTTCAAGTAATTTAGAGTATCTTAGGTTATCTCTTATCTCCCATGTTTTCTTAGTATCCCAAGATTTGTTTTCATATTAACAGTATTTCATGAGTCATTTCCTTAATTTAAATAAGATTATGATCCAACATTAGTGCAAATTTATTTTGTGTATCACATTTAACACATCATATCAAATCAATATCAATTGCAGAATATTCAATCTCTTTCTCTTTTATCTCTTTCTCCCCCCTCAATACCTAAAATCCTATAATTTCAACAAAGGTCACTGCAACTTCAGCACAGGCCCACTACCAAGCCTTACAGCAGTTTTAGAACAGAATTTGTGTAGTGTACAGTACAGCTGTCAGTGTGTAAGATTACTGAAACTTCAACCGAAGCCCATTAAGCCTTATGGTTTTCTAAGAGTTAGTGTGTGGCAGCACAGTGCAGCATACAATTGTCATATTGAATGTATTTACTATACATAATTAACTTTCCTAAAATAAAGCATACAGCTTTGGGAGTAAGAGAAAATCCCCAATTTGTTTGTGTACAGTTTATATATATATTATAAATAATAGAAGACTTGATCATTCAGAAAAATTGATACTCTAAAATCACAAAATAATTATTACCTTTTGAGCACCTTCAGTGTTAATTGGCCTCAATGCAGGATTCGGTCCAAGCATACCATCAAACAAAGATATTAGCCTGGAATAGTTAGGTTCTTCATCAAATTTCATGTTTACTACAAACTCAAGGAACTGCCTAAAAGGAGCAGGGCAGAAACAGCATAGCATCTCAGGAGATGTTCCCATCTTCTTTTTGCAAACAAGGAAGGATTTGTTATCACCCTAAAAAGAAGGTAAAATCAGATTCAAACAGAATATGTAGGGAAACCCAATCACCACATGAAATACTCTCTCCATTCGGAAACAAGTGTTGTTATAAGATGTTGCAAAAGGATTATGAAAAATCCTAAATTCAATAAAAAAAAATTATCATAAAACCTAATTATCCATTTCTTGGGAGTATATGTTATTAATACCTTATCTCTTGAGCAAATAATAGTTATTGAGCACTAGTTTAGAGGGAGGACAAAGTTGGAGAAAGGTAATAAATGTTTTCTTGGTATTGTAAAACGATAGATAATTTGGAACCAAAAAGAATTGCTAAACAACATTTATTTCACAATGGAGGATGTACTAGATGAGAATATAAAATTTATAAATGTATATACCTGATAACCTTGCCAAGGTAACCTGCCTTTATGAAGGAAGATGAGTGTATATGCAAGAGATTCAAGATCATCCCTTCTACTAGCAGTTCTTCCCAAATGAGCATGAACACTAGCATAACGAACAGTCCCTCTACAAAAATTAAAAGACTGAAGCAGATGATTACCATGAAAATGAAACCAACAAAAACCATAATAGAAACGAGTAAAAAAACAATAGCAACAAGTAGAATTTGAGAGAAAAATAAAAGGAAGGAAAAAGGTAACCTAAACATATCAGGACGTTGATCGTATTCAACATGCTGCCCACTGGAGGTGTCTCTCCACTTTGTTGCTGCAAAACGCATGCTTATATAAGAAAGGTAAAAAAGGAGTATAAATAAGAATGAAACACATCATCCTTATATTGAAACTACTAACCTAATCCAAGGTCTACAAGAAACAATTTCTTTTCTTGTGGTGTAGAAGGTTGACCTAGTAAGAAGTTCTCCGGTTTTACATCTCCATGAACATAGCTATAATGAACAATAGAAACCAGAACATGTTAGGAAAACAATAAATTCAAATAATCAATATAACAGATTAAAAGACTCATATTATGGCAAAGGCAAACAAATCAAAAAGAAAAAGTAGAATATAAAAAAAAAAAAGTTTTACCAACAACATACCCTCTTGCATGCATCTTCTCCAGGATCGACAGGGACTCAACTGCAATACATGCAACCATTTCCGCAGTCATCCTATACGTTTAAAAGACAAGAAATAACAGAATTTCAAAGAAAAGACAAAGGAACAAATTAGTCATTGTAGAGAGAAGGAAAAAGAGAAGTAAAAGAGTGACACAGCCAGAAGTACTGCAGTAGAAGGCATAAAATATAGCATTGAAGGAAAAAAAAAAAAAAATACATCCCGTACATCATTAATGGATATAAGGGTTGAAGTTAAATTTAATAAGAATTTACAAAAGTGGACATTTTACATCAAAAAGGGGAATCAAATTTAGCTCGAGTCAAAACCAAATATTTAGGGAAAAGAAAACCAAAAGATGACACCACGAAGCATTTAATACAACAAACTATCTACACCTATTGCAACTCCAACTTCTTTTTCTCAAATCTTTTAGTTAATTTAGATACATATGCATGTGGAAGAAAATGAATTATAATAACGGCCTATTAACACAATCAATTATAATAGCCCTTATTTAAAAAGGCAAGGCCTATAAACAACACAGCAGATACAATAAAAGGGTTCGCTTATACTCACGCCTGGCTTGAGGAATTCCAAACATCCCACAAGCTTGGACCAAGCATGTCCATAACCTGCATACACAGACAAAAATTAAAAAAAAACAGTTCAATAGTAAAGTTGGTGATTTGAAAAAAAAAATGGTTGTTGTGAAGGTCATACCATCACATAATATTCCCCTTGTCTCCCTTTGTAGTGTACTTTAGGTATTCCATGACTGCCACCAAGGGTGCTTTTCACAAAACATAAAAACAAATCTCAGGGAAATTCACTTCAACACAAATCTTGTACATAATCAAAAGCAATTGGAAGCATAAATAAATCTCCTATAAACGAAAGCACCTACTTGTACACTTGCCACTCATAAGGAGGGCCATAGTTACAGCCTTTGCTGTTCCTATGCTCAAATTTCAAAGCCACCTGAACCACAGAAAGATAAGAAACATTCAGTAAACTTAAAGCCATACAAAACAAAATAGTTGAAACAGGAGAAACCTTTACCTCAGTGGCACCAGCACCAGAGGTCCGGTCGTTACCACCAGTGACTCGACGGCCAACAAAAACCTGCCCAAAGCCACCTTTGCCCAGCTTCCTGTCTACTTTGTAAACAGGTGAGCCTCCTACTTGAACCTTTTGGGAGTGAAAACACATATTATTAGTCAATATATTTATCAACGAAGGAATTGAGTAGTTAAAAAAGATAATAGAATAATACCCTCTCTGGAAAAGGAGCTGCGTTTGTGTCATCTTCTTGTGCAACGCCCTTGTTCGCACTCAAGCCACCGCTCTCGTCGGCCATCTCAGCACCTTTCTTTGTGTGATCGGAAATTACTATAAGGGGCTTCTGCTCTTCTTCTAATTCTTGGGACGCCAAACGAGTAATTGGCCTCTCCGCCGCCGCCGCTGCCTCCCTGGCGACTGCAGCGCGTGTCTTAACGTATCTCCCCACCGGAGACGGTGGTTCAGAGCTTTTGAAACCAACCGGAGCACGACGTCGTCGCGGTCCACTACGAAGCTCCGGCATTCTCCAAACCCATGCAATCGATTCGCAGCGCCAAGATCATTATATGCCTCACGAAAGCTGCTCCGCCTGATTCATCGATGGAATTGTTTTCTTCACAAACTAAAGAAAAGAAAGCAAGAGAATCGAATCGATTAGGGTTAGGGTTATGGATGGATGAGGAAAGTGAATGATCGCTAGCAGATTAAGATGAAAAGAAAAAAATAAATAAATAGAAATGGAAAAATCCAATAAATTCAATACTATAGAAAAGGAAGATGAAAAATAATTTATTTATTTTCAACTGTAGAGAGATTCTTGTACTTAGCATACATTCACTTAATGATTGTTAATTATAAAAAAAAAAATTACATATAGTAATAATAATATAATCTACCTTGAATGGATTGTGCCATCACTGTTATTTAATTATTTATCCAAGCACGAGCTTTGGTATCTGACATTGTTCAAAAATTTAACACTCTTTTGTTTTTCTAAATATGATTTTTTAGAAAGACTTTGAATATGTTAAACATAAGATTTTCTGATTATATTGTATTGGATCAGTTAATAAGTTTTTGGTGTTTTTTGTTTTTAATATTTAATATTTATTGTTGTAAAAAAATATATTTATTATTTATTATATTATTATGTGTAATATTAATTTAAGTTATTCTTCATTTAAGTAAATTTTATGCAAGTCAAATAACTTTTTAAAATATTAAAATAATTTTTTTTTTACTTTCACATTAAAAAAAATTGTAATATTATTATTAAACAAAATATTTTTTAATCTGATTATTTTTTATTTTATAATAATAATGTAATAATAGGATTCTTTTCCTATTCGGCTGCAATAATATTATTGAATGTTATTTCAAATTAATAGGATACAGTATTTTTGTATTTTAATGAATTTATCCTTCAAATGATTATATTTATGCAAGTCATTTTTTATAATTATTAAAATAATATATTTTTTTACCTTTCATATATAAAGAAATTTTCTTGTTATTTTTTTTTTGTAAATTATTATAATTATCAAGCAAAATGTTATTTTTTATTTTATATATTGATAGGATTTTTTCTATTTTACAATAATTATTTTATTTAATGTTATTAACTAATCAGTTGCGTTAATTTTAAGAAAAACAACTAATGCAAACCATCAAGTGACCCCTCCTCCGGGACGGCGAAGGAGAAAGGCGAAACAATTGGTGAAATGAAAAATATTAATTCTAAAGTATCTTATAGAATAGATTCATGAAAATAGCATTTTCCTTTGATCCAATCATCCAAATTGATTGCTCTCAATCAAGAAAAGTATAAATAATATTTAGTGGTTTCCAGTATTTATTTTATTGATGTTATCCCGTGCTAATTTAGTAAGAGAAGAAAATGTGGAAAAGGAAAGGCGAGAAAAGGGTGTGCAGTGGACTAATTCCAAAGTGCATATATAAAATAAAGTGCATACTATTAATATTATGCTAACTATATTCAATGTTACGGCACCCCATGTATTTCTCACATTCTCAAGACTAATCCTTAGTTTATTTTGAATTTCATTGATCGATTAGTTTCAACACTTGGGCCGTTTCAAACGGGAAGTCAATAAGACACGTTATATTTGCTCATCCCTACCTTTTCATTTCACCCTCACATCCATTAATGTAAATTTTCTATTATTATTTGTTTTACAATTTACTATTTATTATATAATGATATTATTGATAAGAAATATCATACTTCATTAATTTTGTCACTCCATGATTGGTTATTTTCTATTCATACTCTAATTAAGGCCAATTACCAAGCCAAAATCATCCCACGAATTTCTAACTTACTAACGATAAAATTGTCTCTTAGAGAAGTGGATAAAACTATAACCCATTAGCTAATTTTCTTCATCATTCGCTCCTACTACTACCTATAAAAGAAAATACTCAGAGAATAACAGATATTAAAATACCTTCACCCAAGACTTGTTATAATAGTTGGGTTATTCTTAATCTTCTTCATTTGCTAATTCTCAGTCACCATTGGTAAGTCTATTTTTCCTCCCATCCATTATTATTATTATTATTATCCATTCCTTATGTTATGGCTCATTCAGTAACAAAAAAAACTTCCTGCTTCTTAATTTTGGAATTTCCCTGGGCTTTGTTCATTGTTATTTTCTTATACCCTTTTACATCTGCATGTATTATTATTATCGTTGTTATTATTATTTTATCATCAACAACAGTTTTTCACGAATATAAAAACATCTTAATAAATAATAATAATATTAATAATTATGCTTCTACTACCATCTCTTCCTTGTCTTTTTTTCCCTAGAGCACAACATACAAAAAATATGATTTGGAGAATGAATTGTATGTCAGATTAGAAACATCAATGCTTTATAGATAAAAGAAATTTATGTAAAGGTAAGAAATAATAAAGTAGTACTACATCATTGTTCATGTATGTTATTATATCAGGCTTTAACAATAGGCAGCGAGGGAGTTTTGTTTTGTTTGAAAAAGCACAAGCTTTCGTGTCCATTTTCATCCTTCATGTTCTAAAGTCATTCATGATAATGTTGGAAGTCTAAGTATTTCACAAGGCCAGATAAATGTTTTGAAATTTGATGTTTGTTCTGAGTTGTTGATGTTATTGATAGTATCACAGGATAAGAAGAGTGTACGTTGAGGGTGAATGGCATCAACATCTTGCGTTAGAGAGACAACTTCAGTTCCAATGTCTCAACCATATCCACCGCCAATTGCAAAATATGAGGATGTTGTGGCAAATCCTAAACTCTTCATGTTTACTTTGGAGAAGCTCCACGCTTCTATGGGCACCAAGTTCATGTAACCCCTCTCTCTCTCCCCATTCAATTTATAAGTTGAAGACTTTGAAAACATCCACGAACATCTGACAATTTTTTCAGGATTCCTATCATTGGTAGAAAAGAACTAGATTTGAATCGCCTCTTTATTGAAGTCACTTCTCGTGGAGGGTTTGAGAAGGTACGATATAGAAAACACTCTCTTGCAAGAGTTCAAGCTCTCTGCTATGGATTTGTAATATCTTTTCAATATGTCTTGCAGCTTATTAAAGAAAGAAGATGGAAAGAAGTCACTACAGTTTTCAATTTTCCATCAACAGCCACAAATGCTTCCTATGTGTTGCGAAAATACTATTTTTCATTGCTTTACCACTTTGAACAAATATATTACTTTAAAGCCAATCAGTGGACCCCTACAACTTCTTTATCAGATGCTCAACAAAATCAATCTGCTCAACGAGTACAATTTTCGCAGCCTTCTCTAAGAAATAGTTCATCTGTTTTTCAACCGTCAAGGGTTAATGCTGCTGAATTGCCACAAGGTCATTACTTTCTTTAGCTACAAATGTGGAGTAAACTTTAACTGTTTGCATATGTGGTTAAGACATTTTTTTTTATTGTTGCATCTTTTAATCATTAGGAATAATAAACTATGAGAATATGGAGTAAACATGACTACGAAAAGATCAATCTAACCCTAGATTTTAAGAATTAAGGTTTAGGGTTTATGTAATGTCTCAAAAAATGGCAGTTTATTCTTTCTTGAATTATCTTGTTTTCTTTACACTGCATAACAATTATTCAAACTTTGCATTCTACAACATTAACTCATAGACAGTGCATAAGATAATTTGTATGAATATACAACATTGATTGGTTAATAAGTAACAATGCTTGTTGTCCAGTGTCTTTCTCAGGATCTTCAGTAGTTGGAGTTATAGATGGGAAGTTTGAAAGTGGGTATCTAGTTTCTGTTTCAGTAGGTTCACAAATGCTTAGAGGTGTACTTTACGAGGCTCCACAGATCCTCGCTTCTGCATCAAATCAAAACAATGTCCCTGCTTCAATGGGTGTTCGTCGTCGTCGAAGGAAGAAATCAGAAATAAAAAGGAGAGATCCTGCTCATCCAAAACCCAACAGAAGTGGTTACAATTTCTTTTTTGCTGAGCAACATGCAAGACTCAAGCAACTACACCATGGCAAAGACAGGGATATTAGTAGAATGATTGGTGAACTTTGGAACAAGTTAAAAGAGCCTGAAAAATCTGTATGCAAACGCACGCAACTTGTTATATATTATTAATCCCTATAACATTTCATGTGTGATAGTAATGTGTTGACTTTGATTGGTTTAAGGTTTATCAAGAGAAGGCTATTAGAGATAAAGAGAGGTACAAGGCAGAAATGGAGGATTATCGTGAGAAACTGAAGATGGGCCCTGTTGTTATCAGTGATGTTGCATCGTTACAACAACAACTTCCTGAAGCAGATGTGGATGTAAAATTGGTAGGTTCTGAAGATAGCAGTTCTGGTGGAAGTGAACATGAAGATGCCAATATGGATGTTGAAACTACCTATGATGGTCTTGAGTTTTTTCCCCATTGTAAAAATATGCTAACACTGTTTTAGTGTACTAGTATAGACAACAACTTTTTTATTTAACATTTCATAGTTAGGTAGGTTACTCATAGTGTGTTTTTTAATTCATTACAAGTATTTTATTGTACATTTAGAATGTTTATATGGATAATGATACCTAGTTATTTGGTAAGAGGTTTACTACTTCGCTTATTTTCTTTGGGATGTTAACTAGAAATTGAATATTCAGTTAAGTCGAGAAAATATTATTGATATTACGAAATGTATGTACTAACTAGTTAATGATTACATTATTATTTCATATAATCAAATCTTATCATTTTTGTTTTCTCTCTGCAATGTTGTCATAAAAAATATAGATTGACTAATGGATTCAGTACTTACTATTAAGGTAATTTTTTGCTTAATAAAATTATTTTACTTCTAAAAAAAGTTATATTTAAGTTATTTTTCAAAGAGTAATGTTTAGATAGTTTTTTTTAGCTTCCAATTTTTATTTCTTTGAAAAGGTATCCATGCTTATCCAAAGATATCCACAAATGTCAAAATATTCATAAATAAATTGTAAATAAATACCACATAAATAATTTGTAAACAAATACCTCACGAATAACGAGATAAACTTTCTCTAACATGTAATATGTAATTATTATTTGTTTTCAATCCAACTTGTTGTCTTTCTCAAATACACCATAGTCACTTCAACAAGCTATGAATGTGAGAGCATGGATTTGTTAAAAGATAATCCAATTTTTAAGCTAAATATTTTTCATTTATGTCTCTCTTTAAAAAAATAAAATAGAAAAAATACAAAATGAAAAAGGTAAATTAACTTTTAAACTAAATAATGTTTAAAATTTGTTAAACAAGATCTCATGTTCATTGTAAACATAAGAGCATCAAATCCATTACAAAATTTGTGTATTAATATAAATTAAATTATATTTTTTGTCGTGACTTCTAAAAAATATTATACTAATCTTCAATTCTTCATAAAAAAGCAAAACATTTAAATAATGTGTTTTAATGTGAAAGAATGAGAATAAAACATATATCATACATATTCCTTAAAGCTTGGACATCGCATCAACCATTTCTATCCTAACATGCTCCCAAATGTTCTATTTAGGACAAAACCACGTTTTGGATCCTAAGGAACCAATCTACTTAGTCAAAACCAATTATGCCTTTATATATATTCTAAATATAACGAGGAAGGGTACGTATTCATTCATCAATTAATTCACCCTTAAATTTATATTGACCTAAGTATTAAAACGTCTTTTTAGGTATTCATTTTTATTAAACATTGTTCTAAAACTCAAATTAGAGCAGAGACACAATGAAAAAGGTTTATAACTCTACCTTACAAGATATACATAATTAACTTTTTAAGAATAAAATCATAAACATCATTGATTACCAACACGAACAATATCTTTCATATAAAATAATTATATCGATGTATATAGATTTACGAATGGAACATGATGATTTTGATTAAAACATACAAATATTTGATTATTATTATTAGATAAAAATGATTATGATTTAAAATTTGAAAAAAAAAAGTGTTAACAAGTAACTTTAGCTTACTTTAACTTTTATGTTAGGTGAAAAATATTACATTAAATTTTACATCAAACTCACTTTTTTACAATAATATGATTTCAAGTAAACGTTGACATATCTAATTCAACCGATTATGATTTTTTCTACTACTATATTACTATAATATTAGTGTGGAGTACTTATTCATTTTACTTATGACTAATTTTGTTGGATTGTGGTTTTCCTTCCTTATCATGTGATACTGTTCAGAGAAATCAAAGCTATTTCTACTTCGACTAAACCAACCATGTTAGTTATAATGGATTATGAATTTAAAATGAATGTTAACATTATAATTATTCATGAGTTGAAATAATTTTATATGACTTTATGCTAAATAAAAGTTAATTTAATGAATTTTAATACGACCTTGCTTTTAGAAACACAAGTCACCATACTTAGAAATCAAATTTACAAAAACTCACTGAAAATCTTGTAAAAGAAAACCACCTTATAATATGACCTATGTAAAATTTACAATGAAGAAGTAAGACGACGTGATTATAATATTTGTTTTTGATGAGCAGGAAACGTGGTTATAATATTTGATCGATAGAATAGAAGAACGAGTACAAAAATTGAATTGTTAAATATAATATATAATATAACAATATATTTTGCAATCTTTGTTGTATAAATGCTGCTAATTCCCTTAATATATATAATAATAATAATAATATAATTGAAAAAGCACAGCTGGGAAGCATGTTGGGCGAGTGGCCCCACGCTGACTACAGTAGACAGTAGTCACAGAGCTAATTAATTAGTACCACTAATTACTTATCAAATTTGTATGAAGAAAAAGAAAAGCGTCTTTGTAATTGTATGCGAAGTTGTGTGTGCTGCATATGTCCGCAACCGGCAATAGTTACCAAGAGTAACTCTCTCACTCACTCTCTACTCTCTCCTTTTCGCCCTTTCCCTAGCTTCGAAGTAGCTTTCCTACACATTCTCTATTCTCTGTGCTCGCTAGGGTTTCCTCTCCCTGCCATTGCTTCATCCGAATCTCCATTTTCCTTTCTCTGTAAGTACTTTGATCTCTGTTTCTCTCCTCTTTCGTTGCTCATCTCAGCATTTTCTTCTTTTTCTCTGCACAGTTACAGTTGGATAGAGTGTGGTCGGAATGTCGTCGTCGAGAGGAGGGGCGGGGCCTTCCTCTGAGGCTCCGCCACCGAGGCGGATCATGCGGACACAGACCGCGGGGAACTTGGGAGAGTCGGTGATTGACAGTGAGGTGGTGCCTTCTTCTCTGGTCGAGATTGCGCCCATTCTTCGTGTTGCTAACGAAGTTGAAAAGACTCATCCCAGGGTTGCTTATCTCTGTATGTTTCTTTTCGAGTCTCTCTTCACTTTTCACCTCCATTCAAAACTTGTCTGGTTATCTTATGTTTGCTGATCTTGCATTGCAGGCCGTTTTTATGCCTTTGAGAAAGCTCATAGGTTGGATCCCAACTCAAGTGGTCGTGGTGTTCGCCAGTTCAAAACCGCACTTCTTCAACGCCTTGAAAGAGTAACCTTCATTTCTTTCTGCCACCACACGCACATACATATATATAGCTTCTGCTTTGCTCTAAACTCTTTTCAGCAAACCGACTTTATACATACATTAATCACTTGAAATGCATGCATCTCTTACTTGTGTTGTCTGTTGTGTGTCTTCTTGCCTGTTCTCATTAATAAAGTATGTGTTGGGTACAAGTGTGAATGTGAAGTCCCACGTTAACTAGGAATAGAAAAGTTGAAACATAAACCTCCTTGAGATTTTCGGTTAAAGTGTGGCGTAAGTTCACTTATGTGGCGTGCTTGAGGCCTATTGATAAAATCTGCCCCCGGTGTCTTTACCCATTCGGCTCACAACAATTGGCTTGGATTGAGTCAGTGTTCATGCTGCCAACCCTGAACAAAAAGGAGGCGTGGTCCCCATGACATCAGCTGAAAATGTGAAATATTCATCTTCATTGGAGGTTTTTGGTGGTAGTTGTGACTGACCGCCATCACCTGTCGACTCATTGGTAAGGCGAGAGCTTCAAGCCCCATTTCAGGTTCAGGTGGCACCCCCCACACAAGCACCTATCAAAGATGATGATTCAACTTGGTGATCAGCTCTATGAGTTAGATGGATGGAATCAGGACATGGACATGTGGATCCCTTGTAACATAAGTCTTTTTGGCAGTGGATTCATACATGGAGGCCAGATAACATGTCATGTGGTTTTAAAATGATGAAGCACGGCGATGGGGAACTACCATGTGGAAGAGACTCACTCGAAAAGGAGATTGTTGAGTATAAATATAATGTGAAGTCCCACATTGGGTAGGGATGAGAAAGTTGAGCAACATATAAATAAGGAAAGACCTATAAACCCAAGCCTTAAGTTTTGCGTTGAAGTGTGGTGTGTCAAGCTCACTTGTGTGGTTGTTTGAGGTCCATTAGTGAAATCTTCCTGGTGTTTTACTCTTGCATTATAGAGGTCTAAGATTTAATGCTTTCTATCCTGCTATATGTTGCCTCATGAAGTTATTTAAGTTATTTCATGCTAAGTCTCTTTATTTTTTTTTTTGACAATTTGTTCCATAATCATTAGGAAAATGATCCAACTCTGAAAGGAAGGGTAAAGAAAAGTGATGCTCGTGAGATGCAGAGTTTTTATCAGCATTACTACAAAAAATATATCCAAGCTTTACAAAATGCTGCTGATAAAGCTGACCGGTAATTTCTCCAGATAATTTTCTATTTGATATGTTATCTGGCTATTGTGTGACTAATAGTTTGTCATTGCCTCCTTTCAGTGCCCAGCTTACCAAGGCATATAACACAGCTAATGTTCTTTTCGAGGTTTTGAAGGCTGTTAACATGACACAATCTATGGAAGTTGATCGCGAGGTTATTTTCTGTGGCTCCTAAGATGTTGTCCTTCTATTGGGATCCCCTTCCCATTGTTTATGCATATTCAAATAACATGCTAAGTTTTTACAGGCTGTTACATTACTAATACACATGATTGATTTGCCTTTGCCATTGCCATTGTTACAGATTTTGGAGACCCAAGATAAAGTTGCTGAGAAAACAGAGATCTTAGTCCCTTTCAATATTCTTCCTCTTGATCCTGATAGTGCTAACCAGGCTATAATGAAATTTCCTGAGGCATGATATTTAGTTCCATACATTGTAATTCTGATCATCTCACTTTTACTGAAAATACTTATTACTCTTTTATAGATCCAAGCTGCTGTATATGCTCTTCGTAACACCAGGGGTCTTCCTTGGCCTAAGGACTATAAGAAAAAAAAGGATGAAGACATTTTGGATTGGCTTGGGTCGATGTTTGGATTTCAGGTAAAACACGATACGAAACTGAGGTTATTTGTCTATTTTAATATTGTATTTTTATTTTTAAAACTAAAAGTTAACATCTTCATTACTAAGTATTTGAATTGAGCTTGTTTGCCTCCTCTTGGTTTTAATATTTAGTTTTATACATCATACATAATGCAGAAACACAATGTTGCAAATCAGAGAGAGCATTTGATCTTACTGCTTGCTAATGTTCACATAAGACAATTTCCGAAGCCTGATCAGCAACCGAAGGTCTGCCTTTAACTGAACCTGATGCGTATTTTCAAGTTTAATGTCTGTAGAAGGCCCTGTTTATTTTAATTTAATATAAAAGGAAAAATCAAACAGAAGAAAAAAACATGTTTAGTTGGCTGATCCAATGGTTAAGGTACTTTACAGTATTAGCTTCTTTATTATATCATTTATTCTGTAACATCTTCCAATGATTTTGCTATTTTGTTTACAGTTTAATCTTTTGGAAGGCATGTTATACTTAATGTTTTCAAGTTGTAGTGTAAAGGGGTGTGGTGATTTCTTGTGTTGATATGATAATAATGTGCAGCTAATTTTCCTTTCTTCATCCTGCAAATCCTCTGCCTTCCTGCTGTATTTCATTTTTAAGGGGTTCAAAGGTCCTGCACCTTCCATAAACATTCCATTCTGAATCTCGGATGGCCATCTATCTTCATTTGTGAATCACAAACTTAAAAACTATGGCGATGTTTTTTTTTTTTTTGTTTATTCAGTTGATAAAATTTTCGATTAGAATTATAAAAAAAACTCATCCTTTTTTTCACATTGTTTCTTGTTTCCATGATATTGTGAAGGAAATGGTGAAAACTAGGAGGCTGATTAGTTTGAGAAAATGTATTTTGTTTGTGTACTGCTTTCACTCACAATTACAAAAAAGCCACCTTGTTTTACTTTGGTTTTTCCTATTTTAAAGTTTTGTACTGTAAATGGTGAAAACATGTTCCTGACTTATTAATTTATTGTTTCCTTCATATGTTACTCAAATTTTTGAAAATAGGAAACAAGGTGAAAACAAGGTAAACATTCTGTACTTATTTGTGAAAACAGGAAACAAGGTGACTTTTTTGTAATTCTTTGTGAAAACTTATTGAGCAACATTGAAATCAGAAAAATAAAACAAACACCCCTCAATCTTTTTTCCCTACTTTTCATCAGTACAAGTATAATACAATATGTATTATATCTGCTTGTGACTAGCATGCTTTGTTTGATTAGTTGGATGAGCGTGCTCTGACAGAAGTGATGAAGAAACTGTTCAAGAATTACAAAAAGTGGTGCAAGTATTTGGGTCGGAAAAGTAGCCTCTGGTGAGTGTTTCTGTTTTGAGGTTGAAAGATAGATGCTATATTTACTGTTTGCTGCCTAGCAGCTCTTGGCTCTGTTCTACTCATCTATAATGAAAAGAAAATGTATTTTTCATTTCTCCTTGTAATAACATGCCTTGTGGATGCATATTGCAGGTTACCTACCATTCAGCAAGAAGTACAGCAGCGCAAACTACTATATATGGGTCTGTATCTTCTAATATGGGGTGAAGCTGCCAACCTAAGATTCATGCCAGAATGCCTTTGTTATGTATATCACCATGTATGCCTTGTAACTTGAACTAATTTATGATGTTTATTTACTTTTACCAGAATGCTTAGTCATATTTGTTGTTTCCCATTGTTCTGATTTTTAGGGATGCTTTGATGCATTTGCAGTGAAAAGCTAATTTTGGATAATATACAATGACATGTGAATTCCTTATCAAACTAATTGATCCTTCATATATGTGCGTGTGTGAATGAACTTGTTTCTCTGTAGTTTTCACCTTGGATAAAAAATTAACACTTATTCTTGTGACTTGTGTAATCTGTTGTTTCTCCTTGTTCCTCTCTCTGTTGATGTGCTTGTTCCCCTTTATTCCAAACCTTTGAACATGAAAAAAAATGAATAACCCATATTTTGTACTTTTATGCATCATAACTTTGACCAGTTATAGTTTGGCTCGTTAGATAACCCTTAGTTGCATAGGCACACAACCACACAGGGTTATCACCTTTGCCATGTTGGTTTTAAATGAAAGTTTGATGGTAACTTGCTACTTTTGTTGAATATTGACATGGTTCTTTTCATTATGTCTCCTGTAGATGGCTTTTGAATTGTATGGTATGCTTGCGGGTAATGTCAGTCCGATGACGGGAGAGAATGTGAAGCCAGCGTATGGAGGTGAAGAGGAGGCTTTTTTAAGGAAAGTGGTCACTCCTATCTATAACGTCATTGCTAAGGTTTTCTTCCATTGATTACAGTCTGCTTGTCCTTTTTTTTTTGGTGGCCATCACATCCATATAATGTTCTTGCCTTTCATTTTTCACATTGGTGATATGAAAATAAATTGACATTTCCTTGCTCAAAAGGAAGCTGCAAGTAGCAAAAAGGGAAGGTCAAAACATTCACAATGGAGAAACTATGACGATTTAAATGAATATTTCTGGTATAATAATTGATTACATTTTTCTCTTGTATTCATTGTCATACCTGTCAATGAATTAATTTTTAACAACATAATTGTAGGTCTGCTGATTGTTTTCGGTTAGGTTGGCCAATGCGTGCTGATGCTGATTTCTTTTGTCTGCAAGTTGAAAATCTAGTTTTTGATAAATCAAATGTAAGTATTGATTATTAGTTTTTCATTTTCTCTGCATATGTTGACTATGCATTTACATTCCTCCCAAAATTTTAAAATGAGAGGTCACATATATAGTTATTAATTTTCCTGTTTATTAAAAAATTGAGAATAGCTGCCAGGCTTCTGGTTTTCTTTTGATGCTTATTAAATACTCTCTTGATTATACAAGGTGCTCTTTCACTCTATCATCAATTGTGAGATTGGTTTTCTTTTGAGGCTTATATATAATTTAGGTATCAGAACAGAAAATTCATAAACAAATTTCCTTGTATACTTTTCTTTGGATAGGAAATGATAATTTATGCAATGATGTGTTGGTTAGACAAGTCATTTTTTTCCCAATCAAGAAACGAAAGGATGATATGCATTTGCTCTATGTTTGGAATGTTTACAGTTATATTTTATATATACCAGTGTATCTTAAGCCTTGCTGTAATTTATATGTACAGGATGACAAGCCACCTAGCAGAGACAGATGGGTTGGGAAAGTGAACTTTGTTGAGATAAGATCATTTTGGCATATTTTCAGAAGTTTTGACAGAATGTGGAGTTTTTTCATTCTGTGTTTACAGGTATTAAATATATTTTACATTTTGTTGCCCTCCTTTGTCATCATTTGCCCCCATTCAATGCTTTGTAGAATCGAGTCTACCTATGAAAGTGGTTAATTTTTCATCAGGCTATGATTATTGTTGCTTGGAATGGATCTGGGGATCCCAGTGTAATCTTTAATGGTGATGTGTTCAAGAAGGTGTTGAGTGTGTTTATAACAGCAGCAATATTGAAGTTTGGGCAAGGTAGGTATTAGCCAAATTTAGTTGCATCTTTATTCAATTTCCAATTATGGTATTGCAGCTTTCCTCGTTACTCGGATATTATGCCTTATCCTTTCCGCATTTAGTCAATTGTTTGTGTGAATTTGTACCCTTATTTTCCATTTTGACCTTCATTTTACATTCTTCATGATTTACATTTGTGAAAGCTGTAGCTGCCTTAGTAAGATTAAATTATTGAAAGCTTATAGTGTTTTGTTAACTACATAGTGCATTAGTAGTCGCTTTTAAAATGTTTCAAGATAGGTGGAGTGTGGAACTGTTTTACAGGAGAGCAGGCAGTTGCAATCTGAGAAAAAAAGCAAGTAGAATTGCAAATAATAGGTAAGAAGCTTTAGATCAAAGTATTTTGGTCCTCATGCACGTGGAGTTTTAGTTTCTTTACGGTAGGAGGGGTGTTCTTATTGGAGTGCTATAGATTTCAATGATGTTGAACAAGAAGTATCTTTAATAGGAAAACCTGTAGGTTGTTTATATATCTGGTAAAAGTATGGTTCTGTAATATAAAATGAAAAGATCCTAACTGGATGATAACATATCCTCTTAAAGCACCAGGGCAAACAAAGCAAGTATTATAGAAGAGAAACCCTTGAGATCATTGGCTAAAATTTCACAAGGTAGACAAAGCTAGAATCTTTCAGCTAAATTTTTTCCAAGCATTGTATTTAGGTGCACCCCAACAGAGAGATGAGAAGGCCTCTGTTGAGAAAATGGTTTTCTGGAGGAGTTTCTAAGATTTATAGAGAGATGGGAAGACCTTTCTTGAGCATATGTGCACATGAAGTGCACTACAAGAGTTACTAATATTTAAAGCCAAAGCAGTTATAGGATATTTCAGCTAGAACTTTAATGTCTTATTGGATGCTGTCCATGGATCAGTGTAACATCAAGCTGTTGTAGAATCTAATGCACTTGCATATCTCATATCATATATGGGTTTCCAATTAAATTGAGACAATTCAGCTTGAAAATCATTATGGCCTTGTTTGGTTTAAAGTTGGGTTGAATTGATTATTGATAGAATTTATTTTGAACACTTGAACGTAATCGAGTTGTGTACCTGAATTAATCTCAACTATAGATTCTATATAGGAAAATGTGCAGTGCTACAGTTTGAGGAATTTCATTTTATGTGTTAGACTGATAGCCAAACAGGCACTGAGTTTGAAATGGTCAATCATTCTCTATATTCATTACTGTGGGGTGCAAAGGATGATGAGAGGAAAATGGTGTGGGTAAAATGGGAAAAGTGTTGTTCTCCAAAAGAATGTGGTGGGCTAGGTATAAAAAATATTGGCTTGTTTAATAAGGCGTTGTTGGGTAAATGAGCTTGGAGGCTGTTGTGTGAGAAAAGAAAGCTTGGATCTTGTTAGAGATTTGGATGTCTGTCACTCAATAGTATCCTGTTCTCGTGTAACTTCTCAAGTGCGATTGGAATATTCATTTACTTTGTCATGGTTTCAACAGTTATATTAGCGACTTAGTTGTTGTTTAAGTACTATGGCAAATTGGAGGTACAGTGTTCTAGATACCAGACCAAAATTCATTGTGGGAAGCTGTTAGCATGCCTTGTTTCCTTGGCTGAGCAATTTATATAATATATGCTGTTAAGATTTGGTTTGATTTGAAAATGAAAATGAGTTTTAACAAGTCAATGTCTAATTCCTTTATTTTATTTTTCTTCCTGCCAGAAATAAATATTATAACAATAGGAATAATTTATCATTTCTTAAAGTGGTGTTACTCATGTTAATCTTTTCTCTCCCACTTGGGCAGCTGTTCTTGATGTGATCCTAAGTTGGAAAGCACAATGGAGTATGTCGCTGTATGTTAAGTTAAGATACATTCTAAAAGTTGTTTCAGCGGCAGCATGGGTGATTGTTCTGTCAGTTACTTATGCGTATACTTGGGATAATCCTCCTGGGTTTGCTCAAACCATTAAAAGTTGGTTTGGAAGTGGTGGTTCAAGTGCTCCTTCATTGTTTATTTTAGCTGTTGTTGTTTACCTGTCACCAAATATGCTTGCTGCAATATTCTTTTTGATCCCTTTTATCCGTCGTCATCTCGAAAGGTCAAACTATAGGATTGTGATGCTAATGATGTGGTGGTCGCAGGTAGGCAGTAATGCAACCCCTTTTTACTATGTTCTTATGTTTGGTACCTCTAAGATCAGTTGTGTCATTAGAGCTGAGATATTTTAGATTCTAATAACTTGGTGTTTCTGATGCCTTATAATTGCCAGCCTCGTTTGTATGTTGGTAGGGGAATGCATGAGAGCACGTTTTCCCTTTTCAAGTAAGAATATTAGTTGAATAGTTTCTATTTCATTTCATGTGAATGGTATAATATTCCTAGCATCTGATATTAATGTGTAATTGTATATAATGTCAGGTACACAATGTTTTGGGTTCTCCTCGTATTTACAAAGTTGGCTTTCAGTTACTATATAGAGGTGATGCGTTTTCACTTTTTATCCCACAGTATAATCTATCATTTCTTTCGCATGACTTTTCATATTAAGTTCCACAATTTCACACAATGATGGTTATAAATATATTCAGCTTTCTTTGGGTTCTTAATATAAATTCGTTAGTCTCAATGTTACAACAGTTGTTGAATTGTAATTTTGTGTGTTTATGAGTGGAGTTTAATTTGTTTTGGTAGCTGTGTCTTCTGTATTAATCAATGAATTTTACTTGCCATTATTCTCTGTGTTGCATCATGAAACAGCATGGGGCAATACCTATACATTGTTTCTTTAGAATAATCAATTAGTTTTATTTTCTTTTTTGGTTAGGAGGATCTCGTATTCTTCAGCTTCATATCTTTGCCTTTTATCTTATCAGATTTCTACTTTATCATTTTTGTTTTTTCCTTTTTAACCTTTTACATACTTTTTGTAGATAAAACCTTTGGTGGGACCTACTAAAGCTATAATGAGTGTAAAGATCACAACTTTCAAGTGGCATGAATTCTTTCCTCATGGTAGTAAAGCTTGAATGCTCATACTTTCATATTACTTCATTTTTTGTGAGGAAATTTTATAAATGGTTGTGCATTATTCAGCTAGGAACAATATTGGCGTTGTAATTGCACTTTGGGCTCCAATTATTCTGGTATGGGTTGATGATTTACTTCATCTACATCCTATTTTAAACAACAGTAGTGTAATCGCTTAACTTTTTTTCTTTTTTCTTTTCCAGGTATACTTTATGGATACTCAAATTTGGTATGCCATATTCTCAACACTATTTGGTGGTGTTTATGGTGCCTTTCGTCGACTTGGGGAGGTTAGTAGATTGTCCACACTCCTATTGTCACTTATATTGTGATTTCTTTTGGGTCATTCATTTTTGGTGTTAATTCATTGTTTTTATATAATTTAGTGGGAAATCTAAATCTTGAAGGTATTGTTGCTTTCATAGATATGCTTATTCTTATTCCTTCTATGCTTTAATAGAATTTGATAGAGAATTGGAAATTTGGTTTTTCAACTATTGTGAAAAAGAAAGACATAGTTGGTTACAGTTGAGTGAACTCTATATTTATAGTTATGCATGGCCTAACTAACTAACCAACCAACCATAGTTCTAACTAACTGACAGTAGTTAGACCAAGTAAACATCAGTTGGCACAACTGATACACATGCAGTAAAGTAAACTGTAGAGTAAACTACTCCCTAACAGGAATATTATGTTTGTATATCTTGCTAGGATTTAAACTTTATTATTGAAATTACTATCATAGCAATCATGTGTTTTCATGATTGTTATCTCTACTATCTCTCTATATCGGGTCTTTTGTTACATACCTTGGTTATCACCTCACTTGATACATTGCTGAAGTTTATTTTGGATTTATGGTTTGATGAAAAAGGAAATTATGGTATATGTTCTGTTTGTGTGTGAGAGAGAAAGATTTTGGGTGGTGGGGATTACTTGTATAGAAATCTGATATGATCATAATTTTAATCTTAAGTTGAAGAAAATCCAGAATGATATGTTTGGAATATACTTCACCGTATTGTTCTGATCTATGTTGAAAATTTCATAAAGAAACACTAGTTATAGACCCATTATGTATATCTGGATATGTATGGATCATTAACTAACTAGTTAATGACTTGCAATTAACTTTAGGTTGCTGTCAATTGACTATTGACCCCTAATTACGGGATTGGGCTTTTCTTTTTTAATTAACATACAGAACTGTAACTCTTGAGTAGTTCTAGGCTTTTGTGCATAGAACACTGATTCTTGAATATAATATCAATTTCTTTTAAATAATAATTTTTTGTGCATCACTGCTTATCCTGGTATCAGATACGAACACTGGGAATGCTAAGGTCTCGTTTTCAATCATTACCTGGTGCCTTCAATGCTAGTTTGATTCCGGAAGAAACAAATGAACCAAAGAAAAAAGGATTAAAAGCCACTTTATCCCGCAGATTTCCTGAGGTTAACTGTTTTACTTTTATGACCACTTGCTTGAGCTTGTAGTTTAAAATTCGAGTATCTATACCTTTGGATTACATTACTTTGACTGATTGATGCAGATCTCATCTAACAAAGGGAAGGAGGCTGCAAAGTTTGCACAACTGTGGAACCAAATAATTACTAGTTTCAGGGATGAAGATCTTATTAGTGATAGGTAATGCGAGGGATAATTTCACGTTATTGGTTCTTGATTTGCTCTCTCTCTCTCTCTCTTGATCGGTCACCGACCGATCAATGGACAGCTGTAATTTTCTACAGTAGTGTGTTGAGGTGATTATATTATTCAGGGAAATGAACCTTTTGCTTGTACCTTATTGGGCCGATACTCAGTTGGACCTTATACAATGGCCCCCCTTTCTACTTGCTAGCAAGGTTTGTTTATTTTCACTTTCATGAGACTTTGCTGCTATCATTTCCATCTAATCATTTAGTAATTGTGTTTTTGGCCACATGCTCTTTAGATCCCAATTGCACTGGATATGGCTAAGGATAGCAATGGAAAGGACCGAGAGCTAAATAAAAGAATTGCAGCTGACAACTACATGTCTTGTGCTGTCCGTGAGTGCTATGCTTCATTTAAGAGCATCATTAAGCACTTGGTTCAAGGGGAACGAGAGATAAAGTACGTAGTTGTACTTTCTAAAATGATAGTTCAGTTTAATATTTCCACCTAGCTCCAAATATTGGATTGTAGGCCGATTGAGAAAATGCTGTAGGAAATAGCCAGCTTTATCACTTTTGATGATGTATCTTTTCAAATTCAAACTGACTTCTGAAAGGTTTCGTGTCTATCTGATTATTTTTTAACTTTGTTGCTGTCGTTTATTTCAGGGTTATAGACTGCATGTTTGCTGAAGTGGATAAAAATATAGAATCAGATAAGCTGATTAGTGAATTCAGAATGAGTGCACTTCCTAGCCTCTATGGACAGTTTGTTGAGCTAATCCAATATTTGGTTATATTTCAGAACTCTTTTATGCAAGTTTTGTACATTTAGTTTCTCTTTTAGCTGTTTAGTATGGCTGTCAAAATCTTACCCCATTATTCAAATTATTGCAGATGACAAATGATCCGAAAGATAGGGACCAAGTTGTGATTCTATTCCAGGACATGCTGGAGGTCGTGACAAGAGATATAATGATGGAGGATCAGGATCAAATATTCAGGTGATGCATGCGTAGATTCTCGTCTCTACATCTTTAAATAGCACCTTCTTCCCTCTCCTGATTATGATTGTATCAACATTGTTTCTGTAGTTTGGTAGATTCAACCCATGGTGGTACCGGACATGAGGGGATGCTTCACCTTGAGCCTGAGCCACATCACCAACTGTTTGCATCTGAAGGAGCCATCAAGTTTCCAATTGAACCACTTACAGCAGCTTGGACAGAGAAGGTTTGTTACTAATTGAATTATTCTGCTAAAAGTTTAAATGGTGAAGTGCTTTTTTAATGACTTGTTTACCATTTTTTGGATCTAGATTAAACGACTTCACTTGCTGCTTACTACAAAAGAATCTGCCATGGATGTTCCATCTAACTTAGAAGCAAGAAGACGTATTTCTTTCTTCTCAAATTCATTGTTTATGAACATGCCTATAGCACCAAAAGTTCGCAACATGCTTTCATTCTCGTAAGCTATCTTTTAGTCCCAAATCATTTGTCATACTTTATTGTTGTAATTATTGAATCAGTTAAGTTACAGTAATCTCCCCTCTTAACATGTAATTTCCATTATCTTAATCAGTTCCTTTTCCTGCATTATTGTCTGGAGATTCAAAGTTCTGGGATTTTGTTAACTTCTAACAGTTTGCAAAATTAACTCTTCAGTTTGGTATGTGAAGCATGAAAATATAATAATGTGGAGCACTTACTTTTAATCAGTAAAGTTTATGGACTATTGTAATGTTGTGAACTTGTGAAATGAAAGGTGTTGATGAACAAAAAAGAACAAATTAGGCAGAAAACCTTGTGTCTGGAGACCTCATGGTATCAGTATACATAGCATTATTGCATTAATTACGAATTATTAGAGGAGATATTGTTTTCTCTAAATCAATGATACTGGTGCCATATTACACAAAATGTAAATATTCTGTCCTGATTTTCAACAATAGGCTTGATAGAATTGAACGACTAGTTCAGGTTTCTCAAAGATGTTTCTCAAGGATAATGTATTTTGGGAGGATTTGTAGGCGAGAAACAAATCTATTATCTATGGAAGTGTGTATGGTTAAAATCTGCAGAAATATATTTTCTAGTATTTTTGCTTGAAATTATGCCCTTATGTGCTAAGCATCATTTAAAATTATTTAACCCCTCAGTTTTGGTTTATTTACATCTTTATTGTTAATTTTTTATTATTGTGGATTTTGGTTATAGGGTTTTGACACCATACTATACAGAAGAAGTTCTATTCTCCTTACATGATTTGGATTCGCAGAATGAGGATGGGGTTTCAATACTGTTCTACTTGCAAAAGATTTTTCCTGGTTCACCAATACTCTCAAATCTCTTATGTTGCATGAATATGAAAAATTCATGAGTATAACTAATGTATTTCTTGTTATCTTTTTGGTTATCAATGCACAGATGAGTGGAACAATTTTCTTGAGCGAGTGACTTCTACCGAGGAAGACATTAAAGGGAGTGAATCTGATGAGTTGGTAGAAGAACTTCGTCTTTGGGCATCATATAGGGGGCAAACATTGACTAGAACTGGTTCTCTCTCTTCTCTCTCTCTTTCTTTCTCTCTCACTCAACCCGTAAACCCTAAACCTTTCATGAAGATGGTTTCATACCATCATGGTTCCATTCAATTATAGGCTACACTCATCATGTGGCATCTAATATCCGTTGATCACATTATGGATATTCCAAGACTCGTCAAGATACCATTCACCAAATGTATTTAATAAATGAATGAATGAAAGGCCAACACTTGCAAATACAAATTTCTAACATATTTACTATTTGCTTTATATGCAGTTATGTTTTAGCCTGAGTTTAGAATATAACATGTCATTGCAATTGACTGATATATTGTATATTATTAATGCAGTAAGAGGTATGATGTATTATAGAAAAGCTTTGGAACTCCAGGCTTTTCTTGATATGGCAAACGATGAAGGTGAATGATCCTTCTCTTGGGAATGATCAAGTGAAATTTCTTTATTTACATGTACTTAGGTTGTCACTCAGTTCATTAGTTATTTAATCTTACAACTTTAAGTTTTTTGTTTTTGGTTTGTATGGCTGGAATGTTCCAAATGGGCAGATTTGATGGATGGTTATAAAGCCATGGAAAACTCAGATGACAATTCAAGGGGGGGAAGATCATTGTTGACACAGTGTCAAGCAGTAGCTGATATGAAATTCACATATGTGGTTTCGTGCCAACAATATGGCATTGACAAGCGATCTGGTTCTCCTCGTGCGCAGGACATATTAAGGCTTATGATAAGGTAAGCATTGGAGCTTCAGTAATTTTAATATAGGTTGTGTTTGACCCACCCAACTAATTTTGAGTTTCTTTTTTCCTTAAAAAAAGAAGCTCTGTACATAAGTTTTATAGTATAAGAGAACAAATTCTCCTTTATTAAGTTAGTTTTGGAACCTTTTCTTTTTTCTATTCCAAATTCCAAGTACCCGTCACCCAAGAACATGCCACCCAAGAGCTTTTAATTTAGTAGTAACTTATAAGCTAAAGATTCATGAAATTACTGAACAATTTTAACTTTAAATTGAAGTTCTTATTTTTAATTTTAAATATAAAGTAGCCTTTAATATTTTTAAACAGGTCAGGCCAAAGGTTGCCTTAATGCTTCCCTGTTTATTAAATTGAAAAATACATGTGCGAGAACCAGTGCATTGCACGGGCTATAAAGAGCTTCCTTGCAAACTTTTCATGTCATTTGATAATCATGCAACACTACTATTACAATTTAATATACACAACTTCAATTGTTCCTCTTGTTCGGTATGACTTCAGGATTCTAAATTAAAATTTTTATTTTTTTATTTTTTTATAACAATAATGCATCATTTTTATTCTTAATTTTTTATTCAATTTTTTAAACTTATATTTTTATAATTTTTATTTTTTATTTCATACACTTTTGTTTTGAAATCATTTGATCGATGGACAGCATTGTGGTAAAGGCTGTAGTGCCAAAGGAATCATTACTGCAGGGCATAGAGGGGGAGATCATAAGTTTCTATGCCGTAAAATTGATTTTCGATGGAATGAAAAAAACATATATGGTAGAATCAGAACCATAGAATGTGACCCTAATCGAAATGCATACATTTGTCTCATACACTATGGGGATGGTGAGAAAAAAATATATTTTACACCCCAGAGGGACTATAATTGGAGATACCATTGTTTCTGGTACAAAAGTTCCTATAAAAGTGGGAAATGCATAATATAATATATATTTTATAAAATTTATTAATTATTTTGGATTTACATTTATTTATTTTATTTGTATCCTTAAAGGACTGCTAGTCCCTTAAGGACTTCGTTTGGTAAATAATAAAAGTACAAGGTGGATTGTTTGTTGGGTTTGTGAGCAAAGGCAAGGGCCGGATGGTTGAAATGGGGAAAGGTAACGGTGAGATGATTTGGATTGATCAGAAATTATTTGACGAAAATATCCTTTCAATGAGGTGGGAAAACAATTAATATAGAGAAGTTGACATCTGTTAGAGCATCATTCTTCTTATATTGCATAGATAGTTTTTGAATAATTGGTTTATATATTTAAATTTGGCAGATATCCGTCATTCCGAGTTGCCTATATTGACGAGGTAGAGGAACCTGTCAAAGACAGTAAGAAAAAGATCAACAAGGTTTACTACTCTTGCTTGGTGAAGGCTATGCCAAAATCAAATAGTCCTTCAGAGCCAGAGCAGAATCTAGACCAGGTATTTGGATTTTGATAAATATGCTACTTCTTTTTTCCTACTAGTATTGTTTTTGTTTTGATAGGAGAATTTTATTAGAAGACAGTAGGGGAGTTTCAACTAAAAACAGCAGAAATTCCTCCAGATTGAGGAAATCTATATACAGATAGGAACCGTGAAGCTAATGTAGCAAGGTTGCTATGCTCTGTTGCTCTGCATGTCAATTCAAAGTAGCCTTTGGTATTTTGCTCAAAGATCAAATCTATGATTTGTGAGCAAAATACCAAAGGGAATTGACAATCATTTGATCCCATAAGTCTTGGTTGCAGAAAAAAAAGATGTGCTGAATGTCTATATTTATAAACTCTAATTACTTGAATATATCAACATTTGTCCAGCTGACCTATAACAATCTCACTCAACTTCTTAAACTATTCACCACAAGTTGGAACATAGATAAAATCTGGCCAAGGCTTTTTAATTTTGAAATTAGTTTCAACTCATAAGAGATTTGGGATGGAGACACAGCAGATGGATCACAGGCAGATATGGGATTTCTCACTCTCTTTTCACCATTTTACTCATGAAACCATAGTTCCTCTGTATGTTTGGCTGCCCTGTCACTACAAAGTTGGCATGCCACTCATGTTATTTTCCAAAAGTTTGGTCACCACCACCTTCATTGTTCCCTTTTTGAATGGAACACCTTACTTGTAGACCCAAGAATGATATTTAGGAGAGTTGTTTTTGTTCAGGAGAGTTGTCAGAGCATATATGACATGCTTTTTAACTTTTCATAAAAGTCTTTGGTATCTCCCTAGATTTGCTTGAGGTTTTCATCAGGGCTTTGATAATGTCCTCTTGTATGACTTTTGCTTGGATAAACTACTCTTCTCTATGAACATTTATAGGAGAAGAAAATCAAATGGTAAAATGAGTTAAACTTCTACTATAAATGATGTGCATAAGTTGATTTTAACTTGTGGGAGAAGCTCAATTCATTTTTTTTTTCTATAAATTCTCATTAAGTTTATGCAGAGAAGGCTTACATTTAATTCACACTTCCTTTTTGAGATGACAATTAAATTATAAATTATATTGCACTACATTTGATAATATCATTCACACGAAAATTTAAGTATATGTTGTGGTTGGGAAATGTGGTGATAAAAAATCACGGTGATTCATCTCTTCACCATGAAGATCAATTTTTTCATCTCCACTTCTATTTTCCTCCCTTTTGTTTTGATAGACTATCGTTTTTACATATAAACATGAATAGACTCTTCTATAAAGGAACAAAATTTCTGTCTTAATTTACTCAAGGTAGGAAAAAATAATGGCACCCCTCTTTTTTCTGAAAACATGCATCTTAGAATTTGGGTTGGGGTCTAACTCAACTCTACCAAACTGCCTTGTAAAGTGAGGGTTGCCCCCACTTATATTTCAAGTTCTATCTATAGTCAATGTGATTCTTGAGTTTTTCTCAATACTCTCCCTCATGAGTCATGCCCAGTGCTATTGGGCTTGTTGCATGGATAATATGATAGGTGACCCATTAATGAATCTAGGATAAACTTTGATGATTTAGGTTTGGACCTAACTCAACCCCTCAAAATTGGCTTGTAAGGTGAGGGTTGCCTCCACTTATATACTCTTTTTAGGCTCTATCTCTAGTCAATGCCGGACTTGGGTTTTCCAAGATAGAATATATAAGTGGGGGGCAACCCTCACCCTATAAACTAGCTTTTGTGGTTGAATTAGGTCTAAACGACATTCTCAAAATGCAAACATTGGAATAAAATTGAACACACTCTCTTGTATAAATAGACACTTGTTTGTTTTATTTGATTCATGATAAGAAAAAATGATGAAACTATTTCTATTTCTATATAACTAAATGCAATTGTTAACCTTAACTGTTATCTAAAATAATATACTATATTTGATTGTTTCAATCAGATGATATATAAAATAAAGCTTCCTGGACCAGCAATTTTGGGTGAGGGTAAGCCCGAAAATCAGAATCATGCTATAATTTTCACACGTGGGGAGGGCTTGCAAACAATAGATATGAACCAGGTATGATGATCATATAAGAACAGCTCATCACTATAAGATCTCTTCATACCATGTGATTAAGTTGCATCTTTTATAGGATAACTACATGGAAGAATCTTTGAAAATGAGAAATTTGCTGCAAGAATTTCTTAAGAAGCATGATGGTGTTCGATTTCCTAGTATTCTTGGACTTAGGGAGCATATATTTACTGGAAGGTAAATTCATATTGGTCTATTTGCTACTAGACATGATTTTTTTTGTGTTTCTGACTATTGTCTTGCTCTGGCTTCAGTGTTTCTTCCCTTGCGTGGTTCATGTCAAATCAGGAGACAAGTTTTGTGACAATTGGTCAGAGATTGTTGGCTAATCCTTTGAAGTAAGTTGTTCTACTGATTCTTTTTTTCCAGGTGCAGGATAATATGGACAGAATCTTGGAATAAATGCACTTCTAGTTTTTAATGAGAGAATTGTTAAGCTGCAAAGAAAGTAAGAGAGAGACATGTTATTTGTTCTTCATCAATAGTAGCAAGTAACAAATCACTCTTAATTTTAATTTAGAGCATTGCTCTTGAGTGACTTTTGGTCTACTGATTAATACATACTAATATTTCTGCAGGAAGTTAAGTTATTATTCCATTGGGCACCCTGAGTACAATAAATATAAATTTCTAATCTCTTTC
The DNA here is from genome assembly GCA_014843725.1 of Amphicarpaea edgeworthii. Classification (NCBI taxonomy): domain Eukaryota; kingdom Viridiplantae; phylum Streptophyta; class Magnoliopsida; order Fabales; family Fabaceae; genus Amphicarpaea; species Amphicarpaea edgeworthii. The sequence continues at coordinate 180,235 of CM026321.1, read as the reverse complement.
CTTTTTTTTGTACTTATGTAGGGTTCGTTTCCATTATGGTCATCCTGATGTCTTTGATAGGCTTTTTCACCTGACAAGAGGGGGTGTGAGTAAAGCCTCCAAGGTTATCAATCTAAGTGAAGATATTTTTGCAGGTACTGTGTCTTCCAATTCCTCATTATTATTTATTTGCTTGTACTTGATTGCATCTTCATTGGACTTTTTCTGTTATTTCTAGGTTTCAACTCTACACTCCGTGAAGGAAATGTTACTCACCATGAGTACATACAAGTAGGGAAGGGAAGAGATGTGGGTCTCAATCAGATTTCTATGTTTGAAGCAAAAATAGCTAATGGGAATGGAGAGCAAACACTGAGTCGAGATGTATATCGACTTGGGCACCGTTTTGACTTCTTCAGAATGTTGTCGTGTTATTTCACCACAGTTGGATTTTATTTCAGCACTCTTGTATGTTATCACCAGAGTTAACTTTTACATGTGGTTATTTTTTTTAACTTGGAAGACCCCTAGAAAAGGGGATGAAATATGCCAGTTTTTTGGGGGGAGGGGGTATAGCATGTGAGCTAAGTCTGATCATATTTTTGAAGTTTTTATACCTTCGGTTTTTGAACTTATTCCCCTCACTTCAATTTTGTGCAGATAACCGTTCTCACTGTATATGTATTCCTCTATGGTCGCCTCTATCTTGTTCTCAGTGGGCTTGAAGAAGGTCTGAGCACTCAAAAAGCCATTCGAGACAATAAGCCTCTTCAAGTGGCTCTTGCTTCTCAGTCATTTGTTCAAATTGGGGTTTTGATGGCCTTGCCAATGTTGATGGAAATTGGTTTGGAAAGGGGTTTCCGAACTGCACTTAGTGAGTTTATATTAATGCAACTGCAGCTGGCCCCAGTATTCTTCACATTTTCACTTGGGACAAAAACTCATTATTTTGGAAGAACATTGCTTCATGGAGGTGCGAAGTATAGACCCACTGGTCGAGGATTTGTGGTTTTCCATGCTAAATTTGCTGACAACTATAGACTTTACTCTCGTAGCCACTTTGTCAAGGGTATTGAGCTCATGATATTGCTTGTTGTATATCAAATTTTTGGTCATTCTTACAGAAGTGCTGTTGCGTATATTTTGATTACTGCATCAATGTGGTTTATGGTGGGCACCTGGCTGTTTGCTCCCTTCTTGTTCAATCCCTCTGGGTTTGAATGGCAAAAAATTGTTGATGATTGGACCGATTGGAATAAATGGATTAGTAATCTAGGTGGTATAGGTGTACCACCTGAGAAAAGTTGGGAATCTTGGTGGGAAGAGGAACAAGAGCATCTCCAATATTCAGGACTACGAGGAATCATAGTGGAGATACTGTTATCATTGCGATTTTTTATCTACCAGTATGGTCTGGTATATCACTTAAAGTTTACAAAGAACGGCTCAAAAAGTTTTCTGGTAATTCTCAATATACGTTGCCCCCTTTTCCTGCATTATTATCTCACTAATTATAATTTGTTACGTTAAATGGAATGATGGATACCCTTTCCTTGGCTAACAGGTCTATGGCATTTCGTGGTTGGTGATATTTGTAATATTGTTTGTGATGAAGGTTAGTAACAAGCTGCTAGTGTATCTTTTATGGGCATGTTATAGCTGTATATATATACTTCCACAGTATGGACATTCTATTGCCTCACTTGAGCCTTTGCTCATTGATGTATATAGTGTAGGTGTGAGTATTCTTATATTGAAACACATAGATGGTCTTGTACATTTTCTTGCCTAAGAAAAAGTAAACACTCCTTTCCTATGGTCTGACAAATCAGTTTTCTGTTTTTCTTGTTGTCTCAGACGGTATCTGTTGGGAGGCGTAAATTCAGTGCAAATTTTCAACTTATCTTCCGACTAATCAAGGGAATGATATTCCTCACTTTTCTCTCGATTCTTGTCATTTTGATTGCCGTTCTGCATATGACAGTGCAGGACATTGTTGTTTGTATTCTTGCTTTCATGCCAACTGGGTGGGGAATGCTGCAGGTGAATTCTCTTTCCACTTCTTCCCCAACTAAATGAATATTTCTTTGGAGGGGAGTGCCATATCCCCAAATATATTTGTATTTATTAATTTGTGAAAATTTTGGAACTGCCAAGAGGGGTAGAGATCACCATGACATCCCGGATCACATTATTTCTGAATGTAAGCCAGCGACTAAAGATTTTGACATGAACTTGTTGACTTTTGATTTTGAAAGTGATATAGACGAAGAATTGGGGAAATTTTTTGTATAATTTGTTATCCTCAACTTGTTTGTGGTTTTGATTCTGCTATTTAATTAATTTTGCAGATTGCTCAAGCATTAAAACCTGTAGTACGGAGGGCTGGGTTTTGGGGATCAGTGAAAACACTTGCACGAGGTTATGAAATTGTCATGGGTTTGCTATTGTTCACTCCTGTTGCTTTTCTGGCTTGGTTCCCATTTGTTTCTGAATTTCAAACCCGTATGCTGTTCAACCAAGCATTCAGCAGAGGCTTGCAAATTTCTCGTATTCTTGGTGGCCAAAGGAAGGAGCGATCTTCGCGCAACAAAGAATAGTTTGGCTAACACTGTTGATTGTAGCAATTGTAAGTAGTTGTAAGTTGTAACTATCAATGAAGACTGATTCTACTCATTATAGCATTTTATTTGATTATCGAACATATAAGTTATCCTGTCTAAGTTATGAGTGGTCTAGATTCGCTTGTGTTGCACCTACAAAACAACTATAACTCGTATCACTAATCGGTTACTCTAGTTTCAATTAGATTTTGTATTAATTGGTTAATCTAGTTTCATTTCAGTTCAAGGTCAACCATATTCTGTAAAACAAGTGAAAAACGGAGAATGTATACAAAATACAGAATAAGTGCATAAAATTTAAATCCTAACTTGAATTCATTGGACTGATAAATTCGTTTGCGTGACAATCAGCACCCAATTTTTTCGCGTCCTCTGCATCTAATGCAACTGTTGGATTGATTCCCATGCTGTTGCTGCTATATTAACAAATATATAGTGATAAAATTTTGAAAATATAAAAGACTAAAATTTATTAGTCGTTTCTCTACTTTTAAAATTAAAAACAAGTTCAAAAAAGATTCATTAGAGTCGGTATTTGTATATGTAAAAGGATACTAATAATTAAAAAAAAATGTTTAACTAATTAGGAAAAGAGATCAATATTAATATCTTAGTAGAAAGAGAAAAAAAAAGTCATTGTAAAAGAAAGAAATGTTATTTTAAGAGAAAAATATTATACTTTTGTGTGTTTCATAAAGATTAATTCCTACATTCTAACAATAGTATTGTGTATACGAAATATTTTATCAACTAATAATTTCTTTATTTTTATTTTATCATGATTTTCCTTTTTTTTTTTTTTTTTTTCTTCTTCTCTGCACTAAGGATATTCTCTAGTTGATAGTAGAAGATTAATGCTTTGGAGTGTGAAGTAGGTTGTCTCTCTAAATGACTTTCTTGGTTTATCATGTTTTTTTTTTTTTTTTTGTCTCTAGTAGACTGATGTTTCCACTTGGAAACTAGACAATGTGGAAATTGAGTTTAAGATAAATATAAGAAAAACTAGTTTGGTGGGAAAAAAGGTGGCAGTTGGAGACAGTTAGTGGTTAGTAGTATCACCATTTGGTATATGAATATGATTTTGAGATTCCAATGCAACGAAAAGGCCTGCAAAACAAAAGCTTATTGATAAAAGGAAAGACAAATGTCCGTCCTTGAAACATTCAAATGTTCTCATTCTCTCGTTTGTCGCTTTTCAATTGTCCACTCAACTCATGCGTTGCCAAATGTTGTTAATTAATCAACATATCTCTGTCATTCTTTCATTTGTCTATTGTTTTGAGCTTTGTATGCATAGCCAGTAGCTAGCCGGTTTTAATAATAATTAATAATATGATGGTGAACAAGTCTGATTCTTATGTACGTTATGATGGTGTTTAAACTAATATCGATCAACTCAGATAAACCATAATGCTTATTTAAATGTTACATTCATGGTTGTTAATTAAGATCATTCTTTTCCTTTGATAGAGTTGGAATAAATCATAAATGGCTTCATCTTTGGAGGAGCTTCTTGCAAAGGAGGGGTTCAAAGGAATCAGAAGAAGAGTGACAAGGTCTAGATCCTCCTTCCACCATGGTGCTTCAAGTGACCCTCTTTACTCTTTCCAAGGGAGATTTTGTGTTTCAAGTGAGAGAATTCCAACACAGAGAAGAGATAATATTTTTATGGATCAACGGTTGAAGAATGCAACTGAGAAGAACAAGTCTTGTATGCTTGGACACTCTAGTCTTGCTCTCGATGAAGTTGCAGTCCAAGCAGTAGTTTCCATTCTAAATGGCTATATAAAGCGTTTTCCAAAAGATGAGGATTTCCGGTCAACACTGCGTCACAAATGTTTCTCCTCTTTGAATTTGATTGAACGAGAAGAAGAGAAGAATACGGAGACCAATGTGATAACAAGTCTTGAGCAAGCAATCGAGGCCATTGAGCAAAGTGCCGAGGAACCTATATCATTATCTACCATGTATCTCAAAAGAAGCACAATGCAGCTTAGCATTATTACAGGTTTGAGTTTAAATGATTTGAAGTACGAGTGTACCTGTGGGATTCCAAATTACAAGTTGTCAGCCTGTGCTCATCTTTATCTCAGTGTAGTATACATGATGCAGAAAAAAAATAAGGTCTCAGCTAAGCATCTCTTGCAAGTGTTTTCTGATTCTCCTTTTCAGGCACGCACTGTATTGTTGCCTGAACTGTGGGATCATCTATTTTCTCCACAGTTTTCTCATTTGAAGGCATGGCACACCCAGGAAGCAACCAAAACAAGAAAGCTAAAACTTCTTCAAAATCTCTATAATCAACATTTGGACTCTGGAACTCATTTATATGCTGTATACTACAAAGATTGGCTCACTGATGGAGTTGAATCTCCTCCTATTCCTTCAATTTCCATTCCATCACTTCCACTTTCTCATTCTTTTGAGTCTGCTACCTCCGTTGACCCATTCTCACCACAGTCAATGGTCAGCAAGAAACTCTATGATTCTATGTTTGGTAGCACGACCAAACCTGGACTCAACGATTATGATTCAACTATTGTTGGACGGACATTAACATATGAGTCTACAGATCAAGATATCCAACATTTCTCTCCAACTGATACAATCAAGCCTGTAAGATATTTCTCTTAATTTTCTGTATATTATTTTTCTTGGAAAATTACAATAAAGGGATTCTTGGTCCTCTAAAATTGCTTTCAGTATAAGAACGAACACTCAAGTGTCTAATTAAGTTAGGAAGTGATTATTTATTATCACTATTTGAACATGATTAACAAGTTGAGTCATTAATTGTTCCTAAACTGAAAATAATTTTACCAAAAATTCCTGTCGGTAATTTTCCCTTTCCTTTTTTCATCTTGTCCTTTGATCTGCATTACTCTCTAACCCCATTTGATTGGATTGTTCCTCTACTCCATCAAAGAAGTAAGAATGAATAAAAAAGGATTTTTATGCTTCAAATTAATATGCGAAAATCCTGAGTCCTCTTCAGTATTTGACATGCAAAAATCTGAATTGTATATTCATGAAATGAAATTGTAGCGTTGGTCATTTAGTTTGGAATCGTTACATTTATTTTGGTGATTCTACATCTTGAACCAAATTACACACTGTAGATTTGGAGTCATATAGGTTGAGGAGTGAATCACTGTACATTTTATAAAAAACGTTTTATGCTTGGAGTGACATTAACATATTTGTTTCTGTTCTTGCTCTACATGATGTCAATGATATTTAACAGCAGAAAGGAAATTCAACTACAGCTGCAGAAGAATGGCAGAAAAAGAATCTCAGCGATGACATTAATAACTCTTTCTCAATGCAAACTAATTTAAACAGCCACAGTATTATTGATGCTCTATCACATGAAAAGGCAAATGAACTTGTTCTTAAAAAGGTGCAACATCTGTTTTAGAAATGTGAAGCATATTCTTTCAGTCTCACTACTGTTTCACTGTCGATGTTATGTTTATGACTAATCACCTTCTTTATAATCTTTCATGTACAACCAAATAAGACAAGTTCTGCTCTTGAAGGTGAGAAAAACCATATGTTTGATGTACCTTCCTTCAGATAACATCTTCTATTAAATATTGAGTTTCATAAATGTTGTACATGAAAATACTGGTGCAGGATCATATTTTCCAAGCAATCCACAGGAATTTATTTGTCCTCTTACTGGAAATCTCTTTGAGGAACCAGTTACCTTAGAGACTGGTCAAACTTTTGAAAGAGAGGCCATCAAAGCATGGTTTGAAAAGGGAAATAGAACATGCCCAGTGACAGGAAATGCTTTGGAATGTGTGATCATGCCATTTACCAACCTTATTCTGAAGCGTTTGATTGATAATTGGAAGTCAGAACGTTTTGATTACCTTATTGATCTTGCTTCTCAAACAGTGGAGAATTCGGAGGAGCTTAAGTTGAAAAAGAGGGATGAGGCTGCTGTTTTCAAGTTAGAGAGTCTTTTCTCATCTTTGAAAGAAGAGGAGGAAAAATCAACTTATGCTAAGCATCTCATCTCTTTAGGAGTTCTTCCATTTCTTTTTAGGAGGTTTGAACAGGGAAATGTCGAAGAAAAATCACATGTGGTGTCACTCTTGCTAAACTGTATTCAAGTGGACTCTGGTTGCATATATCAGATAGTACGGAGTGTAAACAGAAAATGTCTTCTTGAGCTTCTTCACAGTAAGGAGGCTACTCCAACAACAAATGCAATACTATTCCTTACCGAACTTTTATCAATGAAGAGGTGAACATTATTAAATTTTGGTTGCCTTTAGCCTTTTAACTTAGAACAACGTTGTGCTAAAGGCAACTAGAATAGATCTTTAAATCAATTGTATAATATCGTGCATTAAACAGAATGATCTAATAGTTGAAGTAGTTAACAACTGTTTTCATAAATAATAGAAATAATTTTGGTCAGCTTTTTATCAGAATATTCTGGATAGTAATTTTATAAATTCCAGAAACAAATTGTTACAAGGACAACTAATATCTACTTCTCTTGAAATATTAATTTATCGACTACTTTTTTGTAGGAGAAAGGATGTTACCTCATTCATAAGTGGCTTGGCGGGTGAAAAAGTATTTAATATAATGCATATTCTGCTCATGTATCTCAAGAATTCTTCTCCATTTGAAAAGCCCCTAATTGCTGTCCTTCTGTTACACTTTGATCTGCTGGTATGCTCAAGCAATGTTGAAAATTAAAAGTTATCCCAGTATAATAACCATTTCATGTCAATTTTCTTGTATCATCATTAGAAATAACCTTAGCTGGTCTAACATGAAAGGTGGATGAGGCAATCTAAATATTGACGACATATACAATTGTAATTGATAATAACTTACTGCAGATTGTGCACTTACATATGTGATTTTTCTTGAATTAAATGATAAATGGAATTCAGTTTCTGCCATGCAGGTTGAGCCTCAAAAGTTTAGCATATACAGAGAGGTGGCTGTGAATTTCATTGCAGAGGCACTTGATTCCAGCTTAAATGATGAGAAAGGAAGAGAAAAGTGTTGCAGAGCACTTTTAATCTTGTGTAGCCATTTTTCTTCTAATAATGAAGAAGAAGAAGAAGAAAAAAGAGGTGAAGAGTTGCTAAAGAAGCTGTTAGAGTCGTTGATTGGTGATGGAGAAAGCCCGTTTTTGAAGAGCATATCTAGATGTTTAGATTCTAAGCACCTAGATTTGGTGAGAGCATGTCTAATAACTGTGACATGGTTGAGCTCCTCACTATCTACGCTATTCAGTGCTGGATTGCATCTTCCCGCCTTCTTATCCATCATTTCTCAGTTGAAAGGAATCTTGGAAAATGGAGAACTTGAGCTCAAGACTCTTGCTTCTTTGTCTTTGCTTAATTTCAGTAAAATATCAGGTTGCTAAAAAATCTTGCCATTTTTTGAAAAAAAAACTTAGGTGGATATGTTCCCTTAATTTGTAACCTACGTAGGTTTTTCTACCCAATAGGAAATTCTACTGTTTAACACCTTGTAAATTGTTTTAACAGAATGCAAAACGCTTTTGAAGACTATGGCAGAAGATATTGCTCCCCTTCTTCATGGACTTGTTGATGTAACATGGACTGCAAAACAGCTGCATGCCATTGTGTCTAGGGAGAATTTCTAGTATGAATTTAGGAAACATATCTTCGTGTCCCCATTTCCGGCCTAGACAGACTTACTTCAACATGGTACATTCTTGTGTAGAAAAAAAATGTAAATTTATGTCAGTGACTTACTTCTTTATGTTTTATCTATAGAATTTGTGTCGTTTGTCTAGTATTGAATGTGATTTGTTTGACACCTTAAAAACTAGTGTTAGAATGATACAATGTTAAGAATAGGACGTGGGAATTTAAATTAAGAACCATTAATTAATTTGACATGTTATGAAGAAAGCAATCATCCCACGAGCTGGTCATGCTTTGAACAACCTTCCTTATTAAAATTACTACTAAGATAAAGAAATGAAAAAAAAAAAAAACAGAATAAAACTAGTCAAACTTTACTAATGATTTCGACATCATCTTGGGTTTCCGTGTCACAGTGAGAAGCAGCATCTTCTTCAAGGTTGATGCCCTTGTACCAGCGAGCACAGAATAAGTAGAGGACAAAGTCAAGAGCAGTTAGGACAGCAATGAGGAAGAAAAATCTATCCATGTGTCCCACATTCAAGTTATTGGGAATCCAACCGGGATTCTGGTCTCTTGCAGTGATTCCCATGACCATGAAGACAAGCATGCTACTAACATAGTTTCCAAGAGAAATTGAAGCCATACAAAGTGAGCTCCCAAAGCTTTTGATTCCATCTGGGGCTTGGCCGTTAAAGAACTCCAATTGACCCACATACATGAAAACTTCAGAAGCACCAACTAGAACATACTGTGGGATTTGCCAAAATATTCTCAAAGAACTAGCCTTTTCTCCTGGTGTAACGCGTTTCAGCCTTTCCAACTCTGTGACACCAGCTGCAAGCATAGCTAACATTCCAATAATGAGGCCAACTCCCATTCTTTGAAGCTCAGTTAGTCCCCTTGGATTCCCACTAATTTTTCCCGCCAGTGGAACAAGGATTTGGCGATATATTCCAGTGCATAAAAGGACGCTGCATATATCAAACACTGACATGCTTGCTGCTGGCAAGTGGAATTTTCCTATCTTGTTGTTCATCACATCCCCTTGCTCCACAAATAGAGAAGCCATTTGCGTAAACACAACCGAATAAATTATTGTACACAACCAAACTGGTAGCATTCTCAGTACGCATTTCGCTTCCTCAACTTGAGTTACAGTACAAAGCCGCCAGTGATTCTTCACATTAACTGCATCTTTGTCGGTTATCGTTGCTGCCTTGTCCATGAATCTGCATGCAATGAACCAATTAAAGATCAAGTAATTAATTTTCAATTCCAATGATTACAATATATTGTTACCTAAAATCTTTGCTGTGCAGAATCTTTCTACTCCCTTTAATGGCAGATTCTGGACCATCAACCTCATAAAGTTTGTCTTCCTTGGCAGAAGTAACCTTCCATTTTCTAAGAGTAGCCACAAACACCTGAACTACCCTTACGGCGGGATTCCCATAAGACTTAACGTATCTATATTTTCGATATCCCGCCAAGTAAGAAACTAAGGCAATAACAGCAGAGCCCAATGAGACCAAGAAACCCAGTGTCCACATTCCTGAATCCTCGTAGTATACTAATATAGTGTTGGAGAATAGAGATCCAACATTGAGGGCAAAGTAAAAATAACAGAAGAAGGCTTCTCTGGAGTTCTTATGTTTTTTTATCTTTTCATCAAATTGATCTGCGCCAAAGGTTGCTAAGGTGGGTTGGTGGCCTCCATATCCAAATGCCACAAGATATATGGACAAGTAGAAAATGTCAACACCCACTGATGATGGTTCATTGCATTTTGTTTCTTCGCTGCCACAACCAGCTGGTTTTATCAAAAACCGCCAAGAGGTCAATGACAACATTCCCAAGCCCTGTGCATGTGAATTGAATTAATTGCATGTTCAAATTAAGTAGTGAATCGAATAGAATTGAATGGTTCCTACCAGAACAAAAATAAGCTGAAAGATGAAACAGGTCAAATATCTTCCCCAGTAAGAATCACTGAGGAAGGCTCCCATGAGTGAGAATATGTAAACGGTTCCTGTCCACTTGCTCACATTGTTAGCAGCCTCAGCACTGTCTTGCCGAAGGACTCGGGTCAGAAACAGAACCAAGTTCACTCCAACTCCAAAGAAAGCTAGTGTAGCCAGTGCTTGATTCGCTGCACCATTCAACTTTTCCATCATTTCTAAATAAATAAATAACTCATCATTATTTCTTTCTGTCTCACGTACCTAGCAAGATAATTGCAGTTTTCCAACCTCCTTTACACTTCTTATCGCTTGTCTCTCTGTTGCTGTGATTTCCTCCTCTCACCTGCTTTTTTATTATTGCTTGGTATAACTGTTTTTCTATTTAAGCAAATTAACCTGATCAACTAAGAATAACTCACCTCGTTTGCTTCAATATTTACGGAGTGGCCATAATAGGCAATTTCTGCAGGTTCCATCTGCAACATGTAATTAAAACTACTAATCGAGACAAAACATAATGATTCAAGTTGATAAGATGGAATTGGAAGCCTCAATCTTCAAATGACAATGGAACTTTTAAGAGTCATTTTCAAGCATGAATTTGCACTATATATCCTCATCTCATGTTTTCTTGTAAATTATCTTTGTTTTATCTCCATAACCTTTTCATACTTTGTAGATACATACACAATACTATACTATGAATCTCCCATCAAGAGGGATCTGAATATATAAGTAACCACGTAAAGGAACAAAAGTATTTCACAAATAAGCATGACAAAACAGGTACCATGCTACTCTTCTTTACGTTCACAAATAAGAAGGGAAATGTTATGAAAAGACATTTGATTTAATACAAATATATATGTAGTTAATTAAAAAATAATAATATAGATGATGATAATTAACCTTTTGCGGAACTTGGTGACAGAAAGAATGAACTGTTCGGGAATTGTGTCAAATTCTGGAGAGGGGGTAGAGCAAGAAGCAGCAATTACAAAGGCTAGTGTTCCCCAAGAATCTGGCCAGTTCAAACTTCTATTCATTTATGGTTCAAACTTAATTATAATTTTGATGCCGCCGCGACTCGGAGTAGTTCAATTCTCTCAATCTCGATCTAAGCATACAAAACAAATCAATTTTGCATGCAAATCTTTCTTCTTCTGTAAGTCTCAAACACGTACTAGCAGATACAGTATAATTAATCGATCACTAGCTATAACTATAGAAGAAATGAATTGAACCTTATTATTTATATATATATACTATAAATGAATGAATCAACATTAGCTAACGTTCAATGTTCAATTGATTCTCTCTCGAAACTCTAGTGATTAGTTAGTTATACAGACTGTAAACAACCAATGTCTGATGAACGGCGAAGGTTGAACAGTTTTACGAATGCTTAGGAAAATTCAATTTATGAGGTTGAACCGGTCTTCTCGTAATTTAAATTGCCTTATGGAGTATTTTGCTTCTTTTCCTAACACTTGTCTGGGACTCTCGTCACACTAGCTAGCCAGTATTTTAGCATGTCAAATTAATGCTTATTTTTACATAATAAATTATATTACAATTGAAATTTTCAATAAGTAAATTTCTTAAAACATGTCAATTATACTTTAGATTTATGATGAATGATTTATATTATGATACCAGGTTATTATTAATTATTTTTTCAAAAAATGTTCAATTTTAATTTATAAACAAAGATGAAAAGATATAATAAAAGTGATTTTTTTTATGTTAAAAAAAAGTTGTTTGAGATAGTCTGTGTTTTTTGTTCAGGAGTGGAGATAATTTTGTAAAATTCTCATAAATAAATATCTTTAACTATCATTTCCGCCTAATAAACTTAAAAAGATATTTGGATTTGGAGTTTGTATGTTAATTGTTAATGAGAAGTTTATCTCCAGAACTTAAGGGTGATTTTTTTTCAAAATTCAAAATTAATGTAATCTTGAAGGGGATTTGCAGATTGTTACACTGCACTCTTGTGGAGAAAGATATTAACGCATACTGTACTAGTGTTGTGTTGTTCATTTGGTCAGTTAGCTTTGTCCATGGATGCTTCTTCTGCATATAAAATATGCAGTCGACCGTGTAATCAATGAAACCACTTCGCATATATTATGAATTTTATAGTTGTAAGATCTTGGTATCTAGTGAAGTAATTAACTGAATTTTATTAAGTTTTATCTCCTAAGCCCCTGAAACTGAACAATCAAATAACTTGAGAATTGCAAAGGCAAAATATGTAATGATGGTGCCTGCCGAGCATACATGATACATATAATAATAATATATAAGAAAGTCATAATATGTGAAATGATGTAGTCATCAAGGAATGCTACACGGGGATACATGATACATCAATCAAGAAGGAGGCTTTGTGTGTTGGTGTTGGGGTTCTTGCCCCAAGCTCTCTCCCTCCATATTACTTCCACTTCATCAAATGTCAATCCTTTGGTCTCTGGAACATACACAAGCACAAATACAAATGCAATCACAGCTATTATGCCAATAAGCAGAAAAGTTGAACCAATCCCTATACCCTCCGCAATTGAAAGAAAGCTCTCTGAGACAATCAAATTTGAGACCCAACACACAGTAGCTGACATTCCCCCGCAGATACCTCGATATTCTTCGGGATATATCTCTGAACTCAGAGTCCATGGCACAGGCCCCATTCCTGGTGAGAAAAAACCAATGTACAAGGCTAACCCTACAACTGCTAGCCATCCATACAATTCATTTGACGACGATGATTGCTTATAAAATGCAAAGGCCAAGATGACTAAAGATACAATTACTCCTCCTAAACTAGAAAGAGCCAATTTTTTCCGTCCTGCATAATCGATAAGGTAAATGCCAAGAACTGTTCCGGCAGCATTCATGGCGGCAACTACAAGGGATAGAAGAAGAGCCAATTCATTAGCATGGAACCCTGCCATTTGGACAATTGTCGGGCTGTAGTACATGACTGTGTTAATCCCTGTGAACTGCTGAAAAGCCTGCAAAACCATTGGATGCTATAAGAAGAACATATAAATGGCAAAAGCAAAGCAGAATAGTTAAGGAAACGATTACCAGAAGTCCGGCACCAACAAAGAATGCTAGTCTGATTTCTTTTGATTTAAAAACATGAGATAATTTGATATTGCTCCTTCTTTGGCGATCTTGCTCGGATTGAGCAGTTAGGAAATCGACTTCATCTTCCAAGCGAGCAACGTCAAAGATATGAGAAAGAACATCGATGGCTTCATTTTTCCTATTCTTAATAAAAAGCCATCTTGGGGATTCAGGAAGGAAGAGCATGAGAAGAAACTGAACGATAGCAGGGACAGCGGAAACACCAAGCATCCATCGCCAAGTACCAGGAACGCGTGTAAAAGCAAGGTTGACAAGATAGGAAAGGAACTGTCCACCAGTGATCATGAGGACATTAGTGCTTACTAAGGATCCCCTGATTTCGGAGGGTGAAGCTTCGGCAATGTATACAGGAGCAGTTACTGAAGCTATGCCCACACCCAAGCCAACCAGAAGACGTCCCAAAATAAGAACATAAGGATCTGGTGCAGCAGCCATCAGAATTGCTCCACATGTGAATATAACATCAGCAAACAGGGTCGCCTTCTTTCGTCCATATGCATCGTTAATCCAACCACCCACTGCTGCTCCAACAATTGCCCCAGCAATTGCCATGCTAACAATTGTTTCCTAATATATAAAAGAGAATAAGAATTGAAACAAGAGAATAAAAGAGAAAGGATTGATTGTTGTATCCTACCTGGAGAAAATTACTGTTTCGAACCTCCTCAAAATCATCCTTGATATACAAAAGAGCTCCTGATATCACACCTGAAACCAACCAACCAAATGAATGAATGAATGAATGATACATAGATTGCGTGACTGACTCACTGACCTGTGTCGTAACCGAAGAGGAGTCCACCGATGCCGGCGACAGCAGCAAGACCGAGAATGTAAGGGTTTTTGAAAAAGGACATCTTCCGCTCAGGATACAAATCCAAGTATCCTGAACTTCCCGGAGTAGACTGCATAGTGATACCACCCCCGCTCATCTTCAATCTTCTTCTCTTCTTCTTCACCCAATGCCAATGCCAATGCCAATTTCTTTTACTAACTCACTCTTCTTTCTTTTATTCATCACCCACGCCAGCTGGCACCACCACCTCTTCCCAATTTACTTCCCTTTTTTTATTATTCATTTCCACACCCATTATTATTATGTTCCCTTCTTCTTCTACTTCTATTCTTTTTTAACTACCACAGTGATCAATTATTTCCCATAAAACTCCGTATTTTTTTCTACAAACAAAACCCAATAAATCTAAATCCCATACTCTCTTTTTTGTATAGATTTGTTTTCTGAAAACACAACACTCTCACTTTGTTTTTTTTTTTTTTTCAGATAAGCTCCCACAAAATGTAATGTAATGTTATTATTATTATTAAAAAAGTGGGAGAAGTTCATTATTGATTTGGAGTTGAATAATGAATACGGACAGGGAGGTCAGATAGTGATAAAGTTACTTGCAAATATGAATAACACAAGTGTAGGGTTGGGATATTTCTAGTAAATGGGCGTGTGCCACGTGGGTAAGGAAAATTATTGGTCCCCCTGCCTGACCCAACCCAACAAAATATTCAATTCATTAACTTTTAAAATATATTATTATTTGTTTATGGCCTTATGGGTACAAAGGGGGAAAAACATTTGAGTCAAATAATTTCCAATCAATCATACTAAAATTCTGAATAGTTATCAATAATTTATGGTTGAAGTTGGGCCATGTGGACGCGTGACTTCTGATACCTATTTCATTTTCAGGTGTTTCATGTTTTTGTTTACAGCTATCGCCGTGACCGTGTCCGTGACCTGCTATGTATTTTTTTTTTAACTTAATGCGTTTATCCTTAAGGGAAGAAAAATGTCGAGTGTGATAATAATAATAATATCATATATACAGTACTACAAAATTAATGTCAAAAACTAGAAATTAGAAAGAGACAATGGATTCAAAGTCTTTCATTTTTATACCTTGTCATTCTTCCAGATTCACCTAAACAGGAGGATCTACACCACTTCACTTGGAATTCAAATTAATTTAAAGGCATGTGTTTGTCAAGATCTCCAAAGTAACAAATAGGGTTAAAAAGTAATCCAATATTAATCGTAGACAAACAAGATTTTCATCATGTACACTATTTTTCTTCACTCATTTTCAAGTATCAGAAAATACAACGTAAATGACATTCATAAGTTACTTACACTTAACCTTTATCAAAAACATGTTCTCAAGACTCAAGAGACATATATTATCAATGCACATCAATTGATAGTAACGCGTATAGGTTCTCAGCAATGTATCTTCACCTCACACTACCAAACAAATTCGTTACGGTTCATAATGGGATTTGCTATATTCACTCCTTTCTTTTTCCAAGTACAGTCGGGATAAAAAATTCAATTAATTATTGTATTGTAAATTTAAATTCTCACTTAAAACATTTTAGGAAGAAGTATTATCAAGACTTCGGATTATCGAGTAACACAAAATCAAATCAAATTACATGTAAATTTGATTAAACGAATGGGTTAAATCAATTGGATGTTCAATTCTTAAATTAACAGATTGACCCATAAGTCGAATTTAATAATATTAAAAATAATTTTAAATATAGATTAGTATGTTATTTTATTTTTCAAATAAATTATCACTTGTATTAAATTAATTCACACTTAATTTTAAATCTCATGTCATCATATACTATATCTTCAATTTTTAAAAATAAATATAATTTATTGTATTCAAATTTGAATTTATTTTTAAATTCTTATTTTCTTTATTCAAATATTTTTTATTAAATTTGGTCGTAATGAAATTGTAGATGATAAAACTTATAAATATTTGCATATAAATTAAAAAAATTCTTTAAAACATTCATCATGAATGCATATAAATTTTATCATTTTATTAGATACACTAGTAGATATATTATTAGATAATGAATAGTTATAAAAATAATTACTTATATTTGTATTATTTAAGGTTATAATAGACATAAAAAGTAAAAAAAAGAAATTGCTTTTAATGATATCTTTTTTATTATTGTTATATATTTTAAAAGACATTGCCAAAAATGTACCTATTAATTTGAGATTAATCGAAGGAAGGTGTGATGGATCGAAGCAATGGCCCTTTCATGATGCCTACATATTGACTATTGGGCCAAAGAAGTTATGAATCGGCGCCCAACTCGAAAGGGGCTTATAATTACATTGACACGGCCCAATTGTATTTGGTTACGACAACCTGGTGTCACAATGGTTGTCAGCTAAGCTTCCTTAAAAAAAGAAAAGAATCAGAATGGTTGGTTGTCAGCTTGTGTCGACTCCATTTTGTACAAAGTCATGGTACGCGTTACCAACAATCAGATCGTCAATAATAGCACACTTCAAAGTTCAAATAAAAAAATATTGTTTTTATAGCAAAATGCCAGAATTTTTGGACTGGGACAACGCCATTACTTGCAACCGATTCAGAGATTTGAAATAGTACAGTAGTATATTACGGTTTCCTGTCTGTATTAATCTTTTAAGTGAAAAAATCGAAGATTGAAGGCAGTCATCACGATGACAATAGATTGATGTCATCATTATGAGTGGATCCCACCCCACATATCTCTGCGCCAACACACCCAACTAAGCCATCTTTGCTGCGCCTTCTTCTTCTTCTTTTTTCCACTCTCTCCTCTCCCATATATATATATATATGTGTGTGTGTGTGTGTTTTCACAACACAACGCACGTAAACACATCTATCTATCTACCTTGTTTGTTTATGAGAGCTATAACCCACCACCTTTCACTGCTGAATTGGAGACCACGATCTGTTTTGTCTTTAAGAAATACTAGTTATACCATGTCACAATCTGATAATTCCCCTGCTTTCAACACACCCAGATTGATTCTCAAGAAGGTTTTGGCCAAATCTCAACATGAAGGGGATGGAGCTGTTGTTAGAAGAGGCATTGGAAGGTAGCTAGCTAGCTATTAATCTTGTAACTTTCTTTGGTTTGGTTTGGATTCATTCATTGCTTTTTGTTTTGTTGTATCTATCAATCAGGAGCGAGTTGAAGAACTTGGATCCCTTCCTAATGTTGGATCACTTCTCAGGTACCATACCTTATCCTTATTGGTTGACCTGTATGTATGTTACTTGCTATGTCGTTTAACATCGATCTTTGATTTTGCAGTATCTCCCCCAGCAGGATTTCCTGATCATCCCCACCGAGGTTATATATTTTCCTTCTTTCATTTCCTCTTCTATTCTTTTGTTTCCTTATGATTTGCTTCTTGTTAATTTTTCAGGTTTTGAAACCGTCACCTACATGCTAGAGGTATAAATTATAGTTAGATTAAATTATGATTATGCTTGTTATTGGCCAAAGCCTATATTTATGGAATGAATTCAGGGAGGCATAACTCACCAAGATTTTGCTGGGCACAAGGGTACAATAAGAAGTGGTGATGTTCAGTGGATGACCGCAGGAAGGGGAATTATTCATTCTGAAATGCCCGCAGAAGCAAACAACAACAAGGGATTGCAACTATGGATCAATTTATCATCCAAAGACAAAATGTATGTATAACTATATATCCTCTAGCCCTTATTAATTAAATAAATAATTAATTAATTAATTATGACATCGATCGATCAGGATGGAGCCTAAGTACCAAGAACTTCCGAGTGAGAACATACCAAGAGCAGAAAAAGATGGGGTTGAAGTGAGAGTGATAGCAGGAGAAGCAATGGGAGTGCATTCGCCTGTCTACACACGAACTCCGACCATGTACCTTGTTTTCTCCATGATGCCCGGAACTCAGTGGCATCAGAGCACTCCGGAGTCGTGGAATTCCTTTGTTTATATAATCGAAGGGGAAGGAGTTTTCGGGTCTCCAACTTCACCCCCAACTGTGGCGCATCATCTCCTTGTTTTCACTCTAGGCGATGGCCTTAGCGTATGGAATAACTCTTCAAACCCTTTGAGCTTTGTTCTTGTCGCAGGCCAACCTCTTAACGAGCCACTGGTTCAGTATGGCCCTTTTGTCATGAACACTCAGTCTGAAATTGATAAAACTATTCAAGACTATCACTATGCCAGGAATGGCTTTGAGATGAGGAACTATTGGACCTCATCAAAATAAACAACCCTGCCAGCGTCACATGTACTAGGACCTCTAAATCTATCTATTTATCTTTTTTGTTTCCATGTTCTAGAACATTATATTTATCTTCATTTCTTTCTTTCTTTACATCTATCCATCCTTGGGGTAGTTGAGATCATAAAGACTAATAATACTATAAAAATAACTCTTCACATTATATTATAATATCTAAGTTTTTAGGGTCATCTCCAACAAATTAAACAATCAATTGTTGAGTTTTCCTTTTTTTTTTTTTATATATAAAAAATAAATATTAACACAAGAAAAAAAAATCTATTTTAAGTTTTGAGGAGTATCATTTATAAAATTTGACTTTTTTTAAGCTTTCCTTCGAGATTTTGTTGGCACGAAAAAGGTTTAGGTAATGGGTGTGGATTGGAAACTGTGATGGGGATTGGTGGGTGGTATTGCTTGTTGTGTTAAGGTCCTCCACTCCACCATCTCACAATTTTAGGATTTTCTTATTAAACTCATCTTGCGTTGATCCCAATTGTGGCATATGGTGTCTAAGCCACATCGTTGAAGATGATGTTGAGTGGGAACTTTTCATGTATGGCGCATAAAAATGCCATTTTTTTATTTTAAAAAAAGTGACTGGGTAACCAACGAATAAAGTTTTTAAGTTGATAAAAAAATTGTGCTATTAAACATATTTTATAAATACTAAACAGCTTACAAATAAAAAATATTTAAGTTAAATTATATTCACAATTTCCCAGGTTTAACCAAAATACATTCTGTGTTCTCTCTTTTTCAACATTATACTGATTTTTTGAAAAATTTATATAACAAAATCACATTTTATATACTAGTAGTAGTAACTTGTAAAAAATCAATGATCTCATATTCATTTTCCACAGATTTTTTTCATACAAGTAGTAACTTATAGTCAAATATACAATGAATATGAACATGAACCTAATAAATATTAAGAATGGATAATCTTTACTTCATTAGTTTAGGCTGTAACCCTTCTAACTTTTTGGGACAATAGAAAACAATATATATAACATTTTAATCTTTAACAATAAAATGGTGTTCAATTTCACTAATTGTAAAATCTAATTCATCAATACCGTTTAGATTAACTAAGCAATTGAGCCTCACACCTAGTTATAAATAATCATATATTTCAAAGGATCGATTATTAAATAGTTCAGTCTTTAATCAAATATCCAAGACAAGATTATTAATGTGTTTGTCCAAGTTCATCACGTAATTATAAAGCTATGAATAGTTAATTTATAAATAATAAAAAAGCTGGCTGCGCAAAGCTTTAAAAGAATGATTCACAGTATACACACAACTGACACAAGTCATTGCCTTACACTTGAATTCAAAAGAAAGTGATGAACTGAAGGCAACTTCTGGTTGACTAAAAACATAAACACAGTATATATTTTGCTGATCAGCTGAAAAGCCAAGGCATTGTATTCTAATTAAGTGAAAAAAAGAGAAGTAACAGAAGAAAACAACTAACCGATTCCCGGGGGAGAGTAGACATTTTGACAAAATGGATGGATTTCATTTGTTGCAATGCAATTACAAGCTCTTTGTTTGTACCCCTGATTATACATACAATTATACCCCTTTTTCTTAATAAAGTTGTAAGTTTTGAAGGAACAATCGATCATCATCAAAGCAACAAAATAAAAGGAAATTGAAGTGACAAATAAAGCAAGTAGTAGTAGGTCATCTGGAACAGCAGGTTTGGTTTGGCTTAGATGTAGCAGCCCCATTGTTGACGAGGCTGACCCTGTTGACAGATAACTCTGCCTTGTATGTCTCGGAGTTGAGCACCTTCCTGCTCACGTTGTTGTATATCTCCCGAATTACCATCTCAAATGCCGTCTTCACGTTTGTCGACTCCAACGCTGAGGTTTCCATGAAAAACAAACCTTCCGCTTCCGCAAGGCTTTTCCCTTCCTCAACGCTCACCGCCCTTATATTCTCCAAATCGCATTTGTTCCCCACTAGCATCATCGCCACCGTCGTATCGCAATGAGCTGCATCAGAACACAACAACTTTTTACTTTCTTTCAATCCATTTTTAGTTATACTAGGATATGTTTATGCAGCACAAGTACACACACAATCATAAATAACGCAATTCTAATTCTAATAATAAATAACAAATAGGTGAAGTGAAAGAAAGGAAATCGAAGAATAGTGAAAGCGATATATATCGAGTAGATGAGAATCGGATCGGATCCGGTGAGAAAAGAAAAAAAGATAGAGAGAAATTAGAAATAGGTAGGAAGGAAAGTAAAGTGAAATGATTAATGAGATCAGATCTAGAGTAGTAGGTACTTTTAAGCTCGTCGAGCCAGCGGCCGACGCTGTCGAAGGTGGTGCGGCGGGAGATGTCGTAGACAATGAGAGCGCCGACAGCGCCGCGGTAGTAGGCGGAGGTGACGGCGCGGAAACGCTCTTGGCCGGCGGTGTCCCAAATCTGAGCCTTGACTTCCTTGGAATCGATTTCCAAGCACTGAGTCTGGAACTCAACGCCTATGGTGGCCTTGGAGTGCATGTTGAACTCGTTCCGGGCGTAGCGGGAGAGCAAGTTAGATTTGCCGACCGCCGAGTCCCCGATTATGACGATCTTGAACAGGTACTCTTCTCCTCCCTCGTCCTCTGAATCCGACATTTTCAATTCCTCTTCCTCCTCACTCCACAGTCCACACTCAAAGGAAAGTTTAGTAGTAGTATTCTGGAGGCGTGCTTCGCTGTGATGATAGCACACAACACAACCTGGCACTGAGCTACCTCCATTCACTTCCCCATTTTGCCCCACTTTTTTCTTTTTTCATTTTTCATTATTTAAATCTCATTTCTAGTCTACTATCAAGTTTTACACTCTGAATATATCTTTTTAAATGTTACATACTCCTGTCCACTTAGACTCAATTTAAATAATTGAATTCATCATAATTTTTTAATACTTCATTGTTGTTCAATCTTTGCAAATTCGTTTTTTTGTAATAAATGGTTCAACCACAATCAGGGTAATTTTGACTTTTTTTAACGTAATAGTAATATTTTTCGGCCATCTTTAGCGAGTTTTATCCAATTTTGAACTAAAACAAACATGCAATTGTTCATCCACTTTTTTTTTTCTAAGGCAAAAAGAATGTATGTATTACCCTGATTGACTTATCATTTAACAAAAAGTTATGATTATTTTATATTGCAAAGTGCACTACCCATCCTTATTCTTCATGTTACTATGTTTTTATTTGTGCATCTTAATTATAATATACACTTTTATAAGTTTTTTTTAATGACGTTTTTATTATTTTAATAATGTAATGATAGAATATTATGATATCAATTGATTTATGTAACAAAATTCACTTAGTAAATAAACTTCTAGAAAATGTTCGATAATTATTAATAATATGTCTATGTCTATATTATGTTTTTGCCCAATCACTTCATTTTGGCAATAAATGTTGATATCCTCGTGACATAAAAAAGTACATGTTAATAACTTAATATATTTTTATTTTCCAATCTTAAACGCACTATATTCTGTCATGATTTTTGTTGGGTCATCTGTCAAATGATAACTACTTAATAGTTAATATCATTTATTAAAAAAATTATGCTATTATATACATATTTTTTAAATCGATGTTATTACATGTTAAACGCAAAATATAATAAAATAGTCGTGTTGTTTCATACATAATATATTGTAATACTGTAATTGTAAGCACGTTAAGGTGAGTTGCTTCTAGTGGATCCAAAAATATAGATGAGGTACTCCACATACGAGTAAGTTTTAAATTTGAATCCTCTTAGTTAGTAGTCTAACTTCATAATTATCCTGGATAGAGAAATATTTAATGGCCAGCAATTATGGATGGAGACTTTACAATTTTTAGATTTAGGGTGAAAGGTTTTTGTGAGAACTTGTTTAATCAATTCCTTATAAACAATACTAATAATATACATTAATAAATTATTGAGTTTATTTTTTTAGTATGTAGACAATGATTTGATATCTATCTTACATTTTTAGATTTTATGAGGAAAAATTGTACCGATTTTGATTTTTTTTCTTCTTCAAAGAGACCGATCTATGACTTTAAATTGAGAAATATTTTAACGTAAAACAAAAAAATATATTTTAATATGTTGATATTAAAATATATTTTAATAACGACAGAGCTAAAGTATTGTCATTCTTAATTTAAAGTATATTTCAATATATTGTCATTCTCTCGTAAAAATGATTACCAAACCATTATTCATTATTCTTGTTTGGCTTTATTAAGATTTGTATTAAATAAAACTTTTTTTTAAAAGGATATTAATAATTTACAAATAGAAATAATATTAAAAATCAGTCATAATTAAAAAAAAACTTATAAATATAAATAATATTTAAAATAATTATAAAGTATGTATAGATATAATATTTATTTATTCTTTATTTTTTTATTTTATTATAGTAAAAAATAATGAGGAGGGATCAAGTTTAACTCATTTAAAATTACACATCAGATTCATTATTTA
The DNA here is from genome assembly GCA_014843725.1 of Amphicarpaea edgeworthii. Lineage (NCBI taxonomy): Eukaryota > Viridiplantae > Streptophyta > Magnoliopsida > Fabales > Fabaceae > Amphicarpaea > Amphicarpaea edgeworthii. The sequence goes on along the minus strand of CM026321.1, from coordinate 157,242 downwards.
TTTCTTAAAATTTAATGGTTATAATAAATCATTAATCTTAATTATGAGATATTAAGAAAATTAATAATGAAGATGAATGGTAACTTTACAGTTACTATGAGTGTAACTTCATCTCTCATCAAAATTAATATCGTTTATATAATAGAAACATCTTAATAATTATATATATATATATATTGTGAACTAAACATATATTTAAATGATTCTGAGGAGTATAAAAAAATTCTCATTAACTTAACACAAACATGTTTTCTAAAACATCGGAAGACATGTTATTTTCATAAATGTTATTTAAACAAAATAGATAATTTGAAACAAACGGCTCCTATATTATTAAAACCTACTGATGCATTTACTTTGACCATATGACATCTAATGATTGCAATGATTGCCTTTTATTTATCAAGGCGACACTCTCACAAGTTACTCTAAGAATGTCTTGGAATGCTTCTATAAAGCTGTTGGCTTCAAGATTAACACTCACAAGTCTAAATTCATGGTCTCAAAGAATATTTCAAATTCTCAAATTGATAGATTTAAAGGTATTTTGGGGTTTGGACATACTCAAAGGATGGACAAATATCTGGGATTTCCTATTTTGACAGGGAGAATAAAGAATAATGACTTCAAATTCATTCTGGACAACCTTCAAAACAAGCTAGCTGGTTGGAAGAGCAGAACATTGAACCGGCGGGTCGTGCTTGCCTTGCTAAATCCGTTCTGGAAGTTGTGGCGACTTACACTATGGGAAATTGTTGGATCCCAGATGGTTGTGTGATGCTATTGATGCTGTGGTTAGGAATTTTATATGGGGAGATAAATCCCCTCACTTGGTCAAATGGGAAACCATCACCAAACCTAAGTCTAAGGGTGGTCTAGGAACATCAATATCTCTTTGCTTGGGAAACACTATTGGTCTATTCTGCATGAAAAAGATAAGCTTTTTGTTCAGCTTTTGGAGAGTAAATGTCTTGCAAATCACCATGTTTTCAATGTTCCCTCCCACCGTGACAATTCTTTTACGTGGAGATCCATCCTGAAAGCCGTAAGGTACCTGAAGGACGACTTTATTTTCAGCTCGGGAGAAGGTAATGTGTCTGTTTGATTTGATAAATGGCTTCCAGAGAATTCTCTTTGTAATCTTGTTGACTACGTGAATATCCAGGATGTGGACCTTAGGGTCAAGGATTTATTTGTGAATGGGGCTTGCCAGTTGAATTCTATTGCTACCATCCTTCCAGACAACATGCAAGCGATCTTCAATAGCTTGTTTCTTAATGATGCAATCCCAGATGTTATTACTTGGCATAACTCTCCTTCGGGAGTTTACTTAGCTAAATCCGCCTATGACTGACTCACTACTATTCATTCTCATTCCACTCAAACTACCCGCAGTGATTCGTGGTGTTGGATGTGGTCCCTAAACTTATGCTTTGTGATTGCCCCATAGCACGTTGCATTTGGCAGACCCTCAACCTTTGGTCGATTCTGAGTTCTCCAACAGATAAGTTTTATTCTTGGATAAGAAGTCATGCAACCAGCCATTATGGTGTGCTATTCGCAGTGGCATGCTGGCAAATCTGGAAGGATAGCAATGACACCATTTTCAATGACATTGCCGTCCCTCTATGGACTTCCATGCAAAGAATTCAGGCATTGGACACTGTCATCAGGAAATCTCTCATCAACCTTGGTAGCAGAAGTGTAACTCGCGAAGTAAAGTGGACTCCTCCCCCAAATGGATGGCAGTTAGTTCGCTGGGAAACCCCAGACCTTCGGGAATTGGTGGCATAATCCGTGATTGCATTGGCTAGTGGAGTAGTGGTTTCTCTAGAAGCTGTGGCCACACAATCAACCTGAAAGCTGAACTTCTATCCATTTTGCAAGGTCTTCATCTAGTTTGGTCTCTTGGAATTAGATCTCTTATTTGTGAGACAGATTCTCAAACTTCTGTTGACCTCATTAATAAGGGTGTCTCCATTCATCCTTATCATGCCGTCATATAGAAGATTATTCAAATGCTTCAATGGGACTGGAATGCCTCTGTGAAACATGTGTATAGAGAAGCTAACTCTTGTGCTGATTGGATGGCTAAGCATGGTGCCTCTACCTTGACACCTTCTCATGTTTGGGACTCACCTGCTCGTGCATTAGGCTCCATGATCCTTACATATGCTCTTTGAGTCATCTATATCACCATTTAGTTCTGATTTTCTTTTCTAGCTTTTTTTTTTTTTTTGTTCTTATTTCGTTTCTTGATAAAAAAAAATCTGACATCTAATGAGTATTTTATTTTAAAAATAAGTAAATGATTATTATTTTATAAATAATGGCAGTCATACGTAAATGAAAAAAGAAAAGGAAGGAGTAACAAGTTTGCATGTGATTGTCCATATTGGATAAACCTGAAAAGAATGGTAGCCGTAGGATCCTGATTAATCCAATGTTTGGTGATGGTGGGGCGCACCGCATCTCATTTAATTTAATATATAAATAAAAAAATGGAGAAATGAAACAGTTGTTGTAGTTGGAGTTGAGAGTTGAGAATGGAGGCCGTGAACTCAAGAGCAGCGAGTAACTAAATTAGCTGTAAATTTCATTATTCAATTGAATTCATCTGTCACTCACACACTGTTGATTGATTGAGATTTGAGAGTAGAGAGAGAAGAAAAGAATAATAGTAGTAAATTATAAGAGCCTTCATCTTCATCTTCATCTGGTGGCAAGGCAACCCAAACGAAACGTAACGATGACGTTTGCTGGCCTCCGTGTGTTGCTGCTGTTGTTGTTTTTGTTTGTGATTGCAGCAGGCGCGGACGATGCCAAACGCGATGACGACAGGGCTCCCAAGTCTGAATCCTGCAATAACCCCTTCCAATTGGTACCATTCGATCGATCTTTGCGATTTATTCTTCTCTTTTGTAATTTGATTTCATTTGGAATACTATTACTGCCTGCAGGTCAAGGTGGAGAGCTGGGTCGATGCCGAGGAGGAAGGCCACGTTTATAATGGCGTCACTGCCAGATTTGGTTCTCTATTGCCGGACAAAGCTGACAATAGTATCAGAACTCCTGCAATTTTCGCTAATCCCTTAGACTGCTGTTCCAATTCTACTTCAAAGGTTCTCTCTTTTCTTCCTCTTACACCCCCTTCTTATTCTCCCATATTTAGGAAACTTGATAAAGGACCTGATTCATATTTTAAAATGTTTTCAGCTATCTGGGTCAGTTGCTCTCTGTGTGCGTGGGGGTTGTGACTTCACTCTTAAAGCTGAATTCGCACAGTCTGGAGGTGCTACTGCCATGTTGGTGATAAATGACGCTGAAGGTTTATTTTACACACCACGTTTTCCTATTTTGTTTCATTTCTAGACTAGATAGGGTCTGGGGTAAATGAGTTGCACAGGCACTTTTTTTATACTTGAGCATATCTTGGATACATAGATAGGAAAGATGAAACATGAGTAGTAAGTGTAAGGCAATTGAACTGACATAGGCATACACTAAGTGACACTGCCTTTTCCCTTTTTTTGTACTGACGTTAAATATCCACCAACACATTTTAGCCTATAATTTACTTGTTGAAACATTGGTTTCATTGCAATTAATTACTTACTCTCTTTTCTCTTATGTTTTAGTTGATATTTGTCCAATATCTAACATTTTTTTTTTTGTCAGATCTCTTTGAGATGGTTTGCTCCAATAGCAGTGAGGCAAACATTTCAATTCCAGTAGTGATGATATCAAAGTCAACAGGAGAAGCTCTCAACAAGTCTTTGACATCTGGAGGCAAAGGTCAGGACTTCAATTCTTAGAAATTGTATTTGTACAATTATTGCTTTTGAGAAAAATATTTAGGCTGTTGGAAATCCCACATTGACTAGAAATATGACCAATTAAGTGTATATAAGTGGGGGGAAACCCTCACCTTACAACCCGGTTTTGTAGAGTTAAGTTAGGCCTAAACCCACTTTCCTATATAGGCATGGATATCTATTAAATAATTTTGTATAATTCTAAGTTGCAAATAATTTTTCGTTTTTTTTTGTTGTTTCTTCTTTTTTGGCCATAGTAAAATGTGTCTTTGAGTTCATGGGAGTTGCTTGGGACTATAGACCTGTCTGGGCCAAATGGGATATGGTTTGATTGTTTGTTGTTGCTAGTACGACACTAAAATGTATATGAGGATGGTTTATTCTCCTCTCTTGTGCTCATTGAAGAGTTTATTCCGCACCCAGTTGGAGAAGGAGGCTAAAGAGGTTTGATCCTGTAAGGAGAAAGCCCTCAGTGGTTCCAATGAGAAAAATGAATCACATGGAAGGTAGTATGGGTAAAAACAGCAGAGGAAAACCTAAGAAAACAAAATGACTTTTGCTGCCTGCAGGCTCACCTTTCTAATGCTTAGAAATTGAAAGAAGTGTTTTATTGCTTTTACACCCTATGTAGTTCAATTTCATTCATACACTCATTGCATCAAAATGGCTTAACCATGAGTTGAACTTGAACCTTATTTTTTCCAGCGACAGATCTTGCATACCACTGCTAAGCCAATGGTTCTTAATAATTGCTGTGCAATAATTTAATATATAAATTCTAATGTTGCTTTGGAAAATGAATGTATCTTTTGAAAATGTCCAAACCAAAGGATTGAACCATGATATTTTTTATTCAATGCACTCAATGTTGTTTGCTGTATAGTGTATATCTGTACCACTGTATGTTCTGCTGCTTAAATGATCTGTTTCATTACATAACATTTTTGTATTCAGATTTATATTTAAATTATTTATTTCCTGTAGGATATAGTTAAATATTAAATATATTTATACATTGTAAGATATATTCGGTGTTACTTAGTGACATGTTGATTTATTGTATATGTCATGAATCAAATTAATTAATCATGTTAGATGTTTATTTTTAGTTTTTTACCCCAATGACTTATTATATTTCATAAATTTTCAAAATCTAGGAGTATGTTACAAATGTCCAAGTCCAATTAAACCAATAGTTTGACTTGAAACCTTGAACCTATCACTTTTCTGGTTCATGGATGGTTCAAGTTTTAAAAATATTGATTAATACTACCAGTGCCATCGTGTGTTATTTTAATAAGGATCTGCTCATTTCATATACATGTGTTGTTTTTAGTTTTAATAGTGCCATAATGTGTTATTTTAATTGGGATCTGATCCTTTCATATACATGTGTTATTTTTAGTTTTAATGGTGCCACCATGTGTTATTTGAGTAAATGAGATGTGAAAGAAAAGCGTGGTTTTGTCAATATAATAATGCTTATTTACCCTAGATGTCAGGATTATTTTTCACTTGACTTACAGATGGTTAATTTTGAGTTGTCTATTGCAGTGGAAATTTTGCTATATGCTCCACCTCGGCCACTTGTAGACTTCTCAGTTGCATTTTTGTGGTTGATGTCTGTTGGAACAATTGTATGTGCTTCACTGTGGTCCGATATAACTACCCCAGAGAAGTCTGATGAACGCTATAAAGAATTGTGTCCCAAGGTTTTTCCTTGCAACCCTATATCAGCCATAAAATTTATTATGTGTACTTAAACATGCTTTTGGGATGCCTTAAGTAAGCACTTTTCTGGATGTGAGGACATACTTTTGTGAAGAAACCATCTCCTAATATTTGAACAATGCTGAAATGGGAAATGTATAACAACAGTTTAACCTTGGCATGTGTACTAATCTAAATTTCCTTTGTTTTTAGCCTCTGATAATTTCATTAAGAGTGTGTTTGTTTGTTCGCAAATTCTTCCTGGAATGTACTTTCGAATATAACATTCTTGTGTTGTAAGTTTTAATTTTTACTCAGACATGGCTTATTCCCAGGAATTTGTCATCTTATATTTTGCTTGGCATTTGTTTCCATGGTGAGGGGTGGGTAACTGGGTATATTCATTTCCATGGGGAACATTGGAAGTTTCAACTTATCATATATCCCAACCATTAATTTCCATTCCCACTTTTTTTTTTCCTTCTACCAGTTGAATCTTGAAAACATTCCCATAAATCTTAGAACTCTGAGTAACCTTTGATTTACCCAAGAATAGCATTCCTCATGATAATATTCTTGTGAATATATTGAAGTACCTTGAATCAAACGTTACCTAACTATTAGGAATTTTACAATGGGGTATAGGAGAATGCTTTCTTCCTTTCATTTTTTTTTCTGATACATTTCAAGTTTGCTTTTTTTAACACAGATTCAAGTGTATTAATTTGTACTTATAATTTTCTTTTCATTTGTTAGGAATCTTCAAATGCTGAAACAGCAAAAGATGATTTTGACAAGGAAATTGTTAACATTGATTCAAAGGGTGCTGTCATATTTGTCATAGCAGCATCTACCTTTCTTGTGCTATTGTTCTTCTTCATGTCATCTTGGTTTGTCTGGGTACTGGTTGTACTTTTCTGCATTGGTGGTATTGAGGTAATGTAGCTCATTTCCATGGATTTGGATTTTACTTCTACTCTAGTACTCTTTCTAATTAACAAAAAATCATATTTCATGGTGTGCATAAAGGGGTATTATTGGTTCTGAATCTTGCACAATTAAATTTGCTGTGTATAAATAAAACAGAAGTTTGAATTAGCAATTCGAGTGTTTGACATATGCCAATCAGATTATATTGCATCACCCTTGTTTATTTCATACACAAGTTTTATAAAGGTAAGAAAAGAAAGGAAGAGAGTGTTATGAAAGTCTCTTGAAAGAAAGGATTTAGGAGCACTAATACCAGCACTATCATTTCATGAACATATGCAATTGGAGTTATAAGGTTGGCTTGGTGGTTGAAGGGAGAAGGAGGGAGGGATAGGTCGTAAGTTCAAATCCCTCCCACTAACATTTCTAACAAAACTAACAATTAACATGGGCAAAAAAAAGGAACATATGCAATCTAAAGCTTTAAAATTCCTCTGTATGTTAATTTAAATTTGTTTTCATTTTCAGGGTATGCACAATTGTATTGTAAGCCTCACTTTAAGGTACCACCAATGTCTCTCTTTGTTTTCTGGCCTGAGAATGTGCTCGGTGTTCTTTCTGCATGCCATGGGTTTTGTTTATTTCTCTTTTTAATTTTAATTTAAATGAGCAGAAAATGCCAAAATTGTGGTCAGAAGACAGTGAACTTACCTCTATTTGGGGAGATTTCTATTTTCTCACTGGTAGTATTGCTATTCTGTGTGGCATTTGCAATTCTCTGGGCTGCTACTCGACAGGAATCATATTCATGGATTGGCCAAGATATCCTTGTAAGTTTCAGATTCTAGTACCTGCAAGATGGGTCTTTCTATTATTATTTCAGTTTCTAAATTCAAGCTTATATTGTTTGTGATGCTTAGAATAAGAAATTTTCTTCTTTCTCAAAAGTTGTCCATAAATGCTGACTGTCATTGGAAGTCAGGAACTTTGTATGAAGAACTACAACAGAAGTTGCAGTGGTTTTTAGTGTAGGTCTTTGCAGTGTTTATTTGTTGATGATTCCTATTTAACTGAATTCACTTATATACATACATAGATAGATATGCACAAATATCTACACACACACACACACGGGCACATCCAAGTGTATGTATGTTAAAGAAATTACAAAAAACAGATATTCTTGGTATATCAAGTCTTCTAGTTTAGGTATGGTGGATTTATCAAGTGATTAATTTTGTTAACAAGTGACTATTCAGTACTCATTGACAATTCTGAGTGTTGTTAACTACCTGAGTGGTTAGTAGTTCATAAACTATAGATATTTTTACCAATATTTTGTTGTAATTTACCCTATTCCTTATCTTCAAATTAGTTGTTGTCTAATCCTTAAATAATGTCTGAGTGTAAATCTGCACATATGAGCCAAATACGGAATTGGGATCTTGGTTGATTCCACAGTGGGCTTTCTGAAGTATTGATCTAGAAGCTGGTTTGTTATCTCAATTATGTTTGACACCATTAGCTGATGCTAAGCTGAGTCTGATCTTTCATTGTGTGCTATTCACTTGAAATTTGGTTTTGTTCTTAACAGGGCATCTGTTTGATGATAACAGTCTTGCAGTTGGCTCGATTACCTAATATTAAGGTACCCAAATGTATTTTTTATGTCTACAATCAATTAGTCATTCTTCTCTGACTCACTTTGTTATGTATGTATTAAATCAGCTTTAATAATTTCCCATGCATCTCATATAATAGGTTGCAACTGTACTCCTCTGTTGTGCCTTTGTCTATGACATATTTTGGGTGTTCATATCTCCAGTGATATTCCACGAGAGTGTTATGATTGCAGTAAGTATTTACTTTCCTTTTTTCTTCTATTGTCTCAGCTCTGTTTGCATCTTTAAAGGTAGAGTAATATAAGTAAGTACTTATTTTCTTTTACTAGATAAAAATGAAAATTTAGTAGAAAGGAAGAAGAGAAAGTAGAAAGTAGAAACATGAAGATAGAGGACAAAAACACGTATACATGTAGTAAATAATAACTATAAGTTAGCTACTCGTTTCTTTTTTGGTCAGCAATAAGTTAGCTACTATTAGCACTTATTTTCTTTTTCAAATTGATTCTGTGTTTTCTCTCTCTAATGTTTCTTTATTAAAAAGGAAGAGAGAATTCTGGTTTTTTATTGTTTTGTCACACTCTTGCATGGGCTTTCTTTTAAGGTTGCTCGGGGTGACAAGGCTGGTGGGGAAGCAATTCCTATGCTTTTGAGGTTTCCTCGTCTTTTTGATCCTTGGGGAGGTTATGACATGATTGGATTTGGAGATATTCTCTTTCCTGGTTTGCTTATTTCCTTTGCTCATAGGTACTGAATTCCTTATTTAGTCAACATAATATATAAATGCAAGATTTACAAAATTGAAGATGTAGATATGAATGAATACTGTATATTTTGGCTACCACAAAAGACAAAGAATAATGGATATTTGTAGTGATATTTATTGAGTAATTTTGAAGTTCATAGCTTTGTAATTTTTCTTTCCTTATTTGCATTTCTGAAAGGGAACAGAACAAGCTTTCTTATTAGGCTTGCAAAACATCAGCAAATCCATTTTAATGTCCCTCTATTTTAACCAAATATTTTTTATTTTTATTTTTATAATGTGGTGATGTTAAATGGGCGGTTTGATTGTGTTGCCTCTGCTTTGTGGGATTAATAATACTAACTTATTTCCATAAAAGAATACTACCGTATATCAAGCATGGACAGAGAATATCACACCTGCTCAGAAGTAAAATCCAATCAAATTTCATGACTTTGCAAACCTTCTGTCCTCTGGATTGTGTTTCATGCATATTCCAAATGAACAGACGTCACTTATGTTTGTGTTTGTATGGAGAATTTTAAATTCTAAGAACTTCAATTGCTTCAATTGAAATTCCTTCATTTTTAATTTTTTTTGTTTGGATAAAGAAATTATTTTTTTTCATTTTCAAAATCTTGTGTTTAGATAAAATAATTAAATTTTTATTTTGATAAAATATCTAAATTTCTTCTAAAATTTTATATTTTAATAAAATAACTATTTTTTCCTTTATAAAATCTTTTATTCAAAATTAAATAAATATTTTTTCTTCATTTACAAATTTTATTATTTAAATTAAAGTAATTTATTTTTTGTAATTATTTTATTTTGAATATATATTTTTTCTCTAACTATATTATAAAAATATAAAATTTAACTTGGATATATATTTTTTCTAAAATACAGTTGGAGAAAAAATATATATCCAAGGTAAAACATTTTTATCTGGAGAGCGAGCATATTCACCAAAAAAAAATACTAACTTATATCAAGCATGGACAAAATATCACACCTTCTCAGAAGTAAAATCCAGTCAAATTTCATGGCTTTGCAAACCGTCTGTTTTCTGGATTGTGTTTCATGCTTTGTTTTAACATATTTATTCTGTCTTTTGGTTGTCATAGATTTGACAAAGATAATAGGAGGGGATTATCAAATGGATATTTTCTTTGGTTGGTAATTGGCTATGGCATTGGTAAGTTCTTTTGTTCCATACTTATACTAAAGATTTGTTAACTTTCCTCTTCATCACTACTCTTCGTCTAAAATTGTGTTGCTTCTTTTTTACTTGTGTACATTTAAGGCCAAGTAAAAAAAGGCTTTATTTAAGCATTGTTTGATTAGAGTTTAGGATTTAGGGTTTAATCCACACTGCTTAAAAACTGAAGCAGAACTGAAATAATTGGCATATGGTTCCTCAATCACAAGGAATCTAAAACAAGTTAAGAATGTTGAAGATCCGCATTTAGTTATTTCATATCACAACCTCATTTCACCCTTCTGTTTGATTCATTGGTATTTACAATTTCTGCTAAATCCCTTCCTGAGTCACCAAAAAGAATCCCGTGAAACAAAACTTGGTTTCTTTTGTCTCAAGTCTTTTATAGATATATTGCTGTGAACTAGGGAAAACCCTAATAGACCTAATCATGTGTATATTCTGTAGACACAAGGAACAGATATGGCCATTGGCCATATGGGGTGTATGAGAGGGACATGGCAGAATTTTTGTTTGATAAGAAAAGAATTTATGAAGATAGAGGAGAAATACAAAAGCAATAAATAGGATAATAAATTCTTGAGAACACCAAGAAAAGAAAGAAAAAGACCATAAAAAAGAAGCTTAAGAGAACACACAATACCACCAATCTCTCTAAATATTGAACAAAGATACCCCTTAAAAAGACCATTGGCAAAATACCACAGAGAAGCTAGGTGAACTGCTAGATCCCAATGGAGCTCATGAGGTGATCAGCAACCAATAAAGGTTCTAAAATTTCTTTCCAACCAGATACTTCAGATAACTGCAAACTGAGAGCAGCACCAAAGCTTTTTAGCATCGCTACTGGAACCAAATCCTCTAAATTTAACACAAAAGTACTGCTTATGATCCACAGGGCAAACACAGTCTTCACCAAACATACCAAACAGGTTTTTCCATAAAAGGGAAACTGCTGATCTATGCATAAACAAATGAGAACTAATTTCAGAACTAGATCTGCATGTCACAAAAATCAGGAGATGAAGCGATTAGATGTCTTTGAATTTGGAGTAGATCATTAGTATTAATCCTGTTTAAAATTTCAGTCTATACATACAAAGAATTTGATCTTTGAGGGAGCAACCAAAATCCAAATAGGCTTATCTAAGAGGAAGGATTCATTGTTGGGAGATGACTCAGATGAGGTGAGAAACTGAAAGTAGATTTTCAAGTAAAGTGTGAGTAGTGAGAGAAGATATGTGAATGATACTGGATGGGGGAGTGGAGGGGAACAAAGAGGGGACAGAGGAAAATAAAATGTAGAGAAGAATAGAGGAAGGCTTAGGAAAAGTTTGGGGGGTCTATGCTTCTCCATCTACAGCAGTATCTTTTATTTTCTTTTTTCTGAAGTTTCCATTGTATATGTTTGAGCCATATCTTTGATTGTTAGCTTCCGTTATTCTATAGATGGAATTTCAGTTTATGTCAAACTCCTCTTCTCCTGTGGGTGGTATTAAAATTTTACTTAAGTAGCTTTCAAAAGGTGTATTATACTATAGCTCAAAACTACGGACCTCATTCTTTGGCTTCTAATGTGTAAAAGTTATTCACTAAGACCTGTTTTCTATAATTCAAGTCCCTAGACCCACCAAAAATTGAAGTCCTTTTCTTTGGCTATCAATGCTGTAAAAGTTGTTCACTTAGTAAAGTGTTGTTCTATTGTTCGAGTATCTAGAGAAATTGAAGTTTGAAGAAATATTTGAACCCAGTATACGGTATAAAAGGTAGATATGGTAATGTTGTAGGGATTAGGAGAGGTGATAGAGGATAATATAAGAATGAGGAATTTTTTTTGGTGTTAGGGCTTGAGATTTTGGTGTCTGAAGTGGCCATTGTATTTTCCTTTAGAGATTACATTGTAGCGTCAAGTATTCAAGACCTAAAGTTCTCGAGCAATTTTGATTATAAGCCTTTTGGCTAACACACATCAAGTATAATTTAGATCGGAATGAATGAGATTCTAACCCAACATTCACAGAAATTCATGACCATTTCTTTCTTTCTGTTTGGGTGATGGTTTGGATATATTGTTGAAATGCCAATGAATAAGATAAGGTACGTTCTTAAGCAAAATTGCTGATTTTTTTTTTTAAATGATCATTCAATAAAGATAAAAAAAAAAAAAAGTTATGTACTAACAATGTAAAATAATTTTATACTATCATCTAATCACAATTTACCATGTATGGTAAGTTTGTTGATTTTTACAAAATGATCTTAAATTCATAGCAACGGTGATTTGTAATTGGATGATAGTGTAACATCATTAAACTCTTCAATAAAATTCATGATGTCTTAAACTTAAAGTCCAATCCTCTGATGCTACTAGCTACTTTAAGGCATCACAGCTGTTTCATGTTGATTTATTTAAACTTGTGATATGGATTCCTATAATTCTTCTATTTTAGGCCTCGTTTTCACATATTTGGGACTATATCTGATGAACGGAAATGGACAACCTGCACTTCTGTACCTTGTTCCATGTACTCTAGGTAACTAACTAGTTTTTTTTTGTGATGAAATTAGATGCTTAGTGGTTTAAGTTAAATCTATCTCATGCCCAATTGTTGTGTAATTAAATCAACAGGTGTGACAGTCATATTGGGATGCATAAGAGGTGAGATGAAGAGCCTTTGGAATTATGGCACAGACTCATCGTTGTCCATGGAGGCCTCTGAAGTTTAAATAAATGATCACGTTATTCATCTTTTGAGGATTGAAGAAATTGAGTTGAGCTGCAACTTGTCAGCTCAATGGTATATGGAATGAATGCAGTGGTTAGGAAAGACACCAGGCGTACAGGAGTAATATTATTGATTGATTGAGTGCTCTTTATGGCTGCGTCATACAGTAATTCTCTTGTACTGTAAAAAGGATGAAAAGCATCATCATCATATCGCCTCTTTTCACTTTTCTAACTGCCGTAGTGAAAATTGAACCCAAGCTAAGCTAATCATCGTTTTTTATTTCTGTCAATTTCCTCTTCAAACTAAAACTAGGCAAATGCTGATGCATGTATGTTTACGAAAGTGACTAATGTACAGCATTGATTTATTTAATGTGTTATGTGTACAAATTTGGATGTGAATAGCATCTCATTTTATCACGTGCTCTAATAATTTTTTTTTTGTAAGGTCTTAAACCTTATTACTAAGCAGGAAAAATGAATTTAAAACAAATAACAAATGAAAGATTGGTGAGGGAATAAATGAATCTAGAAATATAGTAAAGATTGAATGAGGGAATTAGATAGGAGTTGCTTGGTTAGTTAATTATTAGTTATGTAAATGGAGGTTCAAAACAATTCACCAGATAATTTATCAGTGACAGTGGATGGTTCAATAATTGTGTCACTCTGCCAAGCAACTTTGAGTGGTCCGAGTTACAAGCAAGCCATCTCAAAAGAACACTACCTTGTGTTGATTCTAGCATTTCTCTTCTTCAGTTCAGGAGGACTAGAGTGCCAAGACTTCCAAATTTTGTGTTCAATTTGCTGTTTCTATGCAAAAATCAATTTAAAATCAATTCTTGTATATTTTTCTCAGTGTTTCAACGATTATTTTGCAGAGTCAGAATGAAATTGTTGGAGCCAATATATACGTTGGTGGGTGTAGGGTCTAATATGAAACGTGTCAAGCCCAAGCTCAAGTGCATTATTGCACGTTTTATAATCTTAAGTACCCCTCACCCTCAGTCACTCCGAGCCTCAACCTCAACTTCTCTATCTGACCCATCATAACGTCAATCTATTATTTAATTAATATGAGTATAATGGTCATATTTTTTGAACACACTTTTTTTGATTAAATGACTAAATAAATAATTTAGTTTCTAAATTATAATTAATGATCCGATTTGTTTCTTAGGTTAAAAAAAACAATTTTATTCCTAATTTAAATAATTACAGAATTAAATTGATTTTTTAAACATTTGGAGAACAGGTCAGATAATTAATTATAATTTAAAATCTAAAAGTAGTATTAAGCCTATTATTTAAAACCCACACACCGACAAAGTTAAAATAAAACTCACTAGTATAGTTCATAAAATAAAACTAGGTTTATTTCAAAAAAATAAATGTAAATACTATAATTCATATAATATTTATAATTAAAACTCATTTTTTTGGGTGTGTTATATTAAAAATATTTTTTACAACTTTTCACTAAAATTTAATTCTCTTAATATAATAAAATAATTGCTTGCTTGTAGTATTTTTTTCGTAAGATATTTTACTGTTTAATATTTTTAAATATTAAAAAATAAATTTAATAAATGTAGTTACTTTCGTTTTATTTTTGTTAATTATTTTTTCATTTTCTCCGATTCACAATTGCTTATTCTGACAAATATTCACTTGTAAACTTTTTATAGTAGAATTTTAAACTTGAGTTGAATTTAAAAATTCCCATAGGAAAAGCAAAATAGTTATTAATTGAAAGACAGATTAAAGTATTGGAACGGCACATGTGAACATCAGAAGTGGTCTATTATTATTATGGTGTACAAATTAAGTCCATTATTATAATAATCGTGATTAATTAAAATGGATATTGATTAAAATACAATATCATATCAGCCGCCCACCTAAGACATGAACGTGACAGGGAAGGGTTCAGATTCTGCTTCTGCTTCTGCTTCTGCTTCTTGAACACAAACCTTTGCATTTGTCAACGCTACCTACCACTCTACTATTTCTTTTCTCTCTTCCAATCCCGTTACACACATTCTTATCTTTTTTCACTCCCCAACTTCCCTCCTACCGTAGGCTATCCTACCCTCGGTCTCTTAGATTTAGAAGCTTTCCCATACATTGTACTCATGGACTTCTCACCACGATAAGTGAGTTTCATGCTTTTCTCAATACTTGAACCTAGTACTGTCGGGCTAAGTACATAGATTTCTTGAATCTTAGATTTTTTAAAGCATTATTCTTGCTATTTTATATTCTAAATTTTTTCATTTTTTAAAACATTTTTGCATCCAAAATTTTCAAAATATTACTCTTTATTTTTTTATATTCTTCAATTTTTTTTTTTTGTTGACATCTTTAGAAATTTTCAAGATATTTCATATTTTTAATTTTCTTTTATCCAATGTTTTAAATTTTTTTAAGATATTACTCTTTTTTATATATATATATTTACAATTTTTTGATTTTTTAAATTCAATGCTTTCAAATCTTTAATACATTACTATTATTTTTTTTTTCGTATTTTTAAATGTTCATTTATTTTGCATCCAATATTTTAATTTTTTTTAAGACAATACCCAATTTTCTTGTTTTTTCATCATTTTAAAATTTTCATTTTATTTCAAAATTTCAACACATTAATCTTTTTTTTTTCCCAACACATTCCTCTTTTTTTCATATTTTTTAAATTACCATTTTATTTTTCAAAATTTCAAGATATTCCTCTTTTTTTTTTATTGCTTTAAAAATTTTAACATATTGCTTTTGTTTTTTTTTTCATACTTTTAAATTTTTTTTAAAAATTTTCTAGGCATTACTTTTGTTTTGTCATATTTTTTAATTATTAGTTTTTTTCAAAATTTCAAGACATTTTACTCTTGTTTTATCATATTTTTGAAAATTCATTTTTTTTTTTTCAAATTTTGAAGACTTCACTTTTGTTATTTAATATGTTTATTTATTTTTAAAAAAAATTCAAGAAAATATTCTTATCTTTTTATTTTTTTTAACACGTTACTTTTGTTTTATCATATTTTGTTTTAAATTTTCATTTTTTTTCTTGTTTTAAATATATTACTATTATTTTTTCAAAATTTTCAAATTTTAAATTTTTTTTAATCAAATTTTCAATACATTACTATTGTTTTTATCATATTTTTAAATTTTTCAACACAATACTCTTCTTTTTTCATATTTTTTAAATTTTCATTTTTTTTTTACAAATATTCAAGTCATTCATCTTGTTTTTCATATTTTCAAGAGATTACTCTAATTTTTTAATTTTAAAAAAATCATTTTTAAATAATTTTTAAGAAATTAATCTTGTTTTGTCATAATTTTTAAAATTTTTATTTTTTTTTACAAATATTCAAGTCATTCTTCTTGTTTTTTCATATATATTTTTTTCACATTTTCAAAGACATTACTCTAATTATTTAAATTTTTTTAAAAAAAATTTCAAGAAATTATTCTTATTTTTTCATATTTTTAAAAAATTTCAATTTTCAATTTTTTAAAAAAATATTACTCTTTTTTTTTCATTGATAAAATTTTCATTTTTTTCAAAACAATACACTTATTTTTCCGTATTTCTAAAATTTTCATCTCTCTTCAAATTTTTAAGACATTTTTTTTTCTTATATATTTCAAATGTTTTATTTTTCAAGACACATACTTGTTTTTTTTTTTTTTCCAATTTTTAAGATATTATTTTTGTTTTTTAATATTTTTTAATTTTTTATTCAAATTCTCCCTACATTACTCTTATTATATATATATATATATTTTTTTTTTTTTCATTTATTCAAGACAATTACATTTATTTTTTTATTTTTATTTTTTCAAATTTTCAACACATTTCTCTTGTTTTAAATTTTCAAATATTACTCTTGTTTTTCATTTATTTTAAAATTTTTATTTTTTCTTAAATTTTCAAGACATTACTTTTTTTTTCAATTTATTTTTATATTTTTTATTTTTGCAAGACATTACACTAGATTTAACGTATATTTTAAAATTTTCATTTTTTTTCAATTTTTCAAGATAATTCACTGTTTTTTCATTTTTTTTTTCAAATTTACAAGACATTACTCTTGTATTATCATATATTTTAAAAAATTCCAAGACATCACTCTTATTTTTTTCATATATTTTTAATATTTAAAAAAAAAATTCAAAACATTACCTTTATATATATATATATATTTTTTTTATTATTATTATTTTTTTTTATTTTTATCTTCTCTAAAAAAATATACATATTTTTTTTCATATTTTCAAGACAATTCTCTTGTTTTTTCAAAATTTTATTTTAAATTTTTTTTCAATACATTACACTTGATTTTTAATATTTATTAAAATTTTCATATTTTTTACAATTTTTCAAAACATTACTCTAGTTTTTTTATATATTTTAAAATTTTCATTTTATTTTCAAATTTTCAAGACATTACTTTTGTTTTTAATATATATATTTTGATTTTTTTTTCATTTTTTCAAGACAAACATTTGTTTTTTCATTCTATTACATATTAATTTTCATTTTTTCCGAATTTACAAGACATTCCTATTGTTTTTTCATGTTTTTTAAAAAAAATTCAAGACATTATTATTTATTGATATATTTTTAATTTTATTTTCTTCAATTTCAAGACAATACACTTTTTTTTTCATATTTTAAAAAATTTCTCTGTTTTTCAAAATTCTAAGACATTACTCTTAGAATTTTCATTGTTTTCATATTTTCTAGACATTACTTTTGTTTTTTTTTTTTTAAATTCATACATTTTTTTAATATTTTCAAGACATTACACTTGTTTTTGTTTTTTTTTTTTATATTTTTCATTTTTTCAAGACAATATACTTGTTTTTTTCATATTTTTTTTCAAATTTTTATTTATTTTTTCATATTTTCAAGGCATTACTATTGTTCTTTCATATGTTTAAATTTCTTTTTTTCACAATTTTAAGACATCACTCTTATTTTTTATTTTTTCGTATCTATAAAATTTTCAATTTTTTTTTCAAATTTATATGGGCAATACACTTGTTTTTTAAAATTTTATTTGATTAAATTTTTAAGACATTACACTTATCCCCATTCCTGGTCTCCCCCCCCCCCCCCCCCCTTTTTATGATACCGGAGAATTTGAAATCTAAAAAAAATTAGAATCCAAAGATTAAGAGTTGATTTTTCATATTTTTAAAAATTTTCCTTTTTTAACAATTTTTCAAGACAATACACTTGCCTTTTCATATACTTTTAAATTTTCATTTCTTCAAATTTTCAAGGTATTACACTTATTTTTTTTTATATTTTTTTTTGAAAATTTCTTGACAATACATTTGTTTTTTCATACTTTTACAAATTTCATTTTTTTTTTCAAATTCACAAGACATAAATCTTGTTTTTTCATGTTTTTTAAAATTTTCAATTGTTTTTTAAAATTTTCAAGTCATTATTCTTTTTTTTTATATTTTATATTTTCTTTATTTTCAATTTTTTAAGACAATACACTTTTTTCACATATTTTTTTGAAAAAAAAATTCAGTTTTTTTGTTAAATTTTCATGACATTACTCTTTTTTTTCCTATATTTTAAAATTTTTATTTTTTTTTCAATTTATTAAGACGATACACGTGTTCTTTCATATTTGATTAAAAGTTTCATTTGTTTCAAATTTACAACACAAAATATTTAAGGCTTTAATAAAGTCCTAAATTTTAAGGGTTTCTTTAATGAAACCCTAAATTGCACCTTAAATATTTAGAATTTCATAAATAAAACATTAAATCAAAACCCTTAATATTTAGTGTTTCATAAATAAACCTATAAATTGAAACCATAAATAATAAGGGTTTCATAAATGAAACCATAAATTGAAACCCTAAATATTTAAGGTATTATAAATGAAACGAAAATTCAAAATTCTAAATATTTAGGCTTCATAAATGAAACACTAAATATTATCAAACTCTAACTTGAAACCTTATATATTTAGGGTTTCATAAAAATACCATAAATAATTAGGATTTCATTAAAAAAATCCTAAATAATTAAGGTTTCATTAATAAAACACTAAATTTCATTATAAATATTTATTGTTTCATAAATGATTCTCTAAATTTCACCCTAAATATTTAGGTTTCATTAATTAAACATTAAATTAAAATCTTAAATATTTAGGGTTTTATATATAAAATCCAAAATATTTAGGGTTCCATAAATGAAAACATATATTGAAACCCTAATTATTCATGGTTACATAAAGTAAACTTTAATTATTTTAGGTTTAATTAATGAAACCCTTAAATATATTTAAGTTTTCATAAATAAAATAGTAAATTGAAAATCTCAATATTTAGGAAAGTGAAAATTAAAATTGAAATCCTTAATATATAAGGTTTCATAGATGAAACCCTAAATTTCATCCAAAATATTTAGGGTTTCTTCAATGAAACTCTAACTAAAAACCCTAAATATTTAGTATTTTAAAAATAAATTTCTAAATTTAACCCTAAATATTTAGGGTTTCATAAATAAAATCCTACAGGGTTTCATGAATAAAATCCTAAATATTTAGCATTTCATAAATAAAATCATATATTATAATATTAAGGATTTCATAAATGAAATAATAAATATTTAGGTTTTTATAAATGAAATCCTAAATTTAGGATTTCATAAATAAAACACTAAATGTTTAGGGTTTAATAAATAAAGTTTTAATTATTTTGAAACTATAACTTGAAACCTTAGATATTAAAGATTTCATATTTGAAATTCTAAATATTTAGGGTTTCATTAACGAAACCATAAATCACACCTTAGATAATTATGGTTTAATAAATGAAACTTTAAATATTACCATAATTATTTAGGGTTTCATTAATGAAGCTTTAAATTAAAATCATAAATATTTAAGGCTTAAGAAATAAAATCATAAATTGAAACCATAAATGTTAGAGGTTTCATAAATGAAACCCTAAATATTTAGAGTTTTGTAAAAGAAACATTAAATCGAAACCTTCAAGATTTAGAATTTCATAAATAAAACCCTAAATTGAAATCCTAAATAATAAGGGTTTCAAAAATGAAATCATAAATAAAAACCTTAAATGTTTAGCATATCATAAATGAAACTTAAAATACTAAATATTAAGGTTTCATAAATGAAACCCAACATATTTAAGGTTTTATAAATTATATCTTATGAAACTCTAAATATTTAGGGTTTCGTAAATAAAATCTTAAATTGAAAACTTAAATATTTATGGTTTTATAAATAAAATCTTAAATATTCAAGATTTCATAAATGAAACCATAAATCGAAACCCAAATTTTTCATGGTTTCATAAGGTAAACACTAATTATTTTTTATTTAATTACTCAAACCCTATAATATATTTAGGTTTTCATAAATAAAACCCTAAATTGAAAACCTCAATATGAAAATCTTGAACAATTAGGGTTTCATTTTATGATTTCATTTATGAAATCTTGAATATTAAGAGTGTTATAACTTGAAACTCTAAATATTTAGGGTTTAAAATGAAACCATAAATTTCACCCTAAATATTTAGGGCTTAATAAATGAAACCCTAAATTTTACTATAATTATTTAAGGTTTAATTAATAAAACATTAAATTGAAATCTTAAATATGTAAGGTTTCATAAATAACATCCTAAATTGAAACCCTAATTATTTAGGGTTTCATAAATAAAACCCACATTGCAACCCAAAATATATATGATTTTATTAATGAAACCGCACATCAAAATCCTAAATATTTAAGGTTTCATAAATGAAATCCAAAATTTCACCCAAAATATTTAGGATTTCTTTAATGAAACCCTAACTCCAAACCTTACATATTTAGGGTTTCATAACTAAAGTCTTAAATTTTTAGGGTTTCAAAAATAAAAGCTTAAATTATTTTGGGTTTTCCTAATGACATCCTAAATTGAACCCTAAATATTTAGGGTTTGATTAACAAAACAATAAATTGAAATCTTAAATATCAAGGATTTCAAAAATAAAACCCTACATTATAGGATTTAATTTAGAAAACCTTAAATATTTAGGGTTTCATAAAAGAAATATTAAATCGAAACCTTTAAGATTTAGTGTTTCATAATTAAAACCCTGAATTTAAACCCTAAATAATTAAGGTTTCATAAATAAAACCATAATATAAAACCAAAAATGTTTAGGATACCATAAATGAAATCCTAAATATTTAGGGTTTTAAAAATAATATCTTTTGAAACCGTAAATATTAAGGGTTTTATAAATGCAACCCTACATATTCAAGGTTTTATAAATAATATCTTATGAAAAGCTAAATATTTAGGGTTTCATAAATAAAATCCTAAATTGAAACCCTAAATATTGATAATTTCATAAATAAAACCCTAATTTAAAGTCTTAAATATTTAGGGTTTCATAAATGAAACCATAAATCGAAACCTTAATTTTTCATGGTGTCATAAGATAAACTCTAATTATTTTTTGTTTAATTAATCAAACCTTTTAATATATTTAGGTTTTCATAAATAAAACCTTAAATTGAAAACCTCAATATGAAAATCCTGAATAATTAGGGTTTCGATTTATGATTTCATTTCTAAATATTAAGGGTGTTATTGCTTGAAACTTTAAATATTTAGGGTTTAATTAATGAAACCATAAATTGCATCCTAAATATTTAGGGTGTAATAAATTAAACTCAAAATTTTACCGTAATTATTTAAGGTATCATTAATAAAACATTAAATTGAAATCCCAATTATGTAGGATTTTATAAATAAAATCCTAAATAGAAACCCTAAATATATAAAATTTCATTAATGAAACTATAAATCAAAACCCTAAATATAGGGTTTCATAATTGAAACCCTAACTTACACCTAAATTATTTAGGGTTTCCTCAATGAAACTCTAACACGAAACCCTATATATTTAGGGTTTCATAAATAAAGTCCTAAATTGAACCCTAAATATTTAGGGTCTCATTAATGAAATAATAAATTGAAATCCTAAATATCTAGGGTTTCATAAATAAATTCCTAAATTTTTAAGGTTTCGTAAATAAAACCCTAATTTTTTAGGGTTTCATGAATGAATTCTTAAATTGAATCTTAAATATTTAGGATTTCATTAATGAATCAATAAATTGAAATCCTAAATATGTAGGGTTTCAAAAATAAAACCCTAAATTATAAGATTTTATTTATGAAACCTTAAATATTTAGGGTTTAATAAAAAAAAATTGAATTGAAACCTTCAAAATTTCGTGTTTCATAAATTTAAACCTTAAATAATTAGGGTTTCATAAATGAAACAAAAAATTAAAATCCTAAATGTTTAGTGTAGCATAAATGAAACTCAAAATCCTAAATATTAAGGTTTCATAAATGAAATTCTACATATTTAGGATTATATAAATTATATCTTATGAAACTTTAAATATTTAGGGTTTTATAAATGAAACCATAAATCAAAACCATAATTTTTCATGGTTTCGTAAAGTAAACTCTAGTTATTTTTTCTTTAATCAATCAAACCCTTTAATATATTTAGGTTTTAATAAATAAAACCCTAAATTAAAAACCTCAATATTAAAAACATGAATAATTAGGGTTTTGATTTATTATTTCAATGTATTACACTTGTTTTTTCATATATTTTGAAATTTTCATTTTTTTTCAAATATTCTAGTCAATACTTTTGTTTTTTTTATATTTTAATATAGTTCACTTGCTTTTCAATTTTTCAACTCATTACTCTTGTTTTTTTAATATTTTGTAAAATTTTCAATTTTTTTTCAAATTTTTGAGACATTACTTTTGTTATTTCATATATTTAATAATTTTCAAGACAATATACTTATTTTTTCATATTTTTTAAAATTTTTACTATTTCATAGTTTTTCAAAACATTATTCTTGATTTTTTTTCGAATTTTCAAGACATTAATATTTTTTTATATATATTTTTCATTTTTTTTTCAATTTCTTAAGACAATACTCTTGTTTTTTCAATTTTTCAAGACAATATACTTATTTTTGGATATTTTCAAGACACTACTCTTGATTTTTTTTTTTCTTCAAACAAGACATCAATCTTTTTTTAATACATTTTTCATTTTTCATTTTTTTCAATTTATCAAGATCATACACTTGTTTTTCATATTATTTAAATTTTTTAAGACATTATTCTTATTTTTTCATATTCTTTAAAATTTTCATTTTTTTTTTCAAATTTTCAAGACAATACTATTGTCTCTCCTTTTTTTTTTTTTCCATTTATTTGTCAAATTTTTTAAGACAATACTATCGTTTCTCCTTATTTATTTTCATATTGTAAAAAATTTTCATTTTTTAAAAAATTTCAAGATAATATACTTTTTTTTTCAAATTTTCAAGATATTATTCTTGTTTTTTATATATTTTAAAAATTTTATTCTTTTCAAATTTTTAAGACATTCCTTTTTTTCATATTTTCTAAATTTCATTGTTTATTAAAATTTTCAACACAATACTATTGTTTTTTAGGAATTTAATTTTTTTATTTTTTGAAAATTTCTAGACATTAATCTTATTTTTTTCATATATTTTAAGAGAATAAACTTGATTTTCCATATATTTTTTAAAAATTTTGATTTGTTTCAAATTTTTCAAAAATTACACTTGTGTTTTTAAATTTCAGTATTTTAAAAATTTTCAAGACATCAACTTGTTTTTTAATTTTTGTTTTCAAGTTTTCAAGAAATTATACTGGATTTTTCATATATATTAAAATTTTAATTTTTCCAATTTTGAAAGACAATACACTTGATTTTTCATATTTTTTAAAATTTTCATTTTTTTTCAAGACATTACTCTTGTTATTTTCTATATTTAAAATTTTTCATTTTTTTTTATATATTTTTCAATTTTTTCATATTTTCATTAAAATACAATTGTTTTTCATATTTTTAAATTTTTTCATTAAAATAAATTCCAATTTTTTGTATTTATAAATTTTTCATTTTAAAAAAATTTTCAAGATTCTAATCTTGTTTTTTTTTTATATATATTTTTCATTTATTTTCAATTTTTCAAGACAATATACTTTTTTTTTTTCATATTTTTATAATTCTTTTTGTTTAAAACAATTACAAGACATTACTCTTGTTTGAAAAAAATTCAATACAATACACTTAGATTTTCATTTTTTTAAAAAAATTTTCAAGACATTACTCTTGTTTTTGTATTTTTTTTTTTTGTTCCAAATTTTCAAGACAATACACTTGAATTTTCATATTTTTTAATTTTTAAAATTTTTTAAGACAATAAACTTGTTTTTCATATTTTTAAAATATTCAAGACATTACTCTTATTTTTTCCTATTCTTTAAAATTTTCATTTTTTTTCTATATTTAAAGGCAATACTATTGTTTTTCCTTTTTTTAATTTTTATTTATTTGTCAAATTTTTAAAATATTACTCTTGCTTTTTTTTCAATTTTTTTTCAAAAATTTCAACATAATACACTTTTTTTTCAAAATTTCAAGTCATTATTCTTATTTTTCATATATTTTTGAATTTTCATTATTTCAAATTTTCAAGATAATACACTTGTTTGTTTTTTTTTTTTATATATATTTTTAAAGTTTTCATTTTTTTTCAAGAAATTACTCGTGTTGTCATATTTGTAAAATTTTATTTTTTTTAATATTTTAATACATTATTCTTGTTGTTTTTTTTTTAATTTGTAAGACATTGCTGTTGTTTTTTTTTTTTATATATTTTAAAAATTTTATTTTGTACAAGATTTTCAAGTCATTACTCCTTTTTTTTTCATATTTTAAAAAATTTTCAAGACGATTCTTTTGGTTTTTCATATTTTAAAAATTTTCTTTTTTTTAAAAAAAAATCAACACATTACTCTTATTTTCTTATATTTTTATAATTTATTTTTTAAAATTTTCAAGCCATTTATCTTGGTTTTTCATTTTTGCAATTTTGTTTTTCAAATTTTCAACACATTTCTCTTATTTTTTTCAATGTTTCAAGACATTATTTTTTTTCTTAATTGTTTAAAAAAAGTTATTGTTTTTCTAAGTTTTCAAGACATAACCCTTGTTTTGTTGTATTTTTAAACAAATTCTGTTTTTATTTTTCAAAATTTGCAATTTTGTAATTTTTTTTTTCAAATTTTCAAGATATTTTACTTATTTTTTTATATTTTTTAATTTTTCATTTTTTTATCAAAATTTTTAAGACATTGTTGTTGTTTTTGCATAATTGTAAAAAAAAAAAAATTTCAAAATTTTCATAACATTCCTCTTATTTTTAAAGTTTGTTTTTTTCAAAATTCTCAGTACATTACTCTTATTTTTTCATATTTTAAAAATTTTATTTTTTTAAAATTTTTAAGACATTTCTCACTTTTTTCATATCATGATGAATAATCTTATTTTTTCATATTATAAAAAAAAAAAATGGACCTCCATTTTTCAACACATTACTTCGATCAATGGACCTCTACTTTTCTACTGTGAAAAATAAAAACTATCCATTTGAGGAACCATTCAAAGAATGAAATGATTTAGAAATAAGAAGAAGTAATTAGAACCTTAGAAGTATGAATATAATTCATTCTTCTTTATATTTTAAAAAAATATTTTAATTTTTTTTGCATCTAATGTTTTCATAAAATTTAAGATATTATTCTTATATTTTCATATTTTAAAATTTTAATTTTTTTTAATTGCATCCGGTCTTTTCAAAATTTTTAAACATTATTTTTGTTTTTTCATATATTTAAAATTTTCATTCATTACAGGTCATAAGACACAGCCTTTTATTGTTATTATTTTGATTGATGTATTCTAAATTAATTAAATCTTTTATTAAAATATTTTTAATTCTTATAAATATGTATTATATACTTTTAGTTTATAACTTATAAGTTTAAAATGTTTTGTATCTAGGGTCTTGAGTAATTCAATGGTCATACAAAACTGGCTCCTTGTGGTAATTAATTGGAGTATATAATCTTCATCTTTGTTAATGCAGTGATTATGGTTGACTTGTTCGAAAAAGAAAAGCTTTTTGTTATTTAGTGGGAAACCGGTCCATATGAGCACAGCTAGCGAATGCAAAACTACTGCATATATTTCCATGAGACAATGAGAGTTTAAAAAGTGATTTGTCATAAATGAAAAATTATGATGAGTTATTTTACATTGAAATATATTATATTTTATAGGAAATAAATGATGAGCAAAGTAAAAGTTAGAAAAAAAAAAAAAAGGAAATATAGAAAGGGTGGGTGGTATGAATATGGACTATGGAGTGTGGAAGGTGATTCGGTGAGGGAGGGTATGTATTAGTGGAGTTTGGTGGACAAGCATCTAATCTAATCTAATCTGTTTTGTCCACTCCACTCCACTCCACCACCGTGGCTCATGGCTATCTTTCCCTTTGTGTTGGTTTCTAAATACTAAATAGAATAGAAGCAGTAATTGTTCTGTTCTGGTCTCTGAATTGTAATTGGGGATAAATGGGTTGCTTTTCGTGTTTCGAATCGAGTTCGAGGGAGGATGACAAGCTCCGTCTCCGTCCTCAGCAGCAACAGCAACATCAACATCAACCCAATCCAGCTCTCCCTTCTCAGATTTCGAGATTGCCCTCTGGAGCCGACAAGTTACGGTCCAGAAGTAACGGAGGTTCCAAAAGGGAACTTCCACTTCCTCCTCCTCCCAAGGAACATGTCCAAATTGCTGCTCAAACTTTTACTTTCCGTGAACTTGCCGCTGCAACTAAAAACTTTAGGCCGGAGTCCTTTGTAGGGGAAGGTGGTTTTGGAAGGGTCTACAAAGGCAGGCTTGAAACCACTGCTCAGGTACCATCTTATATTACATGATCAAAGACTTCATTTTTATGTGCTTCAGATTCATTACTCATTACTCCTAACCATTTTTTTTTTTATCATTTATTTAGCTTGTTGCTGTCAAACAGTTAGACAAAAATGGTCTCCAGGGTAATCGGGAATTCCTTGTAGAGGTTCTCATGCTCAGTCTTCTGCATCACCCTAACCTTGTCAATCTCATTGGATACTGTGCCGATGGGGATCAACGCCTCCTTGTTTATGATTTTATGCCTTTGGGATCATTGGAAGATCACCTTCATGGTACTCTACTCTACAATTTTTGTAGCTTCCTTAATAAAATCATCATCACCTATGATTGCCTGATCGGATGTTTTCTTCTAGTTTTCCTTTTAAATGTATTCCTAGTCTTAGTCATAGCTATAAACTCTCTTATTAGGTGTGTAAGTAGCATAACATAACACAATGAAGTGGAGGTAATCATCAGGTTGTGCTTTCAGGTTCAAGCTAAGCTTTTATACAGATACACTACATATCAGGCTTGGCCAGAACTAAAATGGGAATTCCCAAAGCTCGACCCAAAATTCCATCGATAATAATTCAAATTAAAAAAAGGAAACCAAAATGAAAGACTTTTCTTTTACCCAAAACTGTATCTTAAAAACTACTATACAGTTTAGGATGACATACATATATAAGAAATTTACTTACTATAGGAGTAAGTCTGCCCTTACTAACTTTTTCTATAATATGAATTTGATAAATCTTATAGTTAAATTATATGATATTATCTTGATGATGACCATGCATGTCAAATTGAAATAAATTGAACATTTATGTTGGAAAGCCACCTTAATTGTGGCTGGTAGCTGTGGGCAGAAGAAGGGTGTGTTGAAGTCCCACATTGTGACGAGTAGTCGTGGGCAAAAGCGGGGTGTGTTGAAGTCCTTTATTGACTAGAGATAGTGCTGAGTTAGACTATATATATAAGTGAGTAATCATTACCTTACAAGCCGGTTTTGTAGGGTTTATTTAGGGGAGACAAGATGTTATCAAATGACACCTCAGATAACATTTTATCAATCCAATCAAATATAAGTAAATAGCTACTAATAGATTACATATCTACAAATGTATAAAATTTTATATACATAATCATCATGATAATATTACATCAGTCAACAATTGGATTGATGAAAAGTTTATGGAGCTGTTATTTTACCATGTTTGATACTGATGTCATTTGATCCTATCCTTATAGACACATACAAGATCAATTGTCAAACTTAACTTTTTACGAATTTAAATTTTGTCAATCCAACCACTGAATCATGTAATGTTATCTTAATGCTCATGTATTCCAAATTTTAAATAATTCATACATTCATTAGTATGTAACTTAATAATTGACATATATTTAAATAGCATGTTATATGCAATTGTCATGAAGACATTGTCTATTGATCTCTGTGCAGATCTTCCCCCTGATAAGGAACCACTAGATTGGAACACTAGAATGAAAATAGCTGTTGGTGCTGCGAAAGGATTAGAATACCTGCATGATAAGGCAAATCCTCCTGTCATCTATAGAGACTTCAAGTCATCTAACATATTACTTGATGAAGGATACCAGCCAAAGCTTTCTGACTTTGGTCTTGCGAAGCTTGGTCCTGTTGGTGACAAATCACACGTTTCTACACGTGTCATGGGAACTTATGGTTACTGTGCTCCTGAGTATGCTATGACTGGACAGCTAACTGTGAAGTCTGATGTATATAGTTTTGGGGTGGTCTTCTTAGAGCTGATTACTGGCCGTAAAGCAATTGACAGCACCCAGCCCCAGGGAGAACAAAATCTTGTGACATGGGTTTTCCTCTATTTTTTCTCTTTCTTGCCATTGTAGTTAGTTTTTTCTTGTAGATAAAGAATGGAGGTTATATATGTTTGTCATGTATGTTTGTGCAGGCACGTCCACTTTTTAATGACCGCAGGAAGTTTTCAAAGTTGGCTGATCCCAGACTGCAGGGACGGTTTCCCATGCGGGGTCTTTACCAGGCTCTAGCTGTGGCATCAATGTGCATTCAAGAATCAGCTGCGACGCGTCCTCTTATTGGAGATGTGGTGACAGCCCTCTCTTATCTGGCCAACCAGGCATATGACCCCAACAATGCTAGGGGGTCTAGTGATCAGGATAAAAGGAACAACAGATCAGATGATAAAGCAGGTGGTGGAAGAATATTATTGAAAAATGATGAAGCTGGGGGATCCGGACGCAGATGGGACTTGGAAGGATCCGAGAAAGATGACTCCCCACGAGAAACTGCAAGGATGTTAAACAGAGATCTAGATAGAGAGCGAGCTGTGGCTGAAGCCAAGATGTGGGGAGAGAATTTCAGACAAAAAAGAAAACAAAGTTTGCAGCAGGGCAGTCTTGATGGTTCTAACGCTTAGTTTCATTTTCTGCCTTGGTGGATAAAATTGCCATTTAGGCCAAATACTAGGTGGTTCTAATCTGCCACATGATTGAACCAACCTCTTAACAAAATCTTTTCTAACATAACCTTTTGGGCACTTTGTTTTTCCTTGCTTCTCCCTTGTCTTTGTAAATTCATTAAAATATTGAACCTGGTGCTATAGATGTCTAACTTGATTGATCATTCTCCGCACGTTTTACTAGTATTTTGTTCACAAACGACATAACAGATTCATTGTAAGTTGATTTTGCTCTTGAATTATTATGTGTATGTTATAATTTTTCACATCATGTTTTATATTATGGCAAGTAAATAAGAGATATGTATTGGGAAGGTGATATTATGGTTTATGCTCCAACTTTTGTAAACTGCAATGTTGGCACCCTGTGCCTACGAATAGAGTTTTTCTTTTGTTTCCGTTAAAAAATAAAAAAGAAGTTAAAAGCATGGTTTTCAGAGAATCAGATCAGTCAATTAAACTGGACCAGTGTCTTGTTTGATCTAGAACTACTACAGAATCGGACTTCAACTAAACCGGTTGAACCAGCAACATTGGTCAAAATCGCCGGTTTGGCCTGTTTCAATAGTTTACTAATTTTATTTTGATTTTTAAAAAAATGGACAAAACTACGCCGTTAGCTAGCTGCACGAAGCTACTCTTCAAAATGGACAAAACTTAGCTAGCTGAACCTCTAAAACACACTCTTCTTTCCTTTTCTGTCTATGTGCATCCTTTCGGCCTCCTAGAATGGTTTCATATATGAATTATCAATTATAACAATTTGAATGAATTATCAATTATAACAATTTGAAGAAGAGTTTAATTTTTAATATTATAAAATATACGTATTATATTATTTAACTATTTTTGTTTAATTGTTTAATTTTTAATATTATAAAATATACGTATTATATTATTTAACTATTTTTGTTTAATATTACTTAGTATATTATATTAAAATATATATATATATATATATATATATATATATATATATTGTTTTATTAAAACAAGTTTAACCGGTTCAACCACTGAACCTTAAACTAATAATTTCACCAGTTTAGTGACCGATCTAGTTTTAAAAAATTGATTAAAAGTTGACTATAGATTAAAGTTGAATTTTTAAACAACTTTATACCTTTTTATAAGTGGTGGTCAAATTTAAGAGTGATAAAACGGGTCTAAACCCATGAGTCGACCCACCAACTCGCATAAAACTAGTAAGTCTCGGGAGTGCCCAGGACCTACCAACCCACCCTGCCCAAACCCACCAGTCTGCATGGGCCAACTTGCCAACTCGACTGACAAGCCCACCAACTCGCCAATCTACTTAAGTGATGTTTCTCTTTTCTAACCCTAAACATGTTTTGGTCATTTAACAAGAAATTGTTTTATATTTACTATTTAGTTTCTGTTATTGTTGTTATATTAATTTTGTTAACTTGAACATCATCAAATTTAATAATTAAGAATAAAAAAAATATGTAGATGCATATATTTCTTTTACAGAAAATCAAATTTAATAATTGAAAATAAAAAAAAAATTGAAGTGGATGAGCCAATTCAGAATTGATGAGACAAGCCAAGTGATACAATCCATAAACGAGCTAATCCATCCCGTCCCATTTTTAGCGTGTTATTTTTTTTGTAAACCAACACAAATCTAAAGGATTGACCCGTTTTATCACCACTAATCAAATCCCCTTTTTAGTTTGTCTTGCTAATTTGCTATGAAAATAATTATTTGATTATATACTAATGTAAATGGACATAGTCCTTGTACTCTAACTTCTTGTAAATTGACTGATTGCAAAGCGGTAACACATGCTATTCACTCCACCTCAACTGGTTGCTCTGACTTTCATGCTATTATTCTTAGTTGTAAAGCTGAATTAGAATTACTATTACTTATTGAATATTTTAAATTTTAGGTTGAATTTTGTAATTGTAATGAGTAAAACAAATCAAGTGGTTGATAACTTAGTTAAGGTCTTAAAAGTATATTTTAAATTTTACAGTAAATTTTGTAAAGAGCCCAATAAATCAAGTGGTTCAATAACTTAGTTAAGAACTTAAAATTGTATGCTGACTCTTCTATCTTTTTTATTATATTCTCACATTTATTCTCAATAATATTATGAGTGAAATGGCATGATATTGTTTCCTTAAAAAAAAACTTCTAGTATATTTTTCTTCAAAAAAGAATCTTATTTGCTTATAAAAAAGAACTTACTTTAATCATTGTCCAAAAAAATGTTTTTTTTTAAATAATAAGCTTAGAGACATTGGTTTAGAATTTTGGATTGTGCGGTTTGGTATCTAGACCAACTTAGGGGGATCTTGTGTGTATCTTTTTAAAGAAACCATGCTAAGAAATATTTAAGGATTCGTGAAGACAGGTTATAATTAAAACAAATGGATTTTCTTTTTCGGTATCTATTCCTGAGTATAATCTTCTTGTTTTGATTTTTATTTTTTGGGTGAAATTTCCTGTTTGATTGACTATGTTACATTAATTTGACTATGTTGCATTATTAAACATAGTTAAATTAAAATGAAACGTAGATGTGGCCGGAATATTTTTATATATCTTTAATCTTTAATTTCCTCCTATTGGACTGCAACAGTGGCCATATTTATGAGATATTATAATGATTCATGCAATGTATTCACTGTACATTAACTACTACTCCAGAATCGACATCGATTATTAAGAAAGTAAATTAAGTTAGTTAATGACACTAATTTTATTAAAATAATTTGCATCATTTTTTTAAGATTGCCTTTAAGATTATTGACATTCATCATTTCATTCTTTTCACTTAATTACTTTTCATCTAATTAATTTATATGTAAAGTTATTAAATAGTTTATCTTATAATTTGTGAGCAAGAGTATCTTTATTTAGGAACGTCTTGAAGAGATCTTAAGGTATTTTTAATGGGTCCTTGTAATTTATGTTTTAGTAGTTAATTTTATATAAAGATCTTATAATATTTTTGTAGGTCTCGTTATGAACCCACTAATACTCTAAAATTTTATTTTAAAATGAAATTAATTATTTAACATTATAATATTTAATTATGAAATAATTAATATTAAAAAATAAAATAAAAATAATAAAAATAATTATTTATAACTAAAGATTAAACTGATAATTAATACATAAGTAAAAAATACAAATATTGATATTGAAAAAAATTTGATAATTAATGTATAACATGAATAGATAAAAAAAAATACAAACATTAAACATTAAAAAATTGATAATTTAAAATAAAATGGTTATTTATTTTTTATTTTATATTATTAACAAATTTTGGTTAATTATTTTATACTTTATATTATTAAAAAAATTGGTTAGTTAATGGAAGATCAATCTTAGAAGGATCTTGTGAAAGACTCTCTTACACGTGAAGACTGAATCTTTGCTTTGTTCTCTAGTTGAAGATCTTAGAAATTTAAAGATCTTGAGACTTAAGATCTCTTTATTCCCAATAAAAATGCTCTAATAATCTTCTCCGTTCCCGCAATAGAGAAGAATAATTGATTTTCCTAATTTATAATATTTATTGTTTATTGACTAAAATATATAAAAATAATTAAGGATTTTGGTAAAGTAATAAAAATAATAATAATAATAATTAAGGGTATTATAAAAATTAAAAAGTAACATAAATTTCTCAAAAGATTTTTTTTATACGAGAGACTACACAGTTTCAACTAAAAAATATAATTATATTTGCGTAAATTATTTTTTGTCTACACGTTAAAAATATTATGATTTCTTCATATTAGATTAATTAATATATCAGAATAAAATTAAAATTACTTCATTTCTTAAAAGGACAAATAAATGAAATAATGTTAAAAATTAATAAATATTTTGAAATATGGGTCAATGGCATGCAATATTGTTTCGCAAAAATTTCCGTTTCCTGTTTAGTAGTATGGTCGGTTTAGTCTTATATATGTAGTACTAGCTAGTTTTGTAATACAGGTATATATATACATCTATATGTATCTTTGACTCTTCTATATCTTATTTCCTTTTAGGTTTTTTATCATTTAATTTTAAGTATACTTGTTAAAATTATAATGATATTTTATTATACATATGTTAATTTGTCTAACAATTGAAGTTTTTATTGATTGTTCTTTGAAATGGTTTCCAATCCTTATAATCAAGCAAGCAAAAATTTCATCCTTTTAATTAATTATCTTCTTTATTCTAAACATAAAGCTAAATAATATAATGTAAAATTAAAATTGTATATTAATAACGCATTGAAGTAAATGTCTTTTATGGAGGAAAATGTGCTTAGATAAGTGTTTTTTTCTGGAGAAATACTAATCAACGTACAGTTTACACAGACAAGTAATTGGTTATTTATGTACAATGTACGTAGTTAAGCAATTGTATGAACCTCTAGACGTATGATGAATTGCATCGTTGAAGATTTATAGTGCGAAATGCAATGGTTAGATTAAATTCAAAGATAGAATGATCGATGGAGTAGTACATTTAGGTACGTAGCTAGCTACAACTTAATGGAAGAGAATAAAAGTAGATAGAGGTGGGTCATGGGCATCACGAAATGATAACATACATGCATGCAAATAAATTAATTAGACTGCGCAATCGTTAGGTTCGTCACTTTTCTCCTTCTTTTCTTGCTGCTTTTCCTCATGACCAGCTATGACGACAACACTTTTCAGTGGCTCTAGCGGTGCCTTCTTTTCCATTTTATCAGCCTTCTTATTTCCATTCCGGTAAATGGCATAAAGCAGCATCTGAATTAATCCCAGTGCAAAACCAAGTACATTTGGAAGCTACGTACATGTTGTAAGAAGGAAAATTTTATCAATTGTTTGTGCGATCGATATATCAAGTAATAAATAAATTATTATAAGACTTACAGCAATGCATATGTCCTTGAGAAAGAGACCATAACCAAACCACATTACGGCACTCAATGTGAGGGTGAATGATAAATTGAATGGCATAAACTCAACACTCTTTGTACGAACAACTTGTGCCTGCACGATATCATATCGATTAACTATATAGTTTGATCGAGTGGTAAGGTACGTATATATCAAGTTAATATATATATACACATATATACATACCACAATGCTTAGTGGTGCTGCAAAGACGCTAATCGAAAGGGAAACACATATCCATCCAAGGACTTGGACACGAACGGAACCATGCACAGCAAAATGTGTGACTAAGAAGATCAGAGCAAAGCCGCCCACATTCATTGCAAAAAATAGCTTTAAAGTTAAGTTCTGCATGCATACATAAGGTACAACTAATTAGTACAGTAAGTATTACCACAATTTATATATATGTTTAAACTAATTTCGATCATCAAGTTATTGATATATACCCTAGCATCCCTTGTCGCATAGGTGATGTACAAGATGATGTAGATGGTCTCTATCACACATCCAAATGAGTTAATGGTCAAGAGAAGCATGGCATCTTTTTTGAGTAAAGCATAGTACAACCAAAGAATGGAACTGAACAATGCCACCAGGTATGGCAGTGACTGAAAGCCCTCAGTCGATTTCTTCTTGAATATTCGGTAAAATGTTGTTCTGCAATACATACATACATACATATATATATATATATATATATATATATATATATATCCATTAATTTCTTTTCCATTTTGTTTTCAAATGTCATGCCACTATATATACTAATAATTAAGTGGAAGTCACAAGATGCAAATATACTTACATTGGAGCCAAGAATACCAAGAACGAAATGACGTTACCTGTATATATGTATCATAAACAGAAAAAAATTAGTTACTTTCCAGATATCAAGAGTTTAAAGGTTAATGCATGACATGAAAAGTGTAGTGGTACATGATAAATGACAAAATAAAAACATATTATAATTATAAATCAATCAAGTCAGTAATTATATTTGTATAAGAAAGAAATTAAAAAAAGAAAATGTATGATATGATAAAAGAATTGATGGAATAGTATAATTCTCAAAATAAAGAAATTAAGGAAGAAAAAGAAGTACAATTAATATATACCTAGCATGCCGAAGGCAAATGCCAAAGTACTGTGGCTGATTGCCATGTTCTCTGCTTTAATTTTAACTTTGGGCAAACACAAGAAGTAGGGGCAAGGCAGAAACCTTAACTCTCTTCCGAAAGTTCAATCCCTTATAAATCTCATGTGCTGCTGAGGATCTCTTTACCAAGCTCACTATATATATAAGCACATGCAATGGACAAGTGAGCAATTAAAAAATTAAAATATACCACACGTACGTACGGGAAGGTGGGATCACCGTTATTCCACAATATTTATTCAATACAGTATAAACTTGGGAGATTCTTACTACTTTTTGGAGGGGAGGGGGGGGGGGGAGGTCATAGCTGATCACAAGTTGCAAGATTCTTTTAACATTACTGAGATTATGGTGCAAATTAAACTAGGGGTATGGGTACGGTAAAGTAATTAAATTAGGTCCCGACTAGAAATTTACCTTTAGCTAGTATTAATATATACTTAACTTGTAGTATTATTTATTTATCAATTTTAATTTCTTTTAATTAAAAGGACACTTTCTCTATAGTTGGAGAATCATGGCTTGGTAGGAGAACTAACTAGGCAAGTTCTATGAATATGATAGAGCGAGCAACTGGTAAAAATATGGGTACGTGATCCCAATCAAACACTCGATCCTAATTAGTCATTTCTCAGTGGCATCTATTTTGTCTGCCATCATCAAGTTTTGATCACCTTTCTATCTCTCGAGTCTCGTCCATTTCTATTTCCTTGTCTCAGCCCGACCAAGCTGTTTTCATTCTTAAGAAAAAAAAATTCTAGTTTTTCGTGTTCCTCAGGCTTATGGTTTAATCCGTCACCTTTCAAGCTTACCACAATTTTCTCATTTGAGTTTTAGCTAGATGCATGCATGCATGCCTAATGATTGAGTGCATATGTTTAACGCATACGTTGCTACAATTCATTCATATTCCTCCTCGATATTAAAATTTGAACCTCACGTACTTTACGCTTAGTTTCTTCCACTTCAAAAAAAAATTGATGAATGCTAACTACAGTACTTTTTCCGCAATTATCAAAGTTATACGTAATATTGAAAAAATAAAGAAATTGTAGTAATTATAATTGCTGTTCTTCTTCTTTAGAAAATAGAACTTACCTTATCAAATTTACATAAAGTTATATATAACCACGTAGTAAAGACACAATCTCACTGATCACTTTATTTGTTATAACTAAATACTCACCAAATAATTGTCATAACCATTTAAAACAAAATAACCACTAAATCACTATAACCAATATAACCACTTTGTATGTGTGATAGCAATAATTAGGAAACAAGAAACTAATGTTATTTTTACTCTATTTTAAACTTATTGAAAGTATTTGAAGATACACAATATTAAAAAAAATAAAAATCTAAAAGATGTAATTGAAATGATTTATTTATAAATAAAAATGACAAGAGTTTAAAATTAATTCAAATAATAAAATTATAAATATTTCAAAATATGCTTTAATAATAATTATACTTAAACACTTATGAATCAACGAATTAATTTTATATATATTCATATAATCCATTAATAAAAAGCATGATTCGCATAGTAGAGCTTTTGTTGACTACAAATAGAGTTAATGAGAAGCTTAATTTGTATTTGACCTGAAAAGAGAGCATGATTCGAATATAGAGATATGATCATCAAGTTGAGAGGAGCAGCATGGGCGATATGTTAATTAAAGAAATGGAGAAATATAGGCAGTTCGATATATTTAATGGGTTGTTTTTCCTCGAAATTTTAAGCTCCCTTTTTCCACCATCAATGGGAGTATAAAGTTAGTTAGTTAATTAGCAGCATCATGAGCAGCATTAATTAATTTAGACGCAGAAAGCTGATTTACTCAGGTTCACTAATCATGCTTTACTTTCTTCAGAACAGTAGGGAGGGATTAAGGAATAATATTAGTAAAATAATGAGGAACATATTGAATTTAGTGAGGCTTTCGTTTAGTGGTCGGCACAGATCATAGTTAAACTTGTCGTGTCCAGCAGAATAAAATCGGGGGTTACGGTGATGCTTTATTTCGCTGTAAATCGTGATTCTTCAAAGAATAAAATCTGCGGTGAGTAATTAATACTACTACTCCAGTCCACCTAGCAGAGCATTAAAAGTTAGAATAGCTCAGCTTCAGCGAATATCCGACTGTAAACAACGACAACATGAAGCTAGCTAGGTTTATAATTTACAGTAGCTACCTTAGCTTATACTACTAAATAACTATAAACCAGTACTGATATATTACTGTTGCTCTCTCTCTCTAATTAAGTACGTACATAGGATTAGGAGCTATATATATATAAAATGATTAACAAAGCAACATGGTATTGGTGGCCACATGCATGCATGCTACCCAGTGATGCAGCACACTGTTTTTCTATACTACTACCAAATATTAGGTATACACCGCCAAGCAACTTCCCAATCACTACTCACTACCCAGCCATATCAACATGGGACGGGTCATGGGAGCGTATTCACATCACTTTACGTACGCACCCTTATTACTTTTTTTTAAACTTATTTCAACTTAATTATACATATAAATTAGTCTAAATATGTTTTGTATCCTAATAAATTATCGATTTTTGTTTTGGGTCTCCATTCCGTTAGATCCTCGATATATTAAAAAGTTTACCTTAAGTTTATAATGTTAGAATCCAACCGTCGAGCATGACTGATAAAAATTTTAAAAATAATTTGCAGCATTTTTTAAAATTGTCAATATCCTTTTCAAATAAATACATGTATTGTTAAACAAAAACTTGCTTGGAGTACAACAAACATATAGAATAGTATTTTGTAATCATTGATTGGACGTTTGGTAATGAAATAAATACGTTTTGACATTCATATGCTATTCTAAATCTAGTTAGAGAGATAAAAAATATATATATATAATAAATTATATGATTAATATAAAAAAAGAGATAAAGAATATTAAGATGTGTGGGTAGGATATTTGAAAAAAATATGATGTTAAAATATCATGAGTCTTTTTATTTTTATGTGTGAGAATTAACTCACCATTGAACTTGAGATTGACTCATACTGGAGGACAACTTGTTTATCTTCTGAATTTGAAGCTCAAAGAAAAAATTAGTGTGATGTTTAATTTGTAGGGGTGGCGCCTAGACATATATAACAATATTGCCACAACATATCTGTCAAGAGTAACTATTAACTATAAACATAATAAACATAGGTTTAAGTGCTTAGAATAGTCTATTAACAAGAATGATCAAAGTTAGATAAAACTAGCATAAGCTCCACAATATCTAACAATTAATCAATCTAAAATACACTAAATAAGTTACTATTTCATGAATTCATATAGGATAAAAAATCCATCAACTATATAATTTAAACAACATAGGCATTTAATTTTAGAACAAAAGAATCATCTAGTATTAAAATGTTGATTAAATATTAAATTAATAAAGTTAAAAAATAATTAAACTATAATTAAGTTAAAGCCAAAATCATTTTTTTAAGAGTTAAGCTAATAACTCAAGTTTTTAGTCAACGTTATTTAAATAAATGGGTCAAGAGCACCCATTTTTTTCCAAACCAAACCGAAACTTAAATATTGATCAGATCAACTGGACTCGTTTACAATCTTAATCTCACACATCAATGACATAATATTAATTTAGCTAAGCAATATAACTCACGTACACGTACACGTACGCTAGTACATATGATGCAGGTAACTACAACTTAATGGAATAAAAAGTATACGTAGATATATAGTCATACAACTAACTATTTAGACTACGCAATCTCCACCCTTTTTCTCATCCTCTCCATCTGATCCTTGGCTCTTTTTTGCTTGTTCATCATCTTCCTCCTCCACAGGAAACACTTCTCCAGTTCCCACCAACGGGTTCACTACAGCAATGTTTTTGAGTGGCTGTGGTGGACTATTCTTTTCGTTTCTGTTAGTCTTTTTATTTCCATTTCTGTAAATTGTGTAGAGCAGCATTTGAAGTAACCCCAGCACAAAACCAAGCACGTTTGGGAGCTACACATACATTCAATTCATTCACAAAACAAAATTTAATTAATTGTCAGTGCAATATAGCTGAACGTACATTAGTAAAATATACTATCTATATACTTACAGCAATGCATATGTCCTTGAGAAAGAGACCATAACCAAACCACATTATGGCACTCAATGTTAGGGTAAATGACAAATTGAAAGGCATAAACTCTACACTCTTTGTGCGAACAACTTGTGCCTGCAGCAAATTAATTAAGGCGAGAAAAACTCAGATACATATATATATATACGACGCATGCAATTGAATAATAATTTATAATTAAGCGCAATATCAGATCAAATTAATAAGGATTAGTTTCTGCATGCGTACCACAATGCTTAGTGGCGCTGCAAAGACACTAACTGAAATGGAAACACAAATCCATCCGAGGACTTGGACACGAAGGGGACCATGCACAGCAAAGTGTGTGACTAAGAGTATCAAAGCAAAGGAGCTCACGTTCATCGCCGAAAATAGCTTAATAGTTAAGTTCTGCAGTACGTTAACAAATTAATTAATATTAATTAGTGTTGAAATGCTTGAATTCTAGAGTACTAATCAATACCCTAGCATCTCTGGTTGCATAGGTGATGTACAAGGCGATGTAGATAATCTCTATAACACATCCGAAAGAGTTAATGGTAATGAGGAGAACAGCATCTGTTTTGAGCAACGCATAGTACAACCAAAGCATTGAACTAAATAATGCCACCAAGTAAGGCAGTGACTGAAAACTTTCCGTCGATTTCTTCTTGTATATCCGGTAAAATGTTGGCCTGAAATATTCAAACAACGTAACTAAAGATTATTAATTTATCGCTAGCTAACTAAAAGTGGTTTAATCCTTTTTAATATAAGTACTTACACTGGAGCCAAGAATACCAAGAAAGAAATGACGTTACCTGCACGTACATCAAAAAGAACAATAACACCTTAGCTTAATACAAATTAACAAGAGTAGGTACTGTATATTAACGATTAATATTTGATACAAAAATGAAAACTGCATGTTACAACAAGAGTTATAACTATTATAAAGTCATGAAACGTAAATTGTAAGAAAATGATATTTGAAGGAATACAATTAAGAGTGGCGATGAGTGCGGTAGTGATACCTAGCATGCCAAATGTAAATGCCAAAGTACGGTGACTGATAACCATGCTCGATCTCCTTTTGACTTTGCGCTGGGCAAGCTGTGGCAACTACGTACAAGAACAAGAATGAGAAGAAACTTAACTAATTTAGCTGGTGAGGATGGCCTCACAACCTAACTCTATATATACACGTACACACTTGATGAGAAAGCAATTAAAATTAAAATATATACTTAACACAAAAAGTAAAAGGGAGTGCAAAAATACAAACTATTTTTCCGAGGGCTGGGGAAGATAGTGAACTAGTACTTATTCACTAACTACTTTTTAGTTGGCATCGATCGTACGTTCCATATAAAGCCATTTTAATTAATTTGTGTCATTCTGTCATTTATCGTCGATCATTAGTCAATACGCGAAGAGAGAAAAACAATTAACGTACGTGAGAACAGAATCAGCATTATTCCATTCGTCAGTCAATCAACACAGGACAACAACCTTGCAAGATCCATTTAACGCCACTAACATTAATTAAGATAAAGCTAGGAATATTGTTGTGATGTAAAGTAGTATATGTTATGTTAACATTGTTGGTTAACTTTTTCATCTTTCAATAATGAAAATATGTAATTAATTTCTATCTTTCAAGCATTGAATAATTCACACGTACGTCTAATGTTAATTTCAGACACCAAGACAATGCTTTATTATATATTTAAAATAGAAACAAATTATGTTGGGAGTTGCTTTAACTTAATATGCAAGTTAGGAGTACCAAAATCATTCAAAGTAATATTTACACTCGTTTTTAAAAAAAAAATAAAAAAATCACCATATATATTACTTTGCCTTAACTATCGATCTATCAGTTTTTCTCTTTAATATTTTTTTCTTGTTCCACTCCAAATTAATACCCTATAATTTTGAGTCGTTGGAAAATAATTCATGCCATTACCAAGCTTTCCTTTTCTCAGCCACGTAGAAACCTTCAGTAAATCTATCTGCGCGCATTTTCCATATAATTGTCACGTAGTCCGAACTACCTGTTTTTAGTTAATTTGTCGTAGGCATGCATATATATGTATGGCTTCGTCCCTTTCGATCAAAAAGCCTTTCCAGTTCAAGTCTATGCCTATGATTGTTGTAACAAGCAATCGATCAAGTCTCAAAGCCGCCCTTTAGTTTTTGTATTTCTTTTTAATATATATATATATATATCCACGTTGCAGTCTGTCTTAATTAGCATCATAATCACCAGCATTTTGGCGCGCAGAAAATTAGTTTAAGTTAGGTTCAGCGTTGTGCTTTACTACACTTTACAACTTTTGATTAACAATAAATAAAAGAAAAGAAAACTAGGATTACAAATGACAAATATATATATATATATATATTCAATTTTGTGATTTCAGCAGTAACACGCAGCCTTTCAACACATGTGTGGTCGTGGGTCGACGACATAGATAGTAGATACGTCAAACTAGTTTCGTCAACCATAAATCTTGATACTGGAATAAAATCAATCAGGGGTTACAGTCAAACTAGTACTCTCAACCATAAATGATACTCTTTTGCTGTAAATCAATCAAGTTTCTTAGACGAATAAAATCTGGGGTTACTAATGCCTGTGTTCTGGGACTAGCTTAAAAACCGTCCACAAAATGTTAGAAAAGTCACGAGAATCTCGCATCAAGAACTATAAATAATTATTGGCTTTATTTATATATATATATATATATATATAGAGAGAGAGAGAGAGAGAGAGAGAGTCAGTCATGTATTATATGCCAGTTAGTATACCTGTTGGCATGGCACATTCGTATAGCTAGACTATAGACACGTAGGAACTAAATATTAATTAGAGTACACTATATATACAATATACTTATAGTACTACGTACACATCTTGTAGATCATATTAATCTTTGAACGTATGTGCCAAGTATAGGTTGTATCAAATAATGAAGTATAAATAAAGTATGTTCCCATGAAAATTGATATAATTATCAACTACTATAATATCAAGACTATTTGAGCAATGTAAATATTAATTAAATTGGGGGGCAAACTTAACAGTAATTAATTTTATATTAAAAATAAATAAAAATAGTTGTGGCAAGTTTTACTAAAATTCAAGATTTAGAAACTGATAATTAGGGCAAAAATCCCTTTGTGTCTTCTTAATAAACTCACCCAATCGATCCGCATCTCGTATATCTTTTGTTTTTAGTAAGTCAGAATCTATCTTAATAAACTTACCACAAGATGTTCCAAAGTTAGGAACAAGAAGATGAATTACAAGAAAAACAAACATAGGCTTTATGCGCCAATATTACAAAATCAAAACACTCCATCCCCTAAAATAAATAGAAACGATCGACCACACTTCCTACGTTACAGTATGACAAAATTAATTTCCACTATATATAGTTATGTACTATCTGTCGCTTCCCAATAGTGACGACCAAGTCAAACCCCAGGGAAAGCTACAACAATATTGCAAAAATGAACTGCGGCAATTCGTACTACGAAGCCAAGGTCCTTATCATTTGTGAAAAAAAATGGATGGATTTGATAAATCTTAATTTAGATCATAATAAATTAGATCAAAATAATTTATCAATCAATTTTTATTCATTAACATTTTATTTAAAAAATTTAATCAAATTCGATTCATTTGATAAGAATCTAATCTTATTAGGATTTATTATCATTTAGTAAGTGATGAAGTTGACAAGAGTAATGTTAAACATAGAGCATTATTTGAATGGGAGAAGAAGTTATTGGTAAGACTGCAAAATGATATACCTAGGGTTAATTCTAATTATATTGTTACAAATTCATGGAAGTGGGGGAAGAGACGTTTTTTGTCAAAGGGGCTTATGGAGAGCTAAGAAATTATGAAGTGGTAGAGGGATCAAATTAATTTAAATGTTTGTGGTCATTTCAATTGCCATCGAAAATGATTGGTCTAGTGTGGAAATTGATACTTAATAAATTGCCAACTATAGACAATATGTTGAACAGGAATATCTCCTTGGTTAATAATGACAGTTCCTGCATATTTTGCAAACAGGTGGTGGAATCGGCTTCTCATCTATTTTTCAATTGTAGTTTTGCTTTTCTGGTTTGGTCTCTCTGTTATAGGTGGTGGGGGATTCCTACTGTTATGTCAGAGAAAATTGAACAACATTTTTGGTAGTATGGGGGCTTGGTGAAAGGGAGGGACTTGAGAAGAAGGTGATGGAGTGTGTGGATTATAACTATTTGGTGCATTTGATTACACAGAAATGATATTATGTTTAATAATGCCCAAAATGATGTTAAGAAAGTTATGGAGATGATTAAACTTAGATCGTGGAAATGTTATAGAGCAAATTTGAAGCTGCAATCCACTTCTCTGTATGAGTGGAGTATGCATTTGAACATGGTGATGAAGTTGTAAGATTCGGATGAAGTTGTCAACGG
Organism: Amphicarpaea edgeworthii; assembly: GCA_014843725.1. Lineage (NCBI taxonomy): Eukaryota > Viridiplantae > Streptophyta > Magnoliopsida > Fabales > Fabaceae > Amphicarpaea > Amphicarpaea edgeworthii. The sequence continues at coordinate 113,393 of CM026321.1, read as the reverse complement.
GTATTTAAGATAGTGTAATGATGGGCAGAGATAATTCCCTATGTTTTTGTTGCTCTATTTTAGGTGATGTCTGTGAAGATTATTATCAAACAGCTGTGGTGCATTGAAATGATTTGGTATAATTGGATGATCTTGGTTTTTGTTACTTCCAGACTACAAAACAAACAGACAGGGATATTATTAGTTTATTAGGAGCGGTGCAATTTGGTCTCAAAATCTAATGTTGAACTGTGAAGTGGTGGGTTATATTTAGTTGTGGAAGATTTTCAAGTAATGCAGAAGAGAGTATTGTACTGCTGTCTATTGTTAATTTTTTTTTTTAAGATAGTTGTCTGTTGCTAATTGTGTTGTGGAGCATTTTAGTTTTCCTGTATTTGTATTTAACTGTTCTGTGTAACTTTGGCTTTAGTGGTCCCTAGCTTCTGTTTTACCTTATTTCCTATTATTGTTGTATGTGAATGTTGGTTGCAATAGCACTACTTGTACTTTCTGCCTCGTTATTTATATAATTGTTTTTGGCCTACTAAAAAATAAATATAGGTATGTGTTATGATTTGAATTTTTTACTTTACTTTAATATTATGTTGTCTATTTTATTTTAGATTGCTTGTTAATTCACGTAAGAGGTTGTTGTTACTAAAGAGAACATTCAACAACTGCACTGTAATAACATGACTTCTTTTTTATTAAATATATCAAATCGATTTTGTTCATCTCTTTTTTCGTTTTTCATACATTTATATTTTGTTCTATTTCTATATCTCCGAAATATATCAAATACATTTTTATGATTTTGTTCCTAAATACTCTTAGAAGTTTTGTAAAATTTCTTATTTTTATGATTTCGGTCATGTTTTAAAAATTTTGTCGACATTTGTGTTACTCTTATGGCAAATTAAAGAGATTATTGTATTTTTTAGTTTCTTTATATAAATATTTAAAATATAAATTTAAGAAAAATTTAAATATAAGTTGAATTAATTTTAATCCGTTTAATATTGATTAATCGATATGTTGATTTTTGAAAATTAGTTTAATAATCCATAAAATTAAATGGATGGATTGGATCAAATTTTTTATTTTTTATTTTATTTTATAATGAATGGATGGGATGAATTTAAATGTGGATGGATTATATCTATGGATGATAGACAAAATGATTCATTTGTCACCCCTTAATCCTGATGCATGTACACTCATATATTTCAACAAATACTTTAGAATGAACTTTGGCAGTTTGGCTATTATACCATATACGGTTTCGACAAGGATAAAGCCGAACACCGAATATAAGTCTCACGGATATAAATAATGACATTCTTCTCAAGATTGGTAGCATTTATGAATTCTTTAACGTGTTGGATTTATTAGGTTCGAACGCGCCAAACCCTTACTTTAGCGTTGCAATCTTTTGCAGGTACCCGTTTATTCCATCCCAAGACCAGGAAGTAAATGTATCCCTATAGTAACAGCGACACTCCCCACACCATGAGAGAATTTGACCAGATTAGCGCGATGCCATGCCACGATCTTAAAATGTGGTTTAATATAAGCCACCCAATTGCTAAAAGTGAATGATTTGACTTTGCCAAAGAATTCCACAACCACAAACCCATCAAAGGATGCCAAGCAATCACAGAGAATTCAAGGAGACCATGAAACATATATGAACATGCTCCACCAATGAAAACACAATTTGGAAAATGCAAAGTCTACGAAAACATTAACTTACGGTAATTAGTGAAAACACGCTTCCAGAAAGTTGTTTCTGAAATGCATATTGTTTTTCGAAAACAATTTTTTGGAAGTCTGTTGTCAATTTTATAAGGGTTTTTCTGAAGAGGGTTTTTTTTTGTTTTTTTTTCAAAAATTTGTTTTTGGAAATAAATAAACAGGTTTTTTTCTCAAATTGGATGGTTGCGGCGGTGTTTGGTGGGTGTATGGTTGGGTGGAGGTGACTGGTGAGTCTTGCTTAGAAGAGATAGGGATATATTTGTCCCTTTCAAGTCTTTTAGGGTGCAGGAAGTAAATGCCAACACGGTTATTGATAATTGGTCATTGTGGTGGGCCTGTGTATTCGATGAAATTATGGGATGGGCTGGCTTAATCAATAAGAACGAGTTTTGTTTTTATAAAAAAAAGTAATTTTAGTCTTATGTATTATATAGGATAGGATAAATATTTGTTTTTAAATAATTGTACTTATAACAAATAGTTTGAAATATAATATAAAAATATTTTTAAATTTAAATAATAATGAGTAATAAGAAAATGAAGTAAAGATAAAAGAGAAGTAATTTGATGTACATACGTTTTAAGTGAGAACAGAGAACAAAAGTAAGAACAAACTGTTTTAATCTTTAGATTAACATTAAAAATAATGTGTGACTGAAATTAAAATTTATTCTTTTATTTTTAATCACTTTTTTTTTTGTTTTAATTGTGATCCAAATATATGTATGTGGGCTTGCTAAACATAGAACCAGATTAGAAGTTTTATGTTCATTCACAAAAAAAAAAAAAAAAAGTTTATTAACACCTTGCATCTTTTTAATTAGAAAAAAAATTATTAATATTTTATTTAAATCAATACAAATTAAAAATATATTTGAATAATTTATTAGAAAGATTACACTGTTACCATTGAATATTTTAAAATTTAAATTTAAAATAACTAAAATATCTCTAAAAAAATTCAACAAACAAAAATCAAATTTGTAAAATCATCACTGTCACCGTTAAGACAGTTGTTGTCACGATCACTACCGCCTCCACCACCATCATCAACACCACCGGTGTCATGATCGTTGCCACGACTGTAACTACCATCAGCGACATTGGTGATAGTCGCGACGACAATCATGACAGCAATAATGTTGATGATGGTGGTGACGACTGTGAGAACAACAATCATAACAACAAAAGTGGCAACGATTATAGTAATAACAGTAATATGAAAAAAATAAATGATGTGATAATTGAGATATTTTAAAAAAAACTAAATTAGATAATTAAAAAAATAGATTTACATGAATACCTTTATCTAATATTAGTCTAAATATAACATGAATGATAATTTTGTCCAAATAAAAAGTTACATGTTACTAATATAGACTTTGTAATTTTTTAGTGTGCGTATGTATGTACGTATATATTGGATTATTACAGAGTTGGAAATGTAGTTCTTAAGAGAAAAGAAAGTCTTGAGAATATTTAGTTAGAAAAGTGAGAACTTCGTAGTTAAGAACTCTGTTTTATTTGGTTGCAATGAAAAATAGAAGAAAGGAGAGAAAGTGTGGTTTCTCTTGATTAGTAGTACATAAATTCATGTAAAAAAAAAAAGTTGGTACATAGATAAGGAAGGGGGGAAATTGGTGAATCACTGAATCCCAGGTTTAAAAATGATTTTGTTTCGATTTGGTAAGAAAAAATATGAGTGTGTGGATGGAGCTAAAAAAGAAATAAAAAAAAACTTAATTTGTAAAAATATTGCTATTTTATTTTAAGTGGTAAATTAATTAATTTAATTTATTATTATTTTTTAATTTTATCTTGTATATATTTTTACTAGGTTATTTAATTATTGAGAGCATATTTTATGTTTTATTTTTTTATTATATTTTATTTTTATTTAAAAATATTATTGTCATCTACTAAACTTACATTTTTTTCCTATCATCTACTATCCATGATGAGATAAGATGATTGAACTACTCCTTAATTAAACTCTGACAATGGCAAAATGAGGAAATTCCTGTTTTCCGATGCCAGTCTCTCTCTGTGTTTGAGGTTATGAGACAATGACCATCCTGCATTACTGAATGTGTGGAATTTGAAGAGAACTTGTTAATTAGTAGGGCATTGAATTGATCACTGGGGCTGAGGTGTGGACAATTTGGTTGGAATTCGTTGTCTTCACGGTTACGCTACGTATTTTTTTGTAAGAAGATAGATAAAAATGGCTACCAGCTCAGCTGAGAAAGAGGAATAAAGTTGGAGCTTTAGAGAAAGTAGAATGAATCTGTACCTTGTAAGTTTCGTAGGGTTAATTAAAGAGTAAATTAAGACGTTGTTGTTGGTATTAATTTGATGAGATGATATGAAAGAGAAGGACAAACTCACATGCCCACAAAAAGACACCCTTTTCTCTTTTTTTGTTACATTACATGGCATTGGCCCTTTTGAGGAAGTTTCTTTGTAGCTACTGCTGCCTGCTGCAAAGTGCAAAGTTTGGTTGGGAAAAAAGAGAAACAGTCTATTTTGTATTTCTGGTATCTGTGAAAGCTACTTTCATTTCATTGGATGCTAATTGCTAATGCTATGAGGTGGGATTTATGATGGACTAAGTCCAACCCCAGTTTCATAGTCAAAATTGTGAGGCATAATAATAGACGGTTCAAAGAAAGAGAGATATTGGGTTTTGATTTTCAAGTGGAGATGATAATAGATGAATGCAATGCAACCTTGCTTACGGTCACGGTTGGGATACTCATACATGTGACAATTAATTATTTAAGCTTCCGTCACGAAACAAGTATATATATTATTATTAACTCAAGACAAGGACACATTTCCTTTTACAACTACACAGCTAAAATTAAAATAAATTAAACTACATGACATGACACCACTCTGTATAATGTCTCTTAAAACAATTATTAGTTAGTTATGTATTTGTTGTTTAAATCATAATTAAAAATGAGATTTTATTTATTTGTTTCTATAACTTTGTTTTGAGGGAGAGAGAGAGAGAGAGAGACAGTGAAGAATTAATTGTTGCTATCTTTATTCCTTTCATCCTTTGCCATTTTGCAAAGTTTGGCTTTCCGAGTTGACAAATAGTACGTAGTATTTGGCTTCGAAATCAAGGAACTTCCTTATTTCAAGTGGTCAATCACAAAAGCAAAGGACCACATTCTCAAGGCATCTCTATGCGTCCAACATTAGAATTGGGAAAATAAATAAATAATACCGATGTCAACTTTGAAATCAATGGAGACTTTTGAATTTCTATACATCCTTTTGTTCTAGAAAATCTGGAAATGTGCTCATTGGACATCGGTTACTTGTAGTCTTATTTATTTCAAAGAAAACTACATATGCATATCTTCTTTTGTACTTTGTTCTACTCCACATCAACGAAAATATCAACTGGCTTATAAAATATTAATTCTCAAGTTTATATACGTACAACAGTCTTTTTAGTACTTTATATTGTATACATACATGAGACTGCATCCACTCTTCATTTACATCCATCTAAAAAAAATATTGTCAATCAATAAAAAATAAAAATTTGTATCATTGTGATTTTAAGTTATTATTATTATAATAAAAATTAATAATTTTATCATTTATATAAATTTGTAATTGATTAATAAATAGTATAAAAATATCTTGCAATATTAGTGCATGCGTATTTAGTCTTAACTTTTGTGTACACTTATATTTTCTAATAATAACCAAATCACAATATACAAAGGCCTATGGTATAAGCAAAATATGTTTTTAATACTGTGTAGAATATATGATTTTAGTTTTTACTATTTTTATTTTAGTAGTTTATCTCGTCTATGAAAAATTGAAATATCTTGTTTTTTTGGTTTGGAGCTACATATGAGTATATTTGAAACTTATTTAAACATATATTTTTAAGTTAAAATATTTTTTTAATTTTGGTAAATACGAGAATGCATAATTTTAGTCTTTATAATTTATGAATTTTTCAATTTTTTTTTTGTAGTGGTACAGTCAGGATGATTATGTGAATCTAATAGTCGTGTGTGGGTTGGTTGGATACTGAGCAAATGACTAAAATGATATTGAGAGTAGTTGGGGAAAGAAGGTTAGAAAGAAAAAGGTTCCAAAATTTGTAACATTTTGTTTTTAATTATTTTGTGTCAATTTTGAACTCCATAAATCATTTAAAATTTAAATTCAAAATCATAGGTTGGGATTATTTAAACCTTTTGAATAAAAAAAATAACATATGTTAATTTCACATGAAAAAAAAACTAATAAAATTCATATGGATTAAAATCATATATACTCATTTAATAGAATTAGTAACATATTATTATATTTATATAGACTAAAAATATATATTTTAATCTAAAAATAATTATTGTGAAAACACAACCTCGAAACACTAAAAAAAACCCACGTACACGCACACGCACGCACGTACTCATAGAAGGAAATCTAACAATCCAAATGGCAAAGGCTAGTCTTTAACCTTTGTGGCTTTTTTTATTTCATCTTATCCTCTACTTATGAAGTGAAGAGCTATAATCCACGAGTTCAACGAATTCATAATAATTCATATGATTTGCGTACAAAAGCTGATGATGAGTATGATTAACAGGGAACTTTCAAACATAGCAAATGATGCCCCAATTTTTTTTTTCCTCTGAAACGTAAAACAGGTTATATTATATATATGCGTCAATGGTTGACGTATAGGGTGAGGTGTCACACACCATTTATCCTCACGAGCTAAATATACTATTTGAAAATAATATATATATATATATATATAAAGAGAATAAAAAAAATATAATACTAGTAAGTAATGAGTAGTAGTATAAGATATGTGTAAAAATAGAACATGAATGAATTAAAATGAAAGATCTGAACAGAATTAAAGAAACTTGTAAAGAGGGCAACCTCGAAAAAAAAGAGTTAATTTAAACCAAAAGCTTTTTGAGTGAATAACATATTTTAGTGAAAACGCAATAATTGCAACCTTTGACGTTTTCTTGTACTCCCATGACAAAGCCCACACGCAAACTCATTTGACCCTAAGTAAGAAGGGAGAATAATCAGAGCCGCAATGTGGCATACGAAACCCTTTTTTCCAAGTGGGAATCTCATCTTAATCCTAATAATCAAGTTTACTGGTTGGTTTGCTCGCTCCCTCATTTTCTAATTCCCAATTCGGTGCTTATTTTTATTATTTGATTTTGAGGCGAACAAGTTTCCCTTCTCCCCACGGAATTGTCAATGTTTGAGGCTCCAGTTTAACAACAATCTCAACCGTCCCACGTTTCCACCACTCACTCTTTTCCATATTCCATAACCACCCCTTTTGCTTTTATTTATTTATTCTAATTCTAATTGTACCGGCCAGCATATCACAAGTGAGTTAGTTGCTCAGTATTCAATTTTTTTTTTTTTAATATGGTTCTTTCAAATTCAAATGATTAATTAATTTCTTTATTTTTACTTCAAGTGGCTGAATCCATCGACTAAAAAATGAGATTAGATTTCTTCATCACTCTCTTCTCCTCCGTTCAAAAAATGGTTAGGAATGATGATGATAGGGTTATAATAGTGATTGAGAAGAATTGTCCCATGATTTGCATCATGAGTGAGACAAGAAGATCCAGGAAATCTTGAAATGGGGCATCACTTGAAGGTACCATATTTGTCATCTACCCTTAATCCGACGTGGGTGCCCGTCGTTTTGGAAGCAGCTGGGCCCACACCTTTATTCTTTCACCCACCTTTCTCCTATTGTCATAATCATTTATTAAATTCATTTAACCTCATTTTAGTCCGTCTTTTATGTTTGCACCTTTCTTAAATTTTATACTTCAAATTATAATATGTTACTTCATTATAAAAACTTATCTTTAGGTTTTTATATTCTTAATTATGTTTGTTAGAAGACGGGTAAAATTATTAAAAAAATTAAAGTGTATCCATATTTCATGATCAAGTTTAAAAGAACCTCAGTGACCATTACTCCTTCCCTTTGGCACTTTCTTCATCATTTATCGAAAATACAAATAGTTATAGAGTTAGTTAAAGGCTTGATTATTAAATTAGTCCTTTAATTGCTTAAAATAATTTAATTGGATCCCTTAGTTATTAAAAAATATTATTTGATACTTATTTATTTAAATCACAACAATTATATAATTTTTGAATAATTATAATGGTTTCGTTAAATTTAAAATTGTAACAGTCTAAAATCCTCATTATATTAATTATTTATTTTAAAATAAAAATATATTTAGCATCAATTAAACTAACTCTAATATTGAAAAGTTGATTCTATCAACCCAAATCGTGCCTAAATCTTATCCATCACAAATCAATTGGAATTGGAACTCTGTGAAAGCGCCATATTCATACCGTGTTATTTTAATTTTTAATTTATCATTTTGATTTGGAGGCTATGGCTTTCGATAGGATATTGGATTTGTAAATTTTGATTAGTTTGATTGGAATATGAAAAGGTGTTTGAGGTGTTTCTTGAAACAGTTTGAAAGAACGACTTCAAAGTTTTACACATGTCGGTGGTGATTAGTATGACTTATGTGATCTAGAGGGTGTGGTGATTGACGCACTTGCAACATAGAGGCCTCGGACGAGGTGGAGGTGGAATAGTGACAGTTGATGAAGGTTGCGATGTTGTTGTCACTTTGGTGAGGGTGCACCATTGTTAAGACTGCACCCATGCCAAGATCAACAGTGACAAAGATACCATTTTCAAGGTGACGCCAAAGATGATAATCGGAGTTTAATTTTTAAAAAAGTTTCCTTTTCATTTTTAACTTTTGTGTTTATTAAGACAATGTCAAAAATTTGTGTGTGATAGAAATGATAAGTTTAAATATATTTTTTTTAATCTTTTAAATTAAAGCTTATTTTTTTTTAGTCTTTTCAGTATCATAAATTATGTGTGATTTTTTTTTTCAAAATTATCAAATAAAGTATTAAAAATTTATAATTTGTGCATGTTTTTTATTTGTCAAAAATCAAACTGTGATAATTAAAAATTATTATAAATTATAAAATCTATATATTTTATTTAATAATTTTAAGTTGAATGACTAAAAATAATATTTATCATATTTGAATAACTAAAAAAAAAATTAATTTCGAGGATTGAAAAAAAAAAACTATAATCTAAGGGACTAAAAATAAGAAAAATTTTAATCTTACAGTAAATATTTTTAATTGAGAACGGCGTTTTAACTTATTTATAATAATAGAGTAAACAAGTTGTTCAACTACCACAGCCTTCTTCTCAGTAGTATTCGCAATCCTTTCCTTGGTTCTGTTGGCCTTTTCCTTAGTAATAGCAACTTTTTGCTCAATTCTAACAGTAAAAGTCATGTATTTAAGGTTATAACTTATAAGGGTAGTTTGAATGATTTGATATTTGATTTTTGTGATTATCAAGATAATATAATGTTGCTGGTTTAGGCAAATGCACTCGGCAAGAAGTAATACAAGTAATTAAACATTTAAAACACCAAAATATCATACCATATATCAACCAATTAGTCACACTATTTTCATTTGTCTGAATAATTAAGATTGTAATTAATCTCAATACTTGTCAAAAATATATGAATCAAGCAAATTAAGAATTTGAGAAAGATCGAATGAAGAAAGAGAAAGAAAGATTCCAAAAAACTTAGAGCTGTTTGGATGATAGAAATACTTTTGAGAATTTTTTTATCAAGAATATAGAATAATTTTTAATAGAAAAATTGTCAAAAAAAAATTCTTTTAACCTTATATCTAAATAGACTCTTTAACAATTAGTCACACCATCGAAACGATAAAAAAAAAAAAAAAAACGTAGTCATCAATGACATGTAATAGACATATTATTATTCTTTTTTTTTTTTTTTAAATAGCACACCTATTACTTCTTAACTGTCAATCACCTATTGTAAATCTATTAGCACACGATGATTATGTAATACTAATATTCTTTTTTCATAAAATAATTATACCAAATAATAACTTCTATTTCTATGGAATATTGCTTCTTTTTATAAATTTTTTTTTATTAATAATTAGGTTTAATTGTAATTTTCATCCCTTGATTTTTTGAAATAACGATTTTTATTTCTTGTTTTTAAAGTAAATAATTAGGTCTTCTATTTTTAAAAACGCACAAATTTGATCATTTTGTCTATTTTAAAAGGGTTGACCATTAGTTTTAACGTTGATTACTTAATTTTTTTAATTAACAATAATGACCCATGACCAATTTAGTTGCAATTTTCATCCCTCTTGTTTTAAAAACTGATGATTTTCATTCCTCTTGTTTTGAAACCTAGCGATTTTTATCCTCAAACTGACTATTTTCATCTCTAAAATTTGTAATTGTTATTGTTAATTTTTTTTTTTACATTATCTTACCTTACCTTACATAAAAAAAATGTTACTAATGTCAATTTTTAAATAAAATCATTCAATGGAACAAAATACGAATATCAAATAGATGAAATCAAATTGAATATAATATTAATATTTGAAACGAAGAATGCTCTATAAGCATTTGTAATAATCTATAATCATATCTCAAGTTTCTAAAAAAAAAAATAGTATATGTAGTAATCCAAAACTATAATACATCATCACAACCCATAAGTTTCTACCAAAAAGGCTTATATTCCAAAAAGTATATTTAAGTTTGATACATTCAAAATACATAATCATACCCAAAAAAACATAATTAAATTTCAAATGCAAATAATTCTGCATTCAGGGGTTTATTTTACATCCTAAACTTGTGATTGTTGGGTTTGTAATGTAAAAGTTGAAACATTAGCTGATTTGTTGGTTGATGTAGTTGTTGGTGAGACTTGCCTCAATGAAAGTGTAATTGTTGATGCACATACATCGAACTAAGTTGTTCTACGTGAAACCCAAGCAGATGATTGAGTTGTTCCATGTGATGATGTAGATGTTTCCCCAGGTTCGGACTTAAAATTTGTAGCCGTCTTTGATTTTTGCAATATAAAACAACTAAGTTACGAAATTGAATATATACATGAAATTCTTAAATGTGAATTACTAAATCTTTGTTGTTGTAGATGAAGTTGTTGCATTCTTCGTTGAAGTCTTCCTTTTCAAGTCCTGAAATATTGGTCAAATTTAAATCAACATTAAATATCAGTTAAAAAAATAATTGTACATATAACTAAATTAAGTTATTTGTTACCTTATTTCCTCCTTTAAGAATCTCCCGATCAGCCTTGGTTTTACCTTTGCATGTCCTTTTATTGTGACCAACGTTTCCACAGTTCTTACACACAACAAATAGTTGATGTCTTGTTAACTTGTACTTATCTTTTGGCTCATCATTTGCTTTGTTCATCATTTTCTTTTCTTATATTTAAGGGGTGTATTGGTGGAAGGTTGTTCTCAAGCCAATTATCTAGACCATTACTTGCCCGGATGTAAAAAGTATAAGTTGCCAAATAAATTTACAACCAATTTGAGATGACTCTAAGACACTTATAAATGGCTGTAAGACACCTATATAATTACCTATAGCAATTTGCCACGTACGCTTCAGGTTGGTAATTGTTGTGCCATAAGCATATGTAACTCCATGACAACAAGAAATGTTAATTAATTCCCATTTTCTACAATTGTAATTTCTTTTGTTTATATTCACAACATATTTTTGAAAATTTTTAAACACTTCAAACATTGAGTATTTATCATCATCACACCATTGTGGAGTCCACCCTTTTGCCTTTTTCTTTATCTCTTCATATATCAATTGTATTTTTGGACAGATTGGACTATTATATCTGATCATCAATTCCCTTTGACTCACAATTCTCTTCATCAAATATACCTTAATCCTCTCAATTAAGTTAATAATGAGCTTGTTCCTTAATTCTAAGATACATTTGTTAAAAGCTTCACACATGTTATTTACTTATAGATCACATCAAATTATAGAAGCATGAAGACATGAAAGTTAGGCACTGCAATAAACAACATGTAGAAATTCTACTATTGATTTCTTAATTCAATAGAAATTATAAAATTTACGCACTAAATTATCTTAAAGTGCTAAACAAATGTATTATAAGAATATTATGTTTTCTTTTTATTGAGTATTTACCTGTAGATCACATTGAGTACTTATTTCATATGCTGACCTAGTCTCTTTCAACTTTTGCATAATTCTCTTAAATTGTGGAACGGTTGTGGCTCTTGCAGCTTGACACATTAGCTCCTTTAAGTTTGCCCCAGGGTGTCTCTTTCTAAAGTTACTATACAAGTGTCTCACACATACACGATGTTCAACATGTTGACCAAGCTTCTTAATGACATTCAACAATCCCTGCAAAAAGGAAAAAAAAATAGAATTAAACAAATCCATCAAAGCTAACAAAACAACTAAAAAAATAATTTAGATTAAACCAACCTTTTGTTGATCAGAAATGAAAGCCCATTTTTTCCTCTCAAGATCATTTAAGTCTGATAATAACAAACACATAAACCATGACCAAGATTCTGTGGTTTCTGCCTTCACTACAGCATATGCAATAGACAATATTTGGTTATTGTCATCTTTCCCTATAGCTATTAATAGATGACCACCATAATCACCTTTCAAAAAGCATCCATCCAATCTAATCAGGGGTCTACATGTTGTTACAAAGGCAGCTTTACATGCCTCAAGACACACATAGAATCTTTCAAAAACTGAACTATTATTACTCATGGTACTTTGAATTATAACGATACTATTTTTGTTTGATATTAGCAATTCATCAGCATACCTTTTTAAGTTATGGTATTGCATTTGAATGACACCTTGAATCTTCTCAAGAGCTCTACACTTGGCTCTGTAAACTTGATGGGTAGACAATTTACAATCCCATTTCTTTAGGGCCACAACAATCAACACCCCTATCTTCATATTTGGTGTATGCCTTAATAAACTCATGAATTTTTCATTTAACCACTTTATAGTCACTTGTCTGTTTCTTGTGGTCCTAAAGCATGTGTGATCATTTTTGAAAGTTACCACTTGCTAATCATTAAGTGAAATGGACAGCAAGGCATGCACTTCACCACATATCTTTTCAAATTATTGTACTTAATAAACAAATTCTTCTTATTCACCATTGCAAATGTTTTCACAACTTCTTTGACCTCTTGTTTGGTATTAAATATTAATCCCTTCTCAAAACAGATTTGTGTATCATCTTCAGGCTTTCTAAACTTGGGAAAATGGCTTGTCTTTGTCCTTTCATCCTCACTCCCTGGTGGGGTCTCTAGCACATCACTATGACCATCCTCATCATCAAAATCAACGACTGTTATTGGTTCTTCATTTCTAGTGAATGGTGCATCAAAAACCCAAGTGCCAGGAAATACTTCTTCATGTATAGGAGAAGGGCCATAGATAGCAAAAACATTTGGATCCAACACACTTGTCTAGTCATAATTCTCTTCAAAGTCACTATCATTTAATGATGTATAATCACTTTCAGACTCGTCTTCACCATCATAGTCCTTATCTTCATTGTCTAAATCAACAATTACATCATCATTACCCTTTTCTGGAGGAGGATCAATAGCATGATCCACATAGATTTCAACAACTTCAAACCCTTTACCATCAATAGCTAGTTGCAGCACATCATCATCATAGTTTAATGGCTTGAGTCCGTCACTTAGAGCATATCTTGGATGTCGATACCATAGATATTTGAAATTTTTAGATCCTTTACTGTCAACCAACTTTCTGATGTCAATATACGACATTTCATTCACATCCTAGCTTCATTGTTTTTCAACAAAAGATCCCTTCACATAAATGGTACTTGGCTGATAAATGAAAAATCCAGAGTGATGTATACAAAACCTTACTTTCTGCATTTTAGTGGGACTAAAAAGAAAGAAAAACAACAACCATAAAACAACACTACATCAAAGCAAGGACTTCTTGCAATTAATTAATCTCCCTTGCCTCAATTGGAATATTAGACAAATGCAAGCCCCAAATATCAACATAAAACACTTTTACTAGTCAATAGGAGTGTTCGTGGTGCGGTTTAGTTCGCGGTTCAGTTTGGTTTGGTTTTAACATAACATCAAATTCAAACCAAACCAAACCAATTTTTTGCGGTTCGGTTCAGTTCGGTTTCGCGGTTTTTTTTTAATCTATTATCATAGTTTAATTTTTTTAATTAAACTCGCATAATTATGATTTTATATTATTTTTTTTATTAAATTTTGATTTACATATTTTAGTTTAAAAAATATTATTTTTACTTCTATTTAGCATTATTATAAAATAATATTACCAACTTTTTTTGTAACATAATAATAAATCATGTTTCACTTTATATTTAATTTAATTTTATTTAGTAATATCAATATATCTTTTTGTAATATATGAAAGTATGTGTCATAATATATTACAAATTTATTATTAAAAAAAAATACTATAAATCACATATTATGATCATAAAAAATTAAAATATTGTTAGTTAAATAATATTAAATATCTAAAAGTAAATCAATATAATTATAGAATGCGGTTTTGTTTGGTTTAGTTTGATTTTTTATAATAAAATCCAAAAACCAAACCAAACTGCAAAAAATATGTGGTTTTGGGAATTTTTGGTCCATGCGATTTTTTTGTTTAATCGGTTTTCGATTTTTTTAGGCGGTTTGGTTCGGTTTATGAACACCCCTACTAGTCAATGTCCTTACCATGATCAGTATGCCCCATGAGTTTCACTATTAAATTGTAAATATCAAACCACATGCAATAAAAAATGCAAACACTGGTCCACTACATTCAATAAAAAAATGCATAAATCGATACAAAATTTCAAATAATGGACAACCACATTCAATAAATAAATGTTTTGCACAACCAGAGAAGTTCACTTTTAAGTAAATGCACACAACAACTTGGAATTTAACCTCGCACAATAAACAGGTTCCTGATTCTTGCTTTCGGTGTTGGTTGCGTGAGCCATCAAAGTCGAAAAGAAGGCGTTGCGGAAGAGTACAGCGTCGTAGAGGTTATGCATGTCGCAGAGAAGACGAGACGTGGTTGTTGCGAAGAAGACGAGGCTAGGTTGTCGCGAAGAAGACGAAATGAGGAGGTCGCGCGGAGTGGCGTACGGCGGTTGTGTGGGGAGTGAAGTGCAATGGTCGCTAGCGGAGGTCACGAATGGAGTTCGTGTGAGGATAAGGCGAGCAGCGGTCGCGCGCGGAGTGGCCTAGCCTACGGTGATTGTGGGTTGTGCACGAAGTGGCCTGGCCTGTGGAGGTCACAAATGGGCTAAGTGACGGTCGCGCATAGAGTGGCTTGGCCTATGGCAATCGCAAGCAGAGGTGGCGCGGAGGGAGGTCACGCGAGTGCACGGAAGGAGGGCGAAGGAGATCAAGCATAAAGGTGAAGAAGAGAGGACAAGGGAGGGGTTGGGTTGGAGGAGAAGCGTGTCAAGAAGGAAAAAAAATTTAGGGTTTTGGGTAAAAGGATGAAGGGAGAAGAGTTTTTGGTCATTATTTCTAATTCAAAAAATTATGGATAATTACTGTTAATTCTAAAAATTAAATAACAAAGTCAATGTTAATATATTAACAGTCAACTCTTTAAAATAGTCAGAATGACTAAATTTGTGCATTTTTTAAACTAGAGGAACCCAATTGTTCACTTTAAAAATAAGGAGATAAAAATTATAATTAAGCCTAATAATTACGTAGAATACACAGGCAAAATGGATAAGTTTTGCCTCAACAAATGAGTCCAACTAAGATTACAAGGTAAAATATGTTGATGGTAATTAATTTTTTTAAAATATATGATTTTGATACTTAAATTTTTTATAATTGGTGAAGGTTCCCAAACTTTTTTTCCATCTAGTGACTTGGTCATTTCTTTTTAATTTTAACGTTAAGACACTAAAAAAATTACTTTTTGCACTCCACTTTTTTATGCATTCCCTTGTGGTTTGCTACACCCCTTTTTGTTTCACTTGTTTTGAAATCTACTTATTTTTAGTTTGGATTTTATGGGATGCAAGCAACAAGAAGGGCGCAGTAAGCAACAAATGAGTGCATGAAGTATTATCCTAAGTGTCTTAATTAATTAATGTTCAGGTTGATAGAAATGACCAAAACAATAAATAAATAAAAAAGTTTAAGAACCTTTACTTGTCATTCAAAAATTTAAGGATAAAAATTATAAATTTAGAAAAGGTTAAAGAACAAAAACATATTTTATCCAAGAATTTATGAATTAACAAACATGATAATAGAAATAAGAAACAAGGCAATCATATTTATTTTATAAGAATTAATCCTTTCTAAATGTTTTTACAAAACTTGTATTAAACCTTGATTTTTTTTTAAAGAAATGTTACTCTATTCATTTTGTTAAAAAATGTCAATAAAAGTGATTCGAAATGCAACATTTTCATGTTCATATTTTAAGAAATCTTGCTGCATACCTTCAAACAAACACTCCCATAATAATTAATAGTATTACTTAAATTTCATGACCATGTCAATTTGAATGTTATTTATAACGATCAAGTATATGAGTTGTATGACTATGTTAAATATTAATGACGTAAAACTATATTATGTTGACTCGCAGGACATTCAAATGTGCATATATCATGTTAAATTTATGTAAATATTAGAAATTTAAACAACATATATCATGATAACACCTAAATATTTTTCCACAAAAATATTTTGATTATTCTATCTTGTGTTGATATTTATGTTTTTTTTTTAATTGAATTCAATATTTATTATTTTAAGTATTATAAAGGTACATATCTATTTTGAGAAAGAATTGGGGTTATATTGCTACATCTTGTTAAACATAAATATCTACTTCAATGAAACAAGAATCCTAGTGGCTATCAAGTCTTTTTTAACTCTACCTCTCTTTTAAGTAAATAGGGCAGTGGAACCCCACATCCATCAAATGGTAATCATCCTGGGCAAAATCCTAGTTTATAAGCCATACATTATTTTTATTAACATATCAAATAGAAGCTTTTAAGGAAAAAACATTGTAGTTAAGCTCCTCTAATAACTTATTATTTGCCAAACAAACTAATTAATTAGCTTAATTATAATTTTCCCAACACAAACATAAACTTAAGACACGGAATACTAAATAACAGTAATATGAGCTGAGTTATGTGGTGTTTGACCAGTGCTTAATTTATTTAATTTTAAAAACACTTGTTCCACACTCCCAAGTAACTTTGGACGTTTCCATTATTTTGAGAATAAAGAGGGAAAATAAACAACAAATTAGGCCCACGTAGCAAAAGAAATATTAGAGTGCAATGGCAATACATACGAGACGATCATGTATGAAATAGAATAGATTTTGTCATTGGTTTTATATGGGTGTAGTTTTTATGCATGTAGCTTTAATAAGAATATATGCGAATCTGTATGGTTAGTCGATTTCAGCGTGATTTAGACCCTCAAGTTATTGAAAAGCTAACAGAATATTTTAATTGATTTGAAAATGATTTGGCAAGTGTATGTTTACGTTCACGGCTCCTTAAATAAATCAGAATCAGAAATCATGAATTACAATCAAATAATTATTGAAAAGAGTGTGAGAAACGAACATAATAAATTATATATACAAAAAAAATGTTGAGCCAGAAACCTCAATTACATTTAAGAAATAAATAAAAGCTTACAGAAAGCTAAAAAGTAAATTGTCTAGTTAAAAGTTAAAACGAGACTTTTTATGATAATTATAAGAAAAAATGAAAGAGGAGTGAGAAAATAAAAATATTATTGTAGAATGTACAACAACAGAAGAAAGAGTGGTAAGTAAAGGTAATACCGACAGAAAGGGATGGCGTCTCAACTCTCAAGTCAAGTTACGAAACGGCAGAGAGGAGTAGTGGTTCCGTACAAATACTAGAAATGAACTGTTGCTTCTTTTAAGGGGACGTTGCGTTGTGTTCAAAAATGGCTTATATATGGAGTTGCTTTGCTGTGCTCTAAAATTAAAAATCTGGTATTTGTTCCCCGTTAAGGAAGAGTGAGAGAGGGTTAGTTGTGTACTTTCACCAAAGCAACTGAGATGAGATAAGGTCCCTTTGCCTTGGGTCAGGTCACCTCCAGCTGTACTGTACCCAATGACATAAGCTGACTTCATGATTCCTATTTTATTTTAATAAACAAGAGAAAATCCGAATGAATCATTCTCCTCCGCAGACCGCAGCGGTGAGCAGTTTCTTTCGTGTAATAACTAATAACTCAACAGTTTTTGCACAAAATAATAAAAGTAAAAAAGAAAAAAAGACAGGGTTGAGTCTGGTTTACGCCAAATGTGTGGTCTTATTATATATTCTTTTGCTTGATCGACCCCATTACTATAAAAGAAGGCACACTGCATCCTTCTCCATAGTCCATGGAGAATAAGGTGAATTTTGTGAAGAATGGGGAAGTTAGATTGCCTCCAGGGTTCCGTTTCCACCCGACTGATGAGGAACTGGTCGTGCAATACTTGAAGCGCAAGGTCTTCTCCTGCCCTTTGCCAGCCTCTATCATTCCCGAGCTTGATGTTTGCTGCAAGTCTGATCCTTGGGATTTGCCAGGTAGGTTTTTGCTGGTGCTTAATTACTCTTCTATTCTATTCACTGATCACATGTATTTGATTAGGTGATATTGAGCAAGAGAGGTACTTCTTTAGCACAAAAGAAGCCAAATATCCGAACGGGAATCGGTCCAATAGAGCCACTCATTCGGGTTATTGGAAGGCCACTGGGTTGGACAAACAAATTCTAACTTCCAAAGTTGTTGTGGGGATGAAGAAGACACTTGTTTTCTACAGAGGCAAGCCTCCTCATGGATCCAGAACTGATTGGATCATGCATGAGTATCGCCTCAACAATGCTTCTCAGCCTCAGCCAAGAGAGGTAAGTAAGAGATAGACAAAACAACACAATTATCTATATATCTGCCATGTCATAGCATAGCTTTGTTTTGTTTGTAGATGGCAAATTGGGTTCTATGTCGCATATTTTTGAAGAGGAGAAGTGGTGGTGCTAAAAATAGAGTGGATGGAGTGGTTTTCTATGACTTCTTAGCGCAGAAGAACAAGAGTGATTCCTCATCCTCGGCCGCCAGTGGAATTACACATGAATCAGATGAACATGAAGAGAGCAGTAGCTCCAATACAAGAACAAAACCTTAACAAACCCCCGCCCCCTTTTAATTTAATACTAGTGTGTAATCGACTTCTCATTTTATTTAACTTTTCTTCAGAGGACAAACATTAATCTATGCTCTTATTCCTTTAGGGAGAGAATTGATTCTTGCCGGATCTACAATTTTTAATTAATAAAACACAGTGTATTCAATTCCTAAGCATCTGCAACTACAATTCAGGGCGAGGGAAACAGGGGATTGATTTAATTATTTTCAAACTTCACACTCACAAGTATGCGTGCGTATCTTATCGATATCTCCTTTCTACTTCTAAGTTCTAACTCTCAATAAGTCCGCTGGTTGATTTTTTCAATTTTCCAAATCACCAATATTGACTTTATTTAGATAATTGCTTGTCCAACCTCCCACTACTCAATCATTTACTACTTTATTTTCTTCGTCAGGTCAGGTAACAATAATACGGAATGGAATTCGAATTAACCTAATATTTCCAAACAAGTGATTAAGTGCTTTGACGGAATGACTCTTATAGTATGTATCCTCATCCTGTTCAAGTGTTTTAACACGTCTAATTTTGAACGATAGAAAACATAGCCAGCTTCTTGTTCACCAAACCCTGCTCATTACATTACAACTCAAACTAACTGATCCAATTTGCATAGCAGTTATCATCATCTTCAATTAACAAATGTATAGACACATAAAATTAATTACAAAGTTTGTCTCGCAATTTTTATATGTATTGGTAACAGTTTAGTAAATTTAACTGTATAAATTTAGTCTGAGTATGTCAGGCCGAAAACAAATTAACGAATAGGGCATACAAACCCTGCCAAATGGATTCTGGGAAAGTATACGTAAAACTTTACTATCGTAGATATAATCATATTTTTCACTTCTTTTTTTTCACATTTAAAAAATGAATCACAAAAAAAAAGTAATTGTTAAAAATAATAAAAATAACTAACGTAACATATCTGTAGCTAGTACACTTATAGATGTAAATATTTGTTTAGTAAACAAAGGTAAAAATAAGTAATAGTAATTGTTCTTGAGAAAATCAACTTCACTACGTAGTACGTACATGGAAGATTTGTTATGCGCATATCTACGTAGAACGTAATATAATTTTCAGTTTTCTAATTTCAACTTTTTAAGTATATTAAACAGTCATAAATATTAATTATAAAATTAAAAAAATAAGACTTAATTGTAATTTTGATCCTTTATTTTTACAAATTCACAATTTTGGTCTCCTAGTTTCTAATTTACAATTTTGATCCCTTATTTTTAATATTTTTTCATTTTAGTTCAACTGTTAAATTATAATTATTGATCATCAAATTTAATATTAATTTTTTTTCATTTAAAAAAAGTTACTTATTTTTTTAACTAGTCACATTTTTATTATAATTTTTTTTTATAATTAGTTTAAAATTAGGTAGTTAAATTTAATTAAGTTGATTTTTTTATTAGTAAAAAAATAGGTAAATTATTTTTCTTTTTTGAAAAAAAAATTATCTATTTTTTTTACTAATCACAAAATTAATTTTTAATTTAAAAGTCACTCGGTTATTTTTAAGGAAATGGCGGGATATCAACTTATTTGAGGAAATTAATTAGGAAAGGGTGGGTAATTATATATATGGCATGTGAGTTCAATTCCACTGCATGGATTATTGACATTGGAAACTTCATACCACGTGACAGGGGACCAGAATAGTATACATGATATTCATGATATCCAAAAAAAGTTCTTGGTGACTTAGGCTTCTTGATGGATAACGTACAAGTAAAAATAAGGGGCGTACTCAGATTAAAATTCTGGATTTTATTTATAATTACTTTTTTTTAATGAGTTTTTCAAATTTTTTAACGTTATTATGGATCATTAATTTTTTTTTATTCTTTATCGATGTAATAACATTATTTCCATCATTAACTAAGTGATATGATATGACATCATTTCAACATAAATTAATAATTAACATAATAACACATTATCAATAAAGATTCAAATAAAAATATAATTTTTTTAGCACCATATAAAAAAAAAATAAAAAATCAAAGACTCAAACTAAAAAATATATATATTTTTTAGGAATTTAAAACTTATTTAAACCTAACATTTATAATAATATATTTTTTACTTAGATAATAAATAGATTGATAAATTATCAATGTCAATTTGAGTTTCACATTAATTTATAATAACAATTTGTATCCTATTAATTATGTTATAAAAAAAATTATTGAACTAAAAGAATTTTTGTTACTCACCTTATTATTTTTTTTTGCAAATAATAGTAGTTAACAAAGTTGAAGAAGAATTTGTTACCAAATTATTAAAAAAATAAGAAAAAATAATGTTGTATTGTGACAATGACCATTCTTGACGGGACAAGAGAGAATATCTGTAGCGTGTATCAAATTTTAAATGGTTAATTTGTATATAATATTGGTGTTTATATATAATATAAATAATATAGAAGACAAACAATAGAAACAATAGATAAGTAATATAATTATTTGAGAAATATTACTCACATTCTATCTTACATCCTCTTTAAAATCTTCATCATGATTGATTAAAATTATCAATATTTATAGATTTTACGTTTCATTTTAAAATATTATTTCCTAATTTATGTTTACCTTATTTAAATTAATCTTTAATAAATTTTAACTCATCACGACGTAGAAAATATTGAAAAGAGAATGATAGCAAAAGTGTTATTGGTATTCCTCTAATTATTTATAACCTCTCAAATACCATAAAAAATTATAAAAATAATATTTAATATTATATATATAAAAAATTATTAATAGATACAAATACAAATAAATAAAACTTAATATTTTTGTAATTAAAATATAAATAATTATCTTAATTATATATATATATATATATATTTAAGTTAGAGTATGTTTATTATGAGAGATGAAAAATTTAAATAATAATCATTTATTAAACATTAATGGTCCAAATGTAATTTTGAGTTAAAATTAAATGTGATTTTCATCTTATACAATTATATCTCTTTAAATAAATTGAAATAAAAAATACAAAAGGTTAATTATTGTACATTTTTTATTCACATACACGCAGTTGTCCCATTACTATGACCACTGTTGCTATCATCAACATGGTCACCATCTCATTTTTACCGCCACTACCACCATTATGGTCGTCGTCCTCATTGTTATCGCCACTATCATCATGATGGTGGTGGTGGCGGCCACAACAATGGGGACGACGACCATGATTGTGATAGTGATGGTGACCCTGTTGGTGGTGGCGGCAAAAACAATGGTGGTGACCATGTTAGTGGTAGTGACAACAATGATCACGGTGATAGGCAACTGCATGTAAATATGTGACTCGTATGAGAACTGCGTTTTTATGTGAGAATGAGAACAGACATTCTCATCCATTGGATTAAATTAGACAGTAAGGATTAACGTGCAATCTTTTAAAAATTAACATGCACCTACTTCATTTAATCTCTCTACATCTAAAATTTTAAAAAAAAAAACAGTTTTACTCTCCCTCTAATAAACCTATTTCATAGTAGCCTTAAGCCTTACACCCTAAACCTTACTCTTCTTAAACCTTACGCCCCCCATGTATAAGATTTCAACCTTTCAATGTTACGCATGCATGCATAAAATTTTCATATCATACTTTCTAGCAAATAGCAAACTTGCAAAATGTGAGAAGCATGATTTAACAAAAAAATGAAAGAAATATGATTTGACAAAAATTGAAAAAAATATGATTTGACAAAAATGAAAGAAATATGATTTAGCTATATAGTTTCTTACCAAAAATTAGAAAGAAGTTTTCAATAAAAGTTTTCTCCTTCCATTAAGGTATCAAATATCTTTCCAAGAATAGGTTTAGTTCTTCATCACACTCTAGAATCCATATCGTTGTGTCTGTAGAATTATTTAATTCAATTGTCTCTATGTTCATATTCTTAGAAATAAAGAATTGAAAAAATGAGAAATTAAACAGCAAATATAATTACATATTAAGAAATCATCATATTTACAAAAACGAAGATGAAAGGAGAAAATTTTCTTATATTGAAAAAACACCCTTATCACAAGAGGTGAAACTGTGTTTGTTTGTTTAAGGTTTAAGGCATAGGATTTAAAGTATAGGATTTAGGGTTTAGGATGTTGAGTTTAAGGCCACTATAAAACAAGTTTACGAAAGGGAGAGAGAAACAATGGTTTTTTGTTTTTTTTTTTAATTTTGGGTGTAGAGAGATTAAATGAAGTAGGTGCATGTTAATTTTTAAAAGACTGCGTTAATCTTTACCGTCTAATTTAATCCAATTAATGAGAATGTCTATTCTCATTCTTACATAAAAAGGCAGCTCTCATACGAGTCACCTCCTATATCGATAATTTGATAAACGAGAAGTGTCATATACGCTGATAAAAATCATTCTAGGTTGATAGATAATTTAAAAAAAAAAAAAAGAAGTAGAAATATTCAGAAGTAGTAATGGGAGTGACCAAGTGAGTTCACATGTACCAGCATATGTTTTCTTATCATGGAATTATTTTTCAACATATTGTACTCAGACATCCTAACAAAATGAGAGAGTGAAGAGAAAATGTAAATATATTTTTGTTCTTGTCTACTAGAAATTTTGGAGTCACAGAAAAACTAACCGTGAGAGTGGAATCTACTTGACTTCATGGTCAGGCCTTGTTTATATAAGAGGTTTTAGAGATAAAGATATTATCATTATCATACATAAAATAATAAATTAATTTCAAAGATAAAAATATTTTTATCTTTTTACAATTATCCTATAAGACTGTTCTCTTAATTATATTTGTGATATTATCTCTCGACTAAAGGGCGATTAGGATCTCGTTTGGTAATAAGTAGATCAGCGACTGTCCGATCGGCAAAATGATTGGACGGTACACAGCCTTTCAGCCTTAAGCGTGTAGTGCGAAAAGACTAAGGTTAGTCTTTACTTCTTTGTCTTTTAACGTTTGTTTGAATAATGATCGTCTCATCGAAAGATACAATTTTAAATGTGGCACGAGTATTAATGGGGTTCCAATTAAAAAATTCTTCCCATTGAATTCTAGTTATTGAATTCTAGTTAGGGAAGAGTATATATTTTCACAGGAAGTTATTTAATAAATTCAGTTAGGGTAGTGTTGAATGGAAAAAACTTCTAATGAGATGTTGCAAGGTAGCCGTATGGTAAGAAAGGGTGAAAGTTATTTGCTTTGGAGATCTTGTAATTTCTCAAGGTGTTGAATTTGTTGATTTAATACATCAATTTACTGCTTGCAATCATGCACCTAAAGAATAAGGGGTTGGAAACTTTAAAGGACGCTAAGAACTTGTAGAGGACGTACAGGACTCGTGAAGAAGTGTCTCGATGAGATTATGCATAAATTAAGTGTAATACAGCAAGATGAAACCATCATATATAAGCAATATTATTAGGGTGGACCAAATGAGGAATTAGTGGAGCAAATTATTCTAAAAACGATAAATTTATTACTTGCCAATATCATGGGAAGAACTTTTCCTAGCTAGGCTGAGGACACAAAGTAAAATAGACATCTACTAGCTGCATGCACTACTACAAAATTACGATAAATCCGTTACATGACTTTGTGACTAATTAAACTAGAAGAATAAACACTTTTGATTTATCATTTCTCCCTTCTCTTTCACTTTTTTCTTAATTACCCACCTAATATGTCTAAGAATAAGTACATTGAACCATTCATCTTCATCAACAATTTTCTTAGGTTAACTTTATAGCCCGTATCACATTATATGAATTCTGACAATTTTTCTTAAATACACTTTTTTTTTTTTGCCTCTACTCATAAAAAAGAGCCATTTATTTATGTTGAAGCAATAAAAGATAGCTGGTGCAGGGAAGCCATTAAATATTACGTACAAACCCCTTGAAAAAAATGAAACTTATAGAGATAATCACAAATCATCCCTGTGGGAAGAAGCATTTGGCTATAAGTGAGTCTACAAAATTAAAGATAATTTTGACGGGAGCATAGGAAGGTTTAAAGTGCGACTAATTATATATTTTTCACAACCATATGGTTGATTACACTGAGACATTTATCCAGGGACAGGACCACCATCAGATGAAAATAGATTTTTTATTTTTATTTTAAAAATTAGTATTATACATTTATTTATAATTTTTAATACATATACGTATTGGGATGGATTTAGAAGGGGCAAGTAGGGATTATGTTGGCGGTGTGGTCCATGGCCGGCGGTGGGGAGCTCTCGCAGGTGACTATAAGGTGAGGAAGATTGGGGATAGGAGCACGAAGATATTTTAGGAATTTGATTATTTGAGGCTTTTGTGTTGACCGTGAAGTCTATTTTGATCAGAGCAGATTTAAGCTATTTGAGCAGAGCATTTTTGGTACTAGATGGTATAGAAAGAAGGATTTGGAATGCATGACTCATTAACAGTAGTGAAATTTCTTTGTAGGATTTATCTATCCAAGTTTTTGTTTATGGTTGATAGAATCGTCTTTTACTTTTATATGTAGTTTTTTTTTTATTATTATTATTATTTTCAATTGAGCGCGTCTAGTGCTTAATTATTATCAAATGAAAGTTTGGCTTATAAGAAAAAAAAAAAAAAGTAAGGGTTGTAGCCCCTCCCTTTTATCCTTCATTATTTATGTGAAAAAAAATAAAAAAATAAAAAAATAAGATTTTAAATTAATATTTATTTAATTTTTTTTAGCATTAGATTTTATCTCTAATTTTATACATAAAAATTAATAATAAATATTTTTAATAAATTTATTATTTATTAAATAATTATTTATTAAAAATTAAATAGTTAAATAATTGTGTAAAAAAATCAAGTCCCCGTTACTCCTATCCTGGAATCGTCACATACATATGATATTTTAATATTAAACTAATTATTTTTATTTGGATTAAGATAATAATATTTAATATTCAACAATAAAGATAATGATATCTAAATGTTATTTATTTTATAAATATTTTATTCTCTTTTAATATATTTTTTTATTGTAAAGACGATGATATTCTTCCATTCTCTTATATAATTATTTTTCTATAGTCTTTATTGTAGAAAACTTTAAAAAAAATACTTTTACACAATATTAAATATAATTTATTTTTCTTTTCAACGGTATTCAATTTGTTATTGTTGTTTTAGAAATGATAAATAATTAAATTTGCAAGAATTTGTTAGTTTTCTTTTTAAATTCATTTGAATATCAATACTATATAAGGGATTGATAGTTTTGAGATATATATATATATATATAAACCATCTCAATTTTTTCTAATGTTCCCCTAATATTTTACCTTGGCTCCGTCCAGGCATTTACTATAATTGTCAAAATGGTGATTGTATGTACGGTGTTAGCAGTACCAATTAACTGCGAAAGACTAAGAATTGCGTCATATGAATTTCCACAATGCATTTTTGGAAAGGGAATTGATAGAGTGCATGCTTGTATTACTTTTACGTCTAACATGAAAACCGGTTCATATGAATGTGTTTTGTAAAGTGTGTAATGAGCAATTAGAATGCTTAATCAAACACATGTGAATCATCATTTGACATATTAGGATGGTATGCTAACTAAATATATATCTCTATGGACTTAGGAAGTATCCTAGCTAGGTGTTGATTCACAAGTTAATTGTCTATTATATATCCTATGTGTAAAAAAAATTATTAATCGAGGTTAATGTTTAGTAATTAATATGTTAATTCTTTTTTTGTTAATGAGAATAAATGAAACCTACCACTTCTTTCTCCATTCTTTTCTCAATCATCCAAAGGAATTTATAACATTTCTAGTTTGTTTAGACAACATCATCATCTCTTTGAATGAGCATGCATTTATTAACCATTTCAAGAATTATTTTCACATTAAATATATATCAATGTTCAGATTATTAATAATCTTGCTTATCATAAAATTATACCGTTGTCTTGTTGTTGGCTTAGGTGAGACATATCGAAGCTTAAAAAGATGACTTGTTTTAATTAGCCTAAATACCATTTTATCTTTTATTTATTTTGTTCAATTTAGTACCTCATATATTAAAAAAATTATTTATATTTTTTTTTATCTAATTTAAAATACATAAAAGTGTGACATTCATTAACATGGTCATTAGCGGATAAAAATTGAGATTTAGAATTTAATTTGTTGAATGAAAATATTGTGGCAGTTAAAATTAGACTGTAAAAATGAATTAGAAAATAAAGGGAGAAAAGTGTAATTAAAATAATGATTTAGTTGGCGACCGGAGTTTCCCGTGATGGTGGCTTAGAATCATCTAATAAGGCTGTTAGAGTTCTTCACGTCACCATTTCCATTAAGTTTCATTTTCAGAAAGGGAGAGAGACTTGTATGAATTGATGACTTAGTTAGAGCAAGTGAGCAACACAACACAACACTTTTGTCAATCACGTGGCCAGCCAGCCAGCCTATCAATCATGGTAGACCACACATCACATCACATGAGCCACCCAGCTCTTCCATTTTTTATTCTTAAAAAATTGCCTTCAAAAAAGGGAATATGTACATCCATCAATTTTGACCACTTCCGCAAACCAACTATTTTTTATTTTTTTTTGCCGGGACGGATGTTGCTCGACAATTACATGTTTGATTTGAAAGTGAAAAATGATTCTTAAAATAAAAGTTATTTTGTAAAAAAAGATTTATATATTTTTTTTGGAGGTTAGATTTTATGTACAGCAAAAACAATAACAATCTAAATATGTCCTGACACTTCAACGAAGTATATATACTTTAGTTTTTTTTTTTTATTAATCGACTAGTGTTATCATTTTTTAACAATATGAGGATACCATCCAGAATAAGAATGTGAATCAATTGATACAATTTTTTTTTTCACTTTAATTAGTAGTTTACATGCTTGTCAACGTGATAGATCTCATCATCACTTGACAATGAGACTTAAAATGAGGACTAAAAATAATCATTGATTTTTGTTAAGAAAATAAGACTAATAAAACATTTTTTAGGTTCTATTAAGTGAAAAATGTGGTAAAAAAAACAAAACTAAATATATTTATCTTAAAATGTTATTTTTACTATTTTCTACACAAACTTTTAAAATAAGAAAAAAAAAGTAAATTGATGTAATATTTTCTGTAATTAACAATAGAAATTAAAAATAAAAACAAAAACATTTTTTTACAAATCCAATGATGTCTGGAGATCTATTTTATTTAATAAACAAATATAATATATAATATATTTTTTTACTTTAGAATCCTCTTGTTATGCCGCAGAATTCAGTATCGGTTTCTTACAATCGACATTCGACATTCTTTCTGTTTCACGTTGTGTTGTATTGTATTGTGTGTCTATTTTATTTATTTTTTTATCCCTAATCCAGACACATGTTACTCTTGTCATTATTTTTTAGAAATAATTTTTTTTACTTCAAAATTGTATCAAATAATTCAAATTTCATAAAATAATTTTAAATTTACTTAGCAATAATATAACAAATTAAATTAGTTCTAAGATTATTACAGCCGACAAAATATTTTTCTAACTATTTAACACAATCGTAGTTTTAAACTACTTAATAACATCATCATTAAGTTAGTATTATTTATCCTCAACACTATTATGGGCGAACATAATTGAATGTAAAAAATTCAAGAGATAGCTGAAAAGTTACCAATGCCTGCATTTTCAAAGAGGAACTAGCAGATAGCACACACATACATACAATATAATGAAAATGATTTTAAAATTTAATTAATCTTTGAAAGAAATTAAAGGGAGTGTATTGGATTAAGATTTTAAAAAGACATTTTAAAGATTTTGTAGGAAACTAAAAATCATTAAGATTTTTTTAAAAAGACTTTTGTAATTAGGATTTTGTAGTTTGGATTTAATGGACTTAGAGTATAGGATTTGAAAAGATTTCATGGATTTATAAGATTTGAAAAGAATATTCAAAACTACTAAACACAAGCTAACAGTGTGCTTAAAAATATCATTGAATACAAATTAATCACAAGTTATCATGAACCTCTTACCTATTAATAACGTACATGAATTTTAAATCAAAGTTATAAGCTGCTAATGCATTTTGAGATATATTTTTCACAAATTTTCATAAAGTGATAGTAAAAAATAATAACAAAACATTAATAAAAAATATAAAATGTTTGAAATTTTTTTTTATAACATCATAAACATTGCTTGTTTTCTTTATTAAGTTGTGTATTTTTTCAAAATTGACTGCAATAGTTTAAAAAAGTCTTTTAAAAACTTTAACTTGATTGTTTGTCTCACTTGAGTTAGAACTTCCTATAGACTCATGTATTTCTCTCATGTCACTACCTCCAAAGCAAAGAGAAAAAAAACTGTGATAAAAAAGAAAAGTTTATCGTAGTTGGATGAGATTGTTGGGTGAATTTGGTATTTATACGATCAACTAAAAAGTCCATAAAATTCATTAAAATCCAATTAAAAAAAAAGTCCATAAAATTTTTATGATTTTGAATAATAGATGATTTTTTTTAAGTTATTCAAAATTTCAATCGAATACCACAAGATTTCGTTGCTTTCCAAAAAAAATCTTGATAATCTTGATTCAATACCATCAAATTATTTTTTATTATTTAACAATCCTAATTAAATATCCTAATACATTTTTATAAAAAAAAAATCTTTAAAATCCTAATCCAATACACTCTTTAAAAGAGGGTGATCCCTAACATGATGGTAAAATTGCACCTTGGTGTCCACTTGGTCTTGGGCTCAAATCCTTGGGCTCAAATCCAAGAGCAGCCTTGGGATTTACAATACTCACCCCCCTTGGTAATTTAAAAGCTGTAAGCATAATTTTCTGTTTACATCACTAGGCAAACATAATGCATTAATTTAAATAGAAGTTCTATGATCAGTATAAACATGTTCCAATACAATTAAACAGAGTAGCGTTGCATTCTTATCATATCAAGCTTCCTATCATTGACAAAAAATTCACTGTTAGCTGCCAACTTTCCCATTAGATTATGATTAACCTCTTATATAACAGAGAGGCTCTTTGAGTCCTTTAAACCACCCAGAAGGTGCTAGCAATAGGAAAACGGTATGTAGCAAGGCCCCAACACTGAGTTTGTGAGAAAGTTCAAATTAATAAATTTCTCAAGAATCATGACCATAACAAAGGCTAAGAAATGTCAATTTTTGAAGCAGATTATTACTTAAGCAAGGAATGGATGCAATGATGGGAAATTAACTTTTCAGTGATTTATGTGAGCTAGTTAATCTATAACAATAGATAAAGACGATGCCATTCTTGATAATCACTCTTTCGTTTTTACTTTTAGAAGATAATTTTACCCTTAGTAAATTAAAAAAGTTATATAATTTTTATATTAATATTGTCCTTTAAATTGAAAAATAAAATTTTGAATAAAAAATTATAAATTCAAAAAAAATGTATAGAGTAATTACTATTATCTTAGGAAATACACACAAGTAGTTTTTTTTTTTTTTTCAGAAATTGCAGACCATAACACCTTCAAGGGGAGAGACATCCCAACTAAATTGGCACCCCTTGACCTTTCCTTATTTAGGACCTAGCTGTGTATTATTAAATAAAGAGAAAACGGTACAACAGAAAAACATGGGGAAACCAAACCAAAACCCATGAGAAATTAAGCAAAAATGAAAATTAGGTAGCTCACAATGATCACGGACAAATTCGGAAGCAATAAAAAGTGAGACAGAGGACCACTAAGTAAAAACCAATCTATTATCTACCCCATGGTTAGCCAAACCATCAGCACAAGCGTTCTCCTCCCGAAATATGTGTGATATGAGCAAACTAATACGCTAACCCGTTAACATGACGTGATTCCATCTGCTACGAAGAAACCATGGGACCAAAGATGAATTAGAGAAAGCAACAATGACCAGTTGTGAGTCACTCTTAATCTAGAGTCAGGGCCATCCAATCCGGGTTGCTTGCTCAATAGCAACCATGGCTGTAGTAAGCTCAACATGCAAGGCCATAGTGTTACCAATGTAGTGTGAGAAGCCACCTCTAAAAACCCTAAAGTGATCCCGTAAAACACCTTTAATGGCGGCATGGCCAAGTGAACTGTAGGCGAGCGCCATCAGTATTGCACTTAATGAATCCATAAGGAGGGGGAGACCATTCCACCTGTTTGATGGAGGGAGCCCGCAGAGGGTGAACTAAAACGTGGAAATGCTTAAGAAGTGAGAATTCCTTAATAGAATTGGAAGCATGACCCGTGAAAATTTTGCTAGAAAGTGAAGCATGGGTGATGACGAGGTTGATGGCGTGACTAACCGACATGCTAGTATTTATGAATCTAAGACCATTGCGGCTCTGCCAAGTGACCCAAACAATGTGCATGATTGCAATTAACATGAGATCTTTAGCCTATCTGCTATGGACAAGTTCCACGACCCTAAAGAGGGACAGACCAAAGGAGCGATCAAGGTTTATAGTGGAGATAGATTGAAGTCAATCCCATAACTTTGAAGCAAAAGAGCAAGCTAAAAAAAGATGGTGTGATGTCTCAGCCTGAGCACCACAATGGCTGCACATAGAAACTAAAATGTGACCACAATGTCTCATCAAGTTATCAGTAGGAAGTCTGTTATGTAAAAGTTGTCATAGGACAAAGCTACGAGATGGTGGGATAGCCTGGGACTAGAGAATTTTTGCCTAGGGGAGTTGTTGCCCCAGGACCAAGAAATGAAGATAAGCTTCCTTTAGAGTAAGTGTGCCATGGAGGGAATGCTTCTAGATTGGCTAATCAGAATCAACACTGTTCAAGTTAAGAGGTAAAACTTGTGTAAGTGCAACAGGAAGGTTAGGGATCATGTGAGTGAGTGATGTAGGGATATATCATTCACCATTAGATGTAAAGCTACGCACATGGGAGGTAAGGCCCTTCCGCAATTTGGAAGGCAAGTTCAAAATATTTGCAATGGATACATTTAAGCACCAAGGGTTTAGCCAGAAGTTGGCAGCATCCCCTCTATTAATGATCCAACTTGTTCCATCACACACCTCATGTCAGTGATGTCGAATAGAAGTCCAAATAGAGGAAGCTTTAAACGTAGTGATCAATTGACTATTCTTCAAAAATCTTGCCTACATAAGAATTGTCTAGGAGGTATCAGAGTACTAAAGATCCCAAAGCAGTTTGAGCATAGCAGCGTTGTTAAAACATTAGATGGATTTAAGGCCAAGGCCACCCTGTGTAAGAGGCTTGCAAACAGAGTGCTAGGCCACAATGACACTTTTCTGAATGTTGACATCCCCCGACCAAAGAAAGTTCCGCATCCATCTTTCAATGGTTTTGAGCAGTAAAGCCAGCCACTCATATACCTGAAAACTATATAGAAGCATACTAGTAATTATCGAGTTCCACAATTGAACCTAATCCATATAGGAAAGTAGATTCCCCTTCCAAGAGCTTAGTTTAGCTTTAATTTAATCTACAATAGGTTGAAAATGTTTGGTCTTAGGCTTGCTTATAAAGATCGAAACCTCAAGGTAAGAAAAAGGCAAAGAGCCTAAACCAAACTCCAAACAACTACGAACCTTGTTAATATGAGCGTTAGTCATGGCCTTTGCATTGGCCAGACGCTGAGCCATATAAAAGGAGCAGCCTCTTCAAATTATTAAGCCTAGTGATAGACCCATTGCAAAAGATCATCACATCATCAACATAAAAGAGTGATAGAAGACACACTTATGTGCACTAATGCATTGGCCAGACGCTGAGCCATATAAAAGAAGCAACCTCTTCAAATTATTAAGCCTAGTGATAGGCCCATTGCAAAAGATCATCACATCATCAACATAAAAGAGTGTGTGAGGGAGTGGCGTAGCCTTGCGGACCAGCCATTGGGAGAAGAAAGTGATTGTCCATTAAGTATAAGATACCTCGACTGAAAGCATCCTTTGCAATGCAAATAGTAAAGGGGAGAGGGGATCGCCTTGTCTGACCCCTCTCTTGCATTCCAAGTAACTAGCAGGTGCACCATTAATTAGGAAAGAAAGCTGGGTTGAGCACAAAATAGTGCAAATTCATTCACAGAATGTGTTACCAAAGCCAAATGCCTTTAGGACATCAAGAAAAAAAATCCCAATCTAGCGTGTCAAAGACTTTTCTAATGTCAAGTTTAATGGTTAAATTGCCATAAGAGACTGACCTGCTAAGCATATTGACAGCTTTAAAGGTGGTGATAATGCACTCCGTGATGCATCTAACAATATAACCGTCCACTTTCTTAACCGTTCACTTGAAATTCTTTTATTTGATTTGATTGATTGATAAAATAAACATATAATATATGAAAGTTAAATCACTAACAATAAAACTATCCACTATTTTCTTAATCATGGACGTTCAAATAACTATTCAACTTGTGAAGAACCTATAAAATACCATTCCGTGCCAAATATACGAGGTTATTAAATAAGGAGTTAAAATATTATTTTATAATAAATATATTAATTAATTAGATATAAATTAAATTTTAGTATATTTTTTTTATTCTTGTACAAATATTATTCAACAAGATATTTGTTTATGAAATGATTTAAAATCATTTTTACTTAAAAATAATTTTATAGATTTTCACGGTAGAAATAATGTTAAATTTTTTACATTCAATTATGTTCGCCCATAATAGTGTTGAGCATAAATAATACTAACTTAACGATGACATTATTAAGTAGTTTAAAACTAAGCCAATTGTGTTAAATAGTTAGAAAAATATTTTGTTAAGAAGTCAGAAAATATATAACTGTATTCAGTTATTTTCAAAATAGTGTCCGCATACAGATTATAACAATTTGTTTACAGTTATTTTATAATATATTATAATAACTTATAATATATTATATTATATTATTTTTTTAATATATTATAAAACTTCTAAATATATTATATTATTTGTTTAATATTATAATATAATATATTCTAAAATATAATATAATATATTTGTTTAATATTTATAATATATTATAAATTAAAAAGATAAAAGAAGTTAGAAAATATATAACAGAATACAGTTATTTTGATGGTCTTGTGCAGTTTTTTTTTTTTT
Organism: Amphicarpaea edgeworthii; assembly: GCA_014843725.1. Lineage (NCBI taxonomy): Eukaryota > Viridiplantae > Streptophyta > Magnoliopsida > Fabales > Fabaceae > Amphicarpaea > Amphicarpaea edgeworthii. Next base: position 79,253 of record CM026321.1, on the reverse strand, counting down.
TTTTCAGTTGAAGGACTAAATTTTAAAAAAAAAATTAATATAAACAAAGTTTTGAGGGATAAAATTATCCTAATAAAAATGAAAACAAAAACAGTTACTTAGAGGTATATAGATCACTTTGAAAGCTAACCGGTTTTGAATATTCCTCATGTTCAAAAAATGGTAACAGTCTTGAAGCCTTAAAACTGTGACCACAACACACATGTTTCTGCAACGTGCAATGACCCTTTTATGTGAGCTAGTTAATAATAATAATGTACTCATGAATTGCGAGTATAATAGAAAAGGTTTAGAAGGTGAAGTTGGGTTTTGCTGTTGAAAAAAAAAAAGCTCCAGATCCAAGGTATAGAGCTAAAGCCTCAAAAATGCCAAGGCCGAGTGCTAATAGCAAAGCAGTGGAGACAGAGGAGAGTTGTTGTTTTGTTTGGAAAGGTAGAGTACCCTGATCTGCAGGCAGCAGCGGAGGGAGGGCATTAGACAATGAATGAATGTGAATGTAACCGTTAAATGAGAAGTTAGTTAGTTAAAAAAAGAAGAGAGAAGTTAGTTAGTTAGAAAAAGAAGTAACCGCCGGGTGAGGGAGAAGTAACCGTCAGGCGAGGTAAGAAATGAATACATAAGGCAATGTGATGGGATTGGAAAGGGTTAGTAGGGTTTTGGTTTTGGTTTTGGTTGATTGAATTAAGGAATGAAGGAGTTTGATAATTACGAGAGAAAGGAAAAGAAGAAGAAGCAGTGGTCAATGAAGACATCAACGGAGCCACATCCCTGCACAGAGTGCGGGAAGAAGTTCTGGTCTTGGAAGGCACTTTTCGGACACATGCGATGTCACCCAGAGCGTCAATGGAGAGGGATAAATCCACCACCAAATGTAAGGTTGATGAGAAGAAAAGAAGAAGAAGAAATGAGTGAGGAAGAGCATGATGTGGCAGCCTGTTTGCTCCTGCTTTCCAATGTGAGACAAAGAGAGGAAGATGTTCATTTCGAGTATTGTAGTTGCAACAAGGTATTCGAGTCTCACCAGGCCTTAGGAGGACACCGTGCCAGTCACAAGAATGTCAAGGGCTATTTTGAACATCCATAGCCACAACAATAGTCTCCTCCTCCATGACTTGAATTTTCCTCCCACTCCCCCTCCCCCTCCTCCTCCTCTTCCCCTCACTCTCAATTTGAGGTTGAATTTTCCTCCCATTCCCCCTTCCCCTCCCCCTCCCCTCACTCTTAATTTGAGGTTAGATCTCTAATTATTATTTATTCATTACTTAGTTACTACATCCTCTCCATCAATGTATTCTTATTCATACTTTATTCATTCCTTTACCTATACAGTAGATTTTACTATGCAATAATATTACTGTTCCCTGACTCACTCACTGTTCATTTTCATTTTTAAACCATTTTTTTTAGGTTTTTTCTACTCATCATCGCCACATTACTATTACAATTACAATTACATCTATAGATATTAATGAGATGTTTTTTTATTTAATTTTTTATGAATAAATCAAACAAGTTTTACTATAAAACCGTGTTAGTAATAATAAATGGATTCAAAACTTTCTTATAAAATAATTTAATTACTTAATTTAATGAATTGGCTTCCGCCGGCGTTTCCGTCTCCATCTTTAACATCATTTCTAAGCTATTTAATATTCCCCTTCTAAGTGTTGCAACTTCCTTAATTTGTTGCCGAGGACATTGCCAAGGCTGCTTCAGCTTCAGGTCAACTTTACCACTTTCATACATTCACATTGCCAGGAAGTTTAACGAAGTATTTGCTTGACTGCAATTCTGGGTGCATCGTTTGGATCTTTAGCCACCATTTTTACTCAGGACTCTGAAGTCTTGCAGGTGGTCAGAACTCTGGCGTTGGTATGTATTGTATTGCTGATTGATTTGTATGTATTTGTTTGCATTTGTCTACGTCTGCCTCAGATTTACACTGTTATCTGTGATTGTTGCTAGTTTGTCAGTGCTTCTCAACCATTTAATGCACTGGCATATATTTTTTATGGTCTCCATTATGGTGTTTCTGTTTTCTGATATGCTGCTTTCTCCATGGGAAGTTGTTTACTTTTCTAAATGTGTCACGATGTTTCTCTTCTGGTACATCTGCTTCTTGAGGTTAACTTTTATGGTAATTGCTTCATAGATGTTTGCGGGGGCAGTCTCGTCTGTATTCTTGGTATTTGCACCTCCACTTTTTGGCCTTCAGGGTGTATGGCTGGGCTTAGTTCTCTTCATGGCTCTTCGTGCGGCAGCTGGTGGTGTCAGGTAAAATGGCACATTAATTTTGTTTGTATTGAGAGGAAATGTTTCTATCTTGTTAAAATAAAAATAGGTTACTCTACCCATTGTAGTTAACTAGATAGCTACTTCAACTTTCAGGGCTCTATTATTTATCCATCTTTCATTAGAATATTTTCCTATACATCTTGGGCTAACAATTCATTTGATCTGATGGTATTTAAATGATAGAAGTATGCATGATTGATCATACAGTTTCTTTGTGGAATGGTGTGTACAACAAGTGCCATGGTTTTAACCTTGTTTCAATTGTTAAAATGCCGTCTGAAAATCTGTCTATAGTTGACATCTTCTACATGGGTTATCAAATCTTCAAGTGAAATTGTAAAGCGCGAGAAAGAAATAGAGTAATTGAGTGTATCACCCTGTCCTTTCAGTAGATTTGCTAATGCTAGATAGTGTGGATCCATTATTGAATTGTCAGGCTGTGCTTTTAAAGTTTTTTTTTTTTCTTTTTGTGGTTGAACCCTCTGTGCTTCTACATTTTCAGATTACTATAAAAAAAAATGGTCCTTGGTGGTTTCCACACAGGGATTTACAAATTGCAGAGGTCAGTGTCTATTCTTACAATTCCTAACATGTCTCCGCTTTTTGATAGCCCAATGTCCCGTTTGACAATGTCATTAGAAAGAGAAAATATATTATAATACGGCATGATAATGGCAGCGTACCCATTTATGTATAGTTAATGATTGCTTCTTGTGAGTTGTGAGTTTAATGGCGAACTAGGGCATGCTTAATTACTTTAATCAAATATTAAGGAAAAAAATTTCTAATTTATAAATTTTCCATGTTGATTAATATTATGTGATATTGCTCCTAACATTCTGATGGATGGATATTCATATGTACTAGAGATTTGTTATCTTGACCTTGTAACTCATGTTTGCAGGCGGTGTCATAAGTCTTTAGATGGAGAATATGGACCCAACACTGGATGTGACATATTGAAGAGGATTCTCTCCGTTGGATATTATATTTAGATGTTAACTTAGAGCTTAGGATTTTCCATTGTGCCTGTGTAGAGAATAGGTTCAATTTAGTATTTTAAAACCCTAATCGCACGCGAGGTGCAGGGATCCTGGTTATACACGTGACCTTATTTGCATAATTTTCACTATCTGTTAACATATGTATTCTTATTCACCTGCAGAAAAGAATTCTGTATCATATACTTGTCTCTTGTCTTTTATCAGTTTCTAGCTTGGGTTGGGTTCTTTAAGTTTTATATATGACATTTGTTTATTTATTTTCTAAAAAGTTATATAAAACTATTCTTAAGCTTGTTGATTTTTAAAGTGGTTTCTATCGTAATAATAATAAAAAAAAACTATTCTGATATGAGATATTATTGAGAAAGCAATTTTTTTTATTCATATTAATCGAAGACAAAAATAACGAAGTTTACAATAATTCATAATTTCATATATTATGTTAAATTAACTTTGTTAGCCTTTCTTGACTATTGAATATGTAATTTCAAACTATTTTGTCATAAAAATATATTCAGTAAATTAATATTTATGTAAAAAAAGTTAACATTTTGTCTAATGAATGATTTTTTCATATACGAAGTTATTAAACAAGGAGTTAAAATATTATTTTATAATAAATATATTAATTAATTATATATAAATTAAATTTTAGTATAATTTTTTTTATTCTTGTACAAATATTATTCAGCAAGATATTTGTTTATGAAATGATTTTAAATCATTTTTACTTAAAAATAATTTTATAGATTTTCACGGTAGAAATAATATTGTTAAATTTTTTACATTCAATTATGTTCGCCCATGTTGAGCACAAATAATACTAACTTAATGATGACATTATTAAGTAGTTTAAAACTAGCCAATTGTGTTAAATGGTTAGAAAAATATTTTGTCGGCTGTAATAATCTTAGAACTAATTTAATTTGTTATATTATTGCTAAGTTAATTTAAAATTATTTTGTGGAATTTGAATTATTTGATACAATTTTGAAGTAAAAAAAATTATTGCTAAAAAATAATGACAAGAGTAACATGTGTAAAATAGAATAGATAAACAATACAATACAACGTGTGAAACAGAAACAATGTCGATTGTGAGAAATAGATACTGAATTCTGCAGTATAACAAGAGCATTCTAAAGTAAAAAAAATTATTATATATTATATTTGTTAAGAAAATAAAATAGATCTTCGGACATCATTGGATTTGTAAAAAATGTTTTTGTTTTTGTTTTTATTTTTTATTTCTATTGTTAATTACAGAAAATGTTCCATCAATTTACTTTTTTTTTTCTTATTTTAAAAGTTTGGGTAGAAAATAATAAAAATAATATTTTAAGATAAATATATTTAGTTTTGTTTTTTTACCACATTTTTCACTTAATAGAACAAAAAAATGTTTTGTTAGTCTTAGTTTCTAACAAAAATCAATCATTGTTTTTAGCCCTCGTGTTAAGTCTCATAGTCAAATGATGATGTGATCTATCAAGTTGACAAGTATGTAAACTACTAGTTAAAGTGAAACAATTTTGCGGTCACGTGAGATGAGGAATGAATACATCAATGGAAAAAAGAAGTAGTGGTCAATGAAGATATCAATGGAGCCACGCCCTTCCACGAAGTGCAAAAAGAAGTTATGATCCTAGAAGACACTTTTTGAGCACATGCGATGCCACCCGGAACGTTAGTGGAAAGAAATAAATCTACGACTAAATGTGAGAGTGATGAGAATAAGAAGAAGAAGAAATGAGTGAGGAAGAGCACGAGCACGAGGTGGCAATCTGTTTGCTCCTACTTTCCAATGCAAGAGAGAGAGAAAGATGTTCATTTTGAGTGCTCTAGTTGCAACAAGGCGTTTGGGTCCCACTAAGTCCTAAGGAAGTACTGTGCAAGTCACAAGAATATCAATGGCTATTTTGCCAACAGTAGGGGAAGTGATCATTGAGAGGACAACATGAACAACATGAGTGATGGTGGGGGCCACCAATGCGGCATATGCATGAGGGTGTTCTCCACGGGATAGGCCTTGGGTGGGCACAAGAGGTGCCACTAGGACAAAGGAGAAGGGGACATCCACAGCCACAACAAGAGTCTCCTCCTCCTTGACAACTTGAATGAACCTTCAGGTAAGGGAGGAGAGCTAAACCGTTACATGAGGTGAGGAATGAATACATAAGGCAATGTGGTTGGATTGGAAGGGGTTAGGGTTTTGGTTTTGGTTGATTGAATTGAGGAATGAAGAGAGAGTTTGATAATTACGAGACAGAGGGAAAGAAGAAGAAGTAGTGGTCAATGAAGACATCAATAGAACCACGCCCTTACATGGAGTGCGAGAAGAAGTTTTGGTCTTGGAAGACATTTTTTGGGCACATGCAATGCCACTCGGAGCGTTAATGGAGAGGGATAAATCCACCACCAAATGTAAGAATGATGAGAAGAAAAAAAGAAGAAATAAGTAAGGAAGAGCACGAGGTGGTATCCTGTTTGCTCCTACTTTCCAATGCAAAAGAGAGAGAGGAATATGTTCATTTTGAGTGCTCCATTTGCAACAAGGTGTTCGGGTCACACCAGGCCTTAGGTTGGCACTGTGTTAGTCAGAAGAACGTCAAGGAATGTTTTGCCAGCAGTAGTTAAAGTATCATCAAGAGGATAATATGAATAATATGAGTGACAGTGAGGGCCACTAGTGTAACATATGTCTGAGGGTGTTCTCCACGGGGCCGGCCCTGAGTGGGCACAAAAGATGTCATTAGGACAAAGGAGGAGGAGACATCCACAACCACAACAACAGTCTCCTCCTTCTTGACGACTTGAATTAACTGTCGGGTGAGGGAGGAGTTGGAGTTGCAGTTACGTTAGGTTAGGTGAGGAATGAATATATAAGGCAATGTGGTTGGATTGGAAAGGGTTAAGGTGTTGGTTTTGGTTGATTGAATTGAGGAATGAAGAGGGAGTCTGATAATTATGAAATAAAGGGAAAGAAGAAGAAGCAATGGTCAATGAAGACATCAACAGAGCCACGCCCTTGCATAAAGTGCGGGAAGAAGTTCTGGTCTTGGAAGGCACTTTTCTGGCACATGTGATACTACCCAAAGCGTTAGTGGATAGGGATAAATCCACCACCAACTGGGAGAGTGATGAGAAGAAAAGAAGAAGAAATAAACAAGGAAAAGCACGAGGTGGCAGCCTGTTTGCTCCCGCTTTCCAATGCGAGAGAAAGAAAGGAAGATGTTCATTTCGAGTTTTCCAGTTGCAACAAGGTGTTTAAGTCCCGCCAAGCCTTAAGGGGCAACGTGCCAATCATAAAAACGTCAAGGGCTGTTTTGCCAACAACAGCGAAAGTGATCATCAAGAGGACAACATGAACAACATGAGTAATGGTTGGAGCCACCATATGTGTGAGGGTGTTCTCCATGAGGCAGGCCCTAGGTGGGCACAAGAGGTGTCACTAGGACAAAGAAGGAAGGGACATCCACAACCACAACAACGGTCTTCTTCTCTCCTTGACGATTTGAATGAGATGGAGTTTTGTGGTTCAACTTGATGAGGAAATGGATAGTGATTAGTGACAAAGTCCTAATTACATTTCATTATTTCACATTTTTTCGGATACAAGGAGAAAATTTCTTAGTAATGCCAAAATTTTATTAGTTGTAAGGCTACAATATAAATGACAGTTTATATGATAGACATGGGAATCTAATTCGTTGAAAGAGATGTAAGAGATTAATTTTAATTTATTTTAACTCCATAAAAAAATAGTTTCATTACTAAAATAATTTTAGTTTTTTTTCTACAACAATAATAATTTTCAAGTTAAATTAATATGTAGATGTAGTTTTATAGACAATTTATTCAAGTCTATATACTTTAAAACATTTTTAGAAAGTCTTTATAATTTAAAATTTTTGTAATTAAATTCTTATACACTAGCACCATCACAATTCTATTAATTTATTTTTAACTTTATAAATTTATACAAATTAATGATGTATTAATTTTTTATCATCAATTATTAATAATATCGATACCTTAAAAGTGGATGCAATAAAAATTCCAACAGTAGTTATATAATAGATCGATAATAATAAAATATTGGTATAATTAGAAAAAAAAAATAATATATATATATATATATATATATAATTATGAAATTTTAATTATTTTTAATGAAAACCATACCTCGAATGAGAACAAAATATAATCAAACAATTGAAACATAAAATGCCATTTTTTTAATAAAATATTTAATCTAGTTTTTCATGATTAATTTAAGTGCATTGATATTGATTTCACAATATATACGAAAATTGTTGATTAATTATCATCATACTAAAAAGTAAAAATCAAATTGTAAATAATAATAAACATTAATCATCCTTTAAAAAAAAAAAAAACATCAATCATAAAGCAAATGCAAATAAATCACAAATTTAAAGCTCCATTCACTTAGCGTTAACTTTTCTTATTTTGGAAAGTGGATGCTTAAACAAACATGCACATGGTAGTATTAAATAAAGTTGTTGTTGACCCGTGAAATTGATGAGAAAGTTGCATTGAGTTAGATTATGCAAATCGATGAGTTCAGTCATACAACATAATCCAACGGGTTAAATAAATTGGCCGGTTAGGTTAAGCCGTTTTTCACATCTACTTCTCATCCATCTCCCAACTTTTCTTATTGTTAAAAAATAAAAATCCGAATATAAAATTATTGGATCTACAGCCCTATTCGTTACACTCAAGTCTCAAGTCTCAACACACTGTACAGTCAGATTTTCAGAAATGTAGGAAAGGAAAAACCCTTATTGATGTCAATAACTTCGTTTGTTGGTCGTATTTTTGTAGCGGTGTTTATAATATTCACAATCACATGTCATGTACCCTCATCTCATCTCTTTGCTTGACCCCCTTCACAATTAAACAAGCGGATGAGACGATAATGATACTGTGACTCAACTCAACTAATAATGAGATTATCAAACAATTAAGAATAGACCAAAATGATTAACCACTGACATTAGGCGTAGTACATTTACTTTCCCATTTATCAGTAACAGTGTTTGGGGAAGTAGGCTTCATATTCTTCAACAATCCAACTGGTGGTGGTGGTGAATGTGCACAATTACTACCCTCGATTTGAACCTCACTCTCAATTCTCTTCAGTTCATCCAACACTTCATCCATGGAAGGTCTCAAATCCTTTTCCCTTTGCAAACACTGAAAAGCCAACCCTGCCACTGAAACTATCATCCTCTTAACCCCACAATCTGAATCAAAACCAAGAAAAGGATCTACCAGTTCACTAAATGCACTTTGCTGAATCTTGTTTATGGCCAGATTAGACAAGTTAATCTCATCCCTGCTCCTGTTCATATCAACTGCAGGCTTTGATGATATTAGCTCAATAAGCACAACCCCAAAACTATACACATCACTCTTACTTGTGAGCTGATAGCAATTGTAATACTCAGGGTCAAGGTAACCCGGGGACCCTTGTGGAGCTGTGGAAACATGTGTGACATCGTTTGGAAGATCTCTTGAAAGACCAAAATCTGCTACCTTAACACAAAAGTTGTTTTCGAGGAGAATGTTGTTTGTTTTCACGTCACGGTGAATGATGTCAGAGGCGTGGAGATATGCCAATGCATTAGCAGTCTCTATGGCAATTCTCATTCTTGTAGACCACGGTAGCGAGCCAGGCTTCGCTAATCCGCCGTGAAGATGACACGCTACGGTGCCGTTTGAAATGTATTCATACACAAGCAGGAGTTCACGGCTGTGCCGTGAAGTGCAGCCGTAGAGTGACACGAGATTTTTGTGACGCAAACGTGTGAGGATCCTAACTTCGTTCATGAACTGTTCGACTCGCTTCCAGTTATGCTCGTATAAGCGCTTCACAGCAACTTCACGTCCATCTGGGAGTTTCCCTGTGTTTCAATTTAAAGTTCTAAATGATACAAGAGTACAAGACGAGAAATTATTGTATGGAATGGGAATATAATGTGTCTATAGTTCTAGCTAATCTCCATTCAAAGTTACCAAAAGAAGTTTAAAAAAATCAATTATGTATTACTCAGAAATTAGTCAAAATCATATCAAACAAGAGTGGAGAGCAATGTTGTGTTTCAATTAACGGTGTATTAGTGAAGGGTTTTGATTAAGTAGCCTACCATAGTAGACAGTACCGAAGCCTCCATCTCCAAGTTCTTTAGTATCGTCAAAATTGTTTGTTGCTTGTTTAAGCTGCTCATAAGAGAAGAGTGGAACTCCAAAGTACTCGCTACTGCTTGCTTGATGAGGATTTGAGGAGGAATCACAATATGAATCTCTTGACTCCAACTGTCCACCTGAGGTACCATGTTTTCGTTTGTAGAGTAGAAAGAGAAAACATAGCAACCCAATTACCAACATGCATGGGATTCCAATACCTAAACCTGTAAAAACGCGCCAAGAGAAAATACCAATTGAAGATACTGTGAAACATAAGATTGATAGAGTTACACAATTTTTAAACAAGTTTTCCTCTTTTGGGGAAAAAAATGAGTGTGCTTAAAAGAAAAGAAATCAGCGGATCCTCTGAATTTAACACTAAGTATCAGTAGTGATTTTGAAGTCATGTTGACTGTTGAGAAGGAATATCAAGTTATGTAAACAGTACATTACCTATACCCAGTTTGACCTCCCAATTGAACCTTTTTTTCTTCGTATTCACAATCGTGGTATTGGTACCTGCGGCATTTAGAAGAGACAATTTAGAGGAAACAACACGAAATTGAAGTGTGAAGACAAAGTTTTGCACGCTGATCCTGAGGGTTGCACTAATAATAGTAGACATTAAACAATCAATCAAAGCAACTCCGATCTTGCCATTTAAGTGTAGTAAACACTAAATTCGAAATTTGAAGACTCTGAGAGAACTTAGGTCAATGTTACTTCTCTTGAGCCATTTGATTCTGTATCACAAATTGTGAAGGAAACATTTAAGAACCTAAAATGTGAAAAGCAGATAAAAGCAACAAGGATTAGTGTTTTGCTTTCGTGTTTCCAGGGTTTTTGTTGTAGTATACCATTGGCACAACAAAATTTGTATGTGCGGTCAAGTTGACACTGGCCTCCATGGCGATAGTGGCAAGCTGCACATTCATCACTCATCAGTTAGTTTTACTTGAGTGAAGATATTCGCAGTCACGAATGTGAATGGGTTGTTAGCGTCAGGCACGTCTTTAATTGGAAGCTGGACCCGTACATGCTGTCAAAGAACCCGGAGACGCATCATCATCATCTGTGATGAGTTGTGTGTAGTTGTAGAAGAGATCGAAGTCACTGCAGTTTGTATAATTAAAGTATATGTTTGTGGGAGGGCTGACATGGAGCCTGCGGTTGCACCTGAACAGAGTTATGTTATTGTATTCGAAACTAAAAGCAGCAAAATGAGAACTATGTGGAAGACTATAATTGTTTCTGAAAGCTTCACAACTTTCGGTCTGCAAAAGGTCATAGAGATTTTTGTCTCTAAATTGAAAAGTTATGAGGAGTAGCAGGACTAATCAGACACTGAGCTACGCGGATAAGATGAAACCATGTTCCATTTTTCTGTAATTGGATCATTTTGAGCTTACCATTATCATCACAATTGCTAATGGGCAATAAGCCACAGTCCTGGCTTTCTGATTTAGTAAAGGGGAAACTGATATTGTCAACATATCCACAAGGAAACATAGGTGGACACTTTCCTTGGTTCGCAGCCGCCATGAGGCGACAAAACAGAAAGCAATAACACAAATTCATAAACTGAACTCATCCTTCCTTCCTTAATCACCCAGTACGAACCGAATTCAACAAGGATTTGATTCTCTAAACTCTAAAGTAAGCTCAAGTTTGTGAAACACACATATCTGGCCTTTTGAAACAAGCAGGAAGACCTTATAATCTCTAAGCTGACTCTGCTTCACCATCTGAATCTTCTTGCCTTGGTCCAGAACGAAAAACACTTGTGTGAATAGTAATGAACATTAAAATAAAATATCACAAGAGTTTGGAAATGCAGTGGGCCTCTGACGTAGAGAGTAGACAAAGTTAAGAGGAATGGTGAGTGGTGGTTAGGTTCACACTTCACTTCAAAGAACGCAGGGGCAAACCCACACTTTAAAGACAATGGGATGAACTATAAAATCATGTTGCATTATATTTATCATTAAGAAAGATTGTTTAGCAGTGGCTGATCTTAACTAAATTATTTAGGTATTTCATGTTTAATAGCAAGTAAAATTGACAATTTATTTATTTAAAGCATGTAAGAGTGGAATCTGAGAGTTCAAATCTACAAGTCAAGCTTCATTTATATAGAAAATAATCATATTTTTATCCTTTACCATAAAGATATAGATATAATATTTATCATACATAAAATAACAAATTAATTTAAAAGATAAAGATAATTTCTTTATCTTTTCATATTTATCCTATAGGATTATTATTCGCTTTCTAAGATAAAGATAATATTTTTATCTTTTCACATTCTCAGATTATTCAACATTTGATAAATCGTCGATCGTTCGATTACCAAAATGATTGGACAGTACACAACTCCTCTAGCCTTGAACGTAAAGCAGAAGAGGTTAAGCTTATTCCTTTGAGGTCGTCGGCCTTTAGTAGATTGACAATTATCCAATCGATGAAAATAATCAAACGGTACAAGTATATATAAATGTAATATACTACCAACGAGTCATTAATTCGAGTGATAATTAGAATTGGTCCCCTTAAGACTATTTCACATTCAAACCTTGTGAATGGAAAAAGCATAATTGGGAGGAAAGAACCCCACTAAACGTGGTCAGCCAAATCCTTCTGATGGAGATTAGTCATATGTTAACTCGTAGTCATGACGTATTGTGTCGATATGGAATTTGAGAAACAAAAAACTATTTTACTTGTAAGACAAATAAAAATTGACAATTATAATTTTAGTTTAAGAAAAAACTAATTATATATAATAACAAAATCAATCAAATATAATATTTAAATAGGATTTATTTACAAAATAAAATAATATTACTATTGATTTTATAATTTAAAAAATGAGTTAAAAATTGATTCTATAGTAACTAAAATTTAATACTTTATAATATTAAAAAAAATAACATTGTGATTTTATAGTTTAGAAAAAAAAAAAGATAAAAACAATTATATAATAACTAAAATTAATAAAATATTAATATAAGCTTCAAATTTCTATAAAAAAAAAAAAAGAAGATAAAATTACTATTAACTTTATCATTTAAAAAAATTAAATATAAAATTGATTATATAATAATTAAAATTTAATATTTAAATAAGATTTTCTAAAAAAAAATATAAGCTTGATATTGATTTAATAATTTAGAGAAAAAATAATTTTAAAAAACAAATTATATAATATTAATAATAAATTTGGTCAAATATAATATTTATATAACATTTTTTTTATAAAATTAAAAAGTAAAAAAAAATAAAAAAATATTAGAATTTTAAACCACAAGTTAAAAAAACAAATGCTAAATGTACCACGAAAATGCTAAACACACCTCTAAAATTACTTAAAGCACTTACTAAAATTACTAAACACCTCCATAATCATATGATAAAAAAAATTAAAAAAATCAGGGGCCATCGTCCCCCAAAGCACCACATAGGTCTACCCCCTGAAAGTACGTGACCAGTCAACGAGGTCAGAGAGAAAAACGCGTTCAGTGTCATAATCACTGCCTTCAAATTTCTTGGCACCCACAGTTTTCTACTACTCCCTATGTGTGAACTTGTGAATATAAAAGCAAATATTATTATGTGACCGAAGATTATCATAATTCTCACAACCACAGTTTGCTTTTTATGAATCCAAACTTTTAAATATTCCTTTTGAGAGAAATAATCCACTCTAAAACATATCTCAAAAAAGCGTTTTATTCAACTAATGGATTCAAAATTTCAGATCTCAACAATAGTAACACTCAGGGCAAGTATCATATACCCCATCCATATTGGTAGCATATAAACTACCCTAAGAACACATGTCAGTTTCAATATTTTATACCCTACACTCAAATTCCAAACATATTAGCCTCGGAGAAAATTAAGGTACACTTTGTTCCATTAAATGCTTCAACTTTAAACCTAATTTTGAAACAGGATTCCTTTAAATTACAGTGATATTGATCACCAAATTGTTGTGAAGTGTGATTATAAAATTTCATAGTCCACATAATAGTTATGTTAACAAGTAATGTTGATAAAAAAAAAAAAAAGTGTTAGATAAAATTCGCCACTAACCCATCAAAGGAAAAAAACAAGTTGGCTTGTTTTATATAATATAATAATTTAAAATGACTTATTCATCCCATTTTATTATCCCACAAGTTGAAGAATCATCTAACTTAATAAAAAAAAAAGATAAAATAAAAAGTAAAATGTTAGTATGTTTTACCATAAATGAAAACTATGATTGACTAACACTGTAAAATAATTTTATACTAACTTTTTCTTTAAAAATAAAACTATAAATTAAAAAATAAAACACAAAATTATGAATAAAAGTAGTGATTAGGAAAGATGATTTAAAGATGTTACTTGAATTGTTGCATACTTTTACTTGGGTGGGTAGTTGCTTTTAAATAGATATGACATCGAAGACGAGTTTGTGGTTCTTGTCCTCGTCCCTACCTACCAAAATTCATCTTCATCCCTGTCTCCATTCTCGTAGTCAAGTATGAATTTTTATTCTCATCCCCATCCTTGTTGGATATCAGGTATATTTGACTTGTACTTGATTATAATTTTTAAAAAATTTAAAAAAAAATTAATTCATAATAAGCTTTAAAAAAGTTTAATTTTTATAATTAGTTAAAATCATAACAAGCTAAAATATGTTAATAACAACCATAGAATTATCTATTATCTAATAAAATTATATATTTTTTTGTCTAAACTATATAAAAACAAATTGAAACAACCTAAAACAATAATTTAGAAAGTATAAAATAAGTATAAATTGTAAATCATAAAATAAGTATAAATACTTAAAAATTATTAAGTAAAATATATAACATAAAATAAATATAATTTATAAATATATGTATCGAGTATGGGTATAAGATAGGTATGCACATTCCAATTTTCATAACTGATTTTTATAATCGGATATTACTCATACTTGTGTCCAAACAAAACAAAGATTACCCGTCAATATCGAAGCGGGATGAGGCGATACTCACGATCAGGGGTTTGATTTTCATGCATACTTTTAAATATAGTAAGGTAACATGGTAATTCATATCATTCTTGGGTCATTTTAAAAAGATTTTACTAAAAAATATGACTAACCATTTTTATTTTTTGAGTTGGAATTCTGTAAAGGAAGTAGAGAGAAAGTCCAGACTCATAGTGGACCAACCAAGTAACTTCAGCCCATTATTGTGAATTTGCTAAGGCTGAAAAAATCCGGCCAACACTCCCAATCCATTTCAACGGATGCAAGCGGCCCAGAATTTTGAATCAGTCACAGTCAGAGTAGTGTCTAGATTATAGAAAGCTAAGAGGAAAAGTCCAAAATATCTTCTTCGGAGGAGAGAGCTCTCAATTATAGTTTAAGTTAGTCTAAATCTGATCCTTGTCTTCTACGGAATATGCAAATACTATATATAATATGACGCATACACTGATGTTACAATGTTGTCAAACGAAATAAATTATGCTGCATGCTCTTTTTCCCATTAAACGTCAGTATCAAATACAATTGTATATTTTTTCATGGAAATTCGAAAAACATTGCTGTTAATAGTAATAGTATATTAAACGTCAATATGTTTGAAATGTACACTTAAATTAACTTGAGAACAAAAGTGATTAAGAAAATAAAATTTAAGAAATTCCATTCTAAATATTATATCTAAACATAAAAAAATAGATATTTATTTTTAAATAATTTAAAAATATTTAATGAAGTATATTTAATATATTTTAGATAATATATTTAGAGTTCTCATTAATATTTATATAACCCATAATAAAATATATGCATTGAAAAGTAGACATAAGACTTAAGAGGCATCCATTCTGGATTGAAAAGTGGGAACACCGTCCTAAACTGTTGATAACGTATCATCAATGAAATTGAGAAAAAAGTAAAAAAGCACAAGCAGTTGTTTGGAATATTCAAATTCTGTTTGAAGTCAACTAAATGATATAGGTGCGACTTTTTTTATTCAAAATTGTACTATCATTAACTGAAAATTGTAGCAGTACTGTTATTGTACTAATTAATATAAAAATAAAAACTGAAATAGAAAAAGATTTCTGCCCCGATTCACCTTATAAGTCATAGCATTAAGAAGATAAAATAGAATTATGGTTTGACTGATTACTTTTGGTAGTTATTCTATTTCTACCTCACCTCTTTCTTTTTTTTTCACTCACATAACCATCATTCGAAATTTGACTAGACCAAACAAACTGAAGTATCCGAAAGAAAGATTTTAAACCTGGGGTAATTGAGCCTGGTTTTCTACAAAATCAATCCTGCTGTGTGTGCAAGTGTCTGTGTCCATGTTTTTTTTTACCTTCTTTCTTTATAAATTAGAAAAAGAAAAAAAAATTGGGGAACGTGAAATTTGTGCCAGTAAGTATTAAGTGTTAACAGAACTGTGCTGTTAAGTTTTATTTTTGGCAACTGTGATATAGTATTGTATAGTCTACACCAATTGCAATCATATCAACTAAATAAATAGTTTTGAGCTAATAAATTCTTCTTGCAGCCTCTAACCACCCAGCAATTGCAATTATGAAGTATGAGCAAACCCTAAATGTCTCCATACATTAGACCACTATGAATAATTGTAAATAGGTTAAAATATTTTCTTGGTCCCTTATTTCTATTTTTAAGTATTTCCCAATAAGATAAAAATGTAAATTCTAATTCTGGAACAGTTTTTTGTGATGATTTACTATCATTTTAAATAGTTGATGTGCATCTATAGTAGCAGTGAGTCGCATGGGATCTCTCAATCAATCAACCAAACTTGAAAGCTGAAAAGATGAAGCCTGAGAGAGACTAACCTGGTTCATCGTCATCATCACATTTAGCAGAATGAACTCTATCAGTGCAGAAGCACCTGAAAGTGTACATTTCGAAATCAAAACCGCACCTCCCTCCGGTGCTGTGGCATACGCTGCAGTTACCGGCCTTCCACGTCAGCAAGAACCCTTTTCTCAAGGCTTCTTCAATCCCTCCAACTCCTGTTCCGTCTTCCACTATCGTATCCACAACCGGACCCGTGCAATTATTTGACACAAAGCTTATATTTTTCTCCGCTCTATACAATGCCAGAACCGAACCCGTTTCGTTATAACACACAACTTTGTGCTCTTCCACCGAAGGTAATGACTCACAGCCGTAGAACAATATCATTTCCTTTTGATTCGGAGCAATATTGAACTCGCGTGTACTGGGAAAAGTAAGATTCTGAGTAGGAAGAAGACAACCTTTGGTGGAGAATGCAGCATTGGACAGTCGCAGTGTCTGATTTTCGTAGAAAATCTGATGAATGATGTATTGGGTATTAGACAGATTGAGGAGGGGAAAACCATTTGGGGCACAAGAGATGCCAAAACCAGGGTTCCCACAAAAAGTTTCTTGTACTCCTTCGATGTAAAACGGATAGCTTATATTTATGTTGTTGTTGGCGCAGGTTTGGGGTGGACATGCAAGAAATTTTGGGTCCACATCACAATAGGTGTTTCTTACAAGGAGATAGAAGAGAACGATGTAGGAAAGAATCAGGGGAGAAGAAAGGGGTTTGAGGATAAAGAAGATGGTGTTGTTTTGGTTCATTTTGGAGGGTTGTGGAATAGAGAAAGAACAAATTATTAGGATTATACAAAACCAAAATGAGTGAGGGTATGGCGGCCTACGGGTTTGACCTTGCAAATTGCAATTGGGACAATATCTTTGAGTGAAAACGAGATGTCTAGTTGTCTCTGCAACTCTGCCTCTTATCTTTGAATGAATCCATTCTCCACAACCCACAAGACCATTTTTTTTAAAAAAGGAACCTCGTGTAGGATAGTTGAAAAGGTTGACCGGATAATTGAACACGTAGAAATGGATCTATTGCGAAGTTAACAAATTTTGGTTGTTTCTCCTATAATCCATATTTATATATAATTCATTTTTATTTTAACCAATTCAATCAATATTAATCATTAAATTTTTTGTATAATTTTTTAAAAGTTGTTTTCTAATAAATTTTAAAAATAAATTTAAATTATTATTTTTTTGAAGAATTATTATATTTGTTTAATAATTTAATTTTATAAACTAAAAATATGTAAAATATTTTTTGATATAATATAATTAAATCAAGGATTCACGTTAAATAGATTTTATTTGGATAAATGAAAGAAGCTAAGAATTTTTTAGAATAAAAATGAGTAAAATTTAAAAATTTTTAGTTGTAAAAAAAATTATTAAAATGAATTCTATTTATATAAAAAAAAATTAAAATTATAGCAACAATTTTCATAATAATAAAAAAAAAAATAGTTCAACAGCTAGTAAATATTTTATTTTAATTAAAATTAATTATTGCAACAACTTTCATAATAATAATAATAAAAAAAAATAGTTCAACAACTTTAAAAAAAGTTTTATAAAATAATAAAACATAATATGTTTTTTTTATTTTTATATAAAAAAAAAAAAAGAATTGTTTGAGTAAGCATCATGCTTCCTAGTAACAAATATTTATTACCCACAAAGATAAATTTTTGACAAACATCATGCTTTCTAAGTACAATGTTTGACAAATAATTCATTATGAATGTTCTTATGCGAATTCATGGATAATAATGCTAAACTTTGAAGCTACGATTCAAATTCAGCTGATGATAGTTGGATTTTTTTTTTTTTCAATTTATTTTCCTTTTTTTTTATTCTTGTAAAATATCTCAATTTTTAATCAATTTTTAGTATGATTTGTACATGTGTTAATGATTCATGTTGGGATGTTGATTTTTGTCTTATATTTTGAGGGTTTTGATTTTTGTATTAATTTATAAGATTTTTAAAAGTTGAAGATAAAATATATCAAATTAATTTATTAAAAGTAATGTTCATCAAAAATTAAAAAATTAGAAATAAAAAGTACAATTAAGTACTTTTTGTAGGATATGTATAATAAAGTATGTATAATTTTGTTGGGTATGTATAATGATGTAATTTAATATTTTTTTTGTCGTGATTTCGTTGCTATACAATAAAACATGTATAATTTTTTTTTTTTTTTATCAATTATAAGATAAATAATTGAATAATAGAATTAGGTTAGAAATTTTGCAAAACAAAAATAATTCAACAAATAATTGTAAAGTTAATATAATAATTTATAACCTTTTAAGAAGAACTGTGTAACTATAACAATAGATGGTTTATCTTTCATGTAACAATGTTATTGGATGTAAAAATATTAAATTAGATAAAGGGTTTTTCAAAAGGAATAATAAGGTAAAATAAGATTTTAATTAAAATTAAGGAGATAAAATTGAGAATAAAAAAAAATAATAACTTAAAATCTAACTTATTTTTCATACATACGTTACTTGAAACAGTGTATCAAAATAAGTTACTAAAGTAAATAAGAATGTATTTAGTAAAGTCATGAATGAGCTTATAAGCTCTATTGATTAGTTTATAAGTTCATTTAATCAAAATAAACTTATTTAATATATGCACTTATTTTGTTTAGTTACTAGTTTTTTTACTCTTGCTAAATACACTTTAATATTTGTTAAGTTCACCTCTTTTCTTCAAATAAAATTTTATTTTTTTTCATTATACCTTTTGAACCTAATTCTATACACTGTATCTGATTTTGCTGCTTTCAAACATAATTCCTTGTTCTTCTTCCTCCTTCATTCCTTTCTCCCCTATCCATCTCCAACCAACCTTCCATCTTCGACATCACCCTCATTGCCACCTAAAGGGTCATTTCCACTATCTAAAGGACTGTCACCTTCATCATTGTTGCCTAAAAGGTAAATGAAGAGAAACCATTTACTTTTGTCATCACCATAGAAGAATGATGACTCCCAAGAATCTCCAAACAACATCAAAATGGAGAGTGATTCTTTTCCTTGATGGATTCAAAACTACAAGCACTTAAAATGACTACTACCTCCCAGCATGAGATTTGATAATAAGAACCTCATGAGTTTCTAGATATGAAATATAATTTTTTCTTTTCTTTGTGTGAATTTTGGTGTACTTTTTATGTTTGTGTTTATCTATTTTAGCTTATACTTTTGTTGTTGATAAATAAAAGGAAGAGAGGTAGTGGTGGTGGTGGCAAGAGAGGTCATGGGCAATGATAGCGATGAAGAAATTGCTACAAGAAGGTGTTTGTACAAATACGGGAAAACAAAATTAAATCTAAAAAATAAATATTATTATTTTAAAAATATATGGATAAGATTGATTCTATCTTTATCCTCATGAAATATGATTTTTGATGATGGGATTTTATAATATTATTATATTAGTATTCTTATTTTGAGATTAAAATATAAATGTGTGTAATTTTTTATTCAAAATTTAAATTTGAAATGGGTTAAAATTTAAAATTTGATTTGAAATTGAGGATAGAAAAAAGTGATAATAGGAATGAGTTGACCTCACCTCTTTACAGTAAAAGAGATTTAAAAAAATAATAGTGAAGGTGTGTAATGGAAATAATTAAAAGAACGGAGGTGAACTTAGAAAAATTTGAAGTGTATTTAGCAAGAGCCTTTTTTTTTTTCCAATCTTATTTTCATTATTTTATTTAATATCTTATTTTATCATTTTATTCAATTTTAAAAAATCATATAATTTAACATTCACATGCACACAACACTCAAACTGTTTATTGATATCGTTATACTATTGTTATAAAGAATCAGGATCAACACGGATGTATTGATATTTACTATGGTCGTGTTAAAGCTAACTTTGTTAACTTTCAAACGTTTTTAGTGAAATGTACCAAAATATACCTAAAATATATGATAAAGTATCAAATTGAAACTTTTAAAATATTATGTACCAAAATAAATAAATAAAAAAAGATTTAATGAATTAAATGTAACATTAAACCTTTATTTTATAAAGATATCTTAACGTGATCTTTCCTTTAGAATTCGCAACTTAACATCACTAGGCTCAATTGGACAAAAATGATCACTTTGTGAAATTTACAAAAAAATAAAAAACTATATTGAAACATCGAAGGCTAGGGTGGACAACTAGGAGATCTAAATCCGTGGTTCACCCTGAATCATATTACTTTCAAAGATCATATCATTTTTTTTTTTTTTTATCACCAAACTATCTACACCAGATTCTTGCCTCCACCAACCTCTAGCAAGCAACTCTCGTTCCACCAATCATCCCGACTCCATTTTGCGATTGTTAAGAGGTAATTTTTGGAAGTGGTGGTTCAAATTTTTTTCATGATTTCTAATCTCATTCTTAGTCAAGGTGAGTTTTTTTTATAATCAAATCGAAATCGAATTCAGATTGAATAAGTACTATCAAGTTCAAATTTAATTAGTGTGTGTTTCACATTTTTAAATTTGATTTTGCTTTTATAAAACAACTTTTAATCTTAATCTCAATCAAAATGAGTTTTTTATGGTCAAATTGAGTCAAGAAGATTACGAGTACTTGTAAGTTCATGTTTAATTGTGATGTTTATAATTACATCAAAAATCTGTAAATAAATTGTATTTCTAAGAACTTAGAGTTCATTTGTTTTATTTTTTTATAAAAAAAAATATGTTTGTTTTAATTAAAAAATAAATTTAAGAAATCATATAGTCAAAGTTGAATGATTTATATAAATGCTTTTGAATATGGTATATTTTCTTCTATTCTTTCTTGTTTGGAGAAAAAAAAATCGTATATAAAAGTATTGTTATGACTTTTGACCAACTAATGGAAGTATTCTGAGTGACTAGTTTTGTAATATAATTTAATCATAAAAACTATTATTATTATATAACGAGGGTCGAGTAGTGACAAAGGACAGAATTGGGAGGGGGAGGAAGAAGTCAAGAAAGAAGAAGGTTAGGGATAATTTAAATTTGTGTGGAATTATAGTAATAGTAATAAAATAAGGTTGTGTGAGTTGTTGGCGTAAGCAGAGGAAGCGGTTGAAGAAAGAAATGGTCTGATTGGGATGGGGATGGAGATTTGACCTTCTCGTTCTCGTTGTTGTTGCCGATTTCCATTTGCCCATAACGAATACAAACTGCAATTGATTTGATTACAATTTACAAATAAGCAATTTGCAAGGATCGATGAAGAGCTCTCTGAAAAAGTTACGAGGTCTGGCACTTCACAATCACAACCACAAGCATGCCTCCTCCAAGTCCATTCAGCCTCTGGGCCAGCTTGACGAGCTCGCTCGGGCTACAAAGGCATCATTTCTTATTTCCATTTTCCATTTCTATATCTTGAAAAACACAAGTTTTAGGGTTTGATGGATGGCTTAAGCTTTTGCAGGATATGCAAGATATGAGGGACTGCTATGACACCTTGCTTTCCGCCGCAGCAGCAACCGCCAGCAGTGCTTATGGTAGGGTTGGCAAGAATTTATTTATTTTATTTTATGATATGATGATATCAATTTCTTCTTCTCTCAGAATTCTCCGAGTCCTTGCGGGACATGGGCTCTTGCCTTCTTGAGAAGACCGCTTTAAATGATCACGGAGATGAAACTGGTACGTACTGCCACACCACACCTCTTAATTTTATCTCTTCACTAACCACTTCCCCTATCCTTGTTCTTTCAGGTAAACTTCTCCTCATGCTTGGCAAAATCCAGTTCAAACTCCACAAACTCATTGATCACTATGTCACTTCCTAATCCCTTCTCTCTATTCTTTCCTTCTTATTTTCTCTGCTTTTCTTTTCATCACTCTTTTCTTTCCCATTTCAGCGTTCTCATATATTCCAGACAATTACCATTCCCTCCGAGTCTCTCTTGAATGAACTTCGAATTGTAGAGGTTTCTAACCCTCTATCTATCTATCTATTACACAGCCAATTATTTTATCTACCGTCCTTCAATTTTCTCTACTTATATCATTCTACGTGGAGGACGTTTTGTAATTTTCTTCATTTTTTTTTTGTCTTTATACCGGACCAGGAGATGAAGCGACAATGTGATGAGAAAAGGTTTGAAATGTTTTCTTGGATCTAGTTTTGTCTTTGAATGTCATACTGATATATGTCTTATCATTGATCATTGTGTGTGTTATATGATCTGCAGAGACTTGTATGAGTATATGGTAACAAGATATAGAGAAGGAAGCAGGTCTAAAGGTGGGAAAGGGGAGACTTTTTCGTTGCAGCAGTTGCAAACTGCTCATGATGAATATGATGAAGAGGCTACATTGTTTGTTTTCCGATTGAAATCTCTGAAGCAAGGACAATCGCGCAGTCTTCTAACACAGGCAGCACGGCACCATGCTGCTCAGGTTCTTCATATTCCCCTACTTCCTTCTAAGAATTGGGAATTCCTTCTTTTTCTTTTTCTTTTTATGTTGATTACCATTGTTTTCTGTCATGCCCCAAAACAGTTATGTTTCTTCAAGAAAGCAGTCAAGTCCCTTGAGACAGTAGAACCACATGTAAAATCAGTAACTGAACAGCAACACATTGATTACCGCTTCAGTGGTCTTGAAGAGGAGGATGGGGATGAAGGGGATTATGGAGATGGTGATGGTGGTGGTGGTGGTTATGATGAGAATGATGATGGGGAGCTGAGTTTTGACTATGGACAAATTGAACAAGACCAAGATGTTTCTACATCACGAAACTCAATGGAGGTGACTACCTTAAGTAACTAGGAATCTGTAATCTGCTTCTTCCCCTTATGTTTTTCAAGCTTATTTAGAAATGGATGTCTAATGAAGACTGGGCAACTAAATCTACTAACAGGCAAAAATGAGTAGGCGAATGATTGTGCACTCATGTGATGGTGGTTGAGGGGTTTGAATCCTACTTCGTACTAAAGAGAATATGAATAAAATCAAATTTAATTAATGAATGAATGAATTCCTAAGGGGAAAGGATTCTGTTCTGCAGGCAAGCCTTTAGGAACCAAAGTCCATGAGCCTTAGAGTTGTGGGCAAAGTTGTTTTGCAGTCTTATGCATAGAAACTTTGCATCCTTGTTTGTTTAAATGTGACTAACTGCTCTATGCACATGAGTAATATAGTTTAATTAAAATGCTGCTAGATGGATGGATTGAGCAAGAACCTCTTCAAGAAAACTATGGAGTTTTAGCTTCTCTGGTCAATGCACAAAAATGCTATGGAAGTTTTCAGTAATGAACTTCTGATTATGAAGATTTCCGATCAAAACCATATATATAGTTTTAATTTTCAAGTTTATAAAACACTTCAATTAGCTTATATTACTCATCTTGATGACTTGCTGCTTAACCATGTTTGCTTCTTTTACAGTTGGATCAAGTGGAACTTACACTTCCTAGAGGTTCTACAGCTGAAGCTTCTAAGGTAAAAAAAGACATCTATTATATTTAATTTCCCTTTGCCTATAAAATATAAACTATGTAAGAGCATGGATATGAATATCTTTTGCGCTATTTGCAGGAAAACTTGGATAACCTTCAAAGGAATTTGTTTTCCTTTAAGGTTAGGACAGGGAGCCAATCTGCCCCACTTTTTGCTGATAATAAACCTGATGCAAGTGAAAAACTGAGACAGATGCGCCCATCTTTATCGCGGAAGTTCAGCTCATATGTGCTACCCACACCAGTTGATGCTAAGAGTTCAACCTCTTCAGGGTCAAATAATCCAAAGCCTTCCAAAATGCAGGCAAATTTAAGTGAACCTACAAAGAACTTGTGGCATTCATCCCCATTGGAACAAAAGAAACATGAAAAAGATATTGGTGATGTGTTTTCTGGTTCAGTTGTCAGAAGTGCACAGTCAGTACTCAAGGAAAGTAATAGCAATACTGCCTCCACTAGATTTCCACCTCCTTTAGTAGATAGTCTTTTATCCTCAAGTCGTGATTACATTTCTGCTTATTCTAAAAAGATTAAAAGACATGCCTTTTCTGGCCCATTGACAAGTAATTCTGGGCCTACCAAGCCAGTCTCTCTAGAAAGTATCCAACTGTTCTCTGGACCTCTTTTGCCTACTCCAATTCCTCAGCCTCCGTCATCATCTCCAAAAGTATCTCCTAGTGCTTCTCCCACTCTTATGTCTTCACCCAAAATAAGTGAGCTTCATGAACTTCCTAGGCCTCCAACCAGTTTCCCCTCCAATTCAAGGCTTTTAGGTTTGGTGGGTCATTCTGGTCCATTGGTGTCTAGAGGTCAAAAGGTTTCGACTGCAAATAATTTGGTTGCATCAAGTGCAGCATCTCCACTGCCAATGCCACCTCAGGCCATGGCTCGTAGTTTTTCCATACCTTCTAGTGGCACTAGAGTGGCAGCATTACATGTGCCAAGAACACTAGAATCCTCTCATAGATCATCTATATCTGAGAATATTGCTTCCCCTACCCTGATGCCAATAGCATTGTCTAGTAGTCAGCCATCATCAGATGGCTGAGGCTGTTTTCTGGATGTTTATACCAGAGGTAATTTTTAAACCAGGACTGTTTTGTTTACTTTTTTCTTATTTTCTATTATTTTGTTTTCCTGGATTTATTTGATAAATTTTTTTGGTTTTGAAATTTAGACAATGTAGAAAGTGTTGAAATTTCATATATAAAATGGCAAAATCTTCGTCTCAATTTGGCTGGTTTGGAATGGGATATAATGGAGAGGGTTAGGACCTAATTCTATAATATCAAGAACCTGAATTGCCATTGGTATAGGACACCTGTTATTGAGGAAGTTCTATCTTCAAAGTTGTTAGAATATATGTAAGATATTCAATCCCCACCTTGTGGAATAAAGTTAAATGAAAAAATATCCAATATTGCATTGATAATATCTTTAGAGTAATTTAGTGAATCATAGTTTATCTCTTTAAGACTTTGTTAAATTAGAATTATGATAAAATATTAGGATAAGTAAGGGTTAGTGCTGTATGTTTTGCAACATGACATTTCACATCATATCAAGTCAATACTAATTTCATAATATTTAGCCAAATAGGTCAGTGCCCAAATGTTCTTTGTTCCTACTATACTATGAGGAGTTTTAGTTTAACTTTGTAAGATTTAATATCGGTTTCCGTTTTTCAGGATGTAGGGATGTACATGTTTTGACCAATATTATGCGATGAACCCAGGTATGGTCAATGGATACTTGTGCAGACTAATTCTACTTACGTCTGAAGTTAGCCCTGTTTACGGCCTGGCAAATTAAAAGCTTAGGGTCAAGAAAGCATAGGTCAAGTTTTTGCTTACTTGCAAATATGTAAATATTCACCTAGTATTCTTTTCTGCCATCATCATTGTTAATTCAACCTTGTGGGCTTTTGTCTTAAGTTGAAAATAATTGCCCATCGGCTTTATTGTTGAGATGTGCATTTAAGCAATTGACAGTAACCAATCAATCATGCCTCCCCTTTCCGAGCGATCCAATTGTCTAATGAAGCTGTGTACCTTTCAGCAAGTGCAGTTTTCTTTCGTATGTTTTTTGTTAATTTTATTCAATTTAATTTTTTTAACTTAATCATTTCTAAGAACACATCATAACAATTCACACTGAATTTGATTCTTTTCTGGATTTGCGTTCAAATCGTGCTTTCGATTTTTCTCCAACCGGGTGGAGCTGGATGAAAAGAGAGTGAATAGGGTTCATGTCATGTAAATGTAACAGAATTTCCCTGCCATGTTTTTTGGAATGCAATGTGGTTAATAACACGTTCACGCTTAAGTAACCATCGAAAAAAGTAAAAATGAAGTGAAATGTCATGCAATTATGAGACTGGTAATAGGTAATCAGTGTGGTTAGGTAATAGGTAGGCTATGGACTGGTAGAATTAGTTTGGATAAGGCAAATAGGTGCTCTTTGTGGATGGTGATTTTGTTTAGAAGCTGTAAGCAAAATCCAAATTCAATTGGCTTCTATCTAGTAGTATAGTATAGTATATATAATATATAATAAATTACATTACAAATAGACATCCCAAACCAACCGTACGAGCTGTACTGGAAACTAAGAAAAGGAATGCCGAGAATACAGTGCATAATATTGGTAATTTGGTACGATCAAGTAATTTAGAAACGGATGCAAGGAAAACAATCTGGTCTTTCATTTGCAGCTTTCTCCAGTATCATATCTGACGAATCCCATTAATTCTGGTCCTTTAAGTCTTGGATTATTCTTGAAACTGTAGGAATAGAAACTATAAACAATCAGAAAATGTTCTGGCTTGTAGATCATTATACTCAGATGAGATGAATAAGGTTTAGATGGCTCATCACCTTTCTTCGGAGAACTTGGAAAAGGAGGCGGATGTCGGGAAAGTACCACATAGATCATTGTTTGATAGGTCTCTGCACACAAGAAATGAAATTAGAATTGGGATATTGAACAAGTGTTAGTGTTGGAGTAGGACAGACAGACTCACAAGATCTTGAGGTTTCTCAACTTAGTGAGTTCCCTCGGTATTCTTCCAGTGAGCTTGTTGCTGTTGAGTCGCCTGTATAGTGTAAAAGGTTAGGCTTTTAGGCTCAGTTCAGTTCAGTTCAGTAAAGTTGAATTATTAATTAACTCACAAGAATTTGATGTTTGATAGGTTGGACAGGGTGATGGGGATAGAGGCAGTGAGGTTATTCTGGTAGAGACCCAAGCTAACCAGGTTCTTGAGGTCTCCAAGTTCCTTTGGTATTGGACCCATCAAATCATTCTTGTACAGTTCTCTGCACAATGTTAATGTTAAAGTCAAACCAAATCAACAAGAGAAGGAGAAAGAGAAAGGAGCCTCACAGAAACTGCAGGCGCTGGAGCCTCCCTAGCTCTGGAACCAAATGGCCAGACAGATTTGCGTGTCCGAGGTCTCTGCATGAACCCAATGAAATAAATAATTAATGATTCATTCCTTGGCAACGATAAGATGGAGTGAATTACTACTTACAGTCGTGTAACTCGCTTATCATCATCACAGGTAACATGGAACCATGTACAAGGATCAACCAAAGTTGGATCCCAGCTCTGTAGAACGTTATTTGGGTCTTTCACTGCTCTTCTGAACGCGAACAGAGCATCACCTGTTAGTTTTCAAGTTCAACAATACTATTACTAGTGACAAGAACAAGATACACTTCAGAATGGCTTCATACAAAAGGGGTTTGTTTACCTTCAGAGTTTGCATTCACAACAGCAAAAGGGTCTGAATCTGATAGGAGAAGAAAAATGGCAACAACATGAAAAACTGTCATCATGCTCGTCTCCATCTCAAACTTGGTTGCTAGAGACCCTCACCCCTCACACGAATCGATGCTTCTATTTGTAGTCAATAGAAACGAATGCTTCCTCTTTCTTCAATGCAATTATGCTTTTGGAATGGAATCACAATTTTATAGTGCCTCTTTAGTTTCTGACTATCACACACAATTACTCGTTTTTTTTTAACTAACAAATGATTCCCCTTAGCCATCTAGAACTATTAATTGTATATATGTATCTCCGATTCTCCGTGTGTGTATAAAATATTATTTTTATCAAGAATTATTACTCAACTAACTAAGGATAGATATGCTTCGTATGAATTCAATACATCTAACTATATAATTACATATTAATATTGTCTTAAGTAACTATATTTAAAACTGTTTTTCTTGTGATAATAAATGTGAAAATGCACTTCTCATTTAATATATACAGTGCAAGTTTTCAAATAATATTTAGTTAGGTCAGAGACTATAAACACTATTTGAACATTTTTATAAGGAAAATATTTTATGCTTCTTTAAAGCGAGGTATCTTTTGTTATTAATTTTAAAGGAGTATATATTTAAATGTGTGTATAAGAGAAGAAGAAGAAGAAAATTTTAAAAAAAAGCGTAAAAGATAAAATAACTGTATATAATATCAAATACGATATTGATTATCGGATGTTCGACTAAATATAGTGGAGGTTAGGCTTGAGTACGAAGAATGTTTCTGGCGATCCTGGGTCGTCTTACGCAATTACATATATTAAACCAAATTGTTGTTCTTCCTTTTGTCTGCTTTCATTTGAAAACAAGAAGAATAAATTCATTATACTTTAGATTCGGTAATGGATGGTGCGATTTCAATTTCAAAGAAGGAGAATAATTGTTCATTTCTTTGGTTCTTCCGGCCTTTCTTTTTGTTTTCAATTACACTATTAAAAAATTATCTGTGACACAAAGCAGTGACGAATATTAATAATCTTATTCAAATCTCTAAGGTAAAGTTTAATTAATTAGTTTTTGTTTAGTCAACCATGATGTTAAATTAGTTAACCGGAAGCATCGATAAGAAAAGCTTTGTGATTGGACACGTAAAAGTAACCCACTAGGAATGAAGAAAGTGAATAGAAAGATGGTTTGTAGCTACTTTTGATCTGCTTTGCCATTCCATGTGAAACGCAAATGAAAATACTCGTCTTTTAATGCATGTTAATGGGTCCAAGTTCAACACTATGGTTTTGACTTGAATTGCTTGACAGCATGAGGCAAGGCATGCTTTTTTTTATAGTGGGAGGCATGAGCCAGATAATGCTATGATCTCCTCATTAAAAGAAGTGACTTGGAGATTTCAGACTTAGACCACAACCACAATATTGCTGTCTCTCATTAACCACGTTCGTTAACTCCTTTTCATTCTTACCATACAAAACAAAAAGTCGTCACTATATATATAATCTTCCTTTCTTCCGGTTTGTTCATACGGAAAATTCATCGAGTATATAATCAACACCTCACGTGCAAAACAAATTATATTGGTTGTTTGACCATTGACCACCAACTAAAAAGATGCAGTATTATACCCCACCACCCGCGTTGTACAGTTGTCTTTTGACGTTCAAGAAAGGGGAAAGGGTGGGAAAAAAATTTTGAACCTTGTAATTCACATCACATTCACAGGTATAGAAACAAACGAATATATATGCTTCATACAAAAATGTAAATTAAAAGCAAATGTTGGTATAAATTGACATAGGATATTATAACGAATAAGTATTCGGCTTAGCTGAATACCTCAATTTGTTCCTTAGCAAGGGCTAGGCAATTTAGGCATTTTAATACCATCATTATCATGTCATTGGCATGAATTTAACTTTAATTTTAGTGCATGTTTGATTAGGGGAGCAAACATGACTTTGTTTGTGGTGATGTTATTGAAAGTAATTTTTATATTAAAATCCAAAATTTTACATTGAAATTTTCTCTTAAATTAGATTTTATATTACATACATTCAAAAATTTTCACATCACTATGAAAATAATTTATTTTGTCAAAATGCTAATCCAAACATGTACTTAAGCTAAAATATAAATTTTTGTCTTCCTATTATTTCAAATCTTCGATTTTAATCTATCTCTTGTTTAATTTTGACATTTAGTCCCTTTGCCCTGTCATCAATTTGGCATAGTTGACTGTTAAGTTTACTAACGTTGACCGCTATGTGGAAGTGAAAAGGTGACATGGCATAATCTGAGTTGTTTTTTCTTTTATTTTAATTGCTGAATAAATAAAATAATTAAAAAAAATTCTAACACAATCTCTAACTCTTAACATATTCATACTAGCACGTTAAAAATCATTAAAAATGGAATATTTGATAGTATGGTATTTCAGAGTAGTAGTTACTGACATATACATTGCTTCTCTGTACATAAAAGAACGTGAGCACTTGGATTTTTACATAAGAAAGCCACTGCTTTATTGAAAATGAGGAAGAATATCTCCTCATCACCAAACAACTCAATCCAAATATTTTCTTATCTAGGCCAAAACAAAGCAGTAAGTATAATAATAATAATAATAACATATGAGTTTATTATAGTTATGCAACAAAAGATGTACAAGTGGATAATTCAATTTTATATCAAGTTCAAGAGCAGTAAGTAACTAGTATTCTTTTTTGTCCCATGCAAATGTAACAGCTAATTCTTAAAACAATATAGAAAATACAAGAACAGATGGCAGCAACAGAATTTTCATCCTATCCAGACAATGCAAAGCTCTCCTGAGTCCAGTGTGGTGGATCCATCACAGCACAGGGATCTGATTTCTCAAAATCAGCAACCTACACATGAACATAGCAATAAAGCCATTGAAATGTAATTGGACATTTGGATCAATGCTATTCATATTCACGTGAGACAGTCCATTTAGGATACTACCTTTTCTTGACATTTAGGACAGTAGTGATATTTATGCCAAAGGCAATCCATTGAAGGGCAAAGAAAGCAAACTCCAAGCATCATCGGCATCAAGCATCCAACAAATGCTGCCAGACTGGGCTTTGATCTGTTTTTCAGGTCAAACATCATAGGTTTGGAAACCAACAGATGCAAGAAGACTCACTAAGTTAGAAGCAAATGAAGTACATGCTGCCATATAGTATACATTATATACAACAAAGGCTTAGCTTATTATCAGACCACTAACCAACTAGTCTCTGACCTCAGACCACTAACCAACCAGTAACCGCTCTAATAACCACCAACCAGTAGCTAACTACATGTAATGATGTAAAAACATAAAATGGATGTAATCTCCATTCTCCAACTACTTATATTACATATTAAGCTTAAATCTTAATCTAGGGAATGAACAAAAGCAAGACAATCGTTTTAAAATCAACAAATTTACAGAATGTTAGCCGTGCTTATCAATCCCAAATTAACATTTGTCAAGATAGTTCCTCGGTGTGTGTCTAAGTGATTGCAAGTCAACTCAAACTTGACTGGACCTTAAATCTCAAGAGTCCGGCCAGTCAGTTGAAACCTCCAACGCAAAGTGAATAATAATTCTTTCTCTTGCCCAACCTAAAGATGGAAAACCATCACCATGAGTCATCATCTCTAGCAGATGCTTTCTTGTTACACATACATCTCAAACAAGATGTTCTTTTTCAACTGCTAATTGACATAATGAATCACTTTAACCCACCACACATACAGCCAGTTAGTGCAAAATAAATAGCCAAAATAGGATCAAAATTTGAACTTGTTAGCAATAGCAGAACAGAAGGTCAATAGCTGTACTGTAAAAGGCTTTAACTAAGTTTTTAGTGCCTATAATATAACATATGCAGTTTTTTGTTTTATCTGTGTCCCTGTTCGCCTTATCATTTCAATCAATAGATTTTACCTTTTTAATCAGACCAGAGGATTTGTAACAACTCACGCACTGCCCCTAACCTATGGATATTTGTGAGTACATTTTTCTTTTCAATTCAAATCAAGCCTATTACCCAATCTCTCTCTCTCTCTCTCTCTCTCTCTCTCTCTCTTTTTTTTTATAAACAAATGTTAATTGTTAATGGTTAGTTTTTGTTAGGCAGGGAGTCGATCCACGACCTGCCTTCTCCCTTCAACTACCATACCAACCTTATAACTCCGCCCAATCTCTTTTAAATACGCCATGACTGGATCATAATATAATAACAATAACGAGCCATTTTGATTGCAAACTGAATCTGGTATTTTGTTGAGCAATATCTAAAGCAATGATGATGAGTGATGGGGTTTTGTTAGTGAAGTTGCAAAGATCCCATGTTGTTGTTGAAAAGAATACATACCTAGCCTACACATGGATTCTTAGCAGTAAATTGAATTGTTGAATGAATAGAGAATGAATTGAATTGAATTGAAATTGAAGAGAAAAGGGATAGGGATAGACCTGACGGTAGTGAGAGCGGTGTTAGCGCAGTAAGGGCAGTTGAAAGGAGCAGGAGTGTCCCTGTAAATGGTCTGCTGGATGGGGATGCCCTTTGGATCTCCCACCACCGCGTTAGGAGGGATCACTCCTCTTTGGTATTCGTTTTCTGCACCGTAATACACTGCCACGGGCACGCCCACCACAACTTCTTCCTCTTTTTTCTCCATCTCTCTCTTCCTTCAATCCGATTTTTCATAATTATAAATACAAAATAAGGCGATTATTCCAAACACGTTTCTTTCCGCATGGACCCAAATACCCCTGCCCGCCAATCGTGTTTTTTTTTTTTAAAGGGTATAATTGTGTGTTTGGAAATAAAATTAATTATAGTTAGAATTAATTTTGAGTTATATTTGAATGATTTTGAAATAAAATTTATACATGGACACCACAATTTTGTCTAAAATTGTGTGCCTGTCATAATATAACTATTTACACCATGAGCCTAATTACAAGTATATCTAATTACAGTAAAAGAATTTGTTAAATTAAAGAAATCAAATCAGATTTCAAACTAATAAAATATCTTTTTGTCAAAATATCTTAACACCCCTTTTCAAGTGGGAGCATGAAGATTTCGAATGCCCAACTTGTCAAGAAAGAATTCAAATTGGTGTTTCCCCAACGCTTTTGTGAATATATCGTGAGTTGAGCAATGGTAGAAACATAAGTTGGGCAAATATTTTCTTTAAGGACTTCATTTCGAATAAAGTGACAATCCACTTTAATATGTTTGGTATGTTCATGGAACACCAGATTTTTAGCAATGTGTAAGGCCGCCTGATTATCATAGTGAATGATCATAGGTTTGTCATGAGCTACCCCTAGGTTAGAGAGAATCCCTTTTAACCATTTTAACTCACATGTAGTAGTTGTCATAAACCTATATTCAGCTTCAATAGAGGATCGAGAGATGATATGTTGTTTCTCTATTTTCCAGGAAATAGGGGAGTCATCTAGCTACACCAACCAACTAGTCACAGAATGTCTGGTTAAAGGGCAGTTAGCCCAGTATGAGTCGCACCAACTATGGAGCTACAAGTCACACTTATGGTCGAGAAATATTCCTTGTCCTAGATTGCCTTTTGGAAACCAAACTACTCGTAGTGCAGCTTCCCAATGTTCAACTCGAGGTTAGTGCATGAATTGGGATAAAATGTGAACATTGTAAGAGAGCTTAGGCTGTGTAAAGCACAAGTAAATTAACCGTCCAACCAGACGTCGATATTGTTTGGGTTTTTCAAGAAATTGACCAACAGCAAGTGACAAGCGATGATTTTATTCCAATGGAGTGCCTGCATGTTTAGCACCGAGCAGACCAGCTTCGGATATAATGTCAAGCGCATACTTACGCTGACAAAGGAAAAGACTCGTAAGGTGTTTGGCAACTTCTATACCTAGAAAATACTTCAAAGCACCAAGGTCTTTCATATGAAAACACACGTTGAGATAGTGCTTAAAATGCTTAATTGCATGAGAATCATTTCCAGCAATGATTAGATCATCAACGTACACAAGAACCACAAGTTGTATGCCTTCTTGGTGCAAAGTAAACAGAAAGTAATTGAGATACGATTGTTGAAATCCGTAAGACTTAAGGGCATGAGAGAGCTTTGCAAACCAGCAACGGGGAGCTTGTTTCAATCCATACAGTGATTTTCTCAGTTTGCACACCATGTTCGGTTTCGAAGTTGAAAAACCAGGAGGCATTTTTATGAAGACTTCTTCATGGAGATCTCCATGTAGAAATGCGTTGTGCACGTCCATTTGGTGAAGTTCCCAAGTTTTCGCTGCTGCCATTATTAATACAGTCTGTACTGTAACCATTTTTGTGATCAGTGCAAATGTTTCGGTATAATTGATCCCTTCCACTTGATGATTCCCAAGGACAACCAATCGAGCTTCAAATCACTCAATGTGCCATCTGAATTGTACTTGATGCGATACACCCATTTGCACCCAAGGGCTTTCTTCCTAGGTGGTAGCTGTTGCATGCTCCGTATATGATTTCGTTTGAGAGCTTGGATCTCAGCTTGCATTGCTTCTCTCCATCGAGAATCTTTCATTGCCTCATAAGAGTAGAGTGGCTCTTTTTCTGCAGTAACTGCTGCAAGGAAATGCCTGTGTGGTAAGGAAAATTTGTCACAATTTACATAGTGAGCTATAGGATAAGGTGTACTTGAAGAATGTGATTGAGTTGATGAACTAGAGGAAGGACAAAACTTCTGAATTGTGGCCTGAGTAGATGGTTGTTTGACACGACAGCCACATCCCAACAATTCATGACTACTTGAGGCTTCCATGTATTAGATAGCAATCATTTTGTTACCATTTTAAATTCATAATATTGTTATCTTATTAGTTGTTATCTTGTTAGTTGTTATTTTATTATTATATTTATTATTGAGCACATTAATAGGTACATTTAAATTATTGTTATTAGTTTATGTGCTCTATAAATTGAAACTCTCATTCGCAATAATATTCAGTCAAGGTTTCATATTCAAAAACCTTCTCTTATATGGTATCAGTTGCTGCTTAGCTTAACAGCATCACGATCCAAACCTAAACATTATGGCCATCATTGTATCTAATGGAACCGACACTATTGCTCGGTCAGTCATGGCCTTGAATACCCAGGTTGGCATCAAACTCAATGGTGCTAACTACCCAACATGACGTGTCCAAATGAATGCGCTCCTTATTGGATATGATCTAAGCTGCTTTGTTGATGGCACAAGTCACCCCGACTACATTTATTGGCGTCGTCAGGATCAATTGATCCTTCATGCAATCATCTCATCTATTGATGCATGCATCATCACCATGCTTAGTAACGTTAAGAACGCGAAGCAAGCTTGAGACACACTTAACAAGGTGTTTGCGAGTCGCACTCGAACTCACATCATGCACCTTAAGGAGCGCTTCACTCGCTCTAACAAAGGAAACCAATCCATTGCCACGTACCTTCAAGGCATCAAGTCCATTGCGGATGAGTTAGCCATTATCAATTCTCCCATTGATGATGATGATTTGGTCATTCATACTTTGAATGGTCTCGGTTCTGAGTTTCGTGAGGTTGCAATATCTCTCTGCATCCATGAAAACCCCATCAGCTTTGATGATCTTTACGATCTCTTGGCTAATTTTGAGAATTACCTTCAAAGAGATGCACCTTCAGATGTCTCTATCATTGCTTCCGCAAATGCAGCCTATAAAGGCAAAAACTCTCATACAAAATGAGGAAACACCTCTCAATCGACCATGACGTATGGTCGGCCCACTTTTCTTGGCTCGAACAAGCGAGTCATTTGTCAGTATTGCGAGAAACTAGGACACACGGCACAAGTTTGTTACAAGATTATGGGTCATCCAAAACATCCTCAAAGACCCTATGCACACCATGCACGCACCACAAACACTTTCGCTACTCAAGATTGGATCCTAGACTCTGGTGCCACCCATCATGTCACAAATGCACTCCAAAATCTTCATGTTAGTGATCCTTATCACGACATGGATCAACTTATGGTAGGAGATGGTTCGGCCCTTCCTATAAACAACACTGGTAAAACTTTTCTCCCTACCCCCTCTCGAAATCTCACTTTAGAAAGGGTTCTACATGTTCCTGCTATTACCAAAAATTTATTATGTTTCTTGCCTTGTGCCATACTAACCCTATTTCAATTGAATTTTTTTTCTGATTGTTTCTTGGTGAAGAATCTAAAGACAAGGGTCCCTCTGTTCCAAAGCAGCCATAAAGATGGTCTTTACACCTTGTCTCCACCCATTCACACACTCTCCTCACCACATCATCTATCCACAAACCATGGCACCACATTCTTGGCCACCCAGCACACAACATTCTTTGTCAATTTCAATTTCTTTCCAAAATAAATGTCAGCAACCTCTCACCTTGTCTCTCATGTAATAGTGTCAAAAGTCACAAGCTTCCTTTCTCAACATCGAGTCTAATTAGTAAAAGACCTCTTGACATGATTTACACAAATGTTTGGGGACCTACTTCAATAATATCTACAGATGGATTTCGTTACTATTTAATTTTTGTAGATCACTTTACGAAATATATTTGGTTATATCCCATGACATGCAAATAAGATGTTTCACTAATATTTCCTTTGTTTAAAAATCTTATTAAGAAATATTTCAAATTCCTTATTGTTGCATTATATTCTGATAATGGTGGTGAGTACACAAAATTAAAACATATTTTGGCCCAACATGGTATATCTCATTTTACAACACCTCCATATACACCACAATTAAATGCCCCTGCTGAATGCCGTCATCGACACATAGTTGAAACTGGGAAAACCCTTCTTCACCATGCAAAACTACCTTTCAAACTCTGGACCTATGCCTTCCATACAACCACTTACCTCATAAACAAACTTCCCACTCCTCTCCTACACATGAAATCACCTCATGAGGTTCTTCATCATACTGTCCCTAACCCACATCACCTACACTCGTTTGGTTGTTTGTGTTTCCCATGGCTAAAACCATATACCACTCAAACTGCAACCATAATCTCGTCCATGCATCTTCCTTGGTTATGCTGAAAATCAGTATGCTTATCTATGCCTTGATCCTCAAACTGACCGTATCTATACATCAAGACATGTGAAGTTTTATGATCACATTTTCCCTTTTGCAACTTTATCAACCTCACTTTCACCTGTTACAAATACTCCTCCCTCACCTCAACCCTTGCACATTGTACTACCATACACCACACCAATACCTCACCCACACCAATTAACTCCTACTTCCCCCCTTCATCTTGATAAGCAACAAATAGAGGGACCCTGCGTCTATAGCTACTACATCAGGTAATGATTTTCCATCTTCACCTATTTCCATCACTACTAATGAAATTGCAGTTAGCCCTATACCTACTCGTACTCATAATATGGTGACTCGATCCCAAAATCAAATATTCAAACCCAAGAGAGTGTTTGCAGCATCCAAGTTTCCTTTAATTGAAAATCATGAGCCGTCCAATGTTCGTGAGGCTATGAAACATGCACACTGGCATATGGCAATTACTGAGGAGTTTGATGCTCTCCTCCGAAATGACACTTGGTCCTTAGTCCCTCCTCCCAAGGACACCAACATTATGGCCTGCAAGTGGCTTTTTCGAATTAAAAGGAATGTTGATGGCACCATTGCTTGCTATAAGGCACGACTTGTAGCTAAAGGATTCACACAATGCCACGGTATTGATTTCCATGAGACCTTTACACCTGTAGTTCGCCCACAAACTATCAAAATTATCCTTACCATAGCCCTTGGAAGACGCTAGCAAATGCATCAATTGGATGTCAACAACGCCTTTCTCCAAGGTGAG
Organism: Amphicarpaea edgeworthii; assembly: GCA_014843725.1. Taxonomy (NCBI): domain Eukaryota; kingdom Viridiplantae; phylum Streptophyta; class Magnoliopsida; order Fabales; family Fabaceae; genus Amphicarpaea; species Amphicarpaea edgeworthii. Next base: position 41,655 of record CM026321.1, on the reverse strand, counting down.
CTTAAGGAACAAGTATATATGTCTTAACCTCCAGGCCTCAAGGATTCTCAACATCCTCATTATATTTGCAAATTGCACAAGGCCATATATGGGTTACGTCAAGCCCCTCGTGCTTGGCATGATGCCTTAAAATCCTTCATTATTGAGTTTGGATTCTTCACCAGTAAGAGTGATCCCTCTCTTTTTGTCTATCATGCTCATGGTACTCTTGTTTACTTTTTGGTTTATGTCGATGATTTGCTACTTACTGGCAACAACACTAAGTTTCTTCAGAAGTTCATTCAAGCCTTATCCCAGCGTTTCTCTTTGAAGAACATGGGTACCCCTCAATATTTTTTAGGCATTGAACTCATCCTCACTCCCACGAGAATCCTGTTATCTCAGCACAAACACATTCGTGATGTACTTCACAGGTTTAATATGGCAAGTGTTAAGCCCTCTCTTACTCCATTATCAACTTCTGCTGTCCTCAAACTTCATGATGATACTGGCTCTACCGATGCTACTGAATACCGTAAGAATATAGGTGCCCTACAATACCTTACTCTTACGCGTCCGGACATTGCCTTCTCCATTAACAAGCTTTCACAATATATGCATAAACCAACAACTCTCCACCTTCAGCATCTCAAGCGAGTTCTTTGTTACCTTAAAGCCACTATCAATACTGGTCTCCTCCTTAAACCGACATCCAACCTTAACATTTATGCTTTCTCGGATGTGGACTAGGGTGAAAATGTTGATGATGCCACCTCTACTTTGGCCTATGTCACTTTCCTTAGTGGAAACCCAATTTCATGGTTCTCCCGCAAGTAAAAGACAGTTGCTCGCTCCTCAACCGAGGCGGAATATCGAGCAGTGGCCACTGCTACTACAGAAATTATGTGGCTCCAAAACCTCCTCACCGAACTTCAGGTTTCCACAACTCATGTTCCGCGCTTGTTCTGTGACAACGTAGGTGCAACATACCTTTGTTCAAATCCGATTCTACACTCGTGTATGAAGCACATCTCCCTTGACTATCACTTTGTTAGGGAACAAGTTCAAACAAAACAGCTTCAAGTTTCTTATGTCTCCACGAAGGACCAACTGGCGGATCTTCTTACAAAGCTACTCCCTACGACTAAATTCAAGGACTTAACTATCAAGCTCAAGTTACTAGACGCACCTTTCACTTGTGGGGGCGTATTAGATAGCAATTATTCTTATTACCATTTCAAATTCATAATATTGTTATCTTATTAGTTGTTATTTTATTATTCTATTTATTGTTGAGCACATCAATAGGTACATTTAAATTATTGTTATTAGTTTATGTGCTCTATAAATTGAAACTCTCATTCGCAATTATATTCAGTCAAGGTTTTATATTCAAAAACCTTCTTTTATACCATGTTCGTAGTTCCTAGTATTTCAATTACACCAGTTGCGACTGTTTCTGCACTATCAGTGTGCTATAATGCTGCAGGTGAAGGTGTTGTCATCATGGCTGCATCTACATCAATTGTGTCTGCAGTGTGAGTGCCTCCCTTGTCGACAAAACTCACTGCTGTTGATGTTTCCATTTAGTTTTTTATCAAATAGTCTAGTTGGCTCTCCAAATCAGTATTTTCAGCAATGAAAGTAGAGGAGCTTGGTGCGGTTTCATGGTGCTGAAATGGAAACTGGTTCTAAAAAAAATTGACATCCCACAATACAAAAAATTCATGGGTCTCAAGATCATAAACTCTCCAACCTTTTTGCCCATAAGGGTACCCCATGAAGACGCACCTACGACTACGACTTGCAAATTTGTCTTCGTTTGTATTTTGGTTGCGCATGAAACACAAGGATCCAAAAACACGCAAATGAGTGTAAAAGGGTGGCTGTCCATGTAGTACCTCATATGGAGTTTTTCCTTTTAAAACTAAGCTCGGAGTGCGATTGATCAAATATCTTGTTGTCAACACACATTCTCCCCAAAAATCAATGGGTAAGTTCCCTTGAAACCACAAAGCTTGTGCCACATTGAGGATATGGCGATGCTTTCTTTCGACCCTCCCATTTTGTTGAGGTGTTCCTGTACATAAAGTTTGAAAAACTATCCCATGGTCAAGAAAATATTTTTCAGGCAAATGAATTCCGTTCCATTATCGCTTCTCACAGTTTTAACCTTTTTTTTATATTGCCTTTCTACCATAGAGAAAAAATTTGCCAGCGTTTGTGTTACTTCTCTCTTATCAATGAGTAAAAAAATCCACGTTGCTCGTGAGCAATCATCAACAATAGTAAGAAAATATGAGGCATCACAAGAAGAACATGTTCTATATGCTCCCCACAAATCACAATGTATCAAATCAAATGTTAATATTAGAAGCTTGATAATTGCTCAAAGGAAACGTTTCTCTAGTTTGCTTAGCTCTTTGACATGTATCACAAACTTTATTTTGTAAATTACAGACTCTACTCCAATTGCCAGTAGAAACCAACTGAGTAGAGTTTTCCAAGACAGATGTCCCAATCGCTTGTGCCATACTTCTAGTTGATTCATTCCTTCAATTCTACATGCCTTCACTTTTGGAACTTCCCGAAAGAAGTAGAGTCCATCTCTTCGTTCACCCGCTCCAATCAACATCTTTGAAGTTCGGTCCTGTATAGCACACAAATTAGCAATAAATTGGACATTACAATTTGATTCATCTGACAGTTTGTGATATAGAAATCAAGTTGTAATTCAACTGAGGTACATAAAGCACATTTTCAAGTTTTAAGCTATTAGTAAGTTTTATGGTTCCTTCCTTAGTAGATGAGACAACATGTCCATTTGGGAGCCCAACTGGACACCCAGGTACTTCCCTCACATTACACAAATGTTGTAAGGTTCCTGTCATGTGGTTATACGCCCCACTATCTAAAATCCATGAATTGAGTTTAGTTTTACCAGTCATGCTTTCATTTGTAGTAACTTTTGAAGGGTTAAGCATTTCTACCAGAGTTTTCCACTGCTCCTTGCTTAATCCTGTCATGACTGAGTTTTTTGCATCTCCACCAATGCTGGATTCTAGACTTTGGACAGCATGAGCACGTACAAGACCCTTTTGTGTACGTCCACTGTTTGATCTTGTGCCTCCAATGCGGTTCTGACTTCTTCCTCGCCCATCATTTCTAGGACGTTCACCCCACCATTTTGGATATCCGATCAGCCTGCCTCATCATGTCCTGTCTTGTTGCAGTGCGTGCACACAGACTTGCTCTTGTTTTCATGCCCTTTTACCTTCGTGCTTGCTTGAACAGCTAAGGCCATGACTTCTGGTCTTTCTTCCCTGCCTTTTGTGATGTTTCGTACTCTCTCTTCTTGCACTAGAATGGAGTACATCTTATTCAAAGATGGCATAGGATCTGTGGCCAGCAAGTTGGAACGCACCGTTCCATAGAGCCCATCATCCAATCCCATCAAAAAGGTGTGACATCGTTCCTCTTCTCTACGCTTTTCAAGTTTTGCTGCAACACCACATGTGCACCCTTTACAAGTGCAAATCAACGCTGGTTCGTGGTTTGCTAAGTCATCCCACAAAGCCTTCAGTTTTCCATAATAGGTTACCATGGACAAGCCTCCTTGTTTGCATTGTGCCAATTCTGATTTCAATTGTTGTATCCGTGAGCCATTTACAACTGAAAATCTTTCCTTTATGTCTTCCCACATTTCCCTGGCGGTTTCCAAGTAAGAGTTGGTCGTTCGTAGAGTCGATTCTACAATATTCAAGATCCATGACACCAACATGGCTTGAACAGTCCACCAATCCTCCAAGTCAGAGGATCCTTCATCAGGTTTCTTTATGGTTCCGTTAATGAAACCCCATTTTCTTCTTGCTCTCAAGGACGTCTTCATAGCTCTAGCCCATTCATCGTAGTTCTCGCCTTTCAGCTGCACCTGCGTGATCATATTCCCAGGATTATCATTAGAATTGAGATCGTTGGTGACGACTTTCTCTTATGACTTTGTTCGTTTCCTGTTACAGAAGACTTCGGTTGACCTTCTTTTCCATCCATAGCAGCCGCCAGGTATATTCTTTAGGCTTGCGAGCTCTGATACCATGTAAAAGAATGATTCAAGTTGTGTATTCCTTAAGGATCCGTAAAATATATACATGAATGAGCACCACAATTTCGCCTGAAATTGTGCGCCTGTCATAATATAGCTATTTACACCAAGAGCCTAATTACAGCATGTCTAATTACATTAAAAGAATCAAATCTGATTTGCTAAATCATTTAAACATACACTTTTATTTAAAGTTACTTATTCATGTGATCTTATATTTATATACCTTAGTAAAATATAAATCTCGTGAAGTTTAACTTCTTTGTAACGCATGATATGATCGAAAATATTACAGGTCAACATCACAAATGACATTTATAACAAAAAATGTTAAATTTATATAGACAAAAGAATTATTTTAAATTTTGTAAAATATAAAGAACCAAAATAAAATTTTAAAAGATAAATTATCAAATCAAACAAAATAAATAGGATAAAAAAATATCACTTAACCTATTAACTCTTTGGTTAGCCCAGTTTATTTTTAATTTATAAGTTATTTTTAAGTAAAAGTTAAAAATAAAAACTTAAAAAAATAAGTAAAAAATTGTTTGTTAATATATATATATATATATATTTATTTTTTTTTAATTTAAAAACTTCTTAAAATTAAAAATATAATCAGATTGAGAGGTATTGAATTCAACTGCCCCGCTAACAAAAATTAACAAACTAATCATTAATATTTTTTGATAAAAAAAAATACTAATTATTCCAAAAGTTGGCTTTACTGAAATTCGAAAAGAGACATAAAAATAAACTTTGTATAAGTAGTTTTAGGTAACTTATTATAAAGCTTCTTATTTTTAATTTTTCTTCGTTAAAAATAAGTAATTTTTATTTTAAGAAACTTTTATAAATTGATATTTGACCCAATTTTTACTTAAAAATTACTTATAAGTTAAAAATAAGCTGGAACAATTGGTACCAAAAATTATATAAAATCAATTTCAAAATTCTCCTATTATTAACCAAACAAGCGGTAAGTCTTAGTCTCGTTCAACCCACTTATTGTTATCAAACGAAAATTCGGCACATACACAAATTCTCGTTCTGAGTCTATTCTCATTTGTGCACAGCAGAGGAAAAATCAACAGATTTTCCTGACTTTTTTACCTAACTATTTCAATTTATTTTTTATGGACATAAATGATCTTCTTTCCATTTTATTAACTCAAATGATCCACTTCCGTGTTCATGGTGTGAATTTACTGTGTGACTAATTAAATTCACGTGTCTTAAAATGTTGTATTGGATTAGGATTATTTAAGATTTAAAAAAAAAATTGATAAAAATGTCTTGGGGTATTCAATCAAGATTATTAAATGATAAGAAATAATCTAATGATATTCAATCAAGATTATCAAGATTTTTTTTAAAGGATAACGACTTGTAGTATTCGATTGAGATTTTAAATAACTTAAGTCATCTATTATTCAAGATCATAAAGATTTTATAAACTTATTTTTTTAATTGGATTTTGATGGATTTTATGGATTTTTTAGTTAGATCATATAAAAATAGCAAATCCAGCAAACAATCCCATCTAATTACGAGAGACTTTTTTATTTTATTCTCTTTGCTTTTGAGGCAGTGACATAATCTCTCACCCATATGTTTTTCTCTTTCAAAGTGAGACTTTTCATAAGATCCTAATAGTGATGTGTTCATACCCCAAATCACTACGAATAAACTTACAAGCCTACAATGTAGTTCATCATCTTATTCCCCTTTAAATTCATTATTTTTCGTAAGAGAAATAGATCTGAGCCTAGAGAAAGTTCAGGAGCAAACAATCAACTTAAAGTTTTAAAAGACCTCAATACACAACTTAATAGAGAAAACAAAAAGCAATGTTTGAAATGTTATAAAAGAAATCTCAAATCTATTCATATGTCACTGAAAAAATATTTATTCTGGATATTCTTTAAGTTAGGCAGATAATTAATGTTTTGATCATCATGTCTTTTTGGTTGAATTATTTTATTTATATTTTGACGATATTATTGATTTTATGGGTTAAATGAAACATTTTATATTTTTTTACTAATGTTTTGTTATTATTTTTCGCTATCACTTTATGAAAATTTGTGAAAAATATATTTCAAAATACATTAGCAGCTTGTAACTTTAATTTGAAATTCATGTACGTTAGTGAGAGGGTTCAGCTCATAATGGCTTGTAATTAGTTTGTGTTTAATGATATTTTTAAGCACACTCTTGTTGACTATTTAGTAGTTTTGAATGTTTTTTTTTCTTCTAAAAATCCATATAATCTTTTCAAATCTTATAAATCCGTGCAATCCTTTCAAACCCTATATTCTAAATCCATTAAATCCAAACTACAAAATCCTAATCACAAAAGTCTTTTAAAAAAAATCTTAACAGATTTTAATTTCCTACAAAATCTTAAAAATTTTCATAATTTTTTTATGTTAAAAAAATCTTTTAAAATCCTAATTCAATATAATCCCCTTAATTTTTTTTTATTTTTTTAAGCAAGTTCAAAATTCACATTATCCCAAATTCTTAAAGTTTTTTTTAAACTTAGTAAATTATCAAAGTCAGAAATTAAAATTTCATAAATATTAACAACAACGATGATGATGATAATAATAATAATAATAATAAAATTCTATTATAATTAGAAGGCTTAATATTTAAATAAGTATTTTTATTTATTTTTTGTATTCAATTTGATTTTTTATTATTTAAATATTTAATTAGATTCTTTTATTTGTAAAATAACTATTCAATTAAGTCATTTTTATCAATTGATTAATTAATTTTCTTATGTTAAATTCAATCATTTGACTAATACATTTGATATTCTGAATTCCGTGTTATAAATGTGAGTATTAACACATTTTTTTAAGGTTAATTGACAAAAATATCAAATTAGATAATTTTTACAAATAAAATACAACTTGAATAACTAAATAATAAGAGAATCCAACTTAAAAAAAAACTATTTAGATATTAAGTATAATTAGAATGAAAGGTTATAATATTATATATAAAATTATCATCACTAAAATACTAATAATAATAAATATTTCGTTAATACAAAATTCATATTATAATTATAAAAAAACTTTAAAATATTTAACAACTAGCACAATATTCGTGTGGATCCACGAATGATTCGACTGTTTTTATACATGTAAATAATATATTAAAGTTATCGATTCATTGTTGTTAGATTCATTGTTGTTAAAGGAATTAATATTTTTTTTATTCATAATGAAATCAACGTGTATATTATTCACAAAAATCTAAAAAGATTTTTATGGGAGTAGAAATATTTTAATTAAGTAGAATTAATAAGGTCCATTTTAGTTAGAGTACGTTGTTAGTAAATAATTTTTTATTAAATAAAAGTATTTTAATAATTTAATATTTAATTAAATATAAATTATTTCTCTCTCGTATCATAATTAATTATTTTCTTTTAAAATAAATTATCATAAATAAAGAAAGAAAAAATATATTTTTCTTAATTAAGTATTAAATTATTATAATATCTTTTAAAAAAATTATTTTAAATAAAAAATAAATATAATTTTAGTCTAAAATATTTTGGTGTTGATGGTTAATATCCTCTAACTAGAGTAGATATTAACAACCCCTAAAATAAATATATGATTAATTACGTTTTTAAACTTTCAAATATTTTTCAGTTTTCATTTTTAGTCCCTAAAAAAAAAATCATCTCATTATCATGAATATGTGTCACAATAATATTGGACAAGAATGACTATATTATTTCTTATCCCATTATTATTGTCGTTCCTAATCTTTATTTTTGAAAATAAACTTTTGTATCCAACTTCTTTTTTGTTCTAATCAGTCATATTGTCTCACGCATCCTTGTTCACTAAACTCGTTACTACTTAAAAATAATATTTGTGATATTTTTTTTTATCTAATTTTGAATTTAAACTAATTTTAGATGTAATAAAATACATATTCAATTTATTGAAGTCATTGTCTGGAGTTATTGTCGCTGGAGATATGGTTTATGATGTTACTTGTTAGTATGTTATTTATAAAGGCTAAATTATAAAAGAAAAATCTAGAACTGCTAAAATATTAAAATACATTTTTATGTGAATGTGAAAAAAATTTAAAACTGTTAAAATATTAAATTAGACGGTAAAGATTAATGTAGTCATTTAAAAATTAACATACACTTATTTTATTTGATCTTTTTGTTTTCCCTTTTTAGTGCATCCAAATTTTTTAAAAATTTTTTTTATCAAATATTCAAAAGATTTATCTTATAATGTTTTTAAAATATTCATCGTTACCGTCACCAAGAGTTACCCCATCACTATGACACTATCATCATCACTATCAACATTTGAAATAATTACTTAAAGAAAATGACAATTTTCCTCTTTTTTTTCCTTTAATTAACAAATTTTTTTTAAAACAATAAGATATTATCTCTACTTTTATATAAGAAACAAATAGGATAAATCATTACGAACCTTCTAAACGTTGGAATGAAAAATAAAATAGAACAATACTTTGAAAATAATAACCAGGGAAAACATAATTTAGAGATTAAAAGAAAAATCCATGCTAGAATGAATAAAAACATATTTTTGTGAAATATAAAGTCAGGGTGAGAGAGTATAGAAGAAGAATTATGTAACAGAAAATAACAAAAAATATCCTAAAAGATATGAATAACGATAAAGATATTATTCATAACACCCCCTTTGAAAGTCCATAGTTTGTGCCTCATTAAAACCTTATTAGGAAAAACCTATGGGATAAAAATCTAGTGAAGGAAAAAGAGTACACATCTTTCTGTACGTCATAATTTGCTCAATTAAAAACCTTATCTGGAGAATCCATTATGATAAAACCATGATGAAGGAAAAAAGAGTGCATAATATATTTATTTCTCCCCCTCTTGTTGACAATCTTAAGTTGATGGAGTCCAATCTTGTGAACCAGTTGCTCAAAAGTCTTGTCAATAACTTTGTAAAGAAATTTGCTAGATTCTCACGCGAACTAACTTGTTGAACATCTATGTTACCATTCTTTTATAGATCATGGGTTAAAAAGAATTTTGGTAGAATATGCTTTGTCTTGTCTCATTTAATGTTTCCTTCCTTTAATTGAGCGATGCATGCGACATTGTCTTCATATATAATTGTCGGTGTCATTTTCCCTAAAGATAAATTACAAGTATCTCGTACATATTGGATTATAGATCTCAACCAAACGCATTCATGACTTACCTCATGCAATGCTATAATTTCTGTATTATTAGATGATGTTGCATTATGGTTTGTTTCACAAACCGCCATGAAATGGTTGTACCACCGCATGTAAACAGATATCTTGTTTGTCACCTACCATTATGAGGGTCTAATAAATAACCAGCATCTACATAATTAATTAAGTCTGATTTTAAAGCATTGGAATAAAATAGACCTATGTCCATAATGCCCCAAAGATAACGAAGTATGTGCTTCACTCCATTCCAATGTCTTCGTGTAGGTGATGAACTATATCTTGCTAATAAATTAATTACGAATGATATATCGAGTTGTGTATAATTTGCAAGATACAACAATGCCAGGACCAAGTAGTTCTCCATCCCTTTCTTTAGGTCTGAAAGGATTATTGTCCATGTCTGAAGACCTTGTAACCATTGGGGTAAACAATGGATGTGATTTATCCATATAGAACCTTTTAAGCACCTTCATCTGTATACGTTTCTTGATGCACAAAAATTTCGTCTTTTAAGTATTCCATTTGTAATCCCAAGCAAAATTTTGTCCTTCCAAGGTCTTTCATCTCAAACTCTTTCTTCAAGCAATCAATTGGTTTTAGAAGCTCTTTGGGAGTTCCAATGATATTTATGTCATATACATAAACAACAATTATCACAAATCCATTTTTAGATTTCTTCATGAAAATATATGGACAAATGGGATCATTTTTATATCCTTCTTTTAGCAAATACTTACTAAGATTGACGAGCGCACGTCGACATATCATCAAAAGCAACTAAGTTTCCTAATAAATTTGCAATATAAGGCTAACTCAAGTAATTTCTTCAAAGATACAATTCATCAAACACTTTGCATTCAATTCAAAATAGGGGGGATTTTGTGTGATTTTCAAAAATTTAAAACGACAAAACAACTTAAAATAAATGAAAACAAAATCAAAGAGATACAACTCAAGAATCTATACTCATGGAGAAATAATCACAGTTCTAGTAAGGATAAGTCAAATTCATGCTCATGGAAATACAAAATTTAAGGTAATCACCTCTCATTCATTCAAAAAAATTCAAATTACTATCACATTTCGAATTTTCCCAAATTCACGCACATATTGTATTAAATCACAATTAATCGATTTCAATTGACCAAAATTCAGATTTCAATACTCTAATTTAATCATTATCATACATTAAACAAGAAAAATTAAAAATCAGAAAAAGGGAAAAAGGGTTTTCATGAGCATAATTTGAAATTGAGAATAAAAGAACTCATATTTACCCACAAGCACATGGTTCTTAGGTTGCAAATGAATTTAGCCCTTCATGAAAATCTTCATGGGGGCTGCAAAGGGGCAGCACAAAAATGGATAAGAAAGGGAAGAAGAGGAGAAAAGAGAGTTGAGAGAAGAGAGCACTTTTGATTCCCAAATGTGAAATTTTATAAAATGAAGTAGTGTCCCTTTTACAAAGGGGAAAAACTATATATATCATAAACTAAAACCGTGGGCCTCCAAAGGAGGACTGAAACCCACTCAATAAAATGTTACCTTAACTAATTAAAATTCTCAAAGGGTCCTTAATTACAAACTAAATTGTGGAATTATACAAGTGTAGGACCGTAACATTGAATCCTTAATTTGACCCATGAAACATTTGAATTAGCCAATCCTTGTGAGAAACGAAATTGTAGCTCTTCTCTTTAGCTTTTAAACAAGAAAAATATCATAAAAAATGGAGACCTGTGTCAAACGTTATGGACTGCACAAGAGAGAGTATCAAAAGTATCAATAAAACGTGACAAATAGCAATTTTAGACACTTGGACCCAAAACGACCAAATCTCATAAAACTCAACTAAAATTGTCAAAATGAGGTATAAAAACATGTCTATACTATGCTAAATGCAATTTTAAACTATGCTAAAATATACTCTATCAACGATTATACCACATGTGTTCCGATTGCTTTAGTTCATAGAGGGACTTGTTTAACCTGATTGAGTATTCTTCTCTAGAACATGTTTTATTGGGCAAGTTAAATACTTCAGAGAGTTTCATGTAAATTTCATTATCTAGAGATCCATACAAGTAAGTTGTAACAACATTCATTAGATGCAAATTAAGGCCTTCATGTGCAACCAAGCTAATTAAGTACCTAAAGGTACTTGCATCCAATACAAGTGAATGTGTTTCTTCAAGATCAATGTCAGGTCTTTGTGAAAATCCTTCAGCAATAAGACATGCTTTGTATCTCATAATTTCACTATTTTCATTGCACAAAGACTCATTTATATCCAACTGGTTTTACACCTTTAGGTGTACGGACTATAGGTCCAAAAACCTCTCGTTTAGAAAGAGAGTCTAATTCTGCTTGGATTGCATCTTTCCATTTTAGTCAATCGTTTCTTTGTCGACAATCCTTAATGGAATCTGGTTATTGATCCTCTGTTTCATTTATTTCATTTAACGCAATATTATATGAAAACATATAATCAATGTTGACTTCATTTCGGTTCCATCGTACTCCATTCATGACATAATTTATTGAGATCTCTTCATTTTCAATTATTTCAGGTACCTGAGTTTCTTTTAGAACTAGAAAATCAATTATGTTTAAGGAATCTTTTGGAGTTTTAATATCTTCAATTTGACCATCAAGTCTTTTAGCTCCTCTTTTTGTTCAAAGATTTTTATCTTTAGAACCAATTGGCCAACCACGTTTCATGCGTGTTTGAAACTTGTTTGCAATGTTAGATTGTCCAACTAGGACATCAATCCTTATTGGAGCATTAGCAGCTGGAACATGTGACTTAGTCACCCATTTTAGGTCAGTGAATGCATTTGGTAATTGGTTGGCTAAGTTTTGTAAATAAATTATCTTTTGAACTTTTAGTTGACATTCTTTTGTTCGAGGATCAAGATGAGATAAAGATAATTCATTCCAACTAATTTTCTTTTCCAGTTGCTTAGTCTCCCCCTCTAATGTTGGAAAAACTTATTCATTAAAATGACAATCGGCGAATCAAGCTGTGAATAAATCTCCTGTTGATGGTTCAATGAATTTTATTATAAATGGAGATTCATATCCAATATATATTCCTTACCTTCTTTGAGGTCCCATTTTAGTTCGTTGTGGTGGGGCTATTGGGACATACATAGCACACCCAAAAATTCTTAAATGGAATATGTTTGCTGACTAAAAACCAATTGCATAAGGGAAGTACTTTAGATAATTTGTTGGCTTGATGTGAATCAGTAAGGTTTCTTGCAAAATTGCATGTCCCCAAGTAAACATTGAAAGTTTTGATTTCATAAGCAATGGTCTTGCAATCAATTATATGCGTTTAATAAGTGATTCAGCAAACCCATTTTGTGTATGAACATGTGCTACAAGATGTTCAATATCAATTTCAATAGACATGCAATACTTATTGAAAGCATGGGATGTAAATTTACCAGCATTATCTAGATGAATTTTCTTAATTGGATAATCTGAAAAATGAGCTCTTAATCTGATTACTTGAGCTAACAATCTCGCAAATGTCTGGTTGCGAGTTGATAATAAACAAACATGCGACTATTTAGTTGATGCATCGATTAGAACCATAAAGTATCTAAATGGTCCACATAAAGGGTGTATAGGTCCGCAAATATCACCCTGTATCCGTTCTAATAATGTTAGAGATTCATTTTCAATTTTTCTTGGTGATGGATGAATTATTAACTTCCCTTGGGAACAAGCAATACATGAGAATTTATTTGATTAAAGAATGTCCTAGCTCTTCAACAAGTGTTCACATGAATTCTCAATTTTTTTTTGCATCATAATGGATCCAGGATGGTCTAACCGGTCATGTCAAACAACAATTTTGTTTTGGTTTGTAAACTTCTGATTTACAATAGTATGTGTTTCTATTGTACTAATATACATGTAGTACAAACCATTGGAAAAAACTGATAATTTTTTCAATACACATTTTTTTTTTATCTAAGTTAGGTCTTGTGATGTATAAATATTTTATATTTTATTCATTTGTTATTTTAATATGATATCCATTTAAACGAATGTCTTTGAAACTTAACAAGTTTCTACAAGACTTGGAAGAATATAATGCATTTTCAATGCGTAGCTTAGTTCCTCTAAGTAACAATATGTTGGCTCTTCTAAAGCCTTCAATAATATTGGTAGTACCAGATATAGTATTAATATTGATTTCTTACATTTCTAGATGGGAGAAAAATTTATTATTCTTGAGAATTGTATGAGCTGTTACATAGCAAGACACATATCTTCATTATTGATGCTAGTGGTAAGAGGTTTTCTTGAAATGTGAAAATTATTATTTTCTCACTTTATAGAAGAAAAGGGAATAAAATGAGAAGAGAGGAAAATTTCTTCTTTTTAAACAAGATCTTTAGGATCTTTTATAATAATTATTTCTTTTATTTTCTCACTTCAAGGGAGAATAAGGGAAGAAAAAAAAATCAAATTTCTTCTTTGACAAAATCTCTAGTATCTTTCATAATAGTTTTTTTACTTTACGGTATTTCGAGACACATTACATGTAAGTAAAAAAAAAACAATGAAATTCACAAAGAACAATAAAAATAGTCTTACATGAATTGTTGACTCATAAATAAGAAGTGTATTATTTCTTATTTCTTAATAAGTGTGTGACATATCTCTTCTCCTTATAGTGTTTCAACCAAATTACCAAAATAACCTTGACATCCCAAAATATTTAGTGTTGAGTGTACCAACTAAAAAGTTTTTACATTTTGTTAGTATTCTATGGATCTTTTGATAGAGAAAAAAGTATTTAAATCCTATATTTAAATTGAATCAATTTTTTACATGAAAAAATAGAATTTATTTTTGGTATGATAATAATAGGTTTCTCCTTAAATATAAGATTCTTTTAACTACACCTTTAAAAAAAAAATAGTTAAATTAGTTAATAGCATTCATTTTATTAGTAATTTATATTATTTTTTTAATATTACCCTTAAAATTGTTGAGACTCATCATCTATACCTAATTAATTAATTTGTGTTGGTTTTCTTCTTCAATCCTTATAAGGGAAAAATGTATTCATCATTTTAATTTATAATAAAATAAAGAAGCCTTGTGAGAAAATGAATTAATACAAAAAATAGTCTTATAGTTAGTAATTTCTTTTGAGTGATTAATGTATTTATAAGAGTTGGAAATTGAAAGTAAAAAACACAAGAGAATGTGGTATGATCCCGGGGCTGGGGTTGAGAGTGGGGGCATTACAGAGGCATTGTTGTCAGATGACCCGCAAGTGTTCAGAACAGATTCCACAAACAGAATAAGTGCAGACGGATGTGCATTGGGCCTCTCGGCTACGCATTACTAGCATTTTATGACACATCCAACGGCTCCAATCATATCAATTTTCTTTTCTCTTCTTTTCCTTTTAACAATAGTAGTTTGCAGTGCAGTGCAGTGCCATCTCGTGAGCGAGATTTCCATTCAAATTACTTTTATTTTATCAATTAAGATGCACCTTTTTTGCCTTTATACTCAAATATTCTTTTTATTTTTTTCCTAATTGTCCCACGTATTTTCTCTCTCAGTCCCTCTCCATTTCTTGTTGTCTTGTGTTTCTCAAGTTTACCTATTAGTTGCCAGCAGCCCCAGCAGCAGCAGCCCCGATACATTCGGCCATGCTGGTGTCCGTTTCTGTGCGTCCCACTCTTGCACTTTCTTATTCTCACACCCCCAAAATTCTCTTTCTCTTTCTTTAACATATTCCTGCACCTCAATTCTTATGTTATTAAATTAAATTAATATGATTGATTTCTTATTTTGGATTATTTTTTTATGTATATAAAATGTCATTTACAATTATCAACATATCCTTAGTTTGAGTTGTGAAACTAAATTCATTTTTTAAACAAAGTTTTAGACTTCAATTTTGTGATTAAGAAGAGAGACTTTATGTTTAGTCAATTTTTTCAAAAAAAAAAATTGTTGTGACAAATAAAAAATATCATTTACAAATGACCATGAGAGTCAAACTCATTACTATTAGAGAAGTTTCATGAACTCGTTATTATCAGAGAAGTTTTACTCCACTTATTTTTTAACTATTATGAAAATGTGAAATAAAAACTTAAGAGTAAGAAAAATATAATTTAAATATATATGATTTTTTATAATAATTTTTATATTATAAAATTACGACTACGTACGAGACATCTTATAGTAGTAATTTCATCATCATTTAGTATTTATTTAATTTTGAAAGTTCTTAAATTATTGATTATTTTTAAAAAAAAATTTGACAAATTGATTATTTTAAAAATATTTAACATTCAGATTATTTTTTTCAAATATAAAGTTTAATTATTATTATTATTACTACTATTTTTAATATTTTTGTAATCCTAACTATTTTATAAACAAAAGATTTTATTAAAGCCTCGATTAAGCACGAGATGCGCCTAGCTCAGGCCATCAAGATATCTTAAATCTTTAATTACTTCAACTCTCAAATGAATTCCGTTACAATTTTTTTTTCTCTAAATCCAATTTTTAAAATATTAGTTACTTATTTATTTGAACTCATTGTAGTTTTCATTTTTATAATTTATACTTTTTAAAAAAAATACTTAAATTAAAAAAAAATACCTTTCCACCAGTGTCCAATATTGAAGATACTTCAATTTGTCGGATGATTGCCCATTCATATTAAGAGGTAAAGCTTTTTTTAGGAGATCTTAAGAGGTAAAGTTAATTATACTCCATTGATTATGAACTATTGGACGTAAAGTTGTTAAAAAAAAAACTATCGGATGTCATTAAATCTGTATTTAAATTATTTTTAATGAAAGTACTTGTATTTAAATTAGTTTTAACCATTAAGTTAATACTTAATACTACTACATTTTTAAGTAACAAACAACAAACACGATAAACAGTTTCATTAAAGTCCCGGCATTCTTTTCGGTAATCGCGTTCTACCTCTATTCTCTCTCTTTCTTTCATTTTTTTTTTTTTACCTCTTATCTCTTATTCTTGGATAATCTCAATAATTCCCAAGTCGCTTGACTCTCTCATAGTCTCATACATTGATTTTTATAGTTTAATAAATACTATGTATTATTGTTGTAAGTTTCATTAAAAAAAAACTATAAGTTTAATATATATTTTAATGATTTTTATAGTTTAATACTAATGTGCTGAAATTAATATAGTATTTGTAAAAAAGCAATAGCACATTAATTAATGAGATAAATAAGTTAAACTAAACAGGCTATTACTAAATCATTAAAATGCAAAAGCATTTATTTACTTTCTAAAAGTAAAAAGTGAGTATTATTTAAAAAAAAAAGTGAGTATTACATAATAAGTAGATATAAGTATATACAATTATAACCTGTTGCGGTTAAACAAATAGTAGTGTGGTTGAAGGTGAGTGTTAGTGTGTTACCATAATGTTAAAGTGAGAAATTAAGGAGTAGAATTGTTAGTTTAATAAATAGTAGTAAATATTTGTAATGCTATTATAGTTGAACTTGTGAGGTATATGTGTGGAACACAACTAAGGCTCCTGGAAAAGCGCGTGAAGTTTGCAGCCAAAGCAGCGATGCGAGACAAAATGCAACCCACAGTGGTTCCCTGGAGCTGACAGGTGGTACCCCACATGGTTAACATGAGCGTTCCACACGCGCAGACGGAGAGCGTGTGACATGTATATATTTCTACCCTTAAATGAACAACAATGTCAATACTCAATAATACTATCCCAAGCCTCCCTCCGAAGCCGGCGGTTAGTTCTCATTTCTATTGCTTCCAAAATCTCTCTCTCTCTGGGGGGTTGTGTTGTTCAGTACAACTAGTTTTGGTGTAGCTAGCTGTTCATTTTCATTTTGCTCGCTCTCGCTCGCTCGCAGGTAATAACGGCGCATCTTATCTGATCAGATAACAAATTAGCAGTATATATATATATATATATATATATATATATATATATATATATATATATGCTTTGTGGTTTGTTTTCATTAATTGTTGTTGGCGACAATATTATCTATGACAGCTCCAATCCAAATATGGAGGCGATCACTGCTTCCTTAGAGAGGTCTCTTCAAAACTGTTCCTTAAACAACAACAACAACCATCATCAGAGCAGGAGGGAAGATGGGTCAGGCACAGATGCAGGCATAGGAATCTCATCAAGCTCAGACGATGTCCCGGACCACCCGGATAATAATCATATCTCCAACTCCGACACCACTTTAGAGCTCAACTCCCACATCTCACTCCCTTATCATTGGGAACAATGCCTAGATTTAAAGGTTATTCCTTTTCGATCTCTTCTCATTTTTCCCACCCGCCCCATTTATCACTTAAATCTACTATTTTTTTCTCTATTCTTCTCCCTGCATGAAACTAGATTTTCGAGGGTTGGAGCCTGTTCGTTGTTATGTATCTGATGGATGCCTTTCTTTCCTAGACAACAGTTTTGCACATATATACTCAGACGAAAACCCTAGCTAGAAAAAGGATTTTTTTTTTCTCTATTAGGGAGTTAAGGAAGATGCAACTTGCTGATGAGTTAGGCCATCCTGAAAATTGAATTTGTGAATTTATATGATATAGTCTTTAGAGAAGAGAAGAATCCAGGCCAGGTAAGAGGGGTGTTAATCCATGATGATTCCTTGGGTTGGGTTTGCTAAGATATATATATATATGTTCACGTTCTGAATTGGTGGTGAGTGTGAATGATCGGTAGTAATTGATATTGATATTGACATATATAACAGACGGGGGAAATTTATTACATTAACTGGAGGAACGGGATGAAAGCAAAGGAGGATCCAAGAAGGGGGGCAGCAGTAGCAGATTATAGTGTAAGTAGGGATTGTGAGTCCGAAGAAGAGAGCTGGTACGACAGCGAAGAGTCTTCATCGGAGTCATGCCCTTCTTCATCCAAAGATCACTGTCAAGTAGAGAAACATACTAATAATGTTCTGGTGGTGGCTGGGTGCAAGGGCTGTCTCATGTATTTCATGGTGCCTAAACAGGTTGAAGACTGCCCCAAATGTAGTGGTCAACTCCTCCACTTTGATCGATCCGAAAATGGCTCTCCATGATTCCCACTTCTCCTTGTTTTTTCTTTTTCTCTTTTTCTTTCCTTTTTGCTGTCAGTGTGAAACTATAGTTCTCTCTTTTTTATTTCTTATTTTTAGGATTAATTTTTCAACTAAGAGACCCTTTCTCGCATTTCGATTTTCAGAATAGGTTTTCACTATAATTTTTATTAAATCACTGTTATTAATTTAACATTCTGTGGTTTTTCTCGATCCTCAATAAATAAAATGGCATATATTCGGTCAATATTTACAGTGCTGGCAGTAAGGTCAGTTTTAGAAGAACGAAAGAATAATATTTGTAATGATTGCGACGTGTAGCGTTCATGCCTTTTCATATAGTATTACATTACATTACATTAAAATCAAATAAAACCAATGTAATTGTCTCTTCTTGTTGTCTTTGTGTTTTACTTATACCGTTCAGGTCCACTTTAGTTACAGAGTGTCTGCCATTCGTAGATTATTTCATTTTTTATGCATAGTTCTGTCCTCTCTTTCGTGTTTAGTCAAACTCAAAAGCTCTGTCTGAAAATGGCTTTATATATAGAGATGAAGAGCCACGCCCACGAGAGATGCAAATTTGGTGTCACTTGACCTAAGAAAACAAGTGTTTTCCCTCTCTTGGACAGCTGACGGTTTCTTTTACACTTGGATGGCTGATTTTATAACATGTTAAACACTATCCCAATACGATATTCTCGCCGTATGATTAGGGTATGATTTAAATTTATATGAGAAATGATCCTAATACTTTGTTTGACATTCTCTTATAATTAATTAAAATTTATTATAAAATATAAATTATTAATTTTAGTAGGTCTCATATGTCATTTCAATCAATTTTAATTTTAACCAATGTTATTGATAATGTCTAAAAAAGATTGTTACCCTTCTCAATTTATAACTAGGAGTTACTATTATTGAATGTGTTTTATTATTTATATATGATACCGTTAGATGAATAACTTTAAAGTCGTCAATGGTTAAAGTGGCATAACAGAAGTTTTTTTTTTTTTCAAATTGAATTCTTATAAGCCCAGTTATTAACTTTTCCGGAGACAACGCACGTAAAGAAGTGATTCCCCAAATCATAGCATATGAATATGATCATGGATTCATGGTAAAGTGTGATTTCCCAAGTTTTTTTTTTTTCACCAAAAAATAATTTGGGTCAACTGCTTCGGCGTGTTTGACAAAACTCAGAATATAAATGTGGAAAAGTAAAAGGATTCAGCCGTTCGGCTTTGATGGTGGCTGAGTCGTGAGTGGGTGACTGAATGATTGGCCGCTGCGCATTTAAGAGCTAAATGGTGCTGATTTTTTTTTGGTAGGTATTATAGTTTCATTTAAATTTAAATACAATACAACACTCAAATATTAAAATTGTTAATGTGAATATTTAATTTTAAAAAAATATTATTTATAATACTAATATTTTAAGTAACTTTATTTAATTAAGCAAATGTTAAATAAATTATTTTGATGAAAAGAAAATGTTAAATAAATTATTTAAAGTTATTTTTAATTAAATTTTAAATAATTAAAATATCATAATTAAACTAACAAAAACAAAATAAATGATGAATATTTTGTGGTAAATACTTTTGCTTTGGGTGATGTGATTAAATGATATATAAAATCTATAAAAATTTGATGATTACAAATAATTTTCAACCAATTTTCCTCCTTTTCTCCATCAACCCATCCATGCAATAAAGAGACAAGTCTGGATCCAAAATCATATTAGGCTTTACAAACTAAATAATCACAATTGTTCAATCTCCATCGGCGACCTCCCCACCTCTTCCCAAAAACTCAGGTGAAGTGCGTCGAGTGGTACTTTTTAGTTTGAAAAGTTTCTCGCTTAGGCTTTGCAAAAGTCACAAATCCAAACCAAAAGCTTTCGAATTGAGGAGCTTTCACTCAACAGAATCTACCAATTTCTAAATTAAAGGTCATCGGCGAGTGCAGGTTGAATGACGCCCGCCGCTTGTCTGCAACTATTCGTTCAACACTCAACAATGACATATATCTCCAACGAGTGAAAAACATTTGGGGTTTCAAAATAATAAAAAGAAATATAAAATATTGTTTGGTATCCGTACGACACATTTCCTCCAATTAAAACAAATTTCCCCCTCATCTTTAAATTCAAAAATCATATTTTCGTGCCCAGGGACATTGACGTTGTACATTAGTCTCAGTTGCGGGAGACTTTAGTAATGACTACGGAGGCTAGCCGTAGGGGTGTGGAGAATAATGTGGTGGTTGACGCATTCCGAAAAGGTAGGTGAGTCATGTATTGGCTATGAACTTTTTTTCACATAAGAACAAGTATTTAAGGAAACGAAGGTTATGACCAAGACATCTCAAATGGACCATTTTTCATGAATTAATGGTGCTTCCTATGGTACCATGACAAACAATGTTCGCAAGTACTTTTAGCAGACATAGGGAAGACTTTGGTGTTTTAAATTTTAAATTAATAAAATGTAAATAATAATTTAATGTATTATAGTAATTTAATTTTTGTGTAAAATTAATTGAAAAAAACTTTGAAGAATTATTCGTTAAGTAAGAGATTTGAGGGTTAAAATTATTTGTACTTAAAAATGTAAAAATAAAAAATTATATGTAAAGATAATTGTCATTAGAAACAATAAAGAATGGTTGTTCTATAAAAAGCAAGAAGAATAAAATATATTTTTAATCCATCTAAATCTAAATAAATAAAAGAATATATAATTTTAGTCTCAATGAAATTTTTAATATTTTTTTTTGTTTCTGTAAAATTAAATTGTGGTATCCAAACTTATATTTGTATACTAAAATATGTTTTTTATTCATGTGTAAATATGAAAATTTGTGATTTTATTTCTTATGAATTTTTATTTATTTATGGTGATTTTGAAGTTTGAATCCCATAAATGATATTTTAAAGTTTAAATTAAAAATTATAGGGTCTAATTATTTGAATCTAGTTACAAGTTAAAAAATAATATATTTGAGTTTCACAAAAATAAAAAATTAATAAAATTTTGTAGGCACTAAAACTTTATCAATATACACTAAAAACATATTTTAGTTTAAAAGTATAAGTTTAAATATATTTAAATCTATCTCCGAATTAAAAAATAACATATTTCAATTTTACATAAATAAAAAAAATGACTAAAAATTTCAAAAGTACTAAAATCATATATTTTCATATTTTACATGGATTAAAAATATATTTTAACAAAAATAAAAAAATAAAATTATAAATTATTTAACATTTCATTTCTCATCTGACTCAAGTCATTATTTCATAGTAGAAACTAAAAATATAAATGAATATAAATATTAAGGATAGATATCAATCTAAATTTTGAGAACTAAAATTAAAATTGAACAAAAGTTTAGAAATTAAAAATATATATTATATTGTATACAGATTAAAAATTTATTTAACTCGAAATTAAAATGACGTGCATGATCATATAAACCGTTGATATAATTAGGAATATTTCTTAGATGCTTTTGTGTCTTTGGTGTCTTCGAAAGTGACAGTTGTTGCAGCCATCACTTAGCAACAATATAGCTGAATATTACCATGTTGCAGCTCACAAGTCCCTATTGACTTGGCAACACCGCATCAGCGAATTTACCCCTACACTGGTAGATAACGCTGCGGGTTGAAAACGTGAATAACAAAATAATGACCAAACCTTCATTTAAGTCGTCGAGATTGTAAAACTAATTTTAATTCTTAACTTTGCAAAATATTTTTGTTTTAAATCCTTTTCAATTCATTTTCTACTGTCGTTTTATACTAGAAAAAGAGAGAATGATATGAACAAATCTGGATCGAAGGAATCAACATTTGGATGGAAAAAATATGATTATCAGAAAAGAGTGTTTGTTTTTGGAAGGCATGAGAAAAAAGTGTACTAAAAGTGATCACTGATCACCAAGTCTGTTGAAAAAATATTAGTTAGTGACCAAATACTTTAATTATAACATAGAGGAACGATATAATATATTAATTAATGATAACTTTTTTTTAGTTATCATTAATTAAGGATTGGACAAAAAACATAATATAAGATAGATAGTTAGTTGTTGACGTTCATCTTAGTTAAACGACATTAGCAATGAGTATGCATTACATCAAACTCACAAGGTCCAATCTTATAAGTGCAAAACTTCCAACTCTTGCTATCTATTTTAATAGTCTATATAACAATTTATATATAAATTAGAAATCCAAAGATATTCTAGACAATATGAGACTTGACTTTTGGAATAACACAAAACTACAACAAAATTTTCTTGACATAAAATGAAAAAAAAAATTATTGTTTTGATTAGGTTTGTTCATGGGATTGGTTGGTTCAATTTTGGGGTTAAATAAAGTTCAAACTAATTAATTTTAATTGATTCAGTTTGATTTAGGATTTTAGAAAAAAATACATAACTCGAATCAAACCAATTTGATAGTTAATGAGTTGGTTCAGTTTAGATCATTGAATATCTAGCCTTAAAATGTTTTAAAAAACAAATAACATTTTGCTATCAAATTAGTCAACATAAACCAAGTTCTTAAGAAATGATTATCATCGTCCACCTATTAAACAAACACACCAAGTGAGAGAGAGTGAAAAACAGAACACAAAAAGTAAATAAAAGTAAGAGTCGCGACTCAAGAAGAGAAATGCTCTTGCATGACGCGAACAAAATGAAGGAGGATCGTAAGAGCTACGCAGCATGACAATGGGTAGGGTCTAGATAGGGTCATATAACATCCATCCTCATATCTGTGCGAGTAACAACATCGATTCCCAATAATAAAATAATTTTAATAGAATAATTTAAATAATAAAATTATAATTATATTAATTAATACTTTTGTGTGTGGGGGGATGGGGGACGGGATAAGTACTATAGTACTTACATTCATTTTTCATGAGATTTTATGAATAAATACATGTTCCCAGTTCTAATATATCGTTAATTATCCTATTCGCATACGAATATTTTTTTCTAGTATAGAATTCAAATTTATACCGTTGTCCCTATTTAAGAATTACTTTTAATTTACACCCTTGAATTTCTTTAAAATTTAATGATTAACATTAACTACTCATTACCATCATTAAATGGTTGGATTTGGTTACATAGGTGATGTGTTACATTTCATACTACATTTGCATTATATTTCATTTAGTTTTGTTAATACATTTTCGCATTTAGGATTTAGTTTAAGATAATTTTCATTTCTTTTCTATATTTTTTTGGATTTGGTTGCACTTTAGATGTTATTGTGTTTCAGGTACAAATTTGAGAGTCTAAGTGCACTTTTCACTGCTTAAATCACACTTTTGGAACTTGCATTTATCGTTTAGAGAATCACAACCGTAAGGCAAAGTTCAGTCTATGTTGTGGCGTAAAAATTTCAAGTGTTGTGCTCGAGACAACAACAATTACGATCGTGATCCATATCTCAAGACCGTGATTGGTGTCGAAGGATTTATTTTGGGTGAGACAACATCGTGATTGGTGTTTAATAATTTATTTTGGGTGAGACAGCATGAGTCATGACCGTGAGATATGAATTACGGCTGTGACGCATAACAGATTTAAGTTTTTAGTGTTTCTTTATGATTTTTTATTTGTAATTGAGTCTGAACCTTTTAACCCATTGCCTTTAAATACTCTTCTGAATTTTAGAAGAGGATTCTGCATTTTTTTTTTTTAACGTTTGATGGCTATGAAGGGAGCGAGAGTTCTGATCATCTTCTTCTCCTTTGGTTGGTCATCTTCTTCTTCTTTAATTTCTAATTTGGATTTCATGACTACCTACGAGTAGTCTTTTTTATTTCTGGGATTGGACATAGCTCTATGAACTTTGATTGAATTTATTTCTTTAACCCTTATGTTGTTCTTGTTCTCTTTTGATTTCTTCCTATTACTTTTTATGAGTTAAATGAATAACGTTTAACATATTCATAGGGGTTTTGGGATGTACTGAGAGGTGAACCTATAATAAACTACAGGAAAGGACTTAGGTGTAAAACCACGAGAGTAGGTCAAACCTTAAGAGGATCAAATGAATTTACATAGAACATAATGTGTTTAATTGAACACGATAGTAGAGGTCAATTTAATTAAATACATCTTCGTATTTTCAAAAGGAACGAAGAGCACCTTAAATTTATTCACCTTCACTAAAAATTTATAAAAATATATGAATAATTAATTTATTTATGTTCATCGTATCCCCTGTAAATTATTATAAATTGATTTTTAATTCTATTTTAATTACTTTCTTTTATTGATTTAATTTTCAATTTGTCATTTTAATTCTATTTAATTAACAATAATTATTTTATCAAATACACTATCTTTAGATAACGATTTATTTTATTATTTCACAACACCGCACACTTCCATTTTTGTCATATCAAGAGGACATATGACTACTTGAAAGTTTCCCTAACTCAGAATTCGAAAAGAAAATGATTTTTAATTAAAGTGGGAATAAAGGTAAAAAAAACGTAAAAAAGTGCGACATAAGAAGCAGTGTTTTGTAGTTGGTCGCGGGCGGGTCCGAAAGATTCGAAATGAATTAGAATTAGAATAGATGATAGAGAAAGTGGAGGTTAATTTGCTGCAGAGAATGCAGATGAAGGGAGGTCCAAAAGGACTGTGGCTGTGTCTCATAGGCATAGCTGGACTCTGAGAAAACAAAGGAATCTTTTCTTTTATACAACAGTAGGGAATCTATGGATAGAGGCCGTAGTGATAGTGGCAGCAGGCAGTGTTGTACAGACTACACTACAGATAGAAAGAGATAGGTGGGAACGGACTGATCGAGTATGGATCCAGAAAAGGGTTGATGAGAGAGAGAGAGTGTGCGTTTATTTATCTTTAGCTGTCAATTAGTAAGTGGTTCAGTTTTCAGTTCAGTTATGTTGCTCAAAAAAGACAAATAAATGGCTTCAAAAGAAGAGGTGCGGAGCGGAGTTCTTTTTGAAGAGAACAAGGACAAGCACCGTCAACCTCATTGCTCTCATTCACCATTTCCATTCAAAGGAACAATATATCATATATGATATATATAAATATAAATATAAATATAATCAGTTAATCACGGATTCGCGGTCACAGTGCATGTTAATTAGCCTTGCTAGCTTCGTGGACTTGCATGCGTGTTATAGGTAGCTTCCACAGCCACAGCTATCGATTCTTAATTGGGTCTGGTCCCATGTTATAGCTAAGCCTACTCTCTAGATTCGCCGTTTGATCCGCTTAAATCTCTTGAAGACGACCACCCCATTGACAATAGGGCCGGCCATGTGATATGGACCGACCTGCTAGTACTTCTCCCCATTCTACCGGTACAAACCAGTCCAAGTTAAGTTATCATAATAATCATGCAATGCAATTATTTACATCAAGTATCAACAAATCAATTTGTAATAATTAATTAATAAAAAATTAGTATACAAGAATTAAAATGCAGTCCAGTTAAGAACACCTGATAAAGTAAAACACATGAAACAACCCTCGTTATAACTTCTAATACAACATTAGAGGGGTTGAAACAATTGTTTGATGCATGCCTAAGCAACTCCTAAACTTGCTTTAATTCCTTCTCTAATTACACAAAGAGACACATAAAAGTGTACGTTAGGCAGTCACATTTACCTTATCAAAACATCCTAAAATCCAAGCACAAAGTTGTTTACACTTTACCACAACATCCATTTTGCATTTTTGACATAGGAAATGATTTTTTTTAATCATGAATAATAATCAAAAGGGAGACAAATATGTAAACAATAATAATAATATATATGAAGAGAAGAGTGAGGCTTCAAATTCTTTATGCTAGAAATTGTGACTGGACTTTTACTCAGATTTGTCTTCATATGACAGCTTCAGCGATTCCTTTACCATTTTTATGCTTCAACTATATATCTCCTGGCCAAGTATTTGCATCAGTACTGACATAAATTAACTCGATCAATTAATTAGTCTAAGCAAGTGATACCTAAAGATGAAATTATATGGACAGACATAGGTGGCGACCCCTAAAGTAGTAATTTCACAAAGGAAATGAATTTCTCGATCATGAATGATAATTAAAATGGAGACAAATTTATAAAATAATAGGAAAAAAAAAAGAATATATGCCACTTGAATATATTATGTTTAGATTTGTGGCCCAACTTTAACTCACATGGAAGAAGAGTTATCTAAGGGCTGATATTAAATTTAGCTCGTTTGATTAATTATATATTTTCTTTTTTTCTTTTCTTTATCCAAAAATATCCTTATATATCTCTTTTCGTTAACTCATCGTAATATCAACACTTTCTTCACATAAATCTCAAAAATCTAAACGGGAATTTAGTATCTACAATTTCTACAAATGTAATAATGTAGCATACCTTCAACTATCATATTTATGCAAATGTAACAATGTAGCATACCTTCCACCATCATCTCTTCTTTCAAACTTTGGAGCAATTGATCCCCTTTTCTCCTCCATTTGGGATCGCAACACAACATCGTTCTCTTATATATCTTTTTTTCATACTTTTTCTCTTTTAAAATATTAATTCATCGAAGGAAGCATGTGCCATGAGGTTGAAACTTGAAAGTATATCCCGATTCTTTGCTAACCAAAAATGAAATATTGTAAAAATTAAATTAAATTTGGTTAAAAAGAAATGTGCACGTCATAAAACAGAACTAATAAAAGATTATGTAACTATTTGATAAACCCAAATTTTGTATCTGAAATATTCATCATAACCCAGTTATTTGAGAAACCGCGTACCCACTATTGTGCATTGATCATCTATAACTGTGATATTGCCTATTGTTGGACTTCGTGGGATTGGTGCCATTCCCTTTCGGTTGTGGGGGTGGAGACACTCAAAGCTTGGACTTTTGGGTTTTGACAATCAGTTTTTCACATGAATATGTTTTGCTTTGGATGCCGTTTCCTCTTTGAGTCATGTGGTGATGGTAGTTAGCGAGGTTTGTGTTCCATTTGGGGATTAATTCCCTGGTACCATAAGCTATGGTGATAGCTGACGACGAAGATCATGAAGTGAGGGAGGAAGAGGGGTATGTGCAAGCAAAATAAAATGATTTTGTTTCAAATAGGAAATAAATTAAAAAGGGTATTTAAAAAAATTCATAAAAAATAATAAGGGAGGTATACTTTATTTAACGTAGAAAGTTTTGTTTGGTTTGAACCATTTTAATCCACTTTTTTTTTTTTATAAATAAAGAAATTAGAAAATGGTACTAAGGTCTATAAAAATGAGTGTTTGAGACATTAGCAACTAAGTAATTAAAAGGTAAAACTGGACAAGAATTTAATAAAATAAACGGGGAGAAGGATTTGACTCTTAACTTAGCAAGAATGTCCGCCGTAGCATTTCCTTACCTAAGCGTATGCTTGAAACTAATATTCCAAGGTAGTTGTACGTAACCACAAATGGCCGAGACCATACATGCATGAGGATGAACAACGTCGGAGCCCTCAATGATGAATTTTAGAGAAGTGGTGGAATCTGTCTCACAAATAACATTAGAGAAACCTTTGTGGAAACAGTTTAATGCCATGGAAAATGGCACATAGGTCAGCGGTGGTGTTTGAAGTAAAACCACAACTGTCCATATAACTTGTGATCCAATTGATCTTAATGTAGTTTTGCGGAGGAGGTTCCCAATTAATCAATATCCTATTGTCGGAGACAAGCTGGTCGAGCTTATCCCTTTGGCTAGATGTAAAAGAGAACTTATTTGGTTATGCATATATCAATCTGGCCAAACTATATAATTAAAAACCACCTCATTCCTCGCGCACTAGATCATCTAGCAAGTGATGTCGAATAAGAGTTGAAATTTTTTTTTGAATGTTACTTCTAAGTTAGTATGCAGCATCATCAATGAAGAAATCAGGACTATACTGTAACTGGATGTATTGCCACACCTTACATGCATAGGGACAATCGCGAAAAATGTGAATCCATGTTTCATTGACATCTCCACACTTGCAACAAGAAGAATCGGTAATAATATGCCATATGAAGTAGAAAGAGTTAGTTAGGAAAACTCTCTCTACAGCTGAGTCAGATAAAGTGTTTAACATTCTAAACACTTTAATATATAATATAACACTTCATTGTATACCACAAGCTTTTATACACACCATGGGTCCGCACAATGATAACTTTTGAGAAGATAAACTAATTATTTTTATATGAATTAAAAAATATGGGATAAGATCATTTTAAATGGTGTGAAAGTCTAAATACTTATATCCATTAAGAACAATCAATTTAATTATCACAATTATGTAGCTAAAATATTTTGAATTTAAATTAAAATTATATTGAAATAAAAAATAAAAATTTTATTTTTATGATATTTTAAAATATTTTAAATTTATTATCATTATCATGATAACAAACAATGTCATGAAAATTAATCACTATCATGACTGTTGTTAAGACTACTGTCTTTGTCATCAGCATGCGGTCACTACCCTATGAAAATATAAATTTATCAACATAAACTATGTCATGTTTGAATATAAAATTACAAGCTTTACTATATAAAATAATATTATCATTTTATGAAGGGTTTAATATGCTTCAGTCACAAAAAAAATATGAAAAATATTAGTTTCATTTTTATAAATTTTTTTCTGTCCCTATTAAAATAAAATATATTTTTGATTTAAATTTTAGTTGTCATGTTATATCTAACATAATCAAGTGAATCTTACGTATATTTTGTTTATCCATAATAATATTTTAAATTTAAATCTTATTTATTTATAAAATATCTAAAAGATTCGCTAAACAGAAAATCAAATATTTATTTTATCATATTTTAAAATATTTTCAATCCATTATCATTATTATAATTTATTATAATAGTAACATTGTCATGAAAGTCAAATACTATCATAGTTCCGTAATCATTAATATGATTAGTATCAAAGTTGTTGCTATCACCACAAGAATTTGAAATATTTTAAAATATAATAAAATAAATATTTGATTTTATTTTGAATAAATCTTTTAAAATATTGATAAGTAGAACCTACATCACTTGAATTTTAATATAAATTTAAAATATTTTATTCTAAACCTTTTATTTTAATCTAACGATTAAGATTAAACATTTCTATTGTAATATAAAATCATCATTTCCTTTTTTATATATATATATATATAAATTAAAATGATATAAGATGTAAATGAATATAAAATTATTTAAATGTATCAAGATTTATAACGATTTAGTATATTTTAAAATATTTATATTGGTATATACTAATATATTTTTATATAAAATTAAAAAAATGAATAATTAATTAGAAAAAATATAATAATATTTTTTTATAGATGATAAAATCGACATGTGTAAGGCACATATTATTAGGTTAGTATAATTTTAAAATACATAAAATCTAATTTGTTGAACTCAATCACATAAAAAGAAAAAAAAACACACACACACATAAAAAATGACTTTTAACCGAACATAGTGAGATTGGACATGTGATGAACAAGGAGAGAAATGCTCTGTAGTTATTTGTCAAAACGAAATCACAACAAGGGTTTGGTTTTGGGGACCAATACCACCTGCGCCTGTGCTCTGTAATTGTAGGTGCCAAATCGGGGGGGTTGTGGGTGTGTGTCGGCATCACAGAGAAATATGGTTGCCGAGATGAATGTCCGTGAATTGTCCATCTCTAAGAATGACCGTACTTCAATGCCTGCCATCGCCAATTCCAAATTCCTTACTTTGCCCACCATTTTGACTCTTGGCCGTGTCGCCGCTGTACCTCTTCTTATTGCCAGTATGTTTTCGTTTTCTATTTTACTTCATTTTATTTTATTTTATAATAGGACTCGTAGGGATGCAATTCTAATTGTTTCTTAGTTATTTCTTTTCTCAAATTACACGTGTTTGCGTTGCGTCATTTAGATTCACTGACTCATTTCAATGCTATCTTGTGCACTGATTTCATGTGATCAAATCAAATGTTTTCTCTTATATTTTGCTTAGCCTTCTACATGGATGGTTTGCGAGGAACAGTTGTTACTACAAGTATCTTCACTGCTGCAGCAGTTACAGATTGGCTTGATGGTTATATTGCTCGTAAGGTACCTACTCTTATTTTTTCATACTCTTTCTCCTCCCTTTTGTTACACCTATCGTAGGCAGCATTTTCGGTTTTCAACTTATTTCACTTATTAAACAATTTCTTTTATATACTTGCAATACAGATGAAAATGAAATCCACATTTGGTGCCTTTTTAGATCCAGTAGCTGACAAGGTAATTTTCTTTTAACCACAAGTTTCTCTCACCAATATGTGAATTTAATTTTTATTGAAACTGAATGCAGCTTATGGTTTCTGCCACATTGGTCTTATTATGTACTAGACCTTTGGAAGTTGCTGTGTTTGGACAATTACCATGGCTATTGATTATACCTTCAATCACCATAATTGGTAGAGAGGTAATGCATACATATGTCTCGTAGCTGCAATTTCAAGGCTTTTATTACTTGAAAATGTTCTGGGAACCTGCCAAGCAATGGAACTTATGCATCTTAATGCTTCTATAGTTCTATCTCTCCTTAACTTATTCTATCTTGTTTAGTTTGTATAATGTGATTCTGTGTTATTCAATTAGCTTCAAACCAGGTTCTACTAACTGTCATGGAATCTGAATTATTAGTGGTCATTTTGTCACACTAGAATGCACTAAAGCATATGTTTGATTAAATTTTCCGCTTGAATATCATTCAAATCCAGTGTTTTATTTTTATATATCAATAGCATAATTGTGAGTCTGTGAATTTGGGGTCTCTCATGGTTGTTGTCCTCCCACTCTCATGGTATGACCATTGAGACTACCTGAAGCTTTGGAGGACAGAATCAATGATGTTCTGTTAATGTGCACCATTTTGTTGTTGTAGTGTGTAAAAATATCTTAAATATTTGAGTTGATGATGTAAACCATTATCTCAAAGCCACAAAAGCTATGTCAGACTTTGAAATCCATTCTTCAATGTGAGAATAGAAGTAAAGGGATGTATTGGATTAGGATTTTAGAAGATTATTTTGACATAAAAAGATCCTTTGGATTTTGAAAGACTTTGTATGAATGTAATGACTTTTAAGATTTTTGAAAAAGACTTTCATGATTAGGAATTTGTAGATTGGATTTCAATATAGATTTATAACATATGAATTCATAAGATTACAGATTTATAAGATTTCAGAGGACTCTATAATTTTTTTTTTAAATATTCAAAATTATATAAGAATCATTAACAAAAGATAACAAATAAATGATAATATTTGAAAAAAGGAAAGTAATTAATACGATATTTTCCAATGTTTTAATAGCTAATTGATTGTAACGCTTGATGTTCTCCCAAGTGTGATATTGATCTAGTGAAAAAGACACCTAAACCTCAGACTTTGATTAGTGGTAACCCCAATATTAAGGCATGTTAGTTTTTTTTCTTATGTGATAGCATTTAAGGCAGGTTTGTATAAACTTTTTCATAACCACCACGCTATACTAGTCTCCTATGTATTAACATGTTGTTCTTCTTGCTCTTGAGTATGAATAATAGGTTCAAAATTATGATTTTTTTAATTTATAATTTTAAAGATGAGAAATTTCGTTTATTGATTCAACTGAAAAATCATAATATCAACATTTTTGCAAAGAAAGTTATAACCACCTTCAATGAAGAGAGAATGGTGGATTACATGTGATAGAAAAAGAAAAGTTTGACAAGTTGCTGAGAAAGAAAGAAAGTCTAGCAAAATCCCAAGGGTTTGGGTGAGATTGTTTGATGGGTGTGACATTTATATTTTTTACTAAAAGTTTCATGAAATCCATTAAAACCCATTCTTAGAAAAAAAATCATCGAAATTTGAGTATTTTTGAATACTTTTTATCAAAGGTAAACAATCTTAATTGAATACCAACAAATTTCATTGCTCTCTTTAAAACTCTTGATTGAATATGGTAATATTTCTTTCTAATATTTAAATATCTTGGATTGAATACCACAAATTTTTTTTTTGAGACAAAAGTCTCTCAACATCCTTTGAAATCCCAATTGAATACACCCACCTATATATGAAGTTGTGTGTGACTGTGAGTATGTGTACTTTCCATTTCACCTTACAGGGAAAGTTAGTGTGACTGTGTTTTTTGCTTGGGTGTAGAATTGCAACTGATATATAGACCACTGTCATATACCCTGAGTTCAGGATAAATTAAGGGGAAAAACTAATCATCCATTCACTTTCTCTACCATCCCATTTTTCTTTCTATCTCTCTCTTCATTTTACCCTGTATTACATCTATCACTTTCTCTCACTACCTTTTTTCT
This sequence comes from Amphicarpaea edgeworthii, assembly GCA_014843725.1. NCBI lineage: Eukaryota > Viridiplantae > Streptophyta > Magnoliopsida > Fabales > Fabaceae > Amphicarpaea > Amphicarpaea edgeworthii. The sequence continues at coordinate 8,760 of CM026321.1, read as the reverse complement.
CTTCTCTCTCTCTCCTTTTCCATCCCAATCCACCCCAAAATGGGGTGGACGAATATTAGCACCCTAAATTAAGATGCGTAATCATGAATAGTCCAGATTTCATTCTTACTTCTGGGAGGCCGTTGCTTATCCTAGATGGAGGGGTGGTTAATGATTCTAAATTGGAGGGCTATGGAGTTCAGGATAAATTAAGATGCATGTTAGCTTGCAAATGCAGGCATACTTGTTTATCTGAGATTCTAATTTTATATAGTTCTCTCTTTTCTTTTTTCTTTTCCTTTCAAGTCATCATACCTTGTCTGCTATACTCACTTAGTGAATTGAGAACAAATGTCTTACAATTTCTTCTTGTAACATTCAAATAGATAACCATGTCGGCACTCAGGGAATGGGCTGCTTCCCAGGGTAGCAAACTTCTAGAGGTTTGTTTTACCTCTTGTTCAATTTGAATAATTGCTTGCTCTATATACGAAGTTTTTTTTTTTTTTTGAGGGACTCTACATACATATGAAGTTATGAGATATATAATTAAACAAAATTAATAGGTTGTTGCAGTTAATAATTTGGGGAAATGGAAAACAGCAACACAGATGGTGGCATTAATCATCCTCCTTGCCACCCGGGACTGCAGGTATTTATTTTCTTTGCATTTTAAGGAAGCATATTATTTGCTATGAAAAGAAAAACTATTGATCCTATCCCCATTTGACATATGTGGTTGGATCCTTTTTCAGTCGTGGAGGACCTGCCATTTTGGTAGGATCTGGTGTTGTCTTGCTTTACATTTCAGCAGGGCTTGCCTTATGGTCATTTGTAGTATATATGAGGGAAATATGCAAGGTGTTGCGGAGGTAGCATGGTTGATTGCTCTCTGCTTTCACATATATCCACTTGTTTGGTGGGTTTGATTCTTTTGATAATTTCTTACGTGAACAGTTTGGTTAGTGATTCCATGGAAGGGAATGTAGTCCTTGTGAGTTGTGACAAATATATGTAATGTTTTTACTCTCCACACTGTCTAACTCTGCAAAGCACCATTCCTCCTATTCTTGAAAATTGTATTGTTTTTTTCCCCCTTAGTCACCCCAGGTAAAGGATAAAAAAAAAGAGATGACATGTGGATTGAATTGGAGAATTCAGGTTACTAGTCATGCGGATTGAATTCCTATCTACAGTTTGGATATTTAAGTTTGCTACCTGAGAAATTTCACTAGAGGAATCATTGTATGGTTGTAGTTCACTCTTAAATTGATTTTGTGCTGGTCATATTATTTGACAACACTTAAATACTAGTTATTTTTCCGTGTCTGCGAATGTTTAATAATATTCCATGTCATTTGCCCTTACTTTTTTTAAAAAAATGTTTATATGTATGATGTATCCGTTGCCATTTTACTTTGTGCCCTTTGCATTTATGGTTTGAGCGGAAAAGAGTTGATTAAATATGACTTGAAATTCAGGCACCTCACCTGTAATCTGAATTTGAAAGAACTTGAACAACAAAATGCTTTGATCTCTGCATGTATGACTGATAGATAAGTTATAATGCAGACGTGAGTGACAAAACCATCGCTTGCGGTGTGTGATTGTCGCTGGTCCAAAATTTTTTTTCACATGGTGAGAATTGAACAGTAGGGCCTTACACCATTGCGTTAACCCCTTTGGGTTGCATTTAAAGTTTGTTGGGCAAGACTTTTGAATAGCTTATAAACTTATGTGACTAGCTTATAAGCTATTTTGACTAAAATAAATTTATTTATTAGTACAAGATCTTATTTTAGTAGTTTATTTTTCATAAATTATTTCAAATAACTTATTTTGATAAGTTATTTGAAGTAACTTATGAAAAATAAGCTAGATTTTAAGTTTTTTTTTTATTCTCATTATTTTTTTTATCCTTTTATTAAATTAAAAAACTCTTTTACTTTTTATCCTTTCTTTGAATCACTTTTCATTTTTTGTTTTAAAATAATATTATTTAAATGTTAAAAAATAATTTTAAATAACCAGTCTTTACTTATGTTTCTTGCAAAAAAGATGATCCAATAACTAGTATTTTGTGCCTAATATATAATTGAGAAGTGTTAGAAATACATTCTTTAATACACTTCTACATGATAGATGTATTAAATTAATTTTGATTTTAGGTTTATGAGTTTGGGTTTATGGTTTAATTAGGGTTTAGTTAAATCCCAAATCATAAACCACAAACACTACTTAAACCTTAAACCTAAATTTATAAACCATAAATCATGAAAATAAGTTAATCCCTGAACCTTAAATCCAAAATCATAAATCAGAATCCATACGACAAGAACCCTAAATCATGAACCAAAAATCATAAATTATAAACACTGGATATAAACCCTTAACCCTAACAAATAAACAATAGATCATGGACCATTGATCATAAAACATAAAACATAGACCCCAAACCATGAATCATAAACCCTAAACCTTGAACCACAAACCGTTACTAAGAATCCTTAACACGAGTTAAACCATAGTTAAACCTTAAACCTTAAACACTCGTTAGACTCAAAACCTTAATTAAACTTTAAACACTAAAGCCATGACCACAAGTTAAACCCTAAACCCTATACCCAATACTATAGTTAAACCCTAGTTAGACCATTACATTGAACCCTAGTGAGACCCTAAACTCTAAACACTAAACCTTAAACCTAAAACACAACGTAAACCTTCGTTAAACACCAAACATTAATCCTAGTTAAACCATAAACCCTAGTTAAATTCCAAACCTCAAACCTTAGTTAAACCCTAAACCTTAATCCATAAACTATAGACACTAAACTATGAACCATGAACAAGTTAAACCCAAAACCCAAAACCCTAAATATTAAACATCATTTAAATATCAAACCATAAACCATAGGTAAACCCTAAACCCATAATCATAAACAAAAAATCCTACGACATTAACCATAAACATTAATCCATAAACCCTAAACCATATATCATAAACCATAAACACTAAACCTAAACCCTTGGCCATAATAAATAAATTGTAGATTATGAACACTTGATCATCAAACATAAATCCTAGACCCTATACCCTAAACCATAAACCATAAACCATGAACACAAACCATAAAACACAAGTTAAACTGTAGTTAAACCTTAAACTTTAAAACCAAATTAAACCCCAAACCTTAAAACATAAACCTCATACCTTGAACCTTAAATCATAGACTCTAAACCATAATCCATGAACCATGAACCTGAACTATGAATCCAATTTAAACACTAAATGATAGTTAAACCCCAAACCCCAAATCTTAGTTAAGCTTTAAACAAGAAACCCTAGTTAAACCTTAAACCCTAAACCATAAACAATGAACCTACATCCTTAACCTTAACCAATAAATCATAAACCATGAACCCTTGATTATAAAATATAAATGCTAGATTTTGAATCATAAACCTTAGACACTAAACCTTCAACCATGAACCATGACCACAAGTTAAACCCCAAACCCAAGTTAACCCCTTAACCTTAAACCATGGTTAAACCCCAAACCATAAACCATAAACTCTAGTTAAACCCTAAATCCAAAATCATAAACCATAAACCATGACCATAAGTTAATCCATAAACATTTAATTCTAGTTAAACCTCAAACCATAAACCCTAGTTAAACCTTAAACACAAAATTATAAGTTGTAAACCTTAAGACATGAACCTTAAACTCAAAACCATTGATCATAAACAATAAATGATAAACAATAAACCCTAAACCATAAAAACTTAACCTATACCCTTAACCCTAACAAATAAACCATAGACCATGAACTCTTGATCATGAAACATAAATCATAGACCTTAAACCATAAACCAAAGACCTTAAACCTTAAACCACAAGCCATGAATAGGAACACTGAAAACGAGTTAAACCCTAGTTAACTAGTTAAACTCCAAACCATAGTTAAACCCTAAACCAAAAACCAAAAACCATAAACACAAGTTAAACCTTAAACCATAAACTATAAGTAAAACCTAAACCCTACACACTACTTAGACCACAACCGCAAACCCTAATTAAACTATAAACCATAAACCTTAAACCTAATACACAACCTAAATACTAGTTAAATCCCAAACCATAAACCCTAGTTAAATCCCAAACCTCAAACCTTAGTTAAACCCAAAACTTTAAACCATAAATCATAGACACTAAATCATATACCATGAACATAAGTTAAACCCTAGTTAAACCACCAACCCCAAACCCTAGTTAAACCCTAAACATTAAACTCTAGTTAAACACCAAACCATAAACCATAGACCTTAGTTAAACCCTAAACCCTATGACATGAAACATAAACCTTAAACCATAAACTTTAAATCATAAACCATAAACAATAGACCTAAACCTTTAGTTATGACAAATAAACCATATACCATGAACCTTAGATCATAAAACATAAACCATAAACCCTAAAATATAAACAATGAACCATGAACATAAGTTAAACACTAGTTAAACCTTAAACCATAAACCCTAATTAAACCCCAAACCCTAGTTAAATCCTAAACCCTAAACAGTGAACACAATTTAAACCATAGTTAAACCTCAAACCCTAAAACCAAGTTAAGCCCCAAACCCCAAAACATAAACCTTAGACCTTAAACAATAAACTATAGATCCTAAATCATAATTCATGAACCATGAACCCGAACTTTGAACCTAGCTTACATACTAAATGCTAGTTAAACCGCAAATCCCAATACTTAGTTAAACCTTAAACCATAAACCTTAGTTAAACCCAAACCATACACATTAAAACATAAACCATGGACCTAAACCCTTAACTCTAACCAATAAACCATAGACTAAGAACCCTTAGTCATAAAACATAAATCTTTGACCCTAAATTATAAACCGTAGACACTAAACATTGAACCATAGACACCAGTTAAACCCTAAACCCCAAACACTAGTTAATACCTAAACCTCAAACCCTAGTTAAATCTCAAATCATAAACCATAAACCATAATTAAACCCAAAACCATAAACCATAAACCCTAGTTAAACTATAAACAAAAAATTATAAACCATAAACCCCTAAGACATGAACTATAAACCCTAAACCCTAAACTATAAACACTAAACCAAACCCTTAAACCTAAGCTACAAACTTTTTCCGCATAGTACCTTTACTATATACGTTTAAACTATTTAAAATTAAATTATGAAAGATCTTTTTTTAATATCTAAAATCCAGACTTAAGAATTGATATAATACATTTTTAGCATTTTAAGTTTTGTTATAAATGTTAATGGAGTATACTATATATGAGAGGTTTTCTTTAACCTTTTCTTTCTCTAAAAAAAAATACAAAGCAAACATGAACTAAAAATAATTAATGCACATAATGGGAGTATAGGATTAGTATTTTCCTTATTGAATTTTCTTTTCCTTGAATCAAGGTATCCTTTCTATTGTGTTGCTTTCATATAAATAAACAAAGAATTTAATGATGTACTAACATTATCAGCCAATCATAACCCTTCATATATATTGACTTATATAAATTATCCCAAAAAATCATCCAAACGAAGAGTTGTGATTGATTGTCACTATATAACTATTTTACAGTGTTTATCACCATTAAACTCATAAACAAATATGGTTTATCATGGGTTTGAACTTAGTGAATTTGGCATAATCCAGGTCGTAAGAGTGATGAAGAGATAAGAAGAGTGCTGGAGATTGGAGGTAAAAGTGCTGGAACTTCAGCCTCTCAGCTAGATGGCGGTTCAAATGCTGGCCCAAAACGTGTTCAGGGGACAGGGGAGGGGCAGAAGAAGAGAGGGAGAAGCCTGGCTGATAAAGAAAGCAAGCGGCTAAAGAGGTATGTATAAACTTGATCCTATTTGGCATCTACCGAAACCTTTTTTCATGTGATTGATTGAGGGAATTTAAAAATGGAAATAGGCTACTGAGGAACAGAGTTTCAGCTCAGCAAGCAAGAGAGAGGAAGAAGGCATACTTGATTGATTTGGAAACAAGAGTCAAAGACTGAGAGAAGAAGAACTCAGAGCTCAAAGAAAGACTTTCCACTTTGCAAAATGAGAGCCAAATGCTCAGACAAGTACGCTAATTTTTGCATATTTAGTTATCATGCTGTTATCATTGTCATCATCATAACATTATATATACATGTCTCTAACTCATCATCATTCATCACATTCATTGTCACCATGATGATGTTATTGTTCTTCAAATGGGCTAT